>CM059430.1:158982789-161382789 GCA_030390025.1 Squalus acanthias | reverse complement strand
AGTGCCCTGATACCACTTCCTTAACAATGGATTCCCACATTTTCCCGACAACTGATGTCAGGCTAACTGGCCTGTAGTCCTCTGTTGTCTCTTTCCCTCCATTCTTGAATAGCGGGGCTACATTTGCTACCCTCCAATCTGCAGGGACCATTCTAGAATCTAGGAGGAGAAAAAAGTGACCTCTCTGGAACGTGAACTTTTGTTGATGTGGGTAAGGACAGATCCAGCTCAGTTGAGAAGTAGTGAAGTTAGCAGTGGTAGAAGCACACGGTTGCAGTTAGCAATGTAAAAGCACCTGTCAGTTGTAAACTACATGTACTTCCGGCAGCTTCTATTGAGTGGTACAGTCTGCTGTTACTCCTTGTCTAGACTCATATGAAGAATAGTCACTTGGGTGAGATACCAGAGGGCTGCCGGCACCTGTGGGAAACTAAACTCCAGCGAGGGGCAACTCTTTCAGGAAAGGAGTGGTAAAAAGTGTGTGGGGGTGGGGAATTAGTAAAAATGGGTGTGAGGAGGCCGGGGGTGGCGGGGGTGGGGGATGGGGGGTGGGTGCAGGAAATAAGCTTCCCGGATTGAGCTTGATCCTATATTTACTGATGGCATTGCTTCTAATGGTAAACAGTAAGGGCTGGATTTTCTGAATGGGAAGCTTTTGGAGGCGGGACTGCTGCTTGCCGGGTCTCAGTCCTGCCTTCATCAGCTTCTGGCCAACCAGCGGGAATTTCCCCTGATTGACCTTGTTAAACCCGCCCGACAGGCTCAGCAGGCCAATTAGGGGGAAGTCAGTGACGGAGCACGTCAATGTATGACGTGTCATCTGTCAAGAACTTTTGAAAGAAGAAATGTCATCGTTTGACAGCTCTGTGAAACTGTCAAACACTGACATTCTGTGTAGTTTGATGAGTTCTTGTGTTCAGGACTCATCAAACCTTTCTACTTTGCAGAAATCAGCTGACTGTTGGATCGGAGGATGCAACAGCCAGTCTGTGATCTCTACAATGGAGTTATCAGGGACTCCGGCTCCACAGCGACTGAAGGCTGTAGGTAGAAACAAAGGTAAGTTAACATTTTCTAACACTTTACACTCACCTCACATACTTACCACTCCACACTTGCACCCATCACTCACCTCTACATCGCACTTTCAGACCCCTCCGACCCCCGCAGACCTCCTACTCACCTCCTTCACCCCGGCGGGGTTCCCCGAGGTCGGGAAGCCCGCACTTCAGCACGAAAAATGGGGATAATCCTATTTTCTGTCTGTCAACTACCTGTTAACAGGCAGTTAATAGGCTTTAATCCCTTCCCGCCTCCAAGGACACGGGACCAGGGGCAGGACGACTTCCCGCCTCCTGGCAAGAGGGCACGGAGGCGGGTTGGGGGCGGGTTTGCCACCCGCCCCCAAAATTTTGCAACTTTCCCGGCAGTCCCGCCTCCTCGGGGCTGAGAAAATCCAGCCCTAAGTGATTTTATCCAGCAGTTTACTACAAAACCAAATTCAATAAAACAGTGAAACCAACAGGCAATTGTATGCATATATAGGGCACTTTCATACTCACAGGTTTATTTTTGCTCCTATTTGGGAGAGTGACCTACTTATGCTGCTTTCTCCTAAATTAGTAGTGAAGCTGACAGTGAGAGAATCACATGTCTGCAGTTAGCCGCACTCCTGTAATGTAAAAACGCTTGTAAACCTTAATCTGGATGCATTCCTGTCGGCTTGCCTTGTGAGTGGAACCCTGGGGAGAAGTGACCTCAGGGAACATTGTTTTGTTCTGATTCATTTCAATTTTATGTTTATCAAATTAAAAACAACTGTTAAAAATGCCCTTCAATACATTAGTTTCAATTAGGATGAGTGTGCTTTCATGCCTGAATTTTTATTTATCTGCTCCACAAAGTCACTTTATTCACCCCCTCCCTTCCTGAAGCTATTGACTCCTGCTGGATTGCAGCCATTCCTCACCCAAATGGCCATTCTTAATGCGTGAACAAAGAGCTTGGCAGCAACTAACCAAGACTTCCATAAATTCAAATTCAATAAATGTGGAAATTTATGGGCCAGCACTGGAAAGGACGTCCCAAAGCGCTTTGCAGCCAATGAAGTAGAATCATAGGGCTGAATTTTGCCGGCGCTCAGAGTGCAGGTTTGGAGACAGGTCCACTGTCAAAATAGCAAAGATTGAAAGGTAGGAAACCCGCTGTCAACCCGCCTGTACGTGAGTCTCCCGTCTGCGCAGAACGGACCCGACACCAAGCGGTGGGCGAGACAATTGAGATCATTAAATGGCTTGTTAACAGCCAATTTAATGCTATTTTGAGTCTACCTTGTAATTTTACGTGCTCCCCCCACGGGTTACCCGCTGCTCGGGGAACACGCCAGCTCACTCTGGCATGAGGTGAGTCTGCTTTGATTTATCTGATAACCTGACAGCTGCAGAAGTGGTATAAAGGATACCATGTTGCAGCTGTTCAGTTTCAGAGCTCAGAAACTGTTGGTTACTGCATTTGTAAGGAAAAAATTGAGTCGCGCCCCCTTTGGGACGCTAACTTCACCGGGGCACTACTTTTAGCGCCCCGAAAAAATTAGCACCCCCGTGGCTGAAATTCATCGGTAGCGCCCCAAGAGGGAAGCGGGGTGCTACTGGAAGCGCCCCGCCTCCCTCTTGGGGCGCTGTGAGGGAATATCGCGGTGCTACGTGCCGCGGTACTGCAGGCCTTCCTCCCCTTCTTAAAGGGGAGGGGCCTTGTGCAGCGCGACCCGGGGCCCAGCTGGGCCACCAGGGATAGGAGTGCCGGCAAAAGAGCCTGGCATTCAAGAGAAGTGCCGGGCTCATGGAGCGCAGCCGGCACTCTGCGGGGGGACTTCAGAGGAGGCTGGGAATAGCAGAGGGGGCAGGTGCTGACAGGCGGCCAGCAACAAAAATGGGCGCCCGACACCTTCCCTATAATTAGCGCTGCCCCGGCTGCAGGTACGCCCCTCTGACCCCATCGGACATAGCGTTACGGACATGGTGCAGCGCTGCGGGTGCTAACAGTTACCGCCGCCGCTAATCTCCCGCTGAATTTCACGGGAGGTGTTGGCAGCGGCGCGCCCGGGCGCAAGTTACTTTGCGCCCCGTTAGCGCCCTCTAATGAGGCTGAAAGCAACCGAATTTTTAGGCCATAGAGCTTTCTGTAGCTTGCGAGAGGGAAAAATTGGATTGCTTTGCGCCTCCTCTTAGCGCCCTAAGTAACGGGGTGCAAGCAACTAGTGCCCGGGCGCGGCGCCGCCCACGCCTCCCGCGAAATTCAGCGGGAGGTTAGCGGTGGCGCTAACTGGTAGCACGCCGCGGTGCTGTGCCGCCGGCGATGACATCATCGCCGTGCGCAGTGCCCCGCTCGCTCCCCGGCCGCGATCTTCGGTAGCGCCCCCTGACTTATCTCCGGACGCTATGTCCGATGGAGTCAGGGCGGCCTACCTGCGGCCGGGGAGGCGCTATTTAAAGGCGAGGTGCGGGGCGGCCATTTTTGTTGCTGGCCACCTGCCAGCACCTGCCTCCACTGCCGTCCCTGGCCTCCTGAACCGCACCCCCCCACCACCCCGCGGAGTGCCGGCTGCGCTCCAAGAGCTCGGCACTTCTCTTGAGTGCGGCACGTAGCACCGCGATATTGACTCGCAGCGCCCCAAGAGGGATGCGGGACGCTTCCAGTAGTGCCCTGCTTCCCTCTTGGGGTGCTACCACTCAATTTCCGGCGCGGGGGCGCTAATTTTTCCGGGGGGCTAAAAGTAGCGCCCCGGCGAAGTTAGCGCCCCAAAAGTGACGCTACTCAATTTTTAGCCCCAAGTGTTTAGAGGCATCTCTCTATCCAGTGGCACCTCATTGGAACAACCTCTCTCACCATTGACAGATCGCTTCTGTTATCTCAACTGCAGCTGCCATCTATTCCAGCAACATCGGTGCCCTTGAAAAAATCAGACCTTGGTCCTCAGAATCCCTCTACGATCAGCCCCAACACCAATATCACCAGGCACACCAACATCACCAACCTTCTCCGCCATCACCTGATGCTACACAGGACACAGGGCATCAGCCCCTGACACCATTGCTGCTCAGGAGGCCAGGGATGGCCTCACCATGGCCAGATTTACTTCACTTGATGCTGTACACCCTGGCTGCCACATGATGCGCAAGGTTGACACCATCCCACACCAACACCATAAAGCATCCCTATAATGTCAAAGCCATTCCTTTCACACTCATCACAATAGCGGAGGGGGGAGTTATGTCTCAACATTCACTGGAACTCACTAACACACTTCTCAAAGTGCGCACAGATCTGTTCAATAAGGTGAAGTGTTGAAACTATAGATTTCAATGTTTGACAACACATTAACAGAAACTTCACATGAACATTGGCTAAACCTTTCAAGTGCCTACCCTTGTGTGCTGTTAGTTGCTATGCTTGCAGTAGGATGAGGGTGAATGTGAGGGGTGGCTAGTGAGATGGGGAAGTGACAATGTAGATAGAGAGGGATGGGTGGAGGTGCAAGGTAAGTTGGAGTGAGTAAGGATGTGCAGGAGTAGGGTAGGGAAGGCAGAGTGATGTGGATGTGATGAGAGGCACAGCAGGATGAGGTTGAGTGTGGCTTTGCAGTAACGTTTCGTGATCTGCTGAGATCATTGAAAGGTTTGCGCCACTGCAGCCTGGTCCTCCTGACGACATCCCTGCTTGTGTCCTCCTGTGCAATGTGCAACCAGGCTGCGTTTATCTCCTGGGGAGGTCTCTCCTGCCCATGGGACGGGAAGAGAACCTGCCTGCGTGCTGTGACTCCCTCCATAAGCATATGATGATGCGTCATCAAATGACGTCATCAAACCCGCTTCCTATTAATTGGCCAGGAACCCCGCAGGGCGGGCTTAACAAGGCCAATCTACGGAAAATAATTTTCAGAGAGCGGCTGTAGACGGGAGTGGGATCTGAACCCGCCAACCAGCTCTCCCGCCGCCATCCCGCCTCCACAGGGAAAATCCTGCCCATAGAATCATAGAATGGTTACAGCACAGAAGGAGGCCATTCGGCCCGTCAAGCCCGTGCCAGCTCTCTGCAAGAGCACTTCAGCTAGTCCCACTCCCCCGCCCTTTCCCCGTAGCCCTGCAAAATTTTTTCCTTCAGGTACTTATCCAATTCCCTTTTGAAAGCCGTGATTGAGTCTGCCTCCACCACCCTTTCAGGCAGTGCATTCCAGATCACAACCACTCGCTGCGTAAAAAGTTTTTCCTCATGTCGCCTTTGGTTCTTCTGCCAATCACCTTAAATCTGTCTCCTCTGGTTCTCGACCCTTCCGCCAATGGGCACAGTTTCTCTCTATCTACTCTGTCTAGAGCCCCTCCTGATTTTGAACACCTCTATCAAATCTCCTCTCATCCTTCTCTGCTCTAAGGAGAACGACCCCAGCTTCTCCAGTCTATCCACGTAACTGAAGTCCCTCATCCCTGGAATCATTCTTGTAAATCTTTTCTGTACCCTCTCTAAGGCCTTCACATCCTTCCTAAAGTGCGGTGCCCAGAATTGGACAATATTCCAGTTGAGGCTGAACCAGTGTTTTATAAAGATTCATCATAACTTCTTTGCTTTTGTACTCTATGGGGGAAAAATTCAGTATTGCCCATTTTGGGGTGCTAATATCGGCCAGGTGTAAATTTTAGCCTCCGGCGCAAATTATCGCCGGCGATCGTGAAATTTGTCTCCAGTGCCCCTGGAGGTGATTGGAGCGCTAACATCGGGGAACGGGGCGCTACCTCAGATCGCTACTCAAGCTCAGGCGATGTCAATCACCTTGTATTCAGACAGACTGGCACCTTCCAGTTCTTAAAGGGGAGGGTCCATCATGCTGCACAACCACACCCTGCTCATTGCAGCATTTGACCTGGGCCTGCAAGGAGGTGCAAATCTTCACCAAAGATTATCATGGCTACACAGAGGCCCAGGGAGAGAGCTCGCCGGTTTAGCGACCAGGCATTGGTAGCTCTGGTTTTTCGGTGTGGAACGCCGACGGACAGTGCTGTTTCCAGACACTGGCAGGAGGCCATTGCCCCGGGAGTTTACCAGGGTGTGGAGGGAGGTTGCCCAGCACGTTTCATCCAGGAGCCTGGTCCAAAGGACTCATTCGCAGTGCCACAAGAAGCTCAACGACCTCACTCGGGTGGTCATGGTGAGTACATGCTTGAAAAACCTCTACATCCCACCATCTCAACCTCACTCTGTGCACAGACGGTGTAAAGTCCCAAATCCCCAACACTCACCCAACAACTATGCCCATCTACTAAAAGTCACATCCATATCTCACACCTTGTAGACATTAACGGCTATTCAACTATGGTAGGCACATCTGCCAAACACATGGCTGCACACTCACTCACACGCTGTCCTTTTTCTTGCAGGCCAAGCTTTCACATAACCGGAGGGAGCAACAATGCACAGGAGGAGGACAGGCGGAGCTGCACCCCCTCACACAGCTGGAGGAGCGAGTGCACAGACTCACGGCCAGTCATATCGTGGGCGCTGTGACAGTTGAAAATCGATCCCCTTGGGGACAGCAACGGTATGTTCATCATCTCTCTCTCCACTCTCATACCACTTTCCCCTCACAACACGAGCCCTTCCCACTTTCCATCTAACTATACTGTCTCCAGTCCTTGCTCCCTTCCTGCCGCCCTGCCCTCACGTTAAAGCCACTCTTATACCTTCCTGCTTTCAGATAGTGAGCCACCAGCTGACCAGCCTGTCCCTCAGCCTCCCAGTGGCAGTGACGCGGGAGAGGAGGAGGAACACGAAGCTGGTGCCTCACCGCCTGCGTCTCCCGAGGGCGAGACATCTGATACTGGGGTCACGCGTTCACTGGAGGGGAGCAGGGGATTTGGATCTGATGTGGGTGAAGCTCCAGGACCCAGCAGGCTGTAGCAACACCATGGAGAAAGGGAAGCTCGGGGGCCATCTCCCTGGAGGGTGAGTGTACACATGAGTTCTGCAGCACAGGACTCGGATGAGGACCTCGATATAGCAGCGATGAATACTCAGGCGATGAGAATGCATACGGAGCTCATGGGTGCAATGGCAACAGCATGGATGCACTGGCTAGGAGCCTGGAGGAGTCCACCTCCAGCACAGCTGTCATCTGTGCGCAAACCCTTGAACCCTTCCTTGCCTCTTTGCAGAGGATGGTGGAATTGCAGGGAGACCGTGGGGACCCAGAGCCCATGCCGCATGTAATGGGTGAGGTGGCAGCATCTATTGCAGCACAGGCCGCGCAACGCAATGGCTTAGTGCTGGAATCGAGTCATTGGTTGGTGGCATCCAGTCTCAGACTGCTCTCATGCAGTCTCAGATTGATGTCACGCAAGCGCTGACTGCTGCCATCGTCGCTGGGTCGCCCACAGTCCACTGGGGATCTCACAGTTCCGCAGCAGGCCAGCAATCTGTGCTCCAGCAGATTGCTCTGGATGCTGTGGCTCTGCCCCGGGGGAGTGGCAGTGTGTTGGTCGAGCAGGAAGGTGCTGCCGTCTCTCAGGATGACAGCATTCCTGCTCCTACCACTGCCATTCCGCCATTGCAGGGATGCTTTATGGCTCCCGGCCGACTGCAAAACGTCCCCCTCTACCTGTCGTTCCTAGCGGCAGGCGGTAAGATTGGGGGCGAGAATCAATTTCCGGTCCGGGGTGCTACCGGGGCATTGCGTGCTTCGATGACATCATGATCTCTGGGCACAGGAAATCGTGGTGGTAGTGTTTAGCACCACCGCAAACTGCCAGGTCAATTTCGTGGGCGGCGCTAAAATCGCCGCGCTTGGGCGGTAAGTCATTAGTGCCCCGTTAGTGCCTCCGGGAGGCGCTAACCAACCGAATTTTTCCCCCATGTCTCTATTTATGAAGCCCAGGATCCGTATGCTTTTTTAACTGCTTTCTCAACCTGCCCTGCCACTTTCAACGATTTGTGCACATATACCCCCAGGTCTCTCTGTTCCTGCACCCCCTTTAGAATTGTACCCATTAGTTTATATTGCCGCTCCCTGTTCTTCCTAACAAAATGTATCACTTCGCACTTTTCTGCGTTAAATTTCATCTGCCATGTGTCCGCCCATTCCACCAGCCTGTCTATGTCTCTTGAAGTCTATCACTATCCTCCTCACTGTTCACTATACTTCCAAGTTTTGTGTCATCTGCAAATTTTGAAATTGTGCCCTGTACTCCCAAGTCCAAGTCATTAATATATATCAAGAAAGGCAGTGGTCCTAGAACTGACCCCTGGGGAACATCACTGTACCTTCCTCCAGTCTGAAAAACAACTGTTCACCACCAGTCTCTGTTTTTTGTCACTTAATCAATTTCGTATCCATGCTGCCACTGACCCTTTTATTCCATGGGCTTCAACTTTGCTGGCAAGCCTATTATGTGGCACTTTATCAAACGCCTTTTGGAAGTCCAGGTACACCACATCAACCGTATTGCGCTCATCAACCCTCTCTGTTACCTCATCAAAAAACTCGATCAAGTTAGTTAAACATGATTTGCCTTTGACAAATCCGTGCTGGCTTTCCTTCATTAATCTACACTTGTCCAAGTGACTGTTAATTTTGTCCCTGATTATCGTTTCTAAAAGCTTCCCCACTACCGAGGTTAAACTGACTGGTCTGTAGTTGCTGGGTTTATCCTTGCACCCTTTTTTGAACAAGGGTGTAACATTTGCAATTCTCCAGTCCTCTGGCACCACCCCCGAATCCAAGGAGGATTGGAAGATTATGGCCAGTACCTCCGCAATTTCCACCCTTACCTCCCTCAGCATCCTAGGATGCATCCCATCCAGTCCTGGTGACTTATCTACTTTAAGTACAGCCAACCTTTCTAGTACCTCCTCTTTTTCAATTTTTATCCCATCCAGTATCTCAACTACCTCCTCTTTCACTATGACTTTGGCAGCATCTTCTTCCTTGGTGAAGATAGATGCAAAGTACACATTTAGTACCTCAGCCATGACCTCTGCCCCATGCGTAGGTCTCCATTTTGATCCTAATCACCCCACTCCTCCTCTTACTACACGTTTATTATTTATATGACTATAGAAGACTTTTGGATTCCCTTTTATATTAGCTGCCAGTCTATTCTCATGTTCTCTCTTTGCCCCTCTTATTTCCTTTTTCACTTCCCCTCTGAACTTTCTATATTCAGCCTGGTTCTCACTTGTATTCTCAACCGGACATCTGTCATAGCCCCCTTTGTCTGCTTCATCTTACTCTCTATTTCTTTCGTCATCCAGGGACGTTTAGTTGCCCTACCTTTCCCCCTCGTGGGAATGTACCTTGACTGTACCCGAACCATCTCCTCTTTAAAGGCAGCCCATTGTTCGATTACAGTTTTGCCTGCCACTCTTTGATTCCAATTTACACGGGCCAGATTCATTCTCAACCCACTGAAATTGATCCTCCTCCAATTAAGTATTATTACTCTAGATTGCTCCCTGTCCTTTTCCATAGCTAGTCTAAACCTTATGATACTATGATCACTGTTCCCTAAATGTTCCCCTACTGACACTTGCTCCACTTGACCCACCTCATTCCCCAGAACCAGATCCAGCAATGCCTCCTTCCTCATTGGGCCAGAAACGCACTGATCAGGAAAGTTCTCCTGAACACACTTCAGAAATTCTTCCCCCTCTCTACCCTTTGCACTATTACTATCCCAGTCTATATTAGGATAATTGAAGTCCCCCATTATCACTACTCTATAGTTCTTGCACCTCTCTGTAATTTCCCTGCAAATTTACTCCTCTATATCCTCACCACTATTTGGTGGCCTATAGAATACACCTAGTAATGTAATGGCACCTCTATTGTTTCTTAACTCTAACCAAATAGATTCTGTCCTTGACTCCTCCAGGACATCCTTCCTCTCGAGCACTGTAATATTCTCCTTAATCAATACTGCCACCCCACCTCCTTTCTTTCCTTCCCTATCTTTCCTGAACACCTTATATCCAGGAATATTTAATACCAATCCTGCCCTTTTTTGATCCAGGTCTCCATTATCGCCACAACATCATATTCCCATGAGGCTATTTGCATCTGTAGCTCACCAACCTTATTTACCGCACTTTGTGCATTTATACACATGCACTGTAAACCCATCTTAGACCATCTTGTATTCTCTCTTCAAGCACTTTGAAGTGTAGTCACTGTTGTAATCTAGGAAATGCGACAGCCAATATTCGCACAGCAAGGTCCCACAAAACAGCAATGTGATAATGAACCGATACTCTGTTTATGTTAGTGCTGTTGGTTGAGGAACAAAAATTGGCCAGGACACCAGGGAGAACTCTCCTGCTCTTTTTCGAAATAGTGCCATGGGATCTTTTACGTTCACTTGAGAGGGCAGACGGGGCCTCGGTTTAACGTCTCATCTGAAAGGGGCCCTGCTTGAATTTTCCCCTCCCTCCCTAGCCCAGGGTCACTGCAGCCAAATATAAAGCTCCTACTGCTGCCTGAACTGAGATCAGCTGCTCAGTCTAGGCTGGGAATATAATCTGGTACCTTCTGGTACATCAACATGAAAAACTTCTAAATGCTGTTATCCCATTGCTCTTTTTATCACCAGTCATGATGAGGAAGAAAAATACATTTGAAGACCCAAAATCTGTAGTTACTTCATATGTAGTGCAGGTTTTAGCGACAAGTTGTGATTTGGTTCCCATTTCAAATGTTTTCATTTGCACAGTTTACAGATGGTTATTTATTAAAACAGTGCCAAATCGGAAAGACGGCCGACCTACTCGTTTAAAAGAATTGTTTTCCTAAATGCTGCGGAGCATCTTCTGAAAACCGTATAATATTAATGGTTGTCAGTGGGAAGGGTTTATTTTGGCTTAAGGCAGAATGCATTTATCAAGTGATAATACATATCTGAGATTTGAACATCATAGCAATTGCAGTTCATTAGTGATAGAGTTGCAGCGGACCCATGTGATGCAGACTGCTGAGCATGCTGTTCGTCTGAATCTGTGGAAGAGGCAGTTTCTAAAAATAACCTTTTTTTAATAACCTAGCAATGCTGCAATAATCAGACCCAACATAAAACTACAATTGTGTGAAGACAACTAAGGCAGCCGGAGAGATTTGGTACTTAATGATATTTCATTAAATTGCCAGAGATCCACAGCTGCTGCCCTATATCCTTCAAAGAAAGTAGCATTAGTTCTTTTATCGATATCTCCCTTTATATCTGACACATTGTATATTCAGAAAGTTAAGGACGTTCACAACTAAGTTGGATCAGTATATTCTTTTAAAATGTAGCTGTGTGAGCTCGGGTGATAGAGCCCTTCCCTTTCTTCTCATCATCTGTGATATTATTTATGTATGCTGTGGTCAGTGGCACTCTGAATATTTCACACTTTTTTCCCTTCTAAGCTGCAAATATGCTCTTGAAGCACTATCGTCCTCCTCCCTGCGTCCTCTTTGAGCTGAAATTAAGGGTTAGATTTCTACGAGGCTTCTGCCGATAGCCAGATAGTAACTTTGGCAGAAGATCTGTGAACACTGTGGTGAAATGATATGTTGTGGAGATGCCGGTGTTGGACTGGGGTGGACAAATGTGAGAAGTCGCACAACACCAGGTTATAGTCCAACAGTTTTATTTGAAATCACAAGCTTTCGGAGCGCTGCTCCTTCGTCAGGTGAAGTGAAGAGATGCATATAGGTACAGCATATATAGTCAGAGAACACTGCCAGATGATTACAGTTAATCTTTCCAACTGCCCTTTATCACACCTCGGCAGAGAGATAATCTCGGCAATCAAAGGTGTGAATGGTGCCCAAACAGGTCAGTCAGGAAAACATTACATCAAAGACAATGAAGTGGGGTCACAAGGGGTCAAATGTGGCAGATGCTGGAGTCACAAGGGGTCAAATGTGGCAGATGCTGGAGTCTGTATGGAAAACAAAAAACTTTTTTTGCTGGAAATGGTATAACCTCTCACGCTGTTTCTCCGGGATTCCCGCGGCTCTTCCATCAAAGTAGCGGCAGACGATCAAGAGAACCCCGTGGAAATTCAACAGCTAAGACGTGGCACTATTTGATACTTATTCCGTCCGAGTGCCAAAACCTGCGGCACTCCTTAACTCACTTGATCTTTCTCCTATAATTTCAACATTTTAATACCTAAGCTTGGGGTCGACTAATGACTACTTTCTGATTTATCTTATCTTGTCTTTTGCTGTTTTCAATTTTGATGATGTCCTGCACTATGGACCTTGGCTCTTCAAACTAGCTTCTCAATTAAAAAAAAAACAAGCGCTTATCAGTGTATCTATTTAGTTTAAGGGTTTATCAGATATGTTAATGGATCAGCTTTTGTTAGCTCACAAACTCCATTTGTTTTTCCCCTCTTAAATAAAATAATAATTATTCCAAATATACTAGCCACATTACCATGCAAATTAAATCAGCAACAAGCTTCAGTGCATTAAAACATTTTTTTTGTTCTGTCCTGTTATTTCTTGTCTGTTTTTAAGGGCACCCAGAATTCAAATTTGTCTCTTTCTTCGTATTTGTGTTTTCTCAAAGCAGGCAGGATCCCAAAGAATCCATGCTGCAGTCTTTCTATTGCCTCAACATCCTTCCTATAGTGTGGTGACCAGGAAATTGAAAATAGATATGTTACTTTAGACTAGAAGCTGTGCTCATTAACTTCAGAGATATCATCCAATAAAGTGTACTAAATGTACTGAGAAGTTCCTGATCTATTTGGTTAGTGGATAATCTTGCTGAACCATTGGGGGAGTCTAGAGACTTGGGCCTAGAAATTGTATCGTGCAGCGCCCGTTTTTTGAGCGCTGGGTGGTCACCTAACGCTCCAAAATGGTGGGCAGGAAGCGTGCGCACACTTCCAGACAGAAGTGCTCCGCCTGCCATATTGGGTAAGGACAAACAAGAGGCGTCCTTTACACACGCTGAAGCAGGCAATAGGCACATTGCATATTTTTGACCTATTGAATAAAAATTATTTTGTTGCTTCTATACTTGTTGCAGAATGCTATTAACATTTTACACGTAATGGTGAGGCAGTATTTTATACTCTATCGCCTGCCTTTTCGTGATATGACTTATTTGGAGGCAGATCAGAGGAAACAATCACAGGACCCCTTGACAGCTGGTGAAGTCATTTGTCTGGCCATCTCCTACGCCACAAACACCTGTCTCCCTACCACAAAATAGGAAACATTCTTTCTCCCTGACTGCACAATTGTGTCATGCCATCATGAATAAAAAGAGAAGCCTCACATCCAATCCAGCACTCTCCTCCTATTCCTGCAGAGTCATTCTTCAAATCCACACTTGATGGGCTGGATTTTGTCAGTGTGGGCGGGCTGGGGCGTGTCAGGTGGAAATCATGTCAGGACCCCAACTCCGAAGTGAAGTGCTGAAAAAGTGTGATTTTCCCCTAATGGGGCAATTGATTTCCTGCGTGTGGGAACACCTGGCCCAATGAGTCTTTTCATACAGAAAGTCGCCTCCGATGGTGTCATCAATGCTGCTGGATTTAAGAACTGCAAGCAGCCTCGCTTCCTCTGGAGACTGCAAAGGCTCTGCAAATTGTATGAAGGTGTTGATTTCCCGACAATGTCCACGATCAAGCAAAAGTGTGCACCTCGGTTTGATGAGCCCTCCCTCCAAGCTCTGGTGCACGGAGGTGCTGTTCCCTTCCTCAGGGAGAAAAAAGACCATTAATGTGCAATTTACACATTCTCGCACACATACATTAATTTAAAAACTGACTATTCTCCATTCGCAAGTGTCCAGGTAATAATTCTGTCCTCGTACATTTTTGAAAAATTCTTCTGTCTCTCTCAATGGCCTTTAACAGTGCCTGTTCCTTTAATAGTGCCTGTTCCTTTAACAGTGCTAGCTTACTTAAGGCCTAAGATGCATCCAGACTTATTCTTTGCATTTAGGCTATGGCCAAAAGTATGGGCTCGATTTTGCCAGGCCCGAGGAGGCGGGATTGGAGGCGTGTGAGTTGTTAAAATCGCTAAAAATGGTGGGCGGGCCCGATCCCGCCTCCATCCCGCCTCCGAGCAATTTTCCCAAAAGCGTGTTTTCTGACCCCCTTTCCAGAATTCAGAAATACCTCCTTATTTGCAAATTCCAGACCTCATCATACAGGGAGCTGTTGGATTTGAGTGCTGCCAGTTGATAGTTCTCAACCACATTGGTAAACAAACACATTACCTGTTACTTGCAAAAACCAGAACAGTTCAGTGAGTGTCATATGCATGTACGTGTATATGTTTTCTATTATTTTGAATAGGTAAATTAGCGATGCTCCCTTAAATATTAGCATCTGGCAGTGGATCAATTAGGCAACTGGTTTGAGACAGGCTGTTCCAGTCAGTCAACTGAAAATGGAATTAATCAGTAGAGGCTGAATAGTGCGGTGTGTAATGTGGTTTTTAAACCATATGTAAAGTCATTCTTCAACTGATCAAATAATCCTAAAATAATTTTAAAATAAGTATATTATTGTTACTGCTTTGCTTTTGAAGAGAAACAAATGATGCAATCAGCTCTTTGACCAACTCTATATGACTTGGATAATTTTAAATATTGTATGACTGATAATTGGGGTGTCTTCAGTGGGGGCCTGAAAAATCCACCATAGAAGATAATATAGTGGTCATGTAACTTGACACCAGCAAGGCAAAATAATGTTTTACCTAACACTTCTCAAAAAGATTGTCTTTTGAATCTAAATGTAAATGTGTTGATTTATCCAAAGTTTATTTCTAAGATTTCATCAGCTGCACCTCAATGATAGAGTTGATCAAATAGTTCCATCTCTTTCTCTTTGAAGTATTGTGACTATGGTAACAGTTTCGGAATACAGACATCATATATTGGTAGCTTCTGTGGAATTGGGATGAATAGCATAAATTCAACCCTTGTGTTCGTTCCAGTATCTTAACATGAATAGCACACAGAGTCTGATTGAGAGAAATAGAATTGAGGCTAAGTGGAAAGTGATACATGCAGCAATGAGAGTCTGGCTATCGGTCTTTCTACAGCATTGTGTCAATATATTTAGATGTAATGAATGGAGAATCTGCTTAAACCATGGCTATATGGAGCTGTGTGCTATAGTTGAATACAATTACAGTCCCCACTGCACATAGCGTGTGCATTTGTGCTAACGCGATTTTTCCGCTTTTCATGGTGGACAGTAAAACAATATTGGCCTGGATTTTGCTCAATGGCGAACAAATGGCGCAAGCCGTTCATTATACTTACACTTGTCCATCAGACTTTCTATGGGCTTTTGCACTGAAACTTGCGGTAATTAGAAATCCATTTCAGTGCAGTGCTCTCTACAGATCTGAGACCTGTGTGAACAGGGAAAGCAACTGTGTATCTCCTTAACCAATCAGCTTGAAGAATCCTTACCGAGGCATGCACAGTCTGAACTAGGAAGTGTAATTTAGAATATTTAATTCAATGCCAAATCATGTACAGAAAGCAAAAGAGAGAATTTGTAAATAAGGGCTCCTTCTCCTTATCCTTCTTCTTATGGTTGTTGAGGCAGCTGCACACCCAACAATGCTGAGAATGAGATGCTGCAGCATCAATGAACCTCCCCTTTAAGTAGTGAAAAAAGCCTGTGGCAATCATTACTTGCATTTAGACTGCCCCCAATATTGGTTCATCTTTTCAGTGTAACGCCAATGAGCTTGAGTTTTAGACGAGAATCATGACTGCAATCATTTTAATGAGGAGTGAGGACAAAATTTGAGTGCAGCCTAGACAATTTTCAACTGGCGCTACTTAACCATTTTTAGTCTAAACACTGCCCATTTCTTGGCTATAACGAATTTCTAGCCCCATATGATCTCTCCCTTTTGTTATTTTGGCCAAAGGGTGAAAACAGGTGCTAAATGGGTGCATAGAATCATAGAATCATAGAAGATAGGAGCAGGAGTAGGCCATTCGGCCCCTCTAGCCTGCTCCGCCATTCAATGCGATCATGGCTGATCATCCAAATTCAGTACCCTGTCCCTGCTTTCTCCCCATATCCCTTGATCCCTTTTGCCTTAAGGAATATATCCAACTCCTTCTTGAATCTATTTAATTAATTGGCCTCTACTGCCTTCTGTGGCAGAGAATTCCACAGGTTCACCACTCTCTGGGTGAAGAAATTCCTCCTAATTTCTGTCCTAAATGGCTTACCCCTTATCCTTAGACTGTGACCCCTGGTTCTGGACTCCCCGACCATCGGGAACATCCTTCCTGCATCTAGTTTGTCCTGTCCTGTCAGAATTTTATAAGTTTCAATGAGATCCCCTCTCATTCTTCTAAACTCCAGCAAGTATAAGCCCAATCGACCCAATCTCTCTTCATACGTCATTCCTGCCATCCCAGGTATCAGCCTTGTGAATCTTCGCTGAACTCCTTCCATGGCAAGAATATCCTTCCTCAGATAAGGTGACCAAAACTGCACACAGTACTCAAGGTGTGGTCTCACCAAGGCCCTGTACAACTGCAGCAAGACATCCTTGTTCCTGTACTCAAACCCTCTCGCTATGAAGGCCAACATACCATTTGCCTTCTTAACCGCCTGCTGCACCTGCATGCTTACCTTCAGCAACTGGTGCACAAGGACACCTAGGTCTCGTTGCACTTCCCCTTCTCCCAATCTATTGCCATTCAGATAATAATCTGCCTTTCTGTTTTTGACACCAAAGTGGATAACCTCGCATTTATCCACGTTATATTGCATCTGCCATGCTTCTGCCCGATTACCCAACCTGTCCAAATCATCCTGGAGTTTCTCGGCATCCTCCTCGCAGCACACACGCCCACCCAGTTTTGTGTCGTCTGCAAACTTGGAGATATTACATCTAGTTCCCTTGTCTAGATCATTAATATATATTGTGAATAGCTGGGGTCCAAGGACCGATCCCTGCAGTACCCCACCAGTCACTGCCTGCCACTCGGAAAAAGACCCATTTATTCCAACTCTTTGCTTTCTGTCTGCCAACCAGTTCTCTATCCAAGTCAATACCTTGCTCCCAATCCCATGTGCCTTAACTTTACACGCTAATCTCTTATGCGGGACCTTATCAAAAGCCTTTTGGAAGTCCAAATACACCACATCCACTGGTTCTCCCTTATCTATTTTACCAGTTACATCCTCAAAAAATTCCAGTAGATTAGTCAAGCATGATTTACCTTTTGTAAATCCATGTTGACTTTGTCCAATCCTGTCACTGTTTTCCAAGTGCTCAGCTATTACATCTGTTATAGTGGACTCTAGCATTTTCCCCACTACCGATGTCAGGCTTACCGGTCTGTAATTCCCCATTTTCTCTCTACCACCCTTTTTGAATAGTGGGGTAACATTAGCTACCCTCCAATCCATGGGTACTGTTCCAGATTCCATCGAATGTTGGAAGATGATCAGCAATACATCTACTATTTCTAGGGCCACTTCCTTAAGTACCCTAGGATGTAGATTATCAGGCCCTGGGGATTTATCGGCCTTCAATCCCTTCAATTTCCCTAACACCATTTCCCTACAAATACTGATTTCTTTCAGTTCCTCCCTTTCATCAGACCCTATGTTCCCCAACATCTCTGGGAGGATATTTGTGTCCTCCTTTGTGAAGACAGAACCAAAATATGTATTTAATTGGTCTGACATTTCTTTGTTCCCCATTATAAGTTCCCCTGATTCTGACTGCAAGGGACCTATGCTTGATTTCACTAATCTTTTTCTCTTCACATATGTATAAAAGCTTTTACAGTCAGTTTTTATGTTCCCTGCAAGCTTACTCTTGTATTCTATTTTCCACCTCTTAATTAATCCCTTTGTCCTCCTTTGTTGAATCTTAAACTGCTCCCAATCCTCAGGGTTACTGCTTTTTCTGGCCAATTTAAAAGCCCTCTCCTTGGATCTTATGCTATCCCTAATTTCCCTTGTTAGCCACGGTTGAGTCACCCTTTTTGTTTTATTCTTATGCCAAACTGGGATGAACAAATTCTGTAGTTCATCCATGTGGCCTTTGAATGTTTGCCATTGCCTATCTACCGTCAACCCTTTGAGTGACATTCCCCAATCAATCCTACCCAACTCGCACCTCATACCATCGTAGTTTCCTTTATTTAAATTCAGGTGCAGTGCTAAGACTAGCCTGTTTGAAAGTCTGGATTTAGCACACAATTTTGGTCCTAATTGTTGATTACCATGATTTTAATTTTTCTGGAGGTACTAACCAGACATCTGCAGGTTTAGTCACTCAAGTACTGATTAGGTGCATTTTTCGTGCAGCAGTACATGTGGGCTCCTTGCACCTACTTCCACTGAAGATGTGCAGTGTGCTGGCTGACACACAGCTGCATGTTGCAGGATGGCTCAGAGACCAAGTGAGAGGGTGCACAGGTTATCAGACATGGCACTGGAGGTCCTGGTAAAGGAGATCCAGAGGAGAAGGGATGTCCTGTACTCGCCGGGGGGAAGGATGCCTCCTTGCCCTCTTCGCCCTCCTCGGTCTCCTGCAGCAGCTGGAGCTGCTCTGCCTGGTCTAATTTCCTCCCACCATTCCTCGTCCAGGCCAAGGGGACTCCTAACAAGCATGACCCATGGCCCTTTCACTTGGTGACTGCTATCAGGTGTCCAATAAGGTGGAGTAACACAGCACCTACTCTTTTTAGGTGAAGTCCTCAGAGAATTCCGGAACAAATGTTGCTCAAATGTTGGTGAAGTCTTGATAGAGTGTCCCAGAAAATCTCCTGATGTGTTTCCGAGGTCCTCTTCACAGCTCCAGCAGAAGTGAACAGGGAATGGTGAGTAAGTAGCGCTTGAAATTGACACCAACACCGTGTTTACTCCTAAACAGCTGGTCGCTGTTAGGAGAGGGCATTAGTTGAAGTGCTAGCCACCAAAATGCCATGCAGCCTCTTTAATGATCAGATGTTTAACGAGCCGTTCCTAGCGCTGCCTTCAACTCCTTTACCAATATGGCGTCTTGTGCTAAGCGCTGGCTAAACCAGCGTTGCAGGTTAAAACCCCATCTTAGGCACTTCAGAGGCTCTTTAGTGCTTAAAGTACTTGGCGATAAACGCCCCCACCATCTCTAACATCTTCCAGTTCTGATGAAAGGTCGTCGACCTGAAACATTTGGGGGAATTTTAACATGAATAAATGGGTTGGTTGCAGGCGGTGGTGGGGGGTGTGGGGAAGTTAAAGTTTAAAAGAGCTAAATCCCGACCCCGACCTGCCTTCAACCCGCCCACTTTCAACTTTTACTCAGGTGGGACAGGGGGCGGGCAGCCTACCAACTGCCAGGAGGCGGGCTGACATTTCAAATGATGATGAGGTCCTGAAGCCTGTGCTTTAACCCGCTGTGCAGGCTTTACTGCAGCCGGTTGGGGATCCCGGGTCTCAGGATTCCTGGTAGTTGTAGCGAGGCGAGCACGGCCTCGGGGAACAATCCTTGTGGGCCGGGAGGAGCAGGAGTGCTTCCGCCCCATCCCCCAAGTTCACCTACCAGCAGCCCGCCCCTCCCCGGGGTGGTGGATCGGACGCCCCCCCGGGGATCAGACCCTCCCCCTGGGGATCAGAACACCCCCACCCCACCCCCGATCGAACCCCGCACCTATCTGTTGGTTGCAGCCTCTCGTCCAGCATTCCCCATCCTGTCAATCAGGCTGGCTTCCGGGCAGGGAGCCTCCGCATGACGTCACATGCCTGCCGTGGGTCTACCGACGCCCCCCCCCGCCCCCCACCTTCCTCTGCTCTGGGCGGATCGGAAACTTCAAAATCCAGCCCTTTAACTCTGTTTCTCTCTCCACAGATGCTGCCTGACCTGCTGAGTCTTTCCAGCATTTTCTGTTTTTATTTCAAATTTCCAGCATCCACGGAATTTTACTTTTGAGTCACAGAGATCTTGCTTTCTAAAGTCAGTGCCAGTTAGTACCAGGATTTCTAGCTTGTAACAGAGGGGCAGTGTTGTGCATTTTTGTTATGTGTTTTAATATGAGAAGCAATAGGGAATGGATTGAACCTTGCTGTGAAAACTGTATTATTTTCATTCATATTTCTAGTAAAAAAAAACAGTTTTGTTGGTTTGCAATTGGCCTCATCACACTAGAATGCTTTTTCAGACTGCCTACCACACAGATAGGAGGACACATGTGGTGGCGTGGGTGAGATTCCTGTATTCAGTGCACACAATGAGGGCTGTTATTGTTATGATCTCTGGTCATGGTATCATTTCGAAGGAGAGCAGGGGAGTTCTGCCCGGTGTCCTGGTCAATATTTATCCCTCAACCAACATCACTAAAGCAGATTATCTGGTCATTATCTTATTGCTGTTTGTGGACCTTGCTGTGCGCACATTGGCTGCCGAGTTTCCTACAATAGAACACTGACTACACTTCAAAAAAAAAGTATTTAATTGGCAGTGAATCGCTTTGGAACGTCCTGAAGTCATGAAAGGCTCTATGTAAATGCAAGTTCTTTTCTATTTAATTAGATATTGGGCAGTAAAGAAGCTCTCCAGTTTGTAGGGAATATGAAGTCTGTTTATGGGGGTGGCTGGTTACACAGAACCTGAGAGAATATCCAGTGCAGATCCGATATGTGTAACAGACCGCATGGCCAATTATAGTCCCTCTACTGCTCCCTAAGCTGAGATCAGTAAACTCAGCACAGACTGGAGGTTGATCCAAGGATTCAGACTGGGGGAGCCTTTCTAGGGAAACTTTTGATAGTAAGTATCTACTTCACCGAGAGTTAAAAACAATGTAATACACTTGTCATGTTTGGCATTTGGAAACCAGTGTTACAATTTGCTCTCCCTGTGATGAAAACTTTCAGATGATAAAACCATGTAGAGTAATATTTTTAGCATGTGAAGATTTTCAGAAGATTATTGTGTAATCAACTCTCTTTTGCTTGGGTGTCTCAAAGTACAGACATTTTTGGCAGAGTATCAAGTTTTGATAAGTCCGTAGACATGCAGTGTAAAAATTGAACTCAAGCCCCCTGCTGCATAATTGGAGCATTGTACTGAGCAATACACAGAGCTTGTTGCACTGCTAAACCCTTGTATTTTACTGAAAAATAAAGAAAAGGAAATTCCAATACCTTGGATATATAGGACTTGATTATCCTCTTTTAGGAGCAGTTGCAGTGGGTTGGGAACCTGGGGGGAGAAATTCAGTATCGCCCCATTTGGGGCGCAATTATCGGCCAGGCGCAAAGATTAGCGCCTGGCGCTAATTATCGCCACCGACTGCAAACTTGACTTTCATCGCCCCTGGAGGTGATTGGAGCGCTAAATCAGGCGCTTCACACCTGTCTTAAGGCGCAAAGGCCTGGGAGCGAGGCGCTACCTCAGAGCACTGGCGAAGCTCATGTGATGTCAGTCAGCAACGGAACACACACACAATGGCACGGGCCAGTTCTTAAAGGGGATGGTTGATCTTGCTTTCCATCCACATCCTGCTCATTGCAGCCTTGAATCTCGGCCTGGAGAGACCTGCACATCAAATCTGCTGGAAAGAACAATGGAGAGTGTAAGGGGTTCGGTTCGGGGTGCTTGTGCGGGGTTAGGTCTTCGTTGCCTAATACTATTGCTTGCTCTGGTCTCCGGCCAGCCTTGTTGCAATAAGCACCGGTGAGTGGTTCGACCCACTCGCCCCTACGGTTCTAACACTGGACTTAGGTGCGAGAGCAGTAATGCAGAGAAAACTCAAATAGACCCGGTTGAATAGCACAAAATGGAAATCTTTATTGCATAGCGTCCAAAATCATGAAGTACATGTCATAGGCACAAATTAATGACAGTACAAGTATACATACATTCATAAAACTTGGTCTAGGGTAATGAGGAACGCACGGCACATCGTAAAAAGGGGAACACATTATATTTATCCTTAATAAAACTCCCCTCCCCTATCAATACCTACACTAATCTAGATTTGTAGGATCGAGGAAACATGCTCACCACTCGTGATACTTCGGAGAATTTTAAACGAGGCACTCGGCTTGTTTCGCTGCAACACCTGACTGTCACGTGTTGGAAGGGGTCTCTGTACCCCACTTGTTTATCTTCTCTGCTCCGGCTAGCAGGCTGGGCTCCCCGTTGTCATGAAGAACTCGACAGTGCTCGGGCCCGACTGTAGAACTCAAAGAAAAGTCTTTCTGGACCGACACCAGTTGTCGATAGAATTCGAAGAAAAGTCTTTGACCAGTTCATGCAGTAACCTGTAGAGTTCAAAAATGGTCTATATATTTTCGGGCGTGGCCGGGGTTTACTGACCGCGGCGGCATGTGGATTCTTCTTCTTCTCTTCTCATCTCGTCTCGTCTCATCTCTTCGGGCCTTCGGGTCCAGAACACCGTTTACCGACCCTCGGGATGGTGCACCCGGTCAAACGAATCAGCCCCGGGAGGATCAGAGGAATAAGAGAGTTCAGCAGCCAGCAGCAAGATAAGAGTCAAGAGCCAAGAGACCGATGGACATTTGTTCACTATAGTTATAGTGCTGTGTTCCCTTATCTCCCGCCCAAATCTTAATGTTCATCCTTTGTAAAATCTTGGCGCTCAAAATTCCCAGTATGGGGTGATTCTTGTTTGTAATGGGTTTCGGTAGCACCTTAAACTGGCCAACCACCCGTTAATGCTTTCCCCATTGCCGAACCGGCTAGGAGTCTCCCTGACTGGTTTTGGGGCCTTCTCGAATACTGACTTAATCACCCGTGAATGGCTCTCTCATTGTAGAGCCGTGGGGAATTTGCGTATTGATGTATCTGGATGGGCCTTCGATTGCCCAGTACAATGGTCCTTACTTGTGCATGGAAAATGATTCCAGCACTTATATCTTTGCTATTGTGTCGAATGCAGACAGGCTGCATCCTGTCTTTATCAGTGTTTGCTGCGTATTACTTATAAATGTTTATTCGAACGCCATTTTGTCTGCCCACTGAAAATTCTGGAAGCTTCTGCCACGAGGCGCGGCGCCCATTTTACAGGCTTCTGTGTCCTGTTTAATCATGACAGCATTTCGTTGAAATAAAACTGATGAAACGAATCTGCTTTATCTCGTTATTTCGAATCGCGATAATTGCGAATTTTACAAGAGTACCAGGGAAAGAGCTCAGAGTGCAGCCCCCACAGTCTTTTCTAAATCGATACAAGGAATGGCAAATCAAAATGAACCTGCAAAGTGCTGCTCAGTACCCAAAACTCCTTCACACAGCGTTGAATCTCTCCAGAAGACTCTCTCCCTCTCTCTCAGAATGCATGGTTCAAAAATGACACCAACAATAAAAGGCAGGAAGCGGTCGCCTTTAAATAGCGCTCCCCCAGTCCCTTCATGACTGCAAAACGCTCCCCTCAACATGTCGTTGCTAGCGTCAGGCGGTAAGGCAGGGGGCGCCACTCAATATCCGCTCCGGGGCGATACCGGGGCGTTGCGCACTCGACTGACGTCACGATCTGCTGGCGCAGGAGATCGTGGCGGTAGTGTTTAGCGCCGCCGCAAAGTGTCTAGTTAATTTCGCGAGCGGCGCAAACATCGCCGCACCTGGGCGCTAGATGATTTGCGCCCCATTAGCGCCCTCTTAAGGCGCTAACGGGAGGTGCAACCAACTGAATTTTTCCCCCTTGGGATTTCTGCCCGGTCTTCCGAATGCGCCCTGACCCATCTTCCTCAGTTGGGGTAATTTAATATGTCTGGTGGATTCCTGCCATCTAGAGGGAGCCCACCAGTGCCTGGCTGCAAAATCTCAGAGATGCTGCAGCATGACCACGGCTGCAGCACCAGAAGAGGTGGCTAGATCAGAGAAGCAGCAACCTTGTAACCTGGGCAGGGCCATTACTGCCACTTGCCAGGGCCGACCACCACCTTCCATATAGCAGTCCTGGGAAGTGGCAGTAGCATGGGCGAATGTCAGGTAAATTGTCAGGGACACGAGCCCCACCCCTCTGCAGCTATTGGCAGCCAGTGATGGACCCTGCAGGTGGAGGGGGAGGGATATTCAGGTCGGAACAGTGAGGTGGTGGTAGGCCTCACCCCCTGTTTGTGCCTCGTTCTTTGCTGCTATTCTTGGGAGAGTAGGAAAGAGAGGACCTAGGCAAGGCAATCATACCGGGCAAAATTAAATGACAAAAAAACTATGAGGAAAATCAAGGAATAGACAGCTGGATGATTTAAGGAATTGGACAGGAATACCAATCAGACCATAGAAACAGAGAAACATAGAAAATAGGTGCAGGAGTAGACCATTCGGTCCTTCGAGCCTGCACCGCCATTCAATGCGTTCATGGCTGAACATGCTACCTCAGTACCCCATTCCTGCTTTCTCGCCATACCCCTTGATCCCCCTAGTTGTGAGTATTATATCTAACTCCCTTTTGAATATATTTAGCGAACTGGCCTCAACAACCTTCTGTGGTAGAGAATTCCACAGATTCACCACTCTCTGGGTGAAGAAGTTCCTCTTCATCTCAGTCTTAAATGGCTTCCCCTTTATCCTTTGACTGTGACCCCTGGTTTTAGTTTTCCCTAACATTGGAAACATTCTGCCCGCATCTAATTTGTCTAAGCCAGTCAGGGTTTTAAACGTCTCTATAAGATCCCCCCTCATTCTTCTGAACTCCAGAGGATACAAGTTCAGTTGATCCAGTCTTTCTTGATATGTCAGTCTGGCCATCCCAGGAATCAATCTAGTGAACCTTCGTTGCACTCCCTCAATAGCAAGAATGTCCTTCCTCAAGTTAGGAGACCAAAACTGCACACAATACTCCAGGTATGGCCTCACCAAGGCCCTGTACAACTGTAGCATCACCTCCCTACTCCTGTACTCAAATCCCCTTGCTATGAAGGCCATCATGCCATTTGCTTTCTTGACTGCCTGCTGCACTTGCCTTCCCACCTTCAGTGACTGATGTACCATGACGCCCAGGTCTCGTTGCACCTCCCCTTTCCCTAATCTGCCACCATTCAGGTAATAGTCTGCCTCCCTATTTTTACCACCAAAGTGGATAACCTCACATTTATCCACATTGTACTTCATCTGCCATACATTTGCCCATTCACCCAACCTGTCCAAGTCACTCTGTAGCCTCCTAGCATCCTCCTCATTGTTCACACTGCCTCCCAATTTAGTGTCATCCGCAAATTTGGAGATATTACAATTAATCCCTTCGTCCAAATCATTAATATATAATGTAAACAGCTGGGGCCCCAGCACCGAACCCTGTGGTACCCCGCTGGTCACTGCCTGCCATTCTGAAAAGTACCCATTTACTCCTACTCTTTGTTTCCTGTGTGCCAACCAGTTCTCAATCCACGTCAACACAATACCCCCAATCCCATGTGCTTTAACTTTGCACACCAATCTCTTGTGTGGGACCTCGTCGAAGGCCTTCTGAAAGTCAAAAAAAACCACATCTACTGGTTCCCCCCGTCCACCCTATTGGAAACATCCTCAAAAAATTCCAGAAGATTTGTCAAGCATGATTTCCCTATCACAACTCCATGCTGACTTGGACCTATCATGTCGCCACTTTCCAAATGGTCTGTTATGACATCTTTAATAATTGATTCCATCATTTTACCCACCACCGATGTCAGGCTGACCGGTCTATAATTCCCTGCTTTCTCCCTCCCTCCTTTTTTAAAAAGAGGGGTTACATTAGCCACCCTCCACTCCTTCGGAACTGATCCAGAGTCTAAGGAATGTTGGAAAATGATCGTCAATGCATCCACTATTTCCAAGGCCACCTCCTTAAGTACTCTGGGATGCAGACCATCAGGCCCTGGGGATTTATCAGCCTTCAGTCCCATCAATTTCCCCAACACCTTTTCCCGACTGATAAGGATTTCCCTCAGCTCCTCCCTCTTACCAGATCCTTTGATCTCTTTTATTTCCGGAAGGTTGTTTGTGTCCTCCACAGTAAACACCGAACCAAAGTACTTGTTCAATTGATCTGCCATTTCTTTGTTCCCCATTATGACTTCCCCTGTTTCTGACTGCAGGGGACCTACGTTTGTTTTTACTAACCTCTTTCTTTTTACATATTTATAGAAGCTTTTGCAGTCCGTTTTAATGTTCTCCGCAAGCTTCCTTTCATATTTTATTTTCCCTGCCCTAATCAAACCCTTCGTCCTCCTCTGCTGAGTTTTAAAGTTCTCCCAGTCCCCGGGTTTGCTGCTACTTCTGGCCAATTTGTATGCCACTTCCTTGCTTTTAATACTATCCCTGATTTCCCTTGTTAGCCATGGTTGAGCCACCTTCCCTTTTTTATTTTTACGCCAGACAGGGATGTACAATTGCTGTAGTTCATCCCTGCGATCTCTAAATGTCTGCCATTGCCCTTCCACTGATAACCCCTTAAATATCACTTGCCAATCTAACCTCGCCAATTCATGCCTCATACCCTCAAAGTTGCCCTTATTTAAGTTCTGGACCATGGTCTCTGAATTAACTGTTTCCTTCTCCATCCTAATGTAGAACTCCACCATACTATGGTCACTCTTCCCCAAGGGGCCTCGCACCACAAGATTGCTGATTAGTCCTTCCTCATTACACAACACCCAGTCCAGGATGGCCTCCCCTCTAGTTGGTTCCTCAACATATTGGTTTAGGAAACCATCCCTTAAACACTCCAGGAAATCCTCCTCCACCGTATTGCTTCCAGTTTGAGTAGCCCAATCTATATGCATATTAAAGTCACCCATGATAACTGCTGCGCCTTTTTTGCATGCACCTCTGATTTCCTGTTTCATACCCTCCCCCACCTCACTACTACTGTTTGGAGGTCTGTACACAACCCCCACTAACGTTTTCTGCCCTTTGGTGTTCTGCAGCTCAACCCATATTGATTCCACATCCTCCAAGCTAATGTCCTTCCTAGCTATTGCATTAATCTCCTTTTTAATCAGCAATGCTACCCCACCCCCTTTTCCTTTTATTCTATCCTTCCTGAATGTTGAATACCCCTGGATATTCAGTTCCCAGCCTTGATTGTTCTGGAGCCACGTCTCTGTAATCCCAATCACATCATATCCGTTAACATCAATTTGCACAGTCAATTCATCCACCTTATTACGGATACTCCTTGCATTAAGACACGGAGCCTTTAGGCTTGTTTTATTAACACCCTTTGTCCTTTTAGACTTATGATTTAGTATGGCCCTTTGTGTTTCTTGCCTTTGTTTACTCGGATTTCCCTTATTGTTCCTCACCCTTCTAACATTTGTTTCTGACTGCATATTACTTCCCCCTGTTTCGCTACATAGGTTCCCATTCCCCTGCCATATTAGTTTAAATCCTCCCGAACTGCCTTAGCAAATATTACCCCGAGGACATCGGTTCCAGTCCTGCCCAAGTGCAGACCGTCCCTTTTGTACAGGTCCCACTTCCCCCAGAACTGGTTCCAATGCCTCAGGTATTTGAATCCCTCCCTCCTGCACCACTGCTCAAGCCACGTATTTAATCTAGCTATCCTGTTCATGCTACTCTGATTAGCACGTGGCACTGGTAGCAACCCAGAGATTACTACCTTTGAGGTCCTACTTTTCAATTTAGCTCCTAGCTCCCTAAATTCTGCTTGTAGGACCTCTTCCCGCTTTTTACCTATATCGTTGGTACCTACATGCACCATGACAGCTGGCTCTTCACCCTCCCTTTCCAGAATGTTCTGCAGCCGCTCCGAGACATCCTTGACCCTTGCACCAGGGAGGCAACATACCATCCTGGAATCTCGGTTGCGGCCACAGAAACTCCTGTCTATTCCCCTTACAATTGAGTCCCCTATCACTATAGCTCTACCACTCTTTTTCCCGCCCTGCTGTGCAGCAGAGCCAGCCATGGTGCCATAAACCTGGCTGCTGGTGCCTTCCCCTGGTAGGTCATTTCCCCCAACAGTATCCAAAACGGTATATCTGTTTTGGAGGGAGACGACCGCAGGGGACTCCTGCACTACCTTCCTGATATTGCCCTGCCTCTTGGTCACCCATTTACTGTCTGACCTAGCCTTTACCCGCGGTGTGTTCAACTCACTAAATGAGTAATCCACAAAGTTCTCGGCATCGTGGATGCTCCAGAGTGAGTCCATCCGCAGCTCCAGTGCCGCCATGTGGTCCGTCAGGAGCTGCAGCTGGACGCACTTCCTGCACACATAGTTGTCAGGGACACTGGAAGTGTCCCTGATTTCCCACATAGCACAGGAGGAGCACGACACGGTTCCGAGATTTCCTGCCATGACTTAACCCTTATATTACTTTATTAAGTTAAGTCCCTGAAAACAAAATATAAATCGAACCTAGCTTTTAAATTCCCTCTACCCCTAAAGGTTAGAGGAGGTGGGAGGGTGGGAGACACTACTAGTGCAGTGTCTCGGGCTTAGCAACAGCTCCACCTATATACGGGTACCAATGAATTGGCCCCGCCCTCTGACTTTGACCCCTGCTGATTGATTAGAAAACTGGTTTCCACTGCCTGCTGTGCCAATTTACTGCTACTGCAGTGTAACCTTGTGGGGTAGTGAGGTTTATGCAGTGCATGCAAACATTTTTTTTATTCCCGGGCTGGTAAATTAGCTCTGGAAGCATGATTTTACTGATTTGCTGCTGCAAGGGATCTGGTCAGGAAATCACTACGCTTGATTCAGTGATGTTCTTTTTCCAATCAAATGTGCTGTACTTTGTACTAGACACTGCTGCTTCATTCTGGGACTGGATCCCGTGCTGCAAGTGGGAATTCCTATTTTCTTGATGAATCAAAAATTCTCACCTGGAGCACAGAGTCCAGTCCCAGAATAAAGCAGTAATGTCAGATCGGAGACGCAGCAGGGCCAACGTTTAAGGAGATAGAGTTGCTGTGAACTAGGGGCTGAGAGTTTCAAGAGGAGAGTGCCTCTGAACTGGGTGGGTGAGTGCCTGAAGAATGAGTGCCTCTGTGAACTTTAGGAAGGTTGGAGCAGGGGAGCGCCTCTGTGAACTTTAGGGGGATTTCGAGGAGGATAGTGTCATTTTGAACTGGGGTGCAAGTTGCAAGGGTAGACTGCTTTTGTGAAGTGGGGAGGATTTGGAAGGAAAGAGTGTCTCCATGAACTGGGGAAGGGGTTGGAAGAGGAAGAGGAGGGGAACAATACTTCTGAAGTAGAGGCAAGAGATTAAAGAGAATGGCTCTGTCAAGGAAAGAAGTTTAGATAACTTTAGGGGAACTGATGGTCTGGTTGCTTTATTGAACATGGATGATACACCCAAATATAACATAATTTTTGTTAGATTAAAAATCTAACAATTGTGGAGTCAAAATTTGTTTAGAATTAACCACAATATACCATTTTGAATATAAAAATTAATATTTCCTGGACAACATGCCCCCGAACTCTCCCAGAGATGCTCAGCCAGTGGGTGCAGGGGAGGGGGTGGGATCAGCATGTGAAATTAAGGTGTATAATTTTAAATTTACTGTCTATGACCATGAATCAGACTGGCACTAGCAACAGCATGTGACAGGCAGCATTGCCACAGGATCACACACGTGACCATCTAATCTCAGATATGAGAAGGCATGTCTCATAATTTCAGTGAAATGGGGAGAGATTCTCCTACCTCTGCTCATATGACTGGTATCTCAAGGATTTGGATGTATGCAGTGCAACTGAACAGAGCATTAGGATACCCCAAGTGACACATGATTATGGAAAGCAATGGGATGAGGCCATGTTAAGGATTATACACAATTCAGTTTTAGTGAAATTTCCATGAAGTTATATCATAACACAGAAATTAACAACCAAAAGCTGCACTTGTATTGTTTCTTTAACATAAAAACATTTCAAGGAGCTTCAAGCATGGAAATAGGGAAATGGATGCTGAGCCAAGAAGAGACAGATTAGGAGGGGTGAGGGGAAGGTGACTGAAAGTCTGGTCAAAAATATGGGTTTTGAAATGGCTTTTAAAGAAGGGGAGAGAAGTGGAGAGCACAGATGTTTAGCAAATGAGTTCCAGAGAGTAGACCCAAGGTAGCTGAAGGTTCTGCCACCAATGGTGGTGCAAAGGGGCGGAATATGCAAAAGGCCAGAGTCTGAGGGCTGAAGGGTATAGGGGGATATAAGGGTGAAGGCGGTTACTGAGATAGGGTGGGACAAGGTGGAGGGATTTGATGACGAAGAGTTTAAATCTGATATGCCGTGGCACAGCGAGCCACTGTAGGTCAGCAAGGATGGGAGTGATGGGCGAGTAAGACATAGGCCAAGATTTTCCTTACCTCAGCGGACTCGGGGTGGGAGACGTCGGTGGCAGGTCCTGACCCTGCTGCTGGCTCCATCCCGCTCTGGAAAATGATTTTACGTTGATAGGGCTTGTTAGGCCCGCCCAGAGTGTTTCCCGGCCCAATTAGAGGAAACGGATCTGGTGATGTCATTCATGTCGCGTCATCAGCCGGTTTCCTTAAAGGGACCATGGCCAACTTTCTTTTAACATTTGTGCTGTCAGTGTTCTACAGCATTGAAGTGCTGCGAACACTGACAATCACTGCACAGAGGTGCAGGGCTGCACCCAGGTACTCCCATGACTCCCTCCATATGTTTATGGAGGGAGTCAGAGCACGCACGGAGGTCCTCTTCCCTTCCGATGGGTGGAAGACATCTCCCCAGGAGACTAACACAGCCTGGTTGCACATTGCAGAGGAGGTCACAAGCAGGGATGTCATCAGGAGGACCTGGATGCAGTGGCACAAACCTTTTAATGATCTCATTAGATCACAAAACGTTAGTAGAAAGCCACATTCACCTTCACCCTGCTGTGCCTCTCATCACATCCCCATCACTCTGCCTTCCCTACCCTATTCCTGCACATCCTTACTCACACCAACTTACCTTGCACGTCCATCCATCCCTCTCTCTCTATCTATATTATCACATCCCCATCTCACTAGATACACCTCACACTCACACTCATCCTATTGCAATGTTCATGTAAAGTTTCTCTTAATGTGCTGTCAAACATTGAAACATTTATTTTCAACACTTTACATTCTTGGACAGATTTGTGTGCACCTTTGGAAGTGCCTTTGTGAGTTGCAGTGAATGGTGAGACAGAACGGAGCCCCCCGCAATGGTGGTGAGTGTGAAAGCAATGGCTTGGGCATTGTAGGGGTGCTTTATGGTGTTGGTGTGGGGTGGTGCCAATCTGGTGCATCATGTGGCAGCCAGGGTGTACAGCGTCAAGTGAAGTAAATCTGGCCATGGTGAGGCCATCCCTGGCCTCCTGGGCAGCAATGTGGTCGGGTGCTGATGCCCTCTGTCCTGTGTAGCATCAGGTGATTGGGGAGAAGGTTGGTGTTGTTGTTGGTGCTACTGGTGTTGGGGCTGATCATGGTCGGATTCTGAGGACCAAGGTGAGACAGTATAAAGGGCACCCATGTTGATGGAATAGATGGCAGGTGAATTAGAGATGACAGAAGCATTCTGTCAATGGTGAGAGAGATCTTACAACGAGGTGATACTGGATGGAGAGTGGAAAGTGGAAAGCCTGCAGAATCTGTGCTGGAAATGGATTGAGAAACAGCTTATGGCTGAGGAAAGGGTTTATCTGTCAGGTGGGAGCTTTTACTGTATATTTGAAGCTGTCAAAGAATCAGCTGGAGCAATGGCCACTGAACTCCCGCCTCAGGTTGAGAGCCGTGGTCCCTGAACAGCGTGGTTTCCATGGCCATGAAGTTAAAGTGAAAAGATAAGTTAAAAAAGCCTGTTAATGATCTGTCAACTAGATGTTAATGAGTTTAATTGGGTCGCCCGCCGCTGCCTGTCGGGTCTGCTCAGTGCTGACAGACCCGACATTGGAAAAGGCACGTTGTGGTGGGTTTACAGTGGGGTCCTGACCCGCTGTTAAAAAAATCAAATTTCCCACCTGACCCGCCTCCGATCCCACCCGCTGACCCCCCGGAAAATTCCGACCATAATGTGGGATAGGGTACGGGCAGTTCTGTTCTGGATAAGTTGGAGTATGTGTTGCTGGAGGATGGAGGATGGAAGGCCAGAAATGAGAGCATTGGAGTAATTGAGTCTAGAGGTGACAAAAACATGGATACAGGTTTCAGTGGTGCAGGGCCTGAGGAATGGGTAGAGGTAGCCAATGTTGCAGGTGGAAATAGGTGGTCTTAGTGATGGATAGGATTAAAGAAGAAATAAAAACTTGCATTTATAAAGAGCATTTCACGACTTCAGGATGTCCCAAAGCACTTTACAACCAATGAAGTTCTTTTGAAGTGTAGCCTCTATTGTAATGTAGGAAACGTGGCAGCCAATTTGCGCACAGCAAGCTCCCACAAACAGCAATGAGATAATGACCAAATAATCTGCTTTAGTGAAGCATCAAATACATCTGAGACAACCCAAGGAATGATAATCTGCAATTTTATTCTTTGCAATAATGCTAACATTGATGTATTTGAAACGTTGGTGAAAGTAGCCTGCAGTTGTACAGAGCTAACGCAAAGAACTCTATCTATATGTATGCTTATTTTAATTACATTTTAAAACAGTTCAGTGAGATGTACTACATAGATACTTTGTTTTGCCATTGAGTTTATTTTTCCCTATCCCCTTAAATTTCCCTTAATGCACTTTTCTGCTTTCACAATTAGTCTGATCTTTAGCTCTTTAGACCCAGGAAAATTGTGTGTAGACAGAGCACTTCTACGTGACTCTGCCTAAAACCTGCTCATAGGTATTCTAGTGGCAGTTATGCCAAGAAAAAGAAAATATAGGCTTTTGAGTAAAGAAGTTCCTCCTGACACTTTTATTAAAAATTTTCTTTACTAACTTACATTTATATTCTCTGGTCCTACTTTCCTGTTTTACTTTGAGATAATAATCTGGGTTAGTTTATTTTATTTTATTCAGCACTTCTTTGTGAAACCTAATGATCACCTGGACACTGGATCAATGCAATCATTTCCTCTGTAGGTGATAGTTCTAGGTTCCTTCAAGGTAACCTAAGTGATGAAGGATGATCTGTCCGTGGTGTCCTCTTGGACTTGGATTTGAATCAAGCCCAGACAATGGGATTGAAAGTCTGTTCTTTCTACCAATTGTATAGGTCCTAAGTGAAGTGAGCTTGGGTAGACTTGATTCAGTCCCTGGGGGTAGGGGTGTAAGTAACCAGGGTAATAGTAGAATAATAGGGGACATAAGTTCACGGCGCAAACAAATGACAATTGACATTAAAATGGCAATCTCACGGAGAGATTCTATAAGGATTGCTGGTAAAAGGAAATATTGCACTAGTGCAGAAGTGAATACTCTTCTGAAACTGTGTCAAGTTACATTGTTTAAACAGCATAAAAGGAGTTTACCCTGCAGCTAATGTGTGTTGTATCTGATCTGGATATACATGATGCTGACTGAAACTTGGTTAAAAAGTATGGAAAAATGTTCCATTCCACAACATTGGTCACCTTGACAAACACAAAAATAATACATTATTCAAATGGAAAAATACAGTTAAATACGTCACTTCCTTTTGTTTGTTGAAGTGGAGAATTATCTGCAAAGATTTATTGAACCAAATTTCAGCAAAGCCATCTCTAATGCAAAGTATATGTAGAGGGACAATGGGAAGAACCATTAAATACTAGTCAATAGAGGACAGTATTTCCGAACATTTACACTGCAGTTCACATGACCTTTGGTAAGGCTAGTGAAAACTGAAAAGGGATTTAAATTTGATATGTTGGCAAATACAGCTTCACCGTTTAAACAGAGATACTGCATTTATCGTACCTCTGCTAATAAATGTGTGGTTCATACAGATATCCTGTGGCAATAACATCGATACAGTCTTGAGCAGACAATTGGATGGCCAGTTAAATAGGGAAGCCATTCAAAATTGCATCATTTCCTTGTCAAGAGCAATTATGTAATGTAGTATATAATAGTAATTTAAGAGCACTTGTGATAGCTGAATCATTCATGCCTAAAAACATAATTGTGGCTCTCTGATGGTCTTTGACAGAAAATTTATCAGCAATGTGACAGACTGCAAGCATTAAGTGAAACAATTGCCTCTCCCATCATTCCAATTAATTCAGTGACAATGTATGGGCTGCATCATTGCTTCAATCCAGAGCATGTACTGAATATCACACTAAAGAAATAGTTAACCAATTAACCTATTCCATCATCTGGGTCTGAGAATATTGTGAAAGCTCCGTAGCTGATTTGTTGCTGATGTTTTGGCCCATTTATGATATGTGGGCCGAAAATTCAGGCGGTGAGGCTTACCGCTGCTTCACTGTCCCAGTTGAGATTTCCCTTCCCCTGCTCCCAAGGGGATCGTCACTGGTCACTCCTTCTCCACCTACTACATGCAAATGGCAGAAGGGGAAGCTGGGCCCTGAGTCCCTGGAAGATTTCCCTCGCATCTACTCCACTGACCACTGCTTCCTGGGGCTGCCATAAGAAAGGTGGAGCTATATCCTGGGAAACAGCAGTAATGGCCCTGAGGACCTCCCATGGAGGAAAGGGGTCTCGTATCGGCCTCCTCTCCCTCCATTCCAACCCTCCAACCCCGGGAGGAGGCGTTCTACTGTATTCTCGCCCGTATTAGCACTGCTTTAAATTCAAACCCTGGTATTGATTTTGGGAAAGTCAATTTAGAAGCTATGAACATTCTGGCTCTGTGATATGGAAATTTGCAGTAGACAGTGTGTGATGTCTGGAGTATAATTTCTCAAGTGTAATGTCTGGAGTATTGACATACCGTTTAATATATTATAAATGAATCTCCTATAATGCTGCTCATGCTAAGGACTTTCGCGGGCTTTCTTTCAGAGGCCGGAGTCGGGAGGAGCAGAGAGTGGCGGTTCAGTCAGTATTTAAACTCACTTTTGCGGGCTTTTTTTCAGAGGCTTACCAATCTCACAGACCGGCAGCGGCGTTCCAGAGCCACGTCACAATTCAAAAAGTGATGCGGGCAAGAGGAAGCAGCTGATTGGGTGAGTACGGCTAGGTGAGTATTTATACTACTCTATAGTTTGACAGTTAAGGTTAATAGTTTATAAAGTTTAGAAGGTCTTCATTTTATGGTTATAGTTTCTAAGGTCTCTGTTGTGTAGCGGGGAGTGCTAGTAAACAAGAGCCCTTGAGTATAACATTTAATTGTAGTGTAATTGGTGGTATTGATGTGATTTAATTTAATTTAAATTAATTAAAAGGTAAGTCATGGCAGCACAGCTCGGCCCCGTGGTATGCTCCTCCTGCGCTATGTGGGAAATCAGGGACACTTCCTCTGTCCCTGACAACCATGGGTGCAGGAAGTGTATCCAGTTGCAGCTACTGGCAGACCGTATTGCGGCGCTGGAGCTGCGAATGGATGCATACTGGAGCATTCGCGATGCTGAGGACATCGTGGATATCACGTTTAATGAGTTGGTCACACCACAGGTAAAGGCTGCACAGGCAGGAAGGGAATGGGTGATCGCCAGGCAGAGTAGTAGGCACAGGCAGGTAGTGCAGGGGTCCCCTGTGGCCATCTGCCACTCAAACAGATATACCACTTTGGATATTGTTGAGGGAGATGGCTTATCGGGGGAAGGCAGCAGCAACCAATTTCCAGGCACCATGGGTGGTTCTGCTGCACAGGACGGAGGGAAAAAGAGCGGGAGAGCTATAGTGATAGGGGATCTATTGTAAGGGGAATAGATAGGCGTTTCTGCGTCTGCAAATGAGACTCCAGGATGGTATGTTGCCTCCCTGGTGCAAGGGTCAAGGATGTCTCGGAGCGGCTGCAGGGCATTCTGGAGGGGGAGGGTGAACAGCCAGTTGTCATGGTGCATATAGGTACCAACGATATAGGTAAAAAACGGGATGAGGTCCTAAAAGCTGAATATAGGGAGTTAGGAGGTAAATTAAAAAATAGGACCTCAAAGGTAGTAATCTCAGGATTGCTACCAGTGCCACGTACTAGTCAGAGTAGAAATAGAAGAATATTTCAGATGAATACGTGGCTAGAAGAATGGTGCAAAGGGGAGGGATTCAAATTCCTGGGACATTGGAACCGGTTCTGGGGCAGGTGGGACCAGTACAAACTGGACGGTTTGCACCTGGGCAGGACCGGGACCGATGTCCTCGGGGGAGTGTTTGCTAGTGCTGTTGAGGAGGGTTTAAACTAAAATGGCAGGGGGTTGGGAACCTGCACAGGGAGACAGAGGAAAGGGAAGCATGGATAGAAACACAAGACAGGAAGGAGAAAAGCAAAAGTGGAAGGCAGAGAAATCAAGGGTGTAAATCAAACATGGCCGCAGTAAACAATAATTCTAAATGGTCTAAGAGTGTTAAAAAAACAAGCCTGAAGGCTCTGTGTCTTAATGCGAGGAGCATTCGTAATACGGTGGATGAATTAGCTGCGCAAATAGATGTAAACGGATATGATATAATTGGGATTACGGAGACATGGCTCCAGGGTGACCAAGGCTGGGAATTCAACATCCAGGGGTATTCAATATTCAGGAAGGACAGGCTAAAAGGAAAAGGAGGTGGGGTAGCATTGCTGGTTAAAGAGGAGATTAACACAATAGTAAGGAAGGATATTAGCTCTGATGATGTGGAATCTGTATGGGTAGAGCTGAGAAATACCAAGGGTCAGAAAACGTTAGTGGGAGTTGTATACAGACCCCCAAACAGTAATGCTGAGGTTGGGGATGGCATTAAATGGGAATTAGAGATGTGTGCAATAAGGGCACAGCAGTTATCATGGGTGACTTTAATCTACATATAGATTGGGCTAACCAAATTAGTAACAATACTGTGGAGGAGGAATTCTTAGAGTGTATACGGGATGGTTTCCTGGACTATTATGTCGAGGAACCAACTAGAGATCAGGCCATCTTAGACTGGGTATTATGTAATGAAAAAGGATTAATTCGCAATCTTGTTGTGCGAGGCCCCTTGGGGAGGAGCGATCATAATATGATAGATTTCTTCATTAAGATGGAGAGTGAAGTAGTTGACATCAGAGACTAGAGTCCTGAATTTAAATAAAGGAAACTACGATGGTATGAGGCGCGAGTTGGCTAGGATGGATTGGGGAATGTTACTTAAAGGGTTGATGGTGGATAGGCAATAGCAAACATTTAAAGATTGCATGGATGGACTACAGAATTTGTTCATCCCTGTTTGGCATAAAATTAAAACAAAAAAGATGACTCAACTGTGGCTAACAAGGGAAATTAAGGATAGCATAAGATCCAAGGAGAGGACATATAAATTGGCCAGAAAAAGCAGCAAACCTGAGGATTGGGAGCAGTTTAGGATTCAGCAAAGAAGGACAAAGGGATTAATTAAGAGGTGGAAAATAGAGCATGAGAGTAAGCTTGCAGGGAACATAAAAACTGACTGTAAAAGCTTTTATAGATATGTGAAGAGAAAAAGATTGGTGAAGTCAAGCGTAGGTCCCTTGCAGTCAGAATCAGGGGAATTTATAATGGGGAACAAAGAAATGGCAAACCAATTAAATACATACTTTGGTTCTGTCTTCACAAAGGAGGACACAAATAACCTCCCAGAGATGTCGGGGAACATAGGGTCTAATGAGAGGGAGGAACTGAATGAAATCAGTATTTGTAGGGAAATGGTGTTAGGGAAATTGATGGGATTGAAGGCCGATAAATCCCCAGGGCCTGATAATCTACATCCTAGGGTACTTAAGGAAGTGGCCCTAGAAATAGTAGATGCATTGCTGGTCATCTTCCAAAATTCTATAGACTTTGGAACAGTTCCCATGGATTGGAGGGTAGCTAATGTAACCCCACTATTTAAAAAAGGTGGTAGAGAGAAAACGGAGAATTATAGACCGGTAAGCCTGACATCGGTAGTGGGGAAAATGCTAGAGTGCATTATAAAAGATGTAATAGCAGAACACTTGGAAAACAGTGACAGGATCGGACAAAGTCAACATGGATTTACAAAAGGTAAATCATGCTTGACTAATCTACTGGAATTTTTTGAGGATGTAACTGGTAGAATAGATAAGGGAGAACCAGTGGATGTGGTGTATTTGGACTTTCAGAAGGCTTTCGATAAGGTCCCGCATAAGAGATTCGCGTGCAAAGTTAAAGCACATGGGATTGGGGGTAAGGTACTGTCTTGGATAGAAAACTGGTTGGCAGACAGGAAGCAAAGAGTTGGAATAAACAGGTCTTTTTCCGAGTGGCAGGCAGTGACTAGTGGGGTACCACAGGGATCGGTGCTAGGACCCCAGTTATTCACAATATATATTAATCATCTAGATGAGGGAACTAGATGTAATATCTCCAAGTTTGCAGACGACACAAAGCTGGGTGTGCGTGTGTGCTGTGAGGAGGATGCAGAGAAACTCCAGTATGATTTGGACAGGTTGGGTGATTGGGCAGATGCATGGCAGATACAGTATAATGTGGATAAATGCGAGGTTATCCACTGTGGTGGCAAAAACAGGAAGGCAGATTATTATCTGAACGGCAATAGATTGGGAAAAGGGGAAGTGCAACGAGACCTGGGTGTCCTTGTACACCAGTCTCTGAAGGTAAGCATGCAGCAGACGGTTAAGAAGGCAAATGGTATGTTAGCCTTCATAGCGAGAGGATTCGAGTACAGGAGCAAGGATGTCTTGCTGCAGTTGTACAGGGCCTTGGTGAGACCACACCTCGAGTATTGTGTGCAGTTTTGGTCGCCTTATCTGAGGAAGGATGTTCTTGCCATGGAGGGAGTGCAGCGAAGATTCACCAGACTGATACCTGGGATGGCAGGAATGACGTATGAGGAGAGATTGGGTCGATTAGGCTTATATTCGCTAGAGTTTAGAAGAATGAGAGGGGATCTCATTGAAACTTATAAAATTCTAACAGGACAGGACAGACTAGATGCAGGAAGGATGTTCCCGATGGCGGGAGAGTACAGAACCAGGGGTCACAGTCTAAAGATAAGGGGTAAGCCATTTAGGACTGAGATGAGGAGGAATTTCTTCACCCAGAGAGTGGTGAACCTGTGGAATTCTCTACCACAGAAGACAGTTGAGTCCAATTCATTAAATATATTCAAGAAGGAGTTAGATATATTTCTTAAGGCTAAGGGGTTCAAGGGATATGGGGAGAAAGCAGGGACAGGGTACTGAATTTGGATGATCAGCCATGATCGCATTGAATGGCGGAGCAGGATCGAGGGGCCGAATGGCCTACTCCTGTTCCTATCTTCGATGTTTCTATGTTTCTATGTAAGTCAAAGGATGCGCTATTTTATATGAACATAAGAACATAAGAAATAGGAGCAGGAGTAGGCCATTCGGCCCTTCGAGCCTGCTCTGCCATTCAATGTGATCATGGCTGATCTTCTGCTTCAACTCCATTCACCGGCCTTATCGCCATATCCCATAACGACAAAAACATTATATCATGGAACAAAAAAATGCAGTTGTGTGTTCTTACAAGCCTACAAGGTATAATTGCTCAGGGTTCTTGAAATGAATGTTGGGTTCAGTTAAAGGTCAGGCTGCAGATCGGAACCCTAGCTTTGTTTGTTGGACTGGACAATCAAGAAATTGCAGATATCGGGATGGATTTTACACCCAAAATTATGTGATATAGGTGCAAAAAATCAAGGGAAATCAGACGAGGAGACTTCATACTGCATCCCTATCCCTATCAGCACCGCCTTAGATTTTGGAAAGCCCTGCCCCAACAGGGAGGCGGGTGACTGTACTTTGACCATCCCACCACATGTAAATGGCAATGGGGAAGTGGGGCCTCAGAGTAGGCCTGACTCCCTGCCTTCCGTTACTATTGCCGCTGACCCCAGGGATCGCCCGGAGATGGGTGGTTGTAGACCAGTGTCAGAAGACCTGCTGTTTCGTTGCCTGAAGAGAGGGGGTCCAGCAGGGGTCATTTTGGCCTCCATAATGGCCCCAAACATTCACCACCTGAAAGCTTCAGTCCTGTCCGATACCTTCATTCAAAGGTTTCCAAAGTCCTTTGGGATGCTTTTGCTCCTTTGTAAATGGGGTCCGTCCTCTTCATGGCGCCGCAGCAAATGATCCACTGCAGTGTCATCCTATTTACCTGGGCAGCAGCAGGGGGCTCCCACCTTGAGCCTGCCGTGCATAAGTAATGAGCCGCAACGTATGAAAATGGGTTGTCGTCACGGCGGGGTTAGTGACAGGCGGAAGTCTCGTCTTCACCCTCCTTCTGCGGCAATCACATCCCAAAGGGAAATTCAGTCTGTTGTGTCTCCTGTATTTCTGTTCTTGGAGTGAAGAAGCACAGATGCACATCGCATTTTAATATTGTTTTGTATCTGTAAGAAAGAGAACTGAGTCCAGGAGGCAAAAACTGTAAATTATCTGAATTGTGAAAATCAGTGTAAAGTTTCTTATATTTATACTTAGCTTGGAACTGTGGTTTATACCTCTTCGATAAATTTGTATATAAGCCAATGTGGTGGAAGGAATTTGAATTGCGGTGAGGCAGATTTGAATGTGAGCCAATCAGCTGTGAGAATTTGTATATAATTAGCCTATGCCAAGTATGACAGGTGAGTGTGATGCCTGAAGTTTGATACTCATGTGATATGAAATTAATGCAGATATGCTGTTCTTATACTAGGATAGACAGATAGATAGATATTTAATCCAAAATGTTAGGTTTCTCTGAACTAAAACTAACAGCTGGGAGAAGTGTGGCTTGCATCCAGGTAAAATTGGCTAACTTGGCTGTTTAATTCTGAAGATCTAAAATGACTAAATATAGTGTCAGTCCATGCTTTACTTACTGAATAATTCTGTAAAAACGGAAGCATAATTACTTTGAAAAATGGGCTGAGGCAGAATTGTGTCACTGCATTAAACAACCTTAAAGAAAGATTTGCATTTATATAATGCCTTTCATGACTTCAGGACTTCCCAAAGCGCTTTACAGCCAATGAAGTACTTTTAAAGTGTAGTCACTGTTGTAATGTAGGGAAACGAGGCAGCCAATTTGCGCACAGCAAGCTCCCACAAGCAACAATGAGATAGTGAGCAGATAATCTGTTACAGTGATGTTGGCTGAGGGAGAGCAGGTTGCTATGAAGCCCTTTCCCTCCATCAGGGACTCCCCACCACTACTCCAGAGAATGGGTGTGGACGGGGCGGAAATGGGCAAGAAGCCTGGGACCCAACCCTCTACTAGCATTTTCGTGTGGCGGGTGGGGAATGAGTGGCCAGCGGCTCTCCTGCCAGGGTCAGGCGGAAGGGAAATACCACTGCTTCGCTGACCAATTTTGCCCCTTTTTCTGTTGCTATCCTGCCTGGTTTCCGGTGCGATTGCAGAGGAAAATGCAGTCGTTACTGTCTAGGCTCAGACCTGAAGAATGGACACCTAGATGAGGGTTGCCAGCACTGTGGAACTGCACTACAGCAACAATTAGTACCTTTAGAAAAGGAGGAAGAAAATTGAAAAAAAAGATGAAAACAAATTGAACAGATGTTAGTGTGGACATCAGAGCTTTAAGGATGTTAAATTTATTCAATTTTCTTGAATTAATCAACTTTCTTTAGGAATAAGTAGAATAGGTAGGTCTAACGCTGACTGCTTTCAGCTGGTGGACTTGGCACCTGCTGGGAAACAGAAATTAGTTAAATCAGTTTGTAGCGCTGGGTTTTTAATTGATTGAGCTCAATGCACCAGAGTTATCTGCCACGTATGCTGTCAGCATGGAGCTCTTTCACTGTGAACTGGATTGTGTTTTATGTGGCAAGAGGCTAGACCTTTAGCAAAGTCTGTCAAGATGTGCTGCTATCTCACAAATGTGCTACTTAAGAATGCCTTAGGCAATAGCTTTCAAAGTTCCGAAACAAAGCTAGAATGTTTAATGGGAATAGCTGCCAACATTAGAAATGGGGATTGCTTTGTTCGAAACACTGATCTGAATCTGGAAAACAGACTTACATAACAGCCCTAGAGAAAACAAAAGTTGATTCAAGTAGATTATTATGGAACCACATCGGATTTTCTAACCATATCAGACAATTAACTACCATGGTACAAACTTTTTTTTATTTTTATGGATGTAATTGTGAATTTTGTTGGCAAAATCTTATGTGTAAAAATCCAAATGAATAATTCACATTTATAAAGTGACAATGAAGCATCACTCAGTTTTATACAATTCATTAAAATATGTACTTTTGGTTCTATTGATAGCTCCATTGCAAAAGATACACAGAATATGTTACCTATGCTAGTGAATTACACACCTTCTTTTATATTTTTTAATTGCATGTAAAATTACAAACTTTATTGCTCTCATCAAGATGAGCGGTCATAGTGCTGAAGAATGGAACATTTTTTATGTTTACATCAAGCAGTCTCAAATCAGATACAGATAAAAATTAAAAAATCTGCAAATGCTGAAAATCTGAAGTATAAACAGAAAATGTTGGCAATATAGAACTTGCGAAGAGTTTCAATCCAAATGCTATCCCATCTTTGCTTTTCCCAAATGCTGATGAACCTGTTGCGCATTTCTAGCATTTTCAGTTTATATGTGAAGTAAATCGCCATCTCCTATGTCCCAACAATGTCTTTCAGGCCCATCAAAACTTTTGTATCAGTATGACATTTGTCCATTTCCAACACCAGCCATCCTGTGTCCTTGTGAATTGAAATTGCGGTGATGACACACTTCACCACTAGGGTCTGGACCAAGAGTTTCCAAACTCATTTTACATAGGGCCCTCACAGCCAACAGACTGAGAGATTTTCATCCCATCAGTTTAAATTGGATTTATGCCCAATTTGAAGAGGTAAAAGTCAGTGTCCAATCAACCCACTCTTTCACTAAAATTGGATCTGCTTTGAGCACAGACTGGAAAAACAGCAAAGCCATCTGTATGAATTAAGGGTGCACTCTAGTGATTTAGAAAATCTGGTTTCAACAAAGCATTCTGCCTATATTGCTTATATCAATTTTCTTTTTAATGCATACTGTAATGGACAAGACCAGAAGAATGCAGCTGGAAATCATTTCTATGTCCAGACATATTACTAGAATGTTACTCATTTCAAACATTACTAGAACTAATATGAGTCCAGATTGTCCTTTTTCGTCATTATTACCAGCAGAATGGCTATTGGTGGGTTGTAGACAAACTAAAATACATACAATTTTCCTAGGTCAATTCATTAACATAACTTGATCTAAAGAACAGACTAGTGGTGAAAGAGGAAAATTGCATGTAAGTCAATTCTAAAGGGATGGGCACAATTAAAGAGGAATGCCTCAAAAGGGAACAAAAATGGTGAAAGCCTCAGAAGGGATCTCAGCCTATTATCAGCCTTTGCCAAGGCTGATGGGGTAGGTGACTAAGAGACAGTCAAGAATAAATTAGAAAGACATTAGTCTGCAGGCTAGTGATGGAGCAACCAAGCACTTGTGCCCTGTTCGATGGATATTGAAGCTGAGGCAGTTGCAAGGAGGGTTATCCTCTGGGCCACTCCACAATGCCATCCCTATCGGTCAGCATTGCAGCACGCCTGCAAGTAGATGCAGCCATGTTTGAGGCCACAGCAGATCATTACTGCCACTGCATGTGCTAGCTCTCTGCTGTATGGTAGTTGCAGGTGTTTTAGCACATGACACGGCCAGACCCAGAAAAGGCAGTTCTCACAGTCATTGCCTAATAGGTGTGCCAGGGCCTGCAGAAATGGTTAGCAGCATCTTGGTGGGTGAAGCCAAGCAGGCAACGTTGGGTCTTGATCACCCTGGCATGCTATCTTCTCTGCAGTGCCACTGAAAGCATGGCATAATGTGATTGTTTCCAAGGAAGCCTCCAACAATATGGTATAGTCAGACACTCACATACTTTTCTTGCATTGATGCTATGATGGGCAGTACAAGTAAGAAAAATCTATGCTATAATCGGTGAAAAATCAAGACTTGCTGGGCTGAATTCTTCTTCCGCTGACAGGTTAGTGGCATGGTGGGACTTTCAACTAACCACATGACTTTGCCCACCGATGTTTCCTCCCAGGGCCCTAATTATCCAGCTGGGGTGGGTTAGAATCATAGGGGGAAAAATTAGGTCGCGCCCCATTTGGGGCGCAAATATCGTCTGGACGCAAATATTAGCGCCTGGCGCTAATTATCGGCACTGACTGGAAACTTCACTTTTACCGCCCCGGGAGGTGAGTGGAGCGCTAAATCAGGTGCTGCACACCTGTCTTAAGGCGCAAAGGCCAAGGAGTGAGGCGCTAACTCAGAGCGCTGGCGAAGCTCATGTAATGTCAGTCAGCAATGGAACACACACACAATGGCACGGGCCAGTTCTTAAAGGGGATGGTTAATCTTGCTTTCCATCCACATCCTGTTCATTGCAGCCTTGAATCTCGGCCTGGAGAGACTTGCACATCAAATGTGCTGGAAAGAACAATGGAGAGTACCAGGCAAAGAGCTCAGAGTGCAGCTCCCACAGTCTCTGCTAAATCGATACAAGGAATGGCAAATCAAAATGAACCTGCAAAGTGCTGCTCAGTACCCAAAACTCCTTCACACAACGTTGAATCTCTCCAGAAGTCTCTCCCTCTCTCTCTCAGAATGCGTAGTTCAAAAATGCCACCAACAATAAAAGACAGGAAGAGGCCCCCTTTAAATAGCGCCCCCCCCAGCCCCACAGCGATTGATAGCGTTCCAGTCTTCTGGTCGTTGGATGCGCCAGGCGGTAAGGCAGGGGGCGCCACTCAATTTCCGCTCCGGGGCGCCACAAGGGCGTTGCACCATGGAATGACGTCACAATCTGCGCGCGCAGGTGGTCGCAGCGGTAAAGTTTAGCGCCGCCGCACAATCTCTAGTTAAGTTCCCGAGCGGCGCAAACATCGCTGTGCCCGGGCGTTAGCGGCTTTGCGCCCCATTAGCGCTCTCTTAAGGCGCTAACGGGAGGCGCAACCAACTGAATTTTTACCCCATAGAATCATAGAATGGTTACAGCACAGAAGGAGGCCATTCGGCCCGTCGAGCCTGTGCCGGCTCTCTGCAAGAGCACCTCAGCTAGTCCCACTCCCCCGCCCTTTCCCCGTAGCCCTGCAAATGTTTTTCCTTCAGGTACTTATCCAATTCCCTTTTGAAAGCCACGATTGAGTCTGCCTCCACCGCCCTTTCAGGCAGCTCATTCCAGATCCTAACCACTCGCTGTGTAAAATAGTTTTTCCTCATGTCGCCTTTGGTTCTTCTGCCAATCACCTTAAATCTGTGTCCTCTGGTTCTCGACCCTTCCACCAATGGGAACAGTTTCTCTCTATCTTAGGAGTGATAATACCACTCCTTACTGGATTATCAAAAGAAAAGAAGAAATAACGTATTTATATAGCGACTTTCATGACTTCAGGATATCCCAAAGCATTTTGCAGTCGATGAAGTATTTTTGAAGTTTAATCACTGTTGTAATGTAGGCAAACACAACACCCAATTTGTGCACAGCAAGGTGCCATGGAAATTACCCACAGTAGATTTTAGAAATCATTTTCTGATTACTCTGAAGAGACATTCGATTAGACAATACGTGCAACAACAACAATGCCGTACGTAAGATTCAGCCAGCTCTACCACGGACGTACCACCCTGCTCTCCTGATCCTTTCCAACCCCCCACCCACCACTTCATCCAGACGACACCCCATGTCCAAATCTACCTCATTCTGCTTATTTTCTTCTGATGAAGGGACCATGCATAAGCATGAACCTGTCTCATGCTCTGTGCGTGTGTGAGCTACTTAAGTGGAAAGGGAAAATGGCCAAACACCCTGCTGTGTGTGGCTTCCAGCCCTGCCATTTACAATGTTGCGTGGCCTACCTTTTCCAATGATGTTGATGGTAGCATCCTCCACTGGAGTCAAAGTATGTAATAACAGGACCTGCTCCTTTTCCTGCAGTCTCCCTCTGATTGTTTGCCAGCTTCTCCAGCAAGAAGAGTGGGAGTGGATTCGTATGCACCCTGTTGAAGGGTTGTGAAGATGTTTGAGGCAGCTTAGCTTAGAGTGCATGCTGTGAAGAAGCAGTAGGTATGGCCAAGAGGGGAAATCATTGTAAGGCAGTAGCAGGTGTTGAGTGCATGAGAGCAAGCAGAAAGAGGTGTTGTGAAGTGTCCTTTTGTGATTAAAGGAGAGGCTTGTGAAGTGAGCAACAGAAGGATTACTAGTACTGGAGCTAAAGTCTGCAGCTAAAGTCTGGAGTTGCAGGGCTCTGTAGAGAGTAAGAGAGATATATGGTAGTGTAGTGGTTTTGATACTAGTAATCCAGAGGCCTGGACTAATAATCCGGAGATTTGAGTTCAATCCCACTTTGAGAATTTGATTGGATTGTGGTATAAAACCTAACCAGTTCACTAATGCCCTTTATGGAAGGAAACTTGCCATCCTTACCCGGTCTGGCCTATATTTGACTCCAGACTCACAGCAATGTGGTTGACCCTTAACCGCCCTCTGAAATGGCCTAGCAAGCCACTTAGTTGTATCAAACCGTTACAGAAAGTAGGACAGACCCACCAGAGGTGGTGACACAATGGTATACGGTCGGGAGGGAGTGGCCCTGGGAGTCCTCAACATTGACTCCGGACCCCATGAGGTCACATGGCATCAGGTCAAACATGGGCAAGGAAACCTCCTGTTGATTACCACCTACCGCCCTTCCTCAGCTGATGAATCAGTACTCCTCCATGTTGAACTCCACTTGGGTAGCACTGAGGGTAGCAAGGGCACAGAACGTACTCTGGGTGGGGGACTTCAATGTCCATCACCAAGAGTGGTTCGGTAGCACCACTACTGACCGAGCTGGCTGAATCAGGAAGGACATAACTGCCAGAGTGGGCTTGCGGCAAGTGGTGAGAGAACCAACATGAGGGAAAAAACTACTTGTGGTGTCAGCTGCGTCAGAAGGTTATGAGTTCAAGTCCCACTCCAGGGACTTGAGCACAAAAAGCTGGGCTGACACTCCAGTGCAGTGCTGAGGGAGTGCTGCACTGTCGGAGGTGCTGTCTTTCGGATGAGATGTTAAACCGAGGCCCCGTCTGCTCTTTCAGGTGGATGTAAAAGATCCCGTGGCACTCTTTCGAAGAAGAGCAGGGGAGTTATCCCCGGTGCCCTGGCCAATATTTATCCCTCAATCAACATAACAAAAACAGATTATCTGGTCATTATCACATTGCTGTTTGTGGGAGCTTGCTGTGTGCAAATTGGCTGCTGCGTTTCCTACATTACAACAGTGACTACACTCCAAAAGTACTTCATTGGCTGTAAAGCACTTTGAGACATCCGGTGGTCGTGAAAGGCGCTATATAAATGCAAGTCTTCTTCTTTTCACTTGACCTCGTCCTCACCAATCTACCTGTCGCAGATGCATCTGCCCGTGTTAGTATTGCACCGCACAGGCCTTATGGAGATGAAGTTCCGTCTTCACATTGAGGACATCCTCCATCATGTTGTGTGGCACCACCACCGTACTAAAAGGGATAGATTCAGAACAGATCTAACAACTCAAAACTGGGCATCCATGAGGCGCAGTAGAATTGTATTCCACCACTACAGTTTCACCGGCACTGAGTCTCACTTGGGTACAGTTCTACAGACACTGACAGTCACTGGGGTACAGTTCTACAGGCACTGACTCTCACTGGGGTACAGTTCTACAGACACTGACTCTCACTGGGGTACAGTTCTACAGGCACTGACTCTCATTGTGGTGCAGTTCTACAGAAAAGTGACTTTCGCTTGGGTCTTTCCACAGGGCACAAATCAGGAGTATGGTGTAATACTTTCCACTTGTCTGGATGAGTGCAGCTCCACTGCACTCAAGAAGCTTGACACCATCCAGGACAAAGCAGTCCGCTTGATCGGCACCCCATCCACCACCTTAAACACTCACTCCCTCCGCCATTGGCGCACTGTGGCTGCAGTGTGTACCATCTACAAGATGCACTACAGCAACTTGCCAAGGCTTCTTCGAAAGCACTTCCCAAAGCAGCGACCTCTACCACCTAGAAGGACAAGGGCAGCAGGCGCATGAGGACACCACCACTTCCAAGTCACACATCCTATCCTGATTTGGAAATATATCACCATTCCTTCATCGTTGCTGGGTCAAAATCCTGGCACTCCCTACCTAACAGTACTGTGGGAGCATCTTCACCACAAGGACTCCAGTGGTTCAGGAAGGCGGTTCACCACCACTTTCTCAAAGGCAATTAGGGATGGACAATAAATGCTGGCCTTGCCAGTGATGCCCACATCCCATGAATGATTAAATTTAAAAAAAAGGTGGCTTAGCTTAGCAATCCTGGTAAGGTCATTACATTTCTTTCTGAACTACAGCCAGGTCCTAGGAACTATACTGCTGGCAATGACCTGGCCAGCCACCTCTATCCACTGCTATTGACTAATTTGACGAGGCACCCGTCGCCCATCTGAAGGAAAGAGAAGCTTGGGGTCGAAATTAGTCTGGACCCATTTTTAGGCAAATTCTCACTGAAGGAAATGACCCAGTTAATGTAAGCCAAGATAAAATATAACTCAATGCAGGGTAAACCTGAGCTGGATTCAGAAATATTTCTTTACCTCAGACACTGGCTAAATTGATAAATCAGATTTATTTTTATATTTGATTACTGACTAAGCACAAATACATGAGATTAATTTTAAAACGTAGGTTGATGTAGGTATTATTAAACGTGGTTTTCCTAGCTTGTTAAAGAAGAGACTTGTATTTATATTCTGCCTTTCAGGACCTCAGGATGTCTCAAAGTTTTTTTTACAGCCAATGAAGTACTTTTGAAGTAGTCACTGTTGTAATATAGGAAGCGTGGCAGGCAAATTCTACACAGCCAAGTCCCACAAACAACAATGAGATAATGACCAGATAATCTGTTTTAGTGATGTTGGTTGAAGGATAAATATTGACCAGGACACCAGAGAGGACTCCCCGCTCCTCTTTGAATAGTGCCATGGGATCTTTCACATCCACCTGAAAGGGCTGACAGGGCCTTGGTTTAACATCTCATCCGAAAGATGGCACCACCTACAGTGCCATGCTCCTTCATTACTGCACTGACGTGTTAGTTTAGATTATATGCCCAAATCTCTGAAGTGGGACTTGAATCCAAAACCTTCTGACTCAGAGGCCAGAGTGCTATCACTGAGCCAAGCTGAATAATATATATTGGGCTAACTGATGGTTCTGACTGATAATGTTAAATAAGGTACAGAAAAAAAAACCAGGAGGAACAAAAGATGCCAGTTCTTTGAAAGTTCTTAATTAATCTTTTCCCTTGTCTTGTGTATACATAATTGGGTCTTCAAGTGTAGATTGACCATAAAATGAATGGTTGAGTCCATCTATTATCTAAGACTAGAGAACATTTTGTACCCAAAAATAATAATAGAGACAAATGCTTTTTGTATTTTTCAAACTACCGTTATTTTTGTCAACAATCACTAATGTTTTTACCATTTTGATGGTTCATCTATTTTCTTTATGTGCTCTATTCTATCAAGCTACATTTTTTATGTTTCCCAAGTGTAAATGGTATTTTTCTGTATGAGTGTATTACTGAGCTACTTTGTTTATCAATTCTAATTTGATATTTCCCTAGCAAACCATTCAATCCTTGAAATAATCCTTATATTCCTATAGAAGTTTCAAGACTCTTTGAGACTTTACTATGAGTAATCTTTTCATAAGATCAGCTTTCTCACAAACAGTCAGACCTAACATTGGCTGAATATCTTTTGTCACAATGACACATAACAACTTGAATTAAATTTTTCTTTCACTGGTATGTCTGCTCCTGAGTATCCTGTCACTTTTATCTTAGCCTGTTGCAACTGAGGCCTATGAGGTAGTGTGCGGGTTAGGTTGATTTGGCTATGATAAATTGACCCTTAGTGTTAGGGGGGGATTAAATATGTGGGGTTATGGGGATAGGATGGGATATGTTAGGGGGAATTAAATATGTGGGGTTACGGGGGTAGGGTGGGATATGTGTACTGTGGGGATTAAAGCAGGGACAGGGTACTGGATTTGAATGATCAGCCATGATCGTATTGAATGGTGGAGCAGGCTCGACGGGCCGAATGGCCTACTCCTGCTCCTAGATTCTATGTTTCTATGTTTCTATGTTACTCAGATATGACATTCACTTTGCCCCTGCATTATTTAAATTCTTTGGCCTAGAAATTGGCAGACTTACCACTGGCCGTTAAGGCTCATTTCAGGAAAAAAATGGCAACCGCCTTACTTCTGCCCACCTCTGGCTCAGGACTCGGTGGCCACCATTTTGGTAAGGGCCATAGCTCTGCCGTTAGCAACGCTAGCCCTAGAAATGTGAATCAGCAGAGCGTGACGTCAGTCGGCGTGTAACGCAGAATTGACGCCACGTCTGCAAACTTCGACCTTTCAATGACTTTACCGCCGGGTCCAAAGTGCAGCAGACCTACAGAGACGCTGTCAGTGCTTCTTAAAGAGACACACACATCTTTCAGGTAAGTTTGGATTTAAGCTTTTGGACTGTTTTTTTAATATTTTACTGAAGTAGTGGCTTGGTGTAATACATGTTAAAAGTTTTTAAAGTGTCAAGGCATTGCAGTGCTGCTGGACGCTTGCAAGGCCTCAGATGGTAAAGGAAGGCCTCTGCGAAGACAGAAAATGCTGGAAATACACAGCAGCATCCATGGAGAGAGAAACATAGTTCATGTCTCAGGTCGAGATGCTGCCTGACCTGCTGAGTAATTCCAGCATTTTCTGCTTTTATCTCAGATTTCCAGCATCTGCTTACAGAGGACGATGCAGAAGAAGAAAACACAGAAGAGGAGGAAGTGGAAGGAAGGATGCAACCCAGACAGCCTGCTTCTGGCCAGGATATCCGGGATGGAATCATCCGCCTGCGTTACCAGTGACCACAACACCGATTCCCCTTTCAATATTTGCCCTACACCTTACCTTCCCTCTGTTACTGACCATCACAGTGTCCTCTTGGCCACAGTGCTGAAATAAAAGCCACCACAAAACTTTCCAATCCAAATTTATATATCTATCCATCGAATATGACATCAAGAAATCAACTAATCACCCTTGTACATTCCCTTAGTGACTGTCTTGTGTGTGCCTTTGCCTATCCTACTGATGTTACACAGTGCTACCCCAGTGGCTGCAGCATGGCTGGTGGAAGGCTGCTGACTTTCAGTGGGGGACACTGCAGATGGACTTGTAGGACGACATCAAGAAGCTGGTGGCTGGGAGTGTCAAATCGAGTAATGGTGTTTCTTCTCCTTCTCCTTCTTCTTCATGCTCCTCTCCTTCTTGGTCAACTACTGGCTGGGCAGGTGTAATTTCCTGGGTGTGTGAAATGAAGAAGGCACAGGGGTAGAGTTGTGGTGAGGGGAGAGCAGGAAAGCAAGAGGTGCATGCTTACACCATGCGCACCTTGTAAATCAGAAGACATTGTGAGATGAGGGGGAAATGGGATGTGAGAAGGAGGAAAACGTATGAGGATACCAGCATCTTGTATCCTTTCAGCCCTGCTGCTGGCCAAGGGCTCAGCCATGCCCCTGCCATGAATGGCCAGCACCGTTTCCTCCAAGGGGATGAGATGAAGCTAGGAATGTGAGGTGTGCCTCGTGTTTGGTACAGATTGTTGGTAGGTGAGTGATGGGGGGAGGGTTGTTTTGCATTGAGCAGTGTGTGAGGCTAGTGGTGCAGTTGGTAGGAGATGGCTTTTGAAGATGCATTCACTGACCTTGACCACTGGTCTGAGGTCAAGAAGCTTCTTTGGGCACTGGAGCCAGGCCGTGGGGGCAGTGACAGACTCGGTGATCTGGTCCCACATTGTTTTTTCTGGAGGGCCTCCTGGCCCCTGTGGGTAGAGGACCTCTCTTGCAGTGTTGACCCCCCTGCACAAAGCTGGAGTGCTGTGTGTGAGACCCTGGGTGCCCCTTACCTGGCTTGTTGAGTCATTTGTGTTACTGCTGAAGCACTTTTACCATTTTTTAGGTGTGGAAGGCATTTCAGCTTTAAGAGTTGAAGACTGCCATTTGGGAATTATTTTTAATGTTTATTTTTTGTCAGAAGTCAGTTGAGCTCTAAGGGCTAAAAACTGCCTATTTTTTAAATGATTTTAATTTTTTTTCATTTTAGAAGGCAGTTACCCTTTAAGGGGCCAACACTTCTTTCTAAAATGACAGGCTAGCTTTAAGACAATGCTGTTCTTGCTTCAGGGACACTACGGTCACGCTACATTGGGCCTCCTGCTGAGAATCATAGGGCTGGATATTACCAGCCCTGAGGAGGCGGGTTTGGAGGCAGGACTGCTGGGAAAAGGGGAAAAATTGGGAGCGGGTCCCAACCCCGCTCCCAACCCGCCTCCAAACCATCTTCCTGGGAGGTGGGTCCCCGACTTGCGCAGGGACCCGTCTCCTAGCGGTGGGAAGGGGATTAGAGCCAATTAGCTGCCTGTTAACAGGTAGTTAAGAGGCTTTTCCCCATTTTCAGCCTGCTGATGCAGCCTTCCCGATGGCGGGAAACCCCGCCAGGGTCAGCGAGGCGAGCTGTGGGTCTGCTGCAGTTTAAGTGTACAAATGATTGCTGGAGAGGTAGTGTGATGGGTGCAATGGTGCACAGGTAAGTATGACAGGTCAGAGAATGTAGTGAGAAATATTTTTATTCTGTTTATATATTTCTGCAGGTGACAAGATTTGATGTTTCTGTGAAGCCTCATCTGATCGGGAGAATTGACAGATGGCTTCTGCAATCTCACATGCAGCTGCCATCTGTTTTCTCCTAAGGAGAGAGTCATTGGTGAGCCTGGGTCCAAGGGCTCACCTTTGCACAGTGATTGCCATTGTTTGACAGCACCTCAATGCTGTCAAACACTGACAATTCATCTGTCAAAAAATTATGGGGCCCATCCCTTTAAGAAAATCGGCTGATGAAGCATTATGCACTGACGTCATCTGACACCGGCTTTTCCTTAATTGGCCGGCAAGCCCGCAGGGCGGGCTTAACAAGGCCAATCGAGGGAAAATAGCGTCTGTTCATCAGCCGTTGCTGGGGGCGGGACTAGAACCCGGAAACCAGCAGTCCTGCCCCCAACGCGTCTCCTTAGGTAAGTTCACAGCCAATGAAGTACTTTTGAAGTATAGTCACTGTTATATGAAACTTGGTAGCTAGTTGCAAAGAACAAGATCCCACAAACAACAATAAGATAAATGACCAGATATCTGTTATTTAGGTGATGTTGGTTGAGGTTAATGTTTCTTCTAAAATACACCATCTTCAACTGTGCAGCATTCCCTCAGTGCTGCACTGAAGTGACAGCCTGGATTATGTGCTAGAGTCATATCGGCACAGAAGGAGGCCATTCGGCCCATCGAGTCCGTGCTGGCTCTCTGTAGAGCAATCCACTCAGTCCCATTCCCCCGTTCTATCCCGGTAGCCCTGCAAGTTTATTTCCCTCGAGTGCCTATCCAGTCTCCCCTTGAAAACATTGAATGTCTCTGCTTCCACCACTTCCATCGGCAGCGAATTCCAGGTCATCATCACTCACTGTGTAAAAAAGTTTTTCCTCACATCCCCCAGTAGCACCGTAAAAAGAGGGTTGCATGGTATGTTTAGCGCTGCGCGAATTAATATTAGCAGGCAGCACCAACACTATGATTTTGTGCAGCTGTTAACTTCGGCCTGCTGTGGTACGGGCAGGTTTTTGGCACACCGGAATTTCTGGGCCTATGACTATTGATGTAAGAAAACTACTAGGCACTTGGTCTAAGTGTTAAACAAAGCTTTAATCAACTGGTTTTCAACATGGAGATCTAGTTGTGTCCTTCACTAGTTCCTGTCGACGAATGTCCTAAGTAAGCTGGGCCCATGCCCGAGTATTTATACTCTCCCTGGACAGCGCCACCAGCAGGCCGCCCAGTATTACTTCATACAAGATTCATGTCATTCTTCCCGCCTGAAAGATTGGAAGTCCAGCGGCTTCCTTCTACCGAATTAGCCGGACTAAGAATAGACGCAGTCGTTTGGATTTCCATTGGAGGCCGGAAGGCACGTCTCCTCGGACGGTGTCTTGGTCCCTGGGTCGCTTGGTTCGTACCGGCGGGCTGGCAGAGTCCGTGTCGCCTCGATCGACCTGAGGGGGACTGGGGAGATCGTGGCTCCGGGTGCGGGTCCCCACCGGCGCAGAGCTGGCTTCATCCTGCTCAGTAGCCGGTGATTGACCGGCGTCCTGGCTTCGGGTGGCCATCCCGCGGGGAGCGCTCTGTTCCTCGGGTTGATCCGGCGGAGTAGCTGGCAGATCCCTTGATGTCCCGGGTAGGGCGTCATCCTCGGAGGAGCGCGGAGTATCGGCGTCGTTGATACGGATCTCTCTATCGATTGGGTCCGTGGGACCGGTTGGGCAGGGAGCCAGATCCCGAAGTGAAACTGTGGACTCCCGGCCATCAGGGTACCGCACGTACGCATATGTAGGATTGACATCTGTTAGTTCCACCTCATCGACGAGGGGATCACTCTTGGAAGATCGGACAAATCTTCGGAGCAGCACGGAGCCAGGAGCTGCCAACCATGATGGTAGGGACGTCCCATGAGTGGAGCGACGCTGGAACCCGAAGAATCATTTGTGAGGAGTAACATTGGTGGATGTAGAAAGAAGAGACCTGATGGAATGCAACGTGTCAGGGAGCATAGTTTCCCACTGCTGGTCTGGTAGATTGCGTGACCTCAGTGCAAGACGAACAGCGTTCCAAATGATAGCGTTGTATCTCTCAACCTGTCCATTTCCAATAGGATGATACGGTGTCGTTTTACTTGTGGCGATTCCCCGTTGGGAAAGATAACTTTTGAGTTCGCTTGACATGAAGGAGGGACCCCGATCAGAGTGGATGAAATTGGCCGTACCGCAAAGGGAAAAGACCTGATCGAGGCATTTGATCACTGTGGAAGTAAGCATATTGGGACAGGGGAAAGCAAAGGGAAAGCGTGAATATTCGTCCACCATAGTAAGCAAGTAGGTGTTTCGCGTTGAGGAAGGCAATGGCCCTTTAAAGTCAATGCTGAGTCGCTGCATAGGCTGTGTAGCGTGTATGAGCGAGCCATCCGACGGACGGAAGAATTGCAGTTTTAATTCCGCGCAAATTCTACAAGTGGAGCATGTTCTTTTCACATCTTCTGTCGAAAATGGGAGATTTTTAGATCGCACAAAGTGCAACATTCGGGTAACGCCCGGATGGCATAAGTCAGTATGAAGATCCGCAAGAGTCGAAGTTGACATGGAAGAGCAGAATGCACGCGTGAGGGTATCCGGGGCCACATTCTCCTTGCCGGGTCGATACTGTATGGTGTAGCCAAAGGCGGCCAATTCCATCCTCCAGAGCTGTATTTTGTTATTCTTGATTTTAGTGCGTTTCCGGTTATCCAGCATAAAGGCCACCGAGCGCTGATCGGTTATGAGCGTGAAATGGCGACGAGCGAGAAAATGACTCCATTTACGTACTGCTTCGATGATAGCCGTAGCCTCCTTCTCGACTGGAGGATAATGGAGCTCACTACCCTGCAAAGTTCTAGACAGAAGTGCAACGGGTCGACCGCCTTGATTCAAGGTAGCCGAGATCGCCACCTCCGATGCATCGCACTCGACCACGAAAGGGAGATTTTCATCGATGGAATGAAGCGTGGCTTTTTCCAGTTGTTGCTTGAGGAGGTTGAAAGCTGAAATAGCCCTCGCCTCCAACGGAAATGACTTCGCGTGAAGCAGGGGCTGGATCTTGTCGGAAAAGTGAGGTATCCACTTCGCATAATAGGCGAACATGCCGAGGGCCCGACGAAGAGAGCTGAGATTTGTAGGAGGAGGGAGCTCCTGAAGCGGACGAAGTCGCTCCGGATCCGGTTTGAGGACACCATTGCCCACCCAGTAGCCAAGGATGTTGACTGATGGTACTGATTTCACAGATTTGGACTCATTTAAGGTTAAGTTGCGACGACGGAGAACGTCAAGAAATTTCTGGAGGTTGGCATCATACTCCTTCTGGTCATGACCAGCAATGGTGATATTATCCAGATATGGAAAAGTGTCTGTTAAGTTCTCCTGTTTGACTAGGCTATCCATTGCCCGTTGAAAGACGGCCACCCCATTGGTGACCCCGAATGGAAGGCGACGAAACTGGTAAAGCCGACCATTGGCCTCAAAAGCCGTATACTTTTTGTCAGAGTCCTTTAACGGTACTTGATGGTATGCGCTCTTTAAGTCAAAAGTTGAAAATACCTTGTAGTTAGCAAGGTTATTGACCATGTCATCGATGCGTGGTAGTGGGTAGGCATTCAGGTCGGTATACTGGTTAATAGTTTGCGAGTAATCGATGCAAAGACGTTTCTTGTGCTGCTTCAGAAGATTTTTAACAACGACGACTTGAGCCCGCCAGGAAGATGAACATGGTTCAATGATACCGTCAGCTAGAAGGCGAGAGATCTCTGCCTCGATAAAGGATAGGTCATCTTGGCTAAAACGTCGTGATTTAGTGACTATGGGCTTACATCGGGGGGGGAAAGATTGGCAAACAAGGAGGGCTCGTCGAGCGAAGCCGCTGAAAGTGCACAAAACGGTACTTTGGAAATAGTAAGCTCCGGCTTTGATCCTCCAAACTCGAAAGTGAGTCTTTTGTGTTGTTTCTGGAAATCCTGTCCCAGAAGCACATCACTGCATAGGTTTTTGAGCACCCCGAGCCGGGTAGAGAAATAAGTGCGGCCATTGAGAATAAGGTCGACAAGACAAAAGCCGGAAGAGTTAGTGGTCAGTGTCGTTAGAGCCATTGCAATTTCCCTGTCCGAGGGGTAAATACGCAGTTTTAACTTACTGACAGCCTGCTCACTGATGAAGCTGTCAGAGCTGCATGAGTCGATTAATGTACTCAAAATGTGTCCATTTACTGAAACCTTCGTGGCTGCATGGGACAGGCTTTGGGGAAAAACAGCTGTGATGGGAGGAGGGGCAGTTTTATCCTTGACAGCTGTAACATTAGTAGTGGCTCTTGGGGGAGCAGCAGTTTTATAGATGACAGCTGTAACATTAGTAGTAGCTCTTGGGGGAGGAGCAGTTTTATAGGGAGCAGCTGTAACCCTAGAAGAGGCTCTTGACTGACATACTTTCGAGAAGTGACCTTTCTTACTGCAATGATTGCAGATTGCATTACGAGCAGGACAAAATTTCCTATAATGAAATGCACCTCCACAGAAGAAACACTTCCTTTGAGATTGCCAAGATGCCGCTTGGGTAGGGTCGTCATCAGCTAGGATAGAGTCGTCATCAATGAGGGCATCCGCCTGAGGCTTATCGGAGGAGTCACTAAAAGTGATAGCAGCAGTCCGTGCACGTGGTAAAAGATAGGCATCTGCATTTTTTTTTGCCAAGTCCAGAGAATATGCCTGGTTATAGGCAGCTTGTAACTCGAGGGTTTTATTCTCCAACAGACGCTGGCGTATGAAGGGAGACGCAATTCCATTAATAAAAGAATCACGAATTAACTCCTCCTGGTACTGCTCAGCTGAGACAGCCTTGAGATTACAATCTTTGCTGAGCCTGCGAAGCTTTTGAAGGAATTCGTCAAGTGATACCCCGGGTTGTTGTCGAGTTGTGGCCAGTAGATGTCAAGCAAAAATTTTGTTTGGGGCCTTAACATATAGTTGCTGTAGTATTCGGATAGCGGAGTCATAGCCTACACAATCTTCGATATAGTCAAACACATAAGGGGATACATAATTGGCAAGTATCTCTAACTTATCAGGAACATTCTCACCACATGCCCTGAGGAAGTTGCTGAAGGTACGATACCAGTGTTTCCATACCTTAGCAGTTGTAGGTGAATTCGTGTCCAGGTCAAGACGGGCGGGTCGGAGTAGTTTCTCCATGATGGATTAATTACTATATCTGGTTCCCTTCTACCGTTTGAGTCGTAGCCGTCTGTTCCCAAAACCACTCAGAGCGTGGAGCAGGTCCAGTTGATTAAATTGACGTAAGAAAACTACTAGGCACTTGGTCTAAGCGTTAAACAAAGCTTTAATCAACTGGTTTTCAACATGGAGATCTAGTTGTGTCCTTCACTAGTTCCTGTCGAGGAATGTCCTAAGCAAGCTGGGCTCATGCCCGAGTATTTATACTCTCCCTGGACAGCGCCACCAGCAGGCCGCCCAGTATTACTTCATACAAGATTCATGTCAACAATTTCATTCACTATTAATAGCAATATCATTTATCTTTCCTTCGCTTGATTTGCAGCAACTGCACCACATAAAATTCCTCATCTGACTTTTCTTCCGTAGCATGCTCTTGATTTTGTCAAACCCAAGACTGGGCAAATTTTGGGTGTATACTATGATACTTTCTATCCACACAACTTTCCCTTTTCATTTCTGCCTTTAACTTTGATGGATCACATTTCAAATTTCTCATATGATTGTTTCTTACTACTGTCTGGTTCAATTTTTCTCAATAAAGTTTTTTGACTTGCTCCAAAATGGTTTATGATGACATACATAGTTGTACTGCTGTTTCTAACATCAAATCTTGCCCTCACACCTTACTGTGATCTGTTATTCCACAAATTATTCTGCCCTATATTAATAATTCCGACAGTTCATGAAATTCACATGCCTTATTGCTAGTTGTTAGTTTACTTACATACTGAACATAAAGTTTTTTTCTAGTTTCTGACAACATATAAACGATCTATTCCTTTATAAATCATGGGGCTAAGTTTCTGCTTTGGCTGCAATTGGGAAATTGGGCGCAAATTGCGCTTGAAATTGCACTGGTTAGGTTACAGTTCAAGTTTCCGCTAAAATGCGTGAGCATAATCACAAACGTAACATCTTGCATGAACCAGCGTAATCGTTCATCGTAATAGAACATAGGCCGGAATTTTCCCATGAAAAAAACTGGTGGGTTTTGAGTGTGGGGGAAGTTAAATTGTTAAAAACGTGAATCCCGACCTGATCCCACCTCCAACCCACTCACTTCCGGTTTCCCCGGAGACGGGACAGGGGGCGGGCGACCAACCTGCTCCCAGGGGGGCGTTACCTCCATTTAAATATTGAGATGAGGCTGGAAGCCTCTATTTTCCCTCCATTTTGAATTTAACTGCCTGTGGACGGGCGGGTTTCACACAATTCGTGAAACCCGGCAGTTAAACCAAGGTGGTGACTGCTGGATCCAGGAGGTAAGTGGCTTTATACCTACCTCCTGGATCCAGGGTCCCTGCCTAACCCGCCCCCCTCCCCCCGTGATCGGAGACCCCCTCACGCCTCCACCCCAACGATGATGATGAGGCCGGCCACAATCCTCTGCCCCCCCGATCCCCGGCCAATCCCCCTACCCCACCCCCCCGTGATCCTCGATCTGCCCCGTGATCCCTGACCCCCCCCCGACCACCCCCCATCGCCTGACGATCCCTGACCTCCCCGATCCTGCAACCCCCCCGCTGATCCTCTATCCCTGATTGCCGAACCCCCTCCCGCCGATTGCTGACATCACCGCCAGTGATTGCCGGCCGCCCCCCGCTGATCCTCTCTCACCCCTCCTGATTCCCGATCCCCCTCCCGATTCCCGACCGCCCCCAACACCCCCCGCCAATTACTGACCCTCTCTTCCGCGATCCCTCACCCGGACCGACTCCTCACAACTGAGGCCTACCCGCCCGCAGCCAGCCAGCCTCTCAAGCTGCAGGCGGGAAACCGAGGCCTCACATTCAAATGAGGTCCCGCCAGTAAAGTTGGTGGGAAACCTGGCCTCCCGGGTTTCCCGCCCACCTTGGACGCTGCCGCACCCCCCACCCACCGAAGAAAATCCCCGCCAAAATGTTTTCTTTGCATTAAAAAATACTCATTGATGTATTTAAGAGCGGTAAACTGGCGCAGTTTTATTAATACAGTTGAAAATGGGTTTGTCACAAAAAATAAACACTATTAATCAGAGCGTCTAGTCCACCACCTGTGAGTAACCTGATTTTAAATCACTGAAAATGACTTTTAAAAACTAAACTGAACCATTTATTAGTTTCATTGGTGTACACCAGTCAGTTTCTTAGTAAATTAAATATTTTTTAACATGTAAAAACTTTTAAAACATGCTCACTAATGCCTTTGCGCCTAAGAAAACCAAATTAATTTGAACACCCTCCTTGAACGACCGCTAACGGTTGCAATAGGCGGAAACTCGCCAACCTCATTATTTGGGGGCGTGGACAGTTTTGAACCAGTGTTAAAACTCGATTTACGCTTGACAAAATTTCCATTTAAAATTCCTCGATCTTTTGGGCTGGTTCGGCCGATTTCACCTGGATTGTGCTGATAAAACTCATACAAACTAGCGGAAACTCTATCCCTACATTTCTATTCGGGCTACCTTATCTCTCAACTTATTCACTACTGTATCGCACAGCAGATTGAAGTTATTATAAATATCTAGTGTGTCTTCCCCAATAACATGTAGGAAAATGAATGTTTTCATCCCTTTCCTTTTTTATTCACTTCAGTTGCTGCTTTGAACTATTCAAATTATTGACCAAACCTTTTCCAATTTTCTGCAAGATTTCCAGTCACTCAAAGACTAGATGAAAGGTGCAACTTCTCTATTTTACTCTTTTTATTATTTTCACTGAAAGACATTAATTTTTCTCTTTCATTAGCTACTCTGACTCCAAATAATTTTCTTTTGTCTGGAACTCGTCTTAGGTTTCTTTGTAATGTAAGATTGAATGAAAAAGATCATTTTATTAGGGTTTGGACCAATGTTATATACACAGGAATTTGCAAGTCAGCCTCCGCTTAGAAAACTAGATCTACAGAGCTCTTACTGAGCAGTCTGGATCTAACCAATTGTTTAATTGATGCATTGTCAGATAATGGTTAAGAGAAACATAGAAACATAGAAAAAAATAGGAGCAGGAGTAGGCCATTCGGCCCTTCGAGCCTGCTCCGCCATGCAATATGATCATGGCTGATCCTCTATCTCAATACCATATTCCCGCTCTCTCCCCATACCCTGTGATGCCTTTTGTGTCTAGAAATCTATCTATCTCCTTCTTAAATATATTCAGTGACTTGGCCTCCATAGCCTTCTGTGGTAGAGAATTCCACAGGTTCACCACCCTCTGAGTGAAGAAATTTCTCCTCATCTCAGTCCTAAATGTCCTACCCCGTATCCTGAGACTGTGACCCCTCGTTCTAGACCCCCCAGCCAGGGGAAACATCCTCCCTGCATCCAGCCTGTCTTTCCCTGTCAGAATTTTATAAGTTTCAATGAGATCCCCTCTCATTCTTCTAAACTTTAGTGAATACAGGCCTAGTCGACCCAATCTCTCCTCATACGACAGTCCTGCCATCCCAGGAATCAGTCTGGTGAACCTTCGCTGCACTCCCTCTATGGCAAGTATATCCTTTCTTAGGTAAGGAGACCAAAACTGCACACAGTACTCCAGGTGTGGTCTCACCAAGGCCCTGTACAACTGTAGTAAGACATCCTTGCTCCTGTACTCAAATCCTCTTACAATGAAGGCCAACATACCATTTGCCTTCCTAACTGCTTGCTGCACCTGCATGTTTGCTTTCAGTGACTGGTGTACAAGGACACCCAGGTCCCTCTGTACATCAACATTTCCCAATCTATCACCATTTAAATAATACTCTACCTTTCTGTTTTTCCTACCGAAGTGGATAACTTCACATTTATCCACGTTATACTGCATCTGCCATGTATTTGCCCACTCACTCAACTTGTCTAAATCGCCTTGAAGCCTCTTTGCATCCTCCTCACAACTCAAAATCCCACCTAGTTTTGTGTCATCAGCAAACTTGGAAATATTACATTTGGTTCCCTCATCCAAATCATTGATATATATTGTGATTTGGATGAGGGAACCAAATGTAATATTTCCAAGTTCCAAGAATGTTTCTAATTTACATTTCCAATCTCATGTGAAAAATTGGCACTTACAAAGGGAGCATCTATAAATGCTCATAGTATATTATTAAAATAATAACTTAGCATTATCTAATCACTGCTCTCGTATTTATCTCATCTTCAATCTTGGTAGTATTCTGCACTATGGTCCTTGGGCTGTAACCTTGATTTCTAAGAAAAAATGTTCTTACTTCCAATATACACCAGAGTGTGCTATTCAGTATATTAAATAAAAATCCAATAATTTAGCTTTCCTTTTCTCATGTGTACTGTGTGATTGAGATTTTACAAGCTGCTACAGTGGAAAATCAATGTGCAGTTGTGAAGTCAAAGCACTGCAGTCCTGCCACATCTTGTCGTGAATGGTGGTGGACAATTAAACAACTAACGGGAGGAGGAGGCTCCATGAATATCCCCATCCTCAATGATGGTGGAGCCCAGCATGCGAGTGCAAAAGACAAGGCTGAAGCGTTTGCAACCATCTTCAGACAGAAGTGCTGAGTGGATGATCCATATCGGCCTCCTCCTGAGTGCCCCTCCATCACAGAAGCCAGTCTTCAACCAATTTGATTCACTCCATGTGATATCAAGAAACGGCTGAGTGCACTGGTACAGCAAAGGCTCTGCGCCTGGACAGCATCCCGGCTGTCGTGCTGAAGACTTGTGCTCCAGAACTAGCCGCGCCTCTAGCCAAGCTGGTCCAGTACAGCTACAACACTGGCATTTACCCAACAAAGCGGAAAACTGCCCAGGTATGTCCTGTCCTTGAAAAGCAGGACAAATCCAATCCGGCCAATTACTGCCCCATCAGCCTACTCTCAATCATCAGCAAAGTGATGGAAGGTGTCGTCGATAGTGCTATCAAGCGGCACTTACTCACCCAGAACCTGCTCACCGATGCTCAGTTTGGGTTCCGCTAGGACCACTAGGCTCCAGACCTCATTACAGCGTAAAGATCTGAATTCCAGAGGTGAGGTGAGAGTGACTGCCCTTGACATCAAGGCAGCATTTGACTGAGTGTGGCATCAAGGAGCCCTAGTAAAATTGAAGTCAATGGGAATCAGGGGGAAAACTCTCCACTGGCTGGAGTCATATCTAGCACAAAGGAAGATGGTTGTAGTTGTTGAAGGTCAATCACCTCAGCCCCAGGACATCGCTGCAGGAGTTCCTCAGGGCAGTGTCCTAGGCCCAACCATCTTCAGCTGCTGCATCAATGACCTTCCCTCCATCATAAGGTCAGAAGTGGAGATGTTCGCTGATGATTGCACAGTGTTCAATTCCATTCGCAACTCCTCAGATAATGAGGCAGTCCATGCCCGAATGCAACAAGACCTGGATGACATTCAGGCTTGGGCTGATAAGTGGCAAGTAACATTCGCGCCACACAAATCCCAGGTAATGACTATCTCCAACAAGTGAGAGTCTAACCACCGCCCCTTGACATTCAATAGCATTACCATCGCTGAATCCCCCACCATCAACATCCTGGCGGTCACCATTGACCAGAAACTTAACTGGACCAGCCACATAAATACTGTGGCTACAAGAGCAGGTCAGAGGCTGGGTATTCTGCGTGAGTGTCTCACCTCCTGAATCCCCAAAGCCTTTCCACCATCTACAAGGCACAAGTCAGGAGTGTGATGGACTACTCTCCACTTGCCTGGATGAGTGCAGCTCCAACAACACTCAAGAAGCTCGACACCATCCAGGACAAAGCAGCCCGCTTGATTGGCACCCCATCCACCACCTTAAGCATTCACTCCCTGCACCATCGGCGCACCGTGGCTGCAGTGTGTACCATCTACAAGATGCACTGCAGCAACTCACCAAGGCTTCTTTGGCAGCACCTTCCAAACCCGTGACCTCTACCACCTAGAAGGACAAGGACAGCAGGCGCATGGGAGCACCACCACCTCCAAGTTCCCCTCCAAGTTACACACCATCCTGACTTGGAAATATATCGCCATTCCTTCATCATTGCTGGGTCAAAATCCTGGAACTCCCTTCCTAACAGCACTGTGGGAGCACCTTCACCACACGGACTGCAGCAGTTCATGAAGGCAGCTCACCACCACCTTCTCAAGGGCATTAAAGATGGTCAATAAATGCTGGCCTGGCCAACAATGCCCACATCCCAGGAACGAATAAAAAAAAAGTGCCCTTTTGTGTAACTGCAGTATCGAAATCCAAGGACACCATGAAATAAACAATGGGTCAAAATGCGGATACTTGATACAACGACCAAACAGACTCCCCTTTAAGGGACAGGAACCCACAAGGCTGAAGGAGCCAATGAATTCAGTGTTGATGTGATATGGGTGCTTAGCTCCTGCAGAGCTGTTCAGGCACCAAGACTGCACTGTGGGGCAAGGAGGCCCTTTTTTGATGCCTTTATGAGCATAGCATATATCTGGTGCGCAAGACCTCACTGCCACAGGGGCTTCTCCACCACATTAATCCACGCTATGCAAAACATGCGCACAGTAGGCCTCGGCCTTAACTCCTGATAATATGGGCTGCTTGCATAAGCACTACAGGTGTGATCTAGCATCACATTATCATCCCCATTGTATAGTTTATTCAAAATATGGAGATGAATAATAAAAGGAGCTATGTAATGAGGCAATGTCTTACCCAAGGCACTATCCTGTGAACATTCTGGCAGATAATCATGTTTGGTGGATAATAGGGGTGTAGACAATAGAGGTTCTATTCTAAAGTGAACAGATATTTGTCTTCAAGCATTTATTTAATTTTATTATAGCAAAGGAAACAGGGAGCCATCTTTAATTTGCATCTCAGAGGGCTAACCAAATTAGTAACAATACTGTGGAGGAGAAATTCCTAGAGTGTATACGGGATGGTTTCCTGGACCAATATGTCGAGGAACCAGCTAGAGATCAGGCCATCTTAGACTGGGTATTATGTGATGAGAAAGGATTAATTAGCAATCTTGTTGTGCGAGGCCTCTTGGGGAGGAGCGATCATAATATGATAGATTTCTTCATTAAGATGGAGAGTGAAGTCATTGACTCAGAGACTAGGGTCCTGAATTTAAATAAAGGAAACTATGATGGTTGCGGCGCGAATTGGCTAGGATGGATTGGGGAATGTTGCTTAAAGGGTTGACGGTGGATAGGCAATGGCAAACATTTAAAGATCGCATGGATGAACTACAGAATTTGTTCATCCCTGTTTGGCATAAAACTAAAACAAAAAAGGTGACTCAACCATGGCTAACAAGGGAAATTAGGGATAGCATAAGATCCAAGGAGAGGACATATAAATTGGCCAGAAAAAGCAGCAAACCTGAGGATTGGGAGTAGTTTAGGATTCAGCGAAGGAGGACAAAGGGATTAATTAAGAGGGGGAAAATAGAATATGAGAGTAAGCTTGCAGGGAACATAAAAACTGACTGTAAAAGCTTCTATAGATATGTGAAGAGAAAAAGATTGGTGAAGTCAAGCGTAGGTCCCTTGCAGTCAGAATCAGGGGAATTTATAATGGGGAACAAAGAAATGGCAGACCAATTAAATACATACTTTGGTTCTGTCTTCACAAAGGAAGACACAAATAACCTCCCAGAGATGTCGGGGAACATAAGGTCTAATGAGAGGGAGGAACTGAATGAAATCAGTATTTGTAGGGCATTGTGTTAGGGAAATTGATGGGATTGAAGGCCGATAAATCCCCAGGGCCTGATAATCTACATCCTAGGGTACTTAAGGAAGTGGCCCTAGAAATAGTAGATGCATTGCTGGTCATCTTCCAAAATTCTATAGACTCTGGAACAGTTCCCATGGATTGGAGGGTAGCTAATGTTACCCCACTATTTAAAAAAGGTGGGAGAGAGAAAACGAGGAATTATAGACCGGTAAGCCTGACATCGGTAGTGGGGAAAATGCTAGAGTCCATTATAAAAGATGTAACAGCAGAGCACTTGGAAAACAGTGACAGGATCAGACAAAGTCAACATGGATTTACAAAATGTAAATCATGCTTGACTAATCTACTGGAATTTTTTGAGGATGTAACTGGTAGAATAGGTAAGTGAGAACCAGTGGATGTGGTGTATTTGGACTTTCAGAAGGCTTTCGATAAGGTCCCGCATAAGAGATTAGCGTGCAAAGTTAAAGCACATGGGATTGGGGGTAAGGTACTGACTTAGATAGAGAACTGGTTGGCAGACAGGAAGCAAAGAGTTGGAATAAACGGGTCTTTTTCCGAGTGGCAGGCAGTGACTAGTGGGGTACCGCAGGGATCAGTGCAAGGATCCCAGTTATTCACAATATATATTAATGATCTAGACGAGGGAATTAGATGTAATGGGGCAAAAATTCAGTTGGTTGTGCCTCCCGTTAGTGCCTTAAGAGGGCGCTAATGGGGCACAAAGCAACTAGCGCCCGGGCGCGGCGATGTTTGCACCGCTCGCGAAATTAACTACACATTTTGCGGCGGCGCTAAACACTATCGCCACGATCTCCTGCGCCGGCAGATCGTGACGTCAGTCGAGTGCGCAACGCCCCGGTAGTGCCCCGGAACGGGTATTGAGTGGCGTCCCCTGCCTTACTGCCTGCCGCTAGCAACGACAGTTTGAGGTGAGCGTTTTGCAGTCAGGAAGGGACTGGGGGAGCGCTATTTAAAGGCGACCGCTTCCTGCCTTTTGTTGTTGGTGACATTTTTGAACCACGCATTCTGAGAGAGAGAGAGACTTCTGGAGAAATTCAACGCTGTGTGAAGGAGTTTTGGGTACTGAGCAGCACTTTGCAGGTTCATTTTGATTTGCCCTTCCTTGTATCGATTTAGAAGAGACTGTGGGGGCTGCACTCTGAGCTCTTTCCCTGGTACTCTCCATTGTTCTTTCCAGCAGATTTGATGTACAGGTCTCTCCAGGCCGAGATTCAAGGCTGCAATGAGCAGGATGTAGATGGAAAGCAAGATCAACCCTCCCCTTTAAGAACTGGCTGGCGCCATTGTGTGTGTGTTCCATTGCTGACTGACATCACATGAGCTTCGCCAGCGCTCTGAGGTAGCGCCTCGCTCCTCGGCCTTTGCGCCTTAAGACAGGTGTGAAGCGCCTGATTTAGCGCTCCAATCACCTCCAGGGGCGATAAAAGCCAAGTTTGCAGTCGGAGGCGATAATTAGCGCCAGGCGCTAATCTTTGCGCCCGGCCGATAATTGCGCCCCAAATGGGGCGATACTGAATTTCTCCCCCAATATCTCCAAGTTTGCAGACGACACAAAGCTGGGTGGGCGTGTGTGCTGTGAGGAGGATGCAGAGAAACTCCAGTATGATTTGGACAGGCTGGGTGATTGGGCAGATGCATGGCAGGTGCAGTATAATGTGGATAAATGCGAGGTTATCCACTTTGGTGGCAAAAACAAGAAGGCAGATTATTATCTGAACGGCAATAGATTGGGAAAAGGGGAAGTGCAACGAGACCTGGGTGTCCTTGTGCACCAGTCGCTGAAGGTAAGCATGCAGGTGCAGCAGGCGGTTAAGAAGGCAAATGGTATGTTGGCCTTCATAGCGAGAGGATTCGAGTACAGGAGCAAGGAGGTCTTGCTGCAGTTGTACAGGGCTTTGGCGAGACCACACCTTGAGTATTGTGTGCAGTTTTGGTCGCCTTATCTGAGGAAGGATGTTCTTGTCATGGAGGGAGTGCAGTGAAGATTCACCAGACTGATACCTGGGATGGCAGGAATGACGTATGTTGAGAGATTGGGTCGATTGGGCTTGTATTCGTTAGAGTTTAGAAGAATGAGAGGGGATCTCATTGAAACTTATAAAATTCTAACAGGACTAGACAGACTAGATGCAGGAAGGATGTTTCCGATGGCAGGGGAGTCCAGATCCAGGGGTCACAGTCTAAGGATAAGGGGTAAGCCATTTAGGACTGAGATGAGGAGGAATTTCTTCACCCAGAGAGTGGGGAACTTGTGGAATTCTCTACCACAGAAGACAGTTGAGTCCAATTCATTAAATATATTCAAGAAGGAGTTAGATATATTTCTTAAGGCTAAAGGGATCAAGGGATATGGGGAGAAAGCAGGGACAGGGTACTGAATTTGGATGATCAGCCATGATCGCATTGAATGGCGGAGCAGGCTCGAGGGGCCGAATGGCCTACTCCTGCTCCTATCTTCTATGTTTCTATGTTTCTATGGGGGGAAAATTAGGTCGCGCCCTGTTTGGGGCGCAAATATCGTCTGGACGCAAATATTAGCGCCTGGCGCTAATTATCGCCACTGACTGGAAACTTCACTTTTACCGCCCCGGGAGGTGAGTGGAGCGCTAAATCAGGCGCTGCACACCTGTCTTAAGGCGCAAAGGCCGAGCAGTGTGGCGCTAACTCAGCGCGCGAGCGCAGCGCAGGTGCTGCCAGTTAGCGAGGGAACACAGACACACTGGCGCCGGCCAGTTCTTAAAGTGGGGGGGCCAACTTGCTCCCCAGCCGCACCCTGCTCATTGCAGCCTTGATTCTCGGCCTGGAGAGACCTGTGAAACCATTTTGCTGCCAAGGATGGAGAGGGTGAGAGAACGAGCTCAGCGCTTCACCGAGCGGGCCTTGGATGCTCTGGTTGGCGCGGTGGAGTGCAGAAGATGTATACTCTTCCCTGAGAGTGGCAGGAGGCCTTTGCCACGCGAGTACAGAAGAGTGTGGAGGGAGGTGGCTCAGAGCGTCTCCTCCAGGAGCATAGTGCCCAGGACCCATGTTCAATGCCGCAAAAAGTTCAACGACCTCACTCGGGTCGTCAGGGTGAGTGGCTTTTTCTCAATACCTCTCCATCCCTCCATCTCAACCTCACTCTATGGCCAGAGGGTCTTAAAACCCCAATGCACAACACTCATCCAACACCTATGGCCCTTTCATGAAACACACACACACATTCCACACTTTGCATACAGTAAGGGCTATTCACCTATGGGAGGCACATCAGGCAAGACCATGGCTGTATACAGTAAGGGCTATTCACCTATGGGAGGCACATCAGGCAAGACCATGGCTGTATACAGTAAGGGCTATTCACCTATGGGAGGCACATCAGGCAAGACCATGGCTGTATACAGTAAGGGCTATTCACCTATGGGAGGCACATCAGGCAAGACCATGGCTGTATATTTACTCAGATGCTGTCCTTTTTCTTGCAGGCCAAGCTGGCGCATAATAGGAGACAGCAGCAACGGACAGGTGGAGGGCGGCCTCAGCTGCAACCCCTCAGCGATCTTGAGGAGCGCGTCCACAGGATTGTGGCAAGCCGGGTGATCGGTCCTGTCGCCACTGGAGACGCCGACCCCGTTCTGGACAGCAATGGTAAGGTCATCACCTTTTTGTCCTCTGTCCTTCCACTTGTCCCTCACAACACCAGCCTTTGACACTTTCAATCCAACTTGCTAACTCGCTGCACTTATTCCTCCCTTACTGCCACCCTGTCCTCACGCTAAAGCCACTCTTGTACCGCCCTGCTTTCAGATGGTGATTCACCAGCTGAGGAGACGGGCCCTGAAGCTGCCAGTGGGAGTGAAGCTGCAGCCGAGGAGGAAGAGGAAGCCGGAGCATCAGTGCCACCCTCTCCCGAGGAAGCCCATGCCCACACTGGGAACACGCTTTCCCTGGAGGGGAGCAGGGGGGAAGGGTCTGATGAGGGTGAAGCTCCAGGACCCAGTGGGCTGCAGCAACGCCATGGGGGTAGGGAAGAACGGGGGCCTTCTCCCCAGAGGGAGAGTATGCCAGCGACTCCTACTGCAATGGACGTAGAGGAGGAGCGGTTGATCGCAGAAATGAACACCCAGGCGGTGGGCATGCACACTGAGCTCATGGGTGCAGTGGGAAGGGTGCCCGAATGCATTGAGTCACTGGCAAGGAGTGTGGAGCACTTCGCTGTAGCACAGGCGGATGCCACACTAACGCTTAGTGCTGCAATTCAGTCACTGACTGCCGTGATCCCATCTCTGACTGCTCTCATGCAGACTCAGATTGAGGCCACGCGAGCACTGACTGCTGCCAACCTCGATGGTTCGTTCACATGTCCCCGGGGCTCTCACCGCGCCGCAGCAGGCCAGCAATCTGTGCTCCAGCAGATTGCTCCGGATGCTGAAGTGCTGCCCCGTGGGAGTGCCAGTGTGTCGGGCGAGCAGGGAGTTGCTGTCCTCTCTCACGATGACAGCATTCCTGCTGCCAACACTGTCACTTCTCCACTGCACTTGCCACCGCCTGTAGGACAGACTGCTGCCGCCCATGCAGAGTTGGTGCAGTCTGCAGCCGGGCCCTCCAGGCCCAGAACTGGTCGAGGCCGTCCTTCAGGGGCATCTGCAGTGTCAGGGTCTGACGATCAGCAGCCTTCCACCAGCCTTGCTGCAGCCACTGAGGTCCCATTACGGAGGAGCAGTAGGGTTAGAAGGGGGGAAGTGCGCAAGGGAAGGAGATCACCCTCGAAGGGCAAAAAGTAGGAGGCGTGACAAAATGCTGGTCATTTTTTTATTAAAGGCCGAGGTTCGTGGTCCAACTTTTGTCTAGTGTTTTGGACATTATCTCCAGGTTGTGAGAACCAGTTATGTTAATGACTGTTTTTTTGTGTTTATTTCTATGAGTTTGTCATGAGGAAATGACACACACAGAGTTTGTAAAATAAATAAGTTTTTGTATTCAAAATATACATGTTTGGTGTTTGGAATCATTGGTGCCTTGGCCGGCTTAGGGGTTGCGTGCTGGGTTCATTGATGTTGTTAGCAATGGCAGAAGCCATTTCCACAGCAGGGGCCCTAGAAGCGGCTTGCTATTAGCCGTTGACGGACGGCCCTTGCAGTTTCACCATTGTGGGCCGCCCTCCCGCCTTGGTGCTGCTGATGATCATCCTCCTCGTCCTCTTCCTCCTCTTCCTCCTCCTCCTCTGGTGGTGCTCCAAGGCCTGGTGGCATTGGCTGGGTCCTGACGATTGCCATGTTATGCAACATGCAGCACACAACTACGAAGTTGGATACTCGCTCAGGCGAGTACTGCAGGGCTCCTCCAGAATGGTCGAGACAGCGGAACCGTTGCTTCAGCACGCCGATTGTGCGCTCAATGATGTTCCTGGTAGCTTGATGGCTCTCGTTGTACCGCAGCTCAGCAGGGGTGTTGGGCGTACGGAGCGGTGTCATCAGCCAGGTGCTCAATGGATACCCCTTGTCCCCGAGAAGCCAACCAACTGGCTGATGCGGTGCCTCGAAAAGTTCTGCCACAGTAGTCTGGCGCAGGATGAAAGCATCATGGCAGCTGCCAGGATAGTGGGCATTGACAGCGAGTATCAGCTGTCTGTGGTCACAGACCAACTGAACATTCAAGGAATGGAACCCCTTTCTGTTCCGGAATTCCTCGGCATTCTCATGTGGAGCACGCAAAGCCACATGCGTGCAGTCAATGGCGCCCTGCACCATGGGGAAGCCCGCTATCCTCGCAAAGCCCAGAGCGCGGTCACGCTGCTTGTCTGGGGTCATGGGGAAAGAGATGAACTCTCGTCTCCTTTTAAAGAGGGCATTTGTGACCTGCCGGATGCAGCAATGCACCGCGAACTGGGAGATATTGGCGAGGTCCCCAGCAGCAGCTTGAAATGAGCCAGTAGCATAGAAGTTGAGAGCCACTGTGACCTTCACTGCCACCGACAGAGACGTCCTGGACCTCAGTTGAGGCTGCAGATCTGACTGCAGCAGGTGGCAGAGCTCAGTGACCACCTCCTTGCTGAATTGCAGCCTTCGCAAACACAGCTCCTCAGACATATGAATGTAGGAGAGCTGTTCACGATATACCCTGGGAGGGTAAGCTCTCCTGTACATACGCCTGTTGGCCCTCCTCCGTCTGGCCATCATTGCCACTCTCTCTCTGCGTCTCTGTGTCCTCCGATTCAGCTGGAGCAGGACGACGCCCCCAATCAGTGCAGCCCCCATAGTCTCTTTGCAAGCAAAGTAATGAAGGACAGCAACCAAAGTAGCAGCGAAGTTAGGATCAGTAGGCAAAACTACCTCACAAAGCGTTGACTCAATGCAGAAGTCTCTCTTTCTCTCTCTCCGAATCTCTCTCTCTCTCTCAGAACGAGTGGTGCAAAAATGTCAACCACAGAAAAAGACAGGAAGAGGCCCCCTTTAAATAGCGCCCCCCCCAGCCCCACAGCGATTGATAGCGTTCCAGCCTTCCGGTCGTTGGATGCGCCAGGCGGTAAGGCAGGGGGCGCCACTCAATTTCCGCTCCGGGGCGCCACAAGGGCGTTGCACCATGGAATGACGTCACAATCTGCGCGCGCAGGTGGTCGCGGCGGTAAAGTTTAGCGCCGCCGCACAATGTCTAGTTAAGTTCCCGAGCGGCGCAAACATCGCTGCGCCCGGGCGCTAGCGGCTTTGCGCCCCATTAGCGCCCTCTTAAGGCGCTAACGGGAGGCGCAACCAACTGAATTTTTACCCCTATGTAACTCAGTAACACCTGCTAGACTTTCGCTATACTGTTGCATCCTCCCGGCCTCAGCCTGTTTCAATGCTACCCTACCTGAGGAAGGAGCGAACCGCTCCGAAAGCTTGTAAAATTAAATAAATCTGTTGGACTATAACCTGGTGTTGTGCGACTTCTCATTTTTGTTTCAACATAAGATAAATTAGATGCCATATTTGAAGTTTATTGAACTGTCAACAATTTGCAATTGTAATCGTGGAGGTGAATAGAGATTGTCAGAAATAATTTTGCTTGTGAAAATAAACATTATTGATCAATATGAAGAAATCTTTGTTCTATTTCTCCAGAATGGATCAGAAAACAGGTGTTCCGGATGTGAAGGACAATGATAGAGGATAGTGATTCAGAGCAGGGACTGCCAGTATCCTGTAAGTAACTATTATACTTCATATTTGTGACAAACACAAGAGTGTTCTTCCTTCATTTAGTTTGTTTATTTTTTGAAGTATTTGTGGAATACTTCAAAAGAAATGCCACATCTAAAAATTATGGGTTGTTTCTGTATTGGCAGATTTTGCATTTCTCAGCTTCTTTACAGCGCAGAAGTATGGTCACCATTTTTTGCTAAAAAAATTTCTTGGTGCTAACAAGAACCCTTAAATACTGTGAGGTATAATCTGGGCAGAATGGCTTGAGAAATACAAAGCATCTCTAGGGAACTAATTTCACTGAACCAACACTGATAGACCGCAAGACTCTGACAGAGAATAATGAGATACAGGATTAGCTGTGACACATTAGGCAGAGGTAGCATAGGGCTTTGTATGGTTTCCAATCATCACTGTGAGAAATAGGACACCATGTTTTAAAGGGACAGTGTCTATTGCAGATGATACAACAGTAACTCGTTTAATGGGACTGATCGTTCTAAATACACACAGCCAATATGGTAAATTACACCTTGTACATAATTCTTGCATTGCAAATAGCACAAGCTTCTTATAGTGGATGGATCTTTGCTGACCTGATTTATTTGGCATATCCTTCTAACCATGTAAAGACGATCTGATTAAAGCTATTCTAAATCTTTACAAATGCTTTTAAAATGCACCCATATAGGTGCTTATCAGTACTTTTGATTAATTAGATGAACCACTTCTGGTGTAGAATGTTTTGTCAGAAACTTAACCCTCACATTATTGGCGATAGATTCAGATTAAGAGTCCAAACTTCAGAAGAAGCAACATTCACCGTTTCATTAGTTACCTGGTAGGTTGAAATTGTACTGAGTGGTATTAGTAACAAATGCATTAGCATAAAATATTCCGCTGTCTGCTATTTTAGAAAAGGCACTAACCTGTTAAACAGGTTAACACCTTCACTACAATAGTGGACAAAAGGATTTCAGATGAAATCATTGTTGTGTTTGTTACTACTATCACAGCGTGATTTCAACCCAATAGACGGTAAAATTATCTGAGATAAAATCAAATGATGGCTAATTTATCAACATTTATTATGTCTGCTGTTAATTTAAATGTCTGTACAAGTCAATATTTCTGTCAGTACAGCTGACGAGTTTGTAAATAAGAATATTCAGGGCGATGGAAAAACATGTTAATAATAAAGTCGTGAATGAGTTCTCCAAGGGTTTTATGACAGAGGAGAAACTGAAATCCCAATGTGGGGATACAAAGGTAAGCTATAACAAACCATGCAACCTAACCCATGATCCAGCCTCCTGTTGCCATCCATCTGCTGTCCAGCTTTTTTGTCGTCTGTCAGCTGATATATCTGAAATTGTCCTCAAGCTGCCTCTAGACGTGATTATCTCAGGAGAATGCAGCAGGTCATGCTAATTTATACACTGAGAACATTCTGGCTTGGGCAACTGTTACTTCCAGTGCAAGCATGAAGCATATGTATTGTGAATTTTCTGCTGGAATATAAAAATGTTTTTTTATCTGTCTTTTCAACAATTTTTTTCGACATTAAATAAGCCACTATTTAAAACATAAATAAATATAAAAAATAACTTATAGTTACAAAGTTAAACCCAATGTTGAAAAAATATATTTGTAGTACATAAACAGAGTTTACACATCTGAGGTGTGTAATACCCTACATCCATCCTGCATATTGTAATTTTGCATGGAGCTCTTGCAAATTTTTCCTTATGTCAGGGATAATTATTGTATTCAGTAACAAGCAAGCACTCTGTAATAAATCAGAAACAGTAGCACTGGATAGCAATTACTACACTGTCCAAAATTGTCTTACTCAAATTTAACTTCAATTCAAATTAAGATAGCTGAATCCTGTGATGATCTAGTAGGTCAAGTCATCACCTAGTATAGTACTAAGCCATACAGACCATAATATCCCCGGCTTGATTCCGGTCTGTGCTGAGTTACCAGAGCAATATTTGGTCTCGGCACGCTGGGGCTAGGTAGGGGGGAAAATTCAGCCAGGGTTCCCTCTCCTAAGTAACTTAAATGGAAGGTATAATTGTGTGAATGTTAGGTGAGAATAGGATAGGGCTCAATTGTGATTGCCTCCAGTCAAAAGGTTTGCTGAAACTCACTATCTAGGCTGACACGTGAAGTGTCAGCGTCTTAACGGGGAGAAGGAAGACAACTGGGAAAAACATGAATTTAGCATGGTGGGCTGAAGTAGTGCACATCCTCCATTCCCACAGACACAATTAGCTGGTTAGCTGTAGATGAGTTGCCTCTGTTTAATGGCTAGTCAATATCACAGATTAATTGAATTCCGATAGCTTATTTATCATTGAATGGACATGAGCTTTCCACACCAAACTTGCAATGTTGTGGGTAATGGGACTGCTCGGCAATGTTGGTTTTTTTATTCGTTCACGGGATGTGGGCGTCGCTGGCAAGGCCAGCATTTATTGCCCATCCCTAATTGCCCTTGAGAAGGTGGTGGTGAGCTGCCATTTCAGAGGGCAGTTAAGAGTCAACCACATTGCTGTGGGTCTGCAGTCACTTACAGGCCAGACCGGGTAAGAACGGCAAGTTTCCTTCCCTAAAGGACATTAGTGAACCAGATGGGTTTTTACAACAATCCGGTAGTTTCATGGTCACCATTACTGATATTAGCTTTTTATTCCAGATTTTTTTTTAATTAACTGAATTTAAATTCCCCAGCTGCCGGGATTTGAACTCACATCTCTGAATCATTAGCTCAGGTCTCTGGATTACTAGTCCAGTAACATAACCACTAGGCTACCGTACCCGCAAACCCAACATGATGCTTCATGTTGGGTTTGACACCACTCTAAAGTACTTTCAGCAATGACTGGTGTATCTTACCCCAGAAACACTTAGGGCTAGGTTTCATTCTTTCTGGTGGGGACCCCTGCCACAGCATTTAAAGGGGCAGAAGAGCCCTGAAGACTGAGGCCTACAAAAGTAATGATGGGTCCTGCGGGCCTTGGACCTCCCCTGCCCCGGGCTTCCCTCCCTGACTGCGATGCCATTCCGAACCCCTTCCCAACCAATGACCTGAGTACAGGGGACCGTTCCTTTGGGTCCCCGGCAGTGGCCTCCTGACACCCACAATCCAGCTCCTGCCCACCGGCCAGGTAGCGCTTCTTTTGGGGGGGGGGGAAATGGGGTGGGTGGAGGGAGACTATGCAAATGAAGCTCAAGAGTTCAAATCTCCCGGGCCTCATGCTGTGGAGGGCCAGATGGATTTCCGTTCACCTCAGCCGCCAGCCACACAATCTGTGCTGAGAATTAAAATCGGCCCTTATGAATAATGATCAGGAATGGGAATCCGGACAATTTGCCCTCCCAAATCCAGGGTCCTGAGGCCAGTTGTGGTACCGAAACTGGCACCCAGTTGATAAAGGCTAATGCAGCATAATTGTAACCTAACTTGCCTGTTGGGAAGCCCACGGGATGGTGTGGAACTCGGTTTTATACCCCACCCAATATTACTCTCCACTGATGTCAATGGCTAGTAAAGTCGGGCAGGGTGTAAAACCAGCGTTGCACCCAATCCTTTCAATTTTCCGACAGGAGGTTTAGGTTAAAATTGCCCCCAATCCGGAATCTGGACTTTCTGGTTAATATAGACAATGAATCGAAGGGACTGTTGTTACTTCACTAGTAGGTGTGTGCAAGCGCATCTGTGGGCCTATCACACCTACCTGCTGTATTTTTAATTGATTTATAAACCCTATTGTATTGATTTAAATATAAACCCTATTGTACTGATTTAAATATAAACCCCATTGTATTGATTTAAATATAAACCCTATTGTACTGATTTAAATATAAACCCTATTGTACTGATTTAAATATAAACCCCATTGTATTGATTTAAATATAAACCCTATTGTACTGATTTAAATATAAACCCCATTGTATTGATTTAAATATAAACCCCATTGTATTGATTTAAATATAAACCCCATTGTATTGATTTAAATATAAACCCCATTGTATTGATTTAAATATAAAATAACCATTTTGGCAGTTAGAACTAACATATCTTTAAATTGCATTGAACCAAACACAGAGCAAGACTACACACAGTGCTACATCCTGGAACAAATCCCATGAGTTTCTACATTTACTATGTGAGTGTAGCATGAGTTGCTGACCGAATACAACATGAAAGGTCCTGGCAGCTGTAAAAATGCCAGTTTGTGTGTGGATTGGAGCGATAACAAGCGCTTGGCCCTACATGTAAGCTGACCGGGAAAGAGGTGCTGAAAAAATAAAAATTCCCAGTGTTCCCTGCTGAATTTGTGCTGATAAGCAGCAGAAACTGCGGCTAACATTAATACAACTCTGAAACTGGGCCACAGATTGTGCTCAATTACAGTCTCAGTGTTGATTTTTTTTTATATGCTCAACCCTTTTCATGTTGAAACAGCAGTCATGAATTACCTTTTATGTATCACATGCATAACAAGCCATTAGCCTGATTAAGATAAACTATGTAAGAGATAATGATGAAGTCTGAATTATGTTGATAATAACTGGAAACAGTTCTTTGTCGCTGTTGTTCTAAGTGATGATTACTGCTACAGTGCTCCAACCTTGTCAAGTCATTCCTGTTACTAACTGGGACAGCTTTTACAAAAGCTTAAATAGTTCTGATTCTGACAAACATCTCATCCCAGAAATGTATCTCATTTAAAAATAACAAGCGCACAACCTTTCTGACACTAGTGGTTGCTGCTTCCTGCAGTTCCTGTACTAGTTAGCATGGAAAGTTTGTATAATTGCAGAGAAATGCGAAAAGGGCCAGGGTTAGAACTAAAATAAGTTGTCGGGAGGACGTACATCACTGCTTTCTTCTGCTACTATTTCTATGGCACTGTCACTAATTAGACCACATTTGTGGTCGATAATTTTGTAAAATTATGGGAAGACAGGAGTGAGTAACCAGGTGTTTCAATTTATCTCCAGGCTCTAGGGGGCAGCTAAGAATAGTGAGCTGTCCAATATTATTCAGATATTGTCAGCATTTAAGGGTTATACTCTGACTCCTTCACAACCTCTCTGACTCCATCACAACTTTTCCTGTCTATTTTATCAGTAATACTATGGTTACTGCTGCTCTCTACTTTCCCCTTGTTCTTTCCAAGATCCAAACACATCATCCTATATGCTCCATATACCTGATTGTGTGTACAGGCAAAACCATTTACCACATTTTCGCACACACATGTTCCCATGCATATCTGTTCTGATGAAGGGTCCCAGACCTGAAACGTTAACTCTGTTTCTCTCTCCACGGATGCTGCCTGACCTGCTGAGTGTTTCCAGCGTTTTCTGTTGTTATTTCCCATGCATATAGTCTGGTAAAATAGTCAAAATGGTTGGGCGTGAGACCATATTTTGTACTTTACTGAGCAATAGTCTTCTGACATCCGTTGGCGATAAGGTACACGTCAGAATTTCCACATAGTGCTGATTGCTACAATTTAGGCTTTTTACAACACTTCTGTTTTTTGTTCAGTGTAAAGACAGTTTCCATAAGCAGATCAGCTCTCCTATGACCCAAAGCCTAAACCTTTATATGTGAAGTAACTGAGATAACATGTCCAGGTTTAACAATTATCCTTTAAAAGAGGTATTAAAAATGGGGCTCCTGAGGGATGACCACCACATTCCTTGACTCTCAGGGAGACCAATGTATACATGCTAAAAGTAATAGTCTGATTTTTTTTAATAATAATGCATTGAAATGGTAAGGCACAACATGCTGGATTTTCCTGCAACTGGAAGGGGCAGGATTTTTTGAATTGTTCTTGAGATCTGGGCAGTGATGGCAAAGCAGTATTTATTGCCCATTCTAAGGGCATTAAGAGTCAACCACATAGTATGGAGCTGGAGTCACATGTAGGCCAGACCAGGTTACAGATGGCAGATTGCCCTGCCTGCAGGACATTAGTGAACCAGCTGAGTTTTTACAACAATGCAGCAGATTTCAAGTCTGCTAGTCTGGAGCCATAACCTTTAAGTCAACATACCCACATTTTCCTAAATGGGGCTTCATTGATATGCAGGGTGGGTTTTCAGTGATATTCATGTTCCTGAGTGGCTCGCCACCACTGCAAGGGAAAGAAATGCAGTGTTCCTGCAACGTTGGACTACTTAAAGGGCCAGAAGCACTTGAAATTGAAGAAATTCAAGAGATAACCAATGGACATCTGAAATGGTAGAAAGAAGTCCAGCATCAGGGTCTCCAGCTATGGCAAGGGCCCCCACCGATTTTTGGATGCTTCCTTGGATGTTCTGTTGGTCGAGATGAGGGCAAGGGGAAACCAATTTTTGGCAACCAAGGAAGGAAGCCTAGAAGGGTGTGATACAGACAATATGGAGGGAAGGGACTCGGGCAGTTAGTACCACCTCAACCACCTCACAAACGGTAACACAATGCAGCACATGGTTTAATCATCTCATGAGGTTAGCCAAGGTAAATTGGATTCATTAGTATCCGTGCCCGCAATGAGGACCCCGAAGCCATTTTTTTGTGAAATCGCAGAAGTCCAGCCCAGTGCCCAATCTACCAGTAAAACCTAGTGGGATTGCTCTGCCAGAGCCACTGGATCAGTATTTAAAGAGGCACTCAGCTGCAGGTAAGTGGATCATATGATCTGTGTGCCATTGTGCTGTTTGGATAGTCAGGAGAGCTTCCAGCTTCCAACTTCCAGATCGCTTCTTTCTAATATCTTTTGCCTTACTTACTCTCAGTAAGCTTTATCTCTACAGCAGGTAGTACTAAGCCATACTGAGCAATGCTGAGAAAGTCCCAGGATTGATTCTTATTCTTAGTTCGCTAACCTCAGCTGGGGTGGTAGTTGGGTACTAGAATTGGCGAGAGTACCCCTGGAGTAGTGAGGGGAAAAATCAGCTCCTGACTGCTACTAAGGGACCTCTGTTGAGAAGTGCATATGTGTCGATATCAAGAGCGAACAGAATCAGGCTAGGATGTAATGGTCCCCAATATGGAATAGTCTCACATCACTCACTATTCACACATGAATAATGACCATTTTGATGAGGTACTGGAGACTGGTCATCGCAGCATTGAACCAAGCATCAGCACATTCGGGAGTGGAAGGGAGAAATGTAATTATATATATTTAGGTCATTAATTGTGCTCTCAGATAATGTTTGTGGAAACGATTTCTTCATTCTTAGTTCAGATAATCAGTTCAGTGCAAAGAAAGCAACTCACCTTTATGCAAACTGTTTCCCCTGAACTTTGGAATGGTGAAAATTTGCAGTTTTGTTTGTAATAGTTGAACTTGGAGCATTTGTGAGCTGCAAATATATTTTCAAGCAGTTTTTTGGTACGTCTGTAAGATGTGACAGATTTGTAACCATGATATATCTTTGGTCCCAATCGCAGGCCTTTTTTAATTTTTACAGGCTGATACACACCAAACATTCACAAATATTCCACATCTCTGGTCTGTTCCCTTGCTAATTTGCTGCACCTCCAATGCTCATCTGTTTTATTTTGCAACTCACTGAGACAGGAGAAACAAAGAACACATCTTTCACTGTCCTAAAATCGAAATGCCAATTGAAGAAACATAAATTTATAATAGTCCCCGGTCATGATGTTCTCCCTTTTATAATGTTCACCACCTCCACACCCTCATTGTGAGATACATTTACAATGCTCACACTGTTCTGGATCAGTCTGATGATTTCTCCCTGTGTCTCTGAGGAGTGGGAACTTTCAGAGATGAAAAGAAATGCTGAAAGATGGAATGTGAAATAAAAATAGAAAATGCTCAGCAGCTCTATCAACATCTGGAAAGAGTAAAAAAAGAAGTTAACATCTTGCCAGAACTCAAGAAAGGAAAAATTCAGACACGGACATGCTGTTTTTTCCCAGCACATTCTACTTTCAGTAATGGGATCTTTCAGTATGTGCCAACAATGGGGCTAGAAATATGAAGCATTATAGCTTCTCCCATGTCTACAGTCCTCCCATGTCTTGGTTCTTGGAGACACAAATAAACATACTGTGAAACTATGGAATCTCTTGAAATAGAGTGAAGCAATTTAACTCTTGTATTATAATTTATACGAATGCAGGCTATTTATGAAACTGGTTGCCTTGAGTGTTTGGGTGCAACACCAAGAACACATCCCTTGCACAGGAATGAGATGATTGCCTCTATAGCTGATTGATTTTTATTAGAGCAACATTTTTATAACTGTGATGGTTAGTTTCCTTGCCTTTTGGTGGTTGTATTAATAGAAGTTGCAAGATTATGTGCAGGTCAGTGTACAACAGATGGCACAACTCTGCGGCAGCCTGTATTGTGAAGCAGGGGTGGCGCCAGATGACTGGAGAATTGCAAATGTTTACACCCTTGTTCAAAAAAAGGGAGAAGGATAAACCTGGCAATCAAAGGCCAGTCAGTTTAACATCGGTGGTGGCGAAGCTTTCAGAAACAATAATCCGGGAGAAAATTAGTAGCCACTTGGACAAGCATGGACTAATAAAGGAGAGCCAGCACAGATTTGTTAAAGGCAAATCGTGTTTGACTAACTTGATTGAGTTTTTTGATGAGGGACTAGAAAGGGTGGATGAGGGCCGTGCGATTGATGTGTATACGGACTTTCAAAAGGTGTTTGATAAAGTACCACATTAGGCTTGTTAGCAGAATTGAAGTCCATGGGATAAAGGGGGCAGTAGCAGCATGGATACAAAATTGGCTAAAGGATAGAAAACAGAGAGTTGTAGTGAATGGCTGTTTTTCGGACTGGAGGGAGGTATACAGTGGCATTCCCCAAGGTTCAGTACTAGGACCACTGCTATTTTTGATACACATTAATGACTTGGACTTGGGGGTACAGGGCACATATTTGAAATTTGCAGATGACATGAAACTTGGAAGTGTAGTAAATAGTGAGGAAGATAGTAATAGACTTAAAGAGGACATAGACAGGCTGGTGGAATGGGCGGACACATGGCAGATGAAATTCAATGCAGAAAAGTGTGAGGTGATACATTTTGGTAGGAAGAATGAGGAGAGACAATACAAGCTAAATTGGACAATTTTAAAGGGCCGCCCCATCGAAATCCTCATCTGAGTCCTGTGCAGCAGAACTCGTGTGCGATATCGCCCTCCGGGGAGCAGGCACCAAAGCTACCTTTTCCCCCTGGCCTGGCTGCAGCCCATTTGTGCCCGGTGACTCACCATGTGCAGATCCCGCCTCTATACAACCCTCTAAGGTTCGCGCAGTAGCATTTTCTGAGCTGGTGCCTGGGAGTGTCAGATTGAGTGAGGATGCCTCTTCTTATCCATTACTCTCCTCCCCTAGTTGATCAGGGACTGGCTGGGCTGCTGGCAGTTCTTGGGTATCTGAAAGGAGAAAGGCACAAGAGTCGGGTTGTGGTGAGGGGAGGGGGGTAAACAAGATGTGCATGCTTATACCATCACCAGCTTGTAAGTGAGAAGAGATTGTACCATGAGGGGGATGTGAGAAGAAGGATTAGGTATGAGCATACCGGCATCAGCAATGATTGCAACCTCGCCGCTCACCACGGCTTCAGTGACGGCCCCTCCAATTATCTCCAGCATGGACTCCTCCAGCAAAGTAAGGTTCTGCAGACGTGCTTCAGCCTCGCCTGTCTGCTGCTGCTCACAGTGGTTGTGAGCCACCTTGGCCTGCAAGAGAAAGGGAAGTGTGTCAGTGAGTGTGGTACAATGAGTTTGGATGATGTGCCTGCCATGGTTGAATAGCTGGCATTGCGTGCAGGGTATGAGATGTGGGTGTGAGGCTTGCAGCAGTGGTAAGTGTATGAGGGTGAGGTGAAGCTATGATTGTGAGGTGTGAGTCATGATTGCTAGAGACTGTTGGTAGGTGAGTGACGGGGGTGTGGTGCATTGAGCAGTGTGTGAGGCTAATGGTGCAGTTGGTGGGATATGGCATTTGAAGATGTATTCAATCACCTTGACCACTTGTGTGAGGTCATTATACTTCTCGCGGCACTGGATCCAGGTCCTGGGGGCAACACTAGTGGCACTGCCGGCTTGTGCTGTCTCCTCCCCAGGGCCTGATATTCTACACCCTAGGGTACTTAAGGAAGTGGCCCTAGAAATAGTAGATGCATTGCTGGTCATCTTCCAAAATTCTATAGACTCTGGAACAATTCCCATGGATTGGAGGGTAGCTAATGTAACCCCACTATTTAAAAAAGGTGGTAGAGAGAAAACAGGGAACTATAGACTGGTAAGGCTGACATCGGTAGTGGGGAAAATGCTAGAGTCCATTATAAAAGATGTAATAGCAGAGCACTTGGAAAACAGTGACAGGATCGGACAAAGTCAACATGGATTTACAAAAAGGTAAATCATGCTTGACTAATCTACTGGAATTTTTGAGGATGTAACTGGTAGAATAGATAAGGGAGAACCAGTGGATGTGGTGTATTTGGACTTTCAGAAGGCTTTCGATAAGGTCCCGCATAAGAGATTAGCGTGCAAAGTTAAAGCACATGGGATTGGGGGTAAGGTACTGATTTGGATAGAGAACTGGTTGGCAGACAGGAAGCAAAGAGTTGGAATAAATGGGTCTTTTTCCGAGTGGCAGGCAGTGACTAGTGGGGTACCGCAGGGATCGGTGCTAGGACCCCAGCTATTCACAATATATATTAATGATCTAGACGAGGGAACTAGATGTAATATCTCCAAGTTTGCAGACGACACAAAGCTGGGTGGGCGTGTGTGTTGTGAGGAGGATGCAGAGAAACTCCAGTATGATTTGGACAAGTTGGGTGATTGGGCAGATGCTTGGCAGATGCAGTATAATGTGGATAAATGCGAGGTTATCCACTTTGGTGGCAAAAACAGGAAGGCAGATTATTATCTGAACGGCAATAGATTGGGAAAAGGGGAAGTGCAACGAGACCTGGGTGTCCTTGTGCACCAGTCGTCGAAGGTAAGCATGCAGGTGCAGCAGGCGGTTAAGAAGGCAAATGGTATGTTGGCCTTCATAGCGAGAGGATTCGAGTACAGGAGCAAGGATGTCTTGCTGCAGTTGTACAGGGCCTTGGTGAGACCACACCTTGAGTATTGTGTGCAGTTTTGGTCGCCTTATCTGAGGAAGGATGTTCTTGCCATGGAGGGAGTGCAGCGAAGATTCACCAGGCTGATACCCGGGATGGCAGGAATGACGTGTGAAGAGAGATTGGGACGATTGGGCTTGTATTCGCTAGAGTTTACAGAATCACAGAATCCCCACAGTGCAGATAGAGGCTATTTCGGCCCATCGAGCCTGCACCAACACATATCCCACCCTATCCCCGTAACCCCACGTATTTAATCCCCCCCTAACACTAAGGGTCAATTTATCATAGCCAAATCAACCTAACCCGCACATGTTTGGACTGTGGGAGGAAACCGGAGCACCCGGAGGAAACCCACGCAGACACGGGGAGAATGTACAAACTCCACACAGACAGTCACCCCAGGCCGGATTCGAACCCGGGTCCCTGGCGCTGTGAGGCAACAGTGCTAACCACTATGCCACCGTGCTAGAAGAATGAGAGGGGATCTCATTGAAACTTATAAAATTCTAACAGGACTAGACAGACTAGATGCAGGAAGGATGTTCCCGATGGCCGGGAAGTCCAGAACCAGGGGTCACAGTCTAAGGATAAGAGGTAAGCCATTTAGGACTGAGATGAGGAGGAATTTCTTCACCCAGAGAGTGGTGAACCTGTGGAATTCTCTACCACACAAGGCAGTTGAGGCCAATTCATTAAATATATTCAAGAAGGAGTTAGATATATTTCTTAAGGCTAAAGGGATCAAGGGATATGGGGAGAAAGCAGGGACAGGGTACTGAATTTGGATGATCAGCCATGATCTCATTAAATGGCGGAGCAGGCTCGAGGGGCCGAATGGCCTACTCCTGCTCCTATCTTCTATGTTTCTATGTTTCTCCCACTGCCTTCTGATGTTCTGTCTCAATGGCTTCCTGCCCCACTGCGGGTAGAGGACTTGTCTTCCTCTGTATACCCCCGGACCAAGGCCACCACTGATGCATCTGAGAAACACCGTGCCCTTTGTCTTCCCTGTTGCGACATGGCTGCATCCACAGTGACAATGAGGTGCTTCTGCAACAAACCACCTCCCCTTTATAAATTGCAGAGAGCCTGGGCAAAATTTTATTGGACAGTAGACTGTACCCAATATTGGCACCCCTCCTGAGCGCTGAGCTAACCAGAAGGGTGTTTAGCGCTTAGCTCAGCGCTCCAATCATTATAAGGAGCAGGCAGCACGAATTCACTCACCTTGACCACTTGTGTGAGGTCATTATACTTCTTGCGGCACTGGATCCAGGTCCTGGGGGCAACACTAGTGGCACTGCCGGCTTGTGCTGTCTCCTCCCACTGCCTTCTGGCGTGCTGCCTGCACCACTTTCAACGGGCCTAGGCAGATCGCGCTTCGTGATCCCTGCGCCCATTTTTGGGCCTAATCCAATTTCATCCCCAAACTTTTCCAATGGCTGAAGGGTCGATAACCAGAGGGCACAGATTTAAGATGATTGGTAAAAGAACCAGAGGCGACATGAGGAAAAACATTTTTACGCAATGAGTGGTTAGGATTTGATAGGGCGGTGGAAACAGATTCAATAGTAGCCTTCAAAAGGGAATTGGATAAATACTTGAAGGAGAAAAAATTGCAGGGAAATGGGGAAAGAGCGGGGGAGTGGGACTAACTGGATTGCTCTTCGAAAGACCCGGCACAGACTCGATGGGCCGAATGGCCTCCTTCTGTGCTGTATTATTTTATGATTCTTAACAGCAGAGAAGCACCTCGACCTGGAAGCCTTAGTATCTGTTCACTGTTCCTCCATCTCCATCTCCATCTGTAAGAAAAGGGTGCCACCCAGTTTTAGCACAATGAAAGAGCCTGTGTACAAAATGGCAAAGATTGCGTGCAATACTTTAAATGATAACTCACAGATGGTGCAGAAGTTCCCAACTTCGGTTTGTACCATAGTTGACGGGCTGCAGAAGCACCTTCCTCCCAATACTAGCAAACTCCATCCTCAATTGCAGCCAAGCACAAGGGAGTGTGCGACCTGAAATTGAAGAACTAGTCGTATAAGCACCTCTCACAGGCCAATGCAAGAGCAGAAAGCGACAATACTTCAGGAGAGGACAGAACTGGTTTGAGGAAAGAATGAAATTAAATAACAAAAATACATTAGCAGTAGCTTCCTTACTGAAGAATAGTTGATACCTTTTATGTCCCTTCTTCTGAATTGCATCTATTGTAACTGCTTTGAAATGGATGAGTCACAGTAATCATAAACTGCTTGAGTTGGCTGTTGTACTTTTTGGTCTAGAATTTCCTTGAAATGTGATAGGCTGCGGTTGCCCTTATAAAATAAGTGTTGTGCCCGATGGTCGTCTCTTGAGGGAGTTACACACGAACTTCCTGGGTCTGATCAGTTGTATTCCTATTGGTGTCGGCATTGGACTAAACCACTGCAAAACTAGTATCAGCATTTGAACTACCTGGAAACTTCTGTGCAGTCTTAAAAAAAGACAGTTCAGCCTGAATTTCCTTGCAAAAAAATTTCTTACACCGTTCCTGCACTGTACGTTGGAAACGGCAAGGAAATTCACCTCTTTCATGTAAACATGTTGCATCTCACATGAAAATACAGCTGATCCAGAAAATCAAAATAAAATTAAAAATTAATTTTATTTTCCTATTACAAAGCATAAATATATCCTGGGAAAATAAACTGTACATTTGTCCCTTCAGGTTGTTAAAAACTCTGCTGCAGTTCTGACAGGTTGGATTTGTAATCTGATTTTCAATTTGACAGACCTACAGGAGAAATGCAAGGAGGGTTATAGAAAATTTCAGTGTTTTCATACTTGACAACTTGGATTTTCTGGTTAACATACGTGAATAGAAATGACAAGTAGCTTCATGGCTTGAAAGAGAAAGCTCATCTGTGGAGGGCATAATATTTGCATGGTCTGCTTGTGCTGTTTGTTTTGCCATCCTGGGGGCAACTAGCAATGAGGAAGAAAATAAGGAAGTCCCACCTCTACGTGCTGGTAATTGGCTGGAAATTGATTGTTACCAGCATCTGAATTGACTTCAAAATTGTCTGTCACTAGCAGTCTTCTAGCTGACAACATCACTATTCACCGGGGAGCCTCCTGAAGCAAAGCATTTTTTATTACATTTTCCCTGTGAGTCACTGACTGCCAGGAAATCATCTGCCACTGTACAGTACCTGACAGAAACAAAACTTTAATTATCTCAAATGAATCCTACAGGCATGCACTTTTCATTTTTAAAAATGTGTAGAATTAATTTTCCATCTTCCAGCTTCCATTGAGTTGCAGTTGCTTTCTGGTGATAAACACTTTCTAATTAATTAAATGTTAGGGTAAATTTTAATCAGGCCAAACTAATGCAATGGGCACAGTTTGAATAATGGGTGCCTGACCTGATGCTCCTGGATTTCTGCGCACCCGATTTTTCAACGGGTGATTTTGGGGAAAAACTGAAGCCACATTACCCGCATGCGCATATTTGAATATGGAAAACTGCTGTTTAAAGGGCTCATGCAAAATTTTATGGGGTAGAAATTGGCCTGCGCCCATTTACGGGCACCAAATAGGCATTGCATGAACAACCCGTGCCTGAACATGTGGCGCCATTAAGTAGAGAAATTGGTCACCATGGCTCATTAATATTGAATTGGCGGGCTGCCAGGGCTACTTGCGCTGTTCATAGGCAGCTCGCCTAATCGGGGGCCTGAAAATGACAGCCTAGAAATTTGATCACGTCGCACTCATTTTACACGGGTAAAATGGGCACCTAAGGGTCCAAAATGCTTCATTTCATGCTGCATGGGTGCCGCCCGCCATATTGAATCAGGCTGCTCCAAAAGTGTCCAGGATGTGGCCGGAAGTATTTAAATGGCTCATTGAAATATTTAAATAAGGGTCCTACGCTTGTTGGAACCTTTTGTGAAATTGGGCAGATTCAGCTCCTGACTCGCCACGTGATAAACTCGCTGAGAAACTCGTGGCACCAACAGGCAGGAAGGACCCTTCAGCAGCGCTATTTAAAGGACTCATCCAGAGTAGTTGTTGATTTGTTTGTTTAGGCTGCTGGTTAACTTCTGGGTATTTTGTTGCTGATTTTCTGTCTTCTATAACTGATTTCTGGCTTCTGCTAACAACATTTTGCTGGTGACAGACTACTTTTGTCTTCCTTGAAAACAGTTTTAATGCAGTCATGGGTGGTCTGGTAGTTCTTTCTTTAAGTTCTGCCTTTGGGGCTGGAGGCTGAGGAGGAACAGTAAAGAAGACAGGAGAGAGCATAGAATCATAGAAATTTACAGCACAGAAGGAGGCCATTTGGCCCATCGTGTCTGTGCCGGCCGAAAAAGAGCTATCCAACCTAATCCCACTTTCCAGCTCTTGGTCCGTAGCCCTGTAGGTTACGACACTTCAAGTGCATATCCAAGTACTTTTTAAATGTGATGAGGGTTTCTGCCTCTACCACCCTTTCAGGCAGTGAGTTCCAGACCCCTACCACCCTCTGGGTGAAAAAAGTTCTCCTCAACTCCCCTCCAAAACTCCTACCACTTACTTTAAATCTGTGCCCCCAGGTTATTGACCTCTCTGCTAAGGGAAATAGGTCCTTCCTATCCACTCTATCTAGGCCCCTCATAATTTTATACACCTCAATTAAATCTCCCCTCAGCCTCCTCTGTTCCAAAGTAAACAACCCCAGCCTCTCCAATCTTTCCTCATAGCTAAAATCCCCCAGCCCAGGCAACATCTCATAAATCTCCTCTGCACCCGCTCTAGTGCAATTACATCCTTCCTGTAATATGGTGACCAGAACTGCAGAGAGAGAATGAGACAGAGAGGGAGAGACAGAGAGAGAAAGAGACAGAGAGAATGTGACAGACAGAGAGAGAGATAGCGAGAGAGGGACAGAGAGAGAGACAGAGAGAGAGAGAATGAGACATAGAGAGACAGAGAGAGAAAGACAGAGAGAGAGAGAGAGAGAGAAACAGAGAAAGAGAGACAGAGAGAGAAAGACAGAGAGAGAGAGAGACACAGAGAGACACAGAGAGAGAGAGAGAGACAGAGAGAGACAGAGAGAGAGACAGAGAGAGCGAGAGACAGAGAGAGAGAGAGAGAGAGAGAGGGACAGAGAGAGAGAGACAGAGAGAGAGAGAGACAGAGAGAGAGAGAGAGAGACAGAGAGAGAGAGAGAGACAGAGAGAGAGAGGGGGGACAGAGCAAGAGAGCAACAGAGAGAGAGAGACAGAGAGAGAGAGAGAGAGAGGGACAGAGAGAGAGAGAGACAGAGAGAGACAGAGAGAGAGAGAGAGAGAGACAGAGAGAGAGAGAGAGGGACAGAGAGAGAGAGAGAGAGACAGAGAGAGAGAGACAGACAGAGAGAGACACAGAGAGAGAGCGAGAGACAGAGAGAGAGAGACAGAGAGAGAGAGAGACAGAGAGAGAGAGGGGGACAGAGCGAGAGAGAGACAGAGAGAGAGAGAGACAGAGAGAGAGAGGGGGACAGAGAGAGAGCGAGAGAGAGAGAGACAGAGAGAGAGAGAGAGAGAGGGGGACAGAGAGAGAGAGAGACAGAGAGAGAGAGAGAGAGGGGGACAGAGAGAGAGAGAGAGAGAGAGAGACAGAGAGAGAGAGAGAGAGGGGGACAGAGAGAGAGAGAGACAAAGAGAGAGAGAGAGAGAGAGAGAGGGACAGAGAGAGAGAGAGAGACAGAGAGAGAGAGAGACAGAGAGAGAGAGAGAGAGAGAGGGACACAGAGAGAGAGAGGGACAGAGAGAGAGAGAGAGAGAGAGGGACAGAGAGAGAGAGAGAGACAGAGAGAGACAGACAGAGAGAGAGACAGAGAGAGAGAGAGACAGATAGAGAGAGAGGGGGGATCAGAGAGAGAGAGACAAAAGAGAGAGAGACAGAGAGGGCCAGTGAGAAAAAGAGACAGAGAGAGAGAGAGAGAGGGACAGAGAGAGAGAGAGAGACAGAGAGAGAGAGAGACAGAGAGAGAGAGACAGAGAGAGAGAGAGAGAGAGACAGAGAGAGAGAGAGAGACAGAGAGAGAGAGAGACAGAGAGAGAGAGACAGAGAGAGAGACAGAGTGAGAGAGAGAGACAGAGAGAGAGAGAGACAGAGAGAGAGAGAGAGAGACAGAGAGAGAGAGAGAGAGAGACAGAGAGAGAGAGAGAGACAGAGAGAGAGAGACAGAAGCATCTGGAGAAGAGGGAGGAGGAGGACACTGAGCAGGAGGCCATACACCCAGCGGGTCTTCAGGGAGCATTTCTCATACCGCAGCTTCACTGACGAGCAAGGTGTCAGGCATCTTTGCTTCACCAAGAAGGCTATCAGCAAGCCTTGTCACCTACTTAAGCCACAAATCGAGCATGGAACCAGGGCATGGATAGCATTGCCTGTGGCTGTTAAGGTCACCATGGCCCATAACATTTATGACATGGGGTCGTTCCAGGCAAAATTGATATGAGGAGAAGGTGTTTGTGAGGGACCAACAAATGCAGGTGTTTTGGCTGCACCTATCGTTGTCCCAGGAGTTATGCCTGAGCATGTTAGAGGAATCCTGATCGCCTCTGCTGCCCGGGATAGGCTGCTACAGAGTCAATACCATCCGTTGCACAATGACCTGCACACATCTAGATCAAACCTTCCCACAGAAGGTCACCACATCACTTCAAGACATGCTAGATGCATATAACATTTAATATCTCCATTATACATAACGCTGTAGTACTTTAAGAAAGGACTTCCTCAGTCAGGAGAATATTGTAGGCTGGGGCCATTGCAGCAGTAATGGGGCAAGCAGGATCAGGCTGGGCACTGACTCCATCTCCCCACTGGCTTTTTTGCCAATTACCTTAAGTCTGTGTCCTCTGGTTACCAACCCCGCGGCCAGTGGAAACAGTTTCTCTGTCAAAACCCCTCATAATTTTGAACACCTCTATTAAATCTCCTCTTAACCTTCTCTGCTCTAAGGAAAACAATCCCAGCTTCTCCAGTCTCTCCACATAACTGAGGCCCCTCATCCCCTAGTACCATTCCAGAAAATCTCCACTTGATGTCCTTTCTAAAGTGTGGTGCCCAGAATTGGACACAATACTCAGCTGAGATCTAACCAGTGATTTATAAAGAGCGAGCTGGACCCTGGCCGATTTCCCCCCTCTCTTTAGCTGAGGGACCCTGAAGAAAATTGTAGTTCCCTTACTGTTGCTCTAGCCCCAGCTAACTCAGCACAGACCAAGGGTCAAACCCGAGATCTCTGGGCCACTTTGTCTCAGTAATATACCGGGCACTGCATATTCTTACTAAGCCATTGGGGCAGTTAAGAATGTTGATTTCCAACAATCCTGAAATAGAGTCAATTCAGGGCGAAGAAAAAAGGCATTTTTACACATTTGTTAATTATTTAAAATATGGCCAGAGTTTATTAAATAATTGATTATTATGTATAAAGATATAATTAAACTAGTAAGACAAAAGATAGAAAACCAAATCAAATCTTACACTGCAACATATCAGTGAAATAGCACAGCTGCATAAACCGATATTTCTTCACGAATAACTAATGGGGTAGGTTTCTGTTTTATTAACATCAAACATCAATCCTTTCAAATGCATCTAATTTACTTAAAGCATGAAACTGGATGATGAATTTTAGTGGTTTGAATGTGATCCTGTCCTGGGTTGTCACTGGGATGGCAAGTCAGCATTCAGGACATCAGACTTTGGGGAATATGATGGCGAGAACCCTGTACTGAATATTAAAGTACCACCGAGAAAAATACACCAAAGTATTTCGGTGCCAGTATCTGTAACAGCTCTATATTCCAATAACGTCAGTGAGCTTTACAGTCACACCTTCGAAGTTACTTCAAAGGGTGTAATTTTAACCTGCAAAATCGGGTGGATTTGGTTCGAGTGTGAAGCTAAAATGTAAAAGATCTGAAACAGGAACCCAACCCCCCTTGAACCCGCCCACTTCCGGTTTTAACGGAGGCAGGGGGAGGGGGGGTGGGCGACCAATCCGCTCTCAGGAGGCGGATTGGTCATTGAAACCTTTTAAGGCGGCTACATACCTCCATTTTAACAAGGTTTCTATTCTGAACTCACGTTGGCCGGGCTTCCCAGGCCTCAGGAAACACAGCAGGTAAAAGGAAGCCAGAAGAGCCGGATCCATCGAGTAAGTGCGTTTACATCACTGCCTGTGGGCCAGGAGGAGCAGGAGTGTTTCCTCCAGGCCCAATAAGCCAACCTGTAAACACCTCCCCACCTCCACGATCTCCCCCTGACAGCACCCCCCATCACCGACCACCCCCCATGATCACCGACTCCCCCATCTCCAACCCCCTGTGATCTCCTCCCGACCCCCCTCTGATCTCTTCCTGACCCCCCTGCAATCTTCCACCCACCCCCTCGCGATCGCCCCCGACCCTTTCAACCATGCTCTACTCACTGCCCAGCATAGCCCACCCTCCCACCAAAGCCCCAGATCTCGACCCTCAACAACCACTAAACCGGCCTGCTCCTGTACTGCTTCCTTTTCTGCTACATTCCCCATCTGACAGGCAGTCAGGCCTATCAGTCAGGCTGGCTTCCAGGCAGGGAGTCTGTTCAAAAAAACAACACTCACGGCATGGAGTTAAAACTCCACGGCATTTCCCGACCATAACTCCTCACCCCACTCCTCACCCCACTCCTCACCCCACTCCTCACCCCACTCCTCACCCCACTCCTCACCCCACTCCTCACCCCACTCCGAAACCCCACTCCGAAACCCCACTCCGAAACCCCACTCCGACACCCCACTCCGAAACCCCACTCCTCACCCCACTCCGAAACCCCACTCCGAAACCCCACTCCAAAACCCCACTCCAAAACCCCACTCCGAAACCCCACTCCGAAACCCCACTCCAAAACCCCACTCCAAAACCCCACTCCGAAACCCCACTCCGAAACCCCACTCCGAAACCCCACTCCGAAACCCCACTCCGAAACCCCACTCCGAAACCCCACCCCAGTAAATATTGGGGCTGTAATATTTACAAGACAGAAACCAATAGACAACAAAATGTATACAATAGTGATTACAAAATGATTCCCATTCTGTGTTGGTTGGAACTATGTTTTCTCTGGGATTACATGTGATCGTCTTATTTCAGAGGCCGGTGTCGGGAGCAACAGGAGAGAACAGTGAGTATTTAAACTCACTTTCGCGGGCTTTTTTACAGAGGCTTACCAATCTCACAGACCGGCGGCGACGTTCCAGAGCCACGTCATGATTCAAAAAGTGACGCGGGCAAGAGGAAGCAGCTGATTGGGTGAGTACGGCCAGGTGAGTATTTATACTACTCTATAGTTTGACAGTTAAGGTTAATAGTTTATAAAGTTTAGACGGTCTTGGGGTAGAAATTAGGTCGCGCCCCATTTGGGGCGCAAATATCGTCCAGACGCAAATATTAGCGCCTGGCGCTAATTATCGGCACTGACGGGAAACTTCACTTTTACCGCCCCGGGAGGTGAGTGGAGCGCTAAAGCAGGCGCTGCACACCTCTCTTAAGGCGCAAAGGCCGAGCAGTGAGGCGCTAACTCGGAGCGCTGGCGAAGCTCATGTAATGTCAGTCAGCAATGGAACACACACACAATGGCACGGGCCAGTTCTTAAAGGGGATGGTTAATCTTGCTTTCCATCCACATCCTGTTCATTGCTGCCTTGAATCTCGGCCTGGAGAGACTCGCACATCAAATGTGCTGGAAAGAACAATGGAGAGCACCAGGCAAAGAGCTCAGAGTGCAGCTCCCACGGTCTCTGCTAAATCGATACAAGAATGGCAAATCAAAATGAACCTGCAAAGTGCTGCTCAGTACCCAAAACTCCTTCACACAACGTTGAATCTCTCCAGAAGTCTCTCCCTCTCTCTCTCAGAATGCGTAGTTCAAAAATGCCACCAACAATAAAAGACAGGAAGAGGCCCCCTTTAAATAGCGCCCCCCCCCAGCCCCACAGCGATTGATAGCGTTCCAGTCTTCTGGTCGTTGGAAGCGCCAGGCGGTAAGGCAGGGGGCGCCACTCAATTTCCGCTACGGGGCGCCCCAAGGGCGTTGCACCATGGAATGACGTCACAATCTGCGCGCGCAGGTGGTCGCAGCGGTAAGTTTTAGCGCCGCCGCACAATCTCAAGTTAAGTTCTCGAGCGGCGCAAACATCGCTGCGCCCGGGCGTTAGCGGCTTTGCGCCCCATTAGCGCCCTCTTAAGGCGCTAACGGGTGGCGCAACCAAGTGAATTTTTACCCCCTTAACTTTGTGGTTTATACTTTCTAAGGTCTCGGTTGTGTAGTGGGGAGTGCTAGTAAACAAGGGCCCTTGAGTATATCATTTAATTGTAGAGTCATTAGTGGTATTGATTTGATTTAATTTAATTTAAATTAATTAAAGGGTAAGTCATGGCAGTACAGCTCGGCCCCGTGGCATGCTCCTCCTGCACTATGTGGGAAATCAGGGACACTTCCTGTGTCCCTGACGACCATGAGTGCGGGAAGTGTATCCAGCTGCAGCTACTGGCAGACCGTATTGCGGTGCTGGAGCTGCGAATGGATACATACTGGAGCATTCGCGATGCTGAGGACATCGTGGATAGCATGTTTAATGAGTTGGTCACACCGCAGGTAAAGGCTGCACAGGCAGGAAAGGAATGGGTGACCGCCAGACAGAGTAGTAGGCGCAGGCAGGTAGTGCAGGGGTCTGCTGTGGCCATTCCCCTCTCAAACAGATATACCACTTTGGATATTGTTGAGGGAGATAGCTTATCGGGGGAAGGCAGAAGCAGCCAACTTCCTGGCACCATGGGTGGTTCTGCTGCACAGGACGGGAGGAAAAAGAGTGGGAGAGCTATAGCGATAGGGGATTCTATTGTAAGGGGAATAGATAGGCGTTTCTGCGGCCGCAAACGAGACTCCAGGATGGTATGTTGCCTCCCTGGTGCAAGGGTCAACGATGTCTCGGGGCGGCTGCAGGGCATTCTGGAGGGGGAGGGTGAACAGCCAGTTGTCATGGTGCATATAGGTACCAACGATATAGGTAAAAAAGGGGATGAAAAGCTGAATATAGGGAGTTAGGAGGTAAATTAAAAAATAGGACCTCAAAGATAGTAATCTCAGGATTGCTACCAGTGCCACGTGCTAGTCAGAGTAGAAATAGAAGGATATTTCAGATGAATACGTGGCTAGAGGAATGGTGCAAGGGGGAGGGATTCAAATTCCTGGGACATTGGAACTGGTTCTGGGGGAGGTGGGACCAGTACAAACTGGACGGTTTGCACCTGGGCGGGACCGGGACCGATGTCCTCGGGGGAGTGTTTGCTAGTGCTGTTGGGGAGGGTTTAAACTAAAATGGCAGGGGGTTGGGAACCTGTGCAGGGAGACAGAGGAAAAGGAAGCAAGGAGAGAAACAAAAGACAAGAAGGAGAAAAGTAAATGTGGAAGGCAGAGAAATCAAGGGTGTAAATCAAACAGGGCTACAGTAAATAATAATTCTAAAAGGACTAAGAGTGTTAAAAAAACAAGCCTGAAGGCTTTGTGTCTTAATGCGAGGAGCATTCGTAATGAGGTGGATGAATTAGCTGCGCAAATAGATGTAAACGGATATGATATAATTGGGATTACAGAGACATGGCTCCAGGGTGACCAAGGCTGGGAATTCAACATCCAGGGGTATTCAATATTCAGGAAGGACAGGCAAAAAGGAAAAGGAGGTGGGGTAGCATTGCTGGTTAAAGAGGAGATTAACACAATAGTAAGGAAGGATATTAGCTCTGATGATGTGGAATCTGTATGGGTAGAGCTGAGAAATACCAAGGGGCAAAAAACGTTAGTGGGAGTTGTATACAGACCCCCAAACAGTAATGCTGAGGTTGGGAATAGCATTAAATGGGAAATTAGAGATGCGTGCAATAAGGGCACAGCAGTTATCATGGGTGACTTTAATCTACATATAGATTGGGCTAACCAAATTAGTAACAATACTGTGGAGGAGGAATTCCTAGAGTGTATACGGGATGGTTTCCTGGACCAATATGTCGAGGAACCAACTAGAGATCAGGCCATCTTAGACTGGGTATTATGTAATGAGAAAGGATTAATTAGCAATCTTGTTGTGTGAGGCCTCTTGGGGAGGAGCGATCATAATATGATAGAATTCTTCATTAAGATGAAGAATGAAGCAGTTGACTCAGAGACTAGGGTCCTGAATTTAAATAAAGGAAACTACGATGGTATGAGGTGCGAGTTGGCTAGGATGGATTGGGGAGCGTTACTTAAAGGGTTGACGGTGGATAAGCAATGGCAAACATTTAAAGATCGCATGGATGAACTACAGAATTTGTTCATCCCTGTTTGGCATAAAAATAACACAAAAAAGGTAACTCAACTGTGGCTAACAAGGGAAATTAGGGATAGCATAAGATCCACGGAGAGGACATATAAATTGGCCAGAAAAAGCAGCAAACCTGAGGATTGGAAGCAGTTTAGGATTCAGCAAAGGAGGACAAAGGGATTAATTAAGAGGGGGAAAATAGAATATGAGAGTAAGCTTGCAGGGAACATGAAAATTGACTGTAAAAGCTTCTATAGATATGTGAAGAGAAAAAGATTGGTGAAGTCAAGCGTAGGTCCCTTGCAGTCAGAATCAGGGGAATTTATAATGGGGAACAAAGAAATGGCAGAACCAATTAAATACATACTTTGGTTCTGTCTTCACAAAGGAGGACACAAATAACCTCCCAGAGATGTCGGGGAACATAGGGTCTAATGAGAGGGAGGAATTGAATGAAATCAGTATTTGTAGGGAAATGGTGTTAGGGAAATTGATGGGATTGAAGGCCGATAAATCCCCAGGGCCTGATAATCTACATCCTAGGGTACTTAAGGAAGTGGCCCTAGAAATAGTAGATGCATTGCTAGTCATCTTCCAAAATTCTATAGACTCTGGAACAGTTCCCATGGATTGGAGGGTAGCTAATGTAACCCCACTATTTAAAAAAGGTGGGAGAGAGAAAACAGGGAATTATAGACCGGTAAGCCTGACATCGGTAGTGGGGAAAATGCTAGAGTCCATTATAAAACATGTAATAGCAGAGCACTTGGAAAGCAGTGACAGGATCGGACAAAGTCAACATGGATTTACAAAAGGTAAAGCGTGCTTGACTAATTTACTGGAATTTTTTGAGGATGTAACTGGTAGAATAGATAAGGAGAACCAGTGGATGTGGTATATTTGGACTTTCAGAAGGCTTTCGATAAGGTCCTGCATAAGAGATTAGCGTGCAAAGTTAAAGCACATGGGATTGGGGGTAAGGTACTGACTTGGATAGAGAACTGGTTGGCAGACAGGAAGCAAAGAGTTGGAATAAATGAGTCTTTTTCCGCGTGGCAGGCAGTGACTAATGGGGTACCACAGGGATCGGTGCTAGGACCCCAGCTATTCACAATATATATTAATGATCTAGATGAGGGAACTAGATGTAATATCTCCAAGTTTGCAGATGACACAAAGCTGGGTGGGCGTGTGTGCTGTGAGGAGATGCAGAGAAACTCCAGTATGATTTGGACAAGTTGGGTGATTGGGCAGATGCATGGCAGATGCAGTATAATGTGGATAAATGCGAGGTTATCCACTTTGGTGGCAAAAACAGGAAGACAGATTATTATCTGAATGGCAATAGATTGGGAAAAGGGGAAGTGCAACGAGACCTGGGTGTCCTTGTGCACCAGTCACTGAAGGTAAGCATGCAGGTGCAGCAGGCGGTTAAGAAGGCAAATGGTATGTTGGCCTTCATAGCGAGAGGATTCGAGTACAGGAGCAACGATGTCTTGCTGCAATTGTACAGGGCCTTGGTGAGACCACACCTTGAGTATTGTGTGCAGTTTTGGTCGCCTTATCTGAGGAAGGATGTTCTTGCCATGGAGGGAGTGCAGCGAAGATTCACCAGACTGATACCTGGGATGGCAGGAATGACGTATGAAGAGAGATTGGGTCGATTCGACTTATATTCGCTAGAGTTTAGAAGAATGAGAGGGGATCTCATTGAAACTTATAAAATTCTAACAGGACCAGACTGACTAGATGCAGGAAGGATGTTCCCGATGGCGGGGGAGTCCAGAACCAGGGGTCACAGTCTAAGGATAAGGGGTAAGCCATTTAGGACTGAGATGAGGAGGAATTTCTTCACCCAGAGAGTGGTGAACCTGTGGAATTCTCTACCACACAAGGCAGTTGAGGCCAATTCATTAAATATATTCAAGAAGGAGTTAGATATATTTCTTAAGGCTAAGGGGATCAAGGGATATGGGGAGAAAGCAGGGACAGGGTACTGAATTTGGATGATCAGCCATGATCTCATTGAATGGCGGAACAGGCTCGAGGGGCTGAATGGCCTGCTCCTGCTCCTATCTTCTATGTTTCTATATTTCATTTCCTGCATGATAAGGTCACTATTATTCTAAATTTAAAAGCCAAGTTTGCCCAAGGACTTTACTCATTACTCCTCCACAGCCACCTTTCTGGTTAGGTTTGACTTATTTTTTTGAGATATCACTAACTTCATTTATGAATATTAGCAATGTCAGCAAGCTGCTAATGATCTCTGCACACAAAGAAACAGAGTAGTTGGGTGGTAGTCTAATACCTTAACACGGGTTTTATGGTAGAAGTGCAATTTTAAATTTTCATTGAATAATTAAAAGCTCTAAGTATAGAATACAGATGACAAAGAGAGCATAAACCTTGGATGCCAGAGAACTCCTCCACAGACACCTCACTGCCAGCCACTGGAAAAGTCACAACTACCCTGAACTTTGATACAAAGCGATTATCCCAGGCTGCCAATGTAATAATAGCCAATAGCTGTGTGCAGATGCAGAAAACAAGTCACAGAGGCATCATTCACTGCAGCAAGCCAGCTCATCCACTTCTCCATCGGAAAATGACAGCAACATGGCAGGACACTGCAATCTGACAAACTGATAAGCTTCCCCCAGGTCCGTGTAGCACCCACCAGGCTCCCTTAATCAATGCCATCACATCGTCGACAGGAAAGAATTTCATTTTCTCAATGTCAGTCTTGCTTGTGACCAACAACATACATCATTGAAGTGAATACTTGCTTTCCTGGCAGCTGCCACAAAGCCTTCATTTCAAGATAATCCACTTTCACCAGCATTCTTTCACGCAGAAGGGCTGTAGGTATTTAAATCCTGCAGCAGCATGCAATTACCCACACCCCAGATAGCGAGCTCCCAACTGGAGGTGGTACTACCACCCGGAGATCGCCTCCAATATTAAGATTAAGCTGATGGTAGAAAAGGCAACAGGGTCAGCCCACTTCAATTCCAGCAGACATGTCCCATCACCATTCTTTCACTCAAGGTTTCACCCCAGCAGAAAATCTAGGCCACATGTCATATTTAGAGAGAATAATATGATACCTGGGAACAAGATCATGGAGAGGTTTCCAGGATGTCATACATCATGGCATCAAAGCTAGAGTGTTTTGTAACTGTTACCTTTTTTTTTGTTTGTTGGTGGTGAGCCGCCTTCTTGAACCCCTGCAGTCCATGTGGTGAAGGTAATCCCACAGTGCTGTTAGGGAAGGAAGTATACTTCTTTGTAGCGGTTTAGTACAACTGCATGGCTTGCTGGGCCATTTCAGAGGACAGTTAAGAATCAACCACATTGCTGTGGGTCTGGACTCACATATAGGCCAGACCGGGTAAGGACAGCAGATTTCCTTCCCTAAAAGGCATTCGTGAACCAGATAGGTTTTTACAACAATCCAGTAGTTTCATGGTCACCAGCTTTTTATTCCAGATTTATTTAATTAACTGAATTTAAATTTCCCAGCTGCCGTGGTGGGATTATGAACTCATGTCTCCGGATCATTAGTCCAGGCCTCTGGATTATTAGTCCAGTAACAAAACCACTGTGCTCCCGTACCCCTCGCTAAACCACAGAATCCTACTACATCTTTTTCCATGTCAATTTTCTCCTCACTCTCCTGAATCATGCTGAGATACAGTTCCAAAGAAAAGAAAGAACTTACACTTTTGTAGCGCCTTTCATGCCCTCAGGATATCTCAAAGCACTTTACAGCCAATTAAGTACTTTCGAAGAGTAGCCACTGTTGTAATGCAGGAAACGCAGCAGCCAATTGGTGCACAGCAAGGTGCCACAAAGAGCAATGGCCAGATAATCTGTTGGTTGAAGGATAAATATTGCCCACGATACTGGGAGAATTCTCTTGCTCTTCTTCAAATAGTACAATGGGATCTTTTACGTCCTCCTGAAAGGGCAGACCTCCGACAGCACAACACTCCCTCTGTACTGCAGTAAAGTGTCAGCCTAGATTTTGTGCTCAAGTCCCTGGAGTGGGACTGTGAACCCACAACCTTCTGATTTAGAGGCGAGAGTGCTACCACTGAGCCACTTCTAACAGCCTAAGATTATGTGCTCAAGTCTCAACCCATGACCTTCTAACTCAGAGACAAGAGTGCTACTACTGAGCCAAGGCAGATACTTGCCAATAGCTCTCTGGTAGCTGCCCAATTGGAATACTTCATATATGAGCTTAGACAGTGAACCCTGGATTTTCCAATGCCATCTGCTTGTTGTTATAGTAGATTGGGTGGCTGGTATCAGAAAATGGGCAAAAGTGATGTTGTGATGTTGCAATGGAAATGCATTGAGTTTGTATTTTCCGGGAGCCGGATAAGTGGCAGTGTAAGTGCCCACCTGCTAGTTCCCTTGCGCTATCAAAGTTCCCTGCTATCTGGAGACCCCTGCTGGGAAGCTGGACATTGATTGATACCAGGCTCAGCTGTGATACCCTATAAGATCAAATTGCCTGCTAACATTCATTGTCTGGACTCACACATGAAGAATCTGCACTGTGTTAGAGCAGTAGCTTGGATCAACGCCTTCAGGAGAGGATTAGAAAAAATTGGCAAAGAAATACAAATGTGCTTCTTTTTTTAAATCAATCTTTCAGTTGGACTCTCCCCCATGAATCTTCAATCATCTGAATCCATATTCATCAGATGATTCATCCCTATAAACAATGTTTAAATAGGGCACTGCAATATACCTACTTAAATGCTGTAACTTAGAACATATTTCACCATTTGGAACAGTACCTTGATGTGATGCAATCTGTTTTTTTTATGGCTGAACAGTGTCTCAATGTTACATCAACAGTAAACACCGTATATATATTATTATTAAAGGATCAGCCAAGCACAGGGAAGATTAAACTCTGTAATTCATTGGAGATTAAACTACTTTGAGGGTAACTCAACGTATTAGGGATGTGAATTTGCATTTCAAGGCTATAACATGAGAGTACAGACCCCACCACTTATCACTGCCTACATCGGGCAAATGGCGCTAATGATTTGTCATTACCGAAGGAGTCAATTACAATGGTGGCGCTTAAAACATATTAAGAGCACTGGCTATTCTGTGCAGTTCAGTACATAGCGATTTAAAAGCTGTGCTGATTTCAGGTAAAGTCAGGTATGCAAGCAGCTTCAATCAGCTGTTTGCGCTGTTAACAACTCCAGGAGTTATTTCATTGCTACAATCTATTATGGTCTTGCTGTCCACCACGTATAGCGGGAAAGTCGCATTAGAGATTGTATTTTCAAAGTCAGAGCTTGAGGCAGATAACTGCAGCCTTACTTTCAAGCTTACCCAACCTAAATGGAAATATATATAGGTCACCAGGGAATGTGAGCTGCCGTGGAAGCTGTCAGAACCGTCAGCAGAGGCTCCAAACGCGTTCACGGAGGTATGGGCAGAGAGTAAGAGTTAGGATTCTTACCTTGACAACTCTGTTGAGGTCATTGAACTTTTTCTACATTGCAGCCATGTCCTGGGAGCTAAGCTCTTCTGTAACCTCTTCCCACTGGTGATGGAGGTGTTGCCTTCAGGGCATTCTGCCCTCTGAGAAGGATCTGGATTTCCCTCCTCCTGTCTATTGCCTGAACCAGGACCTCCAAAGCAGCATCAAAAAACCTGGGGGCCTAATTTGCAGGTCTTCCAGCCATTTGTTTCTTCAGAAGCATTCCTTCCTGTATACAGCTAGAGTGCACCTCCTCTTTAAGAGGTGCTGAATGACTTTAAGTGGCATCATTGAAGTTCAATTTCCCACCACCTCAAATAGATGCGCAGCCAAAGAATAGCGCAGTTGGTTGTAGATCTTGCTGCAGGAGGTGACAAAAATCTAGGACAACATTTGTAGAAAAGCCCAGCCTCCTTTATGCACTGGCATAAAGCCGTGTCAGCCGTGGCTCAGTTGGTAGCACCCTCACCTCTGAGTCAGAAGGTTGTGGGCTCATAGTCCCACTCCAGAGACCTGAGCACAAAAATCTAGGCTGACACTCCAGTGCAGTACTGAGGGAGTGCTGTACTGTCGGAGGTGCCGTCTTTTGGATGAGATGTTAAACCAAGGCCCCATCTGCCGTCTCAGGTGGACGTAAAAGATCCCATGGCAATATTTCGAAGAAGAGCAGGGAGACAGAGGAAAGGGAAACAAGGATAAAAGCAAAAGACAGGAAGGAGAAAAACAAAAGTAGAAGGTTTAAATCAAACATGGTCACAGTAAATAATAATTCATATAGGTCTGAGAGCGTTAAAAAAACAAGCTATGAAGGCTTTGTGTCTTAATGCAAGGAGCATTCAGAACAAGATGGATGAATTAGCTGCGCAAATAGAGGTAAATGAATACGATTTGATTGGGATTACAGAAACATGGCTCCAGGGTGGCCAAGGCTGGGAACTCAACATCCAGGGGCATTCAATATTTAGGAAAGATAGGCAAAAAAGAAAGGGAGGTGGGGTAGCATTGCTGGTTAAAGAGGGGATTAACACAATTGAAAGGAAGGATATTAGCTCTGATAATGTGGAATCTGTATGGGTAGAACTGAGAAATAACAAGGGGCAGAAAATGTTAGTGGGAGTGATATATAGACCTCCAAACAGTAATACGGAGGTTGGGGATGGCATTAAAAGGGAAATTAGAGAAGCATGCAGTAAGGGCACAGCAGTCATCATGGGTGACTTTAATTTACATATAAATTGGGCTAACCAAATTAGTAAAAATACTGTGGAGGAGGAATTCCTAGAATGTTTACGGAATGGTTTTCTGGAACAATATGTCGAGGAACCAACCAGAGATCAGGCCATCTTAGACTGGATATTATGTAACGAGAAAGGATTAATTAGCAATCTTGTTGTATGAGGCCCCTTGGGTCAGAGTCATCATAATATGATAGAATTCTTCATTAGGATGGAGAGTGAAGTAGTTGAATCAGAGACTAGGGTCCTGAATTTAAATAAAGGAAACTACGATGGTATGAGGCGCGAATTGGGTAGGATTGATTGGGGAATGTCACTCAAAGGGTTGACGGTGGATAGGCAATGGCAAACATTCAAAGACTGCATGGATGAACTACAGAATTTGTTCATCCCAGTGTGGCATAAGAATAAAACAAAAAGGGTGACTCAACCGTGGCTAACAAGGGAAATTAGGGATAGCATAAGATCCAAGGAGAGGGCATATAAATTGGCCAGAAAAAGCGGTAACCCTGAGGATTGGGAGCAGTTTAGGATTCAACAAAGGAGGACAAAGGGATTAATTAAGAAGGGGAAAATAGAATATGAAAGTAAGCTTGCAGGGAACATAAAAACCGACTGTAAGAGTTTTTATAGATATGTGAAGAGAAAAAGATTAGTGAAATCAAGTGTAGGTCCCTTGCAGTCAGAAGCGGGGGAAGTTATAATGGGGAACAAAGAAATGGCAGACCAATTAAATGCATATTTTGGTTCTGTCTTCACAAAGGAGGACACAAATAACCTCCCAGAGATGTTGGAGAACATACGTTCTGATGAAAGGGAGGAATTGAAAGAAATCAGTATTTGCAGGGAAATGGTGTTGGGGAAATTGACGGGATTGAAGGCCGATAAATCCCCAGGGCCTGATAATCTACATCCTAGGGTACTTAAGGAAGTGGCCCTAGAAATAGTAGATGCATTGCTGATCATCTTCCAACATTCGATGGAATCTGGAACTGTACCCATGGATTGGAGGGTAGCTAATATTACCCCACTATTCAAAAAGGGTGGTAGAGAGAAAGCGGGGAATTACAGACTGGTAAGCCTGACATCGGTAGTGGGGTAAATGCTAGAGTCCACTATAAAGGATGTAATAGCTGAGCACTTGAAGAACAGTGACAGGATCGGACAAAGTCAACATGGATTTACAAAAGGTAAATCGTGCTTGACTAATCTACTGGAATTTTTTGAGGATGTAACTGGGAAAATAGATAAGGGAGAACCAGTGGATGTGGTGTATTTGGACTTTCAAAAGGCTTTTGATAAGGTCCCGCATAAGAGATTAGCATGTAAAGTTAAGGCACATGGGATTGGGGGCAAGGTATTGACTTGGATAGAGAACTGGTTGGCGGACAGAAAGCAAAGAGTAGGAATTAATGGGTCTTTTTCAGAGTGGCAGGCAGTGACTAGTGGGGTACCGCAGGGATCGGTCCTTGGACCCCAGCTATTCACAATATACATTAATGATCTAGATAAGGGAACTAAATGTAATATCTCCAAGTTTGCAGATGACACAAAGCTGGGTGGGAGTGTGTGCTGCGAGGAGGATACCGAGAAACTCCAGGATGATTTGGACAGGTTGGGTGAGTGGGCAGAAGCGTGGCAGATGCAATATAACATGGATAAATGCGAGGTTATCCACTTTGGTGTCAAAAACAGAAAGGCAGACTATTATCTGAATGGCAATAGATTGGGAGAAGGGGAAGTGCAACGAGACCTGGGTGTCCTTGTGCACCAGTCGCTGAAGATAAGCATGCAGGTGCAGCAGGTGGTGAAGAAGGCAAATGGTATGTTGGCCTTCATAGCGAAAGGGTTTGAGTATAGGAACAGGGATGTCCTGCTGCAGTTGTACAGGGCCTTGGTGAGACCACATCTTGAGTATTGTGTGCAGTTTTGATCGCCTTATCTGAGGAAGGATGTTCTTGCCATGGAGGGAGTTCAGCGAAGATTCACAAGGCTGATACCTGGGATGGCAGGAATGACATATGAGGATAGATTGGGTTGATTGGGCTTATACTCGCTGGAGTATAGAAGAATGAGAGGGGATCTCATCGAAACATATAAAATTCTGACAGGTCTGGACAAACTAGATGCAGGAAGAATGTTCCCGATGGTCGGAGAGTCCAGAACCAGGGGTCATAATCTAAGGATAAGGGGTAAGCCATTTAGGACAGAAATGAGGAGGAATTTCTTCACCTAGAGAGTGGTGAACCTGTGGAATTCTCTACCACAGAAGGTAGTTGAAGCCAATTCATTAAATATATTCAAGCTCTCCCCAGTGTCCTGGCCACTATGTATCCCTCAATCAACATAACAAAAACAGATTATCTGGTCATTATCACATTTCTGTTTGTCGGAGCTTGCTGAGCGCAAATTGGATGCCGCGTTTCCTACATTACAACAGTGACTATACTTCAAAAAGTACTTAATTGGCTGTAAAGCACTTTGGGACGTTCTGAGATCATGAAAGGCACTATATAAATGCAAGTCTTTCGTTTCCTTTTATCGCTCCTCAGAGAAATACAGGTATGTTGTCCTGGGCCTATAAACATTGGGAGCATAAATATTCCTGGGAGCACTCATCCTTCCATTGGTCTCCTTGCAGTTGCAGCTCTGCATGATCCTTCCTCCTGATCCTCCTCTTCCTCCTCCTCTTCCTCTATCCAGAGTGGAATTGCCAGAAGGACCCCCATAATGACAAATGTGCCTTGCCAGAAGCCCCTTAAGAGTTGAGAGCATTGTGTACAGGCACAGCAAGCACTAAGTAGCCAGAAACCACAACCACAGAAGCACAATGACTTTCCAACATTTTACATGACAGCAGCTGAGGATCCCGTGAAGTAGCGTTGGAAATGGCGTCCTCATGTCTTGTACCACCCATGATTTGTGGGCGGGTTGAGGAACTGGCGATAGCAATGTGAGTGGCAACCAAAATGGCGTCCGGGTCCTAAAACTGGCACAGGGCCCTCATTTACAAATATGCATCAGGCGCTCACCTGTTTTGTGCGGAAGCACTGGCCACCTGATTCGAGACCCGCAAGTGGCTCCCGAGCACAAAATCGGCAGGAGATTTTAACAATTTCTTCCTGTTACCGCCCCGTTCATGCTGAAAAAATGCTGTGGTGGGCACACGTAAATTTGAGTATGATGAATTGTGATGTAGAAGTGTGATGGATAAGAAATGTACCATTTTTATATAATAGTTACATAGAGATAGATATTGATGAAGCTGTTTGTTTGTAACCTACATTAAATGATGAGTAATGGAAATCATGGCATCGCGAAAGTAGATTAAAAGCCATTTTGTGCGTCCTATGCACGTGTACCACCATTTTTTTAAAAGCAACAGACGCATGAAAACCCAAAGTGTTGCTTGAGAAATAATTTCATATATTTGACAAACTAACCTGAACAAATCTAATTTGAAATGTGTTTCAATGTTCATTCCCTATTGCAATATTGAAAAAAAATGCCTGCTTCTAAATTTTTTCTTTTTTCTATTAGCTAATCACTTTTTCCCCTCCCCTTTCTGTTCTGTGGTCCATTTATAAAGGAGGGGGTGAGGCAGGCCTCACAGTCCTGACTGTAGTCAGACCCCTTTGATTATTTTACTGAGGTTGGTAAGACATATTGGATATAGAATGGTGAGAGATCGGAATTTATTGCAGCAGAGCAACAAGCAACACAACACAATATACAGCAGCAGAGTGGAGATCACTCAGTATATCAGTTCAATCATTTTCTAGTCAGACATTATTTCAACAACGACGACAGCTTTATATAACTCTTTTAATGTCGAAAGATTGTCCCAATGAGCTTCACAGAGCGGTAATCAAAAACTAAGGATGCTGAACCAGTGAAGGAGATATTACGAGAGGGTGACCTAAAGGTTATCAAAGAGGTCGCGGGGGTGTTTAATGCAGGAAATTCCGACCAATCCAAGAATGGATGTTGGACAAGCAGTCTGACAATACAGAGACAGTGGAGGGGTCGAGAGAGTTGGGTGTCATCAATGCACATGTGGCAGCTGACCACATGTCTATGGATTGATGTTGCCAAGGGCAACATTGGGAGGTGACAGCACGTTCATGGACTTTGGAGAGAAAAGGGAAGTTGGAGATGGGTTGGTAGCGAGGGGGTGATCATAGAATCATAGACTAGTACAGCACAGAAGGAGGCCATTCAGCTCATCGAGTCTGTGCCGACTCTTTCGAAGACAATCCAGTTAGTCTCACTCCCCCGCTCTTTCCCCATATCCCTGCAATTTTTTCTCCTTCAAGTATTTATCCAATTCCCTTTTGTAGGCTACTATTGAATCTGTATCCACCATCCTATCAGGCAGTGCATTCCAAATCCTAACCACTCGTTGTGTAAAAAGGTTTTTCCTCTTGTCACCTCTGGTTCTTTTGCCAATCACCTTAAACCTGTGCCCTCTCGTTATCCACCCTTCATCCATTGGAAACAGTTTCTCTTTATTTAGTCTGGCTAAACCCTTCATGATTTTGAACACCTCTATCAAATCTCCTCTTAGCTTCTCTGCTCTAAGGAGAACAACCCCAGGTTCTCCAGTCTATCCATGTAACTGTAATCCCTCATCCCTGGAACCATTCTAGTAAATCTCTTCTGCACCCTCTCCAAATCCTTCACGTTCTTCCTAAAGTGCGGTGCCCAGAATTGGACACAATACTCCAGCTGGGGCCGAACCTAGTGTTTTATATCGGGTTAGCACAACTTCCTGGCTTTTGTACTCTGTGCCTCTATTTATAAAGCCCAGGATCCCATATGCTTTATTAACTGTTTTGTTAACCTGTCCTGACGCCTTCAAAGATTTGTGCACAAACACCCCCAGGTCTCTCTCTTCTTGCACACCCTTTAAAATTGTACCATTTAGCTTGTACTGTCTCTCCTCATTCTTCCTACCAAAATATATCACCTCACACTTTTCTGTGCTGAATTTCATCTGCCATGTGTCTGCCCATTCCACTAGCCTGTCTATGTCATCTTGAAGTCTATTACTATATTCCTCAGTGTTTACTACACTTCCAAGTTTTGCTTCATCTGCAAATTTTGAAATTGTGTGCTGTACCCCCAAGTCCAAGTCATTAATGTATATCAAAGACAGCAGTGGTCCTAGTACTGAACCTTGGGGAACGCTACTGTATATCTCCCTCCAGTTTGAAAAATAGCCATTCACCACAACTCTCTGTTGTCCATCCCTTAGCCAATTTTGTATCCATGCTGCTACTGCCCCTTTTATCTCTTGGGCTTCAATTTTACTAACAAGCCTAATATGTGGTTCTTTATCAAACGCCTTTTGAAAGTCCATATACACAACATCAACTGCACTGCCTTCATCCAACCTCTCCGTTACCTCATCAAAAAACTCAATCAAGTTAGTCAAACACGATTTGCCCTTAACAAATCCATGCTGGCTCTCCTTTATTAGCCCATGCTTGTCTAAGTGGCTGTCAATTTTTTATTGTTTTTAAAAGCTTCCCCACCACCGAGGTTAAACTGACTGGCCTGTAATTGCCAGGTTTATCCTTCACCCATTTTTTGAACAAGGGTGTAACATTTGCAATCCTCTAGTCCTTTGCCACCACCCTGTATCTAAGGAGGATTGGAGCACCTCTGTAATTTCTACCGTTACTTCCCTCAGCAACCTAGGATGCATCCCATCCGGACCAGGTGACTTATCTACTTTAAGTACTGCCAGCCTTCCTAGTACCTCCTCTTTATTTTATCTTATCCAGTATCCCGGTAACCTCCTCGTTTACAGTAGCTTTGACAAAATCCTCTTTCTTGGTAAATAGTAATGCAAAGTACTCATTTAGTACCTCAGCAATGCCTTCCGCCTCCACCAATAGATCTCCATTTTAGTCCCTAATCTGCGCCACCGCTCCTCTGACAACCCTTTTATTGTTAATATGCCTGCAGAAGATCTTTGATTCCCTTTTATGTTAGCTGCCAATCTATTCTCGTACTGTCTCTTTGCCCCTCTTATTTCCTTTATTACTTGTCCTCTGTACTTTATATATTCAGCCTGATTCTCCCTTGTATTATCAAGCTGACATCTGTCATACACCCCCTTTTTCTGCTTCATCCTGCTCTCTTAACTCCTTCGTCATCCAGAGAGCTCTCACTTTGGTTGCCCTCCTTTTCCCCCTTATGGGAATGTACCAAGGCTGTACGTGAACCATCTCATCTTTAAAGGCCGCCCATTGGTCCATCGATGACATTGGTTCTCAAAGGGAGAAGGGACAGCCATGAGGAAATAGAACCATTACAATGTCAGCTAGCAAGAAGGCCAGGAAAGGAAGTAGGGTGGTTATCAGATTAGTATGAATGGGATCAAATGAGCAGGAGCTAGATCTCAAGGTTGTGATGAGCTTGGAGAGGGAATTACAGGAGTTGGAAGAGAAAATAGAGAGAGATGAGGGTCAGAGTTAGGGCGGTGAAGCCTAGGGGGAGGGTTGGCTTGGTGACCGAGGGAAAGGGGCAGTGGGGGAGAAGCAGCAGAGGCAGCTGAACTGATGCTCTCAATCTTAGTGACAAAGAAGTCATGAGCTCATTGCACATTGTTGGAGGTGATGGTGGAGATGGTAGGGAAAGGGTTTTAAGGAGATGTTGGTAGTGGAGAAAAGTAACCAGGGGTTATCTTTGCACTCAGGATGATCCTGAAGTAGTGGATGGCTTTGGCAGAAAGGAGTGAGGCCCAATAATGCTTGATGTGATCCAGGCAGATCTGGTGATGGATAGCTAAACCAGTTGTTCCCCAATACGCTCAGCTCTGAACCACTTGGACTTGAGTGAATGAAGATGGGGCACATACTAGGGGGAATGATTGGGATTGGAGAGAGTAAATATTTTGCTGGGGACAAAGGAATCCAAAGCAGAGGTAAAGAAATGGTTGAGCAGATTGATGGCTGCAGAAGTATTGTGGAGAATGGAGGTCTGAAGGCTGGGCAGTTGGCAGATTGAACATGTATTTATATGTGACTTTGGGGAAAGTTCTTGCCAAAGGGGCACACAGAAGAAAGTGGGGTTGGAAGCTGGTATGGGGGAATAGGAAAGAAGTCAGAGTTCGGAGATGGCCTTTTCAGTGATTGAGGCCGTGGGAGTAGAAAGGCCACGGGAGACATAAGGTTGAGGTTGAATGTGGGTAGGACAGTTTATATGGAGGGAGAGGTTTAGGGAGTGCAGGAGGGCAGTGAAATCAGAAGAGAGAGGGCAAGTTGAGTTGAGATGGAGATTGAAATAGTGATGAAGAAAAGTCAATCAATGCAGAAGCTGGGTGGGGAAGGATGGAGGATATCTCAGGGTGAAACTCAGGGTGGGGCTTGGCCGGGGGGGGGGCGTTGTCAATTAGGATTTTAAAAGGGAGGCGAGAGGGGTGGAACATGGTGCTTGAAGGAGGAGAAGATACCAGAGGAGTGAGAGGAGCGACCAAGGTGTGATTTAGTGATAAGGGCCATACAGCTGCCATGAAAATTTGGGTGGGCTAGTTGGTGGAATGTATAGCCAGGCAGAGAGGCTTGACAGGCATGGTGTTGCCACTCATAAGCCAAGTATCAGTCAAACCCAGGATGTCAATGCAATCATCCACAATAAGGTCATGGATGAAAAGGGTCTTCTTCAGTTCTGAGGGAGTACTGCATTGTTGGAGGTGCCATCTTTGGGATGAGACATTAAACCGAGACTCTGTCTGCCTTTTCAGATGGACGTAAAAGATCCCATGACACTATTTGAAGAAGAGCATGAGAGTTCTGCCAGTGTCCTGGCCAATATTCATCCCTCAACCAACATCACTAAATAAAACACAGAGGGGGAAAAATTCAGTTGGTTGCGCCTCCCGTTAGCGCCTTAAGAGGGCGCTAATGGGGCGCAAAGCATCTGGCGCCCAGGCGCAGGCGAAGTTTGCGCCGCTCGTGAAATTAACTAGACATTTTGCGGCGGCGCTAAACACTACCGCCACGATCTCCTGCGCCGGCAGATCGTGACGTCAGTCGAGTGCGGAACGCCCCGGTAACGCCACGGAGCAGAAATTGAGTGGCGCCCCCAGCCTTACCGCCTGACACTAGCAACGACAGGTTGAGGGGAGCGTTCTGCAGTCATGAAGGGAAAGGGGGAGCGCTATTTAAAGGTGACCGCTTCCTGCCTTTTATTCTTGGTGCCATTTTTGAACTACGCATTCTGAGAGAGAGAGAGAGAGACTTCTGGTGAGATTCAACGTTGTGTGAAGGAGTTTTGGGTACTGAGCAGCACTTTGCAGGTTCATTTTGATCTGCCATTCCTTGTATCGATTTAGAAGAGTCTGTGGGGGCTGCACTCTGAGCTCTTTGCTTGGTACTCTCCATTGTTCTTTCCAGCAGATTTGATGTGCAGGTCTCTCCAGGCCGAGATTCAAGGCTGTAATGAGCAGGATGTGGATGGAAAGCAAGATTAACCATCCCCTTTAAGAACTGGCCCGGGCCATTGTGTGTGTGTTCCATTGCTGACTGACATCACATGAGCTTCGCCAGCGCTCTGAGGTAGCGCCTCGCTCCTCGGCCTTTGCGCCTTAAGACAGGTGTGAAGCGCCTGATTTAGCGCTGCAATCACCTCCAGGGGCGATAAAAGTCAAGTTTGCAGTCGGTGGCGATAATTAGCGGCAGGCGCTAATCTTTGCGCCCGGCCGATAATTGCGCCCCAAATGGGGCGATACTGAATTTCTCCCCCAGATTATCTAGTCATTATCTCATTGTTGTTTGTGGTGCCTTGCTGTGCACAAATTGGCTGTCGCCATTTCCTTACATTACAACTGTGACTACACTTCAAAAGTATTTCATTGGCTGTAAAGCACTTTGGAATGTTCTGAAGTCATGAAAGGCTCCTCATGAATGCAAGTTCTTTCTTTTTTCCTCAATTTGTCACTAAATGGCAATCTCAATCTATGTAGCCATAAAATAGTTGACATGGGAAATGGAATAATGTCACACTGGGGCAGTAGGATACTGTTTTGACTTTCAGGCTTATTGTTGGGCAGAGTAGAGGAACCTATATTCTACATATAACCCAGCTAAACCTGAGTGGAAGTTCTTGACGCTGACAATGGGGCCCAAATTGGAAAGTGTTGCATTCTCCAGTACTAATATCAGCTCACCTTAAAATAAACATGTGCAAATAGCGATATCAGTAGAATGGAGAGAGAGAAAATAGTTAACCCCGAAGTATGTAAGCGCTATCATTCTTATATTCATGTCATGTCCCTAATAGCTAAGATGATTGAAAATGGACTGTTTGATGTTGGAGACTAAATTCTGTTTGGTTCTGAATTGTGATATTTCCAGGTCTCATTTATCTATTCACTCTGCTGGTGATCCAAAAAGCTAAATTCATCACTACACCCATTATAAAAAGCTTAAGGTTAACTATCCATCAAAATAACAATCATTTGTTATGACCATACACTTCACTCTAAATGGTTAGGCAGATCAAGGATGACTAATGGGCTTTTTTATTGGTAATTCATTGATTTGATTGAGTTTTGGGTGTGGAGGTTGTTTCATATATTAATAAATGAAACAAACTCAGTTCATTTATCCTACAAATCTGCCTTTCTTTTTATTAATTACTTGCTTCCAATAGTTTTCTTGAATCAGTCATTACCTATCCATTTTTGATCAGAATAACAAATTTACCTCAATAACATGATTAAAAAGGTTACCAGATTAAAACAAACACATAAACACACCTCCTTGCAAAACACAAAAAAATATATACAATGAAGTTATCAAGATCAATAGGAAAAAATATATAAATTGCAGGAACTATTTCATCCGTTATGTTCATAGTATTTCTGCATATTTATTAAGCCAAATGTTGGGAGATCTGGACCTTTGAATGGGTTTCTTTTCACTAAATTATGAAGAATAGATTGTATTGCAGGAGTGACTGGCGTAAGTATGATTAATGTTGCCCATTCAGTATTAATGCAAAGTTGAGGGCTGTGCAGCTGAACAAAGGCACAGCAGCTATTTTTTTCATGGCTTTCCAAAAGACAAGCATAGTGTGCACAATGCTGATAGTCCTCCTTTCCAAATATCGCCAGCTTCCCTGAAGAAAACAACACATGCCTATTTTCTAATTCCTCTGTGGGAAATTGCTGTCCTATTAAGTTGTTAGGCACACCTATTACAACATCAGATGAAGTCAATAGTTTTCTCATTTAAATCAAATGGGATGACCATTTTTCTTTCTTACTATTGATAAAACCTAGATAAAGGGTGAAGGGCTAATTACCATAGTGCAGGATATCCCCAAGGTAAATCAGGAAGAGATGGTCAGGTGATGCCAAGTTGATATCCTTTCACTCCTATGTATTCTACGTAGCACACTCAAGAGCTTAAATTGCAATGTTCCACTCCTGGCATGGAGCCTCCTTAGATGTGAGTTTGAGTTTGAGACAGTGTCAATTCTCTAACACATGCTCGCTGCTAGTGAAGCTCCTCATTCTTTGCTAGGCAACGGAGTCTCAAAATTCTGGCCTTTCTATTTTCTCTGATGATGAATGCTGATTGTATGTCAATAACTGTACTTAATCATTAATATTGTGTTGCAAATATGTTTCCATTTTGCACCATCTACCACAAGTGTATTTACATATGGGCACAATTATACATGACTTTGTGTCTTTTGAATGCATTATTTGATGCTTTTACCAGGCACTTTCCACATTCCATGCACATTTCCCTTTTGAAATTACTTGGCAAATTGTTACACTAATAAGGCATATTTGAACTAAAGCATAAACATGCACAATACATAAATTGGCATATCACAGCCAAACAGAAAGAAAACTTGGTCAAATCTTAGAACACTAATGTACAAACACTTAGCATGTTTGTCTAAAATGTCTCTTCTCATTTATTTGGCAGAGGAGTTAACTCATTTATTTTAAATGGGTTAGTACCTTCGCTTAAATAGTGGCAAAAAGAATTTCAGATGAAGAAGTCAATTACTTATACATAAACATTCCTTGCAATAGTTTCCGGGCCAATGTTTTTGTGGAGCTGGAGAGGCAGGATAGGAAAATGCAACAGAGGAGGAGATATTCTCCTTTGATGTTTTATATCACCATCCCTGTTATAAATTTTTGGCCAAACAGGCAATCAAAGTCTCCAGAGATTTTGTTGTCAAAGATATCAAGGTCGACCTTTGCGTAGAAGTGATTTAGAAATAGATCTTATACTGAATAAATCTTTGCAGGTGACATTGAATGTGAGAACCTGGTATTTGTAAATGACTCAGAAAACATACAGAAAATAGAAGTTATGGCACCCTTAGGAGACAGTGACTACAGAATAATTATGTTCAACATGATCTGGAATTCTGAAATACAAAAGACCAGAAGCCAAGTATATAAATTTAAAAGGGATAATTTGAATGAAATGGGGGAACAACTTAAGCAAATTGAATGGGAGAGGCCATTTATCAACACTTCAGTAGAAAACAAGTGGAAAGCCTTTAAAGGAATAATGCTGAACATGTTGGATAAATTCATAGCTAAAACTAGCAAGCTCAGACTAAAGAGGCGTAACTCGAAGTAGATTAATAAACAAATCAAAAGTTAAATAAAAAGTAAAAATGACCTCTCCAAAATCTGCAGGGTGAAGGGTGATGGGGTTCACTGGGATGAATATAAGACATGCAGAAACATGTCAAAAGTGTGATCAGAGGGGCAAAATGAGACCTAGAAAAAAACACTGCTGTAGATGCAAACGGTAACATTAAAAGGTTATTTCGGTATTTTAATAATAAGTGCGCAGTCAAAGAGGTAAGAACCATAATAGATGTAAATGGGCTTGAAACAGGGTGAACATACGATAATAAACATTCTGAATGACTACTTCCTTTAAATATTCAAAAGAGAAGACATGAACAACATGCCATCCCAAAACAGAGTTAACCCAGGCAAAGTTTATAACTTTGATATAAATTAAATGGATATCTTAGAAAGGCTGTAAGGCTCAAATCAAAAAAATCCCCACAGATGGATAATAGTTATCCTAGAATTCTAAAAGAGACGAGGGAAGAGATTTGTGAGGGATTGATAATCATCATAATGGAGTCACTGGACACTGGGAAAGTACCAATAGATTGGAAACTGCCTATTGCTGTGCCCATATTCCAAAAGGGCAACAAATCAGACATAGGCAACTACAGATCCATTAGTAATACTTTAATCCCATTTAAAATAATGGAAATAATTATCAGGTGTAAAATTGAAGACTATTTGTACAATAATAACTTAGTAAATACCTATTAAGATGGACTCAGAAGGGGACCTGACCAACTTCTTTGACTTCTTTGAGGAAGTGACATCCCAAGTGGACTGTGACATTCCCTATGATGCGCTGTACTTAGACTTCCAGAAGGCATTTGGAAATGTTCCACATGAAAAGCTATTAGTTATGCTCATAGCTGTAGGGATTTGGAGTAAAATTGGGTATGGGTATGGGTAAGAAACATGCAGCAAGATCTGGATGACATTCAGGCTTGGGCTGATAAGTGGCAAGTAACATTTGCACCACACAAGTGGCAGGCAATGTCCCTCTCCAACAACAGAGAGTCTAACCACCGCCCCTTGACATTCAATGGCATTACCATTGCCGAATCCCCCACCATCAACATCCTGGGGGGGGTCACCATTAGCCAGAAACTTAACTGAACCAGCCACATAAATACTATGGCTACAAGCGCAGGTCAGAGGCTAGGTATTCTGCAGCGAGTGTCTCACCTCCTGACTCCCCAAAGCCTTTCCGCCATCTACAAGGCACAAGTCAGAAGTGTGATGGAATAATCTCCACTTGCCTGGATGAGTGCAGCTCCAACAATACTCAAGAAGCCTGACACCATCCAGGACAAAGCAGCCCGCATCAAATCTACAAAGATTCTTAGATCTTTTTCAACTTCATCCTTAACTATTTGCACACCATTCACAGAGTACATCTATTAAATTTCACCTGCCATTGCATTGTTTAGCTCATTCTATAATTTCTGTGCTGTCTTGTCTGATTCTATTGCCCCTCCTAGTTTGGTATTATCAGCAAATTTGACCAATTTGCACTGGGTTTCTTAGTCCAGGTGTAAATTAGAAACAGTAGTAGTGCCAACCTTGCTCCCTTGGGCATCCCAGTAAGTATTTCCTCCACTGGAAGCAGTGCAGAGCATGGTGCTGATTCCTAGTCTTACAGGTCTGTGATGAGGAGACATTAGAGAAGCTTGGGGTTTTCAGCCTTGAAAGCAGGCATAAGGAGGCACTAGAGAGATGATCTTATACAGATATGCAAGATAATAAACTGTAAGGAAAAGGTAAATTTGGAAAATTACTTTAAAATAAATTGCTAGAGTAAGACAATGGGCCACAAATTCAAATTAGTGAAAGGCAAAATTAGGACTGATTATGGAAGTTTTTTGTCACTAAGAGTGACCAACACATGGAACGGACAATGGACTCCAAGATAGAATATACAAATTTCGATAGAAATTATAATATGGAAACAGGCCGTTTGGCCCAATCAGTCCATATTGGTGTTTATCCTCCACATTAGCAGTAGTTGTAACCCTGTAATGCTGCCCTACTCCCATATCCCTTTATGCTCATTACCTTCAACCACCTATCTAACTTATTCTTAAATGTTGACATGGTCTCTGCTTCAATCATTAACTCCTGTAGTGCATTCCACAGTCTCACAAACCTCTGTGTAAAAAACATTTCTCCTGCTTTTTGCCTTAAACCTCTTAATCTTATATCTGTCTCCTCATTCTAAACCCTTCAACCACTAGAAACAGTCTGTTTCCTTCAAACCTGTCTCATCCCTTCATAATTTTAAACACCTCTATCAAATTGCCCCGTAATCTCCTCTGTTCTGACAAAAACACCCCAAGTTGTTCAGGTTTTTCTTCATATTTTAATGTCAAAATACTGGAATAATCTAAGAACTAATTGGAGGCTGCAATAAGGGACTTTGGGGTAATTCTGGGTGGCCAAATGATCTTTCACTGCTTTAATTAGCTTGTGGTATTTTGAACTACACATGTTCTATGTTTCTGGCATCTTCCAAGCTCCTATGCATACTTTTGGAGACCTCACTCAGTCCACTGTATCAAAATTACATCAAGCAATTGATAGCTGTTATACACATAATGGCAGATCACTGGACCTGTTTTTCTGACATGAAGGATCAGCAACAGAAAACTCAGTTGGGATGGTATGCTGTTGCTGGCTTTCCCGTGTTCCTGGGAATAACAGATTGTGCACATTATGAAATAGATTCACTACCCCAGAATGCAGTCGTGATTCAAATTGGAAAAGGCTGCATTCTGTGGACCAACAGGTAGTCTATAATAGACACATCATCATTTATGTGTTTATTAATTTATATGATCCAGTAAAAATGCATTAATTATTTGTCGGACTGAGGCTTAACCTTGTCTCATCCAGTTTCTTCCTTTTCGGTGAATTTTTGTGATGAGGGTTGTTGGGAAATGGAACCATTTCAAGCATCTCGTATCAGCATCAGGTATTCTCAGTTCAGGTATTCTCAGTTCAGGTATTCTCAGTTCAGGTATTTTCAGTTCAGGTATTCTCAGTTCAGGTATTCTCAGCATCAGGTATTCTCAGTTCAGGTATTCTCAGTTCAGGTATTCTCAGTTCAGGTATTTTCAGTTCAGGTATTCTCAGCATCAGGTATTCTCAGTTCAGGTATTCTCAGTTCAGGTATTCTCAGTTCAGGTATTCTCAGTTCAGGTATTCTCAGCATCAGGTATTCTCAGTTCAGGTATTCTCAGCATCAGGTATTCTCAGTTCAGGTATTCTCAGTTCAGGTATTCTCAGTTCAGGTATTCTCAGCATCAGGTATTCTCAGTTCAGGTATTCTCAGTTCAGGTATTCTCAGCATCAGGTATTCTCAGTTCAGGTATTCTCAGTTCAGGTATTCTCAGTTCAGGTATTCTCAGTTCAGGTATTCTCAGCATCAGGCATTCTCAGTTCAGGTATTCTCAGCATCAGGTATTCTCAGCATCAGGTATTCTCAGTTCAGGTACAGCAGGGCTGGATGCAGAGTAAAGCTCCCTCTGCTGTACCCAAACAATGTGCCTCAGCCCCAACCTCAAAAGAGTGCCACCTACTGGACCAGTGGACATTTTTCCATTTCCCACATTAGCTATCCTGTGTCTTCTCTAAGTGAGATTGAGTATTTTATACCAGTTAATGCTGAACTATGGGAAGTTACTGTGCTGTGGGCCCATGCCCACTAAGAGCTGGATTGCGGCTACCTAAACTCATTCTACAATCTTCTACAACAAATGGTTAATCTTCTATAATTATAAATAAAATATCACTAGCAGCATATAAAAACAGAACAGCGCATTTCTTCACTGTACACTACCTAGTGCTGTTGGTTTGTTTAATGAGGTTATATTAAAATGAATACTAATGTGTACATAACAGCATTAGTATGGAATGAGGAAAGGCCATTCAACTTGTCAAGGCTGCTTCCTCTCACAGATCATATGCAGTTTATAGTCTCATAGTGCACCATACTGACTCATTAGCTGTTTGAGAAGCATTAAAGTATCATTATTGCATGATTTTGTTAATCATTTTTGTAAGTCTTTTTTACTTTTTTGAGTGATAGGGATTCTCAGAGAAATTAATTTTGACACTTTCTTCCAAAAGTTCACCTTTGTTTACTTATATCTATATTTTCACAAGATTGGCTAATACCGAATACCATTTGGACACCAAATATCTAGTTTTACTTGAGACTAACCAATGAGTTTTAAATTACTTTTTGCATAAATTTTGTTCTCAACAAAGTGAGGGATGTTTGTACTGGTGACCGGAATAGCTCCCAGTCTGAGCACCAGTGTCAGTATCAAGTCAGTTATGGTATGGTCAGATGCAGAGTAGAGCTCCCTCTATACTGCCCCAACAATGCACCTCAGCCACAACCCCAAAAGAGTGCCCCCTACTGTAACAATGTGCCAATTTGCCATTTCCTAGCCATCTTGTCGCCTCCCTGAATAAGATTGTCAAATCAATGCTGAAGTAAGGAAATGATTTGTGCGGTGGGTCTGTCCTGTAGCAACTGAATTGAGACAATCCAAACTCATTTCATAAAGGACTATTATAGCCAGCAGACAGATATTTTCATCCCATCAGTTTATCCATCCCATCGGCGGTGCATTCAGTACTATTTGTAAATGTATTAAATCAGCTGCTAGTAGATTTGTGCATTCCAAATAATGGGTTTTCTCTACTCTAAACTTTGAAGAATGGCTTGAACTATGAAGTCACCTTCAGTAAGTATGATGAATGTTGTTTATTCAGTATGAAAGCAAATTTGAAACTCTACAGGTGAGTAAAAGTAGCTATTTCTTTACAAATACTGACAGTGACAGTGCCTGCAAAACTTATGATCTGTAATTCCTTCCCCATGTTTCTTGTTTTACCTGAAATAATCTCATATTCTAGTTTGCCAATTTCTATTTCTTTATCTGTTTGGTGGGATGATGCTACATATGGCATTGTCAGCAGACGTGACTAAATTAGATTATTCCAAATGCTCTTTTGATTTAAATCAAATGTGCTGAACAGTACAAACAACAAGTGATATGGTGGAATATCAATTACCTGTGCTCCCATTATCCACCTCCTTGACTATCTGCAAGAGGAAGAGATCAGTACTGTACTAATTTGCAGCAGTACAGAGGTCTGTTGGTCCGGTCACCAGCTGATCTCCTGGCTCACGGTGTTCTCTTCCACCCACAACTCCAACCACTGGACCCACTGCAGCTCTGAAAGAGCTCACCAAGAACACTACCCTGACACTAATCGTGGGCTCTCCAACTACAAAGATGAATGTTAAAAGCAACATGTGTTCATCTCCAGTTATACCATTAGCTATCTCTGCAGTGCTGATCTCAATGGTGCTGCTGAATTTTAATTTAATACAGAGTCTGCCTGTTTAAGTGTTCCTACGCTGACCGGATAACGGGAGATGAGCACATACTGCCTTTCGTACTCACTTATGTAGTTGGGAACATAACTGGCATTTTGGTCGGGTCTGTGACTGTTCTGGTGGCTGGAGTTGTGGTTGGGTGCTGTAAGCCACCAGATCTTTTGATGGTTTAGTTGTTCCAGCACCAGCTAATCTTGCCAATGGGATGGACACAGCTAAGAGCTGCTGGAGAGGACTGAGGCAGCTGTATGGGGAGAGGCAAAGCATTCAAAGTTCAATCAGCTGTGTAATTTGGGATTGCTCAATTATCTGCGAATTTCCGTTATCCACTGAGGTAGGCCTCTGTTATGGCAAATTATCAAAGGTCTGTACACTGCGTTACATCATGTGTTTTTAATTTACAATATTCTTGAAGAACAATTAACACTAGAAATAGCACAAATTGAAATTTAGCAGAAATTAGAGTCACAAGACAATGCAAGACAATGACATTAGCTTGGCACAACTTTCACCTTTGGAAGTGATAATAATGCTCAGTGTCAGAAATGCTGCATAGAAACCATGAATGTATGAATAAATTAGAATGTGCAAATACACACTAATCTCACTGTCAGCCTTCTGTAGCCAGTGTCTTTAATTTTTTTATTCCAAATGTCTCCACTCCTTTGCTGAAGCTGTCGGCTCTTGCTAGAATACGGTTCTACAAGCATTGGTAGTCCTCTGGTATCTTGCGCCAGTTGCTATTCTTGATGTGTGAGCCCAGACAGTGAGTGACAGCAAGCTATAAGAATGTGGAAGAATGAAACCTGAGCCCATTCTTACCTGCAGATTTTCTAGTGGAGCCACTGATTACTGATCTGGAGTGGGAATCCTGGCTGATTTCACTTTTCCCTAGCCCAGAGATGCTTCAATCTATTGTAACATTCTGACTGCTATCCAAGTTCAGTTCAGCAAATTCACTTCAAAATGGATATTGAGGGGTGGAATTTCCTGTGTATTGGTGTCCAGGGACAGATGTAATTGGAGCGTAAAGCAAATGGGCAGTGTATAAGATCGAGGAAACTCGGGCGCATGTATGTTACGCACGTAATTACGCAATGCTGGAATTTCCTTGCTCTTTTATGCCCATCTACTGATCCCTGTTCCCCAATGCATCTTACATAGAATTACATAGAATTTACAGCACAGAAACAGACCATTCAGCCCAACTGGTCCATGCCGGTGTTTATGCTCCACACGAGCCTCCTCCCACCCTACTTCATCTCACCCTATCAGAACAGCCTTCTATTCCTTTCTCCCTCATGTGCTTATCTAGCTTCCCCTTAAATGCATCTGTGCTATTCCCCTCAACCACTCCCTGTGGGAGCGAGTTCCACATTCTCACCACTCTCTGGGTAAAGAAGTTCCTCCTGAAATCCCTACTGGATTTATTGGTGACTATCTTATATTTATGGCCCCTAGTTTGTAGATAACTTTGATGTAAACTATTGATTTTGACTCATTATAATGGTTCTGCCCCCAGGCTAAAGAGCCATACACATGGATTTTCTGCAATTACATTATTTCAAAATAGGTGTAATATTTAGTGCAGAATTTTAGGCCTAGCAGGGGGAAAAATTTCTGGTGTTTTATTGATATTTGTTTGAGCAAGTTAAAAACAATTGTAAGGGTTTTTGTCTCTCAGCCTGTGAGATTCGTGTGGCTCTGTGCAGCCCGGGTGCTAGTGCGGGTTTAGGCCTTGTTGCCTGTTCTGGTCTCCAGCCAGTCTGGGAGCACTAGACACACCTGTGAGTGGTTCGACCCACTCGCCCTTACGGTTCTAGACACTGGACTTAGATGCGAGAGCAGTAATGGAGATGAAACTCAGGTAGACTCGGTTGAATGGTACGAAATGGAAAATCTTTATTGCATATTATTCAAGATTACGAAATACATGTCATAAGCACAGATTAATGACAGTACAATCTTACACGCAGTTATGTAACTAATTTCAGGGAAACGAGGAACGAACGACACATCGTAAATGGGGGCACACATTACAATTATCCTTAATACTTAAAACCCTCCCCTATCAATATCTGTCCTAAGCTAGATTCGTAGGATTCGAGACTCATGCTCACCACTCGTGATAACTCGGAGAATTCCGAAAACTCTGATCGGATGTTTTTCACCGCAGCGCCCACGTGTCGATCAGGGGGTCTCCTGGCCCCACTTGTTTACTCGTTTCTGCTCCGGCTAGCAGGCTGGAACGTCTGCTGTCATGAAGATCTGTGTTGTCCTCGGAGTTCCGACTATACTCAAAAAAAGAGTCTTCCTGTGCCCTCGCACGGATGCGATAGAATTCGAAGAATAGTCTTCCTGTCAGTTCTGTAAAACTCGAAGAAGTCTTCCTGGCAAGGAAAATGTCTATTCGACCTACAGGCGCGGTCGGAGCTTACTGACCGTGGCGATAAGTATGGTCTTCTTCTCTTCTCATCTCATCTCATCTCATCTCATCTCATCTCATCTCATCTCGGGCCTTCGGTTCCAACACCGTTTACCGACTTATCGGGATGGTGCGCCCGCTTCAAGGGTTCAGAGCCCAGTTCTACACAGGTCTTCGCGACACGACACGGGGTAGATCCGAGCGGATCATAAAGTTCAACAGTCTTTTGAAAAGAGACACGAGGCAAGCAGGAACAAGACGGCGAGTCAAGAGCAGCCACGAGGATAAAAGTCAACCGAATAAGAGCCAAGAGTCAAGAGAGAGATGGACGGTTTGGAGCTTGCAATTATAGTGCAAAATCTTCCGTTTCCCGCCCAACCTTAATGTCTTTTCTTTTGTTAGGGTTTGGCGCTCAAAATGTCTTGTATAGGGTGATCTTCGTTTTAATGGGTTTCGGGGCTACTCGTAAATGTCTGAGTACCTGTTAATATTTCTCCCATTGTTTAATCGGTCGGTGTTCTCCCTGGAGGGGTTTTGGGCTTCCAAGTGTTTTCTGTAACTACCCGCTAACGGCTCTCTCATCGTAGAGTCGTTGGGATTTTACATATTAATGTCTTTGGATGGGTTCTTGATTACTTGGTACAACAGCCCTCATTCGCACCTGGGAGACCGATTTCAGTATTTATGTGTATACTGTAAACCCATGATGTCTCGTGTATTATCTTAAATGTGCTGAGTCTTAATCGATCTTGCACAAATGTTTATTGGAACGCCATCTTGTCTGCCTGTCGAAAAGTCTAGAATGTTCTGTCACGAGGTGCGGCGGCCATTTTACAAGCTGCTTGTGTCCACTTTGAAAACCTGACAGCATTCTGCTGAAATAAAAGCTGTTTTGAACGAAACTCTGTGTTTTTCTCCTTATTAATAAAATCGCAATATATTGCGAATTCTACAGTCCCTCCTGTTGATGCGAATAACTCCGCTTATCGTATCAAAAATATTGTGGCGAGCAATATTATCTCGATTTTCTCCGAATCCAGAAAATTTAATCCCATAACTTAAACTATCTAGGGTCTTTGCGTCGTCCTTATTTCCCAAGAAAATTACATTTTATATATCACCGTAGGCATCATTTGCCTTTAAACTTACACCACTTGTTTTCCTTCCAGGCGTAACCAGGCCGATGCCTCTCGTATCACCTGTATATTCATCTTTTATTTAGGGAAAGGAAAAACAAAACCAAAACCAAAACAATCATTTTTAACTACAACACCATCACCAAAATAATCAACACCAACTCTTAGAACATGTCGAGTTCCAAATGTATTTACAGTCTTTGAAAATCATGATCAAGTACAAACTTCCGCGGCGCACGTGGCGAGCGGGAGTGACGCCATTTTCCGATTACACGGTGCTTTCATCGTGCACGCGCACGTAACGTTCTCGCCACTCTCCCGTGTTTTCGTGCTTGGTGAGGCGTTTGCCTCTCTTACAGTGTACGACCAATAGGTACACTACAATAAAAACTTGGCATACGACTAAAATGTGGGAGGCTATTCTGATCCATGAAGGCACTTCAATATTGGTGAACAGATTCCACCATGGTGGAATTACTATATCCAGAATGTCTGTCCCTATTTCGACAGTTTTCTGTTCGAGTGTGTAAAAATGTTTCTGTGACACCGCGACGGCTTTCAAAAGCTTGGTGAGGTGTTCAGGGAGAGGGGGAATGAGGTATCCGAAATGCGCGACGAATCGCTGCAAGTCGGTGAAATTCTCTTTTACGGTGAGATGAACCGTGGATGGTTCAGGGATTGGGACAATTCGCTGTTGTGCTACTTGAACTTCCGCCCTGGGTTTGAAACAGAAACTGCTGTCACTCACCGGACACCGGCTACGGTTTCCATGCTGGTAGTGTTGCGCTGCAGTGGTAACACAATATGTTCCACCCCCGATGTATGCTACCTGCGGAGGCACATGATCTTGTGCCATTGCCTCCATGGTGCAATTCATGGACTTGGCGCCAGCCGTTCTGAACCCGCACTGTGGTGTTAAAAAGGCATTCAAGTGCTGGGGACACAGTATTATGTGTGCTCCCCTGCCACGACAACCAGAGAGATCTGTACCTGTCATCGTTTGCTCCCAGCGGATGACGTAGGGTGGAACCGCTGCATAGCGAATGTGGGCTCCCCCCTGAATGACACCAATGTTCTCTACCCGATACACCAGGGCGGGCTTTGCTGTGTCGCCCAAAACCGGCATACGTAAAACTATACCCATAATGGTATGGTTTGATCGTCCGCAGTCCACGGGGACTGGGTATGCTTCTGAAGCTAGCCTGAGCTGGCACGGGCTTAATGCGTTCTGAAAAGGGTGGAGCGCCCGCAGGTGTTTGTTACTTATCCAGGACGGGACCAAACCTTGTTTTAAATCCTCCAAATTACTGCGGCCCTCGCCCAGTAACCACGCCCCGTAAAGCACGCACACCTCATTCTGCGCAGCTTGATCGGATGCATTCCAATCTTCCCTAATCAGGGCATTTACCGTCTTTGCATGTTTCTCTAACTCTGCTATAATTTCCTTTAAATGGAGAGTCATTGCTTGGTCCTCGTGTAAACCCGACCCAACCACCTTATTTTCATCTGTTAGAATGTCTTTTAATTGTGTCTTTAAACCATTAATCTGGGTCTGCAGCTCCACACTGTCTAGAGCGTTGACCACAGACGTACCCGTGTTAAACGCAGTGAACGCGTCGTTTACTATACCCCTTCTTTGCCTCCCTACTTGATCCAAAACTTCATGTGGTGCAGCGTACAAACTTGTTTTATCAATTTCCGCGAAATCGAATTTGTAAAATTGTCTGAACATCTTGGTCAGCAGGACCTGATATAACTGTTCTGTCTTTTTGGGGCACCACTCTGGTAACCGCACCTCGGTGAGATTTAAAATCACCGAGGCCACCGCGTAATGTACCCCCTGAAATAGTATCTGGTCTGTGGGGACCAGTACCAAACCATTCCCGGGTCCCTTACTAGTTTTAGGGCACCCTTCCTCTTCAGCTAGAACCACCGGAATTGTGGGCGGGGCTTTGCGTGGGCGCGTAATGAGCTCAGTGGCATTTACCGGGATTGAAGAGTATGGGGCTCCGCACCCCCTGGTGCTCGCATCCCACCTCATCCCCTGTCCGTTATCCTGCCATTGATTAATGAAAAATATGGAGATGCCTTTGGGGCAAGCGTACTTTGACCCCCACATGCATACATAAATTCCCTCATCCGGTTCCCACCATTTGTCCCAACAGACTCTCACTTGTCCGTTTGTCCCCGTAATTGTCCGATGGGTATTATTACCCAGTCGTTCCCACTCGACCGAAGAGTTCCTCATGTTTTTGCTCAGCTTTCGCAGCTACCACCATCGGCTCAATGGGACATTCCCATTACAAGTCAAACAAATCCGTTTGCCGACGGTGACGCTGATCCTGGGTGCGATGATCCTTACTTTGGGGCACATTAAAGAAGTCTCTTGGTAGGCAAACCCCGATGTGCTGGAATACTCCGTTGAGTTCGTTCCCAGCCATCCTGGCCACCTTCACTTGTGGAAATAGGTGGTGGTCTCCTCAGCCTCCCGTCTTCCGGTCCCATCCACCGCGATGGGGGCCGTGTCCCCGGAGCATCCAAACACCACGACATCCTTGGTGCGGCCTCGATAGGCCAATCCACATCCGATTGCCGCGAGCAATACTAGAATTCGTTCCATCCTTCCTTGGTTCCTGTGATCAGATAGAATGAGGTAGCCAGCCTCGCAAGAGTCTCTGGCTTTTGTGAAGGGTGAGCGGGTCCCCTGACCTCGCCTCACGTAAACTTCAATGTTCACTAAATAAACTTTAACTAAACCTATCTAAAACTCCCATCATTTTACCATTTTCTGTTAAAATTAAACTACAAACTTAACCTTATTTAAAACTATAAACTTATAACCTTAAACTTATAAACTTAGAAACTTAAACTTAAACTATGAACTTAAAACTTATCCTAAACTTAAACTTATTACTGTACAGCGCCGCCCGTTCCCAGGGCGGCCCCTTTAAATTCTGAGAAGGCTGCTGCGAGCTCTTCCCGACGGTGGGAGGGCACTGACCCCTTCCTTTGATCTGCCGCAGCCTGTTGCTGCACTGACCCCTTCCTTTGATCTGCCGCAGCCTGTTGCTGCTGCGATGGGGCTGGGCCCTACCTGGGCTGCCTTAACCTTGAGTCTACGCCTTGGGGCAGTCTGCGGCCATGACCACATTTTCCTGGGCTGGGGTGCTCTACTTGACCTACGAGGAGTTGTCGGGGGCAGGAATCCCAGGACCGACGGACCGGGTTTCGAGACTTCCACCGGGACGACCTGTGGTCTCACCACAGTCGCTGGCTCCGCCTCCCCTGACTCCGCCTCCCTGACCTCGGGACTTGCAGCTTGTGGCACCGCCCTGCTCGGCCCAGTAGGCGGCCCTTCACTCGCAATCCCTACCTCCCCCGAGGGCAGGACGTTCAAGGCGGGCGGCTCGGGCTCTGAGGTTTCCGCCGTCACGCCCTGTGGTCTCACAGCGGCTGGCTCCGCCTCCCCTAGCTCCTCCCTCCTGTGTTCGGGACCTGCAGCCTCGGTGTCCACCCTGTGTGGATCTCTATCTGCAGCCCCTGTCCTCCCTATACCTGAATCGGGGGCGACCCTTGCGTTCCCCGATTCCCACTCGTCCTCATCACTATCCTCATCTGACTCGAGTTCCGGGAACTCTCCCTCATCTGACTCCCAACCCCACAAAAATGTTTCACAATTTTCCAGGATGTCTCCTCCCCTGATGCAAGCTGCTCTGCCTGCCTGTGTGCCTTGTGGTCCTACCTGGGGCTGCGAGTCCCCACTCGCAGGTTTTGTCCCTGTGGTTGGCCCTTGTGCACCTGGCTTGTACAATTTGCACTGGTTTACGTGGAATCACTTAGTGCGCCGAGGTACCTTTACGGCGTATACCATGGGACTCGCCTTATCTACAATGTTGTAGGGTCCCATATACAGTGGTTCCAGACTCCCTACTCTGGCGTAGTTTCTGACCATGACCTGGTCTCCTACTTCCCACTCCCGCGTTTTGCGGGGTTCCAGCAACAGGCGATTGCCCTGATGCTGCCTTCCCATGTTCCCAGCCGCCTGCTCATAAACCTGCTTCAGGCGCTCCAAGAGGGTCTGGGCGAACTTGTCCCTGCTTATCTCTTGGAGCTGACCCTCAGTGAGCACCGGCGCTAGCACATGGGTGGGGGTTCGCATGAGCCTCTCAGTCATCACCTCGTGCGGGGAGTACCCCGTACTTTTTGACTGACTGGCCCGGACCCCCATGAGGACTAAAGGCAGAACTTCCGCCCATTTTTGGGGCGAGTTCCTAGTCTCTTTCCTCAATTTCTCCTTCAGGGTCCGGTTCATGCGTTCAACAATCCTGGATGACTGGGGATTGTGTGCTACGTGCCACTTCCCTTCAATGCCCAAAAGCATGAGGGTGTTCTGCATCACCTGGCTGGTGAAATGACTCCCTTGGTCCGACTCCACAAAACGGGGGAGTCCCCACCGCGAGAACACTTCCCTGACCAAGATTTTTGCAGTACCCAGTGCCGTAGCTGTTCGACAGGGGAAGGCTTCCACCCATTTGGAAAACACATCCACCAAGACGAGGCAGTATTTATAACCTCCCTGGGTGGTGGGCAGGGGCCCTATATAGTCGATCTGTATCGACTGCCATGGTCCCTCTACCCTTCTTACGTGCCCCATGGGCACTTTCCTTTTCTGGGGGTCTGGGTTGTTTGCAGCGCACACGAGACAGTTTGCACAGAACTTGCGGACCTGTTCCCTGAGCCCTGGCCACCATCCCGCTTGCTCTACCCGTTGCCAGGTAACCTCGGGCCCGGGGTGCCCTACCCCTGGTCCCTCGTGAGCCAACTGGAGGAATTCCCTCCTGTGCTGCTGCGGCACAACCCACTGCTCCTCGCGGAACAGCATGCCTTCCTTAACTGAGAGGGTTGCCGTACTGTACGGACCCTCTACTTGCTTCCCCTCAGCAATGGTTTTTAGGACTGCTTTTAGGGCGGGATCCTGGGTTTGGACGGTCTTAAGGTCTAGGGGCAATGCTACCCTGGAGTTCCCGGGATTCCCGTCCCTGCCTTGGATCGCTGCCATGGGTCTGGTCCCATAGGGGTCCCAGAAAATGCCGTTGCGGGCACCTTCCCTGGCTAGCGCATCCGCCTGCTGGTTGCCCTCCCCACGGGGCTCTGTGGAGGAGTGAGCCTTCACCTTATGGATGAAAATCTCCCCTTCCTCCCCTACTGCTGCTAGGATCTTTTCCAGCAAGGGCTTCACCGTTAAAGGTCGCCCGTCCGCGGAGGTGTATCCACGGCGGGACCAAATGGCCAGGTATTCCGTACACGAATTGCATGTGAACATACTGTCCGAGCAAATCGTGTATGGGGTTGGGAAAAGGTCTGGGTGGGTAACAACGTACACCACAGCAGACAGCTCAGCCTGCTGCGCGCTCATGGTGCTAGGGAGCTTGATCGCCAGGGCAAGGTTTGCCGCAGGGTCATAAACTCCACACCCTGTGAGTCGTTCACCAGCAGATACTGTGCTGGAACCATCAACATAAATCTCGCGCCCAGTGGGATGTATCCCGGCCCGCAAACCTATGTTGACGTCCCACACCCCTTCCACCGAACATCGGTGGGCTGTACCGGGGTATACCAAATTGGCCGCAAGCCTGGGCTCGCAAAGACCTTTAACTCTAAGATCCATCTGGGAAAGAAGAAGGGTCCAGCGCGCAATGCGCACGCTGCTTACGGTCCCATCTTTAATCCTCCCATCTAAAAGCATCTTAGTTGGTGTGTGATGGGTGAGGAGAGTGATGGGAGAGAGCCCTGTGAAGATTGCTGATCTTTTCACAGCCCAATGCGTGGCTAAAAGGTGCCTTTCGCAATTGGAGAAACTTCTCTCCACATCCGTTAACACCCTGGACGAATAGACAACCGGCCTCAGCTTGCCGTGACGCTCTTGGAGCAGCACAGCGCTCAAGCTGTCCCCGCTGGCAGCTACCTCCAGGAAAAACTCCTTCCCCCCATCTATGGCCCCAAAGGCTGGCGCGGTCTGCAGATCCCTTTTTAACTTTTCGAAGGCTGCTTGGCAGCCCTCGTCCCAAGACCACTCCACTCCCTTATGGAGGAGTCGGAGGAGCGGCGCCGCTGTGGCCGCATAGTCTTCGATAAAATCGCTGCAGTAACCGGTCAGTCCCAAGAAGGACCTCACACCCCTTATGGTGTTGGGAATCGGTAACTCTTGCACCGACTCCCTCCTAGCCTTATCTATGGCTCTTTCCCCAGCGCGAATGGTCAGCCCCAGGAATTTTACTTCCTGCTGACCGATACGTGCTTTCTTAGGATTTACTTTAAAACCCTTTCTCGCTAGCAGCTCCAATAACTCGGCCAGCAGTGGTCCATGCTCCTCCCTTGAGTCCGTAAATAGGAGCAAATCATCCACGTACTGCACTATCTGATTGGGCTGACTAAACTCCTTTAAACTTCCTGCCATACACTGATGGAAAATACTGGGGCTATTGTGGAAACCCTGTGGCAGACAGTTCCATGTGTACTGTTGTCCTTTGAAAGTAAAGGCAAACTTGTACTGGTCCTCTCGCCGCAGCGGGATGGACCAAAAACCGTTCGAGATATCCAGCACCGTGAACGTGGTCACGGACGCTGGGATACTCCCTATTAGGTCAGCAACTGCTGCTACCGTGGGCGCGCAGGCGGGAATGTTACTGTTAAGGACTCTGTAGTCCACCGTGGCCCTCCACGAATTATCCGGCTTCCTAACCGGCCATAATGGGGAGTTCACGTGTGTGGCTATCGACCTCAACACGCCCTGCTGCACCAAGGAGGACATTGCTGTCTCCATATCGGGTTCTGCTTCTTTGGGGAAGTTATACTGTTTTTGGGGCCGGGTCATGGGGTCCCCATCTACGCTGACCTCAAACCCGGTAACCCTCCCACAATCGTGCTTGTGGGTTGCAAACGCGTGCATATTATCTGACACGTACGTTTGCATGTCCGTTGGGACATCTGCGACCATGAGCCCAAGGTCGTAGCCTCCGGATGGCTGCATGGTACACAGGACCCCTGTTTCTTCCTCCCCCGGAATTACCACTACCTCGCCTTTTTCACTCTTAGCCCCCCAGAGACAATGATTTCTGAGGTCCACGAGGATCCCGTGTCCTGATAGGAGATCGGACCCGAGGATACCTCTTCCACCCCCCTCCTGCCATTCCATCAGTATGCACTTCCACTTGATGTGAAGTGCTCCCAAACGAATGGATAGCGGAAGGGAGAACACGCCAGCCTGTTCTTTTCCCGTGAACCCCACTAATGTGAATGGGACCTTGGTAGATAGCGGCGAGTCAAAAGGGCTATCTGTATGAATCACGGTGCAAGAAGCTCCCGTGTCCAACAAATAACTACCCTTCTGTTTCTCTACCTCCATCTCCACCAAGGGTCGCTTCCACGCATCATAGCTGAGCGGACACAGGTAGACGGGCTGCGCGGGCTCTAGTCATTGGGTATGGTTAGACGGGCCTGCAGCACCTACGGGGCCGGTAGCAACCGCCACTCTTCCATGTGCACTCATGAAGTTGCGCATGGCTCCCAACACTGTTTCGAGGTCGTCGGGAGGGGTGGGTGCACTAGCTTCCCTAACAGAGACAGGCATCTGGGCTCGGGCTGCGGGATTTTTATCCCTGGAATCCTTCCAAGGGTTCCTGCAGTTCTTGCGCCAGTGCCCTGTCCTCCCACACCCGTAACAAGCATTACTTGCCTGCGGGGCGCGGTTACCCTCCTGATGCCACTCCTTTTGAGCCGGGGCTGCGGGTCGTACCTCATGTACTTTTCCCTTAAGGGGACGTGTTCCCATACCCCTTATATTGCGGTATCCTACCGTGAGTCGATTTAAGACCGACTCTTCCGTAATGTTGGGGTCAGTGGGATCAAACCACGCTTTTGCCTGCTCTCTGACGGCTGGCAAACTGTTGGCTACTATACACCTGAGCCAATGAGTTAAACCGACGCCGTCCACAGCGTCGCACTCTGGCGCACCTGGACAGCTGCGCTGATATACTGGCCACAGCCTGTCGGCAAAAACCTTCGGGGGTTCTCCCTCCATCTGCACTGTCTGTCCCACTCTAACAAACGGACCTTCATCGTCCGTCCCCAACACTTCTAGGACCTCATTTTTTAATGCCTCATAGGTCTTGGTTCCCCTCTTGCTCTCGTCTGAGAGACACTGAAGGATTGCACTGCCTAACGAAAATAACAGCATTTTTGCTGTTTCCCCATCGTCGCAGCCGTTAATGGCTGCGGTTTGCTCAACTTCTCTGAAATGTACGGAAGGGTCGTCTGACTCGGTCAGCTTCCGTACATGATTTATCATAACTCTCAGCTGGTGTGAGCTGTGAGGCAACACAAGCTGGTTGAGGAGAACCCCTGGTTCCTCCCCACCGTTTCTGTTTGGGCCCCTTTTTATACCCGTAACTGGACACAACGGTCCCTTTTCCACTTCTTCCTCAGTGGGCTCTTTCGTTTCTTCTACTACTTCCTCCCTTACCCAGGTTTCCGAATAGCTGTGTGGCGCGGAGGGCGTAGTCGCTAATACTTCCTTTGCTTTACTTGGTGGGAATTTCTGAGACTCCTCATCTACTAGCGGCTGGTGTGCTGACGGACTGATAAGGCACACCATGCCGTGCGCTTTGTTCACGGCCCTTTTAAGGTGTTCTATCTCCTTTTGGCAGACGCTATGATCGGCCCCCTGAAACTTATCCTCAAGGGCCATCTTATATGCCGCCCTAACCCCCGTTAAGCTCTCTTCCTGGGCTCTTATTTGGGCAGCTTGGCGGGCACATCGTTCCTTTAGTCTGCCCTCACTTAACTTTGCCTCAGTGACTTGGCACTCGAGGTAATCTATTTTTGCTTTATGGTGACTGGTGATTTCCTGGCGTTCTCGGTGCAGCGCACTTAAATTCCTAATGAGCAACTCCCCTCCAGAGACTTTCTCATCCATTTCCTCCTCTAAATGCCTGATCCGAGCAGTTTGCGCTGTAATGACCTGGTTTGAAATCTGGACCTGCCTTTTGTAACACATTAACCAGACTGCTTTCTCGACTGTCTTTTTATGTTCCTTACTATCTGTCCACCTCTCGGCTGCCTCTAGTGGACACTTATCCGCTAACAGGTCACTTATCCATTTCTTAGTTAGGTTTACCTTTCCGAACACATAATCTGCTATCTTTTCCTGCATAACATTTCGTACATTCACACCAAAATCTACCACACTACCCTCTCGCTGCCAGTGTCCTGCCGCGGTCGCCATTTTCTGTAAGGGTTTTTGTCTCTCAGCCTGTGAGATTCGTGTGGCTCTGTGCAGCCCGGGTGCTAGTGCGGGTTTAGGCCTTGTTGCCTGTTCTGGTCTCCAGCCAGTCTGGGAGCACTAGACACACCTGTGAGTGGTTCGACCCACTCGCCCTTACGGTTCTAGACACTGGACTTAGATGCGAGAGCAGTAATGGAGATGAAACTCAGGTAGACTCGGTTGAATGGTACGAAATGGAAAATCTTTATTGCATATTATTCAAGATTACGAAATACATGTCATAAGCACAGATTAATGACAGTACAATCTTACACGCAGTTATGTAACTAATTTCAGGGAAACGAGGAACGAACGACACATCGTAAATGGGGGCACACATTACAATTATCCTTAATACTTAAAACCCTCCCCTATCAATATCTGTCCTAAGCTAGATTCGTAGGATTCGAGACTCATGCTCACCACTCGTGATAACTCGGAGAATTCCGAAAACTCTGATCGGATGTTTTTCACCGCAGCGCCCACGTGTCGATCAGGGGGTCTCCTGGCCCCACTTGTTTACTCGTTTCTGCTCCGGCTAGCAGGCTGGAACGTCTGCTGTCATGAAGATCTGTGTTGTCCTCGGAGTTCCGACTATACTCAAAAAAAGAGTCTTCCTGTGCCCTCGCACGGATGCAATAGAATTCGAAGAATAGTCTTCCTGTCAGTTCTGTAAAACTCGAAGAAGTCTTCCTGGCAAGGAAAATGTCTATTCGACCTACAGGCGCGGTCGGAGCTTACTGACCGTGGCGATAAGTATGGTCTTCTTCTCTTCTCATCTCATCTCATCTCATCTCATCTCATCTCATCTCATCTCATCTCGGGCCTTCGGTTCCAACACCGTTTACCGACTTATCGGGATGGTGCGCCCGCTTCAAGGCTTCAGAGCCCAGTTCTACACAGGTCTTCGCGACACGACACGGGGTAGATCCGAGCGGATCATAAAGTTCAACAGTCTTTTGAAAAGAGACACGAGGCAAGCAGGAACAAGACGGCGAGTCAAGAGCAGCCACGAGGATAAAAGTCAACCGAATAAGAGCCAAGAGTCAAGAGAGAGATGGACGGTTTGGAGCTTGCAATTATAGTGCAAAATCTTCCGTTTCCCGCCCAACCTTAATGTCTTTTCTTTTGTTAGGGTTTGGCGCTCAAAATGTCTTGTATAGGGTGATCTTCGTTTTAATGGGTTTCGGGGCTACTCGTAAATGTCTGAGTACCTGTTAATATTTCTCCCATTGTTTAATCGGTCGGTGTTCTCCCTGGAGGGGTTTTGGGCTTCCAAGTGTTTTCTGTAACTACCCGCTAACGGCTCTCTCATCGTAGAGTCGTTGGGATTTTACATATTAATGTCTTTGGATGGGTTCTTGATTACTTGGTACAACAGCCCTCATTCGCACCTGGGAGACCGATTTCAGTATTTATGTGTATACTGTAAACCCATGATGTCTCGTGTATTATCTTAAATGTGCTGAGTCTTAATCGATCTTGCACAAATGTTTATTGGAACGCCATCTTGTCTGCCTGTCGAAAAGTCTAGAATGTTCTGTCACGAGGTGCGGCGGCCATTTTACAAGCTGCTTGTGTCCACTTTGAAAACCTGACAGCATTCTGCTGAAATAAAAGCTGTTTTGAACGAAACTCTGTGTTTTTCTCCTTATTAATAAAATCGCGATATATTGCGAATTCTACACAATGGGCCGAAAATTGATCCCGGGACGCGAGAGTACGCACTGCGTACTCTCGCGTATTCCCACTCCAATTGCCGGTTTTCTGCATGCCCTGCGCATGCGCTGAAAACCGGCAATTGCTCTTCTGAAAAGGGGGCGGGTCCTGGGTGCATCGCGTGCGCGCTACAGGCTGCGCGCACGCTGTGCACTTCATGGTTTGGACGCGCAGGTAAGTAGGGAAGATTTTGGAAATGTAAAAAGGAGGAGTAAGACCCGCTTTTAAGAAGGTAAGTAGTGAATTAAGTATTTTTTTGAATTTTTTTTTACAGGTATATCTTTTTTAGAGACTTTAAAGACAGGTAAGTTTATTTTTATAACTTTTTAAAAGATTTTAAATTTTTTCAAAAATTTAATTTTTTATTTAAAATGGTTAATTTAATTAACTATACTTATTTTATTAATGTGATGGTTTTTTTTTTAATTTAATTGAGGTTTAGCTGTTATTTTGGAGGGGTGTAAGATTCATAGATTTCACAGCAGGTCTGTGAAACTTATGAATGGAAGATGGTGTGCTGCCATTGGCTCTAACTGAGTCACGTGATCCCACAACTCGCACGAATTCACTACGCCGCTGGGATACGCAAGCCCAGCACAGCTGATGTCTGGAACATCAAGTTCGTGCGAGCTGGATCTGAAAAAGCACAAGCGAGGTGAGACATCGCGGGGAAGGCTTACCCTCGCGGGAACAGAGCGAGATCAATTTCTGGGCCAATGTATCCTCAGCGGGACCTGCGTTGTATTTTCCGTTTCTTTGCGTGCTACTTTATGGTATCAGAATGAGTCACATTAAAAAAAGAAAAGCTTCCACGATTGTATGTTCTTAAACATGCTGGGGGTAATTTTGTCATCCACTGGCCCTGATTGTTTACATGGATTTCTGCTTGTTTATGCCCATTTTTAAGCTCCAGCATATGTTAATGAGATTGGCATGAAATTTGGGTGTACATAGACATCGGCAAAATGGGTGTAATTACAGGTGTAACCTCCTGATTACGCCCCCACAGGATATTCCGCTCCAGAACATCTCAGAAGATCTTCTGGGCTTGATGGTTTACTGTAATATTAGCTAGTGCCTTTACCTAGTAGGCCATCAGGAGAGCTAGCAGTGGCCATTTTTTAATTGCTGCTAGAAACGCCATGAGGAGCTGCAAGCAGTAGTTCATACAAAAATGATAAACAAGTCTCTTTGTTTGCAATATTTTAAACTTATATTGTTTTTAGGTTATGCAAAACTGGAATTATATCCCATTAATAACCAAACTACAATCCTCTATTCTTGAGAGATGGTGGAGATCAAGATAGCCTTATTTCTTTAGCAGTAGCATAGAGCTAAAGAGAAAGGGAACAATTAGTCATTCTGACAACAGTTCCCCTGTTAACTGGCCCACTTGTGTCTGCATGCTCCAGTGGTGACCTCTTACCACTAGCAGTTGGAATGACATTTTCATTTTATGTATCTAGTATGCAGGAAAAGCTGCTATGTATAATGTAGAAACACATATCTGACATAAGTTAGGGAGTATGAATTCAGTCTTATCTGCACCCTATGCTAAAATCTGGTGACCTAAATTGGGTCATAATAGGATTTGATTTCAGCAGTGACAAATTCTTCTCTGTGCATTCATCAAATCAGAAACTGGTCATCGACCTGAAACGTTAACTCTGTTTCTCTCTCCACAGATGCTGCCTGACCTGTTGAGTATTTCCAGCATTTCCTCTTTTTAAGAAAGAAAGACTTGCATTTTATATAGCACCTTTCACAACCACCAGACGTCTCAAAGCGCTTTACAAACAATGAAGTACTTTTGAAGTTGAGTCACTGTTGTAATGTGGGAAACACGGCAGCCAATTTGCACACAGCAAGCTCCCACAAACAGCAATGTGATAATGATCAGATAATCTGTTTTTGTTATGTTGGTTGAGGGATAAATACTGGCCAGGACACCGGGGATAACTCCCCTGCTCTTCTTCAAAATAGTGCCATGGGATCTTTTACGTCCACCTGAGAGAGCAGACGGGGCCTCGGTTTAACATCTCACCCGAAAGATGCCACCTCCGGCAGTGCAGCTCAAGTCTGTACATTTGAAGAGAGAACTGTGAGTCCACAGATCAGCTAATGACAGGATCACCAAATTTGCAGGTGAAGAAATGGCTCAATAGAGGCAAAAATACTGAAGGTTACCACTGCATACAAACAATAATGCTCAGTGCTCCGTCTTCCATACTGGGTTGAGAGGAACATGTTTCACTAAAGCTAACCTTATGAAGTTGGACTGAGAGGCTTATTTTTTAAGTAGAATGACTTCAACTTGATGAACATAATTAGGAGTAAATTCAGTACTTCAAGTTAAACTGTTACAGCAGGTCCAGGAGGCACAGGTTCAAACTAATGGAGGTAGCTTTTGAACTGATGATATCAAATTCTTTACACAAAGAGTGATTAGCATGTGCTTCCAGGCTAATGTTGGGGTGGAGTGAAATACAGAGTGGGATGCTCAGAGATCAGTAGTGGGACCACTGCTGTATCTAGTTTACATAAATGACTTGGACTCCAAAATCTCAATGGAAAGCGGTCAGATTTGCTGGATAGTAAACCGGGAGTGTGTTATGATTTGGGGTATGTCATAGATAAGCTCTTGAGTTCAGTGGTGAAGAGGCCCACACAATTTTGAGCCTGGGCTGTATTTGAATTGGGCCAGCAGGCTTTGAAGCTTTTAAGGTGGCAGGATAAGTTGATAAGGCTGTTAAAAAAACATAGGGGGTGATTTTGCCAATGGGGGCGTGTTGGAGGCGGGACTGCTGCTTGTCAGGTCGTTGTCCCGCCTCCATCGACTTGTGGCCAACCCATGCTATTTTCCCTTGATTGACCTTGTTAAGCCCGCCCAGTGGGCTTAGCGGGCCAATTAAGGGGAAGCCGGTTACAGAGAACGTCAGCAGATGACGTTTCATCTGTCAAAAATTTTTGACAGGTGAATTGTCATCGTTTGATAGCTCTGTGAAGCTGTCAAACAGTGACATTCTATGTTGTTTGATGAGTCCTTGTATTCAAGACTCATCAAAACTCTTTCTTTAGCAGAAATTAGATGGTTGTTGCATCGGAGAATGCAGCAGCCATCTGTCATCTCTGCTGGTGAGATGCGAGACTCTCCGCATCCCCAACTGTTGAAGCCTGCAGGAAGAAACAAAGGTAAGTAAACATTTTCTAGCACTTTTCACTCACCTCACATACTCACCTCTCCACACTTGCACCCATCACTTACCTTCACAGCCCACTTTTGCACCCCTCTGACCCCCGCAGACCCACTGCTCGCCTCGGAGACCCTGGCGGGGTTTCCCGACGTCGGGAAGCCCGCGCCTCTGTTGGAAAAATAGGGATAATCCTCTTAACTGTCTGTTAACTACCTGTTAACAGGCAGTTAAGTGGCTGTAATCCCCTTCCCGCCTCGAGGAGATGGGACCTGGCGCGGATTGGCTACCCACCTCCTGGCAAGATGGCACGGAGGCGGGTTGGGGGCGGGATGGGCACCCGCCCCCAGATTCTGCCATTTTCCCAGCAGTCCCACCTCCAAACCCGCCTCCCCAGGCCTAGCAAGATTGCGCCCTTAGGGAATCTTGGGTTTATAAACAAAGGCCTAGAGTACAAAAGCAAGGAAGTTACTGGTTAGGCCTCAATTGTGTCCAATTCTAGGCACCATACTTTGGAAAGGATGTCAAGGCCTTGGCGAGGGTGCAAAGGAGATTTCCTAGAATGACACCAGGAATGAGGGGTTTCAGTTATCTGGAGAGACTAGAGAAGCTGGGATTGCTTTCCTTAGAGTAGAGAAGGTTAAGGGGAGATTTAATAGAGGTGTTCAAAATTATGCAGGGTTTTGATAGAGTAAATAAGGAGAAACTTTTTCCACTGGCAGGAGGGTTGGTAACCAGAGGACACAGATTTAAGGTAATTGGCAAAAGAACCAGAGGGGGAGATGAGGAGAAATTATTTTATGCAGCGAGTTGTTGTGATCTGGAATGAACTGCCGGAAAAGGTGCTGGAAGCAGATTCAATAGTAACTTTCAAAAGGGAATTGGATATACACTTGCAGGGCTATGGAGAAAGAGCAGGGGAGTGGGACTAATTCGACAGCTCTTTCAAAGAGCTGGCACAGGCACCATGGGCTGAATGGCCTCCTTCTGTGCTGTATGATTCACTACGATTCTATTCTGAATCTATGAAGCTGCGGATTCTGTGTGAAGTGATACAACTTATCAGTTACCACATTTAACTGAATATTTTGTTAGTTCGAGGTGTAATTACACTACTTTGCCTTTTTTGGATGTCATTGAGATCCGACTACAATTTTAAATCAGCGGCCTGAACAGAAAGCCGCAGTGAGTTTCCCATTAGGCCAATCAAGCGAGGAAGAGGATCAGGGCCAGAAGAGGCCCATAAAGGTAAGTTTTTATAGCTTTATTTTTACTTTCCTTGTGGATGCCAGGAGGAACACTCATGCTCCTATGGGCCCCACAAGAAAAGCTTAGGCCTCTCCTGCCATAGACTCACCCCCACCCTTTGCCGATTGCGGCATGGTCTCAGCAGCAGATTCCACCACTTATCATGTCTTGGCTAGCAGCTATAGGATCGTTCCTCCCCCACGACGGTAAAAATTGGACTATGAAATATAAAAACCCAGAACTGCACAGCCCGCAAAAATAGATGGACAATAAAGGGTTAATTCAAACATTGCAGACGAACCATCAAGAGACCGGATATCAATGATCACAGACAATCTAAAATACGAATGCTTCTGAACAAGAACATTCGCATATTCATTTACCTTAAGGGGTTATATTGTTAAAGAAGACCATGGCCCCAGAATAACAAGTATCGGTGCAGGCCTAGACAATGGGCCGGGCCTTGAACCATTTGAATACGAATGCTAACAGAAACCAACAACTAGCATATGCAGTCACCTTGGGAAGGTTGCGTTGTCAGAAAGGTATCTCTAATCAATGGACAATACGAGGCATTGTCAGAAAGGTATCTCTAATCAATGGACAATACGAGGGACAATTAGCCATCAAGAGTTCTCTGCTGGAGACATTCACACATTTTGAAGAGCAGGAAATGTGTTTCAAGATTGCAAGTTGGTTTTGGTTTAAAGTAAGGCACACTTCGAAGAGAGTCGGTGTGGGAAGCCATCGGAAGAACAGCGAGCAGAAAGATTCGGGCCTACAATCAACAGGAGACAGCCGATCGGGAGTGGTGATTGTATGTTTCAGTCAAATCATAGAGGGGGCTTTTGTGATTGAGTCTGAGTAAGTTTGTAAGTTTCAGTCAGATCACAATAAGGGTTTTGTGATTGAGTCTGGGTAACTTTATATGTAACAGTCAAATCGCGGTCAGGTTTAACTGTGTCATTATGGCCTGGATTTTAACTGCCAGTGAGTTTAAAGCCTCACTTAAATCCCGCAGTCGACTTCCTACCCATTCAGGCGGGAAGATGACGGAAAATCGTGCAGCTCGGAGGCTGTGTAAGGGGTTTTCTCCGATACTGGTTCCCCGTTACACACAGTTCTTGGACGTCAGGGTTTATAAGAACAAAATACACACGGCACAGGGTTTTGGCTCAACCTTTGATTCGTTCGTTTATTGAACACACACACACAATTACTTCACCAGTATAAATCCCTACGATTTATATCAGGCTAACAACTCCAAAATACAAACCCCTACGCAAGGGTCATTTGCATCGACACATTGGGCCAGAAATTCGGCTCTTGTCGGGTGAGTACACTCGCCCGTAAGGCCACCTGAAGTGCCGGTTTCCTGCATGCACTGCGCATGCGCGGGAAACTGGAACTTCCGTTCCCCTGAAGGAAGGGGTTCAGAAGTCGAACGCGTGCGCGGGAGAGGCTGCGTGCACGCAGCGAACTTCTTTTCTTTTCAGGTTTCTCCGTGAGGGTAAGTATGGAGAAGCTGCACTTTTAAAAAAGAGGCGCAAGGCCTGTTTTTAACAAGGTAAGTGGTTAATTAATTACAATTTAAACATTTTTCCAACAGGTTTATCATTATTACATACTTTAAAGAAAGGTAAGTTTATTTTTAGCACCGTTAAAAAGTATAATTAATTTTTTCAAAAATTTAAATTTTTGTTTAAAGTAATTAATTTATGTAACTTATAGTTATTTTTAAAATGTGATGCTTTTTTAAAAATTTATTTGAAGTTTAAGTGTGGGTTTGGGGCCGATCTCTATTCATAGATTTGACAGGTCTTCCTGTCAAATCTATGAATGAAAATTCCCTGCTAGGATTGGCTCTCCATGGCCCACGTGATCCCAGGGGACGCTTCGAACTAACTGCGTCCCTGGGATACGCAAGCACTGCACGCCGGCAGCTGGAGGAGGCCCAGGACCCGAAGTCCTCGTGGGCCCGAAGCACAACAGCAGGCGCGATAGGTAAGTACGCGCGCGATGCTTGCACCCGCGGGAAGCCGGAGAGCCGAATTTCTGGCCCAAATATTGAAGACTGATAACTAGAAAACAACCATTTCCACAACAAGCTCCATCCATGTATATGAAGTTACAAATGCACAGAGTGACCACAAGCATTGAAGATGCTGACACCTATTGCCATGATGGGGGTGGACTCAGCCATGACCCAAAAGCTCATCAACAACCCCTGGAACAATCAGTGCAGCTAAAATCGTGGCGTAATTTCTGAGTCATGAGCGCAGGGAAGTAGCAGCAGACGGTGAGGAATCAGAATTCATTTCCAAACTTTCACAGTAAGCCAAACATTCGGTATTATCACCAGACATGAGTATGCTTAGAGGAACTTCCTTGGTTCTGAATACACAAATCATCAGAGACCCACTCCTAGCAATGTGCAAACCCATCCAACACCTCCAGTCCCATTAGTGGCACAGCATACGAGCTAACAGGCACTTTTGGAATTGAAGAAAAGAAAGCAAGAACTAGTGGTCGTGGAAAAAGCAAATTCTTCAGGGAACAGACACCCACCCAGATCCCTTGATGGAAGAAAGAACATCTGCTCTCTGCAATAACCTGGATTTTTTAAAGAAAACTCAACAATATATTGAAAGTTTTCTTTCTGCAGTAGTGTCAGACAGTTGCAAAGAGAAACAACCGTACTAATTCCAATCCAGTGTAATCAAGGAGTTTAAGGGGAGTTAGGATTGTAATCCTAATTACCTGCATGCTAATAATTGGCCCAAGGGAATAAGGATTACAATAAAGCCACTGAATCTGTCAAGAAGAGAGAAGATTGTTGTGGCTTGCAAACTGAAACCTGTGTAACTATCATATTTGCAAACGTGTTTTATGTAAATTACAACATTGTAGGGACATGATAAAACTAAATTCTGGCTGGAGACTATTTAAAAAATATGACTTGGATAGTGCCTGCTCTACCATCGTATATAATAGGCAAATAGTCCATTAAAATCAATCTAGCCTCACTCTCCATCTGTGTCTCAGCATTCTGGGTAAGGTAGATAGTACAAGCTCAGTAAAGCAATTGATTCTAGAACTAAAACAATGACCTATATATAATTGTAGCTCTCCTTGCATAAAAGAACTGTCTCAGAATAGGAAGTAGAACAGGAAATAGGGACATTTAAGGTAGGGTGGCCACATGCGTGGTCAACAAGATAGGTTTTAATATGTTTTTAAGGCATGAAGAGAGGCAGCAATGTAAGGCAGTTTTAAAAAAGAGCTAGAGAGGGCAGGATTACAATGGTTGAAAGACTGGACTCCAATCATAGCGCAGAGGCAGGAACAAACAGTGACCATTTGAAAAGAGGATAATGGCATGGATATATAAATAAAGAAGATTACCCAAATCGAGAAGTGGGGGAGGGGGGAAGTGAGAATGTGACTAAATGTCCATGGGGTATTATTTTTGGATTTCTAGTTTTGTGTTTTCATCAAAGTATCTTTGGGATTAAACAGTAGACTCACTTAAAAGAAACAACACAGTCCAATCGATATCCAACAGTCCAGGAACCGAGATGAAGGCTGAATTTTAACACACAAGAACGGGTGGGTTGGGGTCAGGTCAGATGTTAATCAGGCCCCCCAGGATCAGTCACCCCCGGATCAGACACCCCCTCCCCAGCGTCATGGATCGGACTACCTGCTCCTGCGGCCTGCTCCGGAGTCCGCCCTGTGCGACTGAAGGCCAAGCCTGTCAATCAGGCTGACATCCAGGCGGGGAACCTGTCAAGTATGAAAGATACACGCTACTCCTCAGCATGTGGGGATTCTACAGGGGAATCCTTGAAGCTGCAGACATTCTCTTTGTTAAGTGTCTATATAGTTCTCAGCTTTATTTATTCTTGAAGGATATGTTTTTGAGTTCCTTTGTTCCTGGTTAAACTTCTAAGTATACCAGGGACATATCTCTAAGACCTTACAACCAAAGACTAGTTTTCTACTGAGACCATCAAGGAGAAAGCTGGAAACTGTGGGAAGTTAGACGGCGAAGCTGACTTGAAGTTATTGTCAAGGCATCGTACATCAGATTCAGTGTTACTTTAGGGTTTAGCACAGGGATGTGCGTCTATTATTTTCTGTATTTGAGGAGGAAGAGTAATGTTCGATATATTACCGTAAATCTGCTGTTTGCCTTTGCTGCTGCTTACTTATCTATTTATTGCTAATAAGTTGGTCTGTAGTTTATAGCCTAAACCGCTGTCATATAGAATGGTTATTCTCCTGCTTTCCAAAGTCTAGGAGAACACAAGAGCACTTGTGATATATCAGTAAAGTGAAGATATTAATAAGGGTGTCTATTCGACTCCTGGGTGTACTGCAGTACCAGATTTGAGGAAGGGCTCACCTAGAGGTGTAGTCTTTGGTACAGAGCATGAGGAAAATATCTGAAAAACCCCATCGAGGGATTTGAATGCAAGGATGAGGATCTTGGGGCACAGGGATTCAGTGAAGCTGGGCAAGCTTGGGGGTGACGGGTGTGCAGGACCTAGTGTGGGAAAGGACTACCCCCCATCCCCCCTTTGTAAACTATCAGCCTTTGGACATAGAAACTGCTTGGGAAAGTCCCCCTTCAGACATCAGCTTTCAATTGTTGTGCCATTTTTCTTTTAGGTATGTATTTGGCTCCTGAATATGATTTATATCAATTGGACCCTGACTAACACAAATTCTCACTGTATATCAGCTTGGCTTATTTGATAGAACTCATCTCTGGGTCAGAAATTCACGATTTTGAGCTCCATACCAGGAGCTTAAGTTCACACTACAGTGTAGCACCAATAGAGTGCTGCTTTGTGGGATGTGCTGTACTTCTGATGAGATATTAAACCAAGGTCCTATCTGTCTGTTCTAGTGCTTCAGATGGATGTTAAAGATCACATGACATATTGGGCTGTATTTTGCGACCCCCACGAGGTGTGCACACGCCCGTAGGGGCCGCGCAAGTTCCGGGTTTAGGCATGCGAAGCGCATGCGCTACAACCCGGAACTTGTGATCTGTCAAGAATCATCTTTCCCCGGGAAAAGGGCCTCCGCGGGTGGAGAGTTGCACTATTTGCGTAAAGCCTGCTTTTACCAGCATAAGAGTTTTAAAAAATAGAAAAATAAAATGTTATCACTCATTTATACATTAAAAACCCTATCCAATAAGGTAAGTTTATTTTTAGCCCTGTTAAAACATATACTTTCCTTTCAAAAAATTACATCTTCGTTTAAAATATTTAATTAAATGGCATTTTAATTAATTTTAAATATGTAATTAAAAAAAAAACATTATTTCATGTGTTGGTGTATTTTTTAAGTGATCCCTATTCATACTTATGACAGTTCCGTACATTCGCAACTCCCATAAGTATGAATGGGAATTCCCTTCTTTTATTGGTTGGTCCGGCCCACGTGATCCCAGGGGTGATTGCGAACCGCCTGCGCCCCTGGGATACGGGGACCTCTGCCCGTGCGTACCCGGAGAGGCCCAGGATCGCAAGCCTCCGTATCTCCCGGGCCACCAGGTAAATGCGTAGATATTTTACAGGTCGGAGGCGTCCGCCTGCAGGAAGCCCCCGATCGCAAATTTTGGGCCGTTGTCCTGGTGAATATTTCTCCAACAATCAATAACAGCAAAAATCAGATTAAATGGTCATTCATTTCATTGCTATTTGCGAAATCTTGCTATGTGCAAAATGACTGATATGTTTTCCTAAACAATAGTCACTGCACTTCAAATTAACTCATTGTACATGAAGCACTTTGAGATATTTCTGGTGCTAGTAAATAATTTCTTATTGTCGCCTCCTCTTCTTGTTTGATCAGTACAATATGCTTTATCATTGTGAAGAATCAATTAATTCTTCCACATTTAGTGTGACAAATCTTGAAAATGTTGCAGCCATGAAGAAAAGTTCCACCCACAATCCACCTACAAATAATTGCCACCTTGTGAAATATGTATTTTTATATAATTTTTCTTTGACTTCATTTTTTCTGTATTTTGTTTAATTGGTGTCTGGCAAATATAGAGTTAGTGTGGAATAACTGAACTCTTAAGATGTTTTTGTTAAAATGTATTTGTGTACCAGAAAACTACTTGGGGAATACATGGCATATGAAAAAATGGCATATAGGATATAAAGAGTGTATTTCTTCCATTCGATGATGTTAGTGGAAAAAAGTAACTGTAAGTATAACGTAGGTTTTCTGCATACTTAATATTTTGACTGACCTGCGTTCCTCTCTCTAGTCTTCAATGTGCTTCTTCTCTCTCTGTGCTTTTCTTTCTATACTTGTGACTTTCTGCTTACTTTGCTATTGCTTTTATTTTGTTCCTTTTTTAATCTTCAGTCTCTCCTTAATGTTTCGGCTGTACTGTCCAACATACTGGCCAGAATTTTCTGCAGGTAGGAGGGTTGGGGGCGGGTTGTAGGCGGGGGGCCTCCGAGTTGGGCGGGAAACCCGGGTTTCCCGCAGGCCTTGCCAACTTTAACGGCAGGGCCTGATTTGCATGTGAGGCCTCAGTTTCCCGCCTGCAGCCAGACAGATTGAGAGGCTATCTGGCTGCGGGCGGGTAGGCCTGCAGCTGCAGAGAGGGAGCGAGGGGTCAGTGCGGGGGAGGGCTCGCAGGGGGCTCGGTCGGGAATTGCAGGGTGGGGTCAGGGATCGCAGGGGGCGGGGGGTGGTTGGGGATCGTGGGGGGGTCGGGGGTCGGGGATTGCGGAGGGCCGGGGATCACGGGGGCGGCCAGGGATCGGGGATCGGCAGGTCGACGGGTTTGGGGGGGGGGGCATTGGCCGGAGGATTGAGGGGGTGACGGGGGCGCGGTGGGGGGGGGGGTCGTCTGCCGGAGCATCGGCCGGGGGGAGTGAGGATCAGGGCTGGCCACCAAAGGATTGAGGCCGGCCTCAGCATCATCGGTGGGGTGGTGGGGAGGCACATGGTGGGGATCAGAGGCCTGGGGAAGTGATCGGAGGCCTCGTGGTGGGGTCTCCAATCACGGAGGTACCCTGGATCCAGGTGGTAGGAATAAAGTCACCTACCTCCTGGATGCAGCAGTCCTCGCCTCAGTTTAACTGCCGGGTTTTACGAATTGTGTGAAACCCGTCCACATGCAGTTAAACACAAAATGGAGGTTAAAAAAGAGGTTTCCAGCCTCATTATATTATTTAAATTGACGTACCGCCCCCTGGGAGCGGTTTGGATGCCCGTCCCGTCCCATCCCGCCCCCTGTCCCGCCTCTGTTAAAACCAGAAGTGGGCGGATTGGAGGCGGGATCAGGTCAGGAATCCCATTTTTGACACTTTAACTGCCCCCACGCTCCAAACCCACCCTTTCTTTTAGGGGAAAATTCCGGCACTATCTTCATAATTTTTTTCGAGTGTTCTGGAAATGTTACATCCTGTCATCTGTTACATCTGTAATCTAAAGGCTTTGTTCAAGTGCACAACTAGCGAGCACAGTTTCAAATCAGTTATATAGTGACAACAGGGAAAACATGAAGTAAAAGATCTAACTTCCACAACTTACAGCGCATTTTCTATATTAATATGTCTATAAAAGACAAGGCCACAGACATTACACGACCCTCAGTGCTTTTACTTTTATTTTATTTCTATGTCTTTATTTTATTCACTGCTTCAATGTTATTAGCCTCGATTTTAAGGACGGGAATCAGGCAGGTGGTGGCTGAGAAGGGCGGAAACCCATCCCGATCTCGGCTGCGTGCGGTCCAGGAGATTTTAACTCCCGGGCCTCATCTGCATTCGCCCGGTCAGTTTCCCGCCCAGAACAGGCGGGAAGTGTCAGCTGGTCAGCGGGTGGCCGCCGCTGAGGAACGAAGGAACGGTGCCCGGCACGCGGAGAAGTCGCAGGGAGAGGGTTTCCGGCTTGGCCTCACGGTCGGGCGGGAGCCTGGGGAGGGGAAGGGGCACTCCTGCTCCTCCTGGCCTCACAAGGAAGGCAACAAAAAAAAAGGTTGAAAAGATTTACCTCTTTGGGCCTCTTCCGGCCCTGGTTCCTCTTGCTGCTTGATCGACCTGGTGGTAAAGCCACAATTGCTCTCCCAATCAGGCCACTGCTTCAAATAGCAGTCGGCCCCTGATGATGTCAGGTAAAAAAGTCCCCAAAAAATGGCTCCAGTTTCAGGCATGCTCAGGATATGATTGACAGCCAGGTCTGTGGACTGCACTGAAACAAAGTCAAATTAAACTCACCTAATATTCCAGTATGCCAAAACCAGAATGATACCAGAGAATAAAAGGATTAAATTATGAAGACAAAGTTGCATAAGCCTGGTTTGTATTTCCTTGAGTTTGGAAGGCTGAGGGGTGATCTAATCGATGGCTTGAAAATAATAAAAGGATTCGACAGGGTAGATTCAGCAAAACTTTCCTCTGATGGGGGGACCAGAACAGTGGGGCATAATCTTAAAATTAGTGCTAGCTCATTCAGCAGTGAAATCAGGGAGCACTTCTTCACAGAAAGGGTAATGGAAACCTGGAAATCTCTCCCTCAAAAGGCTGTGGATGCTGGGTCAATTGAAATTTTCACGGCTGTGATCGATAGATTTTTTGTTAGGTAAGGGTATCCAGGGATATGGAGCAAAGATGGGTGAATGGGATTGAGGTACATATCAGCCATTATCCAATTGAATGGCACAACAGGCTCGAGGGGCTGAATGGCCTGATCCTGTTTTTATGTTCCCATATAACCTAAACAGATGCTAAGTCCTAGGTCACAAAATTCGTCATTCGTTATTCGCCCATTGTTTGTGCGCTACGGGTGTCAATTCGGTTCCAAAATGGCGTCCGCAGCATGCGCGCACACGTCATGTGCCGGCCATGCCAGACACCATCTTGGGCAGGGCGTTAGCGTGGGCGCGGGGGCGTGTAACACTGGCTTGACACCAGTGCTGCCATTTTGGAGCTCAATGCTCCAGCTAACGCGCTCACTCAAACACGCACAGGTGAATACGCATTCTACTGGCTCTTGCTGAGTTGTAGAAGCGTTTGGTGGCTTGTACAGTTATTTAAAGTTGCTAAAGTCTAGAGGGAGTGGTGTGGCAGGTGCTGAGGGACTTTGTCCTGACTTCAAGGATTCTGCACAGACCACTTGCTCCAAAAATGAGAAGTCGCACAACACCAGGTTATAGTCCAACAGATTTATTTAATTTTACAAGCTTTCGGAGCTGTTCGCTCCTTCTTCAGGTAGGGTAGCTGTGAGAGAATCTCCCAGAATTCACAATATAAACACAGAAAGAATGTATTCAAATCTTTCCCTACATCAAAGACACACTAAGAGCACAGCCAAGACAATGAGATGTGTCCCAGGGGGGTCCAACGTGTCAAAACACCTGCTGGCTGCATATCCTCTCCATTTGTGTTGGTGGTTCTTGTGTTAGTTTTTTTTTAAAAAAAAGCCTGGAAAGACCGGCCATGACATCATGGCCTGTCTTTCCAGGCTTTTTTTTTAAAAAAACTAACACAAGAACCACCAACACAAATGGAGAGGATATGCAGCCAGCAGGTGTTTTGACACGTTGGACCCCCCTGGGACACATCTCATTGTCTTGGCTGTGCTCTTAGTGTGTCTTTGATGTAGGGAAAGATTTGAATACATTCTTTCTGTGTTTATATTGTGAATTCTGGGAGATTCTCTCACAGCTACCCTACCTGAAGAAGGAGCGAACAGCTCCGAAAGCTTGTAAAATTAAATAAATCTGTTGGACTATAACCTGGTGTTGTGCGACTTCTCATTTTTGTCCACCCCAGTCCAACGCCGGCATCTCCACTTGCTCCAAGACATGGGTGCAGGAGGAGGCATTCCACTTGGGCTACAGCATGACCTGAAGAATGAGCAGAGGTGACACAGAGAACAGTGTGTCAGACGTCTGCGCTTCACCAAGGACGTCCTCACTGAAATCTGCCACCTGCCGCAACCTCAGAGCAGGGCGAGGACCGCATCGCCAGTGGCTGTGCAGGTCACGGTGGCCATGAACTTTTATGCATCGGGCTCCTTCCAGGCTGGAGAAGGAGATATTTGTAACATCTTCCAGTTTGCTATTGCATAAGCGAGGTAACTGAGGCGCTGTATTCCAAGAGAGCTGAATACATTTCCTTCTCTCTGGCCAGAGAGCAGCAGGCGGAGTGAGCACATGGCTTCTCACGGATTGCAGGCTTCCCCATGGTGCAGGGTGCCATTGACTGCACACACGTCACTTTGCGGGTGCCGCATGTAAAATCGGAGATGTACCGCAACCGAAAGGGATTCCACTTCCTCAATGTTCAGCTGGTGTGCGACCACACTCAGCAAATCATGCAGGTGAATGCCCGGTATCCTGGCAGCAGTCATGATGCCTTCATTCTGCGGCAGTCCGGTGTCCCATCGGCATTTAAACCACCACAACAAACCAGAGTGTGGCTACTGAGCGACAAGCGCTAACCATTAACAACATGGCTCATGACTCTGGTGCGTAACCCACACACGCCAGGGCATCATTCATACAACAAAAGCCATGCTGCCACACGAAATATCATTTAACACAGCATTCCGCTGCCTGGACCGCTCTGGAGGAGCCCTGCAGTACTCGGCAGAGTGGGTGTTAAGATTCGTGGTGGTCTGCTGCATGCTGCACAACCTCGCCATCATGAGGGCACAGACCTTGCCACCACGCATACGGTGACCAGCTGAGGAGGAGGAGGAGGAGGAGGAAGAGGAGGAGGTGGAAGAGGAGGAGGTGAAAGAGGAGGAGGAAGAGGAGGAGCTGGAAAGGAGGAGGTGGAAGAGGAGGAGGAGGTGGAAGAGGAGGAGGAAGAGGAAGGGAGGAAGAGGAAGGGAGGAAGAGGAAGAGGAGGAGGTGGAAGAGGAGGAGGTGGAAGAGGAGGAGGAAGAGGAAGAGGAGGAGGCAACCCAGACAGCCGCTTTCTGGCCGGGCTGTCCGTGACCGACTCATCCGGCTGCAATAGCAGCAAATGCAACCCCAATTCCACATTCACCAACAGTCCCACACCTTACCTTCCTTCTGTTACTGACCATCACAGCGTCCGTTTGGCCGCAATGCAAAAATAAAAGCCAATACAAAATAAACATTACAAACCAAATTTATAAATCAAACCATTCCATATTGCACACAAACGTCAACGAATGACCTTGTGCATTCCCTTAGTGCCTGTCTTCCTGTGCCTTTGTATATCCTAGTGCTCCTACTCAGTGCTACCCCAGTGGCTGCAGCATGGCTGGTGGAAGGCTGCTGACTTTCAGTGGGGGAGACTGCAGATGGCCTTGGAGGATGACCTCAAGTAGCTCTGGGCCTAGAAGGCCTGGCTTCGGACTGCACCATCTTGGCATGGGCAGCAGCAGTCTAGGTTGGCTGGCTATCAGGCAACAGCAAGGGTCCTGGTGGAGTGGCAGTGGTGGGAGGACGAATGTCATCCTGATAGAGGACAGCAGGTTCGTGTTCCATGGAGCCACTAACACTCCCCCGGGGCGGTGCCTCAGCAATCCTAGTAATCTGTTGGAGGACAAATTGTTGGACTGCTGTGACACCCTGAAAGCTCCTTTGCACACTAGTAACCGCAGCCATGATGGCAGCAGTCTGAGCTTCCACTGCAGCACCCAGACGTTGGGTGGCTGCTGCTTGTGCTGCAATGGAAGCTGAGACATCGGCCATCAGACGCTGCATCACGATTGGGTCCACAAGGGTGCTAATGGAGTTGGCCATCACTTCCATGCTGGAAAGGATGGGCTCCAAGCTCTGCGCAAAGCCCTGTGCCAAGTTGGTGCCGGACTGCTCCACGCTCCTTGACATTGCATTCAGGCTTTCTGGCAGGCTTCCCAATGCACCGAGCATTTCATTGTGCATACCCATCAGCCTTTTCTGTAGCCAGCCCCATCGAAGTGCTCGTCTGAGTCCTCTGCAGCAGAACTTGTGTACGACCTCGCCCTCCGGAGAGCTGGCACCTCTGCTAAAATGATCCCTACCCTGGCTGCAGACCACTCGTGCCTGTTGTCTCATCACTTGCAGATCCCGCCTCTAATGGTTTACATGCTTCCTGCATCAGAAACAACAGGCGCGGGTTAATCGCGCCTCATGATCCCCGCGCCCGTTTTCGGGGGCTATCGAATTTAGCCCCCTTAATCTTTTTGGATAGAGGTGAAGAATGATTGATTTGAATAAAAATTATTATTGGGGAATGGAGCTTTAATTTAGATTTAGCTGCAAGATAAATGATTGCATGTTCCAAAGAAGAAATATTGTAAACTGGTCTTGTTTGGCATGGCCCTGATATAGATCCTGGCCAGGAACAGTATTTCTTGATTAGAGGTGTGTATCAGCACTAGACTCGGTATCTGACTCAGACACAGATTAAGCTTTAGATTTTATAGCAGTAATCTCAGAGAGCAGTAGGTTTTCCAAAGTTCGATAGCAGTATTTCAGATTTACAGTGTTTAATCACAGGGGTTCACCTGTGGGGCCAACCCATCAGTCACTGACCACCAATTCTCTGCAAAGAGCTGCTCAAACTGCCTGTCAGCTTCTATTAACATATGAATTGATAAAACCACCTACTACCTATTGGGTGCATCCTCATCACCAACAACTGGATGGATAATTACACTCCTCTGAGACACGCGCAGCACTGTGGAGAAAATTAATTGTTGCTCAGGCCCAGTGCATTGGAAATACAAAATCCTCGATCTGACCTGTTAAAATGTAGGGAGGCAGCTGATCAATCTCATTTATGCTTGTGGACACCTTTCGCCTCGGGCTTCATTTTCATCTGCATTTATCTATTGCGGTTTCCAGTCGATTGGCATATGAATTAAACGTGCAAGAAAGAACAACCTGGAGGTGCCATTTCAGCATTGATCTTTGGTCGTATCATTGCCTTTCATCCCTCTCAGCACTTCCATCACAAGGCAATGAATGAGTTGCCATCAGAATATTGGGTGGCTGAAAGAGGTGCTGAGAATAGCTTCAGCTTCTGAGTGTTCTAACTGCTAATATTACGATAATCAGTTGACCAGAGGCAAGCAACGGTAAACATAACAGGATAAAGATCAAGATAAAGCTTTCAAAAGGCTCGCTAACATCCAATCTAACTGGACATAATACTGGAAATTGTTATATTTTGTATGATTTGGCTAAATAAAATAGATTTGGAAAATCATTACCAGATATTTACCAGAAAAGTAAATTATAACTTTGGAAACATTACATTGTTGGGAATTAGGGACACTGGGGGCGATTTTGAACTGCAGTGTTCATCAGGCAGATGAAGCGATCAGACTGCCTGATGTCGCCCTAACTATTTTAATGGTCGGCCTTATTTGCATTCTATTGGCGAGCTGCCCATGTGTTTCCATGATGCGGAGATGCGGGTGTTGGACTGGGGTGGACAAAAGTGAGAAGTCGCACAACACCAGGTTATAGTCCAACAGCTTTATTTGAAATCACAAGCTTTCGGAGCGCTGCTCCTTCGTCATGTGTTTCCAGGCAGCTCATCTGTTTATGGGAAAGCAGGAAACAGCCACCGAGCATAGGCCTGAAGCAATAGGTGAAAGGGGAGGCCTGGGCTGATGGGAGGTTGGGAGAGAGGGGCGACAGAGAGCATTAATACAAGGTTGGAAGATCATGACCAAGAAGCAGGAAGAGACTTTAGAGTAAAGCTGCCAGATATCTTGATTTTTAATGCAGCCGGATTTGCTTCCGGCGATCCCTTTAAGTGATGCTGGTCCTGACCATTTCCTGCTCTGTATAGTGGGCGGGGTTAGCGTGTAATGGACGCGACTGAACACCAGCAAAATAACTCTGGGGTCCTAACTACATAATAGGACCTCGATTCGCATAGCTAACCGAGGCTCCTGCCCGTTTCTGTTGGGAATCCTGGTCGCCTAAATTGAGGCCTTCTCAAAATGGCAATGCGGGGGCCTCGGGTGGGAAGTGTTTTGTTTTAATTTTGGTCTCGTTACTACTTCGATCAGATTTTAAAAACGGGGCAGTAGTGAGATCGAAATCGGGGCCATTGCATTTGTCTATATGTTAGCTTTAATGACAGTTGCTCTGAAGCCTCAAAATACATATTATAGCATTTGCCATGCCAACCACATGCAATTTTCTTGATATTAATGAGGGTAATGTCCCTTTTTTTGGTTTTCTCCTATGATTTTCTTCACTTCTCTCCTGAAGGTGCTGACTCTGTTGGGGTACGGCTCCATAGGTGGCAGTTGTCTCTCGTACCTCAACCAATTCTTCATGTATGACCATGAACAAAAGTGTTGGGAGGGAGTGCAGCGAAGATTCACCAGACTGATACCTGGGATGGCAGGAATGACGTATGAAGAGAGATTGGGACGATTGGGCTTGTATTCGCTAGAGTTTAGAAGAATGAGAGGGGATCTCATTGAAACTTATAAAATTCTAACAGGACTAGACAGACTAGATGCAGGAAGGATGTTCCCGATGGCGGGGAGTCCAGAACCAGGGGTCACAGTCTAAGGATAAGGGGTAAGCCATTTAGGACTGAGATGAGGAGGAATTTCTTCACCCAGCGAGTGGTGAACCTATGGAATTCTCTACCACAGAAGGCAGTTGAGGCCAATTCATTAAATATATTCAAGAAGGAGTTAGATATATTTCTTAAGGCTAAAGGGATCAAGGGATATGGGGAGAAAGCAGGGACAGGGTACTGAATTTGGATGATCAGCCATGATCTCATTAAATGGCGGAGCAGGCTCGAGGGGCCGAATGGCCTACTCCTGCTCCTATCTTCTATGTTTCTATGTTTCCATGTTAGCAGGCTATTTTATCTTGGGAGTTAAAAAATGCCAATCAAAAAATATACCCTTGGAACGTCTTACCTCCCTGGTCTTCCCTTCTTCCTACAAACTTCAGGATTTTGAAGGCTAAGTTTGACACCAACTAATGGGGTGGAATTTGCTGAAAACTTGTGCCATAGTAATCTTCTTCTTCTTCTTCTTCTTAGGCAGTCCCTCGGAACCGAGGATGACTTGCTTCCACATTAAAAATGAGTTCTCAGGTGACTGATGAGTCCAATGCGGGACCTACAGTCTCTGTCACAGGTGGGGCAGACGGTGGTTGAAGGGGCGGATGGGTGGGGTGCTTGGGTTGACGTGCGCTCCTTGCACTGCTTGTGCTTGGCTTCCACTTGCTCCCGGCGAAGAGACTCGAGGTGTTCAGCGCCTTCCCGGATGCTTCGCCTCCACTTTGTGCGGTCTTGGGCCAGGGATTCCCAGGTATCAGTGGGGATGTTACACTTTTTCAAGGAGGCTTTGAGGGTGTCCTTGAAGTGTTTTCTCTGCCACCTGGGGCTCTCTTGCCGTGTCGGAGCTCCGAGTAGAGCACTTGCTTTGGGAGTCTCGTATCGGGCATGCGGACGATGTGACCTGTCCATCGGAGCTGATCGAGCGTGGTCAAAGAATCGATGCTGGGGATGTTGACCTAAGCGAGAACACTGACGTTGGTGTGCCTATCCTGCCAATGGATTTGCAGGATCTTGCGGAGGCAGCGTTGGTGGTACCTCTCCAGTGCTTTGAGGTGCCTGCTGTACATGATCCATGTCTCTGAGGCATACAGCAGGGTGGGTATCACTGCTGCTCTGTAGACCATGAGCTTAGTGCCGGGTTTGAGGTCCTGGTCTTCAAACACTCTCTTCCTCGCGCGTCAATTACAAGAGAAATGCAGGGAACAGCACCTACCGCTGTACATGGCCTTTTTTGATCTCACAAAGGCCTTCGACACTGTCAACTGTGAGAGATTATGGAGTGTCCTCCTCAAATTCGGCTGCCCTCAAAAGTTTGTCACCATCTTCCGCCTGCTGCACGACGACATGCAAGCCGTGATCCTGACCAACGGTTCCACCACAGACCCAATTCACGTGCGGACCGGGGTCAAGCAAGGCTGTATCATCGCACCAACGCTCTTCTCGATCTTCCTTGCGGCAATGCTCCATCTCACCCTCAGTAAGCTCCCCGCTGGAGTGGAGCTAATTTACAGAACAAATGGGAAACTGTTCAACCTCCGTCACCTCCAGTCCAGATCCAAGGTCGTCCCATCTGTCATTGAATTACAGTATGCAGACGACGCTTGCGTCTGCGCTCACTCTGAGGTCGAACTCCAAACCATCATCAACACGGTGGCATAGTGGTTAGCACTGGTGTCTCACAGCGCCAGGGACCCGGGTTCGAATCTGACCTCGGGTGACTGTCTGTGTGGAGTTTGCACATTCTCCCCGTGTCTGCGTGGGTTTCCTCCGGGTGCTCCGGTTTCCTCCCACTGTCCAAAAATGTGTGGGTTAGGTTGATTTGGCTATGATAAATTGACCCTTAGTGTTAGGGGGGGATTAAATATGTGGGGTTATGGGGAAAGGATGGGATATGTTAGGGGGAATTAAATACGTGGGGTTACGGGGGTAGGGTGGGATATGTGTACTGTGGGGATTAAAGCAGGGACAGGGTACTGGATTTGGATGATCAGCCATGATCGTATTGAATGGTGGAGCAGGCTCGACGGGCCGAATGGCCTACTCCTGCTCCTAGATTCTATGTTTCTATGTCTATGTTTCTATGAAGCGTACGAGAGCATGGGCCTTACACTAAACATCCGTAAGACAAAGGTCCTCTACCAACCTGCCCCCGCCACACAGTACTGCCCCCCGATTATCAAAATCCACGGCAAGGCCTTGGACAACGTGGACCACTTTCCATACCTCGGGAGCCTACTGTCAACAAGGGCAGACGTCAATGACGAAGCCCAACACCGCCTTCAGTGTGTCAGTGCAGCCTTCGGTCGCCATAGTAATGGTGCATCTACAGCATACAGCAATATTATACTGCATAAATTTGTAGGAAATTATGGTGTGAGTGATTTCTGCCATTACTTATGCCATACCATATTTTCCTGTGTCTTTTTCACTGCTCCATTGGCGCTGGTGGAATACAGAATGGTGCTGGAGGGCTCAGAATCAGCATTCAATCGATCCCTACCCATATTCCATTACCAGTTGGAACCCATGCTTAGCCCACACACTGAATAAATAATAAAGTATTCAATCGCTTAGCAGGCTGCCTATATAAAAGACAACTATTTAACATATCTTGAACATAAATTTAAGCAGGCATAGACGCACCCCAGCTCTATCATTACACACTGAGGAAGGGCTTTATTTTATAATAAACTTAGGGGTAAAAATTCACTTGGCTGCGCCTCCCGTTAGCGCCTTAAGAGGGCGCTAATGGGGCGTTAAGCCGCTAACGCCCGGGCGCAGCGATGTTTGCGCCGCTCGAGAACTTAACTTGAGATTGTGCGGCGGCGCTAAAACTTACCGCTGCGACCACCTGCGCGCGCAGATTATGACGTCATTCCATGGTGCAATGCCCTTGGGGCGCCCCGGAGCGGAAATTGAGTGGCGCCCCCTGCCTTACCGCCTGGCGCTTCCAACGACCGGAAGACTGGAACGCTATCAATCGGTGTGGGGCTGGGGGGGGGGCGCTATTTAAAGGGGGCCTCTTCCTGTCTTTTTCTGTGGTCGACATTTATGCACCACTCGTTCTGAGAGAGAGAGAGAGATTCGGAGAGAGAGAGAGAGAGACTTCTACATTGACTCAACGCTTTGTGAGGTAGTTTTGCCTATTCATCCTAACTTTGTTGCTACTTTAGTTGCTGTACCTCATTACTTTTCTGGCAAAGAGAATATGGGGGCTGCACTGATTGGGGGCGTCGTCCTGCTCCAGCTGAATCGGAGGATACAGAGACGCAGAGAGAGAGTGGCAATGATGGCCAGACGGAGGAGGGCCAACAGGCGTATGTACAGGAGAGCTTACCCTCCCAGGGTATATCGTGAACAGCTCTCCTACATCCATATGTCCGAGGAGCTGTGTTTGCGAAGGCTGCGATTCAGCAAGGAGGTGGTCACTGAGCTCTGCCACCTGCTGCAGCCAGATCTGCAGCCTCAGCTGAGGTCCAGGACGTCTCTGTCGGTGGCAGTGAAGGTCACAGTGGCTTTGAACTTCTACGCCACTGGCTCATTCCAAGCTGCTGTTGGGGACCTCGCCAATATCTCCCAGTTCGCGGTGCATCGCTGCATCCGGCAGGTCACCAATGCCCTCTTCAGAAGGAGACGAGAGTTCATCTCTTTCCCTATGACCCCAGACAAGCAGCGTGAACGTGCTCTGGGCTTTGCGAGGGTAGCGGGCTTCCCCATGGTGCAGGGCGCCATTGACTGCACGCATGTGGCTTTGCGTGCTCCGCGAGAGAATGCAGAGGAATTCAGGAACAGAAAGGGGTTCCATTCCTTGAATGTCCAGTTGGTCTGTGACCACAGACAGGTGATACTCGCTGTCAATGCCCACTATCCGGGCAGCTGCCACGATGCTTTCATCCTGCGCCAGACTACTGTGGCAGAAGTTTTCGAGGCACCGCATCAGCCAGTTGGTTGGCTTCTGGGGGACAAGGGGTACGCATTGAGCACCTGGCTGATGACACCGCTCCGTACGCCAAACACCCCTGCTGAGCTGCGGTACAATGAAAGCCATCAAGCAACCAGGAACATTATTGAGCGCACAATCGGCGTGCTGAAACAACGGTTCCGCTGTCTGGACCATTCCGGAGGAGCCCTGCAGTACTCGCCTGAGCAAGTTTCGAACTTCGTAGTCGTGTGCTGCATGTTGCACAACATGGCAATCCTCAGGACCCAGCCAATGCCACCAGGCCTTGTAGCACCACCAGAGGAGGAGGAGGAAGAGGAGGAAGAGGACGAGGACGATGATCATCAGCAGCACCAAGGCGGGAGGGCGGCCCACAATGGTCAAACTGCAAGGGCCGTCCGTCAACAGCTAATAGCAAGCCGCTTCTAGGGCCCCTGCCATTGCTACAAACATTAATCAACCCAGCACGCAACCCCTAAGCCGGCCAAGGCACCAATAATTCCAACCACCAGCCATGTATATTTTGAATACAGAAACTTATTTATTTTACAAACTCTGTGTGTGTCAATTCCTCATGACAAACTCATAGAAATAAACACAAAAAAACAGTCAATAACATAACTGGTTCTCATAACCTGGAGATAATGTCCAAAACACTAAACAAAAGTTGGACCATGAACCTCGGCCTTTAATAAAAAAATGACCAGCATTTTGTCACACCTCCTACTTTTTGCCCTTCGAGGGTGATCTCCTTCCCTTGCGCACTTCCCCCCTTCTAACCCTACTGCTCCTCCGTAATGGGACCTCAGTGGCTGCAGCAAGGCTGGTGGAAGGCTGCTGCTCGTCAGACCCTGACACTGCAGATGCCCCTGAAGGACGGCCTCGACCACTTCTGGGCCTGGAGGGCCCGGCTGCAGACTGCACCAACTCTGCATGGGCGGCAGCAGTCTGTCCTACAGGCGGTGGCAAGTGCAGTGGAGAAGTGACAGTGTTGGCAGCAGGAATGCTGTCATCGTGAGAGAGGACAGCAACTCCCTGCTCGCCCGACACACTGGCACTCCCACGGGGCAGCACTTCAGCATCCGGAGCAATCTGCCGGAGAACAGATTGCTGGCCTGCTGCGGCGTGGTGACAGCCCCGGGGACATGTGCACGAACCATCGAGGTTGGCAGCAGTCTGTGCTCGCGTGGCCTCCATCTGAGTCTGTATGAGAGCAGTCAGAGGTGGGATCACGGCAGCCAGTGACTGAATTGCAGCACTAAGCGTTAGTGTGGCATCCGCCTGTGCTACAGCGAAGTGCTCCACACTCCTTGCCAGTGACTCAATGCATTCGGGCACCCTTCCCACTGCACCCATGAGCTCAGTGTGCATGCCCACCGCCTGGGTGTTCATTTCTGCAATCAGCCGCTCCTCCTCTGCGTCCATTGCAGTAGGAGTGTCTGGCATACTCTCCCTCTGGGGAGAAGGCCCCCGTTCTTCCCTACCCCCCCCCATGGCGTTGCTGCAGCCCGCTGGGTCCTGGAGCTTCACCATCATCAGCCCCTTCCCCCCTGCTCCCCTCCGGGGAAGGCGTGTTCCCAGTGTGGGCATGGGCTTCCTCGGGAGAGGGTGGCACTGATGCTCTGGCTTCCTCTTCCTCCTCAGCTGCAGCATCACTCCCAGTGGCAGCTTCAGGGCCCATCTCCTCAGCTGGTGAATCACCATCTGAAAGCAGGGAGGTACAAGAGTGGCTTTAGCGTGAGGACAGGGTGGCAGTAAGGGAGGAATAAGTGCAGCGAGTTAGCAAGTTGGATTGAAAGTGTCAAAGGCTGGTGTTGTGAGGGACAAGTGGAAGGACAGAGGACAAAAAGGTGATGACCTTACCATTGCTGTCCAGAACGGGGTCGGCGTCTCCAGTGGCGACGGGACCGATCACCCAGCTTGCCACAATCCTGTGGACGCGCTCCTCCAGATCGCTGAGGGGTTGCAGCTGAGGCCGCCCTCCACCTGTCCGTTGCTGCTGTCTCCGATTATGCGCCAGCTTGGCCTGTAAGAAAAAGGACAGCATCTGAGTAAATATACAACCATGGTCTTGCCTGATGTGCCTCCCATAGGTGAATAGCCCTTACAATAAACAGCCATGGTCTTGCCTGATGTTCCTCCCATAGGTGAATAGCCCTTACAATATACAGCCATGGTCTTGCCTGATGTGCCTCCCATAGGTGAATAGCCCTTACAATATACAGCCATGGTCTTGCCTGATGTGCCTCCCATAGGTGAATAGCCCTTACTGTATGCAAAGTGTGGAATGTGTGTGTGTGTTTGATGAAAGGGCCATAGGTGTTGGATGAGTGTTGTGCATTGGGGTTTTAAGACCCTCTGGCCATAGAGTGAGGTTGAGATGGAGGGATGGAGAGGTATTGAGAAAAAGCCACTCACCCTGACGACCCGAGTGAGGTCGTTGAACTTTTTGCGGCATTGAGTATGGGTCCTGGGCACCATGCTCCTGGAGGAGACGCTCTGAGCCACCTCCCTCCACACTCTTCTGAACTCGCGTGGCAAAGGCCTCCTGCCACTCTCAGGGAACAGCATACTTCGTCTGCGCTCCACTGCGCCAACCAGAGCATCCAAGGCCCGCTCGGTGAAGCGATGAGCGCGTTCTCTCACCCTCTCCATGCTTGGCAGCAAAATGGATTCACAGGTCTCTCCAGGCTGAGATTCAAGGCTGCAATGAGCAGGGTGTGGCTGGGGAGCAAGTGGCCCCCCCCGCTTTAAGAAGTGTCCGGCGCCAGTGTGTCTGTGTTCCCTCGCTAACTGGCAGCAGCTGCGCTCGCACGCTGAGTTAGCGCCTCACTCCTTGGCCTTTGCGCCTTAAGACAGGTGTGCAGCGCCTGCTTTAGCGTCCACTCACCTCCCGGGGCGGTAAAAGTGAAGTTTCCTGTCAGTGCCGATAATTAGCGCCAGGCGCTAATATTTGCGTCCGGACGATATTTGCGCCCCAAATGGGGCGCGACCTAATTTCTACCCCTTAAAGTTTAATGTTATCTCGACCTTAAAGAAATCCTAAAAATAAACGCAGGGCTGCATTTTCTCAATATATAAATTGGAACCGGTGCAAATAGGGTTGTCTCCTGAACTGTGTGCAATCTCTACCCATATTTCATTACCGTTGCAATCCATGCTTAGCACACAAGCTCAATAAATAGGTCGGTGGGAGGCAAGTGCCTGGCTGTCAAAACACTATCAGGTTAAACTACTTATTAATTAATGAAGAAAAACAAACGCAGGGCTGCATTTTATGAATATATAAATCGATACCTGTGTGAATAGGATTGTCTCCCGAACGCTGTGCGATCTCTACCCATATTCCATTACCAGTTGTAATCCATGCTCAGCGGACACGCTCAATAAAAAAGTAACGATATCGGCCGGGGAGAATGCCTGGCTGTCAAAACGCAAATTTTACTAAATACCCAACTCAAAAGGCAATAATCTTTGTTGTTCCTTTCCTTTAGGGAGAGATAGTCCTGGACCTTTAGACCCAATTAAGCGTCTTTAGGATTTGGCTACCTCAAACTTTAGTTGAAAGTGAACGTCTGAGAAATATGCCTGATCCGGGGTAGCCCTAAAGGGGCTAGGATTAGTAAAAATCCCTTCATCTTAAATAAATATATTGAGTTAAAAACAGTTAAAGATAATGGACAGTGACTTTTATGGAAACGTTAAATAACCTATTGTTCTGTTCTGTATCCAGCCCAGCACCTTAGATGTGTATTGTGCCATTTCTGACTTGCCGCAGTGCTTGCTGAAGCGTATTCTAATCAGTTCTCTCGCAATTTTTGGCGTAAATTTTCCACTGGAGGATTGGAGAGCTCAATGATCTAACTCATGGTGTTCGTCACCAATATCGTTGCATCAAATTCTGGGCCACTGGGCCAGATCTTGCTGGGACGGGGCATCTTGTGGCAGACGCTACGCTAGTTAGACTTTTTCCTGCACCCGTCCGCTCAAACAATGTTTGCACCGTGTAAGCCAAACATCTGTCTGGATACTTTGATTTGTGACTCTCGAGTTACAAAATACAAACTGAGTCGATAGCAACAAGGTCCACACAACGGTGTTTAATCACGGCTTTACCCGTTAACAATTACAATGTTTTACTTTCTAAAGCCTAATTGCGTTACTTGGATCACGTGGCAGGGGATATACTCACGAGACTATTGACAATTGCGCTGGGGTTGATCAGACCGCAACCGATCGCCGTCAGAAAGCTGATCAGGCCTCTGCTCCACGAGACTCGAGCCCAACTGCTCGAGTTTCTCTCCTTCTGTTCCTTCCTGTTGACCGTCGGGGCTAGCTTCTGGCCGTGCTAATCTTGCTGTCTTATATTGTCCGAATACACCTTCTTGCCCGATACCAGACGTTTCCTGTGGTTTCGCACTTTGATAGCTCCTTATCGAAACTCCTGCTGACATGTCCGCAGCTCCTTTGATATGCGGTTTCGTTTACTGATGCATTTCCTTGCTTCTGATGTCTGTGAGTTTTTCTTTAAAACGGCAAGTCGTTATCTTGTTAGCCAGACATGCTTTCCAAGGTTGAATATATATTCCACTGAATTCCAGACTTTGTTAGCTGCGATCTTCAAGTTTATGTTTTAAAAGTTTCTCAGAGGGCCTTTTCTTTAATTGCCCACAGCAGGCTTGGTCAGTTCCTGAGTTCAGTTTTAATGAGCTCTCAGCTCCTATTATACTGTCCATCAAGGTCGTTCACTTTGATGTAGATCGATTCTACATCTGTAACTTGCTGGAAGTGCGAGCTGATAATGGCGCGGCAAAGGTAACGAGGCATCTGGGACCAACAGTGTATCTCTTTAACCAATGAGATTTAAGGATTGAGAAAGAAACAGCGGAATGACGGAGAAGGAGGGTGAATTAGAGTCAAATCAGGTACAGAAAGAGAAATAAAGAGAGGGAAAGGAAGATTGGATTAAGAGAGAGAAAAAAAGAAACATTTTTATAATTTCTAACAACAATTTACTACATGCAGGAAAGAGATTGAACATAAAAACAGAAAATGCTGGAGATTGACAGTTTAAATTGTTCTCTTTTTGGGCCATTTTGGCATTGCATTAACAATTATCACGTTGTTGAAAGGGTACATACACTGTTAAGGTGCAGCCTTAATGGCCAATTAATGTGCAAATCCAGCAAGTTCTTAAAAATAATGGGGAGGCTAAGGGCAAGATGCCTTTTGCACAAAGCAAATGGCTGAGAGTAGAAACACAACCAGAAAGTTCTGGAGATGTGCAACTCACAGTGTATCTACATAAGAACATAAGAAATAGGAGCAGGAGTCGGCCATTCGGCCCCTCAAGCCTGCTCCGCCATTCAATAAGATCGTGGCTGATCTTCTACCTCAAATCCACTTTCCTGCACTATCCTCATATCCCTTGATTCCCTTAATATCCAAAAATCTATCGATCTCTGTCTTGAATATACTCAACGACTGAGCATCCACAGGCCTCTGGGGTAGAAAATTCCAAAGATTCACCACCCTCTGAGTGAAGAAATTTTTCCTCATCTCACTCCTAAATGGCTGACCCCTTATTCTGAGACTGTGACCTCTGGTTCTAGACTCCCCAGTCAGGGGAAACATCCTCCCTGCATCTACCCTGTCAAGCCCTGTGAGAATTTTGTATGTTTCAATGAGATCACGATTCTAGACACAAAAGGCATCAAGGGGTATGGGAAGAGAGCGGGAATATGGTATTGAGATAGAGGATCAGCCATGATCATATTGAATGGAGGAGCAGGCTCGAAGGGCCGAATGGCCCACTCCTGCACCTATTTTTCTATGTTTCTATCACCTCTCATTCTTCTAAATTCTAGAGAATATAGGCCTCATCTATTCAATCTCTCCTCATAGGACAATCCCCCCATCCCAGGAATCAGTCTGGTGAACCTTCATTGCACGCCCTCTATGGCAAGTATATCCTTCCTTAGGTAAGGAGACCAAAACTGTACACAATACTCCAGGTGTGGTCTCACCAGGGCCCTATATAATTGCAGCAAGATGTCTTTACTCTTATACTCAAATCTTCTTGTAATAAAGGCCAACATACCATTTGCTTTCCTAATTGCTTGCTGTACCTGCATGTTAACTTTCAGTGATTCATGTACAAGGACACCCAGGTCCCTCTGAACACCAACATTTCCCAATCTCTCACCATTTAAAAAATACTCTTGCTTTTCTATTTTTCCTACCAAAGTGGATAACTTCACATTTCTCCACATTATATTCCATTTCCCATGTTCTTGTCCACTCACTTAGCTTTCTATATCCCCTTGAAGCCTCTTTCCATCCTCCTCACAACTTACATTCCCACCCAGCTTTGTATCATCAGCAAACTTGGATATATTACAGTTCTGACGAAAGGTCTTCGACCTGAAACGTTAACTCTGTTTTTCTCTCCGCGGATGCTGCCTGGCCTGCTGAGTTTTTCCAGCGTTTTCTGTTGTTATTTTGGATATATTACACTCGGTCCCCTCATCCAAATCATTGATATAGATTGTGAATAGCTGAGGCACAAGCACTGATCCTTGCGGTACCCCACTAGTTACAGCCTGCCAACCCGAAAATGACCCGTTTATTCCTACTCTCTGTTTTCTGTCCGTTACCCAATCCTCAGTCCATGCTAGTATATTACCCCCAATCCCCATCTCTTCATCCCCTGAACTTGCTGGATGATTCGTGCATTAATAGCAGCGTGCATCGGTAATGAGCCGATATTTTTCCAGCAAGATTCAGCCCAATGTTTTATTGCTTTTAGTCATTTAATTTATTTTCACACATTAACAATATAATGGATTCAAAAAAAATCAAATTTATGTTTCAAAGGGAACTCATTGGCTGTGAAGTGCTTTGGGATGTCCTTAAGATGTGGAGGCGATATAAAAATATACAATCTTTCTTTGTTTTTAGTACTGAACAGAACCACAAAAACTTCATTCACAATATTTATCCATTAAAAGGTAGTCCACATTTGGAGCTCCCTCAATGACCTGGTGGGTAAATGATGCGGAGATGCCGGTGTTGGACTGGGGTGGACAAAAGTGAGAAGTCGCACAACACCAGGTTATAGTCCAACAGTTTTATTTGAAATCGCAAGCTTTCAGAGCGCTTCACCTGACGAAGGAGCAGCTGTTCCGAAAGCTTGTGATTTCAAATAAAGCTGTTGGACTATAACCTGGTGTTGTGCGACTTCTCACTGGTGGGTAAAGGCACTGTCCAGTAATAGTACAAAGCCATACAGACCAGATGTTCCTGGGTTCAATTGCCAACTTGATCTTAGCTGGCACAGCAGTTTGACTTAGCACTCCTGTGTTGGAAAGGGAAATTCTTGTGCCTACTTTAGTTGGGTAAAATCCTGGAACACTGCAACTATATTCAGTAAGAGTCAATGGGCCATAATTTGCTGTTGGAGTGAATCTAACAGCGTCTGCTGTTAGTTAGACTTGCCCTTGCACGTTTAGGTCATTTAATTTTCTGCGTGGCAAGTTGCTGAATGTGCAGCGAGGGAAACCGGGCATCTGAATTAATTAGAGTGAGTCAATTCAATGTAAATTAGAGTGGGTGAATTCAATGTCAAATCAGATACAGAAAGAGAAATAAAGAGAGGGAACAAAAGATTGGAATAAGAGAGAGAGAAAGAGAAAAAGAGACGGAAAGAAAAAGTAAAACCTTTTTTTAATTTTAAATTTTACATTAAAAAAATCTCCAACAGCAATTAAAATCTGAAGGAATGAAAGTTCACACTTGTAATAGTTCATGTTTAGTGCCGGAGAGGTTGTTTGGCATTAATTAACATTTATCACATTGTAAAGGGTACTTAGACTGAAATGGACAAGACTTAACTTTCTGTGGTGAGTTTAGTTCATATCTACCGCACATATACAGGAACATCATGCCATTCAATGCATTTCAATGGTGAGCCAGACAGCGAGCTGTCATTTTTGCAAAACTAATGGAGGAGCAACGCAACTCGGACAGCAACTTTTAGATTTCCGCGTTTAACCGCCTGAAGTTGCTGTACCATTTGCGCTTAAATAACGGCAAGCGCCATTTGCCTCACCATGATTTTGACAGCAAATTATGGGCCAATGCTTTGGAAATGGGGGAAAATAGAAGGGGAGAAATGGAAAGAAAAGAAAATCCAAATTTGCTTTATTGATTCTCAAATAGGATACTTAATCTTTGCCTTAGTCTGGCTAACTCCTCCTAGAATGATAAGTAGATGAACAGCATAGGACAAAAAGTTAGATTTTCTGATCAGGTGTAAGCTCAACCCACAAGTGGGCATTGCAAAAAGATGATAAGCACAAGACTAGGTTTAAGAGCACATATATCACTAAACTGTCACAGTCACTAAAGGGAAGGACCATGGAAGAAGCATATGACATTATTGAAAATTAAAAATCTATTAGCAAATAGGCTACTACAATACAGTACTTGAAACCTAAGCTAAGGTGTATTGCAGGGTGGCCTCATATCAAGGTATCTGATTTTTTTTCTCTCTCCCACATGGCAGCTGTCTTTCATTCTGCCATCGCCATTTACACTTCATCTAGAGCCATCTTTTGTTTCTTCACTTGTCCCATTACCATCTCCTTTTGCCTCGCACCATCTCTTAATCTCTCTTAATGTCTCTTAATCTCTCCTGCCTTCCATCCTATCACAGACCTTCCCTTTTGTTCTTTCCTCCCCTCCCCCCCCCTTTCTCTGCCCCTGCACTTGCTTAAAAACCTGTTCCATCTCCAGCTTTTTCCAGTTCTGACGAAAGGTCATCGACCTGAAACGTTAACTCTGTTTCTCTCTCCACAGATGCTGCCTGACCTGCTGAGTATTCCCAGCATTTTCTGTTTTTATTTCAGATTTCCAGCATCCGCAGTATTTTGCTTTTGTACCTGATCAGGTATGTCTGCCTCTATCTATAGATTCTGGTGTGGAAGTATAACAAAAATAAAGCATTTTTTCTAGTTTTTTTTCTAGTTTTGGTTGATAACAATCATCGAGCATCTTCTTGGGGGTATTCCCGATAGCCCACTGTAACTTTGGTGAAAACTCCGTTTATGCAGTTTATCTAAGGTTTCCGCTGCTCTACCGCTTAAGTTATGCTGGTCGATTGGGAGAATCACCAAAGAAATTCCCAGCGTATACCTTTATCCTGGGCGCATTACCAAAAGCTGATGTAGATATCAGGGCTAATGAAGATACGCTCGAGGATATAAGGAGATGGCACTCACCAATCTTCCCTTTGAGCTGTGCGGCCACTCAGTGCTCTGGTGCTCCTGCGCAGCCGGCTCACCAGCTTTTAAAGGGAAAAACCGCACATGCGTGGAATTTTGAATGGGCCACGCAGCCCATTAAAGGGACAGTGTGGCCCAAAGAAAAATTAGAGGGAACATTGGCACCCACCCTTGTGAGCAATATCAAATATGGAAACCCAAAAATCCAGTGCAAGAGTATAGAAAAGACCCCAAAATTATAATGGGATACTGGCGGGTGGTAGCAGAGTCAGCTTAGTCTGATCTGTCTGGCATCCATCCATTGGTCCTCCTCTATCTCTCCCCAAAAACACAAGTAGAGGGGAATTCCCATGGGAGAATCCATTGCATTACTGTTGAGGTGGTAGCTGAAAAATGATAGTGCATAAATAATTGCCCAAAAGGCTCCAGATAATTTAAGTGGCAACAGAGAAAAAAAATAGCCTCCAAATGCTTATAACAATCTATTTATAAGACTCTTTACAATGACTTCTGTAAACAGTACAGTGCAGAGCAAGCTTGAATGACGATTTTGTGTGAGCAGGTACATACAATTGCATTGGGAAATTGCGTGCACAATGCTATGAGGTCATTTTGACCTATTTGCATGGATCCACACATGAACTGACCAGTGCTTCTCAAGCATAGCATCGAGAAATTGTAGACCATGCTAAAGGCATGAAGATCCAGCGACACAGATCTCTACCACAACTTCCAGCTAATTTGGCCCAAATTATGCAAAACTGGTGAAGATGTAGCCTAATGCCTTGGGGAGAGGAGAGGAGAGGAGAAAATTAGGAAAAAGGAAATTTGAATTTTTTTAAAGGATGAGGTAAGGATGATTCCGTGGCGCTCTGAACGGTTCATCACCAGCAGCACGTGCAGCCTGTGGAATCAGAAAGGTAGGCTTCAGTGCACTCAGTGCTGAACGCCTGATTCTGCAGGAGAAGAATAACAACGTTTTTTGAGGTCACACTATTTACGTGCACTGGGCTCACTGCACATTGCAAAGCTATGTTCGTGAATTTAAATTGGTTGCACAATGAATTACTCATGTAATTTGGTAGTGCAGCTTTTGATTCACTGAGTGCCTGCATAAAATGCCATTGGAAAACCTGCAAGTTATTCATTGAAGTACTCCATCACTTAAATCCAGGTTGCCATATTATTGACACTTGCATTCTGACTGCTGGCTTTGACCTATGGATAGATCTCAACTAGTGCTTGCAGGGTCTGGAATGGTTGATGAATGCTGATATGATGGCGCTGCCTCATGTCCTCCCTGGTGCCAGCTTGTTTATCTTGGGAGACATCTACACAAAGAGAAAGCGTAGAGTATGCAGCCGGTGACTGTGCACACAGTAACAAGACCACTGTGGCACCTTAACAGCAAGTATCAGCAATATGCCAACCCAACAGAGTAGCAGATGTAGCTGCCTGTTAGCTACTGAGTGCTAGATGCCAGCAAGATGACAAAGTTGAAGTGAACCCTCACCCTGTTAGGCTGGTATGAATTCACCAAGCTGTCCCTCAGCCACTCCCTCAATGGCCTCCACCCTCATTATTTGGAAGGCCTGCTTCTCATAGCGGCTGAAGTGTTGCAGGTTGGGTAATCTTCCACCAGTACAAGTTCACTGCTGATGGCTATGTGCAGCCTTGGGATGAGCCTACATGAACAGCTTACATTGCACCTAGTGTGAAAGGATGAGAAGAGAAGATGCGGTTCTAGGAGCATATAATGAGATAATAAGAAAATATGCCAAAGCTGTGTGAGAAAATTAAATTTTATCCCTTTGGCAGCTACCAAGTTGGTAAATGTGCATATGCGAAAGAAGAAAATTGACACCATACATTGCCTATTGGAAAACATAACATAAAAAGGTCACTTTATTCATCTGACTTGTTCCTTTCAATAGGTCACACAGGATTTCTTTCTCATCGACAGCCCCCAAATTATATATGAGTAAAAATTCCACTCACATGCACCGGCAGCTCAGACACAGGGGAGCAGAGAACCGGGCACAGAAACCATGCTCCCGGTGAAGGCTTTCAACACACTGTTCAAGCTTTTCAGAATGACCAGCGTTGGGGGAGCAGGAGGTTTGTGCTGCTACCGGACGCAAGTCTCATTGCAGGCCTTAATTTGATCTACTTGTGATCTAGCAAATCCTACTTATCTGCAGAAATTGCTGTGTCCCTGTATAAACAGCTGCATAGCACCCCATAGCAGGCATATGGCCAGGGGAAGCCATTTAGTCTGCCTTTTAAAACTGTGCTACTCGACTTCTAAGACTTCTTTTGTAGACCCCTTTTTTGGCTCCTCTTGCATTATTCTAGTTTGTAATGTATGTGGGTAGAACAAATGAAGGACAGAGACAGGATGAGTTGCTAGTCCATATGCTTGTTTTATTAGGCCAGAGCGAACTGAGCATGCTCATACTAAACCATGTGGCAAACCATGTGATAATACATTACACTGCTTTCCCCCTGAAAAAAAAGTATGTATTCCCCTCTCAAATACAACAAAACTATGGTCCCACCTTTCCCAGCATTACATGTACCACATAACAAAAACTCCTGGCTTTTTTTCTTTTAAATGAACAAAAAATCCAGTTTAATAGCAGGTTTGCGGAGCCTTCCTGATCTCCTTACAGAAGGTTTTGGTGTTGAACCAATTTTCGGGCTGTTTTGTTTTGGTTCCAAACTCAGAAATGATCCTGTTTCTATCTCAGATTTGTTTGAACCTGGTACTTCAGTTACTGAAGTCTGAACTGAGTCAAACTCCTGTATGTGTTCGTGAACCACTTGATCAAGATCACGGGCTGGATTTTCAATGACCCGTGGAGTCGGGTTTGGAGGTGTGTGGGGGGTTAAAGTTGCAGATTCGGGGGTCCCGACCCCATCCCGACTCCATCCCGCCTCCACGCAATTTTGACAAAATCGGTCGCGGGGTTCCCGACTCCGTCCCGCCTCCAAGAGGCGGGAGAGGCCATTAAAGCCCTTAACAAGCCCTAAATTGGCTCTGTAATGCCATTTTGAAACGTTTTAGCTAGTTTAACCCTTTTCCGACGTGAAGTCCGCCTGATGTGAAACACGCCAGTGAAACCTGGCGGGAGCACAAGTGGATAGCTGACTATCAGCTGCAGGTCCACTATTACAACGGAGATGTGATGAAGGTAGTAGTAGTATTAGTTCTGAAAGTCACCTCTGATGCTGCTGCATTGAATGTCTTCAGAGACTGCCTGGGAGGACTTGGTGGCAAAAAAAATTCTCTCTTTCTCTCTCTCTCTCTCTCTCTCCAGCTCATTTTGCATCCAGGTCCTCTCACAGCAAAGGCCAGGCAATCTCTGAGACCAGGCAGTCAGTCTCTGACCTGCAATGATGACATCATCAGGGGCAACTTTCAGACTGAAACCACTAATTGGTTCATGATTTCCCACATGCTGGAACTCAATTGCCCAATTAAGTGAAAATTGCATCATTCATCCACATTAATCTGGAGTCGGGGGGGCAACACAAAATGCGGGTAACACGAACCCAACCCGACCCCAAGACAAAATCCAGCCCCACGTATTGGTTCATCTCTAGCAGAGATCATTTGATCTACACGAACACTTCGGATTTTGTCACCAATTTCAACCAAATAACTCTTGGTTCCACGAACCTCTACTATAGTTCCTACATCCCACTTGTGTGAACTCAACTTGCTGGGGGACTGAGAACACAAACACACTCATTTTGTCTGAAACTGCGTTCTTTCTGATTGCTGTCATAATAACATTTCTGACTCAGCTGTTCCTGTTCAACTCTTGAGTCCAAATTCGGTTGAACAAGACTCAATCGTGTTCTCAATCTCCTCTTAATCAAGAGCTCTGCTGGGGTATGTCCAGTTGTAGTGTGCGGAGTAGTTCTGTACTTAGGCAAGAAATTTGACAAATGTTGCATCATGCTGAGTCCCCAACAACCCGGCAACACTTGCTTTTTCAGAGCTTCTTTCACTATTCTGACTGACCTTTTGGCTGCTCCGTTTGAAACTGGATGATATGGTGGAACAAGAGTGTGTTTGATACCGTTCTGTTGCATGAACTCTTGGAATAGAGCAGAATGGAACTGAGGGCCATTGTCAGAATCAAGCTCTTCAGGTAAGCCATGGCATGTCTCATAGAAGATAGGAGCAGGAATAGGCCATTCGGCCCCTCGAGCCTGTTCCGCCATTTAATGAGATCATGGCTGATCATCCAAATTCAGTACCCTGTCCCTGCTTTCTCCCCATATCCCTTGATCCCTTTAGCCTTAAGAAATATATCTAACTCATTCTTGAATATATTTAATGAATTGGCCTCAACTGCCTTCTGTGGTAGAGAATTCCACAGGTTCACCACTCTCTGGGTGAAGAAATTCCTCCTCATCTCAGTCCTAAATGGCTTACCCCTTATCCTTAGACTGTGACCCCTGGTTCTGGACTCCCCCCGCCATCGGGAACATCCTTCCTGCATCTAGTCTGTCTAGTCCTGTTAGAATTTTATAAGTTTCAATGAGATCCCCTCTCATTCTTCTAAACTCTAGCGAATATAAGCCCAATCGACCCAATCTCTCTTCATATGTCATTCCTGCCATCCCAGGTATCAGTCTGGTGAATCTTCGCTGCACTCCCTCCATGGCAAGAACATCCTTCCTCAGATAAGGCGACCAAAACTGCACACAATACTCAAGGTGCGGTACAACTGCAGCAAGACATCCTTGCTCCTGTACTCGAATCCTCTCGCTATGAAGGCCAACATACCATTTGCCTTCTTAACCGCCTGCTGCACCTGCATGCTTACCTTCAGCGACTGGTGCACAAGGACACCCAGGTCTCGTTGCACTTCCCCTTTTCCCAATCTATTGCCGTTCAGATAATAATCTGTCTTCCTGTTTTTGCCACCGAAGTGGATAACCTCGCATTTATCCACATTATACTGCATTTGCCATTCATCTGCCCAATCATCCAACCTGTCCAAATCATACTGGAGTTTCTCTGCATCCTCCTCACAGCACACACGCCCATCCAGCTTTGTGTCATCTGCAAACTTGGAGTTATTACATCTAGTTGCCTCGTCTAGATCGTTTATATATATTGTGAATAGCTGGGGTCCTAGCACCGATCCCTGCGGTACCCCACTAGTCACTGCCTGCCACTTGGAAAAAGATCCGTTTATTCCAACTCTTTGCTTCCTGTCTGCCAACCAGTTCTCTATCCAAGACAGTACCTTACCCCCAATCCCATGTGCTTTAACTTTGCATGCTAATCTCTTATGCGGGACCTTATCGAAAGCCTTCTGAAAGTCCAAATACACCACATCCACTGGTTCTCCCTTATCTATTCTACCAGTTACATCCTGAAAAAGTTCCAGTAGATTAGTCAAGCATGATTTACCTTTTGTAAATCCATGTTGACTTTGTCCGATCCTGTCACTGTTTTCCAAGTGCTCTGCTATTACATCTTTTATAATGGACTCGAGCATTTTCCCCACTACCGATGTCAGGCTTACCAGTCTATAATTCCCCATTTTCTCTCTACCACTTTTTTTAAATAGTGGGGTTACATTAGCTATCCTCCAATCCATGGGAACTGTTCCAGAGTCTATAGAATTTTGGAAGATGACCAGCAATGCATCTACTATTTCTAGGGCCACTTCCTTAAGTACCCTAGGATGTAGATTATCAGGCCCTGGGGATTTATCGGCCTTCAATCCTGTCAATTTCCCTAATACCATTTCCCTACAAATACTGATTTCATTCAATTCCTCCCTCTCATTAGATCCTATGTTCCCCGACATCTCTGGGAGGTTATTTGTGTCCTCCTTTGTGAAGACAGAACCAAAGTATGTATTTAATTGGTCGGCCATTTCTTTGTTCCCCATTATAAATTCCCCTGATTCTGACTGCAAGGGACCTACGCTTGACTTCACCAATCTTTTTCTCTTCACATATCTATAGAAGCTTTTACAGTCAGTTTTTATGTTCCCTGCAAGCTTACTCTCATAATCTATTTTCCACTCTAAATTAATCCCTTTGACCTCCTTTGCTGAATTCTAAACTGCTCCCAATCCTCAGGTTTGCTGCTTTTTCTGGCCAAATTATATGTCCTCTCCTTGGATCTTATGCTATCCCTAATTTCCCTTGTTAGCCACGGTTGAGTCACCTTTTTTGTTTTATTTTTATGCCAAACAGGGATGAACAAATTCTATAGTTCATCCATGCGATCTTTAAATGTTTGCCATTGCCTATCCACCGTCAACCCTTTATGTAACATTCCCCAATCCATCCTAGCCAACTCGTGCCTCATACCATCGTAGTTTCCTTTATTTAAATTCAGGACTCTAGTCTCTGAGTCAACTACTTCACTCTGCATTTTAATGAAGAATTCTATCATATTATGATTGCTCCTCCCCAAGGGGCCTCGCACAACAAGATTGCTCATTAATCCTTTCTCATTACATAATACCCAGGCTAAGATGGCCTGATCTCTAGTTGGTTCCTCGACATAGTGGTCTAGGAAACCATCCCGTATACACTCTCGGAATTCCTCCTCCACAGTATTGTTACTAATTTGGTTAGCCCAATCTATATGTAAATTAAAGTCACCCATGATAACTGCTGTGCCCTTATTGCACACGTCTCTAATTTCCCGTTTAATGCCATCCCCAACCTCAGCATTACTGTTTGGGGGTCTGTATACAACTCCCACTAATGTTTTCTGCCCCTTGGTATTTCTCAGCTCTGCCCATACAGATTCGACATCATCAGAGCTAATATCCTTCCTTACTATTGTGTTAATCTCCTCTTTAACCAGCAATGCTGCCCCACTTCCTTTTCCTTTTTTCCTGTCCTTCCTGAATATTGAATACCCCTGGATGTTGAATTCCCAGTCTTGGTCACCCTGGAGCCATGTTTCTGTAATCCCAATTATATCATATCCGAAGATATGCAAAGATAGACCTCAACTCATCTATGGTACGTTCAATTGTAGTATTTGAATGACTATCTACAAGTACCAGGAAATAATCATTTGCTTTCTCACAGAAGTCTACATGTATTCTCTGAAAAGGTCTACTTGGCCATGACCAGGGTTGTAGTGGAGTTTTGGGTGGTTTGTTTCTGCAGTTTTGGCAAACGCTGCATTTGCTGACAATTGATTCAAGATCCAGGCCAGTAAACAAAGCTTCTTGCAATTGATTTCATACTGACGATCCCTGGATGTTCAGTATGAAGTTCGGCCAGAATGCTAGCTCTCAAAGAAGTAGGTATCACCACTCTGTTTCCCCACTTGATACAACCTTGCTCACAAGACAATTCAATACAATGGTTCTGGAATGGTTTGAATTCTGTGTCCAGACACTGATCAGTCCATCCATTCAAGGGGTTCTCATACACTCTTTTCAGTACTGAGTCCTTTTCAGTCTCATCTGCAAACTCAGTTGCATTCACGGGAAAGTCTTTGTCAACTGCACCTAGTGTGAAAATTGCACCTTCACTCCCAACATGAGTCCTGATGTGACAACCTGGACAAGGCATCTGCGATTGCATTTTGCTTTGAAATGCGATATTCAATCATGTAGTCATATTGTGACAACAACACTGCCCAACTTTGCATTCTTGATGCAGCCATTGCAGGGATGACAGATTTGGGCTCCAATATTGCTCGGAGCGGTTTTGTGATCGGTTATCAGGGTAAACTTTCTGCTGATCAGGAACTGTTGGAATTTCTTGATTCCAAACACTATGCTTCCTTTTCAATTTGCGCGTAGTTTCTTTCGCTCTTTGTGAGGGTTCGCGATGTGAACGCGATTGGTTTCTCTTGGCCGTCATCCATTACGTGGCTTATGACAGCTCCCACACCATAGCTGGAAGCATCACACACTAACTTAAGCTCATGCTCTGTGTCGTAGTGCACAAGTAGAACATTGCTAGAGAGACTTCTCTTACAAGCGTCATAAGCTTCCTGTTGTGCTTTCGTCCACTTCCACTGGACATCCTTCTTGAGGAGCTCGTGCAATGGAGCTAACATGGTCGCTAACTCAGGTAAGAAACGTGCATAGTACTGGACCATTCCAAGGAAAGATCTTAACTCAGACACGTTCTGTGGCTTTGGAGCATTGATAACAGCATCAAACTTTTCCTTCACTGGTTGCATGCCATTTGCATCAACTTTCAGACCAAGGTACACAACCTCGGGCTGCACAAAAGCACATTTGCTCCTTTTCAATTTGACATTGTGGGCATTCAACCATTGAAGCACTGTATCTAACACTTCTAGATTTTCTTCCTCGCTGCTTGTTGCGCTCAGCACATCGTCTTGATTGCATAAGCAATTTGGAATTCCTTGCAAAATCTTATCCATCGTAGCCTGGAAGCTTTTGGGGCAGGACATTACACCATACGACAGCTTGGTGTATGAGTACAGTCCCTTGTGTGTGTTGATGGTGAGATACTGTTGACTCTCTTTGTCAACATTCAGCTGAATGTAAGCGTGTGACAGGTCAAGCTTGGCGAAAACCTTTGACCCAGAGAGTGCTGCATACAAACCTTGTGATGTAGGTAGCGGGTACTGCTCATCGTCAACTGCTTGGTTGATAGCTCTTCTTAGGCAGTCCCTTGGAACCGAGGATGACTTGCTTCCACACTAAAAATAAGTTCTCAGGTGACTGACGAGTCCAATGCGGGACCTACAGTCTCTGTCACAGGTGGGGCAGACGGTGGGTGGGGTGCTTGGGTTGACGTGCGCTCCTTCCGTTGTTTGTGCTTGGCTTCCACTTGCTCCCAGCGAAGAGACTCGAGGTGTTCGGCGCCTTCCCGGATGTTTCTCCTCCACTTTGTGCGGTCTTGGGCCAGGGATTCCCAGGTGTCGGTGGGGATGTTACACTTTTTCAAGGAGGCTTTGAGGGTGTCCTTGATGCGTTTCCTCTGCCCACCTGGGGCTCTCTTGCCGTGTCGGAGCTCCGAGTAGAGCGCTTGTTTTGGGAGTCTCGTATCGGGCATGCGGACAATGTGGCCCGTCCATCGGAGCTGATCGAGCGTGTTCAGCGCTTCAATGCTGGGGATGTTGGCCTGAGCGAGAACACTGATGTTGGTGCGCCTATCCTGCCAATGGATTTGCAGGATCTTGCGGAGGCAGCGTTGGAGGTACCTCTCCAGTGCTTTGAGGTGCCTGCTGTACATGGTCCATGTTTCTGAAGTATACAGGAGGGCGGGTATCACTACTGCTCTGTAGACCGTGAGCTTAATGCCGGGTTTGAGGTCCTGGTCTTCAAACACTCTCTTCCTCAGGCGACCGAAGGCTGCACTGGCACACTGAAGGCGGTGTTGGACTTCGTCATCGACGTCTGCCCTTGTTGACAGTAGGCTCCCGAGGTATGGAAATTGGTCCACGTTGTCCAAGGCCTCATCATGGATTTTGATAATCGGGAGGCAGTACTGTATGGCAGGGGCAGGTTGGTAGAGGACCTTTATCTTACGGATGTTTAGTGTAAGGCCCATGCTCTCGTACGCTTTGGTGAAGGTGTTGACGATGGTTTGGAGTTCAATCTCTGAGTGTGCGCAGACGCAAGCATCGTCTGCATACTGTAATTCGGTGACAGAGGATGGGACGACCTTGGATCTGGACTGGAGGCGACGGAGGTTGAACGGTTTCCCGTTTGTTCTGTAGATTAGCTCCACTCCAGCGGGGAGCTTACTGAGGGTGAGATGGAGCATAGCAAGGGGAGCTCGGGGCCAGGGATTGCGAGGGGAGCTCGGGGCCAAGGATCGCGAGGGGAGCTCGGGGCCAGGGATCGCGAGGGGAGCTCGGGGCCAGGGATCGACAGGGGAGCTCAGGGCCAGGGATCGTGAGGGGAGCTCGGGGCCAGGGATCGCGGAGCTCGGGGCCAGGGATCGTGAGGGGAGCTCGGGGCCAGGGATCGCGGAGCTCGGGGCCAGGGATCGACAGGGGAGCTCGGGGCCAGGGATCGCGGAGCTCGGGGCCAGGGATCGACAGGGGAGCTCGGGGCCAGTGATCGACAGGGGAGCTCGGGGCCAGGGATCGACAGGGGAGCTCGGGGCCAGGGATCGCGAGGGGAGCTCGGGGCCAGGGATCGCGAGGGGAGCTCGGGGCCAGAGATCGCAAGGGGAGCTCGGGGCCAGGGATCGCGAGGGGAGCTCGGGGCCAGGGATCGTGAGGGGAGCTCGGGGCCAGGGATCGCGGAGCTCGGGGCCAGGGATCGCGAGGGGAGCTCGGGGCCAGGGATCGCGAGGGGAGCTCGGGGCCAGGGATCGCGAGGGGAGCTCGGGGCCAGGGATCGCGAGGGGAGCTCGGGGCCAGGGATCGACAGGGGAGCTCGGGGCCAGGGATCGCGAGGGGAGCTCGGGACCAGGGATCGACAGGGGAGCTCGGGGCCAGGGATCGACAGGGGAGCTCGGGGCCAGGGATCGCGAGGGGAGCTCGGGGCCAGGGATTGCGAGGGGAGCTCGGGGCCAGGGATCGCGAGGGGAGCTCGGGGCCAGGGATCGCGAGGGGAGCTCGGGACCAGGGATCGACAGGGGAGCTCGGGGCCAGGGATCGCGAGGGGAGCTCGGGGCCAGGGATCGCGAGGGGAGCTCGGGGCCAGGGATCGACAGGGGAGCTCGGGGCCAGGGATCGACAGGGGAGCTCGGGGCCAGGGATCGACAGGGGAGCTCGGGGCCAGGGATCGCGAGGGGAGCTCGGGGCCAGGGATCGCGAGGGGAGCTCGGGGCCAGGGATCGACAGGGGAGCTCGGGGCCAGGGATGGTGAGGGGAGCTCGGGGCCAGGGATCGCGAGGGGAGCTCGGGGCCAGGGATCGCGAGGCTCACAGGCACAAATACAAAAATCTGATGGGTTCCACTAACCTCCTCCTGGTTAACCTTCACCAGAATTGGTTGATAGTAACTTTGTAGTCACCGCACAAGCGTACAGTTTTGTCTGCTTCGGGCACGACCACAATGGGGGTAGCCCATTCACTTCTGTCAGTTTTTACTAGCACTCCGTTCTCTCTGAGCTTCGCTAGCTCTTCCTCCACCTGACTTTTCAACGCATAGGGGACCGGCCTTGCCTTACAATAGACAGGCTTCGCAGTGGAATTGATGTGGATATGTGCGTCAGACCCAGTGATGCCCTCATAACTGTCTGTGAACATGCTTTCGTACTTGTTCAGCACTGTGTCGAGACGCGTCTTTGAAACATCTACACTGAAGATGTTTTTCCAGTCTAGTTTTACCTTTTTCAACCAGTCATTGCCCATGAGAGTTCGCCTGTTGTTGTAGCTACAATAATAGGCAGCTTTACTGACTGGCCATTGCGTTGAACTGTACATTCCATTTGTCCACATGTCGCTAGGGTTTTTCCGGAGTAGGTTTTTAACTCTACGGTTTCTTTGTAAGTGGGTATTTGATTAAACTTACTCTCATATGTGTCCTCACTCACGATAGAGCAGTCCGCTGCCGTGTCGATACACATATCAATATATTGCTTGTTGATCTAAAGTTTTGTACGGAAGTCTTTCTCACGACTGCTAGCGTTGCCGCTAGTGGCATAGATACTGTAGATGCTTAGTCTTCAACATCAGGTGTGTTCACTTCAATATTGTGAACTCCTCCCTTTTGTTGTCACTGCTTCGCATTGCCACTAGAATGGTTCTTACTTCCTGCTTTAGATCTAGCTCTGCAAGCTGTTGAAATATGACCTTCTGGCAGTGAAAACACTTCGTATTTCTGTATTGGCAGGACTGTGGTGAGTGATTTCCATTGCAGCGATAACAATTCACTGAACTGCTCTCACCGACAGGCTTTTGAGTCGGTCTCACAGCTTTAGGTTTGTTGGTGGCTTTGTGACTATAGACCTCAGCTGCACTGGTCACTTGAGTTGGACGGAGCTCCATGGCATTCTTAGACACCATCTCCATAGGTCGGACAATTTTGCACGTTGTGTCAAACGTTAGGTTCGGCGTGCTCAGTAACTTGGACTGTGTGCGCTCATCCACCAATCCACACAAAAACTTATCTCGCAACGCACGATCCAATAATGTGCTGAAGTTACAATGCAAAGATAGGTTCTTAAGATCTACAATGGTTTCATTTTGCTTTTGGTTTCTGGTACCAAACTTATAGCTCTCTGCTATTTCTAATGGCTTTGGGTCGAAATGGTCCTTGAGTTTCTCGACAATGTCTTCAAACGACACATCCTTCACTTTCCCTGGCACGAGTAGGTTTGTCAACGTTCCGTAGACATCTGGCCCAATCTCCGTTAAAAAAATTGCTTTCGTCCATTCACGAATTACTTTATTTTGAGCTTGAACAATCTCACCTTCGGTCTCAATAATGTTATTGCCCTAAAAAAATCTCCATCCGCTCAATGTAAGAACTAAATGGTGCACGAGCTTGGTCATACATGCTGAGGCTTCCGATGAATCCCGTAGATGCGGCCATGATTGTCCCGATCCCGTCGAACAGTGACTCAGCACGCTACCTGTGAGAATCAACGCCACTGTAGCTGTGTATACATACACGCAGAAACAAAGCACAGACAATTCTGCATCAGCATTAACAGTAAAACATCGCAAAAAATTCAGTTTAGGTGTCACAAATTCACCTTAAACTTGTCCACTCGAAGGTTGAACACTGTGCCCTTCCATGATCCCTAAAAATGACTTTGGGATCCCATCCTTGTCACCAAAATGTAATATACATGGGCAGAACAAATGATGGACAGAGACACGATGAGTTGCTAGCCTATGTGCTTGCTTTATTAGGCCAGAGCAAACTGAGCATGCTCATACTAAACCACATGACAAACCATGTGACAATACATGACATAGTTACATTGTTTTTTTTGCATTGAACTTAATTTATCTTAATTTTGTTTCTTTGGCCCCGATACTTACCCAGAATTCCGGGTTTCTCTGAATGCAGTGGAGTTTTAACTCCATGGCATGCAGGTTTTTTTTATGAACAGGTTCCCCACCCGGAAGCCAGCCTGATTGATAGGCTTGGCTGCCTGTCGGGTGGGCCACACTCCAGAGGAGGCCACAGCCCAGGAGCAGGTAAGTTTAGTGCATGTTGGGGCTAGAGATTGCGGGGGTGGGTAGAGCATGGTGGGGAGGGTTAGGAGTGATCACCGGAGGTGGTGTGTGGAAGATTGGGGCGGGGATCGGGGAGAGATCGGAGGGGGGTCGGACATCTGGAACAGAGATCGGAAGGGTCGGGAGGAGATCGGGGGGTGGGTCAGAAATGGGGGGGGTCAGGAGAGATCGGGGGGGTGGGTCAGAAATGGGGGGGGGTCGGGGTGAGATTGGAGAAGGGTTGGAGATGGAGGGGTCAGTGATGGGGCTGTCGGGGAGAGATCGGAGAGGGGTTGGAGATGGAGGGGTCAGTGATGGGGGGTCGGGGAGAGATCGGAGAGGGGTTGGAGATGGAGTGGTCAGTGATGGGGGGGTCGGGGAGAGATCAGGGGGGGTGGGTCAGTGATGGGGGGTCGGGGAGAGATCGGAGAGGGGTTAGAGATGGAGGGGTCAGTGATGGGGGGGTCGGGGAGAGATCGGAGAGGGGTTGGAGATGGAGGGGTCAGTGATGGGGGGTCGGGGAGAGATCGGAGAGGGGTTGGAGATGGAGGGGTCAGTGATGGGGGGTCGGGGAGAGATCGGAGAGGGGTTGGAGATGGAGGGGTCAGTGATTGCCGGGGGGTCGATGATCATGGGGCGAGAGGGGGTGGGGGGGTTCGGTGATGGGGGGTGTGTTGCTCCTCCTGGCTCACAAGCCGTGCTGTAAATGTACTTACCTCATGAATCCGCCCTTCTCGCCTCCTCTTACCTGCCGAGTTTCCTGAGGCCGACTGTGGTTAAAAATGGAAATCCTGTTAAAATGAAGGTATGCAGCTTGAACGTCTATTCCACTGGCTGCTTTCGGCTGGTGATGTTTGCCACATCAAGCAGTATGCTTACATCAGGTGAATGACGCATTGTTTACCAGGGCCAAAGACTTCATAACTTTTCCTAAAGACGATGCTTATCATCAAACAAGAGAGGGTTTTTCATTTTTGCAGGGTGGCTGTCTTCCCAAAAGTGCAGCGCCTCAGTGGAATCTCAGTAGCCATATGAGCTCCTTTCACCACCAGGGAAGGATTCCATTCCATTGAACTGCAGCTTGGATGTGACCATCAGAACTATGTTGCACAGGTGGAAGCCAAGCACTCTGGAAGCCGCCATGATGCATTTATTCTGCGCTAGCCTACAGTCCCACCATTATTTCAAGGCAATTCTGCCCTCGATGAATGGATATTGGGTGACTAGGGACACCCTCCCAAGCAATGAGTGACGACACCTATGCAGAATCCAAGAACTACAGCAGGAAGAATGCACAATGTGGCATGTGCCTTTCTAAGGATATGAATCAAGTAGACAATAGGACTGCTGAAACAAAGATTCCATTGTTTGGATCGGTCCAAGGAATTGCTGCTGTACAGCCCCAAAAAAGTATACACAATTATAGTTGTTAAGTATAATTTCCAGTGCTGAGTCCAAAAAGGAAATTATCTTTCCTCTTCCCAACAACAGAAAAAGCAAGACAAAACAAATACTTCTCACAAAAGGTGCAGGTGCTGCTTTAAGGAATGGCACATGCACTTTTAAGCACATGCTCCAGATTTCCCAACCATCCCCGGGCCACCATGCTCCCAATGCATCGGCCAATCCGCGCTGGGAACACTTTACCTTTATGTAAATGAGAGCATCTTGGAAACATGGGAGGGACTCTTCTCTGTTTCTGTAATGTGGAATGCACCTGTGCTGTACCATTACTATAGCCTCCAGCAGAATGTCATCTCTGTGGGAGACGGATAGCTCTAATTAAAGCTTTCAAGAGAAAATTATGACACTTCAGACGCAAAAAGGTTTCAGGCAAAATCTATGAGACCCCAGTGGAAAGAAAATAAATCTAACCTCTCATCTTGGTTGACAACTTTGCACTTATGTCTTATATTTTTACGATCACACTTAAATAAACTTGACTGTCCACATTATTTACACCTACCAACATTTTAAAGACTCAGATTATGTCCCTTCTTAATTTTTGTTTTTCAATTCTGGCAGCCGTTGTCATTGCATAGAATTTTATATCCCAGTATCACCCTTGTTGCTCTTCTCTGAACCCACTGCAATGCATTATCTTTTTGATGGTATGGTATGTCCAACACTGCACAATATTCAAAACATGGCTTTACCAATGAACTACATCAGGTTAAAAAGGCTTGTTTCCGGTTATAGTCCCTTTTATATTACAGGGATACAGCCGACAGCAGACATCCCATTCTCCCTCCATCAGCTACATCCTTGAATGTAAATGAGCCATCGCCTGACTCCATCCCTGCCTTAGCTCATCTGCTGCTGAAACCCTCATCCATGCCTTTGTTCCCTCTAGACTTGACCCCCACATTCTACCCTCCATAAACTTGAAGTCATCCAAAACTCTGCTGCCCGTGTCCTAACTCACACCAAGTCCTGTTCACCCATCACCCCTGTGCTCACTGACCTACATTGGCTCCCGGTTAACCAACACCTCAATTTTAAAATTCTCATCCTTGCTTTCAAATCCCTCCATGGCCTCGCCCCTCCCTATCTCTGTAATCTCCTCCAGCCCTACAACCCCCCCCTGAGCTATCTGCGCTCCTCTAATTCTGGCCTCTTGAGCAACCCCAATTTCAGTCGCTCCACCATTGGTGGCCGTGCCTTCAGCTGCCTGGGCCCTAACCTTTGGAATTCCCTCCCTAAACCTCTCCGCCTCGCTACCTCTCTTTCCTCCTTTAAGGCGCTTCTTAAAACCTACCTCTTTGACCAAGCTTTGGCCACCTGCCCTAATATCTCCTTTAGTGGCTCGGTGTCAGATGTTGTTTGATAACACGCCTGTGAAGCACCTTGGGATGCTTTACTGTGTTAAAGGCACGGTATAAATGCAAGTTGTTGTTGTTGATGAGCAGGAGAGCCTAGCACAACACAAACCCAGCTGAAACAAAAAAGGGGAGAATAACACATGGAGGCCATTCTCCCTTCACAGAACCAGTTTTAATAGGCAGTGCCTTATAATCCAGTGCTCTTAAGATGTAGTGTAGTAATTTCATTAGCATTGTTGGCAACAGCCTCACAGTGACTGGATATGAATTATGTTACAAAGTCCAAAATTGTTAAATATGTCATCTACAAAAGCTATGGAGCCTGACAGAGATTCTCTTCCAGTTGAGTACCCTTGAAGTGTGCTCTGCAATATCAGGATTCCAGGAATACCTCCATGTTGATACTTATTTTCATCAATCAATTAAAGCGGAGAAAGGAAGCAGAAAAAAATAATAGTGCACTGGCAGCTTCTTTAACAGGTACGCGCTTGAATGAATTGGTGCAGCAGCAATTTAACATCTGTTCTGGAAAGTTTTCTCTGAAACCTTACAATTCTGCTACATAAAGGCTGACCCTAAAGTCTTTTCTGCTATCTAGTTTGTCTGTTTTATAGGGCCTTCACTCCCTTAATGTCCACAGTCATATTTCACTGTTTTTGCTGTCTGTCTCATTAAAATGCTAAGGAGCAGCAATTGGAGTGCTACAATTGGCCTCAGTATCACAATGGAGGGAAAAATCAGCCAGGGTTCATGAGCCTGTTCACTATCCAGAGACTCCTGCTAGAAAATGTGGATGTGTAAACATTGCCGAAGGGCAGGATCTGACTTGGCTGCGATGCCCCCCACAATAGTATGCCGACACTCGCTGTCTCGGCTCATATGTGAAGATGTCCACTTGGATGAGATACCATAGGAGAGCCAGCACTTGTGGGAATATATCCCCGTGAGAGTCGGCACTTGTAGGAATATATCCCCATGAGAGTCGGCACTTGTGGGAATATATCCCCGTGAGAGTCGGCACTTGTGGGAATATATCCCCGTGAGAGTCGGCACTTCTGGGAATATATCCCCGTGAGAGTCGGCACTTGTGGAAATATATCCCCATGAGAGTCGGCACTTGTGGGAATATATCCCCATGAGAGTCAGCACTTGTGGGAATATATCCCCGTGAGAGTCGGCACTTGTGGGAATATATCCCCATGAGAGTCGGCACTTGTGGGAATATATCCCCGTGAGAGTCGGCATCTTCAGGAGGGAAGGGGAGAAAAATTTAAAATAAAACGGTTTAAAAATTTGTGATTCATACCTCGAGTACTTTTAAATGGACAAACACTCATATGGGACACTATGAGACATCTAGAGGGGCTGAGCGGCCTACTCTTGTTCCTATGTTGCTAAAAGACTGCCTTACAAAGATATCCTTCAAACTGCTATGAGCGTTTCAAAACTATGAGGGGTTTTGATAGAGTAGATAGGGAAAAACTGTTTCCACTGGCAAGGGGGCCGGTAACCAGAGGACACAGATTTATGATAATTGGCAAAAAAAACCCAGGGGGGAGATGAGGAGAAATATTTTTACTCAGCAAGTTGTTATAATCTGGAATGCATTGCCTGAAAGGGTGGTGGTAGCAGATTCAATAGTAACTTTCAAAAGGGAATTGGATAAATACTTCAAAAGGAAGAATTTGCAGGGCTGTGGGGAAAGAGCGGGGAGTGGAACGAATTGGTAGCTCTTTCAGAGAGCGGGCACAGGCACGATGGGGCGAATGGCCGTCTTCTGTGCTCTGTGATTCAATGTTTGACACCTCCTTTATTTCTGCCCTATAGGTCAATTCCACTTCTTTCTCAGATCATATCATAAAAAAAATATGTACTTAATTTTCATGTTGATAGTGAGTGAGGGGAACATTGGGCTTGACTATGGTTTCCTCCACAAAAGAATAGTCTGTCGGCATTGAGAGTTGACACGTGGATGAGCTGCTACTAAAGTGTTGCCTCCGATGGAATTTTACTTCAGCAGAAGTCAGGGGAGAATAGAGGGGAGTTGATTAGAATAAATAAACAAACATTACAATGAAAACAATAGTTCTGATAGATTAAGAGTATCTACCCGATGCTGACAGACTTGCTGTGTGTTTCCAACATTTCTCTTTTCTAGTTGAGATTTGCAGTTTTTTTAAATAAAGCCATATTTGGTGAATTTTCAAATATGATCGTCCTGTGTTTTTTCAACTAAATGTGATGGGTCTTATTGTGGAACATGTATATAAGCCGCATGCTTTTGTTTTTGTTGGTTTTCCTTGGTCCTATATTGTTTGGATATTTGCATGTATCCCTCATAATAAGAAATCAGTTTTATCTCTGCCAGTGCACCAGCATAAAAGGTCTTTATTATCATGGCCCTGCAGGGCGAGTTTCTCAAGAGAACAGCAGCAGTGATCCAAAGTGCTTGTTTCTGTCTCTCTAATCATCTTCTGCGACCTTAATGTAGTTGCATCTTTTAACATTTTCAAGTAACTAACATATTTGTTAATCTAAGCAGGGGTCTTCCATGTATCAAAAGATCATGAGGTATTTAACTTTGCTCAGCAAAATAGCTAATGGAAATAAATGTCCTCTTTTACCTCAATTACTCTTTGTTGTGTGATGCTTAACCACCTGGGGACCATACTGTTAGCCTCCTTAGTGCAGAATATTAAAACACCAAACATCACAACTGATACTTTCACGTTGAAGGCCATTTGTACCAATGCATAGACTACATTGGAAAATCACACATTCAAAATCATCAAATGGCTTAGTAGATTGTACTTTATTGCCTTTAAAGAGCTCTGGGACATCCTGAGGTTGTGAAAGGCGCTATAAAAATGCAAGTCTTTCTTTTCTTTTTAACTGAAAACATACAGGCCACAAGGTGCCAGGTGGAACTCCTGGCCCATGCTGAGTTAGCCAATTGTAGCCGGGGAAGCATTTAGATCGACTACAATTGACCTCAGAATCTCTGGACTACAAAAAAAAGAAAATTCAGCCAGGTTCACCCTCCTGAAAATTGTCCAATGAATGCTGCTGGAAAATAGGAGCACATGGACATAAAGTGAGGATCAGACTTGGCTTGAAGGGATAATTACTAGTCCTAGCCCATTTCAGGCTACCCCAGATCAGGTGTATTCCCCAGACGTTCACTTTCAACTAAAGTTTGAGGTAGCCGAATCCTAAATACGCTTAATTGGGTCTAAAGGTCCGGGCTATCTCTCCCTAAAGGAAAGGAACAATCTGAAGATGTTACTGACTTCCAGATAGCACTTTTAATAAGTTTAGCTAGACTGTAACATTCCGGATATTATGAGGGTCCGGATAACTCCCCCAGAATTCTGCAACTCCTCACCAAAGAGTGTACAGAGATTGAGTTCGCGAGTTTGATACAGAAGTACTATGTGAGACAATTCTAAAAATATATAGATTTATTAAAGAACCGACATGTAATTTACAGTTGGTGATTCAATCGCAACATTAACAGTTCCAAAAACAGAAATCTTACAATTCTATTATCAGAGATCCTTATTCTCAAATCTTAACTTCGTTACATTTTTACAGTTCTTAGTCTTATTCCAGGATATCCACCAAAATCAAATACAGTACAATACCTTGATCCCCGAGGTACAAAGAGTTGTAGACTTACAGAGCTTGCCTCTGAAGCCTGAGAATTGCTTTGCCCCTTTACAGCAAATCTATCATCCCATTTAAAATTTCAATATTTATATCCTTTCTCAGTGGTATTTCCTTTGAAGTTTTCTGCTGATGTAAGCTAATTATCTCTAGTCATTTTTCTGCTGATCCCTGCTATTCTTACAGTCAGTTCAGCTGGTAGCATTAAGAATTATTTCTCTACCCTAGGTGTTCGAAGCTCACCATAAAAACGATGTAACAGCAGGTGCATCTATTTGATGTCATTCTTACCAAGGTCTTCTGTTGTGTCTTTTTACGACGTATAAATTAAAACACCTCAACAGGGTGATCTATGCAATTCTTAGTTACCTCAGCTGGTTGCAACACAGAATCGTGTCTCCTGTGTTTCATTTGATGTCATTTTTACGAAGGCATATGTTTCTTAATTTTCTGTGTTTCTTTCCGAAGTGTAATTTAGGACACCTTAACAGGGTGTACCATTGTGTTGTTTCCAAAGCTTCAGACTTCAGGAGCTTCCGACCTCCTGTTTCAATAAGGTTATTGATTCAGTGTCAACAACTTATCTTATCTCAATAGCCTGTATGCTGTTTACAGCTTCTCCATTGTTAGGTTTTTAGATTTTCAAGCCCAGTTTGTCATGTTACAATAAGGCCAGAATTATTTCATAGAATGGTATATTTTTCTGAATATGGCTTATTCCTTCACACCCCCCTCTTGACCAAAAAATGAACTCGAGCCTCAAGACAAAGTTTGGTCAATGTTTTGTAGACACTATCCGTACAGATTAGTGTGGGTTTAATAGGGTCTGCCTTTTCTAAAGCATGCCGTAATGCTGTGGCTTCAGCATATTGCGCTGTCTTATGGCCAAGGGGTATGGACAGTAATTCTTCTGGATAAAAAGAATAGGAATCTCGAAAAGTCCCTACTACTATCCCCATCCCAGCTGAGGATTGTTGGGATGTCCCTTTTTTAATCGTCATTGAAGATCCATCACAGTAAATGACTTGATGGTACTCTGTAAGCGGTCTCATAGGTATTTGTCTGATTCCCTCCTCCGTATCATCATCCTTCGTGATGCGGAGATGCTCTAAGTCCATTTCCGGGGAGAGGAATTTAAAAATGAGTGTAGGATCATTCAAGAACGATGCCCATTTATCATATCGGATCTGGGTGGCTCTTTTTTCATCAGAGGCCATCCTCAATACTGATCTTAAATCGGGAATCTCAGTATAGATGGTAATGGAGTATTTCCCTTGAAGGGTTCGTGCCTTGATGACCCTTTCTTTTTTAATGTACCTCCTTTCAACATTGGAAAAGTTATAAGAATGGAACTGAATGGGCACTATGCTCTTTTCATTATAGAAAACTGCAACTGCCACTTTAGGTGATGACCTGAGATGAATATTGAGGGGAACTTGTAAGTCCCTCTGTTCCAGATCTATGGCTTTTTGTACCTCTTGGCATAATTGTTGCAATTTTGAGTAATCGTCTGGTGAAAATATGAATGGTCCTTTTGCTGCTTCGCCCACTCTAGCATACAGGGGGGCTGAGAGCTCGGCAAAGGTTGGCGTAAAGGATCGAGCAAAATTCAGGAGTCCTAAACTTGCTTGCAGATTTTTCAGAGTTTTAGGATATTGAATGGTGGCTAATTTTTCTTTATAGGATTGAGTTAATCCTCTACCGTTTCCAGTTATTCGCAGGCCCAGAAAATCTACCTCTTCCCTAACTAGTTGACTCTTTTTTATGTTGAGAAGTCGCACAACACCAAGTTATAGTCCAACAGTTTTATTTGAAATCACAAGCTTTCGGAGCTGCTGCTCCTTCGTCAGGTGAAGTGAAGAAATACAAATCGGCACAGCATATATAGACAGAGAACAATGCCTGTGCAGAGTACAATGTCAGATGACTACAGTTAATCTTTCTGACTGTCTTTTATCACACCTCGGCAGAGAAACAATCGGGTCAGTCAGGAAGACGTTATATCAAAGACATAGCAAAATACAACTAAGACAATGAGGTGGGGTCACAGGGGGTCTAATGTGTCAGATGCTGCAGTCTGTATGGAAAACCATAAACTTTAAACTTTTTACTTTTTTTACTGAAAATCACATCTGTGAACAAGCCAACGACGACTCGAGTCTGGATGACTCTACGTCAGGTGGGGTTATGTTTTTTATGTTGATTAAGTACCCAGCAGTTGTAAGTCTGGATAAAACACAATCAATGTCTTTCAAGTACTCTTGGAGATTGTCATGTGTCAGATATATATCGTCCACATAAGAATTGACGTTAGGTAGGTCTTTTTACAGGTCAATGCTGTGGGCTGAAAAGAGAACGGGACTGTTTTAAAATCCCTGGGGCAATCTGGTCCAGCAGTACTGATAACCATCGGGTCCAGTCATCGCTGTTTTTGGTCAATCAGCTTTTTCGATTGGATGTGACCAGAAGCCGTTTGCTAGATCAATACAAGATTTATATTTTTCCCTCGTGATTCCAGAGAGAAGGGCTGTGGAATTTTGCTGTTGTGCAGTATGTGGGGCCGTTACCCTATTTAAGGCTGTATAATCGACCACTAATCTCCACCTCCCATCTGGTTTAGCAACACCAAACAATGGTGAATTAGTTCTAGATGCCATTTTGATTAAGACACCTTGTTCTGTTAATTCTTTGAGCGTTGTTAGGAGATCTATTTTTCCTTTGTAGTCTTGAATAGGCCACTGTTTTTTAGGTTTGTGCCAGCCAGCATCAAGTGGGTGGGGTTTGATGTCTATCTTTCCACATTGATTTGGATGGCATTGTAGATAAGGGTAGTATCTATTAATGAGTTGCTGGAGGAGGTCTTTGCCTCCCCCCTCTAGGCAAGTTCGATCAAGCTGTGTCCGAATATGTTTTTCCCTGTCATCCTGGTTTGTGGATGCTTCTACAGGTCTGGTTGAGATTTTAAGGTAATGTTTCATGTCTGGTTGTCCTATAATGAGGGAACAGACCAATTGGGTACCAGTCCTACATCGAGGGTCACCGTGATTCCATATATGGTAATAGGTATTTTGTAAAAATTAATTATTTTGGTTTTGTCTTGTGTGAATCCCCCTAATGGTCTTTTACAAATTGGGCTCCCCAAATCTGTCCACTTAGTTTTTATAATTGCAGGATCTATTACAGTGTAATCAGCTCCCGTATCAAACAGGGCCTTCACTTGTGTGTTTGTGGGCAAGGTTGCCAGGGCATAGGGGAATTCAAGAGGCCCTGGCTGGGTGCCAGGCCTTCACCCAAAGAGTGGTGAACCTGTGGAATTCTCTACCACAGAAGGCAGTTGAGGCCAACTCATTGGCCCAGAAATTGATCTCGCTCTGTTCCCGCGGGGGTAAGGAGCAGGCGCGATCTCTCACTCCGCGTTGGCTTTTTCAGATCCAGCTCGCACGAACTTGATATTCTAGACATCAGCTGGGCAGTGCTTGCGTATCCCACCGGCGTAGTGAATTCGTGCGAGCTGTGGGATCACGTGACTCAGTTAGAGCCAATGGCAGCACACCATCTTCCATTCATAAGTTTCACATACGTGCTGTGAAAGCTATGAATCTTACACACCCCCAAAATAACAGCTAAACCTCAATTAAATTTTTTTTTAAAACCATCACATTAATAAAATAAGTATAGTTAAATAAATTAAACATTTTAAATAAAAAATTAAATTTTTGAAAAAATTACAAATCTTTTAAAAAGTTATAAAAATAAACTTACCTGTCTTTAAAGTCTCTAAAAAAGATATACCTGTTAAAGAAAATTCAAAATAATACTTAATTCACTACTTACCTTGTTAAAAGTGGGTCTTACTCCTCCTTTTTTCGTTTCTAAAATCTTCCGTCCTTACCTGCGCGTCCAAAGCACTAAGTGCACAGCGTGCGCGCAGCCTGTAGCGCGCACGCGGTGCACCGAGGAACCGCCCCCTTTTCCAAAGACCAAGTGCCGGTTTTCAGCGCATGCGCAGGGCATGCAGAAAACCGGCAATTGGAGAGAGAATACGCGAGAGTACGCAGTGCGTACTCTCGCCCAGCGGGATCAATTTTTGGCCCATTAAATATATTCAAGAAGGAGTTAGATATATTTCTTAAGGCTAAAGGGATCAAGGGATATGGGGAGAAGGCAGGGACAGGGTACTGAATTTGGATGATCAGCCATGATCTCATAGAATGGCGGAGCAGGCTCGAGGGGCCGAATGGCCTACTCCTGCTCCTATCTTCTATGATTCTATGATTCTATGATTGCTCATCCTCAGGATCCTGAGTTTCATTTGCTGCTTTGTCTTTAATTATTTTAACTGATTTTTGTTCCTCCCTCTTGGGGGTATCATATTTTCCAGATCCCTGAGGGGGTTTGTCGGTCCGTTTGTTATCTTAGCGATCCTCCTGTTGGGGTGGACGTTGGTTCTGCTGGGAATCTTTTTGATCCCCATTTCGGTTTTCCCGGTATCCTCCCATGATAGTTTTGGCCAGTGTAAAAGCTGTTCCCATAGGGAGTCCACAGTCCTTCGCTTTCCTTTCGAGGTCTAGCCCCTCGTCTATCCCATCTTTCTGGGGAGAAATCTTTCTCATATTGTGGGCGAGTTGGGGGTGTAAAACTTCTGGAATACCCTCTTAGGGGTCTCGAGCCACGAGTTTGTGTCTGGGCGGGGTGGACTTGAGACTTGGGTCTTGTTTTTTTTTAATATTTGGTCTTGTTTCTGAGTACCAAAGGTACCTTCTCCGGTTTTTTTATCCCTAGTTTCTGATCTCATTATAGGTTTAGTTTGGGGTAGACCAAAGAGGTCATGATTTAATTGGATAATGCGATTGACATTATCCCATCTTTGTTGGTTATCTTGATAATCGTTTAGAGCACCCTCACAGGCAAGTTTGAGGGCTGTATTTTGGTATTGATTGGCCAGGCAACCATGGAAAATGTCCCAGTTATCCTGCGTAAGTACTTTGCCTATTCTGTAGGCAGCTACCAACCCTTTAGTTGTGGCTGTATTAGTGAGTATTTCCTTGATGGAACCCATTACATGCCCTCCCTGAGTTGCCGTGAGAACATAGGCGTATATTTGAACCCAGTTGTTACACTGGTTTAATGGGGGAATTAAGTCTGAACTTAGTATCATTTGTAGTAGTTGCCTCAGGTGTTGGGCATTCCAATCTTGGCAACAGGTTTCCAATTTATCAAGGTTAGTTAGAATCCAGCAGGTTTTTTCCTGGCTGGTGTTTCCCGGTCTACCACACATTGTGCAGATAGAGCTCAGGTTTACTTGACCTAGGGGCACAATGTGTGGTTGCTGGGGTTGGCTTACTGGACCAGTAATCATTGCGCCTCCAGCATTTAGATAAGATTGAGCTAGTGCCTGTCGGCATTGATTATAATGGATTCTAAGCTGTCTATAGTTTTCTCGAAGATTCTGGTCATTTATTTCATCATGAGCTTGCCACCTTAACTGGAATCCATGGCCCCCAGGAGCATAGGCTGCTCCGGGTCCTACTGTTCGGCTATGGTTGCCACCACCTTGTTGGGCACCGTTCATTAGGCCTCCGAATTGTGCGGGTGTGCACCTTATCATTAAGGAATTTCATGGATTTGGAGTATTTGTTTGATTATCCCACTGGATATTCTGTATCCCCTGGTTCTGGGGATCAACATCAATCGTGCCATGAGTTCTAACGGCTCTGTCGGCATCAAAGCCTTCTATTTCAAAAATTATCACTTGGTTTTGTGGAGGTTCAGGGATAGGATTATTTCCCTGAATAAAGCAATCGTTTGAATTTCCTAATAAAAAGACTTGGCCAATTCCAACAGGGTTTGCCATTTCGTCAGGACCTAACCTCGGTTAGGGTTTAATATGAACTTTATAAGAAATTTCTAGACCTCAATGGTATATTGAGGGAGTTCTGATTTAAGTTCTACAAGGCCTGATCAGGGACTTGTTGTCTCCAGAGACATAAATCTGGGTCTTAGTACCACTGTCAGTAAAACACTCCTTCTATACTTAACAATCTACAAGATGGATATAGATATAAATATAAGTATAGGTTCTGTATCAACTCGTTAACACACACGTTGGGCGCCAACTGAAGGGATAATTACTAGTCCTAGCCCCTTTCGGGCTACCCCGGATCAGGCGTATTCCCCAGACGTTCACTTTCAACTAAAGTTTGAGGTCGCCAAATCCTAAAGATGCTTAATTGGGTCTAAAGGTCCAGGCTATCTCTCCCTAAAGGAAAGGAACAACCTGAAGATGTTACTGACTTCCAGATAGCACTTTTAATAAGTTTAGCTAGACTGTAACATTCTGGATATTATGAGGGTCCGGAAAACTCCCCCAGAATTCTGCAACTCCTCACCAAAGAGTGTACAGAGATTGAGTTCGCGAGTTTGATACAGAAGTATTATGTGAGACAATTCTAAAAATATATAGATTTATTAAAGAACCGACATGTAATTTACAGTTGGTGATTCAATCGCAACATTAACAGTTCCAAAAACAGAAATCTTACAATTCTATTATCAGAGATCCTTATTCTCAAATCTTAACTTCGTTACATTTTTACAGTTCTTAGTCTTATTCCAGGATATCCACCAAAATCAAATACAGTACAATACCTTGATCCCCGAGGTACAAAGAGTTGTAGACTTACAGAGCTTGCCTCTGAAGCCTGAGAATCGCTTTGCCCCTTTACAGCGAATCTATCATCCCATTTAAAATTTCAATATTTATATCCTTTCTCAGTGGTATTTCCTTTGAAGTTTTCTGCTGATGTAAGCTAATTATCTCTAGTCAATTTTCTGCTGTCCCCTGCTATTCTTACAGTCAGTTCAGCTGGTAGCATTAAGAATTATTTCTCTACCCTAGGTGTTTGAAGCTCACCATAAAAACGATGCAACAGCAGGTGCATCTATTTGATATCATTCTTACCAAGGTCTTCTGTTTGTGTCTTTTTACGATGTATAAATTAAAACACCTCAACAGGGTGATCTATGCAATTCTTAGTTACCTCAGCTGGTTGCAACACAGAATCGTGTCTCCTGTGTTTCATTTGATGTCATTTTTACGAAGGCATATGTTTCTTAATTTTCTGTGTTTCTTTCTGAAGTGTAATTTAGGACACCTTAACAGGGTGTACCATTATGTTCTTTCCAAAGCTTCAGACTTCAGGAGCTTCCAACCTTCTGTTTCAATAAGGTTATTGATTCAGTGTCAACAACTTATCTTATCTCAATAGCCTGTATGCTGTTTACAGCTTCTCCATTGTTAGGTTTTTAGATTTTCAAGCCCAGTTTGTCATGTTACAATAAGGCCAGAATTATTTCATAGAATGGTATATTTTTCTGAATATGGCTTATTCCTTCACAGGCTGAGATATCCTTTATGATCAAATAGCCTGCTGACACTTATTGTCCAGGCTCATACGTGAAGAAGAGCCCTTTGGAAGTTGACCAGTGCCCATGGAACTGTATCCTGGCAAGACTCACATATTAAGGAGAGAAGAGGCGAAATATTCAATATTCTTCACTAAACATACATGACTCCGGTAAGGTTTTACAAAACAAAGCTTTTACCAACTAATCAGTGTTGGAGGTATAATGGGGTGAGTCATTCTCTTGCTCATATCTGTGTGGTTCTCAGTCATATTGGAATGCTCTTGCTGAGCTAAAGCTTGGCCACATTTTCCTGAAGTCACTCCTCAGGTATCGTGGTGGTGTGTATAATTGGAGAGAGAGGAAATTACCAATTCTGATGAAGCCCAAGACCACTTCCCCAAAATAGGTAAGCTCTTTCCCATGGTCCCATGCAGCGGTCTTGCATACTGGACCATAGAAGTACATCTGAATAGAATGATTTGATTACTCTTCGCCTCCGTAGAGTCTAATATAGTCACCCTATAGTTACATATCTGGGTCTAGGGGAAGTTTTGTAAAAGCTGTGGGCTTTTCACCAATTTTTCATCATGTAGATCAGTGAGTCAGGCATGTCTGAGCTGAACTACAGCCATGAGATCGGACATCAATTCCTCCACTAACAAGATCAGAAATACTCTTAAGTTTATAGTTCTGACAAATTGGAAAAAGGGGCTAATATATCAGTAACCTTGTACTGAGTAATGGAAATTGCTCTGTCTATTTGCTTGAAATCAAGCTTCTTTTCAATCTGAACAAATCTAATAGAGCTGCACAATTCCCAGGGTCAATTTTAACTTCTCTTTTCTAGAGAAAAGCACCCCAGCCAGTTCACTCTTTCCTGATAAGTGTATCCTCTCAGTTCTGGTATCATCCTTGTGAATCTTTTTTGCACCTTCTGCAGAGCCTCTATATCCTATATTCTATTCTATTGAATAGAACAGCTTACTACCAGGGCAAAAATCAGATCGGATGGGGATGGAAGCATGCAGATGAGGGTAAATAGGAAGAGGCTTGAGAGAGAAGTAGATGTAGAAGAAGTCAGGCTAAGCTTCAGAGCTGGAGAGGCAGGACACCAGCTTGACGTGGGGCACAGAAGGATGAGATTGTGACTGCACACATGCACTTTGTTTTGGGCGCATAGGAGCAAGAGCCACTGGGAGCAAGGAAAGAAAGGAAGGTGGGGAGGTGGGGGGGGTGGGGGGCGGTTTACGGGGTTTGCTTGTTGGACTGGGAGGAAACACTCCTGCTCCTCCTGGCCCACAAGCAATACTGTAAAGGCACTTACCTTATGGGTCCAGCCTTTCTTGCCTCCTTTTACCCGGCCGCCATTTGTTAAAAATAGAAACCCTGTTAAAGTGGAGGCACACAGTCTCCTTAAAAGGTTTCAACGACTGACCTGCCTCCTGAGAGCGGCTTGAACGCCTGCCCCCCCCGTCCTGCCTCCATTAAAACAACAAATGGCCGGGTTCGAGGCAGGTTGGGTACAGATTTGACATTTTTTACATCTTAATGTCCTACCCGACCCAAACCCATCCGTTTTTGAAGTTTAAAATTACCCTCCCCCGGAGTCTGAAATGTAGTGGAAGGCATAAGTAGGAGGGTCCATGGGAGTGAGGGGAATGTAGTAATGGCAGCCGAGGCCAAGACTGAGGCAGCTGGGGCGACGGAAACAGGGGCTGGACTTTCAACCTCGGCGGAGGTGTAAAACGGGTGGCAGCAGATCGATTGCCCGTCACACATCCCGCTCGATATTCCCTTGCATTGACTTCAATGGAAAGAAAAATCGGTGTGCAACAGGTGGCCGAATTGGCACCACCCATTGCACACCGCCACCGAGGTGGATAGTTTTGCTCAGGGTTTTTCTTTTGTTTTGAGGAATATAATGAGCTCTTTGTGGAGTTTTCCCCCCGCTAAATTGGGTTGTGTGGTACTGAGCTATATAGACCAGAAAGCTCTATGATGTGTGACAACACTGTTGATTTCATTCAGGGGCAAAATTTGTCTCAACATCAGAGATGCTGTCCAGGGACTCCAATGGGGAAAACATCCAAAGGACAGCTCGGGTGCGATTTGCATGTAACTACCTGCCAATCATCATCACATCATCAGTCAACAAATGGGTAATTTATTTCCACAGTCAACGTGCTGCATTCGCCAGGACTGACATTTTAATTGCAGTAAAAGCACAAACAATAAATGCTGTTCGGCATCTGAAAGAGCAACGTAATGGGACATTTTGGGGGGAGAAATTCCCCAAGAGGGCCGTTTGGGGTGCTAAGTGAAGAATGTTCAGGCGCTAACCTTTTCAAACATTTGTTAAATTCCCTGGGGGTGAAATTCCCCTCGTTTGCGCCTCCAGTGGGAGGCGCTAACAGGGCACAAATAGCTTTTCGCCCCCGCCAAGGCGATAACCGCGCTTCCCGTGAAATTCCACGGGAGGTTAGCAGCGGCGCTACCGGGTATCGCCCCGATCTTCTGCGCCCAGAGATCATGACGTAATCTCCGGTCGCAGCGCCCCGGTAGCGCCTTGGGAGAAAAATTCACACTCGTGCCCCGCAGCAGCGCCGGGCGGTGTTACCGACTGCTGCAGGGGTCAGGAACAGTGAGGCCGGCCGCTCGCGGGGCGCAACTTAAAGGCGGGTGGGCAGCCGGCCAAAAAAAAAGCCAATTTAAAAATTTTTTATTTTTGTCCGTTTGCGATCGCTGAGCCCGGCACTCTGCTTGAGCACCTGGCTGATCGCGCGGCACTCCCGCTCCCCGGTGGCCCAGAAATCTGCAATGCAGAGCTCGCAGCGTGGGGCCCTTCCCTTTAATGCAGCGAAGAGCCCCTGCAACATGGCAGCACCACGCTTGGCCACGCGTGGCGCTGCTGAGCACATCGCCCCAGACTGGGACATTCCCCACCTCTTACATTCCAAGAGGCAAGCGGCACGCTTAATTTAATGCTCCACCTTCCTCTTGGAGCAAAAAGAGGGAATTTAACAAATGTTTGAAAAGGTTAGCGCCTGGCGCTAACTTTCCAAACATTTTTCACTTAGTACCCCAAACGGCCCTCATGGGGAATTTCTCCCCTAGCGCTGCGAGGCGCGAGTGCAAATTTTCTCCCAAGCTGCGCCCGGAGATGACATCACGACCTCCGGGCGCAGAAGATCAGGGCATCCCAGAGTACTAGAAGAGGTAGCCATGGAAATACTGGATGCATTGGTTGTCATCTTCCAAAATTCTATCGATTATGGAACAGTTCCTGCAGATTGGAGGGTGGCAAATGTAACCCCACTATTTTAAAAAAGATGGGAGAGAGAAAACAGGGAACTACAGACCGGTTAGCCTAACATCAGTAGTAGGGAAAATGCTAGAGTCTATTATAAAGGATGTGATAACAGGACACTTAGAAAATATCAACGGGATTAGACAAAGTCAACATGGATTTATGAAAGGGAAATTGTATTTGACAAACCTACTGGCATTTTTTGAGGATATAACTGGTAAAATAATAAGGGAGAACCAGTGGATGTGGTGTATTCGGATTTTCAGAAGGCCTTTGATAAAGTTCCACATAAAAGATTAGTGCACATGGGATTGGGGGTAATATACTAGCATGGATTGAAAATTGGTTAACAGACAGGAAACAGAGAGTAGGAATAAATGGGTCTTTTTCGGGGTGGCAGGCAGTGACTAGTGGGGTACCACAGGGATCAGTGCTTGGGCCCCAGCTATTCACAAGATATATCAATGATTTGGATGAGGAAACCAAATGTAATATTTCCAAGTTTGCTGACGACATGAAACTAGGTGGGATTGTGAGTTGTGAGGAGGATGCAAAGATGCAAGGCGATTTAGACAAGTTGAGTGAGTGGGCAAATACATGGCAGATGCAGTATAACGTGGATAAATGTGAAGTTATCCACTTCGGTAGGAAAAACAGAAAGGCAGAGTATTAATTAAATGGTGATAGATTGGAAAATGTTGATGTACATAGGGACCTGGGTGTCCTTGTACACCAGTCACTGAAAGCAAACATGCAGGTGCAGCAAGCAGTTAGGAAGGCAAATGGTATGTTGGCCTTCATTGCAAGAGGATTTGAGTACAGGAGCAAGGATGTCTTACTACAGTTGTACAGGGTCTTGGTGAGACCACACCTGGAGTACTGTGTGCATTTTTGGTCTCCTTATCTAAGAAAGGATATACTTGCCATAGAGGGAGTGCAGCGAAGGTTCACCTGACTGATTCCTGGGATGGCAGGACTGTCATATGAGGAGAGATTGGGTCAACTAGCCTGTATTCACTAAAGTTTAGAAGAATGAGAGGGGATCTCATTGAAACGTATAAAATTCTGACAGGGCTAGACAGACTGGATGCAGGGAGGATGTTTCCCCTGGCTGGGGGGGGGCGGGTCTAGAATGAGGGGTCACAGTCTCAGGATACGGGGTAGGACATTTAGGACTGAGATGAGGAGAAATTTCTTCACTCAGAGGGTGGTGAACCTGTGGAATTCTCTACCACAAAAGGTTGTGGAGGCCAAGTCACTGAATATATTTAAGAAGGAGATAGATAGATTTCTAGACACAAAAGGCATCAAGGAGTATGGGGAGAGAGCGGGAATATGGTATTAAGACAGAGGATCAGCCATGATCATAATGAATGGCGGAGCAGGCTCGAAGGGCCGAATGGCCTACTCCTGCTCCTATTTTTCTATGTTTCTATGTTTCTATACCCGGTAGCGCCACCGCTAACCTCCCGCTGAATTTCACGGGAGGCGCAGTTATCACCTCGGGTGGCGGGGGGGGGGCCAAAATCCATTTGCACATTGTTAGCGCCTCCCACCGGAGGTGCAAATGAGGGGAACTTCACCCCCTTTGTGTTTAACATTTGATATTTATATTTCTCCCCTGTTCCCTGAAATTGATGGCTTCTTCCTGGGGTAGAGTTCCATGACTGTTGACTGAGTTCAGTTGACCCAGCATAGATTAGGAATCAAGCATAGAATTTTCCAACCTGTTTGGCTTAGCCCTATTCCAGTCAGTGTCTTTACTCACTAGACCATCACAGAAGCTGGCAAAAGAAAAAAATCTATTTTGTTAAATATTATACATTGTCTGTTTCATAGCTAATTATCATTCATAGTTAAATTAAACTGAATGACAAAACCTTTCCGGGTGCAACTGATTGGATCTGAGTAGTCGCAATAGCAATCCAAAAAATTTAATTCTCTATCATTGTTACACAGTGAATGATAATGGTTTCCACAGTGCCATAAATCATAGTACTTTGATATGTGGCAGAACATGTGAGAGATTTGTGGCTAAACGTTTGTCTAACAGAATGTAAAGTATTAAATCCTACTGCTATATATCACATATTTAATAATGCACAAAAATGTGAAAATTGGTAGCTGGAGGTAATGGCAGGCTGTGCCCAATAAAGCTTTTAAAGACAGAGAGGGAGATGTAGAGAGATGAAGGAATTAGGGAGGGAGTTTCCGAGTAGGGTTGAGAAAGCTAAAGGATTTGCCTCCAATAGTAAAGTGAAAGGAGGGAGCAATGCACGGAAGGTCCGAGTAAAAGGATCAGAAGGCACAAGATGTAAGGCTGAAGGAAGTTGCAGCAACGCCATGCAAGCATTTATAAACGGGGATGGAGATTTTACAACTTGATGCACTTGTTGACAGGGAGCCAGTGTGGGTCAGCGAGGACAGGGGTCATGAACGTACAGGACATGGTGTGGAACAGGATGTGGGCGATACAGTTTCGAATGAATTGGAGTTAATGGATGGCGGAGGTTAGGAAGCTAGTAGGGAAGACATTGGAGAAATTGAGTCCAGAGTTGACAAAGGTATGGTAAGGGTTTTGGTGATGGTGGCGATGAGGTGGGGCTTGAAATGGGTGATGCAGTGAAATTAATGGGTCTATTGATGGATAGGATATGAGGTTTGAAATACAGACGGTACTGGATTGAACAAGACAGTGTGGCTATGCACAGCCTGGTTCAGCCTGAGTGAGCAACCAGGAGGGGGGAAGGCAAGGAAGGGAAGTTTTTGGCGGTGGGCCATGGTCTTCCTGATGTTCAATATTCGATGTTGGAGGAAATTCTGCCTTATTCATGATTTAATTTTAGATAGGCAGTCTGACAGCACAGAGCTGGCTGTGAGGCCTAGGGGGGTGGTGATGCAATGGTGCAATGAGTCTTGATTTTAACATGAGCCTTGAAATTTCTGCCAAGCATAAGAGCTTACGATGGCAGGAGTTGTGTGATTGGGGGTTCAGAAAATTGCAAGTTTTTCACTCGCTTTCTGCTTGCTCTGCGCTTCACATTTCATTCCTGACCTAGTTTCCTGTCAACAGCAGTCTCTGACACAGAGCTTCATTATCCATTTAAATCTGATGCACAATTCTTGTTAATGAGGGAGCCTGTGATTTTTCTGCACCACTAATCTCACCATTTCAAATACACATTAAAGGCCAGCCAGGTTCATGAATGTACCAATTGGGGAGACCAAACGCAGATTGGGTGACCGCTTTGCGGAACACCTCCGTTCAGTCCGTTAGGGGGACCCCGAGCTCCCGGTGGCCTGTCACTTTAATTCTCCACTCCACTCCCACTCTGACCTCACCGTCCTCGGCCTATTACACTGTTCCACGGAAGCGCAGCGTAAGCTCGAGGAACAGCACCTCATCTTTCGTTTAGGCACGCTACAGCCCTCTGGACTCAATATCGAGTTCAACAATTTTAGATCATAACCTCAGCCCCAATCACATTTATATTTTATTTTTTCATCCACCCTTTTGTTTGCTTCGCCCCCCCCTTTTTTTTATTTTATTTTTTATTTTTTCCCTCCTAGAAGCTGGCAGCTGTCCTTCATTCTGCCAGTGCATTTCACACTTCTTTTAGCCTCAACCTGTCACATTAACACCACCTCTTGCCTTGATCATCTCTTAATGTCTCTTAATGTCTCTTAATCTCTCCTTTTGTTCTTTCATCCCCTCCCCCTTTTCCCAGCTTTATCCTTGCCTTAAATCTATTTCATTTCCTGCTATTTCCAGTTCTGACGAAAGGTCTTCGACCTGAAACGTTAACTCTGTTTCTCTCTCCACGGATGCTGCCTGGCCTGCTGAGTTTTTCCAGCGTTTTCTGTTGTTATTTCATGAATGTACTATTCATTTCTTGCAAGCTATGTGGACTCTCTCACTGCATTTAATGGAAGAGGCTGAAGAACAAAGAGAATGCCAGGAATATAAGATTGCACCAGAGGTGTAATGGCCACACCCACCATTGTTCCACTAACTCTATCTGCAGGCCCAAAATAACCTGTAGCCAACCTCCACCATGTGGATGGCACTGTCAGTAGCAGTCAAGTTGATCATGGCCTTCAACTTCTATGCATCTGGGAATGTCTGCAGTTTCAGCTATTTGCTGTCCACACATGTGTCGAACAGGTAACTGATGCATTGTTCAGCAGGGCCAATGTTTTCATCTCCTTTTTCAATAAATATGAACAGCCGTGTGACAGCATCAAAATTTCACCGTGCTGCAGGATTTCTCAAAGTACAGGGAGTCATTATTGCCACTCATGTAGCCAACCAGGCCCCATTGGCACAGCGTTGTGCCCTACATGAAGGAAAAGGGTCTGTACTCCATCAATGTACAGCTGGTCAATGAACGCCAACAGTACATCATAAAGAAAGAAAGAAAGACTTGCATTTATATAGCGCCTTTCACGACCACCGGACGTCTCAAAGCGCTTTACAGCCAATGAAGTACTTTTGAAGTGGAGTCACTGTTGTAATGTGGGAAACGCGGCAGCCAATTTGCGCACAGCAAGCTCCCACAAACAGCAATGTGAAAATGACCAGATAATCTGTTTTTTTTGTTATGTTGGTTGAGGGAGAAATACTGGCCAGGACACCGGGAATAACTCCCCTGCTCTTCTTCGAAATAGTGCCATGGGATCTTTTACATCTATCTGATTTAATGTCTCATCCGAAAGACGGATGCCCACTTCCCAGGCAGCAGTCGTGATGCTTACATTTTGAGAAAATTGTCATTGCTAACTTATTTAAAGGTGAAAGTTGGAAGGATTGTTTTTTCAGAGGCCAAGGCCAATTTCGTCAGCTAAGGGCCCCCTTGTGTCAACCATTATAGGAACAGAGCGCAGATAGAACAAGGCCCACTGTAGAGCTTACCACCGACATCTTACAGTAGCATTTCAGATGTCTCAAAAATAGGACACTTTGCAATACAGCCCTGTTAAGGTCTCCAAGATCCTCTTCGCCCACTGCATACTTAATAGTTTTGCAATGTAAAGGGGATTAAACATGGATAAGGCCACAGCAGAACTTAAACGCTGGCCAAGAGGATGTTGCTGCAGAAACATCAGGATTTCCAGGAATATTGGTGCATCAAACACTCACACAAGAAGCATTCAGATAAGTGCTTCAGCTGTTCCTTTGAATCCTGCAGTTTCACTCTGTTCCCTTCTGTTAGCACCATCTTGTCATGCAAGAAGAAGAAATCTTGAGATGTTGCAAGTTTAAAGAACATAAATAGTGATAAGCAAGTGCCCATCATACCGCCTATTGTGTGTGAGAGTAAATACACTTGCATTATGTAGTTAGGTTTCATTAGAAGGATTTTCTGTGTTAAGCTTCTTTATGTTTTCAGTGTGACAACAGTTTCAGTTATAAGTTGCAGTTTGTATTTGTGCCCTGCTGCAGTACAGTAGCTCCTGTTAAACATTCCAAGGGCTATAAGATTGCAGGAATGTGTTGGGTGGGGTCGTAGTAAAAGAAAAACAGTTTATAAAGAAAAAAGACAGACTTGCATTTATATAGCGCCTTTCATGGCCACCAGACGTCCCAAAGCACTTTACAGCCAATGAAGTACTTTTTTGAAGTGTAGTCACTGTTGTAATGGGGAACAAGAAAATGGCAGAGCAATTAAACAAACACTTTGGTTCTGTCTTCATGGAAGAGGACACAAATAACTTCCCAGAAATGCTAGGGAACCAAGGGTCTAGTGAGAAGGAGGAATTCAAGGAAATTAGTATCAGTAAAAAAATGGTGCTGGAGAAATTAATGGGACTGAAGGCCGATAAATCCCCAGGGCCTGATAATCTGCATCCCAGAGTACTAAAAGAGGTAGCCATGGAAATAGTGGATACATTGGTTGTCATCGTCCAAAATTCTATAGATTATGGAACAGTTCCTGCAGATTGGAGGGTGGCAAATGTAACCCCACTATTTAAAAAAGGATGGGAGAGAGAAAACAGGGAACTACAGACCAGTTAGCCTAACATCAGTAGTAGGGAAAATGCTAGAGTCTATTATAAAGGATGTGATAACAGGACAATTAGAAAATATCAACGGGATTAGACAAAGTCAACATGGATTTATGAAAGGGAAATCGTGTTTGACAAACCTACTGGAGTTTTTTGAGGATGTAACTGGTAAAATAGATAAGGGAGAACCAGTGGATGTGGTGTATTTGGATTTTCAGAAGGCCTTTGATAAAGTCCCACATAAGAGGTTAGTGTGCAAAATTAAAGCACATGGGATTGGGGGTAATATACTAGCATGGATTGAAAATTGGTTAACAGACAGGAAACAGAGAGTAGGAATAAATGGGTCTTTTTTGGGGTGGCAGGCGGTGACTGGTGGGGTACCGCAGGGATCAGTGCTTGGGCCCCAGCTATTCACAATATATATCAATGATTTGGATGAGGAAACTAAATGTAATATTTCCAAGTTTGCTGATGACACGAAACTAGGTGAGATTGTGAGTTGTGAGGAGGATGCAAAGAGACTTTAAGGCGATTTAGACAAGTTGAGTGAGTGGGCAAATACATGGCAGATGCAGTATAATGTGGATAAATGTGAAGTTATCCACTTCGGTAGGAAAAACAGAAAGGCAGAGTATTATTTAAATGGTGATAGATTGGGAAATGTTGATGTACAGAGGGACCTGGGTGTCCTTGTACACCAGTCACTGAAAGCAAACATGCAGGTGCAGCAAGCAGTTAGGAAGGCAAATGGTATGTTGGCCTTCATTGCAAGAGGATTTGAGTACAGGAGCAAGGATGTCTTACTACAGTTATACAGGGCCTTGGTGAGACCACACCTGGAGTATTGTGTGCAGTTTTGGTCTCCTTACCTAAGAAAGGATATACTTGCCATAGAGGGAGTGCAGCGAAGGTTCACCTGACTGATTCCTGGGATGGCAGGACTGTTGTATGAGGAGAGATTGGGTCGACTAGGCCTGTATTCACTAGAGTTTAGAAGAATGAGAGGGGATCTCATTGAAACGTATAAAATTCTGACAGGGCTAGACAGACTGGATGCAGGGAGGATGTTTCCCCTGGCTGGGGGGTCTAGAACGAGGGGTCACAGTGTCAGGATACGTGGTAGGACATTTAGGACTGAGATGAGGAGAAATTTCTTCACTCAGAGGGTGGTGAACCTGTGGAATTCTCTACCACAGAAGGCTGTGGAGGCCAAGTCACTGAATATATTTAAGAAGGAGATAGATAGATTTCTAGACACAAAAGGCATCAAGGGGTATGAGGAGAGAGCGGGAATATGGTATTGAGATAGAGGATCAGCCATGATCATATTGAATGGCGGAGCAGGCTCGAAGGGCCAAATGGCCTACTCCTGCTCCTATTTTTCTATGTAATGTGGGAACATTAGATTATAAGAAAACATTGTGGGGCATGCATACTTGGAATATTTACTCGGTACAGGAAGCTGTTGTGTGTAGCCTTCCCCAGGCAGCTTTCCTCAGCTCTGCCATCTTCTTACACATTTCTGTTCAGGTCCAATTCATGGTGTCAGCTATCTGCTGCCAGGATTGTTGCACTTGTCTTTTCTGTGGAGAATCTCTTTCAGGACCAAAGCACACAGATCTCCTTTCCCTTACTTGGACTAGCATGAATCCCAGTGAACAAGAACCGCTCACTCTGCGGCAATTTGACAACTCAGAAACTTAACCATGTCTTTCGGGCAAGAATATGTTTAAATGGCTGCTGGAATCCTTTAAATTACTGGCGACTGTGTTTTTCTTGCAAGCTCTGCCTCAGGCAGCCTGCTGTGCATGCTGGAGCGCGGACAGAATGTGAATGTAGACTAATCCCAAATATCGGAAATAAGCAGCTATTCAAGAGCAGGTAGTGGAAGCACTTGTGTCATGCTCTGGGGAGAAGGAACATGGAAAATGCAAACTTGTGGTAATTATACCAAAAGTATAAGTTACTAGCAAAATAACAATACTGCAGGCTGTATCATGCCGATCTTTTTTTTAAATCTTAGGAGGGCTTTCAAAAATCCATAAAACGCAGTGTTGATTAAATCAATTTCAGATTTCCTACTGAAGTTAAGGGATCATTTTATGGTTGGAGGTGGCATTGCCGGGGAGGGAAATGGCTCTGGTCACAGCTTAATGCAACTTAAGCTGTTTCCAATAGCAACTGTTACTGCCCAACATGGTAGCAAACTGTGAGTCTCCTGTCAATGTTTTCAATTATGCTATTCGTGGAAGAGTTTAAACCGCACAGTCTTCATTGAGAAGCCTTCAGAGTCCCCCCCCACCACAGGAAATGTCTTGCCACAACATGAAGGCAACTGCACGGCAGCTTCATCCGTGGAATGCAGTTGTGTTGGAATGTCAATCTGAACTCGGGTTTGAATCTGAGCCCTGCAGCTGAGTCTCGCTCCAGACTACCAGGCGTAAATAATTCATTTTTCAGACTTACTCTTTCACTAAAATACCCTGAAGTAATGCTATACACCAAAACAGCTGAGTCAACATGTAATGATGATCTTCACTACTTTTTTTTAACAAGCGTGGTAGAAGATGTCTGTGCGCCGGGAAGTATAATGCAATGTTTGACACCCAAAGTGAAATGATCATCCCTCCATCTCTATAGCTCTGCTGCTTGCCTAATTGTCTTTGTCACAGCGAGAGAACAAAGGAAAAAGCTTCTGATGCTCAGTCTTGGCCAGCCAGCTCTGTAGCTCATTACAGCTGTCAAGTCTCATCACCGAAAGCTGGAGAAACACACATCGCAAAACCTTCTGACTGCTGCGATATCGCCCTAATTACAGAGTGTGACATCATGTCTTCTTATAATCTGTATCAATTTGACCATTCATAATTCCTCAGAAATGACAAATGACTACCGACGCCTGGATGTTCAAACCTTTAACTGTTTGAAAAACAACCATTTCAAATTACCTCCCACACTAGCTTAAGTAAAGAAAAAGGTGGGGGATGGGGTGGGGGGTGGTAAATGACATTTCTGTCCTCAAGAATCTTTTGCATTCGGAACCACCAGTACACAGCTAAGTGCTTTAGTGTTGTTGAAAGGAATACTGATGTCAAAACCTTCAAACAGCTAAAGTACACAATGCATTTCTTCATTCTGACCTATTATCCTCCATGACAATGATTTTATTTTTTGCCTGTCAGTGGGACCAAAGCTCCTTTTTGCTTAGCCAAAACTAAAATCAACATTTTAAAAATTATTACATTTGAATAAGTTTGCTTTTGATCACTTTTGAGAGTGCAGCTTATCAGGAATCAGAGCAAACTGGATTTGTAGCACTATTCATTTATGATTTTGTACTGACTGTAATATTTTTCTGGTGCAGCACAGTATGTAGAGTTGACCGTTTTGAATGCATTGCACATGGCTTGAGACGACTCAGTTGCACAATTTTATTTAAGTTTTGGCCAGCTGAGTGTCTGATCTGTGAGGGAATCCATTACTAACATATATTTGACAATTTTATATGACGTGGAGAGTTGGCAGATGGCAAAGGCATAGAAGCAGAGGTTGGGGGCTTTTGGAACATACTGTGCGAGGAGGGTATTGGGAGGACAGAGTGACCAACCAAGCTACCAAGCAATCCATAGATAGAAGCCGCAATTTTAACTCGGGGCAGGAATCGGGTGGGCGGGGGGCTGAGGTGAGCAGCAAACCATCCTGATCTTAGCAGGGTGAGATTGGAACTCTCAGTCACTCCGGTGGGAAGTGGCAGCAGGCCAGCAGATGGGAGCGCAATGTCGGCCGGCAGGAAGCCGGTGCCAAGGACTGAAGGAACCCCAGCTAGCATATAATCCTTCACCTTCTGAGGAAACCAATCTTCAGCTATACGCACACATGCTTTACCCATCATAACTTTCTTGCCGTAACATACTCCAATACTGGATGGAGGCCACTCCTTCTCATTACTTCAATGTTGGTCACTCTGTCCTCTCAATATCTCCTTGCACAGTATGTTCCAAAAGCCCCCAACCTCTGCTTCTATGCCTTTGTCATCTGCCAACTCTCCACATAAGAACATAAGACATAAGACATAGGAGCAGGAGTAGAGTAGATGTGGTCTCCTCTACATTGGGGAGACCAAACGCAGATTGGGTGACCGCTTTGCGGAACACCTCCGTTCAGTCCGTAAGGGGGACCCCGAGCTCCCGGTGGCCTGTCACTTTAATTCACCGCTTCACTCCCACTCTGACCTCACCGTCCTCGGCCTATTACACTGTTCCACGGAAGCGCAGCGTAAGCTCGAGGAACAGCACCTCATCTTTCGTTTAGGCACGCTACAGCCCTCTGGACTCAATATCGAGTTCAACAATTTTAGATCATAACCTCAGCTCCAATCACATTTATATTTTATTTTTTCCACCCTTTTATTTGCCCCCCCCCCCCCACCTTTTTTTTTCCTCCTAGAAGCTGGCAGCTGTCCTTCATTCTGCCAGTGGATTTCACACTTCTTTCAGCCTTAATCTGTCACATTAACACCACCTCTAGCCTTGCATATCTCTTAATGTCTCTTAATGTCTCTTCATCTCCCCCTTTGTTCTTTTATCCCCTCCCCCTTTTCCCAGCTTTACTCTGGCCTTAAATCTATTTGATTTCCGGCTCTTCACAGTTCTGACGAAAGGTCATCGACCTGAAACGTTAACTCTCTTTCTCTCTCCACGGATGCTGCCTGGCCTGCTGAGTTTTTCCAGCGTTTTCTGTTGTTGTTTCAGATTTCCAGCATCCGCAGTATTTTGCTATCGTAGGAGCAGGAGTAGGTCATTTGGCCCCTCGAGCCTGCTCCGCCATTCAATAAGATCATGGCTGATCTGATCTTGGCCTCAACTCCACTTCCCTACCCGCTCCCCATAACCCTTGACTCCCTTACCTTTCAAAAATCTGTCTATCTCCACCTTAAATATATTCAATGACCCAGCCTCCACAGCTCTCTGGGGAAGAGAATTCCAAGGATTCATGGCCCTCTGAGAGAAGCAATTCCTCCTCATTTCCGATTTAAAAGGTTGCCCCCTTATTCTGAAATTATGCCCCCTAGTTCTAGATTCCCCCACAAGGGGAAACATCCTCTCTGCATCTACCCTGTCAAGCCCCTTCAGAATCTTATATGTTTCAATAAGATCCCCTCTCATTCTTCTAAACTCCAATGAGTATAGGCCCAACCTGCTCAACCTTTCTTCATAAGACAACCCCTTCATTTCTGGAATCAGCCTCGTGAACCTTCTCTGAACTGCCTCCAATGCAAGTATATCCTTCCTTAAATAAGGAGACCAAAACTGTACGCAGTACTCCAGGTGTGGTCTCACCAACACCCTGTTCAGTTGTAACAGGACTTCCCTACTTTTATACTCCATTCCCTTTGCAATAAAGGCCAACACTCCATTAGCCTTCCTAATTACTTGCTGTACCTGCATGCTAACTTTTTGTGATTCATGTAGAAGGACCCCCAGATCCCTCTGTACCTCAGCATTTTGCAATCTCTCCCCATTTAAATAATAATTTGCTTTTTTATTTTTCCTGCCAAAGTGGATAACCTCGCATTTTCCCACATTATACTCCATCTGCCAGATTTTTGCCCACTCACTTAGCCTATCTATATCCCTTTGGAGATTCTTTGCGTCCTCCACACAATTTGCTTTCCCACCTATCTTTGTATCATCAGCAAATTTGGCAACATTACACTCAGTCCCTTCATCCAAGTCATTAATATAGATTGTACAGTAAATAGTTGAGGCCCCAGCACTGATCCCTGTGGCACCCCACTAGTTACAGTTTGCCAACCTGAAAATAATCCATTTATCCCGACTCTCTGTTTTCTGTTAGTTAGCCAATCCTCTATCCATGCTAATATATTACCCCCAACCCCGCAAGCTCTTATCTTGTGTAGTAACCTTTTATGTGGCACCTTATCAAATCCCTTCTGGAAATCCAAATACACGACATCTACTGGTTCCCCTTTATCCACCCTGCTCGTTACATCCTCAAAGAACTCCAGCAAATTTGTCAAACATGATTTCCCTTTCATAAAACCATGCTGACTCTGCTTGACTATATTATGATTTTCTAAATGTCCTGCTACCATTTCCTTAATGATGGACTCCAGCATTTTCCCAATGACAGATGTTAGGCTAATTGGTCGATAGTTGCCTGCTTTCTGTCTCCCTCCTTTCTTAAATAGGGGTGTTACATTTGCGGTTTTCCAGTCCACTGGGACCTCTCCAGAATCCAGGGAATTTTGGTAGATACAACCAATGCATCCACTATCTCTGTAGCCACGTCAAATAAAATTGTCAAATATACGTTACCCTCATCACATTCCATGATATGTCTCTCCTCCGTCTAAATATAATTCTAGATGGAGAATTCCATGTTGTTCTCTTTTTCTTACATTCTTCTTACAAGAGGCGTACTACCTCACAGGTATATAACCTTCACAACTACAGTGTTGACTAACTTTAGTCTTCCTGCATCTTTCCATGCTTGTCGTCAAACTATAACATAGGGCTGGATTTTGATACTGGGGCGGGCTGGGGTCGTGTTATCCACTTTTCGTATTATCCACCCGACTGCAATTGGATGTGGGAGAGCGATGCGATTTTCACCTAATTGGGCAATTGAGTTCCAGCATGTGGGAACCCATGACCCAATTAGTGTTTTCAGTCTAAAAGTCGCCTCTGATGATGTCATCATTGCTGCTGCATTGAAGGTCTGCAAAGACTGCCTGGCCTTTGCTGTGAGAGGACCTGAAGGCAAAATGAGCAGCAGCAGCCCTAAGTCTGCTCCCAGATATTTTTGCACCACCACCACCACCACTCCCAGATATTTCTTCTTCTTCTTCTCCTCCTCCTCCTCCTCCTCCTCGCAGCTGATAGTCAGCTTTCGAAATGTGTTACCGCCAGGTTTCACAATCGTGGTTCAGAACAGGCGTGCTTTACGTAGAAAAAGGGTTAAAATCACAAAGGCCTTTCAAAATGGCATTATAGAGGCAATTTAGTGCTTGTTAAGGGCCTTAACAGCCTATCCCGCCTCTGAGAGGTGGGACGGAATCGGGACCAGCAGACACGATTTAATAAAAATTGCGTGGAGGCGGGATGGAGACGGGCTTGTGCCCGCCCACCAGTTTTCGCAATTTTAACCCCCCACACGCCTCCAAACCCGCCTCCACGGGTCAATGAAAATTCTGCCCAGAATGTTGGTCTTTGGAAACCTGATTTTGAACCCTCACTTCTTTCCTTCATCACCTCGCTCCTCAGCCATCATGCTGTGTGCAACCAAGGATCCAATGGCGAGGGGCAGGATGCCACATTGTATTTGGTTCTTGGAGGACTCTGTGAGACTATGCTTCCATTTCTGTTTTCTGTTTCCATAATTAGTTGTGGGGGTGGGGGGACTTGAGAGATTTGTGCTGTTGCTTTCTTTATTGGCACAATCAAATTAAGAACAATACTTTACAGACAAGCACTGTACAACTGTAACTTTACACTATGATTTTATCACCTTTTCAATAATGCCATTGCAGAAAATCTGAAAATTAGTTGAAGAATTTTCACCACTCAACATTCAACCGCTCGGATCTTGGAACTGTCATGCAGTCGAGCATGATACATAATGCAGGATGTCATTTAGATGGATATTCTAGAGTTTTACTTGATTTAATTTCAGAATGGGAGGCAAGAAGCTTTCCAGAGACTTTCTGCAGGAGAAGAAATGGATTTGGTTAGAGTCCATGATAGAGAGGATTATATGCATTCTGTGGAAGGATAAGCTTTGATAGATCTACTGAAAGTGTGACAGTTGGCTCAGTGATACCACTCTAACATCAGAGTCAGAATGTTGTGGGTTGAAACCCTACTCCAGAGACGTGAGCACGGAATCCAGGTGACATTTCAGTCCAGTACTTAAGGAGTGCAACACTGTCAGAGGTGCTGTCTTTTGGATGGGATGCTAAACCAATCAAATGCCCTATCGGGTGGACATAAAAGATCCCACTGCACCATTCAAGGAAGAGCAGGGGAATTCTCCTTGTTTCCTGGCCAGCATTTATCCCTCAACCAACAAGGCTTTCAACATTTTTAGTAATTGTTTATCTTGATTCCAACTTTACTTCAAACTAGTGACTTTGAATTGAAACTTGTTATCAGCCTAAGCTCTGTGGTAGCACTCTTACCTCAGTCAGAAGTTGATTAGTTGATTACTCCATAGACGGCAAATGTGACACCATTGTTTGAGAAAGGGTGTAAGGACAATCCTAGTAACTACAGGCCGTCAGTTTAACATCAGTGGTGGGTAAAGTTTTAGAAACAATAATTAAGGAAAAAATTAACGGGCAATTGGAGAGGTTTAAGCTAATTAAGGAGAGCCAACACAGATTTGTAAAAGGCAGATCATGTTTGACGCAGATTGGGTTAGCAAAGCATATGGGATCTTGGGCTACATAAATAGAGGTACTGAGTACAAAAGTAGAGAAGTTATGCTGAACCTTTATAAAGCGCTGGTTAGGCCACAACTGGAGTATTGCGTCCAGTTCTGGTCACCACACTTTAGGAAGGATGTGAAGGCACTTGAGAGGGTGCAGAGGAGGTTTACCAGAATGGTTCTGGGGATGGGGGATCTTAGCTACAAGGACAGGTTGGAGAAGCTGGATTTGTTTTCTTTAGAGCAAAGGAGGTTGAGGGATGATTTGATAGAGGTGTACAGGATTATGACGGGTTTGGGTAAGCTAGATGGGGAAAGGCTGTTCCCACTAGTTGATGGTACAAGGACTAGGGGACACAGATTTGAGGTTTTGGGCAAGCGATACAGGGGGGACGTGAGGGAAAACTTTTTTATGCAGCGAGTGGTGAGGACCTGAAACTCGCTGCCGATGGAAGTGGTGGAAGCGGAGACACTCAATGTTTTCAAGGGAGACTGGATAGGCACTTGAGGGAAATAAACTTGCAGGGCTATGGGGATAGAGCAGGGGAATGGGACTGACTGGATTGATCTACAGAGAGCTGGCACGGACTCGATGGGCCGAATGGCCTCCTTCTGTGCCGTTATGACTCTAGCACATAATCCAGGCTGTCACTTCAGTGCAGCACTGAGGGAATGCTGCACCATTGGAGATGGTGTATTTTAGAAGAAACATTAACCTCAACCAACATCACCTAAATAACAGATATCTGGTCATTTATCTTATTGTTGTTTGTGGGATCTTGTTCTTTGCAAATGGCTGCCAAGTTTCGCTATAACAGTTACTATACTTCAAAAGTACTTCATTGGCCGTGAAGTTTTTTCATATAATGCATATGCAAATAGGGGGACCCTTTTGGAAATTGGTTTGCGACTGACTGCAGCATGAGCCGTGCAAGCTGCAGTCAGTTTTTCAGGCGCTCAGTAGCCTGGAGGCTGTCACCCAAAAGATAAGTGTCACATTTTTGACTTACCTTATTGAGGACCCAGGGGGAACCACATTAAAACCACAGGCCTCAGCCGGCCACTGCTCACTCCCTTCCTGATTACAACCCCCCTCGGAATCCCCTGAGAGTGTTGGCCGGTGTCTGAGCCAGCCCGTCTTGCTGCCCTCCTGTGACTGGCGAGGTGCCTCCGGCGGACCAATTTGCCGGCTTCATTAGGCACGTGGAACGTGCGCTGCACCAGGATCGTAGCACGATTTGGCCGTGGATCAACTTCTAGGCCAGAGAGGCAAGCAGAGAGAGAGAGAGAGATTGAGAGAGGACACAAAGAATGAATGCAAATGGAGAGAGAAAGAAAAGAAAGACTTGCATTTATATAGCGTCTTTCACGACCACCGGACGTCTCAAAGCGCTTTACAGCCAATGAAGTACTTTTTGAAGTGGAGTCACTGTTGTAATGTGGGACATGCAGCCAATTTGCACACAGCAGACTCCCACAAACAGCAATGTGATAATGACCAGATAATCTGTTTTTGTTATGTTGGTTGAGGGATAAATATTGGTCCCAGGACACCAGGGATAACGCCCCTGCTCTTCTTCGAAATAGTGCCGTGAGATCTTTTACGTCCACCTAAGAGAACAGACGGGGCCTCGGTTTAACGTCTCATCCGAAAGACGGCACCTCCGACAGTACAGCACTCCCTCAACACTGCACTGGAGTGTCAGCCTAGCTTTATGTGCTCAAGTCCCTGGAGTGGGACTTAAACCCACAACCTTCTGAGTCAGAGGCGAGTGTGCTACCCACTGAGCCACAGCTGACACAGCTGTCACAGAGAATGCATATGTGTGTGTGTGTGAGAGAGAGAGTAAGCATTCAGAAGAAAGTGAAGGGGAGAATGTGTGCAAGAAAAAATGTTAAACAGCAAATGGCAGGAAGTGTATACTTTTCTCCATTTCCTAATAGTAGTAAAAAAGGGGGCATAACCATAAACTGAAACATCTGCTTTATATTCATTCTGACATTTTTGCAAATGGAAGATAGAACTGTATATATGGGTTTAAATTACCTCAAACATTAGCATAAATTCCTGTCTATTTTATTTCCTCTTTATTGTAATACATGCATTAACCTGGTATTACTGTCTGCATTAAAATAGTGCAGAGAGAAATTAGGCAGTCACATAAATAGGTGAGCTAAAAATAATGAGCAGGGGCCATTAAACCCAAGAATGAAGCAGATAAGAGAGATGTATAGGATAGATATTCCACCCATTCATTGGGAATGTACAGAAAATTAAACCCTAGAGTAACAGAGACAGAAAGACAGAGACAGATAGAAACTGAAACACAATTTAAAAAAAACAGAGAACCAAGGACAAGGAGAACAAAACTGAGGAATGTGCCACTTGACTGATTTGTAACTTTTAATTAGCTGCAGCTCGGTATCCTGGATAACCAGCTTCAAAGTGACATTTCTGGTGAAATGCCCAAATGAATGATTAAAACTTCCTGAAAAAATACAGGGGTAAGAAAAATTTATATACATATAAACAACACATATATGACACTTTTACCAGAAATCAGACAATGTGAATTTAAAGTGGTTTAAATTCTTACAACCCATTAATTTGACAGAGGTTTATTTCCCTGAAATGCCTTTTATATTCTGAGTTAAATACTGCAACATGACATATAATCAGAGATTAAATTCAATCAGTTCCCCCAATGGCTCATTTGTAAAGCCAGCTGAGTCATAGAGATCAAAAGATCCCAAGTTCAATTCGTGCTCTGTGCTGAGTTAGTTCATTTCAGTCAGAATGGCAGTAGGGGCACTTGCACTTGTCTATCAGCACCCCTGAGCGAGGGAAGGGAAAAATCAGTTTGGGTGTTTGCTCCTGACACTTATCCAGTGACCCCCTGCTGGAATGTATACATTTGTATGGACATTGGATGAAAATAGGGTTGGATTCAGCAGTGATGCACCTCTAATTGAATTGCCTGCTGCGATACAGATAAAGACATGGAGAATGACCACTGGGTTGAAATGCTAGAGAATGACGAGCACAAATGGAAAGCTACTTCACCTAGAGGCAGTGTCTTCAGGAGAGCAAGGGGGGAGCAAACTGCCAAAAAAGAAGATTCAGTGGGAGTACAATTTTCCAATATTGTCATAGGGATGTTTCTACTAGGCTTTTATAAACGGATGCATAACATGAGACAGCTAATGGTTGTTTTTACAGCAGTTTTCACAGAGTGACAGGTCTATTTTTATTTTCAAACATTCAATTGCTAGTCTTTGTGTTTAACCCCAAGTGCCAAATGCTATACAGTGAGAGAGTGAAAAGAATGTCACATTATTCATTCGCAGGAAAGAACTGAAGACAATAAATGTTTTTAAAACCTAACATTCTAGGAATAAATTAATCTTCCTCTGCTGAAGCTGACTGAGTGTTAGGGATCAGTATGGTATGGGACACTAAGGGTTCCGATCTTTGATTAGAACCAATAAGGCACAATAAAACACACTGTAAGACAGAAACATTTGCAGTCAGTACCTATTTTGGTAACGTTGATAAAATCCCACAGAAGTAAAGGAACAAAAGATAAAGAATTAGGCAGATAATCTCAGAATTGACTGGATTTCCATAATATCTTGGCAGCAAGAGCTCTCCAGTCTGATTTAAAATTTAAATTAACTCCCGCCTGCACAGTTGCACCAATAACCTCATGAATAAGAGGTTGATTCCTTTCCAGGTCTACCCAGTTTTGCTCTGATTTGAACTTTTTAAATAAAATACGTCTGGCAGCAACAATAAAACTGCAGATTTCATTCTTTTTAAAAATAAGCATTGGAAATTATGTAAAAAAAAAGCCGGAAGCTCAAGTTATGTTCATTTGGAAGTCATAGGTGAGCTGATACTGCAGTCTGCTAGTGTACTGTGCAACAGACAAGGAAGGGGGCTGATTTTAACTTGCTGAAATCTGTGTTAACAGGACGGTAACAGCCTCAAAATGGGGTCAGTAGACTTACAGCCCTGTTAAACGCTATCAATCTGTCCGCCATCATTTTTACAGGGGCCTACCTTTAGGCGGCCAATGTGCCTGCTTGTTTCAGTCGGTCGGCCTCTTTTGATATACGAATAGGGGCCTTATGCCGTACATAGGACCCCGATTGCCATTTTAGGAGAGAACTGGTTGCAGCGTGCGCCGTGCACTCTCCAACCAATTATACTGGAGATGCAGCTGAATAGACCCTCGCAAGTTAAGCTTGAAATTATTTTTATTAGGCCAGGAAGAGCAGGAGTGATCCTCCGCGCCCCACAATACTAACCTGGGCTGCTGCCACTCCGGGCTCCCCTGTCCTAGATCACGACACCGCCCTCTGGACAGACCTTGCTGCCAGCTGGGCAGCCTCCGGGCCCCCCGATATTGCACAAATCCTGCCAGCTGCATCAATTAAACATTCGGAAGGCTGAAGCCATTGTCTTCGGCCCCTGCCGCAAACTCCATTCCCTAGCCAAGGGATTCCATCCCTTTCCCTGCCCATTGTTTCAGGCTGAGCCAGCCTATTCGAAACCTTGTCCAATTTGACCCTGAGCGGAGCTTCTGACCCCATATTCTCTCCATCACTAAAACCGCCTACTTCCACCTCCATAACATTGGCCATTCCCTCCCATGCCTCAGCCCACCTGCTGCTGAAACCCTCAACCCTGCTTTTGTTACCTCCAGACTCGACTATTCCAATGCTCTTCTGGCCAGCCTCCCATCTTCTACCTTCTATAAACTTGAGAGCTCATCCAAAACTCTGCTGCCCGAATCCTAACTCAAACCAAGTCCCATTCACCCAACATGCCTGTGCTCACTGTCCTACATTGGCTCCCACTCCCCGAACACCTCAATTTTTAAATTCATATCCTTGTGTTCAAATCCCTCCTTGGCCTCACCCCTCCCTATCTCTATAACCTCCTCCAGCCCTACAACCTTCCATGGTCTCTGCGTTCCTCTAACTCTGGCCTCTTGTCCATCCCACCAGCCCCCCTTCCTTCACACCAACATCGGTGGCTATTCCTTCAGCTGTCTAGGCCCTATGCGCTGGAATTCTCTCCCTAAACCTCTCCACCTCTCTCTCCTTCTTTAAGACTCTCCTTAAAACCTACCTCTTTGACCAAGCTTTTGGTCACCTGTCCCAATGTCTCCTTCTTTGGCTTGGTGTCAATTTTTGTCTGATTACGTTCTTCTGAAGCGCCTTGGGACATTTTACTACATTAAAGGCGCTATATAAACGTAAGTTGTTGTTGCATCAGGATGCCCATTTTTGGAGTGGGCAGCTCCTGGTTCTATTTAAATGAAGTTAGGGCCTCAAAATGCTCCAGACTCTTTGCTGCCGGCCAATGGAAAGCAACATCAGGCAGGGTGTAAAACAGGTGGCCAATCCAATCCATTGGTTTCATGCTGGGTGGGTAGGTTAAAATTACTCTCCCAGCCTTGGCTTCTCCTAGCCAGTGAGCTGCCAGGCTCAAGGAGGAATGCCAAGTGGATTTGTGTACCAATTAACAGGAGGAAGGGAAACTGGCTACCATTACTGCACTGCCGCAGTGTAGCATTGTCAGAAATAATGGAGATAGCTGAAGTTCCTTATCCATTCTTACATCTTGAGTGCACAGTTTGGGCAGTTACTTACGAATGTTTGCAGTTGGAGTGAAGTGTAAATTAGCAAACATAGGTCATGAATTTATCAGTTTATCTAAAAATGAGAAAAAGAGAGGGACTATTATGTCAAAGTGGATTTGTACTGCTGAAACCTCCATTATTTAAATCCAAACTGAACTGATTGAATAAACATCTCTCTCTGATGGCTTTTTAAGATATCTGCACAGAGAACCTGTAGTTACTGAATCGTAATTGTACCAGGATTAGTACCCATGACCATGAGAGATGTCAATTCCCACTCAACATAACAACATAACGGATCTGCTGCATATGCCGATTAAATAGCACAATTACAACCTGTGAAACCAATATGGCAGAGAATGAAGAAAAGTCATCTACCCCTGATCTATATTGGCATGAAAATCATGTCAACTCCTAGTTATAAATTTATGGGAAAATTCAGGAGAATTGCAAGTCAGTGAACCAAGAAAATACACTGAGAGCCCAAGTAAAACAATCAGTAAACTGATTGCAGCTCAGTGAGTCAGTCCACCACTTTGCCCTGAAATCCCGGTATAAAACCTAGCATCACGCTCCTCTGAGCTCTGCAATGCTTCCGACAATGTACTGCTGATTAACAAAATTAAACAATATAAAATTGAAATGTCAGCTCAGTTTAGCATGGTCACTGCTGAAATAAGGAGGTTGCGAGAAATGATACAGCAGATAGAACATGGTGCTGTTGGGAACTGCCACACTGCAGAGGTTGAGGCCTAATTGCAGTATCAACTCAATAGTGATGCTATTGTCTCCTAGAAATTCAATCAGTTTGATAATTGAGGTTATCTTATAGCTATCAAGAGCTTTGAAATAGATGAGGGGTGAGAAAATAAAATCCAATAAATTTATGGACCAGAGTCACTCAGCATATATATATACACACACATGTTGAATGCTCGCACCAAAGTCCAGCAAGTTAAAACATTATGGACCATCATGATTCACATGGATTTAAGAGTGAATTTACCTACTTAAACATAAGAATGGTCGTTTTTAACTTTATCGTTTGTTAAGACCCACCAGGAGTAATTTTGACCTTCACTGCCTGGGCAGTAATCTGGCAGAGTGGATCAACCGTCTGATGTAGAACGCACTTGAATTTTGTTCCCTGAAGATGAAAATTACCTCCTCCCTTTTTAATCTGATTATTTTTATATCAAAAGAGGAATATTACTATAAGGGGGGGGGGGCCTGATTTTCAATATGAAGTACTCCCTCAGCGCAGTCAAGTGAAAAAAAGTGAGCTATTACCCATTAGGAATGATCTTTATCTAAAGGGGGTGCATGCACAGAGAGACCTGGGGGTATATATGCACAAATTGTTGAAGGTGGCAGGGCAGGTTGAGAAAGTGGTTGAAAAAGCATATGGGATCCTGGGCTTTATAAATAGAGGCATAGGGCTGGATTTTGCCAATGGGGAGCTTTTGGAGGCGGGACCCCTACTTGTCGGGTTTTAGTCCCGCCTCCATCGACTTCTGGCCAACCCACGCTATTTTCCCTTGATTGTACTTGGGCGGGCTTAGCAGGCCAAATTAAGGGGAAGCCGGTTACAGAGAACGTCAGCGTAGGACGTTTCATCTGTCAATTTTGACAGATGAATTGTCATCATTTGACAGCTCTGTGAAGCTGTCAAACACTGACAGTCTATGTTGTTTGATGAGTTCTTGTATTCAAGACTCATCAAACCGCTTTTGTGAGCAGAAATTAGATGGTGGTTGCATTGGAGAATGCAGCAGCCATCTGTCATCTCTGCTGGTGAGATGCGAGACTCTCCGCATCCCCAACGTTTGAAGCCTGCAGGAAGAAACAAAGGTAAGTAAACATTTTCTATCACCTTCCATTCACCTCACATACTTACCTCTCCACACTTGCACCCATCGCTTACCTTCACAGCGCATTTTTGCACACCTCCGACCCCCGCAGACCCACTGCTCGCCTCGCTGACCCTGGTGGGGTTCGCAGCCTTCGGGAAGCCCGCACATGTGTGGGTAAAATGGGGATAATCCTCTTATCTTCCTGTTAACTAGTTAAGTGGCTGTAATCCCCTTCCCGCCTCCAAGGAGATGGGACCTGGCGCGGGTCGGCTACCCGCCTCCTGGCAAGATGGCACGGAGGCGGGTTGGGGGCGGGATGGGCACCAGCCCCCAGATTCTGCCATTTTCCCGGCAGTCCCGCCTCCATACCCGCCTCCCCAGGGCTGGCATGATCGCGCCCATAGAGTACAAAAGGACGGAAGTTATGATGAACCTTCATAAAACACTGGTTCGGCCTCAACTGGAATATTGTGTCCAATTCTGGGCACCACACTTTAGGAAGGATGTGAAGGCCTTAGAGAGGGTGCAGAAAAGATTTACGATAATGATTTCAGGAATGAGGGACTTCAGTTACGTGGATAGACTGGAGAAGCTGGGGTTGTTCTCCTTGGAGCAGAGAAGGTTGAGAGGAGATTTGATAGAGGTGTTCAAATTCATGAGGCGTCTAGACAAAGTAGATAGAGAGATACTGTTCCCATTGGCGGAAGGGTCGAGAACCAGAGGACACAGATTTAAGGTGATTGGCAAAAGAACCAAAGGCGACATGAGGAAAAACTTTTTACGCAGTGAGTGGTTAAGATCTGGAATGCACTGCCTGAAAGGGTGGTGGAGGCAGACTCAGTCGTGGCTTTCAAAGGGGAATTGAATAAGTACCCGAAGGAAAAAAATTTGCAGGGCTACGGGGAAAGGGCGGGGAAGTGGGACTAGCTGAAGTGCTCTTGCAGAGAGCCGGCACGGGCTCGATGGGCCGAATGGCCTCCTTCTGTGCTGTAACCATTCTATGATTCTATGATTCTATAATTCAGTTCTCTCATAGCAGTCTGCTGGAGACCTTGCATGATGACTTTAAAATCAATAAAGAGTGGCACCATCTTAGGCCAATGGAAAGATCGTCATCAAGGGTTCCATGGCAATAGCTTGGATAGGCATTCTCTTTGGTCTTGATTATGGAAGTGCCAGCAATTTAAAAAGTTAAAATTGAATGCTGGCTGAGAACAGTTGTGCACTCGGCCAGTCACTGAATTTTTAAATTATTGCCGCCTCCAGACCAATACCTAGGACCAAGAACAATACAGATTTGCACTACTGCTGTGGAACCACTAGATGATATCAAACAGATGAGTTTTCATCAAACTATCATCAGGGGGATAAAAACAAAAGTTCATCCCAACAACTTGAAAATGTATTTGCATTTCTGGCCAATTTTCTTTGCTGCGGCCCCTGAACCTCATTGGAATATTGTTCTACGGGTGCCAGCAGCCCTCTGGTATGTAACGCATGTGACCATTCTTCATACTTAAGCTAGAATTGTGAAGGCTATTCGACTGTGGGGGGATTCACACCCAAGCTTAACCCTATTCTTACTCAATATTGACACAGGAAAGTAGATACATTTTTGAAAAAGAAAATTTGGAAGGGTATGGCGAAAGAGCAGGGGAATGGGATTAAGTAGATAGTTCTTTGAGAGCTGGCATTGACCTCTTTACTGTAACATTCTATCACTTTACATGTACGTAGGGGTTATTGAATAGCAATGACAATCAGGAACCCAGCTGAATATTTTCCCCCTTGCTAACTCAGGGCACCAATACCAAATGTGGCACCCCAACTGTTGTTCCTACTGAGATCAGTTAACACAGCAGGCATTCGAGAAATCAAACCTGGCACTTGCTCATCTGCAAGGCTTTATCCACTGAGCCATCAGCAAAGCTCTTAGAAAAAGAAGTGACAATCCTAAACTACATGGTAGAGAGAATGTTTTACATTGAAAGTACAGCAATGGTCTCTTTAATTGTATTATATCTTTTGAAAAATGGACAAAAATCATTTGCCTTATTTACGTATTTTAAAATCTCAGTTTTATTGATGTCGCACATCGATGGAAAACAATTAATAAAAAATGCAGACTTTAACAGAGAATGGATTTGTTACAAAGCCTGAGTGGCTCTGCTGCAAGTCGACATTAATATTTGAAGCAGATATTTGAACTGTTTGTATAACTGCAATTAGATTAATATAGAGAAAATTTTCAATAAATTGCAAGATTATATGCTTCCATTTTAAGATACAGCATTAGATTACTGAAGAATACAGTGAACCCTTGAAAGCACTGCTAATTTATATGGTAATTGGCTTCACTTTACAGAAGTCTTCCCTATTAAATATAAAATCCCATCTGGCTTTTTTGATTTTTGCCAGTGCAATGTTCACATTAATTGCAGAATGTGAACCTGATGTCAGACTTACTTTATCATGTGTAATACTGAAAATGAGCAGGCTTAAATTGTATTCTTCCATTTATAATACACAAATTAAAATAATTAAGCTCTTAATAAATTTGAGTGCTTCTGCATTTGTTAGAAAAGAGGTACAGAAATATTATTGCTTTAAATGCTATTTTAAGTTGATATGTAACCACTAAATACTTATATGTTACTGTTGTTAAATCATAATATTAGTGAATATTATTGCCTGGCTTTTGCGTGTGACTTAAAATGCTTGTATTGACTTTGAAAATGTCTGCGAATATTGCAGCCGTCAAATATTATTGTCTGCCTGTCTTTTGCCTTGTGCGATGAGAGCTACATAAGGTATAATATATTCTGGGTAAATTAAAACCCAAGCTAAAACTTTGAACCAGAAGGAAATGCAGATACCTTTTCCATGGCTGCAATTTCAGGCTGATGCAAAACGATTCTGTGTGCACATTGAAGTGAAAGTGACAGCTTAAATGTGAAGTCAGGTCCTGCTCTGACTCACTAATCCACTAAAGCCAATAAGGTGTGAGACTCCCATCTAGGAGGCCTTCTCACACCAGATTGATCTCACCCCCCTCACCCAGCTGCAGTATAACTCCAGGTCAGTGTGAAACTGCATCTGATTGGTGTCCAGTTGAACTTCCTGGGAACTTTTAAACGTTGTATGGAATCTTTTTAATCTTAGGAGAAGGTGAATGCTTCTGCTTGCACTCTCTTAACATTAAAAATGAATTGCTGGAGAAGCAGAGCTCTCTCACGTGTCAAAGTATGCACACACACTCGCACAGCTCCTGTGTTGCTGACCTTAGTGTGACCATGTGGGTAGTATAATTCTCAATCTGACGACTGCACATTACACTCCATGGATACCAACCTAAGACCGATAGCTACAATGTAACAATCTCTGTTGCAACATGTATTGCACACCCTTAGGCACTCAAAACTCGATACAAAGAAACCCTTTCATAGTGTGTACTCTCCATTAAAAGGCTATTTCATCTGGCTTCTAAATGAGGTTGTCATATAGGGTAGCTCCTGTACTAGTATAGAAGCTCACACTTGAAAGGAGATTGGTTGGCATTCTCGCATAAAGAAAGACTTCCATTTCTCCAGCGCCTTTCATGACCTCAGGACGTCCCAAAGCACTTTACAGCCAACGAAGTACTTTTGGAGTGTAGTCACTGTTGTAATGTAGGAAACACGGCAGCCAATTTGCGCACAGCAAGCTCCCACAAACAGGATTATGATAATGACCAGATAATCTGCTTTAGTGATGTTGATTGAGGGATAAATATTTGCCAAGACACCGGGGATAATTCTCCTATGAAATAGTGCCATGGGATCTTTTATGTCCACCTGAGCGAGCAGACAGGGCTGCGGTTTAACGTCTCATCCGAAAGTACACCCTCAGCATTGTACTGGAGTGTCAGCCTAGATTTCTGTGCTCAAGTCTCTGGAGTGGGCCTTGAACACATATCCTTCTGACTCAGTCATTTCACTTCTAGCACCAGGGTTTGAATCCAATTCAAGTCGATGAGGTGAAAGTATGCTCTCTTTCATGTTTGTTCAATGTCTTAATGAATTTGGATAATTTTAACTCAATTTCCTCACAGTAATTCCAATCCATATCCCACAATTGTTCATAATTTTACATTAATTCAACAACTTCACTCTGAGAGACTTTAAGGACGACATGTGTAGCAAAATAGAATATTAAATTGAAGCAGTGGGGTATACTCTTTGGAGATTGAAATTAAGGAACATTGTTGGGGTATTCAAAAGGGAAGTGAATCTCACTTATGCTGTACCAGTGACACATTGGCTCAGTTGGTAGCACCCCAAGTCAGAAGGTTGTTGGTTTAAGATGCATTATAGACTTGAGTGTATAAGATAGGCTCACTTTTCAGTGCAGTACTGAGGGAATGCGAAGGTGCTGTCTTTCAGATGAGACGATAAACCAAGGTCCCATCTGCAAGCTTAGGCAGATGTAGAAGATCCCATGGTATTATTCCAAAAAGAGTATGGAGTATAAGTTGTGATTTGTAACCAATAAATAGTGTTTAGTGCAAGACTTGTGGTCTTGCTTCTTCTTTGATGATTTATCAAGAAAGAGTTCATTTACCAACTCAACAGCTTGAGGGTAATCTAATTGAGAGTTAGTAAACTAAATTCATTTTGATCTGAACTGGGTTAAATGTAAGGCAGTGCAGCAACTCAGGCATCATTCATCCCTAGACGCTGGAAGGTAAAACCCCAGACAGCTCCTTAGTAAGAAGTTAAATATATAGGGCATGAATTACAAAAGCAAGGAGTCAATGGTGAATCAGTACAAGGGACTAGTTCGGCCATAGTTGGAGTATTGTATGCAGTTTGGGCAGCCTATAGAAAACATATTTGGCCAACATGGAGTCACTAGCATGATACAAGGAATCAGAGGATATAGTTCTGATGAGAGATTTAAAAACTAGGGCTGTGTTTACTAGAGCAGAGAAAACTAAGGGGGTAATTTAATATAAATGTTCAAAATAATGAAAGTGCTTGTGAGTGTAGATGGTGGAAGATTATTTCCACTAGTTGGTGAAGCAGTGACAAGTAGGCATAAACTCAGGATTAGTACTAAAAGCATAAAGGGGGAGATGAGAAGGATTTTTTTTGCATGCAAAAGGCTATTAGGATATAGAATTGTTCTATCAGAAAAAGGCACAGTGCTATGGGGAGAGAGCAGAGCAGTGGGTTTCGTTTTAAATGCTTCAGCAAAGAGCTGACAGAAAAGTTGGTTCACATGGTCTCCTTCTGTGTTTTTATTTTTTTAATGGATTACTACAAGTGGCTATTGAAGTTGGATCAATCGCAAAGTTAAGAGGGAATCAGATAAACACTTGAAGGAGATAAATATTATAGTGCAAGGCAAAAGAGCTGGTAATGAGATTAGAATACAAAGTACTGGAGCAGGCACAATTGGCCGCGTGACCTCCTTTTGTACTGAAATTTCATGCTTTTTTCAGGAAGGAAACTGAGACATCTACTGTTAGCTTCCATTGGAGCTTTGAGTTGAGCTGCACTGAAGCTGAACCAGAAATCCTCTCAGGCCATCACCTTGAAGACCGCACATCAGGTTGTTGAGTTGATTAGTTTGCACTCTGGGATCTCGGTTCAAATCCACCGTAAGATGAAAATCTTGGGTGTCTGCTGGCTGTAAGTGTCCAATGTGAAATGGGTTTGGACAGGCTCAGTCCAGTTCCTGTAGGCATAGGACCACTGCTCAAAACTTTCCAAATTTAGTACACAAATTGGCAATCTCAGTCAAAGAGCCACAAAATGCCTGAAGCAGAAAATGAAAAAGTGTCACGACGGTGCACTATGAGGTGTTCCTCTGAGGATAGGGCTAAGGCACTTTGTTGAAGCAGATTAGAGGCAGCTTTCTTCTGCATCTAATTGTGCTACACTTCACCTAGGAATGCATGATTCTGACGGTGTGAACCTGAAATGGGATAGAGTTTCATTCCCCAGCACTAACATCCTCACAAAATAAATATTTTTAGAGATTTAGAAGCTTATATTTGCCTAATAAGATATATAAATTCTATAAAGAAAGAAAGACTTGCATTTATAGAGCACTTTTCACGACCACCGGACATCCCAAAGCGCTTTACAGCCAATGAAATACCTTTTTTGGACGTGTAGTCACTGTTGTAATGTAGGAAATGCAGCAGCCAATTTGCGCACAGCAAGATCCCACAAACAGCAATGTGATAATGACCAGATAAACAGTTTTTGTTATGTTGCTTGAGGGATAAATATTGGCCAGGACACCAGGGATAACTCCCTTGCTCTTCAAAATAGTGCCATGGGATCTTTGATATCCACCTGAGAGAGCAGACATCTCGGTTTAACGTCTCATCCAAAAGACAGCAGCTCCAATAGTGCAGCGCTCCCTCACTAGAGTGTCAGCCGAGATTTTTTTGTGCTCAAGTCTCTGGAGTGGGACCTGAACCTACAACCTTCTGACTCAGAGTGCGAGGGTGCTGCCCACTGAGCCACTGGCTGACACAGGCAAAAAAAATGAACATATTTAATGGTAAATTACTTCCACCAGGTACAATTGGCACTATTTTTGTGTGTTATTTCATACTATAATCAGTCACAATAATATAAGGTTGAAATATTCGACTGCTTGTCAACAACAGATGTCTTATAATTGTCTTATATTATCTGCTATGCACTTCCAGCATTATCTGTTTTTAAATCTATACAGGTGTTCTCATAATGAATTACATTTGTTTGAAGTTTTAATTAATTTGCACGTAAAAGATACATTGGTTTACCTAATTAGTGGTGCATGTAGTAATTCAACATTTCTTCAGGACTTTGGCTGCATTTCAATTCATTAAAATAATGGAATTTATAAAGTGGCAACACTGGTACAAAATATCTTGATGTGGATGATTAATATTCGTCATTTATCTAGCTTATGCTTTGGATGACAGCTTGTTCGCTGTCCCGACCTTTTCAATATGGCACTCTAAAGAGATTCTGATGTGACTTTTTCTGTTTGAAGTATTAAGAATGTGGATAGGATTCCCACCTTTTATCTAGACTGAAACCAGACAGTGGGCAGGGCTGGGGTAGGGCCAAGGTGTGATATAGGAAAGAAGTTTTTAATTAATATTTCAACTACTGTGTTGTCTCAATATTCAACTGGTATAAGCATTATTTCAATGCTCTCTCCTTTCTCTTTCTCCCTCTGTTGCAGAATTCCCTGCGACTGCTACTGTTTTTTTGTTTAAATGCAGCACCTCTGGTTCCTCATTACTGTTTAGTAGATATATATTTGAATTATATTTTGTTTCTGCTTTTTCTATTATTTTCCATATATATTTGCAAGCAATTCTGTGGTTCCAGTCACAGTAGAAAGTATTTATTGGTACCTTTTTACATTGTTTCTATTTGTTTTGCTGAACTATCTCAGCTTTTGATTAGTATTTCTATTATATTTTGTCTTTCTAAAGCTTTGACCTGAGTTCCGATATTTGTTTGGAGGCAGTAGCTTGTGTTTTGTGTTTATTTTGACACTGTCTCCCTTGACAACGCCTTGTCCCAGTTCCGATGCTAACTGACGAGAGAAATGAATTCCTTCTGTCTCCAGGACCAGCTGCAGCTCCAGACTGGAAGCTGGGTCACACTGTTCTGCATCTTCTTCTGTTAGTAAATGTAAGATTGTGGCTGGCTCTAGCTTCACCAACTTGTTGCCATTCTCCCTGAAGCAGCAATGCAGCTGCTCAAGTGTCTCCTGCGAGTCCCACTCTTACAGCTCACAGTATTTTGCTGTAAACTTCCAGGCCCAGCTGTTTCTCTCTTTTGTTTGTGTCCCTGGACTTTATCTCCATTCTCTGGTAGTTCGGGAGCAGCAAGAGCAGCTCAAATCACTTGGTGTTGACATTTTATTGTTCGCCAACAATACCAGACAGAAAAAGCTTGATGAAAACTTGACAAAAAATGAGCAAAAATAGCATTTCGATAAAATGTCCCAATGTGCTTTGCAGGAGAAGAGGATGAACACAGAACAGGATGTAGAGAGAAGTTCGGGAAGTGACTGGAACCAGAGGGCTATGGTGGGATTGGTCTGCAGCAACAGCTCCCCACCCCCGCCCCCCCACAGTGACCTTAGTCTTAGTCGAGTTATTTTTGGACTTTCAAAAAATTATCTATTTTATATATTGGAAGTCTTGTGCCTACATGCACCTTCTGTTATGTAACACCTTCTGTAAAGTCACCCTTCTTTTTCCACACTCACAAACCCCTAAGCTGCCGTCCTAGACCATGAGACTGCTCCCAATGCAACCAGAGCCTGGGACCCTCCCTCCCCAATGCTTCCTGACCCCCCAAACCCTTCTCGCAGTGATCCCTGATCCCAGGACCTACTCCAATAATCCAGGACCCATTTCCACAGTGCTCCGAGCCCAAGGAATGCTTCTCAGCACTCCCAAACCCCAGAATCACCCTCGAAGTACTGCCATACATTGATACTGTGCCACCATCCCCTCAGAAGGGCACCAGCTGCCAATTTGGCAGCCTAAAACAGGCGTTAGGCCCCTTGAATATGCAAAGCATGGATCTAACACCTGTTTTAGTACCCCAATGCCAAATTTGCAAAAGACTGGGAAATTTTTCAGGGCCCCAACATCGAGCTGCATCGAACACCCGATTATGTAGATGAGGCCGAGGCCCAATTTCCAGTCAGCCTTGGAGCATAATCTTTTGGTACACGTTGCAAGCATGCCACTTACTTTTCGCTGGTTTTCGTCACAAGACCAATTTCCTGGCCTCTCTCAAATAACTGCCTGTGTTTTTTTATTCTTTTTATGAAGTGTGATACTGAAATTTGACTATGACATTTTGGGCTGGATTTTGATACTGGGGCGGGTTGGGGTCGTGACATCCGCATTTCGTGTTATCCACCCGACTGGAATTGGATGTGGGAAATTGATGCAATTTTCACTTAATTGGGCAATTGAGTTCCAGCATGTGGGAACCCATGAACCAATTAGTGGTTTCAGTCTGAAAGTCGCCTCTGATGATGTCATCATTGCAGGTCAGAGACTGCCTGGTCTCAGAGATTGCCTGGCCTTTGCTGTGAGAGGACCTGGATGCAAAATGAGCAGCATCTCAGAGAGAGAGAGAGAGAGAGATTGCAACCAAGTCCTCCCAGGCAGTCTCTGAAGACATTCAATGCAGCAGCATCAGAGGCGACTTTCAGACCTAATACTACTACTACCTTCATCACAATACTACTACTACCTTCATCACATCTCTGTTGTAATAGTGGACCTGCAGCTGATAGTCAGCTATCCACTTGTGCTCCCGCCAGGTTTCACTGGCATGTTTCACATCAGGCGTACTTCACGTCGAAAAAGGGTTAAACTAGCTAAAACGTTTCAAAATGGCATTACAGAGCCAATTTAGGGCTTGTTAAGGGCTTTAATGGCCTCTCACGCCTCTTGGAGGCAGGACGGAGTTGGGAACCCCACGACCGATTTTGTCAAAATTGCGTGGAGGCGGAATGGAGTCGGGATGGGGTCGGGACCTCCGAATCTGCAACTTTAACCCCCCACACGCCTCCAAACCCGACTCCACGGGTCATTGAAAATCCAGCCCTTTAAGTGTGGCGGACTGCAAATAAGAAATATGACAGATAGCAAATGCACACCAGAAGTAGTATTTCATATTACGCATGGATTTTCCAATAGTGCTACTCACAGGAAGTTAGAGGACAAAGGGGGAAAATTCGTCCCCTTAGAGCCTCCCATTAGCGCCAGTAGATGTGGTTTTTTGTTAGTTACACCCACTGCAACAGTTTCATTCAGTAATTTCAAGGTTCTTTTGTATCAGGAGTCTTCTGGCAACTAAAAAGTAGCTACATTTATTCTTCAAAGATTCAAACTGCTACACTTGGTTACATTAATGGGGTCTGTACTGGCAGTCGACCTCGCCCTCCAGGATCTACAGCGGAGTGAGCGGAGACAGCAAGAAAGACTGGAACATGTAGCCAGAGGGAGGAGGAGGGCCATCAGGGCTCTCAACAGGAGAACTTATCCTCCGAAGGTATTCCGAGAGCACTTCTCCTACCTCCAATTAAGCGAGGAGCAGTGTATTAGAAGGCTTTGCTTCACCAAGGAGGTGGTCACAGAACTCTGCCACCTCCTGCAACCAGACCTCCAGCCTCAGACCAGGGCACCCATGGCTCTCCCAATGTCAGTCAAGGTCACTGTCGCCCTCAATTTCTTTGCCAGCGGATCCTTCCACTCTGCAACAGGAGACATAGCTAACATCTCATAGTTCGCCGTCCATCGCTGAATCTGGGAGGTCACTGAGGTTCTCTACAGCAGGAGAAGGGACGACATTAGCTTCCTGATCACCAGAGAGAAGTAGGACGAGCGTACATGTGGCTTTTCCAGGATTGCGGGCTTCCCCATAGTGCAGGGCTCCATTGACTGCACCTACATGGCGTTGCTGGCACCACATAACAATCCTGAGATCTTCTGTAACCACTCACTTAATGTGCAGTTGGTGTGTGACCACAGACAGTGAATTCTTAATGTCAATGCCCTCTATCCTAGCAGCAGCCACGATGCCTTCAACCTGCACCAGACCGATGTGCCAGCATTCTTCCAGCCACCACGCCAAGCTCGAGGGTGGCTGCTCGGAGACAAGGGCTATCCGCTTTCCACCTGGCTCATGACTGCTCTCCGCTCGTACCCAGCACTCATATAATGAGAGCCATGCTGCCACCAGGAACATCATCGAGCAGACTTATTATTGAAGCAATGGTTCCGCTGCCTTGACCGCTCGGGAGGAGCCCTCCAGTACTCGCCAGAGCGAGTGTCCCATTTCGTGGTGGTCTGCTGCATGCTCCACAACTTGGCCATCATGAGGGTGCAGCCCTTGCCAGCAGGGACTGTGGGACCACCTCAGGAGGAGAACAAGGCAGAGGAGGATGAGGAAGAGGACAAGGATGAGGAGCAACAGGTGGGATGGAGGAGGCAGCGAGACAATCGGCCTTCTGGAGGGGTTGTCCATGACTGGTTCATCACATGAATGAAACCCCAGATCCCCGTAGCTCACCACATCCCCATCATACAATCCCTGTCTCATTGTGTATCACAGCGTCCTCCTGGGCGCCAATGTGAAATGAGAGAGACCACAAAATATTCCAAACACCATTAATAAATGTATCTATAAACATATCACACATATCACATGAATTCTAATAACTAATGACCCTTGTGCCTGCCATAGTTGAATAGCTATCATTGTGTGCAAGGTGTGAGATGTGGGTGTGAGTGTTGCCATGTAGAGATTGTTGGTGGGTGAGTGCTGGGGGTGTGGTGCTTTGGGCAATGTGTGAAGACTGTGGTTCAGATGATGGTATGTAGCATTTGTTGAAGCATTGACTCACCCTGACCACCTGAGTGAGGTTGTTAAATTTCTTCCTGCACTGTGTGTGGGTCCTGGAGACCACAGTGCTGCCCGAGACCTGCTGGGCAACCTCCCTCCACATGGTGCGGAAGACTTGTGGCGAGGGCCTCCTGCCACTTGCCGGGTACAGCACTGCCCTCCGTCTCTCCACAGCGAAGACCAACTCCTCCAATGCTTCATCGGAGAATCTATGGGCTCTCTCCTTGGGACGTGGACCTGCCATGAGCTCTGCTGCTCTCCTGCGCTCCTGCTCCTGCTCCTGCTCCTGCTCCTGTTCCTGCTCTTGTTAGTGGTCCTGCTCCTGCTCCTGCTCGCTGAGGCAGCTGCACAGGCAGCAATGTTGAGAATGAGGTGCTGCAATATTAATGAACCTCCCCTTTAAGTAGTGAAAAAAGTCTGTGGCAATGATGAGTTGTGATTGGACTGCACCCGATATTGGTCCACCCTGTAAGTATAACGCCAATGAGCTTGGGTTTTAAGACTTGATTTAGGACTCCAATCATTTTATTGAGCAATGAGGATGAATTTTGTGTGAAGTCTAACGCATTTGCACCTGGCGCTAATTCTCCAACTTTTCTACTGACACCGCCCATTCCTTGGCTAAAACGAATTCCTAGCCCAAAGTGCATTATCTGTGTAGGATCCACGGGAATAGAGAAAAAAAATTCTAAAAACAGACATCATCCCACCCACTTAAAAAACACATTGAAAACATTGCTTACCAAAACATAAACTTCACTGATTTCCAAACATTTATTTTGTTCTTTCACTAGCAGCGTCAATTTGTACACCTTATTACCACCACATTTTCCCTTAGTGCCAGTATGTGGTCTTGTATCTATGACTAATCTAATCCGAAATGCTACTTGAGAGGCTGGAGTGCGTGTAGTGGGTGTCTGCTGATTGTCTTTATGAACCTCTCGGGCTTTGTTGGCTGTTATCAATTGGTATCTAAGTTCAGAGAAGAACTGGCTGCAGGCTACAGACTGCATCTCTAGTGCCGATGCCTTTGCAGTCTGGCCCTGTTGACTTGCTGTCACATGAGTAGGCATCTGAGGGGACTGACCAGAGGCATGCTTGTCAGCCAGTGGCTCAGATGATAGCACACTTGCCTCTGAGTCAGAAGGTCATAGAAACATAGAAACATAGAAGATAGGAGCAGGAGTAGGCCATTCAGCCCCTCAATGCGATCATGGCTGATCATCCAAATTCAGTACCCAGTCCCTGCTTTCTCCCCATATCCCTTGATCCCTTTAGCCTTAAGAAATATATCTAACTCCTTCTTGAATATATTTAATGAATTGGCCTCAACTGCCTTCTGTGGTAGAGAATTCCACAGGTTCACCACTCTCTGGGTGAAGAAATTCCTCCTCATCTCAGTCTTAAATGGCTTACCCCTTATCCTTAGACTGTGACCCCTGGTTCTGGACTCCCCGGCCATCGGGAACAGCCTTCCTGCATCTAGTCTGTCTAGTTCTGTTAGAATTTTATAAGTTTCAATGAGATCCCCTCTCATTCTTCTAAACTCTAGCGAATATAAGCCTAATCGACCCAATCTCTCTTCATACGTCATTCCTGCCATCCCAGGTATCAGTCTGGTGAATCTTCGCTGCACTCCCTCCATGGCAAGAACATCCTTCCTCAGATAAGGCGACCAAAACTGCACACAATACTCTCAAGGTGTGGTCTCACCAAGGCCCTGTACAACTGTAGCAAAACATCCTTGCTCCTGTACTCGAATCCTCTCGCTATGAAGGCCAGCATACCATTTGCCTTCTTAACCGCCTGCTGCACCTGCATGCTTACCTTCAGCGACTGGTGCACAAGGACACCCAGGTCTCGTTGCACTTCCCCTTTTCCCAATCTATTGTTGTTCAGATAATAATCTACCTTCCTGTTTTTGCCACCAAATTGGATAACCTCGCATTTATCCACATTATACTGCACCTGCCATGCATCTGCCCAATCACCCAACCTGTCCAAATCATACTGGAGTTTCTCTGCATCCTCCTCACAGCACACACGCCCACCCAGCTTTGTGTCATCTGCAAACTTGGAGATATTACATCTAGTTCCCTCGTCTAGATCATTAATATATATTGTGAATAACTGGGGTCCTAGCACCGATCACTGCGGTACCCCACTAGTCACTGCCTGCCACTCGGAAAAAGAACCGTTTATTCCAACTCTTTGCTTCCTGTCTGCCAACCAGTTTTCTATCCAAGTCAGTACCTTACCCCCAATCTCATGTGCTTTAACTTTGCACGTTAATCTTTTATGCGGGACCTTATCGAAAGCCTTCTGAAAGTCTAAATACACCACATCCACTGGTTCTCCCTTATCTATTCTACCAGTTACATCCTCAAAAAATTCCAGTAGATTAGTCAAGCATGATTTACCTTTTGTAAATCCATGTTGACTTTGTCCGATCCTGTCACTGTTTTCCAAGTGCTCTGCTGTTACATCTTTTAGAATGGACTCTAGCATTTTCCCCACTACCGATGTCAGGCTTACCGGTCTATAATTCCCCGTTTTCTCTCTACCACCTTTTTTAAATAGTGGGGTTACATTAGCTACCCTCCAATCCATGGGAACTGTTCCAGAGTCTATAGAATTTTGGAAGATGACCAGCAATGCATCTATTATTTCTAGGGCCACTTCCTTAAGTACCCTAGGATGTAGATTATCAGGCCCTGGGGATTTATCGGCCTTCAATCCTGTCAATTATTCCTAACACCATTTCCCTACAAATACTGATTTCATTCAGTTCCTCCCTCTCATTAGACCCTATATTCCCTGACATCTCTGGGAGTTTATTTGTGTCCTCCTTTGTGAAGACAGAACCAAAGTATGTATTTAATTGGTCAGCCTTTTCTTTGTTCCCCATTATAAATTCCCCTGATTCTGACTGCAATGGACCTACGCTTGACTTCACCAATCTTTTTCTCTTCACATATCTATAGAAGCTTTTACAGTCAGTTTTTATGTTCCCTGAAAGCTTACTCTCATAATCTATTTTCCCCCTCTTAATTAATCCCTTTGACCTCCTTTGCTGAATCCTAAACTGCTCCCAAACCTCAGGTTTGTTGCTTTTTCTGGCCAACTTATATGTCCTCTCCTTGGATCTTATGCTATCCCTAATTTCCCTTGTTAGCCATGGTTGAGTCACCTTTTTTGTTTTATTTTTATGCCAAACCGCGATGGAGAAATTCTGTAGTTTATCCATGTGATCTTTAAATGTTTGCCATTGCCTATCCACCGTCAACCCTTTAAGTAACATTCCCCAATCCATCCTCCCCAAGGGGCCTCATACAACAAGATTGCTAATCAATCCTTTCTCATTACATAATACCCAGTCTAAGATGGCCTGATCTCTAGTTGGTTCCTCAACATATTGGTCCAGGAAACCATCCCGTATACACTCTAGGAATTCCTCTTCCACAGTATTGTTACTAATTTGGTTAGCCCAATCTATATATACCTCCCCCAGAACCGGTTCCAATGTCCCTGGAATTTGAATCCCTCCCCCTTGCACCATTCTCCTAGCCACGTATTCATCTGAAATATCCTTCTATTTCTACTCTGACTAGTACGTGGCACTGGTAGAAATCCTGAGATTACTACCTTTGAGGTCCTAGTTTTTTAATTTACCTCCTAACTCCCTATATTCAGCTTTTAGGACCTCATCCCGTTTTTTACCTATATCGTTGGTACCTATATGCACCACGACAACTGGCTGTTCACCCTCCCCCTCCAGAATGCCCTGCAGCCGCTCCGAGACATCCTTGACCCTTGCACCAGGGAGGCAACATACCATCTTGGAGTCTCGTTTGCGGCCGCAGAAATGCCTATCTATTCCCCTTACAATAGAATCCCCTATCATTATAGCTCTCCCGCTCTTTTTCCTCCCGTCCTGTGCAGCAGAACCACCCATGGTGCCAGGAAGTTGGTTGCTGCTGCCTTCCCCCGATAAGCCATCCTCCTCAACAATATCCAAAGCGGTATATCTGTTTGAGAGGGGGATGGCCATAGGGGACCCCTGCACTACCTGCCTGCACCTACTACTCTGCCTGGCGGTCACCCATTCCCTTCCTGCCTGTGCAGCCTTTACCTGCGGTGTGACCAACTCATTAAACGTGATATCCACGATATCCTCAGCATCGCGAATGCTCCAGTATGTATCCATTCGCAGCTCTAGCGCCGCAATGCGGTCTGCCAGTAGCTGCAGCTGGATACACTTCCCGCACACATGGTCGTCAGGGACACAGGAAGTGTCCCTGATTTCCCACATAGTGCAGGAGGAACATGCCACGGGGCCGAGCTGTGCTGACATGACTTACCCTTTAATTAATTTAAGTTAAATTAAATCAAATCAATACCACTAATTACACTACAATTAAATGATATAGTCAAGGGCCCTTGTTTACTAGCACTCCCCGCTACACAACTGAGACCTTAGAAACTATAAGCACAAAATTAAGACCTTCTAAACTTTATAAACTAGTAACCTTAACTGTCAAACTATAGAGTCGTATAAATACTCACCTGGCCGTACTCACCCAATCAGCTGCTTACTCTTGCCCACGTCACTTTTTGAATCGTGACGTGGCTCTGGAACGCCGCTGCCGGTCTGTGAGATTGGTAAGCCTCTGAAAAAAAGCCCGCGAAAGTGAGTTTAAATACTCACTGTACCGTCGCTCTCTCCGCTCCCGACACCAGCCTCTGAAAAAAAGCCCGCGAAAGTGAGTCATGGATTCAAGTCCCACTCCAGAGACTTGAACACAAAAATCTAGACTGACACTCTAGTACAGTACTGAGAGTAAAAACAGAAAATGCTGGAAATACTCAGCAGGTCAGGCAGCATCTGTGGAAAGAGGAACAGAGTTAACGTTTCAGGTCGATGACCCTTCGTCAGAACTGGAAAAAGTTGGAGATGTAACAAGTTTTTAAGCAAGTGTAGGGGCAGGGAAAGGGGGGAGGGGAGGAAAGAACAAAAGCGAAGGTCTGTGATAGGATGGAAGGCAGGAGAGATTAAGAGACAAACAGGATGATGGTGCAAGGCAAAAGGAGATGGTAATGGGACAAGTTAAGAAACAAAAGATGACTCTAGATGAAGTGTAAATAGCAAGGGCAGAATGATTGACAGCTGCCATGTGAGAGAGAAAAAATAAAAATAAAAATAACAAAAAAGATAGGGGCAGAGGTTATGGTCTGAAATTGTTGAACTTGATGTTGAGTCCACAAGGCTGTAATGTGCCCAATCGAAAGATGAGGTGCTATTCCTTGAGCTTCATTGGAACAGTGTAAGAGGCTGAGGACGAGAGGTCAGAGTGGGAGTGGAGTAGTGAATTAAAGTGACAGGCGACCGGAAGCTCGGGGTCACCCTTACGGACTGAATGGAGGTGTTCCGCAAAGCGGTCACCCAATCTGCGTTTGGTCTCCCCAAAGTAGAGGAGACCTCATCGTGAGCAGCGAATACAGTATACTAAATTGCAAGAAGTACAAGTAAATCGCTGTTTCACCTGGAAGGAGTGTTTGGGGCCCTGGACTTTGGGAAGGGAGGAGGTAAAAGGGCACGTGTTGCATCTCCTGCGCTTGCACGTGAAGGGGAAGGGGAAGGGGAAGGGGTGCCGGGGGTGATAGAGGAGTGGACCAGGGTGTCGCGGAGGGAGCGATCCCTTTGGAATACTGAAAGGGGAGGTGAGGGGAAGATGTGTTTGGTGGTGGGATCACGTTGGAGGTGGCGGGAATGGCGGAGGATGTTCTGTTGAATGTGGAGGCTGGTGGGGTGAAAGGTGAGGACAAGGGGAACCCTATTGTGGTTCCGGGAGGCAGAGGAAGGGGTGAGAGCAGAAGTGCGGGAAATAGAATGGACACAGTCAAGGGCCGTGTCAACCACGGTAGAGGGGAATCCTCGGTTGAGGAAAAAGGAAGACATGTCGGAAGCTCTAGTATGGAAGGTGACATCGTCAGAGCAGATGAGACAGAGAAACTGGGAGAATGGAATAGAGTCCTTACAGGAAGCGGGGTGGGAGGAAGTGTAGTGCAGGTAGCTGTGGGAGTCAGTGGGCTTATAGTGAATGTTTGTCAATAGCCTATCCCCAGAGATAGAGACAGAGAAGTCTTAAAAACCTGTTACATCTCCAATTTTTTCCAGTTCTGATGAAGGGTCCCAGACCTGAAACGTTAACTCTGTTTCTCTCTCCACAGATGCTGCCTGACCTGCTGAGTATTTCCAGCATTTTCTGTTTTTATTTCAGATTTCCAGCATCCGCAGTATTTTGCTTTTGTACAGTACTGAGAGTGCTCTGCACTATCAGAGGTGCTGTCTTTTGGATGAGATATTAAACTGAGGGCCCGTCTGCTCTCTCAGTTGGATGTAAAAGATCCTATGGCACTATTTCAGAGAAGGGAAGAAGAGCAGGGAGTTCTCCCTGGTGTCCTGGGGCCAATATTTATCCCTTAATCAACATCACTAAAACAGATTATCCGGTAATTATCACATTGCTGTTTGTGGGAGCTTGCTGTCTGCAAATTGGCTGCCATGGTTCCTCATTACAACAACGACTACACTTCAAAAAGTACTTCACTGGCTTTAAGCGCTTTGGGACGTCCGGTGGTCGTGAAAGGTGCTCTATAAATACAAGTCTTTCTTTATTTTTTGCTATTGTGAATGGCAGTAGGATCATGTGAGCAATGTTCCCTCTAATTTTTTTTGTGCACGGTCCCTTTAAATTTGCTGCACGGCCACAAACGTTTTCCGGTGAAACAGCTGGTGACCGCCCTGCGCGGGACCTCCCGATCGATGCACGGCCCCATGCCCACGCAGCTTAGGGCAACGTTGCATATGAGCACCTTCCTGCTAGTGCCAGTGAAACTAGGCACTGGCTTTGGAAGACCACTGAGCTGTGGGACGCAGACCAAATATTACCAATTCGATCAGTCAAGCCTTGCCTCATGGTTGTTTGTAACCAGTACCCGAGCCTGTCTAAGCCTGAAGAGACAGCCCTCTCCAAACCATCAGAGTAGAAGTTATGCTACAGCTATTTGAGATTGATAGATTTTTGTTAACCAAAGGGATATGGGCCAAAGGCGGGTATACGGAGTTAGGTCACAGATCAGCCATGATCTCATTGAATGGCGGAACAGGCTCAAGGGGCTAAATGGCCTACTCCTGTTCCTATGTTCCTAACTAAAACCACAGCTGGAGTACTGTGAGCAGTTCTGGGCACCACACCTTAAGAAGGATATATTGGAGTTGGAGGGAGTGCAGCGTAGATTTATCAAAATGTTACCTGGACTCCAAGGGTTAAATTACAATAAGAGATTGTGACTGTTAGGGAGCCGGGTAGCGAGGACTTAGGAGAGGTTGAAAAGGAGGTCCCACAGACACTGGTCCTGTCTAACAGGTGCGATGTATTCGCTACCTGTGAGGACAAGGGGAAAGACTGCGGGGAGGACAGCCACAATGCAGACCAAGGCACCCAGAAAGCTGTCCAAGGGGTGGGGGTGGTGGGGCGCGTGGGGTGAAAGCAGAATAGATGTGCGGTCGTGATGGGGAATTCTATAATTAGGGGGATAGATAGCGTTCTCTGCAGCCACGAAAGAGAATCCCGAAGGGTGTGTTGCCTACCCGGTGCCAGTGTAAGGGATAACTCGAGGCGGCTGGAGAGGAATTTGGAAAGGGAGGGGAACAAACGACATAGGTAAGAACAGGGAGGAGGTCCTGCTGAGGGAGTATCAGGAGTTGGGAGTAAAATTAAAAAGCAGGGCCTCGAGGGTAATAATCTCTGGGTTATTGCCCGAGCCACATGCAAATTGGCATAGAAACAGTCAGATCAGGCTAATTAACATGCGGCTAAAGGGCTGGTGTGGGAAAGAGGGGTTCCTTTTCTGGACACTGGCACCAGTTCTGGGACAGGAAGGAGCTGTACCGATGAGACGGGCTCCACCTGAACCGAGATGGGACCCGTGTCCTAGCAGAAAGGGTAAATTGAGAAGTGGCAAAGGCTTTAAACTAGTAAGATGGGGGGAGGGATCTACAAGAAATTAAACCAGCCTAAATATAAACAAAACAGGAAAGGAGAGCATAAGAAAGAATAAAGTAAGGGAGGACATTGATGGCCAGGGAATAAATAGAGATATATATAACAGGAGTGTAAAAAGATGTAACAATAAAGTGAGAGGAACTGATATTAAAAATGAGTTAAACTGTCTGTACAGCAATGCATACAGTGTCCGTAATAAAACAGGGGAACTGGAGGCAATAATACGTAGCGAGGAAGCAGACATAGTATGGATTACTGAGACATGGCTACAGAAAAATCAGGTCTGGACTAAGTCTGAACGTATAGTTCAAATCCTACCACGGCAGCTGGGGAATTTAAATTCAGTTAACTAAATAAATCTGGAATTTAAAAAAAGCTAGTATCAGTAATGGTGACGATGAAACTATCAAATTGTCGTAAAACCCATCTGGTTCACTAATGTCCTTTAGGGAAGGAAATCTGCCGTCCTTACCCGGTCTGACCTATATTTGACCCACAGCAATGTGATTGACTCCTAATGGCCTAACAAGCCACTCAGTTGTACACAACCGCTACAAAAAACAATAACAAGAATAAAACCAGACGGAGGACACGACTAACGGCACATCCAGCACAGTCGACCCTGCAAAGTCCTCCTCACTATCATCTGGGGACTGGTGCCAAAATTGGGAGAGCTGTCCCACAGACTAGTCAAGTAACATAGTCATACTCACAGAATCATACCTTTCAGCCAATGTCCCAGACTCCTCCATCACCATCCCTGGGTATGTCCTGTCCCACCGGCAGGACAGACCCACCAGAGGTGGTGGCACTGTGGTATACATTCGGGAGGGAGTGACCCTGGGAGTCCTCAACATTGACTCTGGACCCCACGACGTCTCCTGGTTTCAGGTCAAGCATGGGCAAGGAAATCTCCTGCTAATTACCACCTACCACCCTCTCTCAGCTGATGAATCAGTACTCCTCCATGTTGAACACCACTTGGAAGAAGCACTGAGGGTAGCAAGGGCACAGACTGTACTCTGGGTGGGGGACTTCAATGTCCATCACCAAGAGTGGCTCGGTAGGACCACTAGCAACTGAGCTGGCTGAGTCCTGAAGGACATAGCTGCCAGACTAGGACTGCGGCAGATGGTGAGAGAACCAACACAAGGGAAAAACCTACTTGACCTCGTCCTCACCAATCTACCTGTTGCAGATGCATCTGTCCATGACAGCATTGGTGGCAGTGACCACCGCACAGTCCTTGTGGAAATCCCATCTTCACACTGAGGACACCCTCCATCGTGTTGTGTGGCACTACCACTGTGCTAAATGGGATAGATTCAGAACAGATCTAGCAGCTCAAAACTAGGCATTCATGAGGCGCTGTGGGCCATCAGCAGCAGCAGAATTGTATTCCACCACAATCTGTAACCTCATGGCCCGCCACAAACCTCATTCTACCATTACCATCAAGCCAGGGGATCAACCCTGGTTCAACGAGGAGTGTAGAAGAGCATGCCAGGAGCAGCATCAGGCGTACCAAAAAAAAGACGCCAACCTGGGGGAAGCTGCAACACAGGACTACATGCATGCTAAACAGCGGAAGCAGCATGCTATAGACAGGGCAAAGTAATCCACAATCAACGGATCAGATCAAAGCTCTGCAGTCCTGCCACATCCAGTCATGAATGGTGGTGGACAATTAAACAACTAACGGGAGGAGGAGGCTCCATGAATATCCCCATCCTCAATGATGGTGGAGCCCAGCACGTCAGTGCAAAAGACAAGGCTGAAGCGTTTGCAACCAGAAGTGCCAAGTGGATGATCCATATCGGCCTCCTCCTGAGGTCCCCACCATCACAGAAGCCAGTCTTCAGCCAATTCGATTCACTCCACGTGATATCAAGAAACGGCTGAGCGCACTGGATACTGCAAAGGCTATGGGCCCCGACAACATCCCGCCTGTCGTGCTGAAGACATGTGCTCCAGAACTAGCCGCGCCTCTAGCCAAGCTGTTCCAGTACAGCTATAACACTGGCATATATCTGACAATGTGGAAAACTGCCCAGGTATGTCCTGTCCACAAAAAGCAGGACAAATCCAATCCGGCCAATTACTGCCCCATCAGTCTACTCTCAACCATCAACAAAGTGATGGAAGGTGTTGTTGATAGTGCTATCAAGCGATACTTACTCACCAATAACCTGCTCACTGATGCTCAGTTTGGGTTCCACCAGGACCACTCGGCTTCAGATCTCATTACAGCCTTGGTCCAAACATGAACTAAAGAACTGAATTCCAGAGGTGAGGTGAGAGTGACTGCCCTTGACATCAAGGCAGCATTTGACCAAGTGTGGCATCAAGGAGCCCTAGTAAAATTGAAATCAATAGGAATCAGGGGGGAAAACTCTCCACTCGCTGGAATCATACCTAGCACAAAGGAAGATGGTTGTAGTTGTTGGAGGTCAATCATCTCAGCCCCAGGACATCACTGCAGGAGTTCCTCAGGGCAGTGTCCTAGGCCCAACCAGCTTCGGCTGCTTCATCAATGACCTTCCCTCCATCATAAGGTCAGAAGTGAGGATGTTCGCTGACGATTGCACAGTGTTCAGTTCCATTCTCAACTCCTCAGATAATGAAGCAGTCCATGCCCGAATGCAGCAAGACCTGGACAACATTCAGGCTTGGGCTGATAAGTGGCAAGTAACATTCGCACCACACAAATGCCAGGCAATGGCTATCTCCAACAAGCGAGAGTCTAACCACCGCCACCGCCCATTGACATGCAACAGCATTACCATTGCTGAATCCCCCACCATCAACATCCTGGGGGGTCACCATTGACCAGATAATTTAACTGGACCAGCCACATAAATACTGTGTCTACAAGAGCAGGTCAGAGGCTGTGTATTCTGCGGCGATTGTCTCACCTCCTGACTCCCCAAAGCCTTTCCACCATCTACAAGGCACAAGTCAGGTGTGTGATGGAATACTCTCCACTTGTCTGGGTGAGTGCAGCTCCATCAACACTCAAGAAGCTTGACACCATCCAGGACAAAGCAACCCACTTGATTGGCACCCCATCTACCACCTTAAGCATTCACTCCCTGCACCACTGGTGCACCGTGGCTGCAGTGTGTACCATCTACAAGATGCACTGCAGCAATTCGCCAAGGCTTCTTCAGCAGCACCTCCCAAACCCGCGACCTCTACCACCTAGAAGGACAAGGGCATCAGGCACATGGGAGCACCATCACCTGCAAGTTCCCCTCCAAGTTACACACCATCCTGACTTGGAAATATATCGTGGTTACTTTATCGTTGCTGGGTCAAAATCCTGGAACTCCCTCCCTAACAGCACCGTGGGAGTACCTTCACCACAAGGACTGCAGCGGTTCAAGAAGGCGGCTCACCACCACCTTCTCAAGGACAATTAGGGATGGGCAATAAATGCTGGCCTTGCCAATGATGCAAACATCCCATGAATGAATAAACAAAGTCTACAGACCACCTAATAGTGGAAGGGAGGTGGAGAAAGAAATATGCAAACAAATTAGGGAAATTAATAAAAAACATAGAATAATGGGGGATTTCAACTACCCCGATATTAATTGGCCAGAAGAGGTAGGTAAAGGGTATAAGGGAATGGAGTTTGTGTACAGGTCTCCTCTCTAACCCAATATGTAAGAATCCCTACAAGGGAGGATTCGCTATTGGATCTGGTAATGAGGAATGAGGAATGAACCAGAGCAGATAAAACAAGTAAAAGTAGAGGAACATCTAGGCAATAGTGACCATCATATAATATACTTTAAGATAATAATTGAGAAGAATATTAGTGTGACGAAGATCAGGTTTATAGATTGGAGAAAAGCCAATTTTGTGGGGCTGAGAATAGAACTTGGTAAAATAAAATGGACAACAATATTGGCAAACAATGATGTAGAACAGCAGTGGGAAATATTTAAAACGGTGTTCAACAGAGTCCAGGAAAAATATATTCCGCTAAAAAACAAGAACAAGCTAAACACTAATGAGACACCATAGATGAATAAAGACATAAAGGAAAAATTGAGGGTAAGAAAAGAGGCATACACTAATTACATGGACAGCAGGGGAGAGCATGACAAGAGAGAATACAAAGAGAGTAGGAGAGAAGTCAAAAAAACAATTAGAAAGGCTAAAAAGGAACTATGAAATTAAATTATCAAGGAACATAAAACAAAATAGTGAAATATTCTACAAGCACATAAATTAAAAAAAGAAAAGTCAGGATGGGAATAGGGCCACGAAGGGATGGATAGGATAATACCACAGGCAGCGATAGAGAGATGGCAGAAATATTAAATAATTACTTTGCTTCAGTATTTACCAGGGAGATAGAACAGGTGGATGATGAGATTGGAAATGAGATAACTGCATTTAAAATAAAAAGAGGAGAAATATTAAATAATCTAATCAAACTCAAAGAGGATAAAACCCCTGGTCCAGGCGGATTACATCCGTGCATTTTAAAAGAATCTAGGGAAGAGATAGCAGAGGCATCACTACAAATATTTAATAATTCATTAGAACAAGGTGTAGTGCCAGAGGACTGGCGGATAGCTAACGTAATACCGATATTTAAGAATCGAGATAGAACATGTCCAGGGAATTATAGACCAGTCAGCTTAACATCGGTGGTAGGAAAAATAATGGAATCCCTACTGAAGGAGAAAATAGAAGAACATCTAGAAACCAAACATATAATAATGAATAGTCAGCATGGATTTCAAAAGAGAAAGTCTTGCTTGACCAACCTCATTGAAGTTTTTGAAGAGGTAACAGAGATAGTAGACAACGGGAATGCAGTAGATGTAATTTATCTAGATTTTGAAAAGGCCTTCGATAAGGTACCACATGATAGACTAATGAATAATTTCAGAGCATGCGGAGTCAGGGGACAAGTAGCAGAATGGATAATTAACTGGCTTCAAGACAGAAAGCAGAGAGTAGGGGTAAAGGGTAGCTATTCAGAGTGGCAGAAGGTAGGAACTGGTGTCCCACAAGGATCAGTGCTGGGACCACTGTTGTTCACAATTTATATTAACAATTTAGACTTTGGAATCAAAAACACAATGTCTAAATTTGCAGATGACACCAAATTGGGGGGGATAGTCAATACTGAGGAGGACTGCAACAAATTACAAGAAGACATTAATAAACTTGTAGAATGGACATATAATTGGCAAATGAAATTCAACACAGATAAATGTGAGGTATTACATTTTGGTAAGAAAAATAGGGAGGTCACATATTACTTGGAAAATAAGAATCTAAATGGGGTAGAGGAACAAAGGGATCTCGGAGTACAAATACACAAATCACTGAAAGTAGCGACACAGGTTAACAAGGCCATAAAAAAGCAAACCAAGCACTAGGGTTTATTTTTATGGGGATTGAATTGAAAGGTAGAGAAGTTATGCGAAACTTGTATCGAACTTGGTTGGACCACACTTGGAATACTGCGTACAATTCTGGTCAACATATTATAAAATGGATATAGAGGCACCGGAGAGGGTGCAAAAAAGATTTACAAGGATGATAGCAGAAATGCGAGGATATACCTATCAAGAAAGGATGAACAGGCTGGATCTCTTTTCTGAGAAGGCTGAGGGGTGACCTAACAGAGGTCTTTAAAATTATGAAAGGTTTTGATAGAGTGGATACAGAGAGAATGTTTCCCCTTGTGGGGAAGAGCAAAACTAGAGGCCATCAATATAAGATAGTCACCAAGAAATCCAATAGGGAATTCAGGAGAAACTTCTTTACCCAGAGAGTGGTGAGAATGTGGAACTCGCTACCACAGGGAGTGGTTGAAGCAAATAGTATAGATGCATTTAAAGGGAGGCTAGACAAGCATATGAGGGAGAAGGGAATAGAGGGTTACGCTGATAGAGTTAGATGAGGAAAGACGGGAGGAGGCTCGAGTGGAGCATAAACGTCGGCATGGACTGGTTGGGCTGAATGGTCTGTTTCTGTGCCGTATATCCTATGTAAGGGTTAAATTACGAGGAGCGATTATACAAACTAGGGTTGTATTCCCTGGAATTTAGAAGGTTAAGGGGTGATTTTATCGAAGATTTCAAGATATTAAGGGGAACTGAGAGGGTAGAGAGAGAGAAACTATTTCCGCTGGTTGGGGAGTCTAGGACTAGGGGCCTAGTCTAAAAATTAGAGCCAGGCCTTTCAGGAGTGAAGTTCGGAAACACTTCTACTCGCAAAGGGTGGTAGAAGTTTGGAACTCTCTTCCACAAATGGCAATTGATGCTGGGTCAATTGTTAATTTTAAATCTGAGATTGATAGATTTTTGTTAACCAGAGGTATTAAGGGATATGGGGCAAAGGTGGGTAGATGGAGTTAGGTCACAGATCAGCTATGATCTCATTGAATGGCGGAACAGACTCAAGGGGCTAAATGGCCAATTCCTGTTCCTATGTTCCTACCTAAAGCCTCAATGGCATCAGTCTGAGTTGCCATAGAAGAAACTTGTCTTGCTCCATGGCCCTCTGTTGTGTGTGTCCACTGCAGTCTTGCCTGGAGCCACCATATGCACAGGGTGGCCTGCAGTGCTATGAAGCCATCCCTTATGTGCTCACCATATGACTACACAGAACGGTATCCCAAGATCATGCAGCTGAGATATCAGGTACAAGCCATTCCCCCCTTCTGGGCTGTATATCAAAGGAGTCTGAAGGTGTTTGATTAGAATTTCTCCATTGACTGTCTCCCTGCATGGTACCATTGCTATAGGCAGCGGTGAGTCTGTGGAACACAACTTTATAATTAAACACTGGCAAAGACACAGTTATAGCTAACAGAAAGTTAAATTATTCAATTCTAAATTGATTCCTTCTGGGGCTTTACACATTGGTTTATATTTAATGCATGTACACTTCCCTTGTCCTAACCATTACTCGACTATTGGGTGAGGTACGCCACTTGGGTTTTCTGAAGTAAATCTGTCCTGAACCTCCAATCGGTCACACTAAGAGGCTTCTCGGGAGCTTGCTGGTTAGATAATGTGATCAATACTTATTCTGCTCTATTTCTCCTATCTGTCATATAAACCCCTCAGGCCAGGTTACATGTTCCCATCATATTCCCATATAACCTTGTCATCTCATTTTGTTTTTTCAGCCCTGGAGCCCTTACTGTCTAATAAGCTATATACAGCATTTCCTTGTTAAACCACAGACCATTTCTTTCACAGTTTGGCCCAATGAACCATTAATACTTTTGCTTAGTTTATTTAACTGTTCTTGGACCTCCTTAAAATTATGGATATTGCCCAGTTAATATTTTCTGAACTGCAAGTTCTTTAATTATGTCTGTCATGAGTTCTTCAGTCTCATCCGCCATTTCCCTGACTCGCTCGACATCACGGTGTCTTTTTTCTCGATGTTTTGAGGAATGTGGCTGATGATTCAATGAAGGGCCTTGAACTTGCGGGTGGTACTTTCCCAATGTTTTGCACAATTCCTACTGTGAGATCTTAGAGACAGCCGCACTTGTAGGCTGCTTGGGAATTTTAAAACAACTGCAGCATGGCTCGCCCCTTTGGGCATCCTGTCACGCAAGAATATCTGATTCCCAGCTCTCAAAGTGAAAGGATGAGAGGTGATTGAATTGAAGCATATAAAATTCTTAAGGGGCTTGACAGGGTTAATGCTGGGAAAATGTTTCCCCTGGCTGGGGAGTCTAGAACACGAGGTCACAGTCTCAGAATAAGGGGTAGGTCATTTAGGACTAAGAAGAAGAAAGATTTCTTCACTCAAAGGGTTGTGAATCTTTGGAATTCTCTACCCCAGAGAGCTGTGGATGCTCAGTCGTTGAATATATTAAAGACAGGGGTCGATAAATTTTTGGGAATTAAGGGAATTAAGGGATATGGGGATAGTGCGGGAAGGTGGATTTGAGGTAGAAGATCAACCAAGATCTTGATGAATGCTGGAGCAGGCTCGAAGGGCCAAATGGCCTACTCCTGCTCCTATTTCTTATGTTCTTATGAAAGGGGAGGGGAGGGCAGTCGTGGAATAACCTTTTACTTTGTGGAATAAAGATGGGTGTCCACTCTTTGCAGAAATATTATAGCTCATGGGGGGGGTGATGGGGTGATGTCAAAGACCTGATGTTGGTCCTCCCCGTGGCCTGTTTTTTTCTATTATAATGGGCCCTCTTCTCCTGAAACAAGAATGCAAACATTACATAAAGGTCCGTGTTTGACTGGATATGCAGTGCAACCCAGATCTGAGCAGGCAGAGCATAGATGCAGCAAGCAAACCAGGACATCCCATGTGCTTTTCAAGATTGTATGAGAAGGTCCATTTTCAGATGGGAGTGTAAAGGTAGCCATTGACACTAGTACATGTTACAGTTCACTATTGAAGCTCTAGAACATAGTGTGGCTAAGTGGTGAGAAAATGGCATGCATGAGTTAGATATATTTCTTAAAGCTAAAGGTATCAAGGGATATGGAGAGAAGGCAGGTACAGGGTACTGAGTTTGGATGATCAGCCATGATCTCATCGAATGGCGGAGCAGGCTCGAGGGGCCGAATGGCCTACTCCTGCTCCTATCTTCTATGTTTCTATGTTTCTATAGTACTCCAGCGCATTCTTGATGCCTTCCCCTTCTTTCCTTGCACTAACTGATCCTTTAAGCTGCAGCATCATGAAGTTTCCTGTCCCCATCAGCACAAATTGCTAATCACTGGCAGGACTCCTGCTAACATTATTTAAATGAGCTGACCCTGGACAGTTAGCTGAGGTTAATGGTGCACACAGGTGGGGGGTAGTAGTTCTGCCCTACTGCACCTCCGCTAGCGTTATGGTGAGCCAACAATGTTTAAGATTCATGTTTAAGATTCAAATAACTTAGTTCTTCCTTCCATAAAATCTTATTGTCAGTTATTTGCATCTATCTACACTATAGTAAGTCTTCAACCTGCATGTGCTTCCTATAATGTAACACTTACTTCCTAAAATGTCATATCTCTGCCACCACAGTTTCGCTATCACAATTTCTTAACGGGTTTAAAGCAAAACAGCAGCATATCAGAACTGAAAAGGTCGGGAATGTACAAATCAAAAGTGAGAAATGCACTAGTGACATTGTTCATGTGTGAGCCCAGAAAGCGAGCACTGGCATCACAGACTGACCCAATGCTGTCCACACCTGACAAATGCACACATTCCAGCACAGCTCACTAGATTGTTAACTAGGAATGGGAACCATGGCGGAATATTCTCCATTTTAGTCTGGGATACTGAAGTCACTGTAGTCCCAGTACTGCCTCGGCTGAGATCGTATAACTAAGCACAGACCTGGGATTGTCCTGGTTATAGCTCAGTACCACACTCATAATTCATTATTTTTGTTTGCGGTTATAATTCATTTGAGTTAACAGTAGTGTTCCTAATATAGAATATTCAACATTTAAATAGGACTTTGTGGCTCCAATTCAATCATTAAATGAATGGATTAAAATTTTTTTTAGCAATACTGGTTCAAAAACAACATGGTCACCGTCAATAGGCACACATATGCATTGAAGGAGGTGTAGAAAAAAACATAAATAATAAACCCTAGTATAAAAAGGATGAGCTAGGAGGAAAAATTAGAGAAGCTCAAGTTCTACTGCCTAGAGAGAAAAGTGTTAAATGTGGAGCTCATCAAGTTACATAAACTATTAAATGGTTTAGATAAAGTGAAGCAAAGATATGGCCCCTATATTTTTCAGGACGCTGGGAAAGCGAAGGTCTTGCTGAATTTAACGATAGGACCTCATTAGAATTTTTTTACTCAGTTTCGTTCCTGGGAGCCAGCCAGATTAAAGGGTGGGGACAGTCCACGGCAATTGAGAAGGTCGGGAGTTTTTGCAGGGCTTGGAGCGCAGCAGAGATCGCAGGGAAGGAAAATTTGTGGGGAGGGAGAGATTGCGGAGAAGGAAAATGTGCGGGAAGAGATTGTGGGGAGGGTAGAGGTTGTGGTAAGGGATGAATCATGGGGAGGGATAGATTGTGGGGAGGGAGAGATCACGGGGAGTGTAGAGATGGTGGGGAGGGATAGATTGCCGGAAAGGGAGAGATCACTGGGGAGGGAGGGATAGATCGCCGGGGAGGGAGAGATCGGCGGGGAGGGAGGGATCGCTGGGGAGGGAGAGATCGGCGGGGAGGGAGAAATCGCCAGGGAGGGAGAGATCACGGGGAGGGATAGATCGGCGGGGAGGGAGAGATTGGCGGGGAGGGAGAGATCACGGGGAGGGAGAGATCACGGGGAGGGATAGATCGCCGGGGAGGGAGAGATCAGCGGGGAGGGAGAGATCGGCGGGGAGGGAGAGATTGGCGGGGAGGGAGAGATTGGCGGGGAGGGAGAGATCGCCAGGGAGGGAGAGATCGCTGGGGAGGGAGAGATCGGCGGGGAGGGAGAGATTGGCGGGGAGGGAGAGATTGGCGGGGAGGGAGAGATCGCCAGGGAGGGAGAGATCGCTGGGGAGGGAGAGATTGGCGGGGAGGGAGAGATCGGTGGGGAGGGAGAAATCGCCAGGGAGGGAGAGATCACGGGGAGGGATAGATCGGCGGGGAGGGAGAGATTGGCGGGGAGGGAGAGATCATGGGGAGGGAGAGATCACGGGGAGGGATAGATTGCCGGGGAGGGAGAGATCAGCGGGGAGGGAGAGATCGGCGGGGAGGGAGAGATTGGCGGGGAGGGAGAGATTGGCGGGGAGGGAGAGATCGCCAGGGAGGGAGAGATCGCTGGGGAGGGAGAGATCGGCGGGGAGGGAGAGATTGGCGGGGAGGGAGAGATTGGCGGGGAGGGAGAGATCGCCAGGGAGGGAGAGATCGCTGGGGAGGGAGAGATTGGCGGGGAGGGAGAGATCGGTGGGGAGGGAGAAATCGCCAGGGAGGGAGAGATCACAGGGAGGGATAGATCGGCGGGGAGGGAGAGATCGCTGGGGAGGGAGAGATTGGCGGGGAGGGAGAGATCGCCAGGGAGGGAGAGATCGGTGGGGAGGGAGAGATCGGCGGGGAGGGAGAGATCGGCGGGCGGAGAGAACGCCAGGTGGGGAGAGATTGGCGGGGGTGTGGGGGAGATCACCGGGGGGGGGGGGAGAACGGATCACGGGGAGGGAGGCAAATCGTGACAGGTTTGCTTGAGGGGCTGGGGGCTGGGGGCTGGGGGCTGGGGGCTGGGGGCTGGGGGCTGGGGGCTGAGGGCTGGGGGCTGGGGGCTGGATGCTGGGGGCTGGGGGCTGGGGGCTGGGGGCTGGGGGCTGGGGGCTGGATGCTGGGGGCTGGAGCTGGGGGCTGGGGGCTGGGGGCTGGGGGCTGGGGGCTGGAGGCTGGGGGCTGGGGGCTGGGGGCTGGGGGCTGGGGGCTGGAGGCTGGGGGCTGGGGGCTGGAGGCTGGGGGCTGGGGGCTGGGGGCTGGAGGCTGGGGGCTGGGGGCTGGGGGCTGGGGGCTGGGGGCTGGGGGCTGGGGGCTGGAGGCTGGAGGCTGGGGGCTGGAGGCTGGGGGCTGGGGGCTGGGGGCTGGGGGCTGGGGGCTGGATGCTGGATGCTGGGGGCTGGGGGCTGGGGGCTGGATGCTGGGGGCTGGGGGCTGGGGGCTGGGGGCTGGGGGCTGGGGGCTGGATGCTGGGGGCTGGGGGCTGGGGGCTGGGGGCTGGGGGCTGAGGGCTGGGGGCTGGGGGCTGGATGCTGGGGGCTGGGGGCTGGGGGCTGGGGGCTGGGGGCTGGGGGCTGGGGGCTGGGGGCTGGGGGCTGGGGGCTGGGGGCTGAGGGCTGGGGGCTGGGGGCTGGGGGCTGGGGGCTGAGGGCTGGGGGCTGGGGGCTGGGGGCTGGGGGCTGGAGGCTGGGGGCTGGGGGCTGGGGGCTGGGGGCTGGGGGCTGGGGGCTGGGGGCTGGATGCTGGGGGCTGGGGGCTGGGGGCTGGGGGCTGGGGGCTGAGGGCTGGGGGCTGGGGGCGTGGGGCTGGGGGCTGGGAGCTGGGGGCTGGATGCTGGGGGCTGGGGGCTGGGGGCTGGGGGCTGGATGCTGGGGGCTGGGGGCTGGATGCTGGGGGCTGGGGGCTGGGGGCGTGGGGCTGGGGGCTGGGGGCTGGGGGCTGGATGCTGGGGGCTGGGGGCTGGGGGCTGGGGGCTGGGGGCTGGGGGCTGGGGGCTGGGGGCTGGGGGCTGGGGGCTGGGGGCTGGGGGCTGGGGGCTGGATGCTGGTGGCTGGGGGCTGGGGGCTGGGGGCTGGGGGCTGGGGGCTGGGGGCTGGGGGCTGGGGGCTGGGGGCTGGGGGCTGGGGGCCGCTCTCCTGCTTCTCTTGGCCCACAAGCAGTGCTGGAAAAGCACTTACCTGATTCGGCAGCTCTTGCCTCCCTTCATCTTCTGGGTTTCCCAAACCCTGGAAAACCCGGTCCATAGCCCATAAATTGATGGCACAATCTGAGGCACGCAGCCTCCTTTAAATAATATAATGACTGACTCGCCTCTCCACAGCCTCTCCGCCTCTCTCCCTGCCGACACCAAACCCGCCGTGGTTAAACAGGAAGTAGGCTCGTTCGCGACGGTTTGGAGTTGGTTTTCCCATATTTTCAAATTTAAACCACAGCCCCACCCCTGACCCTCTCCTGCCCTTTGTAGGCAGGAGGTTAAAAGGAGCCCCAGTATTTCAAGATAATGCAGGTCAGTAGGACTAGAGAATATAAATTCAAATGAAAGAAAAGCAGATATTAGAAACAAATTGGCCCGGAATTTGCGGTTGTAATGATGGTGAAACTGTCAGCGTTCAGTGTCATTACTCTATGAAACTGACAGCAACTTCTGGCGTCCACACATGCGTAGTTAAATGAGGAAATCCAGAAGTTGCTGTCGGTGATTCCTCGTTCCTCCACAGGATGCGCTGTTGCAGTCCTCGCAAATGGAATTGACGTGAACTTCCACTTTTTACGCTCTCATCTCACTGTAAAAAGAACCTCAAAAAAGTTAAGTCTTGTTGAATGAGGTGTAACTGTGTTTTTAACAGTGTACTAAGTCATAATTACTTCTGAACAACCTCTTTGGCCCTGAAAAATTAATTTTATATTTGTGGAATGTCACATTTCTCCATTATGATATAAATTCCCATAAATGTTTTAAATTTTTTTTGTAAGTTTGTTTGTATTTCAGCTTTTACCTTAATCCCATGTGTCTGTCCTAATCTTTGTTTCGCTCTCTGTAAAATGATTAAAAAGTGAAGGACAATCAGTGCTTTTTATTTCCTGGTTTGCTGTCTGTGAGAATTCTTCAATATGATTGGCTGCTGAGCCTGCTTGATGACATCACTGTTGCTGGATGCCAGAGATCCCCTAAACATGGCACCAGAAAGAAATTAACGTCGGGAAAGTTGAAATCCATGCCACAGAGATCGCGAGATCTTTGTGAGCAGCTTACTTCGAGGTCAACGACGAGCACCGTCACTTCAGCGCTGACCGCAAAATCCGGGCCATTATTTTCTCAAAACACAATAAAGATTTGAAATAATGTTGTCGGCAGGGTAGTAGAGCTTTGAAAGGTGTTTTGACAACTAATTAGGAGCGGAATATTTTGCACTGCCACAACAATACATAACATTGCAAAATGATTTTTTTGGCACATATACTTCATTTTCCACTAAAAAGACGCATCAAAAGGGTTGATCCGTCAGTGTCCACAAAGCATAGGTTTTTAAACTGGGATTCACTGATCCCAGAGGCTTTGTACAGGGATCCCAAGGGCTCCAGAAAGTCATCAGATTTCTATTTGTCTGGGGCCAGGCATATGGTGAACCATGATCACAGTGCCTTGAGAATTATGTATTCTATAATTATTCTGTATTTATTGACTTATTAGCATACTATTTTGATGCTGTGGGTATTCTAAAAAAAATGTTTTCAGCATTGACTTCCTTTGGGTAATGAACAGCGTTTCTCAAAAGTTAAAAAAGGGACCCGTGGGAGTGTGTCATTGTTTGGAAGGGGAGCCTAGGAAATTGTGAATAGTTTCAGTGGGTCCCAGGAGTGTATTAAAATGCACAGGGGAATCCCAGGAGCGGTTCAATATGTGTCGTGTGTCCTCAGGAGTGTGTAAATATTTGCAGAGGGTTCCCCGCATGGAAAAATTTGAAAGCCACAGTCATGAAGTAAAGAACGTTTGTAAAAGCAAAACAAATGAACAGATAATGATGCACAAAAATCTTTCCAGGCTATAAAGCTTAAGCTTCTCTAATCTTTGATCATAGCTCATCCCCTTTACACGTGAGATCAGTCTTGATAAAAAGAAACAAAAAACGGAATACTGAAAATCTGAAACAAAAGCATAAGTTTTTCAAAGACAAGGCAAGGCACTGAGCATTAGGAAGGCCCGAACTTGTTAGTAAATTCCCCTCACCACCTTCCTTGAACCAAACAATCCAGAATCCTGCAACAGGAGACCAGGAACATACCAGCCACATAAAGCAGATGCTCACTGTTCAACATCCTTATTACACTCCCAGAGAATGCTGGAGGAGGCTATGTCTATTCCAGGGAGCAGTGTGCTAACACCCTGATGCACAATGACATGACAACATTGGATACAATCATGCAATTTGACTGGGCACAGTTGACAAGGTTGGCTCTCTTGTCAAACTGCTCATTACTCAGGTGTGAAAGTAGCAAGTCTCTACTTCGTAGCTCTGGGATGTTGCTTTTCAGAGCGCCAAGGCATAGCAGTCAGTACAGCGAATTCTGCAAAAGCAGAGCACATACTTTTATAAGACAGACCACATTAGAATTAAATGTTTAGCACTAAATGGACTGAATGAGTAAGTGAGTTAATCACTAACAATTCACCTCAAAGATCTAAGTTGAAATGCAGCCCAATAAAAATCTCCTTTATCGGGCGGCTGTAAGTGGTTCTGTGGGAAATGAATTTCAGTAGTTTCATTCCTGTACAGAGTGGATACGGCCTAGAGCATAAAATTGTGCCTAATTTGACACTAAATTGGCAATCTCACTCAGAGAGGCCACATGATGGCACCTCATGCACTTTGCGGTCATACTTCTGAATGCCACAAATTACCAAATTTCCACATTGTGAGCAGCAGATTCCCACCATCTGTAAACTAATCCATTCTCAAAATGTGGTTTGTGTTCTATTTTTGGTACACTTGTTAACATGTTCATATAAATTCCTGGCCATTCTATTTTAACTCAGTTGGCAACCTATTTATTTTAAATGGCTTAAAGACAGCATTAAAACAGTGCAGAAACACATTGATCAGTACACTGAAGATAGTGCACAAATAAATTAAACCGATGGAATCTATCCCACTGTGTCCATTTTGAACTTTATCGTAGGAAGTTCTGGTTAAGTTTTAGCGCAGGCTAGTTTACTTCCCTTTAAAGACCATTCTGGATCAGTCAATTATTCTTTTACCAGGTTGGAATCTATGGTGCTGTGCCTCATTCAGGAATGTGACAGGCCTCCAGATTGCTAATACTTCATGCATGGTTTTGGATTATCAATGTTGCACAGTCAGCAATCCTATAGATTTACATTTTTCATCACATGGTTATAGTTGCTTCTTGTCTCTGTGGTCACACTTGTAATCTGCACATAAGAACAGAAGAAATAGGAGCAGGAGTAGGCCGTTCGGCCCTTCGAGCCTGATCCGCTATTCAATGAGATCATAAATGAGAAGTCGCACAACACCAGGTTATAGTCCAACAGTTTTATTTAAAATTACGAGCTTTCGGAGCGCTGCTCCTTCTTCAGGTAAAGGTACAGTGAGGGAATCTATTACACAGTATATATGAGATCATGGCTGATCTTCTGCCTCAACTCCATTCATCGGCCCTATCAACATATCCCTTGATGCCCTTACTAGTCAGAAATCTATCGACTTCTGTTTTGAATATACCCAATGACTGAGCTTCCACAGCCCTCTGGGGTAGAGAATTCCAAAGATTCACCACCCTCTGTGTGAAGAAATGTCTTCTCATCTCAGTCCTGAATGGCCTACCCTTTATTCTGAGGCTGTGGCCCCTGGTTCTAGACTGCCCAGCCAAGGGAAACATTCTCCCAGCATCCACCCTATCAAGCCTTGTAATAATTTTGTATGCTTCAATGAGATCCCCTCTCCTTCTTCTGAATTCAAAAGAATACAGGCCTAGTTTACTCAATCTCTTCTCATACGACAGTCCCGCCATCCCAGGAATCAATCTCGTGAACCTTCGTTGCACTCCCTCTATGGCAAGTATGTCCTTCCTTAGGTAAGGAGACCAAAATTGTACACAGTACTCCAGGTGTGGTCTCACCAAGGCCCTATATAATTGGAGTAAAACTTCTTTACTCCTGTACTCAAATCCTCTTGTAATGAAGGGCAGCATACCATTTGCCTTCCTAATGGCTTGCTGCACCTGCACATTCACTTTCAGTGACTCATGTACAAGGACACCCAGGTCCCTTTGAGCATCTGCATTCCCCAATCTTTCACCATTTAGGAAATACTCTGCCTTTCTGTTTTTTCTACCAAAGCGGATAACTTCACATTTATCCACATTATATTCCATCTGCCATGTTCTCGCCCACTCATTGAGCCTGTCGAGATCCCCTTGAAGCCTCTTCACATCCTCTTCACAACTGACACCACCACCTAGCTTTGTATCAACAGCAAATTTGGAAATGTTACATTTAGTCCCCTCATCCAAATCATTGATATAGATTGTGAATAGCTGGGGCCCAAGCACCGATCCTTGCGGTACCCCACTAGTCACAGCCTGTCATCCCGAAAAAGACACGTTTATCCCTACTCTTTGTTTTCTGTCTGTTAACCAATTCTCAATCCATGCTAGTATATTACCCCCAATTCATGTGCCCTAATTTTGTTCACCAACCTCTTGTGTGGGACCTTATCGAAGGCCTTCTGAAAATCCAGATACACCACATCTACCGGTTCCCCTTTGTCTACTCCACTAGTTACATCCTCAAAGAACTCCAATAGGTTTGTTAAACAGGATTTCCCTTTCATAAATCCATGTTGACTCTGCCCAATCTTACTGTTAGTTTCTAAGTGCCCAGTTATTGCATCCTTTATAATAGATTCCAGCATGTTCCCAACTACTGATATGAGGCTAACAGGTCTGTAGTTCCGTTTTCTCTCTCCCTCCTTTCTTAAATTTGCTATCCTCCAATCTACAGGAACCGTTCCAGAAGCTATAGAATTTTGGAAGATGACAACCAATGCGTCCACTATTCCAATGGCCACCTCTTTCAAAACCCTAGGATGTAGGTCATCCGGTCCTTGGTATTTATTGACTTTTAGTCACATTAATTTTGCTAGTACGGTTTTTTTACTAATAATAATTTCTTTAAAGTTCCTCATTCTCGCCACACCCTTGGTTTTCTCGTATTTCTGGGAATTTTTTTTGTGTCTTCCTCTGTGAAGACAAAAACAAAGTATTTATTTAATTTCTCTGCCATTTCCTCATTCCCCATTATAAATTCTCCCGTCTCTGACTGTAAAGGACCTACATGTACCTTCGCCAGTCTTTTCCTTTTCACATACCTATAGAAGCTTTTACAAACCGTTTTTATATTTTTCGCTAGTTTGTGCTCATATTCCATTTTCCCTTTCTTTATCAATTTCTTGGTCCCCCTTTGCTGAATTCTAAAAAGATCCCAATCCTCAGGCTCACCGCTTTTTCTGGCAACTTTATAAGCTTCTTCCTTTGACTTAATACTAGCTTTAATTTCTTTTGTTGGCCATGGTTGGATCACTTTTCCTTTTGGGTTTTTAATGCCCTAGAGGAATATATGTTTGTTGCAAATTATGCATTATTTCCTTGAATGTTAGCCATTGTATGTCCACCTTCATACCTTTTAGTGTAGTCTCCCAATCTACCATGGCCAACTTGTCCCTCAGACCCTTGTAGTTTCCTGTGTTTACATGGTCTGAATGGCATGGTGTCAACACTTTTATATTAATTTTAAGAATTTTATATAGTGCCTTTCATGACCACCAGATGTCCCAAAGCACTTTACAGCCAATGAAGTACTTTTTAAAAATGTAGTCACTGTTGTATTGTATTGAACAACACAGCAGCCAATTGCGCACAGCAAGCTCCCACAAACAGTAATGTGATAATGACCAGATAATTTGTTTTAGTGATGTTGATTGAGGGATAAATATTGGCCAGGACACCAGGGATAACTCCCCTGCTCTTCTTTGAAATAGTGCCATGGGATCTTTCACATCTACCTGAGAGAGCAGACAGATCCTCAACTAAACATCTCATCCAAAAGACAGCACGTCCAATAATACAGCACTCCCTCAGTATGTAGATTTTTGTGTTCAAGTCTCTGGAGTGAGACTTGAACCCACAATCCTTCTGGCTCAGAGGCAAGGGTGCTGCCCACTGAGTCACGGCTTTCACTGAGAGTTTATGTATGTATTCATTTATAAGGGCCTAGTTGACCACTGATCACAACTGTGCTCTTTGGCTGAAAGACTATAGCTGTATCCAGTGAGATTTTACAATATTTTCTGTAAACTAGAATATATAATGCACAGTCCTTGCAGTCAGAATAAGCTCTCTCTGGTGAGCATCAAGCTCATCATAATAGTTTGTTTTTCAAGATTTTAATGAGAACTGACACAACTGTTCTGGATAAATGTTTTACTGTGGTGAAGAGTTCAAGTAAAAAATTAGGAAGTTAGGATTAAGGGGGAAGTCAGGCAGAGCATTTACACCCGAATAGAATTATGGAATAAGCTACTAGAGGAGACCATTGAAGCAGGCAATGTAAATTTGTTCAGGAGATAGTTAGATGCGTTTTGGAACGAGTTGAATTTGAAGGATATGGTGAGGAGGATAGGTGGAGCTGATCTATGATAAAGGGGTGGCCTAGTCAAGCCTAATAGCCTGTTCCTGTTATTTTTATGTTGTAATGTATCTGTACATTATCTGGTGCATACACATAAACCGTGGGGAAACTTTTGACATGTTCATAGGACACAAAGCATTCCGATTGGCTTAAATCTCCTATTCTCTAAAAGAAACACTGGAGCCGAAATTCCAGGTCACAACCCTGACAAATGACGACCTGTTCAAAGTGCTGGTCATTGAAGACACAATGGTGGAGACAACCTCCATGGGAGAGTTCTGTCAATGACAGCTTCAGCAAGAACTACAAATCAACTGTGGGAAGTAAGGGGAAAATATATTTCAAAATAACTGAGAAAAAGAGGGAATATTATTGGGGAGGTAAAAAATTTAATAAATGTAGTACTTGCATCTTACAAAGATATGATTCTATGATTCTATATGCTAGAATATATATGTGTCAACCATGGCTCAGTTGGTAGCACTCTCGCCTCTGAGTCAGAAGGTCCCACTCTAGAGACTTGAGCACAAAATCTAAGCTGACACTCCAGTGCAGTACTGAGGGAGTGCTGCACTGTCAGAGGTGCAGTCTTTCAGATGAGATGTTAAACCAAGGTCCCATCTGCTCTCTCAGGTGGATGTAAAAGATGCCATGGCTCTATATCGAAGAAGAGCAGGGAAGTTATCCCTGGTGTCCTGGCCAATATTTATCTCTCAATCAACATCACTAAAACAGATTATCTGGTCATTATCACATTGCTGTTTGTGGGAGCTTGCTGTGCACAAATTGGCTGCCGTGTTTCCTAACTTACAACAGTGACTACACTTCTAAAGTACTTCATTGGCAGTAAAGTGCTTTGGGATGTTCGGAGGTCATGAAAGGCGCTATATAAATACAACAAGAACAGCAACAACAATAAATTTATTTTACAAATCCACCAAGGGAGGTAGAGCAAATATATATAATTAATATTGTAAATAACTGAGAATAAGAAGTTGGAGGGCAGGAATAACAAACAAAGTTACTTTATAAATATATTTGTTAATCCCGGTATGTTTAGCATCAGTGAGCTGTGCAATATTTTTAACCTTGTGTCAGTCATGTGATATACTGTTTCAGTAAATTTGTTGAATTACAGCGATAGGCGAATCCAAGTTGTGTTTAGGCTGCAATGGACCTCACTCCAGGTCCCAGACTATCTGTGAGTAATGTCACGGGAAATCTGCTGATACAACTGAATAAAGTTCCACTCAAGCATCCCATCAAGCTTTAGGTGGAACTATTTAAGGTTTATGTTCAGCTTCAAGGTTTCCTCCTCATATACTAAGCCACATTGTTATCCAGACAGATGATGAGATGCCCGTTTGCCACTGTAAAAATTGCATAAATTAGTATATTTTAATGCAGGAATTCATGCATGCAAATTGCTTACCTAATGTATTATTATCTGCATAGTGATGCTGTCACTTGTAACATTAGGAGTTCAGTTTAGTCTAACTGCAGGGCTGCCCGGCTTTACCAAATAAATCCCAGTTCAAATCCACAGTGATTTTTGGCCACGATTTTAACTCCAGGTGGAGTCCCTGCTCGGGCCTGAGTTAAAATTACAGTCGGGTCTCAATTATGTCATTGGGCCACAACATGCATATGTAAAGAAGGACCTTGTTTGCTCCGGGCCCGAGTCCTTGCTGCCTGCTCAGGACAGCAGGTTAAAATTGCAGATGTTGCGATCATGGTGGCTTTCGGACAGGTAAGAGCCAGTTCAAGTCATCCTCGGTTCTGAGGGACTGCCTAAGAAGAAGAAGAGCCAGGGCAATTTTAACTGCCCACTCGCCAGGTTTCTGCTGAGCGAGTAGGGTTAAAATCGCCCCCAATGAAGACTTCCCAGTGATTCTCTCCGAATCTAAACACACACTTGGCTTTCTCTGTGTTAGAAGCTTTCTGGTATTTAGAGATACAAAATCATGAATATCGTGCACAAAAATATACACTTTTCTCTGCTCCTCTCCTGGGGCTAATTTCTTCACTTTTGGAATATTGGATGGCAATTCTGCTAATGCAAGTAACTAGCAGCCTCTGGTGTGACCGTGATGCGGGCCGTACTCTCAGCTGCATACTAATTTAACCCCCTGTGCCACTTGTGCTAGCAGCAAAAAATAAACTAATTAGCACCCTGGTTGTTGGACACCTATTACGTGCTTTAACAACCTTAATTATTGAGATAAAAGTGGTTAAAAGTAGCTGTGGCTGCCAACATAATCATGTAGAGTGGAAGAATTAGAGGTAATATGGCAGCTCCCTGTAGAAGGAAAGCTTGCTTCAGTGATCGTGACATGGCTGTTCTTGTTGTAGAACCAGTTCATCTTTGAAAAGAAAGAATTTGCATTTATATAGTACCTTTCACGACCTCTTGACATCCCAAAACATTTCACAGTCAATGAAGTACTTTTTGAAGTGTAGTCACTGTTGTAATGTAGGAAACACATCAGCCAATTTGCGCACAACAAGGTCCCACAAGCAGTAATGAGATACTGACCAGATAATCTGTTTTAGTGATATTGTTTGAGGTATAAATATTTGCCAGGACACCAGTGGCTGGACTGTAAGCTGAGAAAGCATTCATCAATTGAGTGCAATGTTTAGCATTTGCTGCCAGGTGAAGACAGAATACTGTTAGAGCTTGTAGTGCAGACCGCAAGCAACAGGTGATTGGAATGAGGAGAGTTGGTACAGTGCTATTGATGCAAAAACATGTGGTGCAGGGCTGGGAAGTGTTCCGAGTGCTAGGGGAGGGGGTAAGTGCTGTTGCTAATTGTAATTCTGAGAAATGGAGGTAAAAAGACCTGTACTCACCCTTGCTGCTCTGGTCAGATCATTCAACCATTTCCTGCACTGAACCCAGGTCATGGGGATGATGTTCTGGGAGTTTACTATATCTGCCACTTCCCACCAAGTTTGCTGCAGATTATGTTTTGGCACCTTCTTACCATCAGTTGGAAGAGTATCTCCCTCTATGTCCTCATCTCCTAAACCAGCACTTCAACAGTTGAGAATGAGAACCTAGGTGCTCTAATATGACTCATTGTGCAGTTGTGCAACCTTTGCACAAAGCCATCTGGAAATATTAACAACTTCAATGCAACCTCTCTTTAAGAGGTGCATTCACACTATAAATAGTGAGTGGGCAGCCCACAGGAAATCCTACCCTCCAAATGTGTGGGCTGTCTGTCGCCGATTCAATCATGTGGGCAGCTCACCAATCATATTGAAATGAGGCCGAACACTGGGCGCCTTGCTCACCGCCCACCCAAAAATCACTACCAGTTAAAATCCCCCCTACGCTTTTTTACAGCTGTATGTTCACACACTTATTTAATTCACCTAATGTGCTGGGCACTTTGGTATAATTACATAGAATTTACAGCACAGAAACAGGCCATTCAGTCCAAATAGTCTGTGCCGGTGTTTATGCTCCACAGGAGCCTCCTCCCACCCGGCTTCATCTAACCCGATCAGCATATCCTTCTATTCCTTTCTCCCTCATATACTTAGCTATCTTTCCCTTAAATACATATATGCTATTCACCTCAACTACTCCATGTAGTAGTAAGTTCCACGTTCTAACCACTCTTTGTGTAAAGAAGTTTCTCCTGAATTCTATATTGGATTTATCATGAATTTATTGGAATTCATCTTCTCTCATCTGAATGCAAAGGTGAATACACTTACCTTGTCACTTCTCCTGATATTATTAAATTTCTTATGCATGTACACGCTCTGCTAACTCCATCAATGCACTTGGATCTGAGATTTAACAGTAGAGTGGCCTTCAGCTCCAAAGAGGGCATCCTGCAGCAGGACCTCCAGTCAGTCATCAGAAAGGAACGAAGTCTTCCCCAGTGCCCTCATTGCACATGTTTTAAAATCAAACCATGCACACCTCGTCACAGCAATGAAACTTCTCAAAGTTCATTGACAAAAGAAATGTTCTACCCTTAAGAGCGAGCAGCAGCCTTTGAGACCTGTTTCCTCACCCAATTTCATGTCTCCCAGCCAACTGTACTGTAGGCCTGACACCTTGAGCATTTTTTCTATGCACAAGCAGCATATGGAAATAAGGGGAGGAACTTGTCTCGCTAAATTTGGCAAGGTTAGCACCACCCCCATTGCACAGGAGAGCTGGACCTGTTTCTGGTTGGGGTGGAGATCACATCATGCAAGAGGTAGGTACCCTGTAATCTAAATCAGGGTCAATGTGGTCTCCTGGACTAGTCTTCATTGCCTAAAGGGGTTGGAGAGGAATGTTTCAGATTTTTTTCACCTCTAAGTGGCCTGGGTCTCTCTCTGGTTTTTTGACTCTCCCAGGTGATTACATGGCTCCGGGTGGGTAGGTAGTGTTATGAATAAGGCATTACGACTGTATATAGTACAGTTTAGATGGACCAGCTGTTCTTTTCCTGTCCAACATTTTCATCTGTTCATATCTGCCACAGGGAAACACAGCCTCAATTTAGCTGGTCTTAAAAAAATCAGGCTTGCCAAAACCCATTCATATTAACTGTGCATTTTCCATCGGTTGTGCTGAGCAGTTTTGTGCCTCTGCTGTAGTTTTGGCTAGCTCAGTTAACACTGGCATTCTGACGATGCTCAGCAGTCACCGGCACTTTAATCAGCTTAACCAGTAAACAGCTGATTAAATACCTCCTCACCCTTTCCTGGCCAATGCACCGTTCAGCCTCTCCTGCACAATGTGGTGCTCAGAATATAAGTGCTACATAAATAATATTTGTGTTTTTTTGTTAATTTTTGTGCTCATCGAGGTGAGGGATTTTAATGCTGGGGAACAGTATCTTTTGAATTTCAGGCACCCAGTGACAGCATCAAGTACCCCAGGTCAGGTATAATGTAGCTCGATGTAGAATAAAGCTGCCTGTATTGTGCCCAGCAATGTGATTTGGCACCAACCTAAGAGGAGCACCCTTGAGTACACCGATGCTGCATTTTGATAGTACCTTTATTAGTCCCATTCATTAATCTTAACCCAAAAGCATTACTACGCAGCTGTTTGAAATGCCAGTGTGTGTTGAACAGAACTCTGCTCAGAGTGCCAGTTTTGATCTGAATGAAACAAAAGCACTAACATTCTGTTATGGCACTAATAGTCTGACCAGCACTGCATGGGAGATTGCAGGGATCAGATTAGCAGTACACATCAGAGATCATGGGATTACTACCTTCTGCTGTACTGTTCAGTCGGTAATATGTTCAATTTGGGCTACTGGGAAATTGATCACTTTATCCAGATTCCATTATTATCCCTTAATACATAGCGTGCTCCATTACCACAAAGTTGGGCATTAAAGGATGTCGGGAGATGACAGGATTGGGCTCATTAGTGATGTTCTCCAGGATTTAGTAGCCAACACTCATTGTCTTGGCTCACACATCAAGAACAGCTATTTGGGCGAACAACCAGAGAACAGCCAGCGCTGTGTTCAGCCAGAGTCAACGCCTTCAGAAGTGGGAGGAAACAAAAAGGGGAGAACATTAAAAACACTCAAGATTTCACAAAGCAACAAACATGATCCAGCCTGGCTTTTGTTTTACAATGCAGATGGATTTACTTATTCCTAAAGGTGTTGCCTTCTACTGCTATGCCCACAATTGGTATATCAGGGTTTATATCCCCGGGCAATAAATAATTGTGTAATGTATCTTCAGCTGAACTAAGCTTCTCTCACACTTTGCTATGTGATCACGTCAATGTTATCTATATCATAGAGAAGTGTGAGAGAAGCTTAGTATATAGATAACATTGGAGTTTGAACGGGGCTTGTCTTTTCTCTAACTATGAATCCAACTACACAGAAATCCCAGAAATATGTTACCTTTCAATGTAACTGAATTAAAGCCCCCGCCCCCCGCCTTGTCAGCACCATTTGGTATGGAGCTCTTGGTCTCGAACAAATAAATCTGCTTTGTTGCGTTCCTTACTGCATCCCTGTTTCTCTGAGGCTCTCTGTCTCCACCTCCCTTGTTATCTGAATCATGTCATCTCTTCCCGTATTGGACCGTACCACTCTATTCACGTGATGTGATCCTGAATAAACTAAAGTAAAGTTGAAAAGAGAGAGCAAGGGAGATACCGGTAGGATTCATCGCTGAATGTTGATCAAACTGGAATAATGCTGGGTCATTTTAACGCCAGCGCGAAAAGCTGTGATACTGCAGCAGTGGAGATCGCCTGTTCAGCAGTGTCTAGCCATTAAACATTCTTCCATCTGCTGCAGATCTTTCAAACACAGCATCTCAGGTAACGATTTTATCATTCCGAGTTATCTTTTTAAATGAAATTTTGCATCGTTATTGGTTTGATATGAAATTCTGTAACAGATAAGTCGGTGTTTATAATGTAAAAAGACAGGTAATGGATCATTTGTATTTTATGAAATGCAAAACTATGTTTTAAAACCAGATCGTATTGCAATTTACGATATACGAATCCCGAGTTAGAACATGTAAAATATAGATTCTAGTTCAAATATTCCGAGGCTTCAGTAATCACATGTATCTCAAATGCATCTTCGGTGTTACCGCGATTAAATATCTGAACCATTTAATCCATTTATATTTCTTAAAATATCTTCCTAATATATAAACTCCTAAAGGGGTTCGATTATTTTATTTTCTATCATGTATTCATCATCCCGTGTATGTATATAAACATGTATTCCCCATGGCTGTTTGAACGTGATGCAAAACTGCTGCACATACCTACACATATTTATAAGTCTAGATTAGTTTGTTTATGTATATAGAAATGCTATTTTGCTCCTCATACAATAATAAATTAGCCATTTTTCTTATACAGTATTTAGGTTTACAAAAGTTTTTTTTTAAGAATTAGATTCAGTAATTAAAAGGTTAATATGTAGCAGACTGAATTAGTTGTGTGTGGGAAAATGGTTTGTATTTGTCTCATTGGACGCTGGGTATTTGCAAACGTACAGAAATAAATGCAGGACCATCTCAATTGTTCACCCTACTAATCTGTTCCCTTGGTGCTGACTATGAAATGGGCTGTGCCGACACAAAACTGTACTTGATCTACATAACTATGTGTTAAACAAACACTGGCACATAGGAATTCTCAACATCAGCTTTACATAAATAAAATTATATTCAACTTTTATTCTTACAATTGAAGAATTACCCCTATGAATTTAAGATTATCAAAACATAATTTGCCATTAAATAAATGTTTAAAACAAATGTTTAAAGGGAAAATAGTTACCTTCCCAACCCTGTACAAATGCTTCTTTCCAAAAGTGTTATTTGATTCATTGACTTTGAGTTCTACTCAGACATGGAAGTTTTCAGTAAGTGTTTTCGATACTAATTGGTTAAACAACCGAATGGCAATGTTTCTGGTGAAGCGATAGCCTGACTTTCTACAGTCATCAACAGCCGTGTAAAATCAGCAGATACCAATGTTTAGAGGGAAAATATCTGAATAGAGCAAAGCCATCTGCATTGGGGTGTGTTACATTGCAACCCCACAATGTCTCAGCATGTCTTCTTAGTTATTAATACACCAACATATATAAAAAGTGCATAGATAATAATAGAACCAGAATGCTCTTTTAAAAACAGTACCTCTAACTGTTCCTAATTCGAGCACATGTGGTGTACTTACTGTAGTATAAGAAGTCTATCAGTAAAAAATCATCTGCATTTAAAATTGAATAGTTCTCGGTTCTCCTTGGATACAATAGACTTTGAATAATTGCATACCCAATTCAATCATTATTGTGAAGTAACTTCAATTTCTACTAAATTACTTTTCACTGGCTGCATTGAAATTTAAATGAAGTACAAAATTGGTGCCTAGACATAACACACAGTAAAAGATTATTTTAGCGAAAAGAGAATAAAAGGAAATGTTATAAATGTTTCTCTTCTATTCAAGTATCTCACCAAAATTTTATTGTACAGCAGCATATTAGTGAAAAAAATGAAGAATGTTTTCTGTGCTACATTGTGGTGACCATCCTTCGACAAATCACTGCTGAAACAATGGTTAGCATTTAATCAGATAAAAGGACTTTATAGTATAAACCAGTTTTGTGCAAAATTAAGCACATCATAAGGCAGTTCTCACAATTTCAAAATTAAGTCTTATTTACCATATTCTGTACTTTATTTTCAAATTTCATATTTGCTACAAGTCCTTGCACTTTCCAAGTCTTTTTTCTGCACAGTTCCTCAGTGATCATTTTCCCTAAAGATGGTGAGCACAACACGACTGAAACCTTTTTTTAAACTCAGTAACTACATAAATACTATCAATATTGCAAATGATTTTATCAAATAAATATAAATGTTTAATATTAAAAAAAATTAGTTTCAGTTGGCCAATGAAAATCAAATGCACTGAAGTAGCGATATAGTAAATTTATTTCATGAATTCCACAGAAATCTTCACCTAGGCTGATCAAGCTAGTTAATTATTAGTAATATATATTAGATGGTTCAATTTTCGACAACTTGATTAAGCCTGTCAGGCTACTGATAATGTGCCTCTGCCTAATGAGAGCACCCTTTTATTGCACCAGTGTGACATTTTCATTTCCCACATTCTCTATCCTTGGGGCTTTTCTGATTGAAATGCCAAGTTGATGTCTTTTCTTTTGAACTTGTGTCCACTAGAAAATGCTACGAGACTACCCAAACTCATTTCATATTGAATCAGTAACAGCTGTCGGAGAAATAACGTCAAAGTCTCATCTGTCTGGACTGAATTTCGTCTCAGTTCCCAGGGTGAAAGGACAGTGTTCCACCACAGTCCAGTTCCCTAACGAGATTTCATTCTGATAGCTTCACAATTACTAGATAGATAAACAGAGAAGACACTTAGATTTGAACATTATTAATGAATTTTTCCATATTCACACGTAACCTACTTGCTCCATGGTAACATGCAACAATATTCTTGATTTGAGTGCCAATAGAATTTTACAATAAATTATGCAGCTAGCAATGCTGTTAAAATATTTCACTTCTCAGCTGTACATTTTGTCCAAGAAAAATATTATTGATTTTATGTGCAGACCAAAAACAGAATCAAACTTACACTTTAAATGGAACCTTTTCCTTTTCTAGGCTGTCTCCTCAAGCATCATATTTGAAATTCAGCACTTTTCCTCACAAGAGCCTTGAAATTATGTGTGGTCCCAACTGCAGGACTACTTAAGACCAGCTAGAAAATAACAGAAGAATCCAGCACTTTGACAAAGCTGGTTTGTGACAATGGAAGGCCTCTCATGCTGATTATATCATCTATCATGAACACTTACTAATCTACCAATTTTGTCTGTGTTAATTCATTAACATTAAATATAACCTGACATTTTGTTGATGGAGACACATTGTTGAACGTATCCATTTGCAGAACTAAATCCTAAGCTCACGTTCATGCTTTATGAAGAACCCGCACGTGAGGGATTTTGAGCCTTTGTATTCAAAATGAATTCCAAATTTCATAAAGTTTCAATGCCTACATTGTTGCCAAGCAACCAAAATGAAAACATTTCAAAATTTAACTCAACTAGTGACGGGGACCCAAAGCGTCTGGAGGAAAGTATCTCTTCCTTTGTGGCACTGGTTATCCTGCTGGCTTTAATATTCACTTTGTTATCAACATCTCTTGCAACTTTTCATTTCCATAAATGGAAACTGAAAAGCAAAAAAATACAGCGAGCCCAAGAAGAATTTGAAAGGGACCAAGGGAATTCCAAACTACATGACTCCACTTGAATGGGCCTGAAGCTCAGTCGGTTGGAAGCCCAGGAAGCATCTTTTAGCACCAGGAATATTTGAAGGCAGACTGGTCTGTTTACATAAACATATTTCTGATTCTAAACTCTTTTGAAAGCAAACCATTTAGTCTTAAGCTTGCCTGCACAGACATAGTATGGGTAACATATTTTTACAAATGGAGGGGAGAAAACTGCAATTATCATATACATAAATAGTGACAACTGGTAAGATGATAAAATATTTATTGCATTTACATTGTTTTGCTGTGATTAAGCTGTAACTTTTGCATGAATGTAAATTTATATTCCTTATTTACTTGATTCTATACTGGACTGGTCACTTGAGAGGCCCACAGAGATGCTTAACTCATGTCAGCATTGACATCAGTCTAACATACAGAGTATAACATTCTATTTTCATGATTCAAACATTTTCCAGGATCGGATTGCCTAATATCTACTGACTTCTTCCCAAAAGTTTATTTTGTTTTCCAGGCAATTTTCGGTCAATCCTTTTTGTGCTTCGTTAAAAATTATTTTCAATGAGAAAAGATGCAATATAAAAATACTTTGTCCTTAAATTTCTTCTTTTTTGCTCCAGTGAATTATTTTCCTTATGGTTTCATGGGAGAGAAAGGAATATAAAATGAACATATATAAATATATATATATATATACTACAGTACTTTTGCACACAATATTGTTTATAAAGAAATATTATTGAATTGCTTTTTCCTCAATTACCTTAATAATACTCAATATTTATTATCATTTTAAAGAATATATGCGTCTTGCAAATGCAGAGTAATAGATAATATCTGATTTGCTACAAGACATGATGTTCTTTGGTTAAAATGCGTGAATATTTCTCTTTATTGAAAGCTTAAGCAATAAGGTCAAATGATAATTTAAATGATGAAGGACCATGGTTTCTTATGCCCAGGTTTCATTGGAATCTGATTATACAAGAAAAGAAAAGGTGAAATGGAAAATATGAATGTACTTATCCTTAATGAAAATTAAATTGATCTTACTATGTCCTCTGTGAGTTCTTGTGAGGTGATGGTAAGTGTTTTAATTCTAGTATTTTTTCAAAAGTTATATTCAATATATATCTTTCTGGAGCAACTACATAGAGAATAGTGCACAGGTGTGGTATTCTATTTAACCTAAGTGTATTATATTTAAAATAAAATTATTACACAGTTTTTAACTTTTAGTTTCTGCTGTCTACTATTTGCATGCTATATTTCTTGTGGTACCAAAGGCTAATAACTGGTATCTCATTACATATTCTCTAAATGCAAACAAAAACAGACAATCAAGGAAATATACAGCAGCTCCGTCAGTAACTGGAAAGAGAAAAAAAAAGACAGGTTAACATTTCAGTTCATCACAACTGGAAAGGGAAGGCAGAAGAGCCCCTTTAACGGACTGACCAAAACAAAGGCCTATAAACTCATTGACGCTGCACCTGTTTTACAGGTGTAAAGCAGGCACCTAAGTGTCCAATAATGTGGGCTGCCTGTGCGCCCACATTCCACGCCAAAAGTGCAGCACCCACCATATTGCTAAAGGCTGAAGTATAGGTGTCCTGGGCCCACATCTGAAACAGGCATTAGGCCCTTTGCATATCCAAAGAGGGGGCCGAACGCCCATTTCAGGTCAGCTTCCCAAAATTGGGCCGTACTGAATGCAGCCGCAGCCGGTTGCAATCTGGATAAACAAGTCTACATCCATCCTTAAAAGGACCGCGGAGGCTGCCACCAAAAGGGTAAGTTTAAAAAAAAAATTCTAACCTGAATGTGGAAACGACTCTCACTTGGCCTCCATCTTATCACCCCCTCCCCACCTCTCAATCGCTCCCCCTCCCAATTGCCCCCCCCTCCCAATCGCTCCCTCTGCCCCCAACCGCCACCCTCTCAATTGCGTCCCCCCTTTCCTGTAACCTACCCGAGGGCCACAGTAGGCGGCACCGTGGCCCAAAATTTACATCTGTTTGCCGGTCTAATTTAAATTAAGCCTGAGGCCCAATATCGAGTGTGCCTTGGGCCTACCCATTCCGGCGCAGGGATCGTTCCTGCCAGGATGATGCTATCCTGTTTCACCCCTACAGTTTTCTGTTAAATTGTGATGAAGCTACAAACTTTTATGCTAAATGCAAAAGAAGATATCAGTATGGTGAAAATAGATTCACCCATTATATTACTGTGGCAATTTTTTTTCTTTCCCCATGAGAAAGCCAGTTACTTCAGCGGAAGCCTTGAGTTTTGTAGATTATTTGCAATTTTAAAGCATTCTGCCTTTACAGCTTTATGAAACAATATATGGTACTGTGCTGTATCCATTTACATAATATAGTTTGTTCTTTGTGCAACCAATAGAGAGCATGATGCCTTTGTATTTGGGCATACTCATGTTTTAACATTTCCAAGAAAACATGCCAAATGTCTTCTACACTGGTTTTGCATAATGTCTATTGATTTCAAATCGAGGAACTGCTGCCGTGTTCTATATATAGAATGATAAAATGTACAGCACAGAAAAAGGCTATTTGGCCCATTGTACCTGTGCTGGTGTTGGCTCTCCCACTGGAATTGTCTCATGTAATTTCCCTGCTTTTTCATCATATTCTTTTACACAATATATAACCCATATATGGCAATAATTTGACTAGATATTTTGATTGATCTGTGGGAAAATAGAATTAATACATGGATTGAACAAATTAACAGTTTTGATAAAATAGAATAAATATTAACAACATATAAATTGTTAACCTGTGTTTATCTGTTGAATGAGAAAATAATTCTGGAAAACACAAACTGGGGCTTTTCTCACTGTTTTGCCAATTTTCTCCTCCTTTGCTTCCTCTTCCTCTTCTGAAGATGTTGACGCCTGCTAGGTATGGTTCCAAGATGCTATGTGCTTTTTTGTAATTTGCCCAAGTGATCATTCTTCATCTGTGAGTCTAGACAGTTAGCATCAGCCAACTATGTAACTGTGGAAGGCTTTATAGTTGAACCTGACCTGTGTTCAGCGTCATGCATCTCCTACTGGTAGGAGTCACTGGATATTGATCAGGAGCAGGAATCCTGGATAACTTTCCCCTCCCTAGTCCTGGAATGCTGAGGCCAAGTGTAGTGCCCCAGGTGTCATTCACACTGAGATCAGCTAACTCAGCACAGACCATAAATTGAACCTGGGATGTTCTGGTCTGTATGACTCGATTCCAAGCTGCTTATACGAACTGAACCAACAGGGAAGTCCATGCAACCTAGTAACAACAACAACGACTTGCATTTATATAATGCGTTTAATATAAAAACAGCTCCAATGTAACTTCACAGAGGTCATGGACACTGAGCCAAAAGATGAAAAGATTAGGAAGATGACCAAAAAACTTGGTCAAAGAAGAGGGTTTTATGGAGGGTTTTAAAGGAGGTGGAGGTGGAAAGGTAGAGGGGTTAGGGAACTAGTTCCAGAGTGTGGGGCCTAGGCAGCTAAAAAGATGGCTAGGCCCCACACAGAGAAAGTTATTCTTGATTTGTCATACTGCGGAGGGGTGGAAATCCAACTGGAAGGATTCAAATAGGGAGAAGCAGGGAAAATGGGGATGGACCTGTGAGGCAACAACACATTCAAGGACCGTGGAGAGAAAACACAGCTTGGAGATAGAGTGGTACATAGCAAGGGCAAAATTCTTTAAAAACCTACAAAAGCCATCTGGAAGGTTTAAGAGATTTTAAAACTGCAAAACTTAAATAATATGTTTTGCACACAATTGAGGGTCAAACCTCAGCTATCCCTTAACAGTTTTCAGGATCTTGATGTTATTTGACTCAACAAAATCCACCTTCAAGTGTATTTTCTCCATATTGTATCTGTGATAGACATAGAAGGTACCCAATGTCATCTTATGAATGCAAATTCGCCTCCCCCCACCCAATTTTCTTCCTTCTCTTCTGAAAGTGCTGACTTTTGCTGGAATACTGTTCTATGGTTTAGGTGGCTCAGTGGGTAGCACTCTTGGCCTCTGAGTCAGAAGGTTGTGGGTTCATAGTCCCACTCCAGAGACTTGAGCACAAAAATTTAGGCTGAAATTCCAGTACAGTACTGAGGGACTGCTGCACTGGCAGATGTGCTGTCTTTCAGATGAGACATTAAACTGAGGCTCTGTCTGCTCTTTGAGGTGGACATAAAAGATTCCATGGCACTCTATTGAAGAAGAGCAGGGGTGTTCTCTGCAGTGTCCTGGCCAATATTTATCGCTCAACCAACATCACTAAAACAGATGATCTGGTCATTATCACATTGCTGTTTGTGGGAGCTTGCTGTGCGCAAATTGGCTGCTGAATTTGCTACTTTACAACAGTGACTACACTCCAAAAGTATGTTTTCTTTCTTTCTTGCTTTCTTTCCCTCCCCTCCACTACTTTGTGGCATGCAATTCAAATGTGGTGGGCACCACATCCAAGCCTGATTATGTTGTCATCGAACAATCGCTTGTGCAACTTCCAGCATGAGCCATTGGACAGTGATCAAGGGTGGGAATTTTAGCTGATTTTCTTTCTGTTCTCTAGCTCAGGGGTGCTGAGTCCAATTGTAGTACCCCAACTGCTAACTCAGTACAGACCAAAGACCGAACCTAGGACCCTCTGGTCTGTATGGCTTAGTGGTGTGCAGACTGAGCCTGAACACACTACCTGCTGATCCAGAGGGTCATATCCACACTCGCAAATTACTTAATCCTGATTGGAAAATTTCGGCTACAATGTTAGCAACGGCCAACATTTTCATTTTCCCTGCAGAAAGGAGGCATTAGCTGGATAAGGTGCAGAGCTTTCATATGGTGGCAAGCCTCTTCATATCAACCCCCATGGAGAACATGAACAGGAAAGGTTTGCACTCAGTTAATCACCAGACATGTCAATCATTGTTATCCAGGGAGCACCCATGATGCCTTTAAAATGTGGCAGTACACAGTATCAGCTTTATTTGAAGGAGAAAAGGAACTGAGTGAGTGGCTCTTAGAAGACCAGAGCTATCCTCTTCAAGCAAGCCTGCTGACCCTACTGAGAAACTCCCCAGCAGCAGGGGACCACCTCGAGTTGGATCCCAGGGCAGTTGTTTGCTGTTCTTTGGTGGCCACCACCACCTACAAGAAAAGCGTGCACAAGGAAAGGTGTGTGGCAACGATTGTGTACAATGCTTTAAATGAGTGTGATATTTCGCAGTTTAGATTTGTGCCATGCTTCATGGGTTCTACAGAAAGGTGCACAAAAGTGAGGGCACATTCCTTCACCTTGCTCTTGATACCAGCAGCCTTCCTGTTCATTTGCACCCACGTGCAGTGGACCTGGGTGACTATATTGACTTTGTTGGCTACCTACATCCATGCAACTTGCATCTCAGTTTTCACAGAAGAGTGGCCATATGCTCCAAATAGGACTACCCTTCTTCGGTTTGCCTCCTGGGGCAGATCTCTTTTTCTTCAGCATCAAATGGAGCAGTGTTGCCTACATCTTGCCACTGTGCCATTGTGAACAATTAGCCAACTTTTCTGCTACCTTTAAGAGCTACCAGATTTCATGCCACCTAGCCAAATGTGCTACAGGACATGCTCTTTAGTCGTGCTATTCATGTCTCAGTAGCCTATTCAAATTAGGGAAGAGGGTATTGTTACAAAATATGGCACAGCATGCCCTCTGAGCAGGTGTGCCTGTGGCATGGGCCCGCTCAATGTCATTCTTACCATTCTCAAAAAATCAGGGTGGCAGTGTTGGTAGAGTATTTACTGATAACAATTTAGAACTTGCAACATCATTATATTTGACTGGATCATCCTTCAGCAGATGGTTAAACTGATGTTTTCAATTCACTGGCATGACAGATTCACTGCAATGTCAAAATTTGTGAACCAGCAATTGTACTGCTCAAATGTGCCTTGATGCATAGGATGCAATTTTCTGCATGGCAGTAAGCCAGTATTGAAATGACTGACATCCAAGATATTGCCCCATAGAAAGTTTGATTGATTTTTTTTTGCAGTAGGAGCAGTTTCTAAAACTGGCAAAATTGATGTTACAAATCTCAGCCAATCTCTAGGTTTCATTCAATGGTTTTACTGTAATGAGGGAACTTTATGCTTCCATCAAGAATGCACCTTGTGGCCACAGGTGGTGTTCTGTTTTGGTTTGTATGTTTAGTTCCTCATTCCTTTGATAAAATACAATCCTTTGGAAGTGAGCCCTGCAATAGCCTTCACAGCGTATTCTACATCTTTGTACTTTCTGAGGGTTTTCTCCACCAGATCATTAAACAGCTGGTGTCATGAAAGAACAGTTTCATCAGCTTGATTGATATGATAGGTTTACATAGGAATACATTAACATACATTACTAGAAGAGACAATTGTGACTAATAAGAAGTAAAGGAGAGGAACTTAGTGGATATACATGGAATGGACTGCAACTTGAAAGGGGCCTTAAAACTTTTGAAGTGTCTATGTGATCTGGCAGAAATAAGCACAAAAAGCAAAATACAAATGAATGGTGGAATAGGTTGAAGGGGCTGAATGGTCTACGCTCTTATGTTCCTATTTGGCCTGTTCTAAAGTGGAAAAATACCATACACTACTCTAAGTCTTATACTCCTCAGTTGTTTGCTCCGACAAATACTTTTCCAATTCATTCTTGAATTTACAAAACTATCTGCCTCCATTGTCTCCCTGAGCAGTCGGTTCCATATATTCACCAGCCTCTGTGTACAGAAGTTAAATCTAAACAGTCTCTTCATCTTCTCTTCTGTTGGCTGCCAACCTGTCCAACAATCGAGTTGTTCTGTAGGCTGTTGAGAAATTTCTGAAATGTAAGCCAGACGCCAAAGCCTTTCTTATAGAACAGAAATAACGTGGAGGCATTAGTTGTTATAACTATTAAAACCTTTAATGAATTTTCATTAGCAGCGAAGATAAAAAGATAAAAAGACTCAACTGTGATCGCACCTCTTGTTTCACTTGGTTTTGGACTTGGCAAAAGGTGGCAAATCTACCTTCATATCCAATTCCAGCCCCTACTTCTGAAGTCAAAACAGTTGAGTAGAGTAGCATGATTAGATGGGCAGATCTGCTGCCAACATTCAGGTGACCGTAGCTGCTAAAAGCTTAGAAGCTGCTGAAGTTATAGAAAACATTTCTGAGGCAATTCTCCGAATGTAAAAATATTTTCTATCATATTAAAACAAAGGCCGGAATTTTTACTTCTGAGTCGGTTCGGGTGCGTGCGGGCCGCGTAGCAGGTCAGGAACGTGATGTCTTGATCAGCCCACTCTTCAGAGCGACTTTAGCGTAATGGCCCTAATTAAAACAGCCATGTGCGTTTCCCAGCTCTATTAAAGGGTGCGGGTCTGATGACATCATCGATGACTCATTTCCAGTGCCCATATTTAAAGCAGCCTTGCACACAACTCATTTGAAGGTTGGTAAAGGTGTGTGGAAGGAGCATTGGAAAGGTTGGAGTTTTTGTGCAAAGTGAAAAATATGAATATCGAAAGGCAGAGGGCTGCACCCTGCTTTACAGATGCCCCGCTGCATATTCTGGTCGAGGCAGTAAGAGCACGCAGGGAGGTCCTCTTTCCAGCAGATGGGCGCAAGAGACCTCCCCAAGAGACCAAAAGGGCCTGGTTGGAAATAGCAGAGGAGGTCAGCAGCAGGGAGGTCGTGAGGAGGACCTGGATCCAGTGCAGGAAATGATTCAATGATCTGATGAGGTCAGGAAAGGTGAGTGCAATGCCACATTCACCTTCATCCTGATGTGCCTGTCACCACATACACATCACTCTGCCTTCCTAAGCCTACTCCTGCAAATCATTCCTCACACCAACATACCTTCCAGGTCCACCCATCCCTCTCTCTCTATGTACATACTCACATCCCCATCTGACTAACCACTCCTCACACTCACCCTCATCCTAATGCAATCATAGCAATTGACAGCATAGAAGGAGACCATTTGACAATGTCACGCCACTCCCTCATAGTCACCCTCTACAGATGTAACCCATCCGTTCCTTACACTCATTCCATCACTCTCACTCAAACCTCTCTTCTTGCAGGAGAAAAGAGCCCACAACAACGGAGAGAGGGAGAGAACCGGAGGTGGCCCTCTAGTCTTCGCACACCTAACTGCAGCAGAGGAAGGGGCTCTGGAGACCGCGGGAGCTCGAGAGACACTAGCGGTGGGAGGCGGAGAGGAGATATCCCAGCAACCTGGTGACAGAATCACATCTCATAAAGCCACATGGCATACAACAGTCACTCATATGGTGACTGATGTCAGCAGTCAGTGAAACATCATCATGTGCATAATGGCAACGTTACCCATTCTTATTATAACACTTCTAATTCATCTCTTTACTATCCCACAGGTCCATCACCCCCCCCCCCCCGCCCCCCCACTGTCCAGCTGGAGGAGGAAGGCGACTCCTCAGAGGAACCTCCAGCCTCTGAGGGTGCAGCGTCAGCAGCCCCAAGCGCAGCCAGCACCAGCACAGATACGCACACCTCAGTGGCTCCTTTGCGCCATAGAGTAGAGTTGTCACTTGGTGTCTCACAATTCACAAGTGAGCAAGAACAGGTGTTGACAGGGACAGCAGTGGAGACCCTTCGCCGGAGGGTGCAGGACACTCCAAGTTCTGCTGAGCTGCATGCAGACGCTGATCCTTGGGGGCCATTGAGAAAGAGGGTGATCTTGGAGGGGCAGCAACAATTGCATGAGGCTCTGGCATCCTTTGGAGCCGCCATGTCTGCAAATGTGCAGAGAATGGAGGAGTCCATCTCCAACATGAGCATCACCATGTCGCAGGCGATGGCAACGATGTGCTCCTCCATGGAAAGGATGGCCACCTGCATGGAGCAGCAAATGCGCCAGTCACATGAGCACATGCTAGCTGTAGACAACAGATGACAGACGCTCATAGACCTCCTCTCAAGGAGGGATGTAAACATTGACTTGGGCGTTCATCGCCCCATTGCTGTGCAGCATGGTGCTCACTAGTTCCGCTCACCAGCTCCTTGCTAGCAGGAAAGTGCGAGTGGCCTATGATGGTGAGAGGGAACATGGAAATGGGGGCTCTTCTGAAAGCGCTCCCACTTCTCCCCTGTTGCATCCCCCTCAGTCAGAGCCCCACATGCTTCCTCGGATCCCGATGGCCGAGTCTGCCCTTGCACAGTCGCAGGAGGAGCAGACTTTGGTGGGGCCATCACAGGCTCCAAAACCCAGAGGACGTCCGCCAAAAGTGTTTGATGAGTTGCAGCAGGGAAGTGAGCAGCCTGCCTCTACCTCTGCTGAAGCCACAGGGGTTGCATCTTGTAGAAGCACTTGGAAAGTAACATGACACAAAAGTAGATGCATAAGGGTATACACATGGGTGTATCAAAAATGTTAGTGGTAAGTTTCAGTTCTTTTGATGACACACATAAATGTTTTTCTTTGCACCACTTTCCGGTCTTGTCCATTTTTGCCTCAAACCTGGGAAGTGGCCTTGTCACTTGGAGTGAATGGTGAGACATTACTTAACCTTGAGCACTGGGGGTTTTGGCTGAGAGGAATGGCTTGGTCATTGTAGGGATGCTTTATGGTGTTGTTGTGGGGGGGGAACTGGCCATGATGAGGCCATCCCGGGCCTCCTGGGCAGCAATGTGTGCTGCTGCTGGTGCCATCTGCACCTCAGGTTCCTCCTCCTCCTCCTCGTCTTCCTCCTCCTCCTCCTTCTCTAAAGAGGCTGTGCGCTGTGCATCATGTTCCTCCTGCTGCTCCAGTCCTCACTGCTGCGCTATGTTGTGCAGCACACAGCAGACAGCGATGATTCTGGAGACCCTGGCTGGTGTGTACTGAAGGGCCCCTCCAGATCTGTCAAGGCATCTGAAGCGCATCTTCAGCATGCCTATTGCTTGCTCTATGACACATCTGGTGGAGATGTGGCTCTCATTATAATGCTCCTTGGCCTTAGTACTTGGCATCCTCAGGCGTGTCATGAGCGATGCCTTCAGTGGATAGCCCTTGTCTCCAAGCAGACAGCTGGTAAGTGTGTTTGGAGGTGCGAAGAGCTGAAGGAGGGTGGACTGGCGCAGCATGAAAGAGTCATGACAGCTGCCAAGCCCCCAAACCTGCACGCTCGGCAACAGCAAAATGCCAGCCAAAGTCTTCTACACTTCCAAAGACATCTCCAACTCATTTCATAAAAACAAGAACCTCAGTTATGTCTCTTTTATAGGCCATTGCACATCATGATTATAAAAACTTGGCAGTGAGTCTTGGTCTGTAATTAGATACCATTCTTATCAGGCTTGTCCAGTCTGATCAGGCAAACTTGGCTCAGAATCAGCACTTAGCTTATAATATATACTGCTAGCTAAGTACCTCTCAGCATTAGTCCTCTGTTGGCTCAAGCTTGCGTTGGCTGCTCAAAAGAAATTTGACTGGGTGGAACTGAAATGCCTTTACATTCCTGAAATGGATTGAAATGCTCTCATGCCTGCCAACTCCATTAGCTGGATACAGCTTCTTAATTATAATACGCTCTCATTGGTCTGCCATCCAAAATGCATTACATAGAAGATATTGTATAAGGTTTGACTATCAATGAAGGAATCATAAGCAGCATGCTACTCACCACCAGCTCAGCACAACCCCAGCCCGGCATGAGGTTGAAAAGGCCATCCGGCAACTGAAGAACAACAAGGACTCAGGAGCAGACGGAATCCCCACCGAGGCACTAAAGCATGGCGGAGAAGCACTATTGGTGCGAATACATGAACTCATTTCTCTTATCTGGAAGGAGGAGAGCATGCCAGGGGATCTCAGAGACGCCGTAATCGTGACCATCTTCAAGAAAGGTGACGAGTCCGATTGCGGTAATTACAGAAGAGTTTCCCTGCTGTCTGCCACAGGGAAAGTCATCGCAAGTATCCTCCTCAATTGCCTTCTCCCAGAGGCTGAAGAGCTCCTCCCAGAGTCGCAATGCGGATTCCACCCACTAAGGGGCACAATGGACATGATCTTCACCGCGTGTCAACTACAAGAGAAATGCAGGGAACAGCACCAACCGCTGTACATGGCCTTCTTTGACCTCACAAAGGCCTTCGACACTGTCAACCATGAGGGATTATGGAGTATCCTCCTCAAATTCGGCTGCCCTCAAAAGTTTGTCACCATCCTCCGCCTGCTTCACGACAACATGCAAGCTGTGATCCTGACCAATGGATCCGCCACAGTCCCAATTCACGTATGGACCGGGGTCAAGCAAGGCTGTGTCATCGCACCAACGCTCTTCTCGATCTTATTTGCTGCAATGTTCCATCTCACCCTCAGTAAGCTCCCCGCTGGAGTGGAGCTAATCTACAGAACAAATGGGAAACTGTTCAACCTCCATCACCTCCAGTCCAGATCCAAGGTCATCCCATCCTCTGTCATCGAATTACAGTATGCAGACGACGTTTGCGTCTGCGCACACTTGGAGGTCGAACTCCAAACCATCGTCAACACCTTCACCGAAGCGTACGAGAACATGGGCCTTACACTAAACATCCGTAAGACAAAGGTCCTCTACCAACCTGCCCCCGTCACACAGTATTACCCCCCGATTATCAAAATCTACGATGAGGCCTTGAACAACGTGGACCGCTTTCCATACCTCGGGAGCCTACTATCAACAAGGGCAGACGTCGATGACGAAGTCCAACACCGCCTTCAGTGTGCCAGTGCAGCCTTCGGTTGCCTGAGGAAGAGAGTGTTTGAAGACCAGGACCTCAAACCCGGCACTAAGCTCATGGTCTACAGAGCAGCAGTGATACCCGCCCTCCTGTATGCTTCTGAGACATGGACCATGTACAACAGGCACCTCAAAGCACTGGAGAGGTACCACAACGCTGCCTCCGCAAGATCCTGCAAATCCATTGGCAGGATAGGTGCACCAATGTCAGTGTTCTCGCTCAGGCCAACATCCCCAGCATCGAAGCTCTGACCACGCTCGATCAGCTCCGATGGACGGGTCACATTGTCCGCATGCCCGATACGAGACTCCCAAAACAAGCGCTCTACTCGGAGCTCCGACACGGCAAGAGAGCCCCAGGTGGGCAGAGAAAACGCTTCAAGGACACCCTCAAAGCCTCCTTGAAAAAATGCAACATCCCCACCAACACCTGGGAATCCCTGGCCCAAGACCGCACAAAGTGGAGGAGCAGCATCCGGGAAGGCGCCGAACACCTCAAGTCTCTTCGCCGGGAGCAAGCGGAAGCCAAGCGCAAACAGCGGAAGGAGTGCACGTCAACCCAAGCACCCCACCCACCCGCCCCTTGAACCACCGTCTGCCCCACCTGTGACAGAGTCTGTAGGTCCCGCATTGGACTCATCAGTCACCTGAGAACTCATTTTTAGTGTGGAAGCAAGTCATCCTCGGTTCCGAGGGACTGCCTAAGAAGAAGTAATTAGATACCATTCTTATCAGGCTTGTCCAGTCTGATCAGGCAAACTTGGCCCAGAATCAGCACTTAGCTTATAATAGATACTGCTAGCTTAGTACCTCTCAGCATTAATCCTCTGTTAGCTCAAGCTTGCGTTGGCTGCTCAAGAGAAATTTGACTGGGTGGAACTGAAATGCCTTTACATTCCTGAAATGGATTGAAATGCTCTCATGCCTGCCAACTCCATTAGCTGGATACAGCTTCTTAATTATAATACGCTCTCATTGGTCTGCCATCCAAAATGCATTACATAGAAGATATTGTATAAGGTTTGACTATCAATGAAGGATTCATAAGCAGTAAGTGTTACATCAAGTCATGGAATATCAGAGAATGTTGATGGTGCCTCTTTGTTATGACTGACAATGACACCCAGTTCTGTAGGATGTGGCGATGATAATGCTCATGAAGTCTGAGATGAGCCAGAGGAGAGGCCGTACCATGCATAATCACACTTATACAATCATAGAATGATAGAATGATAGAATGGTTACAGTATGGAAGGAGGCCTTTCAGCCCGTCGAGCCCGTGCCAGCTCTCTGCAAGAGCATTTCAGCTAGTCCCACTCCCCCGCCCTTTCCCCCTAGCCCAGCAAATTTCTTTCCTTCAGATACTTAACCAACTCCCTTTTGAAAGCCGTGATTGAGTCTGCCTCCACCACCCTTTCAGGCACTGCATTCCAGATCTTAACCACTCGCTGCGTAAAAAAGTTTTTTCTTATGTCACCTTGGGTTCTGTGTCCGCTGGTTCTCGACCCTTCTGCCAATGGGAACAGTTTCCCTCTATCTACTCTGTCCAGACCCCTCATGATTTTGAACACCTCTATCAAATCTCCTCTCAATCTTCTCTGCTCCAAGGAGAACAACCCCAGCTTCTCCAGTCTATCCACATAACTGAAGTCCCTCATTCCTGGAATCATTCTCGTAATCTTTACTGCACCCTCTCTAAGGCCTTCACATCCTTCCTAAAGTGTGGTGCCCAGAATTGGACACAATACTCCAGTTGGAGCCAAACCAGTGTTTTATACAGGTTCATCATCATTTCCACACTTTTGTACTCTATATCTCTATTCATGAAGCCCAGGATCCCATAAGCCTTTTTAACTGATTTCTCAACCTGCCCTGCCACCTTCAACGATTTGTGCACACATACCCCCAGGTCTCTCTGTTCGTGCACCCCCTTCAGAAATGTACCATTTAGGTTATATGTCCTCTCCTCATTATTTCTACCAAAATGTATCACTTCACACTTTTCTGCGTTAAATTTCATCTGCCACGTGTCGATCCATTTCATCAGCCTGTCTATGTCTTCCTGAAGTCTATCACTCTCCTCCTCACTGTTCACTATACTTCCAAGTTTTGTGTCATCTGCAAATTTTGAAATTGTGCCCTGTACACCCACGTCCAAGTCATTAATATATATCAAGAAAAGTAGTGGTCCTAGTACCGTCCCCTGGGGAACACCACTGTATACCTTCCTGCAGTCTGAAAAACAAACGTTCACCACTACTCTCTGTTTCCTGTCACTTAGCCAATTCCATATCCATGCTGCCACTGTCCCTTTTATTCCATGGGCTTCAACTTTGCTGGCAAGCCTATTATGTGGCACTTTGTCGAATGCCTTTTGGAAATCCACGTACACCACGTCAACCGCACTGCCCTCATCAACCCTCTCTGTTACCTCATCAAAAAACTCGATCAAGTTAGTTAAACATGATTTGCCTTTAACAAATCCGTGCTGGCTTTCCTTAATTAATCCACACTTGTCCAAGTGACTGTTAATTTTGTCCCTGATTATTGTTTCTAAAAGCTTCCCCACTGGAGGTCAAACTGACTGGCCTGTAGTTGCTTGGTTTATCTTTACACCCTTTTTTGAACAACGTTGTAACCATCTTCAGCCAGAAGTACCGAGTGGATGATCCATATCAGCCTCCTCCTGAGGTCCCCACCATCACAGCAGCCAGTCTTCAGCCAATTCGATTCACTCCACGTGATATCAAGAAATGGCTGAGCGCACTGGATACAGCAAAGGCTATGGGCCCCGACAACATCCCAGCTATCGTGCTGAAGACTTGTGCTCCAGAACTAGCCGCGCCTCTAGCCAAGCTGTTCCAGTACAGCTACAACACTGACATCTATCCAACAATGTGGAAAACTGCCCAGGTATGTCCTGTCCACAAAAAGCAGGAGAAATCCAATCTGGCCAATTACCACCCCATAAGTCTACTCTCAATCATCAGCAAAGTGATGGAAAGTGTCATCGACAGTGCTATCAAGCGACAGTTACTCACCAATAACCTGCTCACTGATGCCCAGTTTGGGTTCCGCCAAGACCACTCGGCTCCTGACCTCATTACAGCCTTGGTCCAAACATGGACAAACGAGCTGAATTCCAGAGGTGAGGTGAGAGTGACTGCCCTTGACATCAAGGCAGCATTTGACTGAGTGTGGCATCAAGGATCCCTAGTAAAACTGAAGTCAATGGGAATCAGGGGGAAAACGCTCCACTGGCTGGAGTCATACCTAGCACAAAGGAAGATGGTTGTGGTGATTGAAGGTCAATCATCACAGCCCCAGGGCATTGCTGCAGGAGTTCCTCAGGGCAGTGTCCTAGGCCCAACCATCTTCAGCTGCTTCATCAATGACCTTCCCTCCAACATAAGGTCAGAAATGGGAATGTTCGCTGATGACTGCACAGTGTTTAGTGCCATTCACAACTCCTCAGATAATGAAGCAGTCCATGCCCGCATGCAACAAGACCTGGATGATGTTCAGGCTTGGGCTGATAAGTGGCAGGTAACATTCGCACCACAGAAGTACCAGGCAATGACTATCTCCAACAAGCGAGAGTCTAACCACCTCCCCTTGACATTCAACAGCATTACCATCGCCGAATCCCCCACCATCAACATCCTGGGGGTCACCATTGACCAGAAACTTAACTGGACCAGCCACATAAATACTGTGGCAACAACAGCAGGTCAGAGGCTAGGTATTCTGCGGCATGTGTCTCACTTTCTGTCTCCCCAAAGCCTTTCCACCATCTACAAGGCACAAGTAAGGAGTGTGATGGAATACTCTCCACTTGCCTGGATGAGTACAGCTCCAACAACACTCAAGAAGATCGACACCATCCAGGACAAAGCAGCCCGTTTGATTGGCACCCCATCCACCACCTTAAACATTCACTCCCTCCACCACCGGCATACCGTGGCTGCAGTGTGTACCATCTACAAGATGCACTGCAGCAACTCGCCAAGGCTTCTTCGGCAGCACCTCCCAAACCCGCGACCTCTTCCACCTAGAAGGACAAGGGCAGCAGGCGCATGGGAATACCACCACCTCCAAGTTCCCCTCCAAGTCACACACCATCCTGACTTAGAAGTATATCGCTGATCCTTCATCGTCGCTGGGTCAAAATCCTGGAATTCCCTACCTAACAGCACTGTGGGAGTACCTTCACCACACGGACTGCAGCAGTTCAAGAAGGCGGCTCACCACCACCTTCTCAAGGGCAATTAGGGATGGGCAATAAATGCTGGCCTTGCCAGCGACGCCCAGATCCCATAAGCGAATAAAAAAACAATTTGCAATTCTCCAGTCCTCTGGCACCACCCCCGTATCCAAGATGTGGCCGTACCATGCATGATCACACTCCATCAGACTAGTTAAAGATTAGTGTTTGCAATTGATTTGTTCCTTTCTTTTTGTGCTCATTTCTGCCATATCACATCGACTCTTCAAATGTTTTAAGGCAACCTTTCAGTTTTCACTCCATTCCATGAATTTAGCGTGATCTGGGGGATATAGGAACATAAAAACAGGAGTAAGCCATTCAGCCCCTCGAAACTGTTCTGTCATTCAAATGGATCATTGGCTGGTCTGTACCTCAAATCTATTTATCTGCCTTTGATGCATATCCCTTGATACGCTTACCTAACACAAATCTATTGATTTCACTCTTGAAAGCTCCAATTGTCCCAGCATCCACAGGCACAGCCTCTTAGGAGAGAGGGGAGGGGGGAAATTCAGTACCTTCGCACCTCCTGTTAGCGCCAGTAGATGGTGCTAACGGGGCGCTAGAGCATTATCGCCGGGGCGAGGTGAATCAAGCACCGCACACCAAATCTCGCCCCCCCTCCCCCGCAGCGCTGCCGCTAACAGTTATCACCGGGAGCCTCAACGCCAGGTGGATTGTGATGCCAGTGAGTGTGCAACACTCACTGACCGCCCGGTGTGTGAAATTGATTGTCACCACCTACCTTAGCGCCTGGAGGAATCAGTGACAGGGTGAGCTGGCCTGAAGCACCAGGAAACCGACTCCAGGGACGTTATTTAAAGGGATCATCAGTAATGAGTCGCAGCTGTAGGTGAGCGGCGTTTCAGTGCTTTCTTGTCAGTTTCACATCGTGCAACAGTCTCATTCCATGATTTCAAGGTTATTTAGTATCAGGAGTGTTGTGGCAACTAAAAAGTAGCTACATTTATTCTTTAAAAAATCAAATTGCTACACTTGGTTACATTAATGGGGTCTGTACTGGCAGTCGACCTCACCCTCCAGGATCTACAGCGGATGGAGTGGAGGCAGCGAGAAAGACTGGAACATGTGGCCAGAGGGAGGAGGAGGGTCATCAGGGCTCTCAATAGGAGGCCTTACCCTCCGAGGGTATTCAGAGAGGACTTCTCCTACCTCCAATTAAGCGAGGAGCACTGTATTAGAAGGCTCCGCTTCACCAAGGAGGTGGTCAGAGAACTCTGCCACCTCCTGCAATCAGACCTCCAGCCTCAGATCAGGTCGACCATGGCTCTCCCAGTGGCAGTCAAGGTCACCGTTGTCCTCAATTTCTTCGCCAGTGGATCCTTCAAGTCTGCAACAGGAGACATAGCTAACACCTCATAGTTCACCGTCCATCGCTGCATCCGGGAGATCACAGAGGCTCTCTACAGTAGGAGAAGGGACTACATTTCCTTCCCCATCACCAGAGAAGCAGGACGAGCATGCATGTGGCTTTGCCAGGATAGCGGGATTCCCCATGGTGCAGTGCTCTATTGACTGCACCCACATGGCTTTGCGGGCACTGCATAACAATCCTGAGAACTTCCATAACTGCAAAGGCTACCACTCACTTAATGTGCAGTTGGTGTGTGACCACAGACAGCGAATCCTCAATGTCAATGCCCGCTATCCTGGCAGCAGGCACGATGCCTTCATCCTACGTCGGAGACAAGGGCTCTCCGCTCTCCACCTGGCTCATAACTCCCCTCTGCAACTCCAATGCTCCTGCCCAGCAGTCATATAATGCGAGCCATGCTGCCACCAGGAACATCATCGAGCAGACCATCGGCCTGCTGAAGCAATGGTTCCGCTGCCTTGACCGCTCGGAAGGAGCCCTACAGTATTCAGTTCAGTGGGTGTCCCATTTCGTGGTGGTCTGCTGCATGCTCCACAACTTGGCCATCATGACGGCCCAGCTCTTGCCACCAGGGATTGCAGGACCATGTCAGGAGGAGGAAGAGGGAGAGGAGGAGGAGGAGGAGGTGGAAGAGGAAGATGAGGAGGACAATGAGGAGGAGGAGTAGGAGAAACAGGAGTGAGGACGGAGGCAGCCACTCAATCGGCCTTCTGGACGGGCAGTCCGTGACTGCCTCATCAGACTGCGGTTTGAATGAATTAAACCCCAGATTGCCATTGCTCACCACATCCCCATCATCCATCCCTGTCACAGGCCATATCACAGCGCAAAAGCTGAAATGAAAGACACCACAAAAGAATCCAAACAGTGGCTGCAGCAGGGCTGGTGGAAGGATGCTGAGTGTCTGTGCGGGAGACTTCAGATGGCCTTGCAGGACGCCCTCGATCAGCTCTGGCCTGGAAGGCCCGGCTGTAGACTGCACCACCTCAGCATGGGCGGCAGCATTCTGGGCTGGCTGGATGACAGGCAGCGACAAAGGCAATGGCGGAGTGTCAGTGGTGGGAGCAGGAATGCTGTCATCCTGAGAGAGGACAGCAGGTTCCTGCTCCACTGACCCATTGCCACTCCCCTGGGACAGCACCTCAGCATCTCAGCAATCTGTTGCAGCACAGATTGCTGGCCTGCTGAGACACCATGAAAGGCCCGGTCGATGGTGGTAGACCCAGCCACGATGGCAGCAGTCAGAGTTTGCGTGGCATCAAGCTGAGACTGCCAGTGTCTGAGCTGGTGTCTGCGGGTGAGACATGCAGTGATGCGATGTATTCTTCCTCCTCCTCTTCTGCCACCTCGCTCACTACGGTGCCCTCAGGGACAGGCTGCTCAGGAGCTTGCTCATTATCTGAAAGCATAAAGGTACAAGAGTCAGGTTAAGGTGAGGGGAGAGGGGCAGGAAGGGAGAAATGCAGCATGATTAGCTGGAAACTGGGAAAGGCTTGTGGGGTGAGCGGGAAGTGGGATGTGAGAAGAAGGAGTAGGGATGAACATACCGTTGTTGTCCCCAAGGGGATCAACGTCGCCGGTGGCCATGGTGCCCACCACCTGGCGCCCAATAATCTGCAGCACTCGATTCTCCAGCGCAGACAGTGGTTGGGTGTCGTCTTGTCCCCCGCCTGTGCACTCCTGCTCCAACTGTTATGAGCCACCTTGGCCTGCAAGAGCGAGGAAAGTGTGTGAGTGAGTGTGGAGCAATGTGTTTGGGTGATGTGCCTGCCATAGTCGAACAGCTGTCATTGTGTGCAAGGTGTGAGATGTGGGTGTGAGTGTTGGTAGGTAGAGATTGTTGGTGGGTGAGTGCTGGGGGTGTGGTGCTTTGGGCAGTGTATTAAGACTGTGGGCAGAATTTTGCAGGGGGTCAGCGGGCGCGATCGGTGGCGGGTCGGGTGGGAAAATGTTTCTTTTTGACAGCGGGTCGGGACCTCGGTTTCCCGCTGTGCCTAGACCTCGTCAGTGAAACTAAGGTGGGAGGTGACTTGCCATTCTTTCAGCTGATGAGTTGACAGCTTCAAATGTCAACTCAAAGCTCCCAGCTGAATCAGATATCTTCCCTTAATCACAATCTTCTCGAAACTGCATTTCCACTACAGATTCAGAATGCTGCAAGTGTTTACACAAGTCTCCGTCCAGTCTGACCTCATTACCTCTCCCACCATTGACCGATCGCTTCTGCCATCTCTACTTCATCTGCCATCTATTCCATCAACATCGGTGCCCTTGAAACTATCTCACCTTGGTCCTCAGAATCCCACCACGATCAGCCCCAACACCCAGAAGCACCAACAACAACATCAACCTTCTCCGCAATTAACTGATGCTGCACAGGACACATTGCTGCCCGGGAAGCCAGGGATGGCCTCACCATGGCCAGATTTACTTCACTTGACGCTGTACATCCTGGCTGCCACATGATGCACCAGGTTGGCACCACCCCACACCAACACCATAAAGCATCCCTACAATGCCCAAGCCATTCCTTTGACACTCATCACAATTGCGGGGGGTACCGTTATGTCTCACTATTCACTGCAACTCACTAAGCCACTTCCAAAGGTGCACGCAAATCTGTTCAAGACACAAAGTGTTGAAAATAAAGGTTTCAATGTTTGACACCACATTAACAGGAACTTTACATGAACATTGCATAAAACAGCTAAGTGCCTACCCTTGTGTGTTGTTAGTTGGTATGATTGGACTAGGATGAGGGTGAGTGTGAGAAGTGGCTAGTGAGATGGGGAAGTGATAATGTAGATAGAGAGGGATGGGTGGAGGTGCAAGGTAAGTTGGTGTGAGTAAGAATGTGCAGGAGTAGAGTAGGGAAGGCGGAGTGATGGGGATGTGATGAGTGGCACAGCAGGATGAGGTTGAGCGTGGCTTTGCAGTAACATTTTGTGATCTACTGAGGCCATTGAAAGGTTTGCACCACTGCAGCCAGGGACTCCTGACAACATCCCTGCTTGTGTCCTCCTGTGCAATGTGCAACCAGACTGCGTTGGTGTCCTGGGGAGGTCTCTTCCACCCATTGGAAGGGAAGAGAACCTCCCTGCGTGTTGTGACTCCCTCCATAAGCATATGCAGGGAGTCATGGGAGAGCCTGGGTGCAGCCGTGCACCTCTGTGCAGTGCTTGTCAGTGTTTGTAGCACCTCAATGCTGTTGAACACTGACAGCACAAACGTTAAAATTAATTTGCGCATGGTCCCTTTAAGCAAACCGGCTGATGATGTGTCATCAAATTACGTCATCAGACCCGCTTCTTTCAGCTGGCCTGGCAAACGCGCTGGACGGGCTTAACAAGCCCAATCAGGGAAAAATAATTTTGGACAGCGGGCTGGAGCCTGTCAGCGAGGCTGGGACCCGCCACGGATGTCGCCTGCCACGGACCCACCGAGGTTGATAAAATCCAGCCCTGTAGTTCAGATGGTGATACATAGCATTTGTAGAAGCATTCACTCACCCTGACCACCTGAGTGAGGTTGTTAAATTTCTACCTGCACTGTGTGTGGATCCTGGGGACCAGAGTGCTGCCCAAGACGTGCTGTGCTACCTCCCTCCACATGGTGCGGAAGACTTCTGGTGAGGGCCTCCTGCCACTTGTCGGGTAGAGCACCGCGTTCTGTCTCTCCACGGTGAACACCAATGCCTCCAATGCTTGATCGCAGAATCTGCGGCCTCTCTCCCTGGGGAGTGGATCTGTCATGAGTACAGCTGCTTCAGTCCTCTGGCTCCTTCTCCTTGACCTGCTGCTGTTTGCTGAGGCAGCTGCACAGCCAGCAATGCTGATAATGAGGTTCTGCAGCATCAATAAACCTCCCCTTTAAGAACTGGAAAAAGCCTGTGGCAATCATGACTTGCGATTAGACTGTACCTGATATTGGTTCACCCTTTGAGCATAACGCCAATGAGCTTGGGCTTCAAGACTTGAATTAGGACTCCAATCATTTCTTTGAGCAGTGAGAATTAATTTTGCATGCAGTCTAAAGCATTAGTGCCTGGCGCTAATTTGCCAACTTTTCTAATTATACCGCCCATTCCTGGGCTATAATGGATTTCGAGCCCAGAGTGTTCCAGATTTCTACTATCCTTTGAGTGAAAAAGTGCTTCCTGATTTCCCTCCTAAATAGCTTAGTTCTAATTTTAAGAATATGTTCCCTTGTTCTTGATTCTCCCAAAAGAGGAAAGTTTCTCCATATCTACCCTATCAAATCCTTTAAACATTTTAAACACCTCGATCAGATCACCCCTCAAACTTCTATACTCAAGGCAACACAAGCTAAGTTTATGAAACCTGCCATCATAATTTAACCCTATAAGTCCCAGTATCATTCTGGTGAATCTGCGCTGCACCCCCTCCAAGGCCAATATATCCTTCCCGAGGTGCGGTGCAGTTACTCCAGATGGGGTCTGACCAAAGCTCTATACAACTGAAGCAGAACTTCCTTGCCTTTGAACTCCAACCCTCTTGAGATAAAGACCAACATTTGATTAGCCTTCTTGATTGCTTTTTGTACCTGTGTGCTAGCTTTTAATGATTTGTGTCCTTGGACTCCCAAATCTCGCTGCTCCTCCACAGTTCCTAGTTTCTCGCCATTAAGAAAATATTCTGATTTATCTTTCTTGGATCCAAAGTGAATGATCTAACATTTGCCCACATTGAACATCATTTTCCATTGTTTCGCCCACCCACTTAATCTGTTTATGACCCTTTGCTGCTTCCTGTTCCCATCTGCACTACTCACTATCCCTCCTGACTTAGTGTCATCTGCAAACTTGGATATACAACTCTCTATTCCTTCATCCAAGTCATTAATAAATATGGTGAAGAGTTGAGGCCCCAGAACAGATCCCTGGGGAAAACCACTTGTCACATCCGGCCAATCGGAGTACATACCCTTTATCCCCACTCTCTGGCCGGGAAATTGGAGCCATTTGCACCGGCTGTTAAGACCGGTTTGGAAGAGAAAATGGCGGCCGCCTTGCTTCCGCCCACTTCCGGCGCGGAACGCGGCAGCTGCCATTTTGGGCAGACCGGTAACGCTGCTGTTGCCTGCGCTCGCTTCACATATTTAAATGATCCAGATTGTGACATCAATTGGCGCACGATCAGGGATTTTGGACATTGCCGCTCTTACTAACGCCCTCTTCAAACCATGCACGGCAGAATGTGCCTGCAGCTGTACAATGGAACCGGCTGCCCTTCATAAAGGAACACACACAACTTTCAGGTAATTTTAGATTTTTGATTTTGTACTGCTTTCTTTACAATTTAATGGAGTAGTGGCTTGGTGCAATACATTTAAAAAGTTGTTAAAGTGTGCAGGGAGTGCTGCTGGACGTTTACAAGGCATTGTCTCTTAAAGGAAGGTCTCTTAGAAGACCACTTGCTCCCAGTCCTGGGGGCCCTAGTTGTAGTCCCCCTTGGGCTGCAGCATGACATGGAGATGGAGCAGAGGCAGCAAAGGGGATAAGCTGCTCACAGAGGAGGACAAAGAGGAAAAGCAGAAGAAGAGGAAGCGGAAGGAAGGAGGCAACCCAGACAGCTCCTTTCTGACCGGCATATCTGGGATCGAACATCCGCCTGTGTACCAGTGACCACAACCCCAATTTCCCTTTCAACATTAGTCCCACACCTTACCTTCCTCTGTTACTGACCATCACAGCATCCTCTTGGCCACAATACTGAAATAAAAGCCACCACAAAGCAAACTTTCCAATCCAACTTTACCCATATATGCATCCAATTTGACATCAAGAAATCACCTAATCACCCTTTTGCATTCTTTTAGTGACTGTCTTGTGTCTGCCTTTGCCTATCCTAGTGATGTTACGCAGTGCTACCCCAATGGCTGCAGCAATGGCTGGTGGAAGGCTGCTGACTTTCAATGGGCGACACTGTCGATGGCCTTGTAGGATAACCACAGAGAGCTGGGAGTGTGAAATCGAGTGACAGTGTTTCTTCTTCTTCACTCTCCTCTCCCTCTTCTTGGTCAACCACTGGCTGGACAGGCTGGATTTCTTGGGTGGCTGAAATGAGGAAGGTACAGGGTAGGGTTGTGGTGATGGGAGGGCGGGAAAGCAAGAGGTGCATGCTTACACCATGTGCAGCTTGTGCATCAGAAGATATTGTGGGATGAGGAGGAAGTGGAATATGAGAAGGAGGATAACATATGAGGATATCAGCATCTTGTATTCTTCAGCCCTGTTGCTGGCCAAGGGCTCAGCCATGCCCCTGCCAAGAATGGCCAGCACCATCTCCTCCAAGGGGGTGAGATGAAGCTAGGATTGTGAGGTGTGCCTCGTGTTTGGCAGAGATTGTTGGTAGGTGAGTGATGGGGGGGGTCGTGCATTGAGCACTGTGTGAGGCTAGTAGTGCAATTGGTAGGCAACGGCTTTTGAAGATGCATTCACTGACCTTGACCACTCGTCTGACGTCATGAAACATCTTTGGGCACTGGAGCCAGGTCCTGGGGGTGAGCAGGCTAGCTTTAATTAAGCAACGTGAACTTTGGCCCCCTGCTGAGTGTACAGACTGTCAACAGCGCGTTCAGGGCTAGGCTGTGCACTACAATCATGATAAATAGCAGGCAGCACGAAGTTGACGTGCTGCCTGCGCTTTTTGAACGGGTGCGGGCACATCTTGCATTGCGGTGCCCGTGCCCGTTTTTCAGTGCTATCCAATTTCTAATCCTCTGTCTCCTATCTCCCAACCAATTTTCAACCCATGAAAAGGTTACCTCTAATCTCATGTGCTCTCATTTTTGCTAATAATCTGTGTGGAACCTTATCGAATGCCTTCTGGAAGTTCGGTAGTAGCCACTGGGTAGGCCACATCCATGCCTGGAAAACTTGAGTGAAAAAGGCTCAACGCCCGCTCCGCTCAGGATAGCCCAATTTCTCTGATGGGTCCTAAAACAGGCGCTATGCCCCTCATTAGCATATGCAAGGAGCCTAGCACCTGTTTTAGGCAGCTGCACTAGACTCCTGAAAAATGGCTTGGATCAGACGTTGTTCAGGCGCCCTTGGTGTATTGGTCCCCGAAATTGGGCCTCATTGCGCCCATTTTATGCCTGTAAAACAGGCACAAGGTCCAGTTTCTACTCCGATGTTCTGACAAATCCTACAACCAGAACAATCCTTGCCATAATCCGTCCACTGGTGATGTCTTTACCCACTAGGCCAGCGGGAAAGTTCTGACTGACTTTCAACAGCAGATTTTTTGACTAGTCTTGTTTTCCAAACGTTCGTTAAGTTCTACTTTCAAAGAAAATATTTCTTTTTTTGTACATGTTTTCTACGTTGGATTTCAGATAATGAATTATTACAGTTTAGTTAAAATATCATTTTCCTAACTAAATTTGTGAGGTTTTTTTTCTTGACATTGTTTGAATGTTAATAGTTGGTATATATACATAATTCTACTAGAATCCCTTCAAATTATTGGTGCTTATATATAAATGGTAATTTGTTCTAGGGTCTTGTAAATCTGCAGCACTTTGGAATATGACAACCTGTAGAGCAGGGATTCTCAACCTTTTTGCTTGTGAGGCCCCCTTCCCGTGTGTTATAAAAATTCGGTGGACTCCTGTAACACAAGTATTATTTCTGTATAAAAGTTAGTTATACAATTAAGCATATATATTTATTATTTTTCTTTCACTTACTTAATGTGAAACTTGTTGCTGGTGAGAACTAAAAATCGTGATAACGCCTTCAGCTATTTTATTAACTCAGACTGAAGACACTGAAAGAGAGAGTCACACCAGATCCCGATTATTATGGCCTTGCCGCGGGGCCAGAGACTGGAAAGTCTCTTTCTTTTCGCACCTCCCTTTCCTCTCTCTCCCAAGGCCACTTGACGCGCGCACTCTCTCCATTGACAGCACCCCCTTGCCTTCTCAAACACCAGGAAAAAAATGGCCTCTTCTCAAATGTGTGAGCGGCTTCCACAGGGCGGCTCCGCACGATGGGAAAGAGAGCGTTGAAAGGAAGGCACGCGCTACCGCGGCTCACACATCGCCAGACTAACTGGTGGATTTCCCGCCCCCCCAACTCAGGTTTTAATCCCCTGGAAGAGAAGTTGTAACTCCCACTATTTTATTTAATAGTTAAAAGCGGTGAGTGGTTTATGAACGTGGAAGCAAATAGGGCTGGATCAAAAAAAAACTTACCGAGATAAATACTGCTGTAAAAGTCAGTGACACACAAAGGGACTTGTCTAACCTACCAAATGGTATCCAACAGGAAGAACGTGAATTGACTGCGCATGCACAGAGAAAGCTGCCCACAGAGATCTCACATCTCGTGATTTCTGTGGTGAGAAGTTTGCCTTTTTAGACATTCAATTGATTGCAGCGCTCTGTCATGGGGATTCCCAGTGAAGAGCTGCAGTGATGTCAACAAGCTGTCTAAGCAGCCAATTACATTGAACAATTCTCACAGACAGGAAACCAGCACTGCATATCCAGTCAAACACGGACCTTTATGTAATGTTTGGATTCTTGTTTCAGGAGAAGAGGGCCCATTATAATAGAAAAAGACAGGCCTACGGGGAGGACCAACATCAGGTCTTTGACCTTACCCACCACCCCCCCCCCCCCCCCACTCCCCCATGAGCTGTAATATTTCTGCAAAGAGTGGACACCCATCTTTGTTCCACAAAGTAAAAGGTTATTCCACGACTGCCCTCCCCTCCCCTTTCATAAGAACATAAGAAATAGGAGCAGGAGTCGGCCATTTGGCCCTTCGAGCCTGCTCCGCCATTCAACAAGATCATGGCTGATCTTCTACCTCAAATCCACCTTCCTGCACTATCCCCATATCCCTTAATTCCCTTTGTTTCCAAAAATGTATCGACCTCTGTCTTTAATATACTCAACGACTGAGCATCCACAGCTCTCTGAGGTAAAGAATTCCAAAGATTCACAACCCTTTCAGTGAAGAAATTTCTCCTCATCTCAGTACTAATTGGCCAACCCCTTATTCTGAGACTGTGACCCTGTGTTCTAGATTCCCCAGCCAGGGGAAACATTTTCCCAGCATTAACCCTGTCAAGCCCCTTTAGAATTTTATATGTTTCAATTAGATCACCTCTCATTCTTCTAAACTCTAGGGAATATAGGCCTAGTCTACTCAATGTCTCCTCATAGGGCAATCCCCTCATCCCAGAAACCAGTCTAGTGAACCTTCGTTGCACTCCCTCTAAGGCAAGTATGTCTTTCCTTAGGTAAGGAGACCAGAACTGTACACAGTACTCCAGGCGTGGCCTCACCAATGCCCTGTATAATTGTAGTAAGACTTCTTTACTCTTATACTCTAATCCCTTTGTAACAAAAGCTAACATACCATTTGCTTTCCTAATTGCTTGCTGTACCTGCATGTTAACTTTCTGTGATTCATGTACAAGGACACCCAGATCCTCTGAATGCAAACATTTCCCAGTCTCTCACCATTCAAAAAATATTCTGCTTTTTGTTTTTCCTACCAAAGTGGATAACTTCACACTTGCCCACATTGTATTCCACTTGCCATGTTCTTGCCCACTCAGTCAACCTGTCTATATCTCTCTGCAGCCTCTTTGCGTCCTCCTCACAGATTACTTTTCCACCTAACTTTATATCATCAGCAACTTTAGATACATTACACTCAGTCCCTTCATCTAAGTCATTAATATAGATTGTGAATAGCTGAGGCCCAAGCACTGATCCTTGCGGTAACCCACTAGTTACAGGCTGCCAACCTGAAAAAGTCCCGTTTATTCCTACTCTCTGTTTTCTGTCTATTAACCAATCCTCAATCCATGCTAATATATTACCCCCAATCCCATGAGTCCTAATTTTGTGTAATAACCTCTTGTGTGGCACCTTATCGAATGCTTTTTCAAAATCCAAATATACTACATCCACTGGTTCCCCCTTATCCATCCTACTAGTTACATCTTCAAAAAACTCTAACAGATTTGTCAAACATGATTTCCCTTTCATAAAACCATGTTGACTCTGCCTAATCATATTATGATTTTCTAAGTGCCCTGTTACTACGTCCCTAATAATAGATTCTAGCATTTTGCCTACTACTGATGTCAGGCTAACCGGCCTAGAGTTCCCCGTCTTTTCTCTTCCTCCTTTCTGAAAGAGCGGGGTTGTGTTTGCTACCTTCCAATCCTTGGGGACTGTTCTAGAATCTAGGGAATTCTGGAAGATTAATACCAGTGCATTCACTATCTCTGTAGCTGCCGCTTTTAGAACCCTAGGATGCAGGTCGTCAGGCCCAGGAGATGTATCGCCACTTAGTCCCATTAACTTCTCCAGTACTATGTCTTTACTTATACTGATTTCTTTAAGTTTCTCATTCTCTCTAGACCCTTGGTTCCCCATTACTTCCGGAATGTTTTTTGTGTCTTCTACTGTGAAGACAGATACAAAGTCATTGTTTAATGTCTCTGCCATTTCCTTATTGCCCATTATAATTTCTCCTGTCTCAGCCTCTAATGGGCCCACGTTTACTTTCACTAATCTCTTCCTATTACATACCTATAGAAACATTTACAATCTGTTTTTATGTCTCTTGCTAATTTACTCTCATATTCTTTTTTCTCTTTCCTTATCAATTTCTTGGTCCTCCTTTGCTGAATTCTAAAATTCTCAGGCTTACTACTCTTTTTGGTAACATTATAAGCCTCTTCCTATGATCTAATACTATCTTTAACTTATCTTGTTAGCCATGGTTGGACCACTTTTCCTGTGGGGTTTTTGTGCTTTAAAGGAATGTATATTTGTTGTAAATTATGTATTAATTCTTTAAATGCTAGCCATTGTTTCTCTACCGTCATACCTTTTAATGTAGTTTCCCAATCTACCTTAGCCAACTCGCCCTTCATACTATGTAGTTTGCTTTGTTTAGATTTGAGACCCTAGTTTCAGACTTAACTAAATCACTTTCAAACTCAATATAAAATTCCATCATATTATTCCCTAAAGGCCCCTTTACTACAAGGTTATTAATTAACCCTTACTCATTGCACAATACCAGATCTAAAATAGCCTGTTCCCTAGTTGGTTCCTCACCATACTGATCTAGAAAACTATCTTGCATACATTCCATGAATTCGTCCTCCACACTATTACTGCAAATTTGGTTTGCCCAGTCTATATGTAGATTAAAGTTCCCCTTGATTATTGTATTGCCCTTGTTACATGCGCCTCTAGTTTCCTGATTTATACTCTGCCCAACATTACAACTACTGTTTGGGGGCCTATAAACAACGCCCACCAATGTTTTCTGCCTCTTGCTGTTTCTTAGCTCCACCCAAACTGATTCTACTTCTTGATTTTCGGAGCTAAGATCCTTTCTCCCTGCTGTCTTTATCCCATCCTTTATTATCAGGGCTACCCCTCCTCCTTTTCCATTTTGCCTATCTCTTCTAAAAGTTAAGTATCCTGGAATATTTAGTTCCCAACCTTGGTCACTTTACAACCACGTCTCCGTAATGGCTATTACATCAAACCTATTAATTTCTATCTGCGCTATTAATTGATCTATTTTGTTGTGAATGCTTCGCGCATTCAGATATAGTGCCTTTAGCTTTGACTTTTTTCTATTTTTCCCTGATGTTACTGATGCCCTCTTACCTTTGCTACTCTCTCTGTCCCTTCCTGACCCAGTCTGCTTATTTTTACCCAAAACTCTACTCTGCTCTAGAGCCTTGACATTTCTCTTGCTGCTTTTAAATTGACTCTTTCCTGAATCCTCCCACCCCCCCTTCATTATTTTAAAGCCCTGTCTGTTGCCCTAGTTATTCAATCCGCAGGTTAAGGCCAGAGTAGATAGTACATGGGTGACCAAAAGGCAGAGCAAGGGCAGGAAGGTAGTGCAGGAATCCCCTGGGGTTGTCTCCCTCAGCAACAGGTTCACCGCCTTAGGTGCTGTTGTCGGGGGGGATGACTCATCGGGGGAAGGCACCAGCAGCCAGGCTCATGGCACCATGACTGGCTCTGTTGCAAAGAAGGGAGGGAAAAAGAGTGGCAGGGCTATAGTAATAGGGGATTCGATTGTAAGGGGAATAGATAGGAGTTTCTGTGGTCGCGACCGAGACTCCAGGATGGTAATTTGCCTCCCTGGTGCAAGGGTCAAGGATGTCTCGGCGCGGGTGCAGAACATTCTGGAGGGGGAGGGGGAACAGCCAGTTGTCGTGATACATGTTGGTACCAACGACGTAGCTAAAAAAAGGGAAGAGGTCCTACAAGTAGAATTTAGGGAGTTAGGAGCCAAGCTAAAAAGTAGGACCTCGAAGGTAGTAATCTCTGGATTACTACCAGTGCCACGTGCTAGTAAGAGTACAGAGAACAGGATAGTTAGGCTAAATACGTGGCTTGAGCAGTGGTGTAAGAGGGAGGGTTTTAAATTTTTGAGGCATTGGGACCAGTTTTGTGGTAGGTGTGACCTATACAAAAGGGACGGTCTACACCTGTGCAAAGATGGAACTGATGTTCTCGGGGTAAATTTTGATAAAGCAGTTCAGGAGCATTTAAACTAGTATGGCAGGGGGCTAGAAACCCATGTAGTGAAATAGAGGAAAGTGAAAGGCAGACAGAAATAAATGGTAAAAAGGAGAGGAACAAAAAACAAAGGGCCAAACTAATTCATAAAAAATGTGAGCATAAAAAAAGCCTGAGGGTTTTATACCTTAATGCGAGAAGCATCAGGAACAAGGTAGATGAATTAGCTGTGGAAATAGAGGTTAATAATTATGATCTAATTGGGATTACGGAAACATGGTTGCAGGGTGAGCAGGGCTGGGAGCTTAACATACAGGGGTATTCAGTATTTAGGAAGGATCGACAAAAAAGAAAGGGAGGAGGGGTAGCATTGCTGGTAAAAGAGGGGATAAATGCAATTGAAAGGAAGGATATTAACTCAGTTAATACAGAATCTATATGGGTGGAGCTAAGAAATAGCGAGGGGCGAAAAACATTAATAGGAGTGGTATATAGGCCTCCAAATAGTAAAATAGAGGTTGGGGAGGGCATCACGAGGGAAATTAGAGAAGCGTGCAATAAGAGCACAGCTGTCATCATAGGTGACTTTAACTTACATATAGATTGGACTAGCCTAATCAGTAAAAATAATGAGGAGGAGGAATTCCTTGAGTGTTTAAGGGATGGTTATCTGGATCAATATGTCGAGGAACCAACTCGGGAACAGGCTATATTGGACTGGGTACTGTGCAATGAGAAGGGACTAATTAGTAATCTTGTTGTACGGGGACCCTTGGGTCAGAGCGATCATAACATGATCGATTTCTCACTCGAAATGGAGAGCGAAGAAATTGACTCAGAGACTCAGGTCCTGAATTTAAACAAGGGGAATTATGATGCCATTAGACGGGAACTGAGTAGGTCTGATTGGACAACGTTCCTGGGAGGACTGGAGGTAGATAAACAATGGCAAGCATTTAAAGATAGAATGACAAAATTGCAAAAATTGTTTATACCAATCTGGCATAAAAGGAAATCTAAAAAGGTGACTCAACCGTGGATAACAGGGGAAATTAGAGACAGCATAAAATCCAAAGATAGGGCGTATAAAATAGCCAAAAAACGCGCCAGAGCGGAAGATTGGGAACAGTTTAAGATAGAGCAAAGGAGGGCAAAGGGCTTAATCAAGAAGGGCAAAATAGCTTACGAAAGCAAGCTGGCGGAAAATATAAAAACTAACTCCAAAAGCTTTTATAAGTATATCAAGAGGAAAAGACTGGTGAAAACCAAAGTTGGTCCATTGCAGTCAGATACGGGGGAATATATAATGGGAAATAAGGAAATGGCAGACCAACTAAATGCATACTTTGGGTCAGTCTTTACGAAGGAAGACACAAAAAACCTCCCTGGGATATCGGGAAAAATAGGGACATTGGCAAAGGAGGAACTGACGCAAATCAATATCTCTAAGGATATGGTGTTAAGGAAGCTAAAGGGATTGAAGGCGGACAAATCCCCAGGGCCTGATAACATGCATCCTAGGGTACTGAAGGAGGTGGCCCTAGAGATAGCGGATGCACTAAGCATGATTTTTCAGAATTCATTAGACTCGGGAACAGTGCCCATGGATTGGAGGGTAGCTAACGTTACCCCACTATTCAAAAAGGGGGGTAGGGAAAAAGCAGGTAATTACAGACCTGTAAGCCTTACATCAGTTGTGGGCAAAATGCTGGAGTCCATCATTAAGGATGAAATAGCCGAGCACTTAGCAAATGGGGACAGGATAGGACAGAGTCAACATGGATTTACAAAGGGTAAATCGTGCTTGACTAATCTATTGGAATTTTTTGAGGGAGTAACTGGTAAAATAGATGGGGGAGAGCCAGTAGATGTGGTGTACCTGGACTTCCAAAAGGCCTTCGATAAGGTCCCACATAAAAGATTAGCATGGAAAATTGAAGCTCATGGGATAAAGGGGAAAGTATTGACGTGGATAGAGAACTGGCTGTCAGATAGAAAACAGAGAGTTGGAATAAACGGCTCATTTTCTGAATGGCAGGCAGTAACAAGTGGGGTACCACAGGGATCTGTCCTGGGTCCCCAGCTGTTCACAATTTATATTAATGACCTGGATCAGGGAGTCGAATGCAGCATTTCCAAATTTGCAGACGACACTAAACTAGGAGGGGGGGTGGGCTCAGAGGAGGAGACCAGGAAGCTCCAGAGCGATTTGGACAGACTGGGTGATTGGGCGGATAAATGGCAGATGCACTATAATGTGGACAAGTGCGAAGTTATCCACCTTGGGTGCAGGAACGGGAGGGCAAATTATTATTTAAATGGCAATAAATTGGGAGAGGGGGAAGTACAGAGAGACCTGGGTGTTCTTGTACACCAGTCACTGAAGGCGAGCATGCAGGTGCAACAGGCGGTCAAGAAGGCAAACGGTATGCTGGCCTTCATAGCAAAAGGGTTGGAATACAGGAACAGGGATACCTTGCTGCAGCTGTACAGGGCACTGGTGAGACCACACCTCGAGTACTGTGTACAGTTTTGGTCGCCTCATCTGAGGAAAGATGTTCTTGCCATGGAGGGGGTGCAGCGGCGATTCACCAGGCTGATACCAGGAATGGCGGGATTGACCTATGAGGAGAGACTATGTAGTTTAGGGATGTACACACTGGAGTTTAGAAGATTGAGAGGGGACCTCATAGAAGTGTATAAAATTCTGACAGGTCTAGACAGATTAGATGCAGAAGGAATGTTTCCCTTGGCGGGTGAGAACAGAACTAGAGGACATAAGTTAAGGATAAGGGCTAAACCATTTAGGACAGAAATGAGGGGGAATTTCTTCACTCAGAGAGTGGTGAACCTGTGGAACTCATTGCCACAGAGGGCAGTGTACGCCAGCTCATTAAATATATTTAAGAGGGAATTAGATATATTTCTACAGGCAAAAGGGGTTAAGGGTTACGGAGAGAAGGCGGGGACGGGATACTGAATTGAAGGATCAGCCATGATCTCATTAAATGGCGGAGCAGGCTCGAAGGGCCGGATGGCCTACTCCTGCTCCTATCTTCTATGTATCTATGTATCTATGACACTGGTCCAAGCCTGGTTTAAGTGGAGCCCGTCCCAACGGAACAGCTCCCTCTTTCCCCAGTACTGGTGCTAGTGCCCCATGAACTGAAACCTCTTCCTCCCACACCACTCTTTGAGCTATGCATTTAAACCTCTAATCTGTTTGTCCCTATGCCAATTTGCGCGTGGCTCAGGTAACAATCCAGAGATTATTACCTTTGAGGTTCTGCTTTTTAATTTGGATCCTAGCTCCTCAAACCCCCTCAGCAGAACCTCATTCCTAGTTCCACCTATGTCGTTGGTTCCAATGTGGACCATGACAACTGGATCCTCCACCTCCCACTCCAAGTTTTTCTCCAGCCGTGAGCAGATATCCTTAACCCTGGCACCAGGCAGGCAACACAGCCTCCGGTACTCCCTGTCGCGGCTGCAGAGAACAGTATCAATCCCCCTGACTATACTGTCGCCTACGACTACCACATTCCTTTTTACTCCCCCCACTTGAATGGCCTCCTGTACCACGGTGCTGTGGTCAGTTTGCCCATCCTCCCTGCAGTCCTTTTCCTCATCCATACAGGCAGCAAGTACCTGGTACCTGTTGGACAAGGTCAAGGGCTGAGGCTCCTCCATCACTACATCCTGGGTCCCCATACCTTCCTGACTCACAGTCACACCCTCCTGTCCCTGACCACTGACGAACTCTAAAGTACTACTTAACCTAAAGGGTGTGACTGCCTCCTGGAACAAAGTGTCCAGGTAACTCTCCCCCTCCCTGATGCATCGCAATGTCTTCAGCTCGGACTCCAGCTCAACAAATCTGAGCCAAAGTTCCTCGAGCTGCAGGCACTTACCACAGATGTAGTTGCTCGGGATCTCATTGGTCTTCACCAACTCCCACATGCTGCAGTTATGACACACCACCTGCACTGCCATCTCTATCTAACATTATTTTATTTATATAATTAGTGACAGTTTTTATTCAAATGATTATTTTTAGTTTTAATTTGTTAATTTAGTTTAAGTTATTAATTCAATAAAGGTATAGTAGTTAATCCTCTCCCAGTTCTGAATTTAATCCATTTACCTAACCTAGAGAGCAAAAGAGCTGTAATACTCACCAACCAATCACCTACCAGCTGTCATGTGACATCACTCCTTGTTTTTGTTTTTGTTTTTAAATCACCGCCTCTCCCGCTCAGATCCGCGCAGTGTCCTGGGCCTTCTCCGGTGCTTCCTTTACACCGCCTCTCCCGCTCAGATCCGCGCAGTGTCCTGGGCCTTCTCCGGTGCTTCCTTTACACCGCCTCTCCCGCTCAGATCCGCGCTGTGTCCTGGGCCTTCTCTGGTGCTCCCATTACACCGCCGCTCCCGCTCAGGTCCGCGCTGTGTCCTGGGCCTTCTCCGGTGCTTCCTTTACACCGCCTCTCCCGCTCAGATCCACGCAGTGTCCTGGGCCTTCTCCACCTCTCCCGCTCAGATCCGCGCTGTGTCCTGGGCCTTCTCTGGTGCTCCCATTACACCGCCGCTCCCGCTCAGGTCCGCGCTGTGTCCTGGGCCTTCTCCGCTGCTCCCGCTCAGGTCCGCGCTGTGTCCTGGGCCTTCTCGCTGCTCCCGCTCAGGTCCACGCTATGTCCTGGGCCTTCTCGCCTGCTCCCGCTCAGGTCCACGCTGTGTCCTGAGAAGCTGCTTTTATCTGGACTTTCAAAAAATGTTCCAGGGAGCAAAATAAAGATTGGGATTTTCACATGGGGATAAGGTAGAAGCTGAATTATCATGAACAAACTTTAAAAAAAAATTAAGTATTTAAAAAATTCTAATTTTTATCATAATGGAGAAATTTGACACTCCACAAATATAAAAAATAGTTTTTCAGGTCCAGACGTTTGTTTACCAATCAATACATTGTTAAAACCTCAGTTACACCTATTCCAGCAAGGCTTAACATTTAATAGGGTATTTAATGGGGTATTTAACAGCGGTATTACTGCAGAAAAGCCCAGTTTTTCATCAGTTTCACTGATTTAACTGATTACACTATGGGGGAAGGGGAGGGGGGTCCACAGTGCAGCCAATATCGGAGCAGTGAATGACTGACCGCAACTTCAGGATTTCCGTGTTTAGGTGCACATGCGCTAAACCCTGAAGTTGCGGTCAGTTTCAGAGGGGTAACGACGGCGAACGCCGACAGTTCGCCGTCATTACCCACCGCAAATTCCAGGCCATTGTGTTCCAATTATTACAAAATAGAGCAAACAATCTCTGTGAAGCAAATGTGGGAGAGACTCTCCACGCCTACGTGACTACAGCTCTAAAGACAGAGCGGGGGTGGCAGCCTGTGCTACAAATATCAAACTCTCCCACTATTATAGTTATAACATATTCCCAATGCTAAATGATAGGGATTTAGCTGCTGCCTTTTCGTTTCCTCTTGGCCAGTTTTTTCTCCTCCCTTTGTCTTCAGTTCCAAGCTGCCAGCACCTCTTCTGTACCTTGCCCAAGTGACCATTATTCATGTGTGAGTCTTGACAGTGAATAACAGGTAGTTCCTCAACCATAGCCGGCTTCAATCCTGTCCTGATATGATGCCCACATGCATGCACTTTCCATCAGGAGTTGCTGGATAGCAATCCGGAGTGGAAAGCTTGGCTAATTTTTCTCTTCTTAGCCCAGTGGCGGTAAGACCAATTACAGCATCCCAACTTACATAAAATTTACAGCACACAAACAGGCCATTCGGCCCAACTGGACTCACCCCAGATCGGAACCTATCCTGGAACCTTCCTATATTTGCAGCTCAGCTTCTCACTGTGTAAACCCACTAATGTTGTTTATTTAAGAAGAAAATCCAATCTATAATCTTAGCAAAGCAATTAGACCGGAATATTCGATCCTTCACAACAATAGGTCAGGAGACTCATTACTTAAGGATTGAATTTTCAGGAATTATGCAAAATTAACTAAAAAGTTAGTACACAGAATTTGATTTTTTTTTTACCTCCCCTCCAAGCTGTCTGTTGTATTTTTCCCTGGTGCTCTGGGCCATGCATGAACTGTGACCAAAAAGCTGGGAATACCGACTCTCAGATTTCAACTATTGCCAATTTTTTTAGGAGGTGCGCAACAGAAGTGCAGTAGCGACTTTCTCACCAATTTCCCTTTCCACAGCAAGATCCATGAGTTCAAAGTGCACTCCCCCACAGGCTCAGAAAGCTGAAGCAGCGAGCTGCTGAACTATACAGAGGCAGAAGGTTCCTGGTCTGCACAGCATGAACTGATCTGAGATGAGATCAATAGGAGGGCTGAGGTGACATTTGTGTCCCTGAGCTACAGAAGTGGGAAATAAATTAGCCAGGGTTCTCGCTGTAGATTGCTAGCCAGAAACTGGTGCTGGATGTCAGATGAAAACAGGATTGATTGAGCTTGGCTGTGATACTCCACTACTGTTGAATAACTGATTGACACATGAATAATGACCATTTGAGAATGGTATCAGAAGGTGCCCCGCAGAGTCAGTACCTTCAGGCGATGTGGGAAATAAAGGGTAAAAGCAAAGATATTCACCTCAAGCTCATGTAAAAGTGGCATGTGCTATCTGGCAAATTGAGCTGCCAGCCACATACCTTATATATTATTAGTTTTCACATAAGATTAACTGCCTTTGGAAGATTGTGTCTTAAACAAGGAGAAAAAGCTGTCCAAAGCTGTTTCAAACCATAGCAATGGCCCTCTCCGAGATGATTTGCACAGCAGTTTCCTCATCCACTGTCTCGCCTGAAACAGAATTCTTAACAGAACATTTTTTTTTACATAGAATAGGATGGAATCTAGTAATATATTGGCAAAAAATCCATTCAAAATGCCAGTGTTTTGGCTCCCCTGATGGCCTTGGGACCATGGAGTAAAAGCCACATAGCGTGGTTCTAAATAAAATAGACAAGAACGTCCCTGGACTAACGTGCTACTCGATGTTGAGTTAGCTGATCTCAGTTATGGCAATAGTAGGATCCCATGATGGGTCTCACTGGCCATGGTATAGGAATGGGGAATGGGGAGAAACAATTGTTTTGGCGCTCCTGATCACCGACCAACAACTGCTGCTGGAAAGTGCGCAAGTGCGAATATCAGGTCAGGACAGCGTTAGACTTGGCTATGGTGCCTTACCCTTCATCTCATGGAATAGTCTGCTAACACTCATTGTCCAGGCACACACGTGTTAAACATCCCCTTGAATGAGATACCAGAGAATGGAGAGGGGCCAAGGAACTGTACCCTGGCAAGAATCAGCGTCTTCAGGAGTCAAGGAGGGAAAATTGGACAAAACAAAATCTGGCTCTCAGCACACACAGCATTTATTTAAACCTCTGAGATCAGTCAAGGTTATTTGTCTTGTGGTAAGGATGTAAAATACACAAATACTCTGCTTTTTGGGCACTGCCCAAAGCCAAAGTGTACGAGTCTGAAGAGCTACGGCCATTTATCAGTATTTTAGTCATATTTAAATTAGGATGTGCCACACTTAAAGTGTATCAATAGTGCTTTTCTCAACTTGGGAAAAATTGCCTCAGGGAGTGCTTAAGAATAATGGAAAGTATCATTTCCTCCCTAAATTTCATATTTAAAAGGAATCATCAGAAGGTTCAATTACTAGTCAATGCTCTCAGCCTGGGCAGCAGTTGACCTCAGCAACCCTGAGCTAGGGAGGAGAAAATCACCATGGTCCCTATGCCAGGTCCCTATGATAGTAAACACGGGCGCCTGCCTGATTTAATTGATGGGCACCCAGGTCTCCTGCCCAAAGCAGGCGGGAGGCTGTTTAAATATGCAAATCAGGGTCCAATGCTGATTGTAGGACCCTAATTACAATTTTTGTGCAGTAATAGGCAGAGCATGCAAAGTGATACGTTTTTATTTTTTTCTAAGCTTTTTTCCCCACTAGGGGCCTGTTCTTGTTTCTCCACACCTCCCATCTCCCTACCCCTGGATCCGCTCCGCCCACCCCCACCTCCCCCCACCACAGGCCCGACCTGCCAACAGGCACCATACAGAAGTCAGCATCAAACCAACGAGCTGTAGTGAAGCAACATTTGGCACCCGCAGCTCCCCGGTAAACTATAAATAAAGCCTTATCCTGAAAATGGTCTAGGCCTCTCAAATGTGGCCTCGGACAGGTTCCGCCGGAGCATTGCCGAAATCGCGCCCACTTTCAGCCTGAACCAAAAGTCTCCCCCAATGTGAAATGCAGTTTGTTTTCACTCATGGGTCTAAATTTTTAGATTTCATTCCATCAGACAGATATGGTGACTGCCAGTATGGCCTTATCTGCCTGATTTTGTCCATAATTTATAATTATAATTGGAAAAGTTTAGGGCTGATCTCAACCATGCATCTACAAGAGGTCAGTCCTTCTCTGAACTTTCCTTCATTGCCCCTCCTAAGCTGGAAATACACAGGCAGATTCTATTCATCATCCCGACCTCCTCAGTGTATTGAAATCCAGACTCATTGCGCAGTCACCTACTCTAACTCATTATTCCCCAGGATTCCTAAACTGTGGAACTCCTTGGGGGAGAAAGTTGGAACCTTAGTGCCTCCAGTTAGCGCCTGGCAGGGGCACTAATGGGGCGCTAAGGCAGTAGTGTGAGGTGAATCCAGCGACGCACGCCAAATCAGCCCCCCCCCCCCCCACGTAGTGCCGCCACTACGAGTTAGCACCAGGGACCTCAGTGCCAGGCAGATCGTGACGTCAGTAAGCGTGCAACACTCACTGGGCGCCCAATCTGCGAAATTAATTATCGCCCCCTGCCTTAGCACCTCGCCCCGACAGCGACAGGGAGAGGAGGCGTGAAGCAGTCGGTAGCCGGCTCCAGGGGAGCTACTTAAAGGGATCATGAGTAATGAGTCGCAGCTCTCAGGTTAGTGCTGTTTCACTGCTTCCTTGTTAGTATGACATTCTGCAACAGTTTAATTCAGTCATTTAAAGTCTCTGGAGTGTTGTGGCTACTAAAAAAATTAGTTACATTTATTCTCACAACATATCAAAGTGCTACACCTCGTTACATTCATGGGGGCTCTACTGGCAGCAATGCTGAGAATGAGGTTCTGCAGCATCAATGAACCTTCCCTTTAAGAACTGGAAAGAGCTTGTGGCAATGATGACTTGCGATTAGACTGCACCTGATATTGGTTAGCGCTTTGAGTGTAGTGCCATTGAGCTAGGCCATTAGCACTTGATTTAGCGCTCCAATCCTTTATTTGAGCGATGAGACTTAATTTTGCGTGCAGCGTGATTCATTAGCGCCTGGCACTAAATCTCAAACTTTTCTGAAGTTACCGCCCATTCCTGGGCTATAATGAATTTCTCCCCCCTTATCTCCCTCTGTCCTTCCTTTTAAAACCCAAGCTTGCTCATACTCAGTTACTTTATGATTAAACTGGTCTTCTCTTGTCTTCTTTGTCACTGAGATTGAGACCATCTGTTCGGCTGTCTCTGTCACATAGAAACATAGAAGATAGGAGCAGGAGTAGGCCATTCGGCCCCTCGAGCCTGCTCCGCCATTTAATGAGATCATGGCTGATTATCCAAATTCAGTACCCTGTCCCTGCTTTCTCCCCATATCCCTTGATCCCTTTAGCCTTAAGAAATATATCTAACTCCTTCTTGAATATATTTAATGAATTGGCCTCAACTGCCTTCTGTGGTATTTCACAGGTTCACCACTCTCTGGGTGAAGAAATTCCTCCTCATCTCAGTCCTAAATGGCTTACCCCTTATCCTTAGACTGTAACCCCTGGTTCTGGACTCCCCCGCCATCGGGAACATCCTTCCTGCATCTAGTCTGTCTAGTCCTGCTAGAATTTTATAAGTTTCAATGAGATCCCCTCTCATTCTTCTAAACTCTAGTGAATACAAGCCCAATCGACCCAATCTCTCTTCATACGTCATTCCTGCCATCCCAGGTATCAGTCTGGTGAATCTTCGCTGCACTCCCTCCATGGCAAGAACATCCTTCCTCAGATAAGGCGACCAAAACTGCACACAATACTCAAGGTGTGGTCTCACCAAGGCCCTGTACAACGGCAGCAAGACATCCTTGCTCCTGTACTCGAATCCTCTCGCTATGAAGGCCAACATACCATTTGCCTTCTTAACCGCCTGCTGCACCTGCATGCTTACCTTCAGCGACTGGTGCACAAGGATACCCAGGTCTCCTTGTGCACCAGTCGCTGAAGGTAAGCATGCAGGTGCAGCAGGCGGTTAAGAAGGCAAATGGTATGTTGGCCTTCATAGCGAGAGGATTCGAGTACAGGAGCACGGCAATAGATTGGGAAAAGGGGAAGTGCAACGATACCCAGGTCTCATTGCACTTCCCCTTTTCCCAATCTATTGCCGTTCAGATAATAATCTGTCTTCCTGTTTTTGCCACCAAAGTGGATAACCTCGCATTTATCCACATTATACTGCATCTGCCATGCATCTGCCCAATCACCCAACCTGTCCAAATCATACTGGAGTTTCTCGGCATCCTCCTCACAGCACACACGCCTTTGTGTCATCTGCAAACTTGGAGATATTACATCTAGTTCCCTCGTCTGGATCATTAATATATATTGTGAATAGCTGGGGTCCTAGCACCGATCCCTGTGGTACCCCACTAGTCACTGCCTGCCACTCGGAAAAAGAGTGGGAGCCATGATTTTGCATGACATCCACGCCTTCCCCACAAATCAAACCTCCCCCAGGGTTCTCCCCCTACCCAAGCACTGCATTGTAAATAATCACCTCGGTGTGTGTACCTCCTCACCTGATTTTCCTTTATGCACCCTGTGTCATTCTCTAGTTTCTCTCTTACATCCTCTCATGCCCTCTCTGATTTCATCTTGTCCATGAGACTTACCTCCTGCACCCTTGACCCCATTCCCACTAAAATGCTGACCACCCAATATAACTTCATGGCTCCCATGCTAGCTGAAGTGCTTCGGGGTGTTTTTCTATGTTAAAGGCACAAGTTGTTGTTGTTACTCTTTTCCACCTTGATCATGTTGTGCACTATGGGCCTTGGTCCTTCACTTCAGTTTCTCAGCAAAGAAAAATTCAGGTAAATTCCTTTATCAACCATCAGGTGAATTCTTTTTCCGAGTCTCCATTGCTACTAGTTGCTTGTTCCTGGCCTCGTGCTCACTAGTTGCCATCTCTGTGCCCTTTGGCGCAGGTGTCCATGTTACAGTTAATAGAAAAACATAGCACAGAATATGCTGTGCATACATTATAAAACATTGGTACCTGAAGGGACAGATGGAGGAAAAGCACTGGGTGGGAGGAAAAGTTGGCAATGGAAATCTGAAACAGTGAGAGCATTTGCAATAATTAGTCCTCATTGCCTTCCATGTCGTGAGCAGCTCTTAAGTATAAATAGCGTGAACCAAGAGACACCATCTTCCAATGAAGCACCATTTCAAGTGAAGAACCTGGAATTCAACTCCTGCACTTGGGTATAAATGAGATTATTGTCTCTTTTCTTTTTCAGTTTTTGGCCCCTACCAAATCTTGCTGGTGATCCACAACCAAAGGGATGCCACAGCTGAGCCTGATCCTCTCCTCACCAACATCCACGCGGACTTCCTATGATTGGATTGCAATCGTGGGCAGGATACTAAATGTTCTTTTCCTCTCTTTAGCCCAGGACCATTGAGGGCATTTGTAGTACCAAAATTGTTGTGCCAGCTAAGATCAACTAACTCAGCATGGACCGGGAATTGAACCTGGGGCCTTCTAGTCTGTGTGGCTCAATACTACATTCAAGAATACCTTTAACAACTAGGCCTTTGGGGGAGCTGGTGTTAGCGTCTGAGTGAAGTACTAGTTTAATAGCTTTTCCCTTAATAAAATCTTTGGAAAAGATAACTTTGGTAAGGTAGTTATTAGACTCTTCTCAGCCAGAGAAAACCCCAAGCATTTCAGTGAGCATCATAATGATCAAACTGAGCATTTAGTATTTATTTTGTGACTCAGTTCCCAAAGCTGTATTCTGCTGTGAAAGGCCCAGCCATTACAGCATTATCTTAGGTTTTTTTTATCAAATAATCTCTTCCACACCAGAGAAGCAGCATCTGAATACTTTGGAAGGTCATTGTGTATTTCTCCAATCAATGTAAGTGTGTCCTACGAAAAGAAACAAATGAAAGAGAGTAAAATTAAGGAAAAATTACAAATGTTGGAAATCTGAAATAAAAAAACAAAACATGTTGGAAATATAATACAGCTCAGTCAGCATATTTAAAAAGAAAAGACATGTTATGGCATTTCAGGTGTTACCCTTCATTTGAACTGAAGGCTGAGAGAAAAACTGGGCATCCATGAGGCGCTGTGGGCCATCAGCAGCAGCAGAATTGTATTCCACCACAATCTGTAACCTGGCATATCCCTCACTCTACCATTACCATCAAGCCAGGGGACAAACCTGGTTTAATGAGGAGTGTAGAAGAGCATGCCAAGAGCAGCACCAGGTGTACCTACAAATGAGGTGCCAACCTGGGGAAGATGCAAAACAGGACTACATGCATGCTAAAAAGCGGAAGCAGCATGCTATAGACAGGGCTAAGCGATCCCACAATCAATGGATCAGATCAAAGCTCTGCAGTCCTGCCACATCCAGTCATGAATGGTGGTGAACCATTAAACAATTAACGGGAGAAGGAGGCTCCATGAATATCCCCATCCTCAATGATGGAGGAGCCCAGCACGTGAGTGCAAAAGACAAGGCTGAAGTGTTTGCAACCATCTTCAGCCAGAAATGCTGAGTGGATGATCCATATTGGCCTCCTCCCGAGGTCCCCACCATCACGGAAGCCAGTCTTCAGCCAATTCGATTCACTCCACGTGATATCAAGAAATGGCTGAGCGCACTGGATACAGCAAAGGCTATGGGGCCCGATAACATCCTGGCTGTCATGCTGAAGACTTGTGCTCCAGAACTAGCCGCGCCTCTAGCCAAGCTGTTCCAGTACAGCTACAACACTGGCATCTATCCGACAATGTGGAAAACTGCCCAGGTATGTCCTGTCCACAAAAAGCAGGGCAAATCCAATCTGGCCAATTACCGTCCCATCAGTCTACTCTCAAATCATCAGCAAAGTGATGGAAGGTGTTGTCGACAGTGCTAGCACAAAGGAAGATGGTTGTGGTGGTTGGAGGTCAATCATCACAGCCCCAGGACATCGCTGCAGGAGTTCCTCAGGGCAGTGTCCTAGGCCCAACCATCTTCAGCTGCTTCATCAATGACCTTCCCTCCAACATAAGGTCAGAAATGGGAATGTTCGCTGATGACTGCCAGTGTTCAGTGCCATTCACAACTCCTCAGATAATGAAGCAGTCCATGCCCGCATGCACCAAGACCTGGACGACGTTCAGGCTTGGGCTGATAAGTGGCAGGTAACATTCGTGCCACACAAGTGCCAGGCAATGACTATCTCCAACAAGCGAGAGTCTAACCACTGCCCCTTGACATTCAACGGCATTACCATCGCCGAATCCCACACCATCATTTTGGAGCTAGTGACCATAATTCTGTTAGATTTAAGGTAGTTATGGAAAAGGTCAAGGATAGACCAGGAATAAAAATTCTAAATTGGTGAAAAGCAAATTTTGCTAAGCTCAGAGGGGATTTAGCCATAGTGGACTGGAAACAGCTACTTGAAGGTAAATCAGTGTCAGAGCAGTGGGAGGCATTCAAGGAGGAGATCCGGAGGGTTCAGACCAAACATGTGCCCTTAAAGAAAAAAGGTGGGACTAACAAATCTAGAGCCCCCTGGATGTCTAGAGACATACAGGGTAGGATAAAGAAAAAAAAGGAGGCGTATGACAGATACCGAGGGCTAAATACTCCAGAATCTTTAGAGGAGTACAGAAAGTGCAGGGTGCAATTAAAAAGGATATTAGGAAAGCAAAGAGAGAGCATGAAAAATTCTTGGCAAGTAAAATCAAGGAAAACCCAAAAATGTTTTATAAATATATTAAGAGTAAGAGGATAACTAAAGAAAGGGTAGGGCCTATTAAAGATTATGAGGGTAATCTGTGTGTGGAGGCGGGAGATGTCGGTAGGGTTCTTAATGAATACTTTGCGTCTGTTTCACAAAGGAGAGGGGCGAAGCAGACATTGCTATCGGGGGGGGAGGAGTGTGAAATATTAGATGAAATAAACATAGTGAGAGAGGAAGTATTAAGGGGTTTAGCAGCTTTAAAAGTGGATAAATCCCCAGGCCCGGATGAAATGTATCCCAGGCTGTTAAGCGAAGCAAAAGAGGAAATAGCAGAGGCCCTAACCATCATTTTTCAATCCTCTCTGGCTTCAGGTGTGGTGCCGGAGGACTGGAGGACTGCTAATGTGGTACCCTTGTTTAAAAAGGGAGAAAAGGATAGACCGAGTAATCACAGGCCAGTCAGCCTAACCTCGGTGGTGGGAAAATTATTGGAAAGAATTCTGAAGGACAGGATAAATCTTCATGGATTAATCAAGGATAGTCAGCACGGATTTGTTAAGGGAAGATAGTGTCTGACAAACTTGATTGAATTTTTTGAGGAGGTAACAAGGAGGGTAGTGCATTTGATGTAGTGTATATGGACTTTAGCAAGGCTTTTGATAAGGTTCCACATGGCAGACTGGTCACGAAGTTAAAAGCCCATGGGATCCAGGGCAAAGTGTCAAGTTGGATTCAAAACTGGCTTGGAGACAGGAAGCAGAGGGTGATGGTTGATGGGTGTTTTTGTGACTGGAAGGCTGTTTCCAGTGGGGTTCTGCAGGGTTCAGTACTAGGTCCCTTGCTTTTTGTGGTATATATCAACGATCTTGACTTGAATATAGGGGGTATGATTAAGAAGTTTGCAGATGATACTAAAATCGGCTGTGTGGTTGATACTGAAGAAGGAAGCTGTAGACTGCAGGAAGATATCAATAAATTGGTCAGGTGGGCAGAACAGTGGCAAATGGAATTCAATCCGGAGAAAAGTGTGAGGTAATGCATCTGGGGAGGGCTAACAAGGAAAGGGAATACACATTAAATGGTAGGACACTGAGTAGTGTAGAGGGACCTTGGAGTGCATGTCCACAGATCCCTGAAGGTAGCAGTAGATAAGGTGGTTAAGAAGGCATACAGAATGCTTGCCTTTATTAGCCGTGGCATAGAATACAAGAGCAGGGGGCTTATGCTTCAACTGTATAAAACACTAGTTGGGCCTCAGCTAGAGTACTGCGTGCAGTTCTGGTCGCCACATTACAGGAAAGATGTGATTGCACCAGAGAGGGTACAGAGGAGATTTACAAGGATGTTGCTGGGAGTAGAGAATCTTAGCTATGAGGAAAGACTGGATAGGCTGGGTCTGTTTTCCTTGGAACAGAGGAGGCTGAGGGGAGACCTTATTGAGGTGTATAAAATTATGAGGGGCATAGATAAAGTGGATAGAAAGGACCTATTTCCCTTAGCAGAGGGGTCAAAAACCAGGGGCACAGATTTAAAGTAATTGGGGGGAGGTTTAGAGGGGATTTGAGGGGAAATTTCTTCACCCAGGGGGTTGTGGGGGTCTGGAACTCACTGCCTGAAAGGGTGGTAGAGGCAGGAACCCAACCACATTTAAAAAGTACTTGGATGTGCACTTGGGATGCTATAACCTGCAGGGCTATGGACCAAGAGCTGGGAAGTGGGATTAGGCTGGATAGCTCTTTGTTGGCCAGCGCGGACACGATGGGCCGAAATGGCCTCCTTCCGTGCTGTAAATTTCTATGATTCTATGATCAACATCCTGGGGGTCACCATTGACCAGAAACTTAACTGGACCAGCCACATAAATACTGTGGCAACAACAGCAGGTCAGAGGCTAGGTATTCTGCGGCTAGTGTCTCACCTCCTGACTCCCCAAAGCCTTTCCACCATCTACAAGGCACAAGTAAGGAGTGTGATGGACTACTCTCCACTTGCCTGGATGAGTTGCAGTTCCAACAACACTCAAGAAGCTCGACACCATCCAGGACAAAGCAGCCCGCTTGATTGACACCCCATCCACCACCTTAAACATTCACTCCCTCCACCACCGGCGCACCGTGGCTGCAGTGTGTACCATCTACAAGATGCACTGCAGCAACTCGCCAAGGCTTCTTCGGCAGCACCTCCCAAACCTGCGACCTCTGCCACCTAGAAGGACAAGGGCAGCAGGAGCATGGGAACACCACCACCTCCAAGTTCCCCCCCAAGTCACATACCATCCTGACTTGGAAATATATCGGCCATTCCTTCATCGTCGCTGGGTCAAAATCCTGGAACACCCTCCCTAACAGCACTGTGGGACTACCTTCACTACACGGACTGCAGCGGTTCAAGAAGGCGACTCACCACCACCTTCTCAAGGGCAATTAGGGATGGGCAATAAATGCCGGCCTCGCCAGCGATGCCCACATCCCGTGAACGGATTTTAAAAAATCTGGTGGGCTCTTTAAATTCCCTTCTGACTTTCCAGCAGTGCCTAGCAACCTTTGACGCCCATTTTGTAAGGGCGGGAACATAGCATGGGTGCTAATGAGGCAGAAATGACGGAAAATGTGACACATGAGGTCACCACATCTTTACTGCCTCGTTTTTATAGAACCGCCCAAAACAGACAAGTCCCTGCTACAACCATCGAAAATGCAAAGTGGTCAAATTTGCTAATGAAACCAAAGTAAGGAGGGGCTGTGCAATCTGAGAAGGCAGCTGAGAAATTACTGAATGAGTTGGATAGACTATGTAAGTGGGCAGTTGAAATTTAGTACAGATAAATGTAAAGTACTGCACATAGGAAGAAAAAGTAAGCGAAGATGCATACTCCATGATGGTGTTGAAATAGTTCAGGACGAATCTGAAGAGACCTGGGAGTCTTAGTAGACTCAATGCTAAACATGTCCAACCAATGCAGAGCAGCAAACAACAAAGCCAATAAACTGTCGAACTACACAGCCAAAAGAGTAGAATACAAGTCAGAGAAAGTTGTGGTGCAGTGCAGAGAAGAGCCACAAGGCTGTTCTCTAGTGTTAGAGGTCTGAGTTATGAGGGAAGGTTGGAGAAACTTTGGCTTTCAGTGTGGAAAGGTGGTGTCTGAAAGGTGATCCTATGGAGGTAGGTAAGATTGTTAAGGGAATGGAAAATGTACATCTGATTTATTAATTTAAGTTCAATAGTGAGTTTAGAACCAGGGGACATAGATTCAAATTGGAAAAAGTTAAATTTAGGGTTGCGGTTATGAAATTTTTCTTTGCACAAAGTGTGATCAACGAAATCGGCATACAGGCAGATTAGTGAGTGCGAAAACCCTAAATCTTGTAAGAACCAATTGGATGCTGAAATAGGGGACTTTAGGATCTTTCTGAGTGGATGAACTAAGATGGGTTGAAGAGTCTGCCACTTCCTTAACTATTTTGTGATCCTATGAAATAATGAGGGTGAATGGAGGCGGTTAGAGTGAGGCAGGACTTCCACTGTCCTCTCCCGGCCACCCATTTTATGTCACTACACCAGTGACCAGGAGCAGAAAATCTAGGCTCAAGAATCAAACCTGGGATTTTTCTGGTTTGTATAGTTCAGGTACACCCCTGTGGTGCATTTACCTACTGAGCTATGGGAGGAGTAAAATAACATTGTTCTTGGAAGATGGAAAGTGGTACGGAGTGAGGACATGAAAGAGAAACAAGCCAGAGAATAAGACATTCTGCACACTGCTCGCAGTTATTACGCACAAGATACCAGGTGAAAATAAAGCTACTTACCCTGGTATAAATGTGTTCCTCTATTTTTTCTTGTAGAGAAGCTTCTTCCAATTGTATCTTCTTGACGCGGAGGAAGTTGTGTTCTGCCAGCTCACTGATCTTCTTGAGGCAGGCAGCACATCTGGAGGGTTGATGCATGTTGGTTTCCACGACCTAAGAAGGCAAAATATTTTTTTTTAAAGGGCAGCAATGAGCACAAAGCCATAGCCATGATTTTGCTGCTGCCCAGTGGACCCGATTGGTGGCGGGTCAGCTGTGAAATTTAAAATGATTGACAGCAGGTCGGGAACCCGCTGTCAAAGCGCGCACACCTGCATTTCCCGATGTTGGGTCTGCCAGTGCTGAGCAGACCCGACAGGCAGCGGCGGGGGACCCAATTCAAATCATTAGTGGCTTGTTTACAGCCACTTAACAAAGCTTTTTCCCCAGCTTTTTAACTTTCACAGGTCTCCCACGGGTTTCCCGCTGTGCCTAGACCTTGTCATGAAGCTGAGGCAGGAGGTCAGTGGCCATTGAATCAGCTGATGAGTTGACAGCTTCAAATGTCAACTCAAAGCTCCCAGCTGATTGAGACATGTTCCCTTAAGCTCTAGCATCTCTAAACTGCATTTCCACTACAGATTCATCATGCTGCGAGTCTTTACACAAGTCTCCATCCAGTCTGACCTCATTACCTCTCCCACCATTGACAGATCGCTTCTGTCATCTCTACTTCACCTGCCATCTATTCCATCAGCATGGATGCACTTTATACTCTCTCACCTTGGTCCTCAGAATCTGACCATGATCAGCCCCAACACCAGCATCACCAGGCACACCAGCAGCACCAACAACACCAACCTTCTCCGCAATCACCTGATGCTGCACAGGACAGAGGGCATCAGCACCCGACCACATTGCACCCCAGAATGCCTGGGGTGGCCTCACCATGGCCAGATTTACTTCACTTGACGCTGCATTAAGCAAGTTATTATCTTAATGGCGAGAAACTGGAAAGTACTGCAGCACAAAGGGACCTGGGGGTCTTGGTGCAAGAAAATCAAAAAGTTCGTATGCAGGTGCAGCAGGTGATCAAGAAAGCCAATGGAATGTTGGCTTTTATTGCTAGGGGGATAGAATATAAAAACAGGGAGGTATTGCTGCAGTTGTATAGGGTATTGGTGAGACCGCACCTGGAGTACTGCATACAGTTTTGGTGTCCATACTTAAGAAAAGACATACTTGCTCTCGAGGCAGTACAAAGAAGGTTCACTCGGTTAATTCCGGGGATGAGGGGGTGGACATACGAAGAGAGGTTGAGTAGATTGGGACTCTACTCATTGGAGTTCAGAAGAATGAGAGGCGATCTTATTGAAACATATAAGATTGTGAAGGGGCTTGATCGGGTGGACGCGGTGAGGATGTTCCCAATGATGGGTGAAACTAGAACTAGGGGACATAATCTTAGAATAAGGGGCTGCTCTTTCAAAACTGAGATGAGGAGAAACTTTTTCACTCAGAGGGTAGTGGGTCTGTGGAATTTGCTACCCCAGGAAGCTGTGGAAGCTACTTCATTAAATAAATTTAAAACAGAAATAGACCGTTTCCTAGAAGTAAAGGGAATCAGGGGTTACGGGGAGCGGGCTGGAAATTGGACATGAGTTTGAGTTCGGATCGGTCAAGGCCCTGTGGGTGGCGGAGCGGGCCCAGGGGCCGAGTGGCCTGGTCCTGCTCCTACTTCTTGTGTTCTTTAGAGTTGAGGTTGGATCAGATCAGCCATGATCTCATTGAATGGCGGAGCAGGCTCGAGGGGCCGATTGGTCTACTCCTGCTCCTATTTCTTATGTTCTTATGTTCTTATGCATACCCTGGCTGCCACATGATGCGCCAGGTTGGCACCACTCCACACCAACAACATAAAGCATCCCTACAATGCCCAAGCCATTCCTTTCACACTCATCGTCATTGCGGGGGTACCATTATGTCTCACCATTCACTGCTACTCACTAAGCCACTTCCAAAGGTGCACATAAATCTGTCCAAGAAAGCAAAGTGTTGAAAATAAAGATTTCAATGTTTGACAGGACTTTGAATAAGCTATTCAACCACAGAGGGCATTACAATCCTGTGCTCACCCAATGTCCACACACATATACTTTCCAGCAGGTGTCATTGGATAACAATCAGAAGTGAGAACAATGACTGATTAGCTTTCATTTCTGTGCTGTTCACTCACAAGTTTTTCAATCATTATATCATTTATATTGTAGTTAGGAGAGAAGGTGTGCATGTGGAGGGGAGAAACTGAGCAGGCATCCATTAAACATTGTAGCCTAGATATTATGCTGTGTGATAGTAGTACAAACATTAGCTTGTTGAGGTGAAATTAATTTGTCTGTTACTTTAGGGACATGACGACCCACTTACTTTAAACGGGTTGTAACTTCAGTTAAAATATTAGGCAAAGTAATTTCTTGAAATCATTTAGTAATTCAAATTATTAAGGGCTAGAAATTCATGTACTTACCGCCATTCCGTAGCGCCATGAAATGGTGATTAAAATGGCCGCCATCACTCTTTTGCCAGATGCTGGCGGGTTCCTGTGGCGGCCACCATATTGCTCTCCCCCTTTGCGCTGCCGGTAACTGGTAGCGCCCTGTAAAAGAAAATGGTGGCGTGCAAGCAGGCTGACAGTGGTGATGTCTGCAGCTCCTAAAAGGACACACACATCATTTAGATAAGTTTGAATTTAAGGGTTTGGACTGAGTTTTTTTGATTTTATTGAAGTGGTGGCTTGCTGCAATAGATGTGGAAAGTTGTTTAAGTGTGTAGGGAGTGCTGCTGGATGCTTGCAAGGGCTCAGATGGTAAGTGAGGCCTTTGAAAAGACAGAACATGCTGCGAATACTCAGCAGGTCACGCAACATCCGTGGAGAGAAAAACAGAGTTCACGTCTCAGGTTGACATGCTGCCTGACCAACTGAGTATGTCCAGCATCTTATGCTGTCATTTCACATTTACAGCATCCGCTTGCAAAGGGAAGAGGAAGACGCAGAAGAGGAAGATGCAGAAGAGGAGGAATCAGACGGAAGGTTGCATCCCAGACAGCCCCTTTGTGGCTGGGATATCCAGGATGGAATCATCTGCCTGCGGTCCCCCTGGCTGGGCAGGCTGCATTTCTTGGGTGTGTGAAATGAGGAAGGCACAAGGGTGCAGTTGTGCTGACGGGAGGGCAGGAAAGCAAGAGGTGTATGCCAGAAGGAGGATAACGTACGAGGTTACCCGCATCTTGTATCCTTTCAGTCCCACCACTGGGCAAGGGCTCAACCATGCCCCTGCCAAGAATGGCCTGCAGTGTCTCCTCCAAGGGGATGAGGTGAGGCTAGGAATGGGAGATGTGCCACGTCATTGGTGCAGATTGTTGGTAGATGAGTGATTGGGGGTGGGGGGTTGTGCATTGAGCAGTGTGTGAGGCTAGTGATGCAGTTGATAGGAGACGTCTTTTGAAGATGCATTCACTGACTTTGACCAGCTTCTTTGGGTACTGGAGCCAGGTGGTAGGGGCGACACTGCTGGCAGTGACGGCCTTAGTGATGTACTCCCACATCGTTCTTTCTGGAGGGCCTCCTGGCCCCTGTGGGTAGAGGGCCGCTCTTGCAGTGTTGACCCCCTGCACAAAGCTGGAGTGCTGTGTGTGAGACTCTCGGAGCCCCTTTGCTGGCTTGCTGAGCCATTTGTGTTAGTGCTGAGGCAGTTTTCTCATTCGTTGAGGTTAGGAAGGTAATTCAGCTTTAACAGCTGAATATTCACATTTGGAACTTCTTTTAAATATTGAATATTTCTTAAAAGGCAGAAAGGGCTGAAAAATGTATTGATTCACTGCATTTTATTTTGTATTGGTTCAGTGTGCGTGGCCCCTTTAATTCTCAGACCTCTTCATTCCTTGCGAGTTCCACAGCTTCGCTCACAGAGGCTGTGGGAAGCTGCAATTCCGTACCTGGACAGCAGCGCCACCAGGACGGCGCTGCACGGCAGGTGATCGATGCGCCACCTATCTCCATGCCTCCCAAACCAGGTTAGCGTCGCGGCCATTTCCAGCGGCCGTTACCGGCAACTTTGCTGGCGAGCACGAATTTTCCCCCCATAGTGTTAAGTATTTGTACACTATCACTCAGCATGATTTCCACATCTATGTTTATAAAGGATAGGTCGCACATTCAGAATTGCTTTGTCATTACAAGGATAAAACTAAGTGATAAAGTGGAACATAGTTCTGTGCAAATTAAAATACAGAGCGGCCTCCATCATTCACCAGAGTGAAAAAGATCCAGCAGTGGAAATTTGAAAATTGGCAGATAATTGAGAGTACTTCAATTTTGGTCTTGTATGTATGGTACAGCAAAACCCTTGGCACAGGAATGAAGATGAGCACAATACAAATAACAGAAACTGAATTGAATCTTTCTTGGGCTGTCAGGTACATTTATGTCAGACTGAAGATGATTGGTGTTACATCGAGTCTACAGCACAGAAACAGGCCACTCGGCCCAACTGGTCTATGCCGGCGTTTATGCTCCACACGAGCCACAAGTGTGAGCGGGCTGTACAATGAAATGATGTGGGCAGAGTTACAGTATGCTTCGCCACTCTTCCACTGGCAGAAGAGTGGCCATATTGGAGTTTTGGGCCCATAGTTTTTGTGCTATGGACTCAGATACTTGAGAAAACAAGTTGAGACTCAAGAGTGACCCCTTACAACCAGCATCTGAACTGGATTCAAATTCAGATCCCAAAGGTGAAAGTTCAGGGTGATAACCCACTATGCTCTCACACTGTCTGTCTGTCTCAGTGTCCACCTGTCTGCCTTTTTCCTTTTGAATGTGACTCTAAAACCGCTTATATTTTATCTTTTTACCTCATTTTTCCTATCTCTACCCCCCATGTCTCTTTCAATCATTTTTTCCGACCTCACTGTGAATCCAAACAAACAGCTGAAGCACTTTACCAGCTACAAAACTATGGTGTGCGTTTAGCTGCATTTCACCTCAGGAGCTGACCCCAAAGTATGGCGGATTCATATCGATCCTTTCAAGTATTCTGATGGAAACTATGGGAAAATATTTCCTCTGTGCTGTGTAATAAAATTGCAAAACTGATAAAGAATGAGATTTATAAATAGGGGCACTGAGTACAAGAGCAAAGAAATAATGACAAATTTGTGTGGGCAATGATTATGCCAATTTTAGAGTACTTTGTGCAGTTTTGAGATCCTATTATAGAAAGGATTTTAAAGTTATGGAGGATGTACAGTGTAGATTCACCGGAATGATACTGGGGATGAGAAACCAGTTATGAAGAGAAGCTTGAGATTATTTCCACTGGAGCAGAGAAAGCTAAAAGGAGAATTAATAGAGGATTTTAAAATTATGAAGGGTTTTGATACAGTGATAGAGAGAGACTGGGCCAGAATTTACTGTAGCCGGTGAACGAACGGTGCCCGTTTTTTGTTAGATTTGCCCTTGCCCGTTTAATTTCCATGAGACTTGGCACTGCAAGTTGCTGTTAGTGGGCGATGGAAACGGTGCAGTGTCCTCTACAGGGCATATGGGACCTGTGTGAACAGTACAAGCAACTGTGCATTTCCTTAACCAATCAGATTGATGGATTGAAGATTGACCTGCGCAGTCTGAACCAGGAAGTGTCAGTTAGAATAGTGAATTCAATGTCAAATCAGATACAGAAAGCAAAATAAAGAGAGGGAAAGAAAGACTGGATTAAGAGAGAGAGAAAAAAAGAAAGAAAATGTAAAACAAAAATTTGAAAATTTCCAACGTCAATTAAAAGCTGAAGGAATGGGACTCCACTCTTGGAATTATTAATTTTCAGGGCCAGAGAGGTTGTTTGGTAGTAAATAACACTTATCATGCTGTTAAAAAGGGTACTTAGACTGAAATGGACAAGCCCTAACTTTCCGTGGTGTTTTTAGTCCGTATCTACAGTACAGGAACTTCATACCGTTTCATACAGTTGAATGGGGAGCGAGACGGCGAGATGTCGTTTTTACGCAGCTTACAGAGGAGCCATGTATCTCGGACAGCAACTTCCGGATTTTCGCATCTAACTGCGCATCTGCGCTCGTCTGAGGCTGCTGTCCGATTTGTGCGTAAATAATGGTCAGCACTGTTAGCCTCACTGTAAATTTTGGCCCATAATTTCTTCGAGTTGTGGAGTTGTTGACGGAGGGTCAGCAATTGAAAATTGTCACTAAAACTATAGGAGACGTTAGAAAACATTTCTTTACACAGTTAGAGCATGGAATGCTTTGCTACAGAGAGTATTTGAACCAGAGACCATTGAAATTTTTAAGGGAAAATTGGATAAATATTTGAAATAGAGGAAAGGCTATGGCGAGAGAGTAGGGCTGTCGGAACAGCTTTGGATTGCTCTCGCAAAGAGCTGGCGGAGACATGATGTGCTGATTGACCTCTTTCTGTGCTATAAACTTCTATGAATCTATGGTCTTGTGTAAAGCTTTCGCCCATGAAAATTAGGGTGGATAATTGGAATACAGATAATGGAGGCTTTACTGTAACATTCTTCATCTGTCATTTTTGAATATTTTTAAGCACCAGTTTCACTTAATCTATTTTTCCAACATTTGTGATTTAAACTGGCCATCGAGTTGTTCCTCTAACCTATACAAAACTCATTTATTGCTTGAGTGTCATTTTACTAGCATTATTTCACTACCAAGCCCCACTACACTTTAAAATCGTTAAAACTAATATTAATTATTTTTCAGACTGAATATCATTCCCACCCATAAATTATATTTTAGCTTGGTTGGCACATACCCAGCTTCAAATAATGAAAAATGTATTAAATAAAGTCTCTCCTCTTGCTCTGTGTCGAGTTAGCTGACCTAAGCCGAGGCAGCAGTTAAAAAAAGAAATACTTGCATTTATATAGCGCCTTTCACGACCACCGGATGTCTCAAAGCACAGCCAATGAAGTACTTTTGGAATGTAGTCACTGTTGTAATGTAGGAAACGTGGCAGCCAATTTGCGCACAGCAAGCGCCCACAAACAGCAATGCGCTAATGACCAGATAATTTTTTTTTAATGTTATGTTGATTGAGGGATAAATGTTGGCCATAACACCGGGGATAACTCCCCTGCTCTTCTTTGAAATAGTGCCATGGGATCTTTTACGTCCACCTGAGAGAGCAGACGGAGCCTCGGTTTAACGTCTCGTCCGAAAGACGGCACCTCCGACAGTGCAGCACTCCCTCAGCACTGCAGTGGATTGTCAGCCTAGATTTTTTGTGCTCAAGTCTCTGGAGTGGGACTTAAACTCTCTGACTCAGAGGCGAGTGTGCTACCCACTGAGCCACAGCTGACACAGTTAGGCAGCAACACGTAATATCAGTGCCCCTGGGCTAAAAGGGGGAAACTATATTAGGATTCCGAATCCTGACTGCTATCTAGAGACTCCAGATAGAAAGTTCACATGAAGATGTCAGATGAGAATGGGTCCAAGCTCAGCTGGTGATCCCCTTCATGGTTGAAGAGCCTGCCAACACCTAGGGGTAAAATTTTGTTTTGCGCTGGAAGTGATCGCTCCGCATGCCCGATCACATGGGTGAGCGGCACGAACCATATTGGTGCTTGTGCCTCATTTGATTAAAATTAGCGAGCTGCCAGCACGTACTCGTGCTGTTCATTAGCAGCTCACCTAACAGTGGTCCCTGACGCCATTCAAAGGCAGTCTGCACCTCTTAAAGGGGAGGTGCGCTTTAGTTGCAATCATTAAGAGTGGCTAAAAAGCTTGAAAATGGCTGGCAGAGGAGGTGTTGGAAGGATCCCCACATTTTCTGACACCACTTTGGAGGTCCTGGTCGAGGAGGTCGGTAAGAGGAGGGAGGCGCTCTTTCCAACAGGAGGCAGAAGGTTCTCAAGCTAGTTGCCCGGCACCAGTGGGAAGAGGTGGTCAACTAGGTCAATGCTAGAAGCTTTGCACCCAAGACCTGACTGCAATGTGGGAAGAAGTTTAATGATCTGAGCAGAGCCGCTAAGGTAAGACTCCACTCTCTCCTTAGCCCTGCACCACCTGTAGTTCCAGCACTCATAAGCCTCCCCTCGCCTGCTTCCTATAACTTTCCTCAAATCATAGCAGCACACTTCACTGAATCTCCTTCTGCCGCTACTGGTGGGAACACGAGTAGGCCATTCAGCCCCTCAAGCCTGTTCTGCCATTAGATCATGGCTGATCTGTATCTTAATTCCATTTACCCCCCTCGGTTCCAGACCTCTTTATACCGTTCCCTCACAATAATTTATCAATCTCAGTTTTGAAATTTCCACTCTGGTACACTCTGCACCTGCTACTATTCTCACAATTACTCTCCTCGCTTCCCCACACCTGTGCCATCTTTCACACAACATGCACACTATTCTACCCTGACACGCATATCCTCAAAACATCTCACTGGACTACCATTAACACCCTCCCTTCTTTCTTGCAGGAGATGCTGGCGCACAATAGTAGGGAGCAGGCTGTAGCTAAGCATCGCAGATGAAGGCACAACTGCCCAACACTACATAAGTCAACGTACTACAAATGATGTGGTTGTTGCATCTCTTATGCTTATATCACAGAGAGAAAGCCTGAAGACTGGAAGACTGGAAACTTACTACTGACATGTTGAATACATACTGCAAGCTTAACCTTGCCATGCCATACTGTAATTTTATACACTGAATGCAACTCTGTAATTGAGCAAAACCCAGCTAATGCTGTGGCATTATGATACGCTTCAATTGTTACTGTGTCTATGATGATATAGATTTTATCAATGAATAGTATGTATACAGACACTTTATGTAATCCTCAATGCTTAGCCTAGTGATAATATGAATTGTGCTATCATGGATGTTGTTAAAACAAGTGTTGTGTTAGCTAGTGTATCTTTGTATCTGATATCTTCTTTGATAATTCTGGTAAGTAGAAGCTAATTTCACTTAATGTAGTGCTGTGACTTTGAAGGCTTGGGTAAGTACTGCTACAATTTGGACTGGCTTCTGTGACAGTCAAAGGTGAGCTAATTTAGGCATCTTATAAACTTTGGGCATGAATGGCAGATTCCAGTCCAATTTTCCAATGGGTGTCTGTTAGTAAAAAGATTGAAAGATTAGTTTGATATTTTATGACTAATATAGATTATCTATAAGTATTTCACATACAATATTTCTTACATACTGTACAGAATTCAGCTGGTATTCCTGTCCCTTCACCAACAAGCCACTGGGGGCACTAAAGGAGCCATTAGAAGAAAAAAAAGCAGCTCAGCAATTACCACAAAGACTCCTGAAAGTTCAAGTGCTGACAGTAAAAGAAAATTAAGGAAATCAGTGCAGAAATGGCCATCAAACCGTTCATTTAAAGTTCTTGCCCTTTAAATGAACTTTAGCCTGCAATTGATCCCCTAACAATCCTGGACATGCATTATATATGGGCGCTATTTCAAATGGTGTTGCAGCGACATAATGGCCAGAAGATGACGTGGGGGCATTATGATGTTACTCTTGAGTCATTTGAATATTCTAATGTTTTAGGCAAGAGCATTCTGTGCCTGCCCATGGGCCCAATAGAAATGGCTGTTATGGATCGCTGGCCTTTTTTCTAGGGGCATGAGATACTGCACATGGGTGTAACAGACATGAAAATCAGCCTCCACATTTTGTGCAGCCTTTCTCCAATTCAGTAGTTGTTTTACACTGTGTTTTAGTGAAGGATACTTGGCTGTTTAGGCACTTTACAGCCTTCCGGACTCAACATCGAGTTCAACAATTTCAAACTATAACCCCTGCCCTCATTTTTCATGCTGTATGATTTTGCCATTCCCATTTGCAACGTTTTATCTTTCCTGCCTCTTACATAAGCACAGTATGTTCTTTCAATTCCTTCCTCCCCTCCCACCAACGCCCCCCGCCCCCCCCCACCACCTGCTTAATATCTGTTACATCTCCAGCTTTTTCCAGTTCTGATGAAGGGTCCCAGACCTGAAACGTTGACTCTGTTTCTCTCTCCACAGATGTTGCCTGACCTGCTGAGTGTTTCCAGCGTTTTCTGTTGTTATTTCAGATTTCCAGCATGCGCAGTATTTTGCTATTGTACTTGGCTGTTTGTTGTTTTCCATATTCCACAGTTGAATAGCTAAGTCTATATATTACTGGTAGTCTACTGTTTGTCTTTACTACTGTTTACTTATCTATTTACTGTTAATAAATCCAATGGTAGTTTATAGTTTAAGCCACAGCCTGATAGAGTGTTTATTTTATGGCTTTCCAAATATGTGGGAGCACATAATATATCCACTAAACCAAATACACTGACAAGGACCTCTATTCAGTCCCTGTGCTTACTAGAATGACCTAGATATTGAGCAGTTCATAGGGAGTGAGGGCTCATTTATGGGAGTGATCTTCAGCACTGAACACAAGAAAATAATCTGAGGTAAAAGTCCAAAAACACAAGACTAATATCTTAAGCTTTTCAGACTTACTGGCAAGCAGTAATTGTTTTCTTGCCTGGCACACATCAAGCTTCAAATAATCGGAGGTGCATTAAAGAAAGCTTCTCTGAATTTGATCTCTTTTTACTGATTCAGGTTTGCTTCTTGAGATTCTGAACATTGTTGACGACAGCAGTATCTAAAAATAGTGCAGCATTTTAGCAGCTCTTCCCCGCAGCATTGCAAATTTAATTGTTTCAAATCCACACGAGGATGGTTCTGCAATAGTGCCAAGGATGGAATGTAGGTATGATTTGCGGTAATTTTTAATTACACTTTACAGTGGATAATCCCACATGAAAGGTGTATCACAGCTGCACAGCCTGCTTTCCAATTCCAACATTCCATTTACTGCGATGCACCAGTGCAGATTTAATTGCCTATAATTGCGGGATTGCTAAACAGCCATCTCATTTTTCTCTCCACCGAGATCTCCTTATCGTGGAGGTGCTTGTGACACTTGGCTGCCAGCTGATGAAGTGACAAGAAGGTTTGATTAAGGTTGATTATGTGGAATGCATAGTGAAACTCATGAATCAAAAGCAATTAGAGTCAAGTTGGAAAGTGTCTATCAGCATAATACCAGTTGCCACAAGGGTAACCTTTAAAAGTTTAGCTGCAAAATAAAACTTATTTAGCCGTTGCTTGCAAGTCTTAACCTGAATTCTAATAGAACGTCATATAGCCAGAAGATCCCAGGTTTGATTCCCTGGGTTTGATTCCCAGTCTATGTTGATTTCAGCTGGGGGCAGCATTTGGGGCACTCAATTGACCTCAGTGCCCTTGGGTAAGAGAATCAGCCAGGGTTCCTTGCTCTGATCACTATCCAGTGACTGTTGCTGGAAAGTGACATTGATAAAATCTGAGGCCTGATTTTAACCCCCGCCTCCTAAATGGAATGGTGCAGATGGGGGCGAGGTTGAGTAGACTAGGCCTATATTCTCTGGCGTTTAGAAGAATGAGAGGTGATCTCATTGGAACATACAAAATTCTTACAGGGCTTGACAGGGTAGATGCAGGGAGGATGTTTCCCCTGGCTGGGGAGTCTAGAACCAGGGGTCACAGTCTCAGAATAAGGGGTCGGCCATTTAGGACTGAGATGAGGAGAAATTTCTTCACTCGGAGGGCGGTGAATCTTTGGAATTCTCTACCCCAGAGGGCTGTGGAGGATCAGTCGTTGAGTATATTCAAGACAGAGATCGATAGATTTTTCGATTTTAAGGAAATCAAGGGGTATGGGGTTAGTGCAGGAAAGTGGAGTTGAGGTAGAAGATCAGCCATGATCTTATTGAATGCCAGAGCAGGTTCGAGGGGCTGAATGGCCTACTCCTGCTGCTATTTCTTATGTTCTTATGTAGATGACCTGGGTGTTAGCGCCTCATTCCTGGCCCCACATCATAGCTTGCCTGAATTCAGGCACAAGAAGGCCACCCGCCCCAGAGGAGCGGGGCCTAATTTAAATGGCAAAGTCACGTGCCAATGACATCATCAGAACACGCAGACCATTTTAACTGCGGGCCCGACTAAGTGCCGCACATTCTCGCACCCAGCAGCAAAATCTGGCTGCAGCAAGGCTCCTGGCTGAAGGAGGCCCAGGCAAGAGTGCTCCTCCTGGCCAAACAAGGATACCTTGGGCCTCCCTTCGCCTGGGTTTCCCTCCCTCCCCCGGTCGTGGACCTTCACAATCCCCACTCCCCACCAGTCCTGGCTTTCCTTGCCAAGGAATGTTTCCGTGGGACCCGAGTGGCAGCCTGACCACTCCCTGCCCCCCCCCCACTGAATTTTGACTCCCACTTGGTGGCGGTGACATCATTGCCGCCAGCTTTGGGTGGGAGACAGCATGCTAATGAGGGCTAGGAGTTAAAATCTCTCAGGCTCACGCTCCACGATGTATGACCCACTTTCCAGCAGGGTCACTGAAGTAACAACATTGATTATTTCTCCCCTAACCTTTCCTGAGGTTGCTGAGGTCAACTGGAGCAACCCAACTGCTACCATGGCCGAGACTGGCTAAAGCATGAAGAATGGGCACTTGTGAAAGTTGTGGAGAGCCCCTGGTGTATTTGGAACTGTGGACACGCAATAGCCTTCAGGAGAAGAGGAGAGAAAATGGTAATTAAAATAACTTGTTTCATTGCTGCTCAGGCCCTAATTCCAATAGGACGTCATATACTTTTATTCTACTGCAACCGATACATGAACAAGCAGTGATTTCAATGAAATTGTAATGCAATGTAATCCGCAGTACCTGTTTAACTGTCTCTGTGATGTATTTGAGCCGTACCCGGTTTATCAGATGCTGGGGTACAATGCAGCTTTGCTGGGAAGCAGCCTCTCTTCCCAGTGGCTTGTTCAAATGTCGCCTTCTATGTTTATTGGGCTCTGATTGTTTCACTTGAAGCTGCTGCTGAATCTGATCAATCTTCATACTGCAATACATTTGCAGAGGTGCTGATTCCACTGGGAGTGGCTGAGTGGCCTCTAATGAAAAAGGAGTTCAAGATAAATTCCACGAGAAGAAAGAAAATTACAACTAAAAAGTGCTTAGAAATGAAGAAAGCTCATGGAAACAAAACACATATTTGAGGTGAGAAGGGAATAGCTCCGTCACTCATAAATTTACCCTTACTCTCTACTCATCCTTCATTAAAACAGGGTCATGGTTCTACCAATGACTTAGTTGGCTTTAGCTATAGTCTCACAGCATTGGTCATGAATGTTTAGAGAGTGATGCATTGTAGCACCCAGATCTCTCTCTTTCGTCACTGGCTTGAATTCTGTTCCCTGTAGGGTGTATGAATATTTATCATTTGACCTGCCCACATGCATAACAGTACAGGACAAAAATTGGCTCGTGCCCCCTGTGGGGCGCTAACTTCGCCGGGGTATTACTTTTAGCGCCCCGAAAAAGTTAGTACCCCCACACCCGAAATTGAATGGTAGCGCCCCAAGCAGGAGACAGGGCGCTACTGGAAGTGCTTCCCCTCCCTCTTGGGACGCTCCCATTGAATATCGCGCCGCCACGTGCAGCAGCGCCCCGTGCGTTGGCACGTTGCGCCGCAGTACTGCAGGCCTCCCTCCCCTGATTAAAGCTGTTGGGCCTTGAGCAGCGCAGGGGCCCTGCTGGACCACTGGGGAGCAGGGTGCCGGCAAAAGAGCCCGGCGCTCAAGAGGAGGGCCGGGCTGCCTGATCGCGGCCGGCACTCCGCAAGAGGAGGCGAGAGCGGGCAGGTGCTGGCAGGTGGCCCAAAAAATGGCCGCCCGGCACCTGCCCTTTAATTTATGCCGCCCCGGCCGCAAAATCGCCACCCTGACCCTGTCAGACATGGTGTCCGGCGGTAGGTCAAGGGGCGCGAGCCAAGTTTGCGGCCGGGGCGCTGCACATGGCGATGATGTCATCGCCGGAGGCGCAGCGCCGCGTGGCGCTACCAGCTACCACCGCCGCTAACCTCCCGCTGAATTTCGCGGGAGGCGTTATTGGCGCCGCGCCCGGGCGCTAGGTGCTTTGTGCCCCGTTAGCGCCCCCTACATGTTTCTAAGTTGAACATCATTATCAAACACGGGCCCATTCCCCAACACAACATAATCTGCTTGGAGTGGGCGAGCATCATCTGCAGCTCCATCACTCGCACGTATCTTGGTGTCGCCCGCAAACATCCGGATCATTCCCCCAACACCTACATCTACATCATTAATGAAAACAGTAAATAGCAAAGGTCCTAACATCGATCTCTGAAAGATACCACTGATAATCAGTCTCCAAGCAGATCCAAATCAACTGACAACAACTTTCTGTCTATGGGCATTCAGCCAATTCTCAATCCATCGCAGCAGATTACTGCTAATTCCACAAGATTCTATCTTGTAGAGAAGCCTCTTGTGAGGTACCTTATTAAAAGCTTTCTGAAAGTCCAGGTAGACAATGGCTACTAGGTTATCCTCATCCAGTATCTGGTGACTTCTCCAAAAAATTCAATCAAATTGATAAAACACGACTTTCTTTTCTGGAAGCTGTGTTGGGTGTCCTTGATAATGCCTTCTCTTTCTAAGTGGCCATATAGGGCATCTCTAATGATAACTTTGAGCTTTTTGCCTATTACTGGAGTCAAGCTAATGGGCCTATAGTTACCCAGTTCTGCCTTATCACCCTTTTTAAATACTGAAATTATGTTGGCATTCTTCCAGTGTGAGGGAACATTCCCAGTCTTCAGCGAACTATTAAAGATACAGGCAAGGGGCTCACATAGCATCTACCCCATTTCTTTAAGGACCCTTGGGTGGCTATCATCTGGGTTGGTATTCATAGTATTCACAGTGACATAAACTTGGGAGTCCTTTTTAACCTGTCCTTGAACATCTTTCAATGGCCCAATACAATTTTTGATGGTCCTCTGACTCTTAATGTAGCTGAAAAAGCTTTTCCCATTACTACCACTGTTCTCATTCAACAGTCACGCGTCCACTTTCCAGCACACTTTGTGTAATATAGCTGCTGCGTTTGGCCATACAAATGTAATTATGGCACTACAAAATAATTCATTGTATGCAAAGCACTTTGGAGACATGATAAGGTGCTACATAAAGGCAAGTAGATAGAGCAGTAGGTCTTTTCCTATCTATCATTGTTGTGTGTACATATGTTTGTGAGTCACTTTTCAAAACCCAAGGCAAAACCTCACCCAAGTCAGTGATTTTTTGAAAGTTACTTTAAACTAAAGAAAGAATTTGCATTTATATAGCGCCTTTCACAATCTCAGGATATCCCAGAGCATTTCACAGCAAATTAAGTATTTTTTAAGTGTCACTATTATAACGTAGGAAAACACAACAGTCAATTTGCACACAGCAAGATCCCACAAACAACAATGAGATAAACAACCAGATAATTATCTTGATCTGAATTTAATGCACAAGTTACATTTTCAATTTTTCTTTTACTGCATTAAAAGTTAACTGAAGGAGTGCAATGTTAAATTAATTTTATGACCTAGTGAATAATAGAAATAGTCTAGTCTAGAAAAAAACTTTCCCTTTTTTAACAATACTCCAGGGTTTCCTATATAAAGTTTTGTTCTAATGTTTATGTATTTAGTTTTTCATTTGAAAAATTCACACCAATGCCCCCTAATAGAAACATAGACATAGAAACAAGGAGCAGGAGTAGACCATTCGGCCCGTCGAGCCTGCTCCACCATTCAATACGATCATGGCTGATCATCCAAATCCAGTACCCTATTCCTGCTTTCTCACACAGAATCCCCATCGAGCCTGCACTAACACATATCCCACCCTATCCCCGTAACCCCACGTATTTAATTCCCCCTAACATATCCCATCCTATCCCCGTAACCCCACATATTTAATCCCCCCCTAACACTAAGGGTCAATTTATCATAGCCAAATCAACCTAACCCGCACATTTTTGGACTGTGGGAGGAAACCGGAGCACCCGGAGGAAACCCACGCAGACACGGGGAGAATGTGCAAACTCCACACAGACAGTCACCCGAGGTCAGATTCGAACCCAGGTCCCTGGCACTGTGAGGCACCAGTGCTAACCACTATGCCACCTTAATGGCCTAGCATGGGTAATTTGATCAATTTGCATTCCTGCTGGGCAAAGCTTCACCCCCGTAGGTGCAGCCCCTAAGATGTAATATTAAGCCATACAGACTTGAAGGTCCCACGTTCAGTTCCTGGTCTGTGCTGAGCTCGGCCAGGGCAATAGTTGGAGCCCAGGGCTACAGAGGAGAAAAATCAGCTAGGAATCGCACCCCTGTCTGCAGTGACACCTGCTGGAAAGTATATGTGCAGACATTGATTGAGGACTGGATCAGGCTCAGCTGCAATACACTTCATATTCAAATAGCCTGCCTACACATGAAAAATGGGCAAGAGAATGGAGAATTGTCCCAACAAGAGTCAGTGCTTTCATGAGAGGAGGGGACAAAATTGGACAGAAAAATGCCAGTGCTTTATCCTTGACATGAAAGTTGATTTGCATTTCCATAGGCTGAACCGTGCGATGAATAACAACTGCATCCCGTGCACAAATGCGTTTTTGTCACAAACTGAATTTAGCCATGGCACGGAGAGATGGTTTATGGTACATTCGACCCAACATCTCACTCATCCACAATCCCTTAGTACAAAAGATTTTTACAGGCATAATTTCCCCTGTAGCGAGCTCCCAGTCCTGGCTAAGATGAAGAAAAGCGAGTGATGATTAAGTGCTTCTTCACAGGAACAGAAGGAGAGATCTCCAGAGAAGATCCAGCTACAATCACCATTTTCCCAGTGGATCATGAACCTGCTGGTCCTTATGCAAGGCTTCTCAACTTTTATTTATTTGAAGTGAGTCTCACACATTTTGGTTTAATGATGTTCTCAATTTTAATTCAGCTCACATGCTCCAAAAATTAAACACAGCTCCATATGGGCCTCCTTTAGAAATGAATATTAAAGTTCATCTATTTCCGTGGTGACTATCATTTAGCAATCAAACTGCACCTAGGTTTCATCCAGTTGGAATTGTACCAACCGAATTGTATAATGTCAACAAACAGAACCTGGCCGTCAGTGCCCTCACTGCTAGTCAACTTCAAACTTTACAACCCGCTAATAAACTACTTAACTGATTGAGACGTGTGAACAGTCATAAATCCAACAGTTTATTCAGAGATGTGATGAAAACACAGAACTCTTTGGAAAGTTTACAACAACAACTTGCATTTATAAAGCACCCCTCCATGTAGAAGAAGGTCTCAGAGTGCTTTATTCCCCAGGATTTGTGTATTTTGCTTCAGGTGGATCACAAGATAGATACAGATGAAGAAATCCATTTAGTTCATCTTAGCTTAAAGAACCTACTACCTCCTATCACAGCATCTCACTCTTTCGTAAATTATTCCAGGGTTGTGCCTCCATATGTCCATTCTACATGTCCATTACACATTGTGTGAAGAAGAACTGTCAGGCATCAGTCTTAAATTTGCTTTTTGCAAGTTTAAACCTGTACCCTTTTTTGTTCTCATCACAATTTAATCAAAAGTAGTGTTCGATCTATCTTTTCTGTACCATTTGCACTTCCGTAGCTCTATAAGATCTCCTCTCCACTGTTTCCAAGGCTGCAGAGCCAAAGTTCCTCCAGTTTTTCCCCATAACTTCGACTTCTAATACTAAGGATCAGCTTCATAGCTCCTCTGCACAGTTTCCAGTGCTTGAATGTCTCCCTTACATCTTGATGACTAGAACTGGACACTGTATTCAAGGTGTGGTCTAGCCAGAGCACCGTTCAGTTTAAACTTGTACTTTATTGACTTGTCTATATAATTCAGTATTCTATTTGTCTTATTGATTACTACTTGGCAATGTTTGGGCATTTGAGTGTTGACTACTAATACCCTGAGAACTCTGTCAACTTCATCCTTAGCTATATTAACATGATTCAGAGTATGTACTCCATTTATCTTCCTATGTGCAATAATTTACATTTATCAGTATTAAATTGTATCTGACACTGTTCTGCCCACTAACAAATTAAATGCGTGCAGCCTTTCACCCAACCCGCGTAACAACCCTTAGATTTCTGTGCAATACCACTATACAGCTTATCCAACTGTGCCAGCAGGAACGGTAGCATAGTGGTAATGTCACTGGGCTAGGAATCCAGCGGACTGGACTAATAATCCATGAGATGTAAGTTCAAATCCCACCACAGCAGCTGGGGAGTATAAATTCAGTTAATTAAATAAATCTAGAATAATTACTAGTATCAGTAATGGTAACCACGAAACTATTGGATTGATGTAAAAACCCATCTGGTTCACTAACGTCCTTTAGGGAAGGAAATCCTTACCTGGTCTGGCCTATATGTGACTCCAAACCCACAGCAATGTGGTTGACTCTTAACTGCCCTCTGAAATGGCCTAACAAGCCACTCCATTGTAACAAACTGCTAACGAAACAAAATAATAAAAATGAAACTGGCACACTCAGCCCAACTGACGGACTTGTGCCAAAATTGGGAGAGCTATCCCACAGACTAGTCAAGCAAAACAGCCTGACATAGTCGTACCTTTCAACCAATATCCCAAACTCTTCCATCACCATCCCTGGGTATGTCCTGTGGCACCAGGAGTGGCCCTGGGAGTTTGCAACATTGACTCTGGACCCCATGAAGTCTCATAGCTTCAGGTCAAGCAAGGAAACCTCCTACTGCCCTCCCTCAGCTGATGAATCAGTACTCTGCCATGTTGAGAAGCACTGAGCGTAGCAAGGGCGCAGAATGTACTCTGGGTGGGGGACTTCAATGTCCATCACCAAGAGTGGCTCGGTCGCACCACTACTGGCCGAGTCCTGAAAGACATAGCTACTAGTCTGGGCCTGTGACAGGTGGTGAGAGAACCAACAGGAGGGAAAAAACCTACTTATCCTCACCAATTTACCTGTCGCAGATACATCTGTACTTGATAGCATTGACCACTGCACAGCCATTATGGAAACGAAGTCCCGTCTTCACACTGAGGACACCCTCCATCATGTTGTGTGGCACGACCACTGTGCTAAATGGGATAGATTTAGAACAGATCTAGCAGCTCAAAACTGGGCATCCATGAGGTGCTGTGGGCCATCAGCAGCAGTGGAATTGTATTCCACCACAAACTGTAACCTCATGGTCTGGCATATCCTTCACTCTACCATTACCATCAAGCCAGGGGACCAACCCTAGTTCAATAAGGAGTGTACAGGAGCAGCACCAGGTGTGCCAAACTGGGGAAGCTGCAACACAGGACTACATGCATGCTAAAAAGTGGAAGCAGCATGCTATAGACAGGGCTAAGCGATCCCATAATCAACAGATCAGATCAAAGTCCTGCCACATCCAGTCGTGAATGGTGGTGGACCATTAAACAACTAACTGGGAGGAGGAGGCTCCATGAATATCCCCATCCTCAATAATAGTGGAGCCCAGCACGTCAGTGCAAAAGACAAGGCTGAAGCGTTTGCAGCCAGAAGTGCTGAGTGGACGATCCATATCGGCCTCCTCCTGAGGTCCCCACCATCACAGAATCCAGCCAATTCAATTCACTCCACGTGATATCAAGAAATGGCTGAGTGCACTGGATACAGCAAAGACTATGGGCTCTGACAACATCCCAGTTATCGTGCTGAAGACTTGTGCTCCAGAACTAGCCGCGCCTCTAGCCAAGCTGTTCCAGTACAGCTACAACACTGGCATCAATCCGACAACTTGGAAAACTGCCCAGGTATGTCCTGTCCACAAAAAGCAGAACAAATCCAATCTGGCCAATTACCACCCCATCAGTCTACTCTCAATCATCAGCAAATTGATGGAAGGTGTCATCGACAGTGCTATCAAGCGACACTTACTCACCAATAACCTGCTCAGTTTGGGTTCTGCCAGGACCACTCGGCTCCAGACCTCATTACAGCCTTGGTCCAAACATGGACAAAGGAGCTGAATTCCAGAGGTGAGGTAAGAGTGACTGCCCTTGACATCAAGGCAGCATTTGACTGAGTGTGGCATCAAGGATCCCTAGTAAAACTGAAGTCAATGGGAATCAGGGGGAAAACTCTCCACTGGCTGGAGTCATACCTAGCACAAAGAAAGATGGTTGTGGTGATTGAAGGTCAATCATCACAGCCCCAGGACATTGCTGCAGGAGTTCCTCAGGGCAGTGTCCTAGGCCCAACCATCTTCAGCTGCTTCATCAATGATCTTCCCTCCAACATAAGGTCGGAAATGGGGATGTTCGCTGATGACTGCACAGTATTCAGTGCCATTCGCAACTCCTCAGATAATGAGGCAGTCCATGCCCGCATGCAACAAGACCTGGACGACGTTCAGGCTTGGGCTGATAAGTGGCAGGTAACATTCGCGCCACACAAGTGCCAGGCAATGACTATCTCCAACAAGCAAGATTTTCTAACCACCGCCCCTTGACATTCAACGGCATTACCATCGCCGAATCCCCCACCATCAACATCCTGGGGATCACCATTGACCAGAAACTTAACTGGACCTGCCACATAAATACTGTGGCAACAAGAGTAGGTCAGAGGCTAGGTATTCTGCGGCGAGTGTCTCACCTCCTGACTCCCCAAAGCCTTTCTACCATCTACAAGGCACAAGTAAGGAGTGTGATGGAATACTCTCAACTTGCCTGGATGAGTACAGCTCTAACAACACTCAAGAAGCTCGACACCATCCAAGACAAAGCAGCCCGCTTGATCAGCACCCCATCCACCACCTTAAACATTCACTCCCTCCACCACCGGCGCACCGTGGCTGCAGTGTGTACCATCTACAAGATGCACTGCAGCAACTCGCCAAGGCTTCTTCGGCAGCACCTCCCAAACCCACGACCTCTACCACCGAGAAGGACAAGGGCAGCAGGCGCATGGGAACACCACCACCTCCAAGTTCCTCTCCAAGTTACACACCTGACTTAGAAGTATATCGCCGATCCTTCATTGTCGCTGGGTCAAAATCCTGGAACTCCCTCCCTAGCAGCACTGTGGGAGTGCCTTCACTACATGGACTGCAGCGGTTCAAGAAGACGGCTCACCACCACCTTCTCAAGGGCAACTAGGGATGTGCAATAAATGCTGGCTCTGCTAGCGACGCCCACATCCCATAAAAACAAATTTTAAAAAAAAGCCCTCAGCAAGGTCTGATCCCACATACCCCAATCTCAGCCCTACAGGTCTGATGTCAGACCACAGACCCAATGCCATATGACATGCGCCCCCCCCACCCCAACTGCCGATGTCAGACCAGCCACGGATGTCAGACATCCCCCCATGTCAGACTAAACAGTTTCGATATCAGATCAAACCCCAATGTTAACCTACACACCCAATATCAGACCAGCCTCTTGATATCAAACCACATACCTGATGTCAGACTACACACCAAGAGGTAGAAAGTCATCGCGGGCAGTATCACATCGGCTGTCTGGTATACACCCAGCTGATATTCAGACATCAGACATTCAGACATCAATGGAGCTTATTATCAGGTGGGTCGTACAACAGGCGTCCATTGCGATACTGCCCAAGGTGAATTTCTACTCCCTGATGTTGGACAAATGCCCCTGATATCAGACCACTCACCTGATAGCCAACTGAATTTTATAATAGTTTAATTTTTTATAGGGATTAGCGTCAGAAATATATGAATGAGAGAAATTTAACAATGATTCTCCACATATAACAAATTAAGTTGGAGTTGACTTTGTGTGCTCTGACATCAGACTGTGACATCATCAGGCTCTGACATCAGACTGTGACATCATCAGACTCTGACATCAGGCTCTGGCGTCATCAGGCTCTGACATCATCAGACTCTGACATCATCAGGCTCTGACATCTGGCTTGGTATCAGACTCATTGAGGACATTAGAAAAAAACAATCAACAAGCCCCTTAACAAGTGTATCTTTTCCTCTGGCTACTTTTGTTATTTATATCTCAGTACTTTACACACAGGAAGAAATTAAATTTAGGCGATAAAAATGCACCATGCAGCCCATGCACCAGTTAATGGACTCCTAACAGTCTCCTAAAGATGACAGCTCTGCCTTTAGGCTGGGGAATGGCAAATGACATCGGGGATTGGAAAACTAGAAAAGAGTTGAGTAACTACCTTAAAAGTGATGGATATCAAACAAGTCTCACAAGCTGTTCAGCCTATTCCGCTGAAAGGAACATCAAGTAAAAAACCCATTTTGCTTTGGGGTTGCCATAATCTGCAGTGTAACATGGTGTCGGTATTTTACTTTACACCACTGCTACTTTCACTGTTTTAATTTGTTATTTTGAGTCTCCATGGTTTTTAGTCAGTTTCCTCAAATTAATTTATAGTTAGGAAGAAAAAACAGTGGCCTGGATATTACAGGGGCAGGTTACGCAGGCGGGGGGAGGGGCGGAGGTTCAAGACGGGAAACCTGGAAGTCCGGGTTTTCCCACAACGTGCGTCTTTTGTCCTTGACAGATTCCCCGCCCAGAAGTCAGCCTGATTAACAGACTTGGCTTCCGGTCGGGCAGAGAGGACGCCAGAGCAGGCCACAGGACCAGGTAGGTCCGATCCAGGACCTCGGGGGACAGGAGGTCCGATCCCTTGTCCCGTCTCCGTTAAACCTGGAAATGGGTGGGTTGGAGGCAGGTTGGGGGTCGGGTTTGAGATTTTAAAAATTTTAACCTCTGACCCAACCCAAACCCAACCATTTTTGGGTGCTAATGCTTCAAAGAAAGTCCTGAGAAATTTTCAAAGGAGCCAGTATTTTATTTACGTAAACTCCAAGGTCACTTTCACCAGAGGTGTCTGGTTTGCTAAACACCACAGTTGGTAGTGTTTTAGGGGGAATAGGTTACTGCAGTGGCTTAGACATTGGTCATTCATCGCTGGGATCATACAGTCCAGATTTGGGTGGGATCATTCTCTGCCTGCTGGCTGTGAAATGAGTTTGGGGCAAACTCAACCCAGTTCCTGCTGAGCAGGAATATTGGAAGCTTTACTCTGCAACTAACTAGATGTGCCTGATCTGAGCAAAATTAATACAGACACTGGCTTTCCAACACGGAAAGTGTTTCATCCTCCAGCGATCAACATCCTTCACTTTCATGGGAACAAAATTCAAACAAGAAAGCAAAGAAAAAATGTTTTACTTATGCTATTCATTTCTGAATACTGTTTGCCAAATAATGTGCTGTTTAAATTAGCCTTACCAAATCAGTTTGAAATTATTTGAAGATGTTTTTCCCAGATGTCTTACCTCGATGGGATGGGATCCAGTTTTCCTTTTGATGATATGGAGTAGAGTCCAATCTGTTACTGTTCAATATACCAAGATACTTTGCTATCAATTTTTCTCTTGCTAGTAAGTCTTCAGAGTCTTCACAGCATTCAAGTTCTTTTATTTCTAAGGATATTAATAGTTACTTTTTAAAATAAGAATTTAAAAAGGTTTGCAATATAAAAAATGACAAATAAATGACAAATAAATTGGTACGTATTTCTCTGAGGCTTTATTAATCTGCTGGTGTTTCAAAGGGACTCTTTCTACAACAATAACTTGCATTTATGTGGCACCTTTAACATAGAAAAACATTTCAAGGTGCTTCACAGAGGAAAAGGGGCAGGCGCTGAACCTTTGTTGGAGAGTTCGGAGGAGTGACCAACAGTTGAGGCGATGCGATAGGGTTTGAGCTGACTTTGAATGGTGGGGAAAGACGGAGAAAGACAGAAGGGTTTAGGGAGGGAGTTCCAAAGAGTAGATTGAAGTGGCTGAAGGCTCTGCCACTAACAGTAGAGCAGAGGGAGGGGGGTGCACAGAAGGCCTGAGTCAGAGGAATTGAAGGCACGGAATGGGATGCAACGTTGAAGGAGGCTGCAGAAGTAGAGTGTAGCAAGGCCATGGAGTTATATGTAGATGAAGGCAAGGATCTTATATTTGATACATTGTGGGACATGGAGCAGTGAGGATGGGGGTGATGTGTGTGTGGGGCTTAGTGCAGGCCAGTGGAGTTTTGGATGATTAGAGTCAAGAAGAAAATAAAGAAATCAAGACTAGAAGTGGCAAAGGTGTGATAAGGGTTTTAGCAGCAAAGTGTTGTGCAAGTAAGAGTAAGTGAATTGCAGTTGCAATCATGAAATACTAAATATTACTTAACCAAAAGTTAACATTGATCTTGGAGCTCTCCCAATAGCTGAATGGATAAAGGCATCACTGTGTAGCACCGAGTCGTAAATAACAGGATGTTGCCATGTTCAGTTCCTGGTCAGTGGTGAATTAGCTGATCTCAGTTAGAGATGTTAAGATGCTACAATTGTGTTCAGGTGTTGGAATAGAGGGGGAGAAATAAACACAGCCAGTGTTCATGTATGTGGACACCTAGTGAGAACAGACCCTCTGTAATCGAATAACCTGCGACACTCTAGGTTCACACGTTGGATGAAGTACTGGATGATTCAGGGAACTCATGGAACTGTTCCCCAGAAAGAGCAGACATCTTCAGGAGAGGAGAAAATTCAGAATAATATCACAGAACTCTCTGACAGCACAGCAAGTTCATCCACAGACCAGATCTCGGGTCCAATCCTGGTCCATGCTGAGGTTACTGATCCCCGCCAAAACAGTGGTGTGGGTGCTACAATTAGCCTCACCACTCCTGAGTTGGACAGGGAGAAATTGGCCAAGACTTCTGGCCCTGTTCACTATCTAACCCTCCTGTGCATGTGTGGACAATGAATGAGGGCAGCATCAGGCTCGATTGTGATACCATCAACAGTCAAATATTGCTGATACTGCCAAGGCCCACACCTTGGTCACTTGGGTGAGATCTCAAAGGGCAACTGCTGCCCATGGGACCATACCCTCGTAATCTTCAGGAAAGGAGAGAAAATTGAGATTTTAAAATTAACAGAGACGCTTTTAAACCTGACTTTAAAAGTGCCTTTAAAACAATCTATTGTCCTTGGAAGTTATGACAGAATCACAGAAGGATCTTTTTGGTTTGGAACCACAGGAAAGGGCCAGCAATGCAGAGGGGCAAGTACCAACACAGGATTGGAACTAATTCACAGATACGGAAAACAAAGCAAGATTGGATGAGAAAGAACTTGGTGCTGATGTTTCCGGAGATATAGATCAAAATTTTGAAGTTAGATGAGATGAAAAAGCGAGACACACAAGTCAATCAGTCCTAGCCCCAAGTAATAATGCAAAACAATGTTTACTCGTGGTATTTTAAAATATTTATTTTTCTTTTAATTGCGTGTCAGGATAAATTATTTCAATGATACTGTACATCGATTTATTGCATTGCTCTTTGTACCAGCAAGTATAGAAAATCTATTTATTTTCTAATTTTCTCCCTTTTTCACTGCAGGCTATTTGACAGTGGAGTGCCTTGCAGGCGGGCTTGATGCCGTCCACATCAGATATCCACATACATGCACATTCCAGCAGAAATCAGTGGATAGCGGACAGGAGTGGGAACCCTGGCTGATTTTCCCCCTCCCTTGCCTGGGCTATTTTAAATGTTTATTACTTAAAACTAGCAAGGCAGTTCTCAGCCAAGCAGATCCTTTCCCCTCTCACAGCCGAGGCTCTCTGTTGAAGAGGTCCTAGGTTTGATTCCCTGTCCATATTGAGTTCGCTATATGTAAACGAGGAGGGCAGTTGGGGTGTTACAATTTCCTCAGTGAACTTCTGCTGGAGAAAGGAAATATCCATCAGGGTTCTGCCCCATGTCACATGTGATGGCAGGTGAGAACAGAATCAGGCTTAGGTGTGAAAGCTCCACAGTCGAATAACTGGTTCCACTGGGGGAGCTAAGTTCCTGCTTAGTAATGCCAGAAGCATTGTTTTTTAGGTGCTGCATGCACTGCGCACAACTGAGCGGACCTTGCGCGGTGCTCATGATGCGCTTATGCCGTGCTCTTGCCAAGTTCTCTGAACGGACCTTTTCGCGAGAGGAGTAGGATACCGCCCTAGCAAAATCATTCTCTTCAGCCAAACCGTCCGGCTGCAGTTAAGCTGGGTAGCCTTAGAGGAAGATCAGGACCACCCAAGGAAAGATATTTCCATCGCCGTCCCTTGCATCACCCGTTTGCAACAGGCACTGAATGACTAATGTGCTTCTGAGGCATTGTCCATTATAAATTAGGTCTTGGTAAGCCTTGTGCGGAGCTGGTGGACAGGGTTATAGCGCCATAGGCTCTTCCCACCCACACTGCCTAGTGCTCGGTGCATCAGGCACAGTCAGCCCCAGGCTTCCGCGCTTCATAATATGGGCCCTGACATTCGAAGCGCTATAAAGCTTTCAGGGTCTGTAGGCTGCATTATTGATCCCATTGTCTAGACTCATGCTCGGAGAATAGGCACTTGAGCAAGGCACTGAAGGGTTGCTGATACATGAAACCGTGCCCCAGGAGGAGTCTATGCCTTCGGGTGAAGAGGGAAGGAAATTGTAAAAAAAAAAATTGCAGTAATTTTGCTTTTATTTCTGTCCATTTTTGATTGATATTTCTCAAGTGTTGATAATATAAGAAACTGGATCATAAGAAATACTGAGCCTGAGGGAGTGAGGATGCTGAATTAACATTCACAGCTCAATCATCTCTGCATCAATGACCATCTCAGCTAAAGACAATTTGCTTCCTAAAGCAGACACTCTCAGTACCCTGGGAAATATTCAGAAATGGACAGAAAAAAAAGCAAAGTAGGATGTTAAAGTTGGTTATCATTTGCTATTTCCTCCTTTTTTTTGCTCATCCTCTCAGTGGCTCAGTGGGTAGCACCCTCGCCTCTGTGTCGTGGAAGGTTGTGGGTTCAAGTCCCACTCCAGGACTTGAGCGCAGAAAATCTAGGCTGAAACTCCAGTGCAGAACCGAGGGAGTGCTGCACTGTCAGAGGTGCCATCTTTCGGATGAGACGTTAAACCGAGGCCCTGTCTGCTCTCTCAGGTGGACCTATAAGATCCCTCGGCCACTATTTCACAGAAGAGCAGGGGAGTTATCCCCGGTGTCCTGGCCAATATTTATCCCTCAACCAACATCACTAAGAGCAGATTATCTGGTCATTATCACATTGCTGTTTGTGGGAGCTTGCTGTGTGCAAATTATGTTACCGCGAACAGCTAACTCAGCACAGACTGCTGATCGATCTCGGAGGCTTCAGGTCTATCGAGCGTAGTATTATTCCAAATGGTCAAGTTCTCGCCAATGCATCAATGCCAGTCGAAACCATGTGGAGTTTCAAATGTAGCATAATCTGCAGTTAAAAGACACAATACGGTGTCGGGTCACCGTTCTTCAATTTGAGCAATGCACAATGTTCAAAAGTTGCAGTTGTCTGGGGTTCTTGATCTTCCTGCCCCATACAGAACAGCAAAAAGCTCCCTCAATGACTCTGAGTTTATCCAGTGAATAGCTGAGGTATAAAAACCTGGAAGGTCCCCAGTTCAACCTCTGGTCTGTGCGGAGTTCGATGATTTCAACCACACAACAGTAAGGAGCGGTACAGTTGCCATCAGCCCTTTAGGCTGTGGAGGGTGGAGTTGGGAACCAGCCAGTGTGTATGTGTGGAGGCCGGCTGAAGACAGGAACGGGCTTAGTTCTGATGCATGCTATGGTTAAATAGCCTGGCAGCATTTACCATCCAGTGAATAATAGCCATTTGAGTGAGGTGCCTGTGTAATCACATGCTGAAAGGGAATTGTTACCTCAGGTGAGGAAGAGAAGGAAAAAAAGAAAAGAAAACGTACAGCAGAAAAACACTTTTGGAAACCCAGACCAGTTAATCTTATACTATGAATTCAAAATAATGTTCTGATTCTTGCCACAGGGGGCACTGCCAGATTCAATACCGTCTGCATTTTGCTTGTTTCCAACTGGTTTCTGGGTGCCACTATATAGAGACAGGGTACTTGCACTCAAGCCACATAGTTTTGTTCGCTAGAAGCACGTATCAGGGATTCAGGGATGGAGGTTAGCGATGATCTCTGCTCCTGAATTCCGATATGTGCCACGAGCAGGTGAAGCTCCTCGCCAGGGGATAACCTACTCTGAAATAAAAACAAAAAATGCTGGAAATACTCAGCAGGTCTGGCAGCATCCGTGGAGAGAGAAACAGAGTTAACGTTTCAGGTCTGTGACCCTTCGTCAGAACTGGAAAAAGTTAGAGATGTAACAGGTTTTAAGCAGGTGCAGAGGCAGGGAAAGGGGGAGGGGAGGAAAGAACAAAAGGGACGGTCTGTGACAGGGTGGAAGGCAGGAGAGATTAAATGCTGCAGATGGGGATGGCAGAATCATCAACATCTGCCGCCTGAAAAAATAGGGGCATTTGCAGCATTTAACCACACCTGCCTCCCACCCTATCACAGACCGTCCCTTTTGTTCTTTCCCTGCCTCTGCACCTGCTTAAAATCTGTTACATCTCTAACTTTTTCCAGTTCTGACGAAAGGTCATCGACCTGAAACGTTAACTCTGTTTCTCTCTCCACAGATGCTGCCTGACCCGCTGAGCGTTTCCAGCATTTTCTGTTTTTATTTCAGATTCCAGCATCCGCAGTATTTTGCTATTCTATTGGGATAATCTACTCTGTACCGTTTTCTGGCAAACAAAATATATAAGACTAAGAAAGGAAAGCAAACACATGAAAATAAAAAAGTATGGGGCAGAAACTCGGCTGTTGTCAGGTGAGTACGCGCTGTGTACTCACCCGTGGACGGAACGAAAGTGCCGGTTTCTTGCATGCACTGCGCACGCGCGGGAAACCGGCACTTCCGTTCCCCTGAAGGAAGGGGTTCAGAGGTCGAACGCGCACGCCGGAGGGCCAACGCGTTCGCCTCGCACTTTGATTTAACATTTTTTTCACAGATTTATCTTTTTTAATTACTTTAAAGAAAGGTAAGTTTAGTTTTAGCCCCGTTAAAAAATTTAAATAATTTTTTCAAAAATTTAAATTTTTGTTTAAAATAGTTAATTAATGTAATTTATAGTTATTTTAAAAATGTGATTTTTAAAAAAAAATGTATTTGTAGTTTCAGAGATGTTTTGGGGCCGATCTGTATTCATAGATTTGACAGGTCTTCCTGTCAAATCTATGAATGAAAGATGGTCTGCTGCCATTGGCTCTCCATGGCCCACGTGATCCCAGCGGACGCATCGCACTAACTACGCCCCTGGGATACACAAGCACTGTGCGCCGGCAGCTGCAGGAGGCCCAGGAGCTGAAGTCCCCGTGGGCCCAGAGGTCAACGACAGGCGCGGTAGGTAGGTGCGCGCGCGATCCTTGCACCCACGGGAAGCCAGGGAGCCGAATTTCTGGCCCTATATTTCCAGTGGTTGTCCTGATCCAATATTTCTCTGGATATGGACTAGTATTAACCCAGAAAAATTCTGTTTGCAATAGTTTTTTGTAATCCTTTTAACCTAAGTATGTTGGGAGCATAAGGGGTTGAAAGTGTGCTCTACAATATTGGTAACAAATGAGTCAATATCTTCACATGAAATTTCTTGCTCGCTGTTTAAAAATAAATGGGAAAATGGTTTTGTTACAAAAAAAGGCAGAAGAATTTCATGGAAACATGTTAATATGCTTGTTACCGATATCACACAGCACAATATATTGCAGCAATCCGCTGCCACATATTTTTGCATCTTTATTACTCTGATGACCGAGGCAACATTTTTGTGTCAATTCAAACACATTTTAAATGAAGCGCAGGGAGCTTTCTCCGTGCTCTGGTGAACATTCCTCTCCCTCAACCAACACCACCGAAAACAGATTAACTAGTCATTCATCTCACTGCTGTCTGTCAAATCTTGCTGTGCAAAAAAAGGCTGCCACATTTGCCAGCATAACAGTCATTGCACTTCAAAGTAACGCATTGGCCCCGTACTGACACCAATCGAGAGTAAAATCAGGCGGGGTGTTAAACAGGCGTCCAACCCGAGCCCGTCCCGTCCCTGCCTGGGCGGGTTAGGTTAAAACCGGGTCTCTTGTATGTGAAGCACTTCGAAACATTTCTGACAAATGTGATTATTTTCGACGTAAATGTAAGTCTTTGTTTTAAATATTAAATAATATTCCTCTTATATGATAAAAGCTGCAGTGCAGGTTGCATTTACATGAGACATACGTGAGATCTTTTTAAAGTGATATTCTTGTCAACCTACTATTTACAGTGTCAGTGCACTGCTGAGAAATAGGATCTTTCACATAAATGTATCTGTCAAATCCAGTTACCTTCGGCTAAAAGACAAGTGAGAAGAAAAATAAAGCAATATGTGGATAAACAGCTTTAAAAAAAAGCTGTTTGGAGACTTGCTGTGGCATCCTGGCCCAGATAATAACCTGGAAAAGTGGCTCCAGGAGCAGAAGGCAACTTTTAAAATAAGTACAGAAAAAGATTTAGGCTCTGTCACCTGTGAAAACAAAAGAGGGACCCCTTCCCTTGTCACTCAACCACCCCGGATAATCCTCAGAATCTATCGCTTGACAGCTTCCCAGCAACATGATTCTTCCACAGCAGCCCACCTCCCCAAGAAAGAAAGCAGAGTGCTTCCTCCTCTAAACCCCTGACTGTAGCCAGCAAGTTCGGGAGAAGTGTTCCAAATCGACCTACTGCAGCCCAGCTGCCGTTTATGTTCCGTTATACAAGAATGCCAAAAAAAGATAACGCAAAACCAAGCACTGGGGTTCATTTCTAGAGGGATAGAATTGAAAAGCAAGCCTCCCCCTTGCTTTTTTATCTGTTTCATTTCCTGCTTTTCTCAGTTCTGACGAAGGGTTTCGACCTGAAACGTTAACTCTGTTTCTCTCTCCACGGATGTTGCCTGGCCTGCTGAGTTTTTCCAGCGTTTTCTGAAGTTATGTTAAACTTGTATCGAACCTTGGTTAGACCACACTTGGGGTACTGTGAACAGTTCTGGTCTCCATAATTACAAAAAGCATCTCGAAGCACTGGACAAGGTGCAAAAGTGATTTACAAGGATGATACCAGAACTGAGAGGTTGTACCCATCAGGAAAGATTGAACAGGCTGGGCCTCTTTTCTCTAGAAAAGAGATGGTAGATAGAGGTCTTTAAAATTATGAAGGGGTTTGATAGGGTAGATGTAGAAGATGTTTCCACTTATGGGGAGTCCAAAACTAGGGGCCATAAATACAAGATAGTCACTATTAGATCCAATAAAGAATTCAGGAGAAACATCTTTACCCAGAGAGTGGCGAGAATGTGGAACTCACTGGAGTAGTTGAGGCAAATAGCATAGATGCCTTTAAGGGGAAGCTGGATAAACACAAGGGAGAAAGGAATAGAGGGATATGCAGACAGGGTGAGATGGATATGCAGACAGGGTGAGATGAAGTAGGGTGGGAAGAGGCTCGTGAGGAGCATAAACACCAGCATAAACAAGTTGGGCCGAATGACCTGTTTCTGTGCTGTAAATTCTATGTAATGTTCCCTGTCACTCCCTCGATGTAGATCCTCAATTGAGTGCTTCAAATTGAGATCAAAATAATGGTCTCTCCTGCTCCAATTATTGACCGCCTTCACTAACGCTTCAAAGGGAAAATGCTTAAATTTTAAAATAGTGCTCGCAGATCCACCACTGCACAAACAGCTGAACTGCTATTAGAGAGAAAAGAAGACGATCGGCAAAGGAGACTTGTGGCAGCATTAGGATCATATTTGACAGATCTGTAATTCCTGAAGCTTGCAGCCATCCCCCATTCTCCAAGCCAGGGCATACTGGGGAAACCGGAGGAGCTGCTGATGTCATCCTCAGAGGAACTTACCCCCAAGACAGCCCCTCAAAATTCAAGGCTGTCCCCAGCCTCCCAAATGGCTGCACTCCCTTTTGAAAAACCATCAGTTTGGATACTTTCAAACACCTCCCTCAGGAAAAATGGAGAGATAGAGGAGGAGGTCATCTGGAAACCTGAACATCGAGGTAAAGGGTACCCAACAAAGCAGTACTCAGCCCACAGCTGAACTGGATGTAGTATCATGAAAGATTGCATCAAACAATCACTAAAAATTGGTGAATGCATGGAAGACAACAGCACATTTCCTGTAATGACTTTCTCGCCAGTTGTACAGGAGACAAACCCACTTCTCCCTTCAGTCCTCTCAAACCCAAGAGAGGGAACCCTCCACCCCGCCCCACTAGCCAATCACAATTGGGACCACACAACACCCAAAAATGCACATGGAGGGTACACTGATAATGGTTGGGGCCCTGAACTGTCCATTCCATCTACAAGACAGGCTCTCTCTTTCTCTCTCTCCACTCCTTTAGATCTGTAGTTCTCTCTCTCTGTCTCCAGGCGTATCTATGGTTCTTGCTCTCTCTGTCTTACTGTGCACCTGTGGTTCTCTCTCACGCTGTCCCAGTTTATCCGTGGTTCTCTGTCAGTATATATTTGTGATTCTCTCCCACTGTCATAGTGTGTATCTTTGGTCTTCTCCTTCTCCCGCTCACACACACACACATGCTGTCCCAGTGTATATCTGTGGTTCTCTCTGTATCTGTAGTTCTCTCTCTCTCTCTGTCCCAGGCTGCATCTGTGGTTTACGTTCTCTCTCTGTACCTCTTAGTCCCAGTGTGTATCTGTGACAGAATGCCCTCCCCTGCTCCTTCCTGGTGGCCCACACAAGGGGGGGGGGGGGCGGGCTGAGGGGGAACAGGCTGATTCCAGACAGATATTGGAAGCATGTCACCACCGTCTCCCATGCGCATGACAGCAGTGACCCAATCCAAGCATTTTTCTCATTGCTATATATGGGTATTACATAGGATTACATAGGATATGCAGCACAGAAACAGCATAGTGTTTATGCTCCTCTCGAGCCTCCTCCCGTCTTTCCTCATCTAACCCTATCAGCATAACCCTCTATTCCCTTCTCCCTCATATGCTTATCTAACCGCCCCTTAAATGCATCTATACTATTCGCTTCAACCACTCCCTGTGGTAGCGAGTTCCACATTCTCACCACACTCTGAGTAAAGAAGTTTCTTCTGAATTCCCTATTTGATTTTTTGGTGACTATCTTATATTGATGGCCTCTAGTTATGCTCTTCCCCACAAGTGGAAACACTCTCTCTGTATCCATTCTATCAAAACCTTTCATAATTTTAAAGACCTCTAGTAGGTCACCCTTCAGCCTTCTCTTTTCAAGAGAAAAGAAACCCAGCCTGTTCATCCTTTCCTGATAAGTGTACCCTCGCATTTCTGGTATCATTCTTGTAAATCTTCTCTGCACCCTCTCCAGTGCCTCCAGATCCTTTTTATAATATGGCGACCAGAATTGCACAACAGTACTCCAAGTGTGGTCTAACCAGGGTTCGATACAAGTTTAGCATAACTTCACTACTTTTCAATTCTATCCCTCTAGAAATAAACCCTAGTGCTTGGTTTGCTTTTTTTATGGCCTTGTTAACCTGTGTCGCTACTTTTAGTGATTTGTGTATTTGTACTCCGAGATCCCTTTGCTCCTCTACCCCATTTAGATTCTTATTTTCCAAGTAATATGTGACCTCCCTATTTTTCTTACCAAAATGTAATACCTCACATTTATCTGTGTTGAATTTCATTTGCCAATTATATGCCCATTCTGCAAGTTTATTAATGTCTTCTTGTAATTTGTTGCAGTCCTCCTCAGTATTGGCTATCCCCCCCAATTTGGTGTCATCTGCAAATTTAGAAATTGTGTTTTTGATTCCAAGGTCTAAATTGTTAATATAAATTGTGAACAACAGTGATCCCAGCACTGATCCTTGTGGAACACCACTACCCACCTTCTGCCACTGTGAATAGCTACCCTTTACCCCTGCTCTCTGCTTCCTGTCTTGGAGCCAGGTAGCAATTCCCCTGACTCTGCATTCCCTGACCTTATTCATTAGGGTATGAGTGCCAATTATCTTTCATTGGTAGAAATACTAATCCCGATATCAAACTCTAAAGCTGTTCACCAGTATCTTTGGCATTGGTGTGAAGACAGCCAATAAGTGGTACAGAGAGGGGCTGTGAACGCTGGATGAACTGAGAGCATCAAAAATAAAACTTGCAAAAGAACAAGAAGCAGGTAATAAAGTGTAGACAAAATATTAAAGTATTTTAACGTGGTGCTTTTTAAATGGCTCACTTTTCTTGAGGTCATTTATCATTGTTCAATGATTCTGGGAAGATGTCAGGAACTAGCGTTCTGTTCCTATGTTTAGTGGACGGCACTCTTCACAGATGTACAAACAAAGGAAGATTTCCACTTTAGTGCAGAGGCAATTGTACTTGACGGGTATTCAGAGTAAAAACATTTGGACAGTACTGTGTCTGTTTCATATCTCACAGCTGGCAAATCATCAGAAATTCCTGTAGAGATGTGGATGACATTTAATATTGTTAGCGATTATTGAGGGGGTGGGGGAGTTGGGAAGTGCTAGTTGGTAGGGATAGGATGTTGGAAGATACTATAGTTTGGTCAGATTGACAGCCAACAGTTTATCCATTTGGTTGCACAATGATGCCACATTGAGCTTCTTTGTCCCTTTCTATTTGTAGGCTCTGCTTTGCATCATTTCAAAGACAGAAAAAGCCTACAGTGCCTGTCAGTGGTGGTGTGAGATTTTTCTCTGGAGGGAGTGGGAACAGGGATGGGGATCCGCACATTTCCTCTGGTGTGGTTCCTGAAGCAGCAGCAACTTTAAAGTGTTTACGTGGTGTTGGGCCTTGACCTCGTGCCTCAATAACACCATCTATGTTACCTGTCACTGAAAAAATATACAGAAATATTACAAATCTATTCCAATGGTTAAATGTACTGTTTGGCGTAGTACTGAGCCAAATAGATTAGAAAGGTTTCAGGTTCTGTATGTGTATATATAAAGAGAAACTGTTTCCAATGGCTGAAGGGTCGATAACCAGAGGGCACAGATTTAAGGTGATTGGCAAAAGAACCAGAGGCGACATGAGGAAAAACTTTTTTACACAACGAGTGGTTAGGATTTGGAATACGCTGCCTGATGGGGCGGTGGAAACAGATTCAATAGTAGCCTTCAAAAGGGAATTGGATAAATACTTGAAGGAGAAAAAATTGCAGGGATATGGGGAAAGAGCGGGAGAGTGGGACTAACTGGATTGCTCTTCGATGGGCCGAATGGCCTCCTTCTGTGCTGTATTATTCTATGATTCTATGATTCTATGAACTAGGTTGGAGTTGTCAACTATGCTTGCTTGACTAGTTTCACAAACGACTAGTATTAACCCAAACCTTACTACTGTACACACCACTAGATTCACCTTTGACTAGTTCCATTGGCTCTCTCTTGCTCTGCTGCCTGTTTAATTGTGCAAAATTAACACAAACCGAGCAAATCGTAAGTAAATGTGCATGCATCCTGTTAATTGCTATATAACAAGTAGTTACCAAGCAAAAAATGATTAAAACTGAACAGTGAATTATTGCACATTACAGATAATTACTTTCAGGAGCATTTTTAGGATTGTAGATAAAAGTTAGCACCCATTTGATTAACAGTAACTAAATTATTACATTGTAAAATACAATTGATATGTGCACTTGCTATAACAGAGAGCTAATTAAACTGCTCGGACAGGAGGGGAGAAATGAGGTCGAACATTTTTTAAATATTCAATACATTCTTGTTCTATGTTGTTGGAAATTTACCAAAACATAGGGCCGTATATTCCGATCCCTACGGGTGTGTGCGTGCTGTGTACACACCCGTAGGGACATCGGAAATGCCGGTTTCAGGCATGCGAAGCGCACGCACTGAAAACCAGCATTTCCGATCTGTCAAGAATGCTTTTGACAGATCAGACGCCTGCCCTAAAGAAGGGCCTCTGCGGGCGGATAGTTCAGCTTTCTGGAGAACCTCCGCCCGCAGAAAACCCTTAGAAATCTTACGCCTGGTAAAAGCAGGCATAAGGCCTGCTTTTACCAGCATAAGATTTGAAAAAGTAAAAAAAAAAATTTTCACTCATTTATCATTTGAAAATACTTTAAAAAAAGGTAAGTTTATTTTTAGCCCGGTAAAAAAACTTTAATTATTTTTTTCAAAAAATTTAATTTTTATTTAAAATATTTAATTTATTGTAATTTCAACTCATTTTAAAAATATGATTTAAAAAAAATTTATTTAATGCTTGACAGTGTTTTTGGGGTGATCTCCATTCATATATTTGACAGGTCTATCTGTCAAGTGTATGAAGGGAGATTCCCTTCTGTGATTGGCTCCCCATGGTCCACGTGATCCCAGGGACGCTTGCGAACCGCCTGCGCCCCTGGGATACGCGGGCCCTGCACACTTCGAGTTGGAGAGGCCCAGGAGCAGAAGTGTCCGGATCTCGGGAGCCCTCAGGTAAGTCCGTAGATTTTTTTCCAGATTGGAGGCCTCCGCACACAGGAAGCCTCCGATCAGAAAATACGGCCCATTAGATTTACAGTTTTACAGATATTGTATGATGGGTATTCTGAAGGTGGCTCAAATGGTTAAATGATGTCACAGTCTGTGGGCTTGGGGTGGGGGTTCAAGGTGAGGCCATCTGGTTATAGCAATGATTGATAATTTGAAGGTGAACTAGACGCACTCTGATGGTGACAGTGAGTAACTGGTTTTATTATACATCTGAAAGCCTGAACTCAGAAAGGGTCACGAGTGAAAAGACATGTGAAAGGACACCTGGAACTTATTAGTGTGTAAATATTCTGGTTATCATCATGTATAATACAGCACCACTGGACGCCCCAGCAAAGAAAGTTCAGAGGAACAAATTCCGTTTTTTTTAAGAAACTTTGTGCTCATCCGAGTGAGGTATGTTAGTGCTGGGAAATAAAACACTTTGGCCTCGAAATTCATCCCTACAACGCCTGTTTTTCAGGCGCTAAACGGCCTGCTAAGCCTCCAATATGACGGGCAGGAAACACAGGCTCATTAATAACTGGGAAATGCGCCGTCCGCCATATCGATGTCAGCAAAAAAAAAATCGTCTTTAGGGCCCATGCCTGATACAGGCATTTAGCCCTTTGCATATTCAAATAAGGGGCCTAACGCCTGTTTGAAGTCCCCTCTGCAAAATTGGGTTGCCTCGAATGCAGCTGGCATCAAGCCAGCTGTGTTCCAAAAGGCCAAGTCACCACTCTGTGGCAGATTTAGTGATCTGATACCAGAAACAGGAAGATCAGCGGTACTCCAGCCCACTGTTGATGGTCAACCAGCTCGCCTAATTCATTAATGGAACCTGGCGGAGTTCACCTGTCACTGGGATTCCTCCCACTCGCCTACAATAGAAAATGTGAGTCTAGACAATGATTGTTGGCAGTATGTTCAACCAATTAGAGCATTACACCTGAGCCAATCCTGTCTTAACCCAATGTCCATACAGCATATTTTATAAGAGTCACTGGTCAAGAAAGCAGGATAAAATTGGAGGAAAAAAAAATCAAAGGTAGCAAATCTAAGATAGTCCAGGAAAGCATTTTGACAAACAATTGATTATTCTCCCTCACCTTCTTTGACATTCAGAGGTGACAGAGACTCCATTTCAGATTTGATCATAGAGGTTTCTGATTCGGTTTCTGGCTCACAATCCTCATCGAAAGGATGGTAAGATTCAAATGATTGACTGTAGGATTGACCACTGTGCTCATTTTCATCAGTGTAGGACGCAAAGGATTCATCAGTGTATTTCACTACACTGCTACTGCAGCTGCGGTACGATTCACAGGAGTCACCTTCAGGGTACTTGACCGGACTCTGCCCATCACGAGTTTCTGTTTCACTTGCCATGGGTAACAGGAGGGCCACCTAAAATAAAAAGAATAAAGATATCTTGTAAGTGACAGTGGAGCAGCTTCCCTAATGGTTTGCTTGTTCAAAGCAAAATCCACTGTAAGCACTAAAGCATACAGGCCGCAGGTTCAATGTCTGGCATGTGCTGAGTTAGCTGATCTCCGGTGGGAATGGCAGTAGGTTCCCTGGGCTAATCAGAAAAAGGGAAAAAAATCAGCTTGGGTTCACCTTCCTAAGTGGCTCCTGGTGGAAAGTGCATGTGTATCAATGTCGGGTAAGGACGTGATTAGGTTCGGCTGAGACTTCCCCCCATGGTTAAATAGCCTGCCAGCACTCGCTATCTGGGCTTACGCATGAAGAATGATCACTTAGTCAAGGTAAGAGAAAGCTCCTGGCCCCTGTGGAACTGTAGTCCAGCACGACCAAGACTTTCAGGAGAGAAGGGGGATAAGAGGCTGGATTTGCGAGAGGCTCTCTGAGCCATGCAACGGACCACAGAATGGGTTAAATTCCCAATATATGCTGCGTTAGTTTATCTCAGCTGCAGTAACAGTTGGGGTAATATGTATGGCTGTCATGTCCCTGCATTAGCAAAGAAAAAAATCTCTAGAGTTCCTGCTCCTGATCTCTGTATAACACCCTGGCTGGAAGTGTATGTGTGTAAGTTCAGGATCAGGCGCAACTGTGAAGCCCCCATGGTCAAATAATAGAAAATTGGGATGGGGGGGGGGGGGGGAAATGATCCTTTTTTAAAAAAAATAGAAAACAGTTGGGTAATTAATTCATTGCTGCCAGCAGTTTCCACACATACAAGGACCAGGGTTGGAGGTCGGCAAAATTGTAGCGCTGATTCTGACTCATACTCCCTGCCAGCACAGCTCCCCAAAAGGAGCATGGGGGCTCAGAATTAGCCAAGTGTCACAAGAGAACAGAGAACAATTAACTGTTAAATATACAGTTTTTAAAAAATCAATGAATTCTGATATTATAGGCCTGAAGAATGCAGTTGAAAATACAAGTCTGTTCTTAAGCTCCATGAACTGAGTGCTATCTCTCACACACAGAGCTGGTGAAATCATTCCTGCCTCCATTTCTCTTTCTCAAACCTCTGTAGACTGAAAGCGTCGTCTTGGTAACAGGTATGTTATCTCTTCTCACCTCTCAGCTTTGTGACCTGTGACCCTTGGGCCTTCAGAGACATTTAGTGGTTTCCTTCATGTTCAATGGGAGATTATGTACTGTGCTGTATTTCTACAGTTCAGTCAGGTCCCTGAGAACACCAAGTTAAATAATAAATAACTGAGTTCCTGTGAGCAGATCGACTTCCTCTCCAACCTCACACTGCCACATAGTTCCTAAAGGAACTGGAATGTTCCATTCCACATTTGTTCTGAGGGGAGGAATTTCCCCAGAGTCCCAACCGAAGCATTTGATTTTACAAGTAAGCTATATAAAGATCTGCTTGAAATAGATGTCATGTATAATTGCTTACTGTTAACACAGACTTCTGATTTAAATTTAAATCTTTCCTACAGTCTGAATAGCTGTTTTTCTCCTTCACTGTATCAAGGCATGGGAGCGGCTTAAGGCACCCACATGACTCTCTGTAATGTCAATTAACCCCTCCCACTTATCATTCTCTGAGTTAAATGTGGCTCCAAGATTCTTAATGCCAGTTATTCAATGTGTTGCAATAATGCTTATTTCATTGGAATGTGTTTTGAAATAGTTTGGCTCATTTGCTGTTTGTTGGACTTTGCTGGGCAAAATGTTGCTGCCCTCGTTTACCTGAATAATAATCCGAACAATGCTTCAAAGGTAATTCATTGGTTATAAAACACTTTGTAATATTCTGATGATGTCATAATGCACTATATAAATCCACATTTTTTTTCTTTCACTGAGCCCCACATAAGGGTTTGAGTGCATAATCTAATTTGATACTTCAGTGCAGTACTGAGGAAGAGCTGCATTTTCAGAAGTGCAAACTTTGCGATGAGACGCTAAACCAAGGTCCTGTATAGTTGGTCAAGTGACAATAAAGATCCTGTGTCACTATTTGATGAAAAGCAAGAGTTCCAATGCGCTGCCCACATTCTATTTCAACCAATATCACCAAAAATAGATTAACATTCATCTCATTGCTATTGATGCAGCATTTGTGGCGTAGATTGATTGCTGTGTTTTCCTGGACAGCAACAGTATGTGAAACAATCACAAAAAAAATGACCTGACCATTCATATCAGCACAATGGCTGGAAAGTTCCTCGGCTGCGCCCACTTCACCGGCATTACTTCACCAGAAGTGCGATGGAAAACACCCGGAGCGGGAGCAACTCCGAGGAAGTTCTCAGCCATTGACTTACTGTCACATCCCAGCAGTATGTCAGCAAGCACCAGGAAGTCCATTTTATGCAACAGTCAGCCCCATGCAGCACTTGCCATTAAGAGATAACTTTCATGTAACCATGCAGAGATATTCACATCCATGGCCCAATTGTGTATATGCTCTCATCTATGACTAGACAGCATCTGAGTGTTGTTTAACTTTACCTAAGTGTGACTCAAACCTGCACTGAACACAAGATAGCAAGCTCAAACAGCAACTGAAACTGCGATTGTATAGTCTTCGCTTTTACTGTACCAGATTGACTGAAGGAGTGAATTGACCTGTTGCCTTGTCCTTCTAATTCACCTGCCTGCCTTCACTGTTTTAGAAGCAGGTACGAGAGAGTTAAGTATCTGTTTCAGTTTCAGTGCAGTAAATTTTAAGCCACAGGCCCCTCAAGACACCTAGTCTAATTCCTCTCTCCTCATTCCTCGAACTCTTTAATATTCATCTTTTTCAAGCAACTAAATCCCTTTTTAAAAGAATTTATGGAGTCTGATGATCCAATGCCTTCTCAGCTGTAATTGACCATACTGAAGGGAATCTAAACTCCAGAGAATCTCTATGTGTGTAGATTATAGCACACATTTTCCTCCATCCCGCACTCGGGAAATCGACGCTCAATGGTGAAAATAAGAGGAAAATTGGCGGAGACTCCTTAAATCAGGTCTCAGCTGCTCTCGCACTGCTCCGGGAAATCCTGGGGCTTCCCAGGACTATGTCATTGGGCCTGTTCTGGTGCAACCCCAGCGTTACTATGATAACGAGGTGCGAGTGGCCTCCTGCTTGCTCTTCCTCCATCTACAGTCGTTGGGCTGCCGTGTTTCCGACATTACAACGGTGACTAAACTTCAAAAAAACTGTATTGAATGTAAAGCACTTTGGGACGTCCTGAGATCGTGAAAGACGCTGTATAAATGCAAGTTCTTTCTTTCTCTTTTGCACTTGGATGTTTAAAGTAATGGATGGAAAATCTGGTGGTCTCCATTATGGGTATGCAATTCTTCCTGATCGATTTTATTCTATAGAAGCCACTCAGGCAATTATTTAATGCCCAGTGCAAAAGAGGAAAATTTGCCTGTAGTCTCCACTGAAATCATTGTCCAGCTTCTGCAGTGCTTCTTGCAACCAATAGATGGCAACCATGTTTCAAGTTGTAAGTATCCTTTCACACAAGACCAGTCTTGCTTCAACTACAGATACAAAGCCAGCTTTGTGCAAAAGTAAACCGCATGCACAGTGCTAGGTAACTTCATTTTCATTTCAAAATATCTCCCAATGCAACTAAAAAAAGGACATAGGATGCCCATTTTCCTGCTTGCAACCAAAAGGCTAATATTTGCTCTGTTTCTTAAACAGTTAGACACTGGGTCACTGGTCTAGAAATTGGGTCGTGCCAGTCTACTGGTGAGAACTCGGCGCAGGGATTGATCCCTGTGCCGGAACGGGTAGGCCCAATGACCATCTAATTTTGGGCCTCAGGCTTCACTTACACGAGACCGGTGAACTGCAGACAGACAGCACATCGGTGAAGTGGATTTAAACTTTGGGCCGCTGTATTGCCGGCAGCAGCCCTCAGGTTGGTCCTGTGTATTCCCCTCCCTTCACCCCACCGTTGGTGACCGTGCCTTCAGTTGTCTAAGCCCCACGCTCTGGAATTCCCTCCTTACACCCCTCAGCCGCTCCACTTCTCTCTCCTCCTTTAAGACTCTCCTTATAACCCACTTCTTTGACCAAGCTTTTGGTCACCACTCCTAGGGGTAAAAATTCAGTTGGTTGCGCCTCCCGTTAGCGCCTTAAGAGGGCGCTAATGGGGCGCAAAGCCGCTAACGCCCGGGCGCAGCGATGTTTGCGCCGCTCGGGAACTTAACTAGACATTGTGCGGCGGCGCTAAACTTTACCGCCGCGACCACCTGCGCGCGCAGATTGTGACGTCATTCCATGGTGCAACGCCCTTGTGGCGCCCCGGAGCGGAAATTGAGTGGCGCCCCCTGCCTTACCGCCTGGCGCATCCAACGACCGGAAGACTGGAACGCTATCAATCGCTGTGGGGCTGGGGGGGGCGCTATTTAAAGGGGGCCTCTTCCTGTCTTTTTCTGTGGTTGACATTTTTGCACCACTCGTTCTGAGAGAGAGAGAGAGATTCGGAGAGAGAGAAAGAGAGACTTCTGCATTGAGTCAACGCTTTGTGAGGTAGTTTTGCCTACTGATCCTAACTTCGCTGCTACTTTGGTTGCTGTCCTTCATTACTTTGCTTGCAAAGAGACTATGGGGGCTGCACTGATTGGGGGCGTCGTCCTGCTCCAGCTGAATCGGAGGACACAGAGACGCAGAGAGAGAGTGGCAATGATGGCCAGACGGAGGAGGGCCAACAGGTGTATGTACAGGAGAGCTTACCCTCCCAGGGTATATCGTGAACAGCTGTCCTACATTCATATGTCTGAGGAGCTGTGTTTGCGAAGGCTGCGATTCAGCAAGGAGGTGGTCACTGAGCTCTGCCACCTGCTGCAGCCAGATCTGCAGCCTCAACTGAGGTCCAGGACGTCTCTGTCGGTGGCAGTGAAGGTCACAGTGGCTCTCAACTTCTATGCTACTGGCTCATTTCAAGCTGCTGCTGGGGACCTCGCCAATATCTCCCAGTTCGCGGTGCATTGCTGCATCCGGCAGGTCACAAATGCCCTCTTTAAAAGGAGACGAGAGTTCATCTCTTTCCCCATGACCCCAGACAAGCAGCGTGACCGCGCTCTGGGCTTTGCGAGGGTAGCGGGCTTCCCCATGGTGCAGGGCGCCATTGACTGCACGCATGTGGCTTTGCGTGCTCCACATGAGAATGCCGAGGAATTCCGGAACAGAAAGGGGTTCCATTCCTTGAATGTTCAGTTGGTCTGTGACCACAGACAGCTGATACTCGCTGTCAATGCCCACTATCCTGGCAGCTGCCACGATGCTTTTATCCTGCGCCAGACTACTGTGGCAGAACTTTTCGAGGCACCGCATCAGCCAGTTGGTTGGCTTCTCGGGGACAAGGGGTATCCATTGAGCACCTGGCTGATGACACCGCTCCGTACGCCCAACACCCCTGCTGAGCTGCGGTACAATGAGAGCCATCAAGCTACCAGGAACATCATTGAGCGCACAATCGGCGTGCTGAAGCAACGGTTCCGCTGTCTCGACCATTCTGGAGGAGCCCTGCAGTACTCGCCTGAGCGAGTATCCAACTTCGTAGTTGTGTGCTGCATGTTGCATAACATGGCAATCGTCAGGACCCAGCCAATGCCACCAGGCCTTGGAGCACCACCAGAGGAGGAGGAGGAAGAGGAGGAAGAGGACGAGGAGGATGATCATCAGCAGCACCAAGGCGGGAGGGCGGCCCACAATGGTGAAACTGCAAGGGCCGTCCGTCAACGGCTGATAGCAAGCCGCTTCTAGGGCCCCTGCTGTGGAAATGGCTTCTGCCATTGCTAACAACATCAATGAACCCAGCACGCAACCCCTAAGCCGGCCAAGGCACCAATGATTCCAAACACCAAACATGTATATTTTGAATACAAAAACTTATTTATTTTACAAACTCTGTGTGTGTCATTTCCTCATGACAAACTCATAGAAATAAACACAAAAAAACTGTCAATAACATAACTGGTTCTCACAACCTGGAGATAATGTCCAAAACACTAAACAAAAGTTGGACCACGAACCTCGGCCTTTAATAAAAAAATGACCAGCATTTTGTCACACCTCCTACTTTTTGCCCTTCGAGGGTGATCTCCTTCCCTTGCGCACTTCCCCCCTTCTAACCCTACTGCTCCTCCGTAATGGGACCTCAGTGGCTGCAGCAAGGCTGGTGGAAGGCTGCTGATCGTCAGACCCTGACACTGCAGATGCCCCTGAAGGATGGCCTCGACCAGTTCTGGGCCTGGAGGGCCCGGCTGCAGACTGCACCAACTCTGCATGGGCGGCAGCAGTCTGTCCTACAGGTGGTGGCAAGTGCAGTGGAGAAGTGACAGTGTTGGCAGCAGGAATGCTGTCATCGTGAGAGAGGACAGCAACTCCCTGCTCGCCCGACACACTGGCACTCCCACGGGGCAGCACTTCAGCATCCGGAGCAATCTGCTGGAGCACAGATTGCTGGCCTGCTGCGGCGCGGTGAGAGCCCCGGGGACATGTGAACGAACCATCGAGGTTGGCAGCAGTCAGTGCTCGCGTGGCCTCAATCTGAGTCTGCATGAGAGCAGTCAGAGATGGGATCACGGCTGTCAGTGACTGAATTGCAGCACGAAGCGTTAGTGTGGCATCCGCCTGTGCTACAGCGAAGTGCTCCACACTCCTTGCCAGTGATTCAATGCATTCGGGCACCCTTCCCACTGCACCCATGAGCTCAGTGTGCATGCCCACCGCCTGGGTGTTCATTTCTGCGATCAGCCGCTCCTCCTCTGCGTCCATTGCAGTAGGAGTCTCTGGCATACTCTCCCTCTGGGGAGAAGGCCCCCGTTCTTCCCTACCCCCATGGCGTTGCTGCAGCCCGCTGGGTCCTGGAGCTTCACCCTCATCAGACCCTTCCCCCCTGCTCCCCTCCAGGGAAGGCGTGTTCCCAGTGTGGGCATGGGCTTCCTCGGGAGAGGGTGGCACTGATGCTCCGGCTTCCTCTTCCTCCTCGGCTGCAGCTTCACTCCCAGTGGCAGCTTCAGGGCCCGTCTCCTCAGCTGGTGAATCACCATCTGAAAGCAGGGAGGTACAAGAGTGGCTTTAGCGTGAGGACAGGGTGGCAGTAAGGGAGGAATAAGTGCAGCGAGTTAGCAAGTTGGATTGAAAGTGTCAAAGGCTGGTGTTGTGAGGGACAAGTGGAAGGACAGAGAACAAAAAGGTGATGACCTTACCATTGCTGTCCAGAATGGGGTCGGCGTCTCCAGTGGCGACGGGACCGATCACCCGGCTTGCCACAATCCTGTGGACGCGCTCCTCAAGATCGCTGAGGGGTTGCAGCTGAGGCCGCCCTCCACCTGTCCGTTGCTGCTGTCTCCTATTATGCGCCAGCTTGGCCTGCAAGAAAAAGGACAGCATCTGAGTAAATATACAGCCATGGTCTTGCCTGATGTGCCTCCCATAGGTGTATAGCCCTTACTGTATGCAAAGTGTGGAATGTGTGTGTGTGTTTCATGAAAGGGCCACAGGTGTTGGAAGAGTGCTGTGCATTGGGGTTTTAAGACCCTCTGGCCATAGAGTGAGGTTGAGATGGAGGGATGGAGAGGTATTGAGAAAAAGCCACTCACCCTGACGACCCGAGTGAGGTCGTTGAACTTTTTGCGGCATTGAACATGGGTCCTGGGCACCATGCTCCTGGAGGAGACGCTCTGAGCCACCTCCCTCCACACTCTTCTGTACTCGCGTGGCAAAGGCCTCCTGCCACTCTCAGGGAAGAGTATACATCTTCTGCGCTCCACCGCGCCAACCAGAGCATCCAAGGCCCGCTCGGTGAAGCGATGAGCTCGTTCTCTCACCCTCTCCATCCTTGGCAGCAAAATGGATTCACAGGTCTCTCCAGGCCGAGATTCAAGGCTGCAATGAGCAGGGTGTGGCTGGGGAGCAAGTTGGCCCCCCCCCCGCTTTAAGAACTGGCCGGCGCCAGTGTGTCTGTGTTCCCTCGCTAACTGGCAGCACCTGCGCTGCGCTCGCGCGCTGAGTTAGCGCCTCACTGCTCGGCCTTTGCGCCTTAAGACAGGTGTGCAGCGCCTGATTTAGCGCTCCACTCACCTCCCGGGGCGGTAAAAGTGAAGTTTCCAGTCAGTGGCGATAATTAGCGCCAGGCGCTAATATTTGCGTCCAGACGATATTTGCGCCCCAAACGGGGCGCGACCTAATTTTTCCCCCCTAATCTCTTATATAAAAACAGAAAATGCTGGAAATACTCAGGAGTTCAGGCAGCATCTGTGGAGAGAGAAACAGAGTTAATGTTTCAGGTCAATGACCCTTCGTCAGAACTCCTAGGGGGAAAAATTCAGTATCGCCCCGTTTGGGGCGCAATTATTGGCCTGGCGCAAAGATTAGCGCCTGGCGCTAATTATCGCCTCCGACTGCAAACTTGACTTTTATCGCCCCTGGAGGTGATTGGAGCGCTAAATCAGGCGCTACACATCTGTCTTAAGGCGCAAAGGCCGAGGAGCGAGGCGCTACCTCAGAGCGCTGGTGAAGCTCATGTGATGTCAGTCAGCAATGGAACACAGACACAATGGCGCCAGCCAGTTCTTAAAGGGGAGGGGTGATCTTGCTTTCCATCCACATCCTGCTCATTGCAGCCTTGAATCTTGGCCTGGAGGGACCTGTACATCAAATCTGCTGGAAAGAACAATGGAGAGAACCAGGGAAAGAGCTCAGAGTGCAGCCCCCACAGTCTCTTCTAAATCGATACAAGGAAGGGCAAATCAAAATGAACCTGCAAAGTGCTGCTCAGTACCCAAAACTCCTTCACACAGCGTTGAATCTCTCCAGAAGTCTCTCTCTCTCTCTCTCTCAGAATGTGTGGTTCAAAAATGTCGCCAACAAAAAAAGGCAGGAAGCGGTCACCTTTAAATAGCGCTCCCCCAGTCCCTTTCCTGACTGCAAAACACTCCCCTCAACCTGTCGATGCTAGCAGCAGGCGGTAAGGCAGGGGACGCCACTCAATATCCGCTCCGGGGCGCTACCGGGGCGTTGCGCACTTGACTGATGTCACGATCTGTCGGCGCAGGAGATCGTGGCGGTACTGTTTAGCGCTGCCGCAAAATGTCTAGTTAATTTCGCGAGCGGCGCAAACATTGCCGCGCCCGGGCGCTAGTTGCTTTGTGCCCCATTAGCGCCCTCTTAAGGCGCTAACGGGAGGCGCAATGAACTGAATTTTTCCCCCCTAATCTCTTATTTGGCTCAGCATCCATTTTGTCTGATAATGCTTCTGTGAAATGCCTTGGGATATTTTTCTACATTAAAGGGGCCATATTACTGCAAGTTGTTGTTGTTTGTTTGCGCTATTCAGTGAATATACTCACTGAGCCATCAGCTGGAACCAAAATTATAGTGGTTTTAGATTGATAATTTGCCATTTACAACACTCCCAATGCAAAGAAGGCAAACTCTGCACCTCTGACGGTATCCAGGGCCCAATGTTCATAGCTTCTGAGAAATGACTTTGGAGGCAGTACTAAACATGGGCCTCCATCTGTACTGGGCCATTACAGAACACAATAGAGACTGTCAGCACACTGCAAGCTAAAAGGGAAAGATAGACTCTTATAGGTCACGGGTTTTCATTTGAACACCGCTTTGCCCATGCCCTACTGACAGCATAAAAAAGAACTCACATCATCAGGAATTGGTTACTTGCTGCAACAGGTTCCTGTTAATAAATATTGCTGCACATAAAGACCTCACTGCTTAAATGTGACAGCATGCTTTATGTGTCATAAAGGACTGAGTGACAGATTGGGTATTTCAGAGCCACAATTCCACAATAAACATTATTTGAATGGTTTGTTTCTCTTCCCTTTGACTTCTGTTTATCTTAACAAATTAAGGACCACACACAGGGAACATCATTGGGTCAAGGTGTATCGAGATTATTCTGTAACTCAAAGCTGATGTGCAATGGAATTCAATGTTCGTGATTAATTGAGCTGGAATGTGCTGTAATCATGTACTGTCCTTCTATTCTTTATTGCCAATTATCCCCCCCTTTCCCTTCTCTCGAAGGTGCTGACTGATGCTGGGGTGCAATTCAGTGGACACCAGGTATTTTCTGGCACTGTGCTCAAGTGGCTATTCTGCATGAGTGAGTCTGGAGAGTGAGTGTTGGGTCAGGTGTAGATGAGAGGGACAGACACTCCAAATGTTTCTGTCGCTAACTGGTGCACATGTATGGATGTTAGAAGAGAGGTTTGGACTTGGCTGTGATGTCTCATACAGAGCAATAGCCTGATGGACTCACTGTCCATGGCCAATCATAATGAATGGCCATTTTGGAGAGCTACCAGAGAGCACCTGTCATTTGGTAAATATACTCAGCAAGGATTAAGCCCTCAGGGAGGGGGGAAAAAAGGATAAAATTGACAAGGAGAAAGTAAATCAAATACAATATTAAAAAAGGGCTGTACTGTGGGTGGGTTCTGTGACACAGCACATAACAGCATCAATTGACTGTTCCATGGAGGATTAAGAGATGGGATCACGACTTGATCGGCCCACTCTGAGTTTCATATTGTAGCTATTCTTCCATGAGAAGGCATTAATAATTGGATAGAGGGAGGGAATCACCCCAAGCCATTACCAAAGTCTGCTTTAGACCAGAACAGTGACAGAGGCCTGAGGCATGCTCACTCAACCTATCAACTGCTAATGGTACATGCTGTTCAGAGACCACTAGTGAGGGAAGGGTTAAAAAAAATGTTTTAATAATCTTTACAAGGAAGCCTTACTATCAATAAAGATCTAAATGGATGTGAACCATATTGCTGTGCACCTCCTTACAAATCTCATGCTATTTTCCACAAATTGTATGCGTTGTAGGCAGATATGATTTGGATCAATGCTACACAAACTGTCAAATGAGGAATGGGGTATAAAACAGGTTAAAGGTTCAAATAAAAACAGAAAATGTTGGCAATGCACAGCATCTGAAAGAGAAAAGACAGATTGGCCTCGATTTTAAGTCGGGATGGGATCGGTGTGTGCGGGGAGCCTGGGCGAGTGACAAACTCACATGCCAAGACATGAGAGATTTTGATTCCCCTGCCTCATTTAAATATTCAGCCTTGGACTCCGGCAGGAATCATTGCCTGGCTGGCGCAGGGAGCAGGAATTCGGGCAGCAGGAGGCTGCTGCCGGACACTTGCAGGAACGGGCCCAGGCAGTCGGGTAAGTGGTGGGGGGTGGGGGGGGCAGTGGTGATCGCGATCGGGGGAGGGAGGCAAGCCCGGGGCAAGGGAGGTGGTGAGTCCCACACTCCATTTTATCTACCCCCAACTCCCGACTGACATTTTCACTTCAGTTTCCTGATGGCCCTTTGGCAGCATTGACTATGTCGCCGTGCTCCTTAGTCGGACTGAACTTGTAAAGTGTTCCGCAGCCTGGGCTCCCAGACCCCGGACCAACACTAAGACTACCCAGTACAACGGGGGTCCGAATAGTCTGAGCTAAGTTAGCTGATCTGACCTCGGCAGCAATTGGGGAACCACATTTGATCTCAGCACCACTCATCTAGGGAGGTGAAAAATCACACTGAAGCCCTAATTGAGGAGAATAGTACAGAGGCAGGGGATTGGCAGGGTTGTGGAGGTCATGAAAATTCAAGATTGAATGATAAAGGAATAGATCCTTTAGGGTAGAAATTCATCTTGGCCAGTAGCACTAATCGGATGGGATGGCATCGGCCATCTGTTATACGCCCTGCTTGATATTCAGCTCTATTGAAGCCAGTGGAACTGATTATTGGGCAAGGACTCTAATGGGCGGCCGGTTCCACACTTCCCATTTTGCACTACCGCCCTAGACGAATTTCTACCTCATTGGCCCAGATATTCCAATCCCTACGGGTGTGTACGCGCTGTGTACCCACCCGTAGGGACATCGGAAATGCCGGTTTCAGGCATGCACAGCGCATGCGCTGAAAACCAGCATTTCCGATCTGTCAAGAATGCGATCGGACGCCTGCCCTGGAGAAGGGCCTCTGCGGGCGGATAGTTCCGCTTTCTGGAGCCCCTCCGCCCGCAGAAAACCCTTACAATTCTTACGTAAGGCCTGCTTTTACCAGGATAAGAGTTGAAAAAAGTTTTTTTTTTAATTTCAGTCATTTATCATTTAAAAATACTTTTAAAAAAAGGTAAGTTTATTTTTAGCCCTGTAAAAAACTTTAATTATTTTTTTCAAAAATTTAAATATTTGTTTAAAATATTTAATTTATTGCAATTTCAACTAATTTTAAAAATGTGATGTTTTTTTTAAATTTAATTAATGTTTTACAGTGTTTTTGGGGTGATCTCCATTCTTATATTTGCCAGGTCTATCTGTCAAGTGTATGAAGGAGATTCCCTTCTTTGATTGGCTCCCCATGGCCCACGTGATCCCAGGGACGCTTGCGAACCGCCTGCGCCCCTGGGATACCTGGGCCCTGCGCACTTGGAGTTGGAGAGGCCCAGGAGCGGAACTATACGCACCTCGGGAGTCCTCAGGTAAGTGCGTAGATTTTTTTCCAGATCGGAGGCTTCCGCACGCGGGAAGACTCCGATCGTAAAATACAGCCCAATGTGTTTTATAACATCAGCTAAGGTGGGATTCAACAGCTACTGCAAACTTACAAGCTTTATCTTACAGACTGCCTTGTGCGTGTACATTGTCAGATACTGATTGTTAAGGGATGGCCTCGAAATATTCATATAACAGGAAGTAGGGGAAGATGAAGAATTATAAAACTAGACTGATATCAGATGTATCATTATGATCGGGTAAATTCACACTCCAATGAAGTGTAAACTGGAGAATCAGGGCCACTGTGTTGCAGCCCTAACTCCGACACTTGCTCACTTCGAGCACGGTTCTCCACTGGAAACATTGGGGTGCTCAATGCACCCTGATATGTCTTTCTTCTTTCCTGTAAACTCTTCACATGATGCAAATTTGCTAGACATGGTTCTAAGTAGGGATTTTTTTGTGTGTGAATTCCCAGCTGTGTTTGATGGGACTCGTAATTTTTGTTTCTACTTGAATCTCAAGTTACTCGGAGTCTCTGCAGGATTAATCCACCAAAATAAATAAATGTCTACACAATCAATTTCAGCCTCTGTGTACTTAAACTTCAATCTGACAGTGTACAGCTGTCTGCCCTTAAATAATAACATTACAGTCTTCTTCCCAAAGCGTGTCTCGGCTCTCTGCTGAAACCATGCAAGGCTTGATGCAGGCTTCACAGTGCAGCTAGGGTGTTGAGGAATGCTTAGTATGACAGGAGCTTTCACCATCATTTTCTAAAACTTCCTGAAATATTGTGATTGAGCATGACAACTCCAATCTCTACTAACTGCTATAAATGTAGGAAAACAATGTTGGCATGTACAATGTACCTTAAGGGTCTTTTGTTTCTTGCCTCCAATTTTTTCTCCGCCTCTCCTGAAGACACTGACTCTCGCTGGGGTGCAGTTCCAATGGCACCAATTGTTCTCTGGGAGTTTACCCAAGTGATCATTCTTCATGTATGAGTCTAGACAGTGAGTGTCAACAGACTAAACAGGTAGTGCATCACAGCCAAACCCAACAGTGTTCTCACCCAACATCCACACAAGTGCTTTCAAGTGAGGGCCAGTGATAATGATCATAAGCAGGAATTCTGACTGATTTCATTCCCTTGGTCGGCCAGGAACACTGAGGGTAATTGGTACCATAAGAACAGGAATGGGCCATCTAGCCCATTGAGCTTATTCTGCTATTTTGATATGTATGGCAGCTCTTTCTCCTTTTATTCCCAATTCCCAGCCTTTCCTTCACATTCCTCAATATGTTACAACCCAACTAAGTATCTGTCTCAATCAAATTTCCCTATGGCTTTCTGCAGAAGTACATTCTACAATCTCTCAATCTATGAATGGAGGATTTTTTTTCTGGGCTCACTTTTATTCAGGTAAGTTCTAATTTTAAGATCGTGTCCCTTTATTCTGTTTTCCTCCACTGGAGAGAAAAGTAATTCCCTGAATACCCTGTCAATATATTTCAAACTCTTCAATCAGATTCTCTGGACTGGAACAAACTCCTGCTGTAACTCAGGCTAGAGTGCGCCAGGAGGGCTTTATGATGGAGATTCCATGGGTCTTCTTTTAATTGATTCTTGAGAATTGGCCGTCGCTAGCAAGGCCGGTATTTATTGCCTGTTCCTAGTTGCCCTTGAGAAGGTGGTGGTGGACCTTATTCTTGACCACTGAAATCCATGTGATGAAGGCACTCCCACAATGCTGTTAGGTAGGGAGTTCCAGGATTTTGAGCCAGCGACAATATTTCGAAGTTGGGATGATGCGGTACTGAGGGAGTGCTGCACTGTCGGATGTGCCGTCTTTCGGATGAGACATTAAACCGAGGCCACATCTGCCCTCTCAGGTGGACATATAAAATCCCATGACACTAATTCTTAGAAGTGTAGAGGAGTTCTCCTCAGTGTCCTGGCCAATATTTATCCCTCAACCAACATCACTAAAACAAATTATCTGGTCATTATCACATTGCTGTTTGTGGGAGGTTGCTGTCCGTAAATTGGCTGCCGCGCTTCCAACGTTACAAAAGTGATTACACTTCAAAAGTACTTTATTGGCTGTAAAGGGCTTTGGGACATCCTGAGGTCATGAAAGGTGCTCTATAAATGCAAGTTCTTTCTTTCTAACACACTATGGGCTAAAAGAGGAGTGGCTGTCATACGACATGTGTCTTCCTTTGAGCTAGCGCACAACTGACACCATCTTCAGGAACTGATTCCCTGAAGCAACAAGTTTCTGTTAACAAACAATGCTGCACATAAGGTCCTCACTGCTGATAAGTAACAGCATGTTTAGGAGTAGTAAAGGTAATGAATGACAGATTTTGGTATGTCAGAGCCATAATAAACATAATTTGAATGATCTGTTTTTCTTCCCTTTGACATCTGTTTATCATAACAAAGCGAGAAGGTCATTCCGCGCATACGGGCCACACACAGGGAACAGCATTGGGTCAAGGTGTATTGAGCCATTCTGTAATTTGAAACAGATATGTCCCGATGTGCGATAGAACTCAATGTTTGGGCCTGATTAAATTGGAATGTGCTTTAATCGTGTACTGTTCTTCCACTTTCTATTCTTTTTGCCAATTTTCTCACCTCTTCTGAGTCCGTGGATACCAACTGCCCAAAGTAACTGCCCGAAAGGATAGTCTTCCTGAGTGAGCTTAGACAGTGGGAGCAATTTTAACCCCCAAGAATGGGTGGGTTGGGAGCAGGTGCGGGTTAAAATGTTTGAGTTTCTGATTGCGAGTGCAACCCGGCTCCAACGTGCCCACTTCCGGGTTTAATGGAGGCTTGTTTAGATGGCTGCAAGAAACCTACTCGCCAACGTCAGGGATTTAATTACTGCAGGCGAGCGGTTAGTTATTGGTGCAATTAACGTCCTCAGCAGATGTTAACAAGGTCTTTGCAAATTGGTTTTAATTTCACTCCAAACTTAACTTGTGCAGCACAGGTTTCCCGGGGCTCGGGAAACTGACCAGGGAAACGGAGGCAAGTTTTGAGCAGCAGTTCAGGTGGGTATTTAAACTTGTCATTGCCTCATTTGAATAAAAGCTCACTTATTGCATCTGGTGTCTCAGTTCATTCAAGCAAACGTTTAGCAGAGATTGCTTGTGTGAATACAGCTTTTTTTCAACCAGGGAGACTTTCAAATTGACAAAATCAGGATGGGAGCCACATTGGATGTGTTTGACAGCACATCAGAGGAGGAAGGTCATCACCATCCACGGCAGCGACGATGTGCTGTGGTGGGATCAGCACGTGCACAGCAGGCGCACAAGAGTGAGGTGCACAGGATCGGGGCTGAGGTCACAGGAGGCACTACCCACATCACAGGGTTTACAGACAGAGGCTCAGCTTCCTTGACTTCTCAGAAGAGCAGCGCTTCCACGGGCTGAGTTTGTCACGTCAGGTGATGGCAAACATCTGCAGCCTCCGAGAGGAAGACCTGCTCCCTGCTGGACCTGGTGACCGCCGCCCTTAACCTTTCTGGCTCTGGATCCTTCCAGGGCGCTACCGGAGATGTATCCAGGATCTCCCAGTTGGCTGCACCGAAATGCATAAAGCAGGTCACTGATGGATTGTTTGCCAGGGCTGGGAGTTATGTAAACCTCCCCTGTGATGACAATAGCCAGAACGAGCGGGCACTCGGATTCGCCTCTCTGACTGGATTCCCACGGGTACAAGGTGCCATTAACTGCACACATGTGGCAATCTGAGCACTGCCACACCAACCAAGAGTTTTTATAAACCTCGAGGGATATTCGTCCATCAATGCGCAGCTGGTGTGCAGTCACAAGAAGAGGTTCATGCAGGTCTGCGCCAGATTCCCTGGGAGCTGTCATGCTGCCTTCATATTGCGGCACCCTTCAAACTTGGCTCTTGCCACCTGTGAGGAATTCCACCAATGAGGCGCAGCAGCACTACAAGGGGAGCCACATGACCACCAGGTGTGTCATCGAGCAAGGCATTGGAATTTTGAAGATGCGCTTCAGGTGTCTAGATAGGTCTAGAGGCAACCTACAGTACTCGCCAGCAAAGGTATCCAAAATGACAGTGGTGTGCTGCGTCCTGCACAACACTGCGCAGCAGAGAGGGTTGCAGGTGGAGGAGGACGAAGGGGCTCATCACTCATGTGCGGATGTGGAGAACATAGAGGAGGAGGAGGATGACATTGCTTCCGGCGATGCCAGGAATGCCCTAATATCGCAAAGGTTCACCTAGTGTAAAATATAAGAAATGAAATCCTGAGCTAGACTTTCTGTGGTGGCCCATCTCCAGTCCTGTCCCTCTCCCTTGCGTTTTGCGCTCTCTTCTCCTATAAGGGGTGAAAAAACAGACCAGTGAGTGAGTGAAGCTGAGGTATTCACCCGATGGGTGCAGTGCATTTGGTGACGGTGACTATGAAACACATGCATCACATTGCATGAGAATTGGAGTGAGTGTCAACGATGGATGGATAAATAGGGAGGTGATGGACTGCATAGAGAGTGAAGGCAGGGTGCTGCTGAAAGTTGAGTGGGTGTGAGGAGCGATGTGCTGGAGATCACTTAGCAAGACAGAGTGAAAGGGGGCGGGGGCTTAAAGTACAGGATGTAGTTAAATCAGCAAATGTACTCACTTTTCCTGACCTGGTTAGGTCATTAAACCTACATTGCATCCAGGACCTGGGCACAACGCTCCTTCTGCTCACCTCCTCAGCTACCTCCAACCACACCTTCTTGGTGAGAGCCCCAGGTTTCTTCCTCCCATTGCTGGGGAAAGGTATGTCCCTCCTGCTCCTGGCTGCACCCAGCAGAAATTCCAACGATGTATCAGTGAATCTGGGTGCTGCCCTTGCTCTATGACCACCATCCATCCTCAACACCTCCAATTTCTATTTGTGCACTGTCCCTTTAAATACAGCTGAGATCGCGTCATGCGCATCACGTCCGCTGCATAGCTTGGACACACAAAACTAGGAAGTCAAAATTAATTGGTACAATTGAGTTGAGATCGCAGATTCCGACCCGCTCAGTTGATTTCCGGGTTTCGCCCATGCAATTCCTCGCCCATGCAATTCCACGCCCCTGCTCAGAAGCCACCTTTGCTTTAATATCGGGGCTTGATTGTGGGAGCGGGGGGAAGGGAGTTGAATCACAGCTGAGCCTCATCACATTCGCATCCCGCATTGACAGAAGCATATTTCCCAGAAGAAGTCACTGGACACAAGTAGAATAAGGAACCCTGGCTAATTTACCTCTGCCTAACCCAGGGAGTTGGTCAATGCTGCCGTAGCTGAGCTTAGCTAAAGGCACTGTTATGTTCTACCTGCGCAGCCAACAGCTACACTGAGGAATAGAAAAATGTCAACTTGCCTTGTTCAAGCAGCAATGGAGAGCCACTTTTTTCACAAGCTTTTTGAACTGGCGATTTGTCTGCTCAGCTTTTGTCCAGCATCTGACGGGAGTACAGTGCCAATTGGAAATGTAAATGGGGCAGCATGGCACTTGGAGGTCAGTACACCAAGAGTCTCCCAAAATCAGAACATCAAAATAAAGGTGCCTTAACTCAACATAGACTTGGCTCACCCAATGCTTCAGTGCTGGTTGGGAATCTCGGATGGTCCAGGCTGTGAATTACTCGACAAGTTCAGTCACCAGGGGGAGTGTCTGAGCTGCCAAAGGTCATCGGGAAACAAGTGAGAGTCAGTTGAGATTAGTATTCAAACTGGACCTCCTATGTGGAGGCCCAACTGTCTATTGTCATAGCAACCAGACTGTCCTGTGCACCTAACAACAAAAAGCCACGACCATTTCAGTTTCAGTTTCATGTTTTTTGATTAGTATCACTTCCATGGTAATTTAAACAAATACAACTGTATTTTAATGACCTATTCTTTTTATCCTGTGAGTAGCTGAGTGACACAAACCAGGTTTGAGCCCTGATCTGTGTTGAGTTAGCTGCTGTCAGTTGGAGCAGCGGTAATGACATCACAAACAGATACAGCATCCCTGAGTTAGGAAAGGGGACATCGACTGCTGATTGCTATTAAGAAACCTTGCTCGAAAGTGTGTCTGTGTACGTGGGGGGGGGGGGGGGTGGGGGTAGGCTTGCCAACCCTCCAGGATTGTCCGGGAGTCTCCAGGAATTAAAGATTGATCTCCTGGACACTGCTGTGAGCAACCCAGGAGAAAAAATCATAGGGGACGTTAAAAAGTGTGGGCTTTTTTTAATTATCTTTCAACACTTTTGTTTATTAGTTATAAAAATATTGGAGATTGGAAAACTAGCTGTTTGACCGGGCATGGTGATTGGAGGCGGGAGGTCATGTGACTAAACCATCAGCGATATGTCCAATCAGAGTTGGCAACCCTAGGCGAGGTGGTGCGGGGATGGAGGGGATGTCAGATATGAAGACAGGATCAGGCTCAACCGAGATAACTAGCTCCCCACCATGAATAAGTAGCTTACCATCCCACATTGTCAATCTCACACATCAATAATGGACACTTGGGCAAGGTACTGGCGGGGGCCGGGGGTGGGGGGCAGGGATTACTGGCTCCAATGGAATTGTAGACCAGATGGAGTCACCTTCAGAAGAGGAGCAAAAGTTGGCAGAGAAAAATTGCTGAAACATATAAATAATTTAAATATATATATCACACAATTCTTACACTCATGAACAAGTTCATATTTTCTATTTATAACTCTCTGGCACTGCTACAAGATGTATGTCCTGTTATATGTGCAACACTGCCAAGCTGGTCATGTAATCATTTTCCAGAAAGTGGTAAGAAAAATATTTTCTACCTACGGAAACATTGAATATAGAGTTCACGTATCATTCATGCTGTTACTTTACTTCAGTTCATTTTTATATACTAGTTTCAGAGGTTCCTTTGTACTCAGTCAATTGTACAGAGACTAATAGTTTATTTTTGGTGAGTTTTTTAGATTGCGTCCCTGTCCTTGTTTCTCAGGGTAAGGCTCTTAGCTGCTTACAGCACTGCCCAGTGGAATGTGCCCAATCAGGCTCTGCTGTTGCTTGCCATCAGACTATTTTCCTCTCTACATGTGGGGAAGCGCATGGGATCTGTTTGGTACCTTCCCTGATTGAGAAGCTGAGATAGAGTATTCACTGTGTGGGGAATCGCCAGCACAAAGCAGGGTCCTACCATCCTATGGCATAGCACTGCCCATACTTGATGCTGCTTTCCTTTTTGGGCTCCAGTCCTGTCAGCATGGTAGTCAATTAATATATAAAACAGATAAACTGTAAAGACTTTGACAGAGAAGTGAGCCCCACCTTACTGGCCAGGTTTGATCCCCAGTCTGTGGAGCAAGGTGATTGCAGCCATGAGGGATGTCATTTACAGTTCCGTGGATAGACTAGAGAAGCAGGGGTTGTTCTCCTTAGCGCAGAGAAGGCTAAGAGATTTGATAGACATGTTTAAAATCATGAAGGGTTTAGATAGAGAAAATAAAGAGAAACTGTTTCCAATGGCTGAAGGGTCGATAACGAGGGCACAGATTTAAGGTGATTGGCAAAAGAACCAGAGGTGACATGCAGAAAAACCTTTTTACACAACGTGTGGTTAGGATTTGAAATGCACTGCCTGATAGGGTGGTAGATACAGATTCAATAGAATCATAGAACCATAGAATCGTTACAGCACAGTAGGAGGCCATTTGGCCTGTTGAGCCCGTGCTGGCTCCCTGCAAGAGCACTTCAGCTAGTCCCACTCCCCCGCCCTTTCCCCATAGCCGTGCAAATTTTTTTCCTTTAGGTACTTATCCAACTCCCTTTCGAAAGCCACGATTGAGTCTGCCTCCACCACCCTTTCAGGCAGTAGACTTCAAAAGGGAATTGGATAAATACTTGAAGGAGAAAAAATTGCTGGGATATGGGGAAAGCGGGGGAGTGGGACTAACTGGATCGCTCTTCGAAAGAGCCGGTGCAGACTCGATGGGCCGAATGGCCTCCTTCTTTGGTGTACTATTCTAGGATTCTATGATTATGTCATTGTGTAATTCGGTGGAATATAAATGGATTTTTTTTTGCACTGCTTAATGGCAAAAGGGAACGGTTAAAGACACACATGTAAGGAGGTGAAACCACAGGAGTGCAGTCATGATATTTTAGAGAGAAAATGAGATAAACATGAAGCAAGAAAGGATGACAGAGTGTAAAACTTTTTCCTTTTTCTAAAGAAGCCAAAGTGCAGACAACTTTAGCAATGGAGAAAGTGTGGGAGTTCCACTTGAGGCCTGAGGAAATATTAGGAAAGCTCGAGGAACAGCACCTCATCTTTCGTTTAGGCACTTTACAGCCTTCCGGACTCAATATCGAGTTCAACAATTTCAGATCATAACCCCGGCCCCTCCCACATATATATACATTTTATCCACCCTTTTGGTTCGTGCCTTTTTCCTTTTTTTTCTCTCTCTCCCCCCTACGGCAGCTGTCTCTCATTCTGCCAGCATTTCACACCTCACCTTTTGTTTCTTAACCTGTCCCATTACCATCTCGTCTTGCCTTGAGCATCTCTTAATGTCTCTACTTACCATAGTTATTCCTCCCCCCAGCCTCCCCCTTGCTTTTTTATCTGTTTCATTTCCTGCTTTTTTCTCAGTTCTGATGAAGGGTCTTCGACCTGAAACGTTAACTCTGTTTCTCTCTCCACGGATGTTGCCTGGCCTGCTGAGTTTTTCCAGCGTTTTCTGTTGTTGTTTCAATTTTCCAGCATCCGCAATATTTTGCTATCGTATTAGGAAATATAAACCCCAGTTCTGCCCCCTGGATCACAGAATTTTTAGCCTTAAGTTTTGTCAGGTTTTTCAACAACAGAGGCAACAAAGCCAAGCTCCTTTCTATCTTCACCCACAAGTGCGTTCCAGCAGGAGTCACCAGATAACTATTTAGAAGCAGGAACTGTGGCCGTTTTTTCTCTTTGCTGTTACAGACACAGTGCTGTAAATTGTAGCATTCGAACTGCTGCACTGGCTGCGATCAGCTCAGCACAGATCAGGAATGGAACCTGGGACCTTAATGATACCAGGCAGTGCCTGAATCCACCAAACCACCAGAGAATTCCATTGCACTATTCAAACTGGTAATAAGAATACCCAATCCTAAATTATACTGTATTTGTTATACTTTGTTCCTATTTCCCAGAATACAGAAGAACGTCTCTGAATTTTTGCTTACTAGTGCTACATATGCAGTACTTGGGTACACTATACTTTAGGAGAAACTTATTGCAGAGTTGAACATCAATACAAGCACTACCACATGACAAACTCAAGAAATTTAGGAAGGTGTCAAGTTCTCCTACAGAAACCAGATTAAGGGACAAATTGTTGCGTTAAAGGAGGAATTCAGTAACATTTAATCAGATTCCACCCCCAGTACACATTAGACAGATCTTTTTCTCAGTGAATGTGAATAGCAAGAATTGAATTCCAGCTCATTGAGCTCAAACGAGCAGGCCAGCAGGTCCAGCGTCTCATGTTTCTGTGCAATGGTTCTATCAATCACTCAGCATTTATCAGGAAGAAACACTAGATATTGATGACCCACCCCCTCCTCCCCAACCTCCCCCCCCCCCCCCCCCACCCCACCACCCCACCTCCCCCAATGCCAGCCTTGCAACTTTACCCCTGGCTCAGGATTACAATCAGACAGCAGTGCAGACGGAGACAACAATGGCCTGGCTGTACTGAGGAAACACTTTTAAGAAGCACTCACAGAACCTGAGAAGAGTAACTCTCAAAGACCCAGGCTGCATGAAGGAACTTTAACCACCAGTAGAAAGGTGCAGTTACCTTGATACTTGATTCACTGCTGTTGTAAGCATAGAAAACAACACTGAAAGAGGCGATTGGGTCCAAAGAATTGTACTCTTTTTATTTGAAACAATAAGGAGACACTGGGCTGCCCCAGTGTCATCAATCAAAAGGTCGAACAAAAGTGCCCCCTTTTAGAAGAGCACAACTAATAAACACCCAAATATAAAAAAAAGACAAAAGGAAACTTATTAAATTAAATAATAATGTTTCCACCCATGTCTACTACACACTCTAGGCCCTGCGGTGCCCACCAGTTCTGTGTTGGTGTTTACCCACCAACATGATCCTGCAAATCCACTGGCAGGATAGGCGCACCAACGTCAGTGTTCTCGCTCAGGTCAACATCCCCAGCATCGAAGCTTTGACCACGCTCGATCAGCTCCGATGGATGGGCCACAACGTCCGCATGCCCGATACGAGACTCCCAAAACAAGCGCTCTACTCAGAGCTCCGACACGGCAAGAGAGCCCCAGGTGGGCAGAGGAAACGCTTCAAGGACATCCTCAAAGCCTCCTTGAAAAAGTGCAACATCCCCACCGACACCTGGGAATCCCTGGCCCAAGACCGTACAAAGTGGAGAAGAAGCATCCGGGAACGCGCCGGATACCTTGAGTCTCTTCGCCGGGAGCAAGCGGAAGCCAAGCACAAACAGCGGAAGGAGCGCACGTCAACCCAAGCACCCCACCCACCCGCCCCTTCAACCACCGTCTGCCCCACCTGTGACAGAGACTGTAGGTCCCGCATTGGACTCATCAGCCACCTGAGAAATAATTTTTAATGTGGAAGCAAGTCATCCTCGGTTCCGAGGGACTGCCTAAGAAGACGACACACTCTAGGCCCTGCGGTGCCCACCAGTTCTGTGTTGGTGTTTACCCTCCACATGAGCAAATAGTCCTAATCACATTTACCTGCTTTTTATCCCCTTTTCCTTCATACACCTATCCAATCTAATCTTGAATGTTGACATACTTTCTGTCCTGAACCACTAACCCTGGAAGAGTCTGGGAGCTGGCTGATGTGATTTTTGAACGGGCCTTGATTTAGGTGGCCAGTGCTCCCACTGGAAACAGGCAGAAGCCTCATTATTCAAAGCAAATTGGGATCCTGTGACGTCTTGAGGCCTTTTCTCTCGTCACCTATTGCTAAACCCACTAAATGCTCATGGGTGATGCGGGGGGCGGGGGAGGGGGCAGGGGGGCGGGGGGTTAACGGCCAGCTCCAATGTACTTTAAAGAGATCAATGGAAGCAGGTCTGGGAATATCATTAATTGATTGATTTGGCAGCTTTGAGCCTTCAGGATTATTTAAAATGCTCCTTCTGCAAAGTCCTCAGTTTCTTACATTATGTCGTCTTTTTTAATCTGCCCAGCCCTCCCCTTTAAGGTACGGCTGCAGTAGTTGGCCTGCCGGATTCCCTGCCCTTCCAAAATGGCAAGCTTCCTGACAGCACTCGAATCAGGAGTGCAGCTCACCAAATAAATTTAAATGAAACCTGACCACCCAAATGGTTCAGGCCTCTCGTGGACAACATCGGCTGGACATTGCAAACAATTTGCCCATTGCTCACCTGATGTATGACAAAGATCGAAATCAAGGCCGTAAATTCAGCTTTTCCACCATCTCCTACCTCGTCCCTTATGTTCGAGTGCTATGGTGGAATCTTTGATTCACACTGCCATGTGCCGCCCCTTCTCTCTTTTACCTACTCTATACCTCCAGTTCACCAGATCTCCATGAAAAACTTACTCTATGTTGTCTCTCACAGCTGTCGGGTGAAGCCCAGAGATAGATGGTTCCTATCAGTAAAGCAGTAGAAATGGGAAATGGTCAACTGGTTTAGGCAGTGCATAGCTGAACTATACATATCACAAATGTTCCAATCTTGATCCCTTATCTTTGCTGAGCAGCAGTAAAGATACTACAATTGATTTCAGTGCCTCTGCATTAAGAAGGGGAAAAATCAGCCAGAGTTCCCACTTCTGATCACTAGCCAACAACATTCCAAAAACAGCAATACAATAATTGATTAGTTACATAGAAACATAGAAGATAGGAGCAGGAGTAGGCCATTCGGCCCCTCGAGCCTGTTCCGCCATTTAATGAGATCATGGCTGATCATCCAAATTCAGTACCCTGTCCCTGCCTTCTCCCCATATCTCTTGATCCCTTTAGCCTTAAGAAATATATCTAACTCCTTCTTGAATATATTTAATAAATTGGCCTCAACTGCCTTGTGTAGTAGAGAATTCCACAGGTTCACCACTCTCTGGGTGAAGAAATTCCTCCTCATCTCAGTCCTAAATGGCTTACCCCTTATCCTTAGACTGTGACCCCTGGTTCTGGACTCCCCGCCATCGGGAACATCCTTCCTGCATCTAGTCTGTCTAGTCCTGTTAGAATTTTATAAGTTTCAATGAGATCCCCTCTCATTCTTCTAAACTCTAGCGAATATAAGCCTAATCGACCCAATCTCTCCTCATACGTCATTCCTGCCATTCCAGGTATCAGTCTGGTGAATCTTCGCTGCACTCTGTCCATGGCAAGAACATCCTTCCTCAGATAAGGTGACCAAAACTGCACACAATACTCAAGGTGTGGTCTCACCAAGGCCCTGTACAACTGCAGCAAGACATCCTTGCTCCTGTACTCGAATCCTCTCGCTATGAAGGCCAACATACCATTTGCCTTCTTAACCACCTGCTGCACCTGCATGCTTACCTTCAGCGACTGGTGCACAAGGACACCCAGGTCTCGTTGCACTTCCCCTTTTCCAAATCTATTGCCGTTCAGATAATAATCTGTCTTCCTGTTTTTGCCACCGAAGTGGATAACCTCGCATTTATCCACATTATACTGCATTTGCCATGCATCTGCCCAATCACCCAACCTGTCCAAATCATACTGGAGTTTCTCCGCATCCTCCTCACAGCACACACGCCCACCCAGCTTTGTGTCATCTGCAAACTTGGAGATATTACATCTAGTTCCCTCATCTAGATCATTTATATATATTGTGAATAGCTGGGGTCCGAGCACCGATCCCTGCGGTACCCCACTAGTCACTGCCTGCCACTCGGAAAAAGACCCATTTATTCCAACTCTTTGCTTCCTGTCTGCCAACCAGTTCTCTATCCAAGACAGTACCTTACCCCCAATCCCATGTGCTTTAACTTTGCACGCTAATCTCTTATGCGGGACCTTATCGAAAGCCTTCTGAAAGTCCAAATACACCACATCCACTGGTTCTCCCTTATCTATTCTACCAGTTACATCCTCAAAAAATTCCAATAGATTAGTCAAGCATGATTTACCTTTTGTAAATCCATGTTGACTTTGTCCGATCCTGTCACTGTTTTCCAAGTGCTCTGCTATTACATCTTTTATAATGGACTGTAACATTTTGCCCACTACTGATGTCAGACTTACCGGTCTATAATTCCTCGTTTTCTCTCTACCACCTTTTTTAAATAGTGGGGTTACATTAGCTATCCTCCAATCCATGGGAACTGTTCCAGAGTCTATAGAATTTTGGAAGATGACCAGCAATGCATCTACTATTTCTAGGGCCACTTCCTTAAGTACCCTAGGATGCAGATTATCAGGCCCTGGGGATTTATCGGCCTTCAATCCCGTCAATTTCCCTAACACCATTTCCCTACAAATACTAATTTCATTCAATTCCTCCCTCTCATCAGACCCTATGTTCCCCGACATCTCTGGGAGGTTATTTGTGTCCTCCTTTGTGAAGACAGAACCAAAGTATGTATTTAATTGGTCGGCCATTTCTTTGTTCCCCATTATAAATTCCCCTGATTCTGACTGCAAGGGACCTACACTTGACTTCACCAATCTTTTTCTCTTCACATGTCTATAGTTCATTTGATTTTGGTGGTGTTGGTTGACATGGGAATAATTTCCAGGATAACTCTCTGTTCTTCAAATAGCGCCATAGGATCTTCAACACCCACTTTAACCAGTAGACCAAGCCTCAGTTTCATATCTCATTCAAAGGACAGCACCTCTGACAATGCAGCGCTTCCTCACTGATTATGAGTTCAAGTCTCGAAGGGTTTTAAACTCACATCCCTCTGTGTCAGAGGTGGGAGTGCTGCCAATTGAGCCAAGCTGACACTGTTAGAACTTTAAATAACCTGCTGTTGATTGCCAGCTGCCAAGTGTTTATTCCTTTTCAGCAAGTCTGAAACATATATGTCTAATGTGGTCCTTTAACCTCCATATTTGATCGGTAACACCTGGTTCATGATTTCTTTTTGTTTGCACCATTTATTGTGATCCTTATAGATTGATGCCGTTTCCATTTTTATTTTACTAATATACAAACCCCACCTGTTGCCTGCTGACATCTTTCTGGACACAACAGATGAGTGTTTTTTATTTCCAAATATATAAACATACATCATACACTGCTGTTAATTCACAGCTTGCATCACAAAGCCTTCTGATCTTTTATTCTCCTTGCCAATTTCCCCTCCCTCTCCCCTCTCCTATAGGTGCTGACTGTGAGCTGTGCTAGGGCTCCACAAGTGCCAGCTCGTGGAAGCTATACTCCCAGAATCCAAATTAAAAGAATATAAAAGTAGCTCAGGCACAGGGCAGACATTCAGGCCCTGGAAGTGGTGTCGCGAGGCTGATCTGCTGCATCAGAGAACTATGCTTTTAGGGAAGACTGGAGAAATGTTTAGACTTTTCAGTCTCAAAAGGAAATAACTGAGTAGGGAACTTAATAAAGGTAGTAAATGGTATACAAAAAGTAAATTCAGAGCTTCAAGTTAGGACAAGAACCATAGGTTCAAACTGATGAAAGGCAAATATAGGACTGGTGCCACACAAAGAGTGATTAGCACTTGGAATGGATTTCAGGGTAGACAAAAAAAAACTCGAATCAATTAAAAAACACAGTTGGATGCTGTGATCTGTAGGGACTTTCTGTGTGGATAAAATGCCCCTCCTCATCTGCATCTATCTTGTGATCCTACAAAAAGCAAAAATTCCTGGTGAGAAAGAAACTTCGAGTTTACATTGTGTATAAGGCTAGAGGTCACTCTGCTAAAAAGGCTTTTGACACAGGCACTTAGGGTATCAAATTAATTTCCTATTACCTTGCACTTACAAAACCAATAAGGAAGATAGTTGAAAAAATAGCAGTAATATTTCTTGGCCTTAATAATTTCACGTTTGTATTTGGCCCAGATTAAAAGGACATTTAGGAGACAAATAAATCCTCAATGACTGTTATCATGCACTCCTTATAACTTTTTTTTAATCTCTTGGGACTCTTGCCTGAAAGAGGCTTTGTACTGCTTATGCAGGACTTGCCAAATGAACTGCAGAACTAGTTGAGCTACTCAACAGGGTTTTGCCTTATAAATCAAAAAATAGTTCTTGTATTTGACATGAAGGATGAATATATTATTTCTTCAATAGCTGTTCTCTAAATTTTTGTGTTTTAAGCAGTAATTCTCTTAATTTTGTTTGTCATAAATATATTTTGAGGAAACCATCCCTGAGGCTTTTCTGTTAATGGCAAATTCCAGCTGTTTTTCCTTATTGAAATGTGTAATTTGTATTCATCACTTTCAAGACAGAACTTAAAGGGCTGATTTTAACCCTACTCACCCAGCGGAAAATCAGGAGGGCGGGCAGGTAAAATGCCACAGCGATTTACCTCCTCCGACCCCACTGCCTTCCTACGGGTTGAGATTTTAACCCACAAGTGGGGCATTCGCCGAAAGGCAGTGGGGTCTTGCTTCTAATATGCAGATCGGGCTCTGATGACATCATTGGGGCCTGACTGCAATTTTAATCTGGGTCCTTAGCAGGGAAGCTGTCGTGGCTCCCCTGGCAGCCCAATCTGGTGGCAAGCAGATCCTGGGCCAGACAATAACTCGAAAAGTAATTTATTTTTATTTATTTTTTGTTTCCTTGTCGGCAAGGAAGAGGAAGAGGAAGAGGAAGAGGAAGAGTGCTCCTCTGGGCCCCACAGAGACACCTTGTGCTTCCCTTGCCCCGGGCTTCACTCCCCCTCCCCCGACTAGGCCCTCCTGACTCCAACCCCCCCAACCACTTACCTGACTGCCGGAGACCGTTCCTGCTCATCCTTGGCAGCTGCCTCCTGCCACCCGAAATCCCACTCCCGCCTGCTGGCCAGCTAGCACTTCCCACTGGTTTTGGGTGGGAGACTGACCATGCAGATGAGCTCAGGAGTTAAAATCTATTGGGCCATCACACTGAGGAGGGCTGGCGGTTTTCCGTCCGCCTTGGACCACAGCCTGCATGACTCCCGCCGGGAGTTAAAATCCAGTCTTAAGTTTTACTTCTCACTCCCTCAATGGCTTAGCTAGTTTATCCAGTGAGTTGCTGAGCTATACAGACTGGAAGTTTCTAGGTACAGTCACAAGTCTGGGCTAAGTCACTGACCTCAGCTGTAGCCAGTCCCGGCTCTCTGCAGGGCAGGGCAGGGCGGGGGGACATCATTGAGCCCAAGGCACCTCTGTGGCCGCACCCTGTTCCCATTACCCCTTCAACCCCTTTTCTTTCATCCGCTATCCAATATAATCTTCAAAGTTGATATAGTCTCTGCCTCAAACTCTAACCCTGGAAATGAATTCCACAGCCTCACAACTCTCTGCATAAAGACGTTTTTCCTGCCCTCTTACATTCAATATTATACCTTTGGCCCCTCGTTTATGACCCCTTAACTACTAGAAACAGTCTGTTTCTATCTACCCAGTCCCATCATTTTATAATTTTGAACACTTCTATCATAATTGCATTGTTCCAATGGAAAATCCCCAATTTTTCAAGTCCTTCTTCGTATTTGTAGTTTCTCATACCAGGCAGCATCCTAATGAGTCTGCGTTGAGCCCTCTCTAAAACGTCAATATGTTTCCGATTGCGTGGAGCCCAATACTGCACACAGTACTCCAATTGAAGTCCTACCAAGTTTTTATATAGCCTCATCATTACCTCTTGGCTTTTATATTCTATACTTCGTGATGAAACATAGAATTCTATTAGCTTTTTATTACAGCTTTGGGGTATGGTTTAACAAGAACATCTCCTGCTGTTTTCAAAATAAATGAAGGCCGATTTTCAATCTACCCCTTGCTGCTAGTACACTACTAACTGGATAAATACTTGAATAGAAAACATTTACAGGGCTATGAGGAAAGAGCAGGGGAGTGGGGATAATTGGATAACTCTTTCAAAGAGCCGGCACAGGCATGATGGGGCGAATGGCTTCCTTCTGTGCTGTATGATTCTATGATTCAACTCCTGCTCCTTTATCCAAGTGGCAAATTCATAGACCCACAAAAAATTGGGATAAGGGAATCAGATTTACTAATGTAAATGCTGCAAACTAGTTGCTGGTCACCCAGAATCTGAACTAAAGGCCGCGATTTTGCGTTCGGTGTCGGGATGGGTGCGGGTCAGGTGGTTTCCGGGTTCCAGTCCCGCCCCCAGCTGCCTCCGCTCCACAGACGTGATTTTCCCTTGATTGACCTTGTTAAGCCCGCCCTGCCAATTAACAGGAAGCGGGTCTGATGACGTCATTTGATGAAGCATCAGCTGCCGGTTTCCTTAAAGGGACCATGCACAATTTTATTTTGACAGTTGATTTCTCAGTGTTTGACAGCATTGAGGTGCTGAAAACACTGACAATCACTGCACAAAGGTGAACTCTTGCACCCAGGCTCTCCAATGACTCCCTCCATATGCTGGAATAGATGGCAGCTGCAGGTGAGATGACAGAAGCGATCTGTCACTGGTGAGAGAGGTTCTCCCAATGAGGTGGCACTGGACATACAGTTGGATTTAAAAACTTGTAAGCTAAAGAAATCTGTATATGTTTTAAAAATGCAGTAACCAACATTTTCTGTGCTCTGAAACTTACCATGTGCAACATTGCATCCTTCACACCACTTCTGCAGCTGTCATCTTTTCACAAACATTACACCAGACTCACAACACTTACCTGGCAAGTGTCCAGACATCGGGAAACCCGACCCAGAAGCGGGAAAATCGAAAAACAGGCTGAACACTACTGACAAGTACCTGTTAATAGGTAGGTCCATTCGCAAATCGGGGACCCGACACTTGGGAAAGCTGTTTGGAGGCGGGGAGACAGCGGGTTTGGGACCACCAAATCGGGAACGGTAACATAGTGGTTATATTACTGGACTAGTAATCCAGAGGCCTGGACTAATGATCCAGAGACAGGAGTTCAAATCCCACCATGGCAGCTGAGGAATTTATATTCAGTTAATTAAATAAATCTGGAGTAAAAAGCTCGTATCAGTAATGGTGACCATGAAACTACCAGATTGTCGTAAAAACCCATCTGGTTCACTAATGTCCTTTAGGGAAGGAAATCATATTAATAAAGAAGAGGTATTAGAAAGGCTGGCTGTACTTAAAGTAGATAAATCACTAGGAGCGGATGGGATGCATCCTAGGAAATTGAGGGCGGAAATTGCGGAGGTACTGGCCATAATATTCCAATCCTCCATAGATACAGGGGTGGTGCCCGAGGTCCGGAAAATTGCAAATGTTACACCACTGTTCAAAAAAGGGTGTAAATATAAACCCAGCAACTACAGGCCAGTCAGTTTGACCTCGGTAGTGGGGAAGCTTTTAGAAACAGTACTCAGGGACAAAATTAGCAGTCACTTGGATAGGTGTGGATTAATTAAGGAAAGCCAGCACGGATTTGTTAAAGGCAAATCGTGTTTAATCAACTTGATCGACTTTTTTGATGAGGTAACAGAGAGGATTGATGAGGGTAATGCAGTTGACGTAGTGTATATGGATTTCCAAAAGGCATTCGACAAAGTGCCACATAATAGGCTTGCCAGCAAAGTTGAAGCCCATGGAATAAAAGGGACAGTGGCAGCATGGATACGAAATTAGCTAAGTGACAGGAAACAGAGAGTAGTGGTGAATGGTTGTTTTTTGGACTGGAGGAAGGTATACAGTGGTGTTCCCCAGGGGTCGGTTCTAGGACCACTGCTTTTCTTGATATATATTAATGACTTGGACTTGGGTGTACAGGGCACAATTTCAAAACTTGCAGATGACACAAAACTTGGAAGTATAGTGAACAGTGAGGAGGAGAGTGATAGACTTCAGGAAGACATAGACAGGCTGGTGAAATGGATGGACACGTGGCAGATGAAATTTAACGCAGAAAAGTGTGAAGTGATACATTTTGGTAGAAAGAATGGGGAGAGGAAATATAAACTAAATGGTACAATCCTAAAGGGGGTGCATGAACAGAGAGGCCTGGGGTGCATAAATCGTTGAAGGTGGCAGGGCAGGTTGAGAAAGGAGTTAAAAAGGCTTACGGGATCCTGGGCTTCATAAATAGAGGTTTGAGTACAAAAGTGTGGAAGTTATGATGAACCTTTATGAAACACTGGTTCAGCCCCAACTGGAGTACTGTGTCCAATTCTGGGCACGACACTTTAGGAAGGATGTGAAGGCCTTATAGAGGGTGCAGAAAGATTTACAAGAATGATTCCAGGAATGAGGGACTTCAGTTACGTTGATAGACTGGAGAAGCTGGGGTTGTTCTCCTTGGAGCAGAGAAGATTGAGAGGAGATTTGATAGAGATGTTCAAAAGCATGAGGGGTCTGGACAGAGTAGATAGAGAGAAACTGTTCCCATTGGCGGAAGGGTCGAGAACCAGAGGACACAGATTTAAGGTGATTGGCAAAAGAACCAAAGGCAACGTAAGAAAAAACATTTTTACTCAGCGAGTGGTTAGGATCTGGAATGCACTGCCTGAAAGGGTGGTGGAGGCAGACACAATCACTGCTTTCAAAAGGGAGTTGGATAAGTACCTGAAGGAAAAAAATTTGCAGGGCTACGGGGAAAGGGCGGGGGAGTGGGACTAGCTGAAGTGCTCTTGCAGAGAGCCGGCACAGGCTCGACGGGCCGAATGGCCTCCTTCTGTGCTGTAACCATTCTATGATTCTATGATTTTATGACGGTCCTGCCAACACTTCACAGTAGGCGTTGTCATTTACTCTATCCCTCCTGTGCATTAGCTCAGAGACACCCACCCCAGGGAATTAGTGAGTGAATTGGAGATGAGTACACAGGGCGACGCATAGAGCCGGGGTTCTCAACTGGGGGGTCTGCGGCCCCCTGGGGTTCCGTGAAAAGGTTACAAGGGGTCCGTCCTTCGTACTGCCACTACACTCAGCATAGTTCCCGTCAATAGTTTTGCTGCATTAGAGAGTGCAAGAAACAGAGTTTGTGTGGGTGAAAAACCACTAGAGCAACAGAGCAGCAAGCAGGGCCACTGGGAACATTTTTCACAGAACCTTCATCTCCCAACATCAAAATCATCTTGCTCCACGCACTATTCGCCATTCATTGACACTCCCAACTCCTATCTGTCGCAGCTGCTGCTTCACTCTGCGATCAGACTCTTCTGCAGGCTGCAGGTAGGAATTCTTAGGGGGAGAAATTTGGTATCGCCCCGTTTGGGGCGCAATTATCGGCCGGGCGCAAAGTTTAGCGCCTGGCGCTAATTATCGCCTCTGACTGCAAACTTGGCCTCTATCGCCCCTGGAGGTGATTGGAGAGCTAAATCAGGCGCTGCACACCTCTCTTAAGGAGCTAACGCCGAGGAGCGAGGCGCTACCTCAGAGCGCTGGCGAAGCTCATGTGATGTCAGTCAGCAATGGAACACAGACACAATGGCGCCGGCCAGTTCTTAAAGGGGCGGGTCGAGCTTGCTCTCCAACCACACCCTGCTCATTGCAGCCTTAAATCTCGGCCGGGAGAGACCTGTACATCAATCTGCTGGAAAGAACAATGGAGAGTCCCAGGGAAAGAGCTCAGCGCTTCAGCGACTGGGTCTTGGTTGCTCTGGTTGGCACAGTGGAGCGGCGAAGGGCAGTACTCTACCCACTGAGTGGCAGGAGGCCATTGCCCTGCGAATATAGAAGAGTGTGGAGGGAGGTGGCTCAGCACGTCTCCTCCAGGAGCCTGGTGCCCAGGACCCACACCCAATGTCGGAAGAAGTTCAACGACCTCACTCGGGTGGTCAGGGTGAGTGGCTGCTTTTCAATACCTCGCCATCCCTCCATCTCAACTTCACTCTGTGCCCAGAGTGTTTAAAAACCCCAAATGCCCAACACTCATCCAAGACCTATGGCCATCTCATAAAACACACACGCACATTCCACACCTTGCATACATTAAGGGCTATTCAACTATGGGAGGCACATCAGGCAAGCACTTGGCTGCACATTCACTCAGACGCCATCCTTTTTCTTGCAGGCCAAGCTCTTTCATAACAGGCAGGAGCAGCAACGCACGGGAGGAGGACTGGCTGACCTACACACCCTCAGCGATTTGGAGGCGCGCGTGCACAGGATTGTTGCCAGCCAGGTGATAGGTGCCGTGGCCGCTGGAGAGGTCGACCCCCTTGGGGACAGCAATGGTATGTTTTTCAGCTTTCTCTCCTCTCTCATTCCACTTGCCCCTCACAACACCAGCCTTTTACACTTTCAATCCAACTTACTAAATGTCTCCAGTCCTTGCTCCCTTACTGCCCCCCTGTCCTGACGCTAAAGCCACTCTTGTACCTCCCTGCTTTCAGATAGTGAACCACCAGCTGACCAGCCTGTCCCTCAAACTACCAGTGGCAGCGACGCCCCAGGCAAGGAGGAAGAGGAAGCCAGAGCCTCATCGCCTGCGTCTCCCGAGGGAGCCCATGCCGACACTGGGACCACGCCTTCCCTGGAGGGGAGCAGGGGGGAAGGGTCTGATGAGGACGAATCTCCAGGACCCAGCGGGCTGCAGCAACGCCATGGGGGTAGGGAAGTTCGGGGGGCCTTCTCCCTGGAGGGCGAGTAGGCAAGCGAGTCCTGCTGCACTGGACTCAGAGGAGGACTGTGTCATCATGGAAATAAATAGCCAGGCCTTGAGCATGCACACTGAGCTCATGGGTGCAATGGCAAGGGTGCCCAAAAGCATTGATGGACTGGCAAGGAGTGTGGAGCAGTCCGCTGCAGCACAGACCGACGCAACGCAACGGCTTAGTGCTGCAATTCAGTCATTGGCTGGTGCCATCCAGTCTCAGACTGCTCTCACGCAGTCTCAGATTGATGTCACGCAAGCACTGACTGCTGCCATTGTCGCTGGGTCGGCCACATTGCCCCGGGGCTCTCACAGTGCCGCAGCAGGCCAGCAATCTGTGCTCCAGCAGATTGCTCCGGATGCTGAGGTACTGCCCCGTGGGAGTGCCAGTGTGTCGGTCGAGCAGGAAGGTGCTGTCCTCTCTCAGGATGACAGCATTCCTGCTCCCACCACTGGCACTTCCTTTTCACTCTGGACATACAATCCCTCTACACCTCCATCCCCCACCAGGATGGCCTGAGGGCGCTCCACTTCTTCCTTGAACAGAGGCCCAACCAGTCCCCATCCACCACCACCCTCCGCCTGGCTGAACTTGTTCTCACATTGAACAACTTCTGCTTTGACTCCACTCACTTCCTCCAAATCAAAGGTGTTGCTATGGAAACCCGCATGGGTCCTAGCTATGCCTGCCTTTTCGGGGGATATGTGGAACACTCTTTGTCCAGTCCTACTCGGGTTCCCTCCCTCACCTCTTTTTCCGGTACATTGATGACTGTATCGGTGCCATTTCCTGCTCTCGCCCTGAACTAGATAATTTCATTCACTTTGCTTCCAATTTCCACCGTTCCCTCACCTTCACATGGTCCATCTCCGACTCTTCCCTTCCCTTCCTCGACTTCTCCGTCTCCATCTCTGGGGATAGGTTATTGACCAACATTCACTACAAGCCCACTGACTCCCACAGCTACCTGGACTACACTTCCTCCCACCCCGCCTCCTGTAAGGACTCTATTCCATTCTCCCAGTTTCTCCGTCTCCGCCGCATCTGCTCTGATGATGCCACCTTCCATACCAGTGCTTCTGACATGTCTTCCTTTTTCCTCAACCGAGGATTCCCCTCTACAGTGGTTGACACGGCCCTTGACCGTGTCCATTCTATCTCCCGCACTTCTGCCCTCACCCCTGCCCCTCCCTCCCGGAACCACGACAGAGTTCCCCTTGTCCTCACCTTTTAGCCCACCAGCCTCCACATTCAATGGATCATCCTCCGTCATTTCCGCCACCTCCAGCGTGATCCCACCACCAAACGCATCTTCCCCTCACCTCCCCTTTCAGCATTCCATAGGGACCGCTCCCTCCGTGACACCCTAGTCTACTCCTCTAACACCGCCAACACCCTTTCCCCTTCGCCCGGCACCTTCCCGTGCAAGCGCAGGAGATGCAACACATGCCCTTATACCTCCCCCCTTCCCACTGTCCAGGGCCCCAAACACCCCTTCCAGGTGAAACAGCGATTTACTTGTACTTCTTGCAATTTAGTATACTGTATTCGCTGCTCACGATGTGGTCTCCTCTACATTGGGGAGACCAAACGCAGATTGGGTGACCGCTTTGCGGAACACCTCCGTTCAGTGCATAAGGGGGACCCCGAGCTTCCGGTGGCCTGTCACTTTAATTCTCCGCTCCACTCCCACTCAGACCTCACCGTCCTTGGCCTCTTGCATTGTTCCACGGAAGCTCAGCGTAAGCTCGAGGAACAGCACCTCATCTTTCGATTAGGCACTCTACAGCCTTCTGGACTCAACATAGAGTTCAACAATTTCAGATCATAACCTCGGCCCCTATCACATTTATATTTTTTATCCACAGCTTTTTGTTTGTGCCTTTGTTCTTCTCTCCCACATGGCAGCTGTCTTTCATTCTGCCAGCGCAATTTACACTTCATCTCGAGCCATCCTTTGTTTCTTAACCTGTCCCATTACCACCTCCTTTTGCCTTGAATATCTCTTAATGTCTCTTAACCTCTCCTGCCTCACAGACCTTCCATTTTGTTCTTTCATCCCCTCCCCCATTTCCCAGCCCCTACACTTGCTTAAAAATCTGGTCCATTTCCTGCTTTTTTCCACTTCTGACGAAAGGTCATCGACCTGAAACGTTAACTCTGTTTTTCTCTTCACAGATGCTGCCTGACCTGCTGAGTATCTCCAGCATTTTCTGTTTTTATTTCAGATTTCCAGCATCTGCAGTATTTTCTTTTTGTATTATATGAAGAGGGAGACTCACTCAGGCGAGTACTGCTGGGCTCCTCCTGAGTGGTCCAGACAGTGGAACCGTTGCTTGAGCACACCGATCGTCTGCTCAATGATGTTCCTGGTGGTGATATGGCTCTCATTATACCGCAGCTCGGCAGGGGTGTTGGGGTTACGGAGCGGTGTCATCAGCCAGGTGCAGAGTAGATAACCCTTGTCCCCGAGGAGCCATCCACTTGGGTGATGCGGTGCCTGGAAAAGGTCTGGCACACCAGTCTGGCGCAGGATGAAAGTACCGTGGCTGCTGCCAGGATAGTGGGCATTGACGGCGAGTATGAGCTGTCTGTGGTCACCGACCAACTGCACATTTAAGGAGTGGTAGCCCTTGCGGTTTCGGAAAACCTCTGCATTTTCATGCGGTGCCTGCAATGCCACATGTGTGCAGTCAATGGTGCCCTGCACCATGGGGAAGCCCGCTATCCTCGCAAAGCCACTTGCGCGTTCATGCTGTTTGGCCCGAATCATCAAGAAAGAGATGTACTGGCGTCTCCTTTTATAGAGGGCATTTGTCACCTCCCGGATACAGCAATGGACAGCGAACTGGGAGATATTGGCGATGTCCCCAGTAGATGCTTGAAAGGAGCCGCTGGCATAAAAATTCAGAGCCACTGTGACCTTCACTGCCACCGACAGAGACGTCCTGGACCTCAGTTGAGGCTGTAGATCTGGTTGCAGCAGGTGGCAGAGCTCAGTGACCACCTCCTTGCTGAAGCGCAGCCTGCGCAAACACTGCTCCTCAGACCAATGAATGTAGGAGAATTGCTCCCGGAATACACTGGGAGGGTAAGGTCTCCTGTGCAGAGGCCTGTTGGCCCTCCTCCCTCTGGCCATGTTTGCCACTCTCTCTCTGCATCTCTGCTGCCTCCGATTCTGCAGGTGCAGGACGACGCCCCGAATCAGTGCAGCCCCCACAGTCTCTTCTAAATCGATGCAAGGAAGGTCAAATCAAAATGAACCTGCAAAGTGCTGCTCAGTACCCAAAACTCCTTCACACAGCATTGAATCTCTCCAGACATCTCTTTCTCTCTCTCTCTCTCTCTCTCAGAATGCGTGGTGCAAAAATGTCGCCGACAAAAAAAGGCAGGAAGCAGCCGCCTTTAAATAGCACTCCCCCAGTCCCTTCCCGACTGCAAAACGTTCCCCTCTACCTGTCGTTGCTAGCGTCAGGCGGAAAGGCAGGGGGCGCCACTCAATATCTGGTCCGGGGCGTTGCACGCTTGACTGACGTCACGATCTACGGGCGCAGCAGGTCGTGGCGGTAGTGTTTAGCGCTGCCGCAAAATGTCTGGTCAATTTCACGAGCGGCGCGCTAGTTGCTTTGCGCCCCATTAGCGCCCTCTTAGGGCGCTAATGGGAGGCGCTAATCAACTGAATTTTTCCCCCTTAATCTCATGAAATGCCAGATCAGAAATTCCAACGTGCAAAGCTCAGGAATTCCCATCCTCAAGGCCCGGCAAAGCCCGATCCTGGAGCGAAGCAGCAGTATCGGGTAGGAGCTTGGGGCAGCAGCATTAATGAACCGGGACGTGAGGAGTGACTCCATGAACTCGGGAGAGGGAAATCATGCCTCCGTGAACTGGGAGAAGGGAAAAGATTGGCAACATTTTCTCTGCTGGGAATGAAAGAAAATACACAAAATTTTGATATAATCTGCAATGTTCCAATGACCCTGGCTGAGATTGAGTTCTAAACTCAAGAATGTACTCCCGTTATGATATAAAACTAGCTAAGCAGATGAATGCGTGGCTAGAGAGATGGTGCAGGAGGGAGGGCTTTAGATTCCTGGGGCATTGGGACCGATACAGGCCAGACGGGTTGCACCTCAACAGACCAATGTCCTCGCAGCGGGGTTTGCTAGTGGTGTTGGGGAGGGTTTAAACTAATTTGGCAGGGGGATGGGCACCAGGATGTAGCATTAGAAAGGAGAAGCAAGGTGCCCAAAGGATTGGGAGACAGATAGCGCTAGAGTAAGAAATAGTGTGGTACTAAGTGGGGTCAGACTAAGAGAGAATACAAGAAGGTCTAAGATAGGTTTACAGTGCGTGTGTGTGAATGCACAAAGTGTAGTAAATAAGGTTGGTGAGCTGCAGGCGCAAATAGCCACATGGGAATATGATGTTGTGGCGATAACGGAGACCTGGCTCAAAAAAGGGCAGGATTGGTTACTAAATATTCCTGGATATAAGGTGTTCAGGAAAGATAGGGAAGGAAAGAAAGGAGGTGAGGTGGCAGTATTGATTAAGGAGAATATTACAGTGCTGGAGAGAGAGGATGTCCTGGAGGAGGTCAAGGACAAAATCTATTTGGTTAGAGTTGAGAAACAATAGAGGTGCCATTAAACTACTCGGTGTATTCTATAGGCCGCCAACTAGTGGGAAGGATATAGAGGAGCAAATTTGCAGGGAAATGACAGAGGTGCAAGAACGATAGAGTAGTGATAATATCGACTGGGATAGTAATAATGTAAAGGGCAGAGAGGGGGAAGAATTTCTGAAGTGTGTTCAGGAGAACTTTCTTGATCAGTACGTTTCTGGCCCAACGAGGAAAGAGGTATTGCTGAATCTGGTTCTGGGGAATGAGGTGGGTCAAGTGGATCAAGTGTCAGTAGGGGAACATTTAGGGAATAGCGATCACAGTATCATAAGGTTTAGACAAGCTATGGAAAAGGACAGGGAGCAATCGAGAGTAAAAATACTTAATTGGAGGAAAGCCAACTTCAGTGGGTTGAGAATGAATCTGGCCCAGGTAAATTGGAATCAAAGATTGGCAGGCAAAACTGTAATCAAACAATGGGCTGCCTTTAAAGAGGAGATGGTTCGGGTACAGTCGAGGTACATTCCCACAAGGGGGAAAGGTAGGACAACCAAAGCCAGAGCTCCCTGGATGACAAAAGAGACAGAGAGTAAGATGAAGCAGAAAACGGGCGCGTGTGACAGATGTCAGGTTGAGAATACAAGTGAGAACCAGGCTGAATATAGAAAGTTCAGAGGGGAAGTGAAAAAGGAAATAAGAGGGGCAAAGAGAGAGTATGAGAATAGATTGGCAGCTAACATAAAAGGGAATCCAAAAGTCTTCTATAGTCATATAAATAATAAACGTGTAGTAAGAGGAGGGGTGGGGCTGACTAGGGACCAAAATGGAGGCCTACGCATGGAGGCAGAGGGCATGGCTCAGATACTAAATGAGTACTTTGCATCTGTCTTTACCAAGGAAGAAGATGCTGCCAAAGTCATAGTGAAAGAGGAGGTAGTTGAGATACTGGATGGGATAAAAATTGATAAGGAGGAGGTACTAGAAAGGCTGGCTATATTTAAAGTAGATAAGTAACCAGGACTGGATGGGATGCATCCTAGGATGCTGAGGGAAATAAAGATGGAAATTGCAGAGGTACTGGCCATAATCTTCCAATCCTCCTTGGATACGGGGGTGGTGCCAGAGGACTGGAGAATTGCAAATGTTACACCCTTGTTCGCAACCTTGGTGTCATATTTGACCCTGAAATGAGCTTCCGACCACATATCCGCAGCATAACAAAGACCACCTACTTCCACCTCCATAACATCGAGGTCTCCGCCCCTGCCTCAGCTCATCTGCTGCTGAAACCCTCATCCATGCCTTTGTTACCTCTAGACTTGACTATTCCAACGCACTCCTGGCTGGCCTCCCACATTCCACCCTACGTAAACTTGAGGTCATCCAAAACTCAGCTGCCCATGTCCTAACTTGCACCAAGTCCCGTTCGCCCATCACCCCTGTGCTCGCTGACCTACATTGGGTCCTGGTTAAGCAGCACCTCAATTTTAAAATTCTCATCCTTGTTTTCAAATCCCTCCATGGCCTCACCCCTTCCTATCTCTGTAATCTCCTTCAGCCCCACAACCCCCCGAGATATCTGCACTCCTCTAATTCTGCCCAGCTGATTATAATCGCTACTCTAATTCTGCCCTCCTGATTCTAATCGCTCAACCTTTGGTGGCCGTGCCTTCTGTTGCCTAGGCCCTAAGATCTGGAATTCCCTGCCATACCTCTCCGCCTCTCTACCTCTCTTTCCTCCTTTAAGACGCCCCTTAAAACCTACCTCTTTGACCAAGCTTTTGGTCACCTGCCCTAATTTATCCTTATGTGGATCGGTGTCAAATTTTTTGTCTTAAAATACTCCTGTGCAGCGCCTTGGGACGTTTTACTACATTAAAGGCGCTATATAAATACAAGTTGTTGTTGTTGTTGTTCAAAAAAGGGTGTAAGGATAAACCCAGCAACTGCAGGCCAGTCAGTTTAACCTCGGTAGTGGGGAAGCTTTTAGAAACGATAATCCAGGACAAAATTAACAGTCACTTGGACAAGTATGGATTAATTAAGGAAAGCTAGCAAGGATTTGTCAAAGGCAAATTGTGTTTAACTAACTTGATCGAGTTTTTTGATGAGGTAACAGAGAGGGTTGATGAGGGCAATGCGGTTGATGTAGTGTACATGGACTTCCAAAAGATGTTTGATAAAGTGCCACATAATAGGCTTACCAGCAAAGTTGAAGCCCATGGAATAAAAGGGACAGTGGCAGCATGGATACGAAATTGACTAATTGACAAGAAACAGAGAGTAGTGGTGAACGGTTGTTTTTCGGACTGGAGGAAGTTATACAGTGGTGTTCCTCAGGGGTCGGGACTAGTTTGTGGTAGAGCTGTTGGGGTGTTGCCTCCACACCTTCAACACTGCAAATGTAAGTCCTGCCAGAGAAGATGCACAATTCTGATCAAGTAACACAAAAGAAACTATTTTCTCTCTTTCAGCTGCTGCCTAAGGTGGAAACTGGGGCAGCTGTCATGAAATGTTGTTACTATTTAAAGGGTGGAAACGAGCTCCTGAATCAGCTGTCGTTAAAGTGGTGCAACAGAAGTGTGGTGGCACCTTGGCTTGATGCTGCGTGATGTGGTGATGAGATGTAGCTAGATGCTTGCGAGTTCCCAAAGGGCAAACCTTCCCACCCTGAAATCCCGTTAGGAGGAAGGGCCAAGCCAAGGATCGATGCTTGACAACAGATATGAAAGGAAGGGAAATGAAAATCAAGGAAAAATGTTGCAGGGCCTCCTTCTGTGCCTTATGGTTCAATGATGAGAGTTTCTCAGAGTGCCTCTGATGGAATTTGCAGCACTGGCTGAAGAATGCCATCAGTGGAGACAGCTCTTGGTCAAGGAATGGTGTATAGTACACAGGGATTTCATGGGGGAAAGAATTCAATTCAAACGTTGAGGAAACAGCATGGGAAAAAAATATATCAAGCAGCAAATAAATTTCCCAGAAGAGGACAGAAAGGGATAACTTAGCAGTTCCTCATCGAACGGGCAAACAAGCTCGTGATGTGGAAATTGTACAAACTGACAGAGCACAAAGGTAGATTGTTGCTCTGATTATTCACTGTGGCAGATTATCTCTCACATATAGTAAGTCCGAGAGTGGTTTGCAGTCAATAGTCCAGCCACCCTGTGATCAGTTGCTGGAACATCTTATTGTCCAAAGCAATGCATCAACCATCAAAACTAATCTGCAAGCTCCTACTTGAGGTGTTTCAGTAACCGTCCTGTCAGAGGTCATCTACCCTGCACAACACACACCCGTAGCGTACAATACATTCATTTTTTTTTTAACCCATCATCAGGTTGGGCGGGAAAGTGGAGTTGAGATTGAAGATCAGCCATGATCTTATTGAATGGCGGAGCAGGCTCGAGGGGCCGTATGGCCTACTCCTGCTCCTGTTTCTTATGTTCTTGTTGAAGTGTTCATATTAATGAAGGAGGTGAGCAGGCAAAATATATGTTGCAACGCTTCACAGCAACCCCATGATCATCAATAGGGCATCACTCCTCACAGAGGTTTTTTGAACTGCTAAACCTGGGACCTCCCAGAGTGACGAGTTCACAATACCATGTCATGGAGTTTGGGCTTTTCGGTTAAATTGATGGCGAATCCACATAGATCCCATTTCTATGGTGCTTTTTAATTTTGATCTACTGTTCCCGCCCCATGACTCTAAGGTGAAGTGCACAGAGTGCCCCTAAAGTGGGCCAAAGGTGGCATTGCCTGACAATACCGGTCCATCCCCCTTTTCAGATCTGTGTATTTTATAACCTTACTTCCACAGGGCCATCAGCTCTTCATTAAGTATTCTCTTCTCAGGCGTACTCCACAGCACAAAGCCTGGACAGAGATTCACCTGAATAATTTAGCTGGGATCATCCATAAACGTGCTTTCATATCCATCTCTCCAAGCACGCCTCGCTTCTGGATGTCACTCTGTTCTCGATATAGACACAAATACAACACAGGACCTTCTAAGCATTTCAAGTTCTTAATTTCTACCTTCAACATTTGGTCAGGATGTGCCAAAATTAAAAATAAATAAATACAGAACTAATCTCTACGCCATCATATATGCCACCTGTAAATTAGTGAGTTCCCTCCATGCCCTCTATTCCCTCTCTTTCTCTCTGGTTTATTCTCATCTTCTTTCTCGGATGTCCCTTGTTGTCCATGCTCAATCTCATGCTCTCCTGTCTGTCCTCATCCTCTCCCCTGCTCTGTCTCTTGCCCCCTAGAGCACTATTCTTATATTTCACAGCCCTGTCTCGTGCCATCCTGCTGCCAATCATTCTTCCGATTTAAAACTTTCTAACTTCTGTTTGACGATCTGTCCTTGTTTTCTGCTTCTGCGGCGAGCCCCCGTTTCAAATTCAGCACATTTCTCGCTCCCTGTCTGTCTCCATTATTAATGATCCGTTAACGAACTTTAAAACGCTCGAATTCTGTGAGATGGGAGGCAAACTATGGAGAAAACAGGCATTGTCCCATTTTTCATTGAAGGAAGAATGTCATAGTTTGAATAGCAGTTGTAATGTGTGGATCATGAGGAAAAATGTGCGTGATTGCGGATGACACCAAATTGGGGGGGATAGTCAATAATGAGGAGGACTGCAACAAGTTACAGGAGGTCATTAATAAACTTGCAGAATGGGCATATAATTGGCAAATGAATTTCAACACAGATAAATGTGAGGTATTACATTTTGGTAGGAAGAATAGGGAGGTCACTTATTACTTGGAGGGTGCGAGTCTGGGTGGGGTAGAGGAACAAAGGGATCTCGGAGTACAAATACACAAATCACTAAAAGTAGCGACACAGGTTAACAAGGCCATAAAAAAGCAAACCAAGCACTAGGGTTTATTTCTAGAGGGATAGAATTGAAAAGTAGTGAAGTTATGCTAAACTAGTATCGCAACTTGGTTAGACAACACTTGGAGTACTGTGTACAATTCTGATCGCCTTATTCTAAAAAGGATATAGAGGCACTGGAGAGGGTGCTGAGAGATTTACAAGGATAATAACAGAAATGCAAGGGTATACCTATCAAGAAAGGATGAACAGGCTGGGTCTCTTTTCTCTTGAAAAGAGAAGGATGAGGGGTGATTAGGTAATAGAGGTCTTTAAAATTATGATTCGGTAATAGAAGTCTTAAAAATTATGAAAGGTTTTGATAGATTAGACAGAGAGAGAGTGTTTCCACTTGTGGGGAAGAGCAAAACTAGAGGCCATCAATATAAGATAGTCATCAAGAAATCAAATAGGGAATTCAGAAGAAACTTCTTTACCCAGAGAGTGGTGAGAATGTGGAACTCGCTACCACAGGGAGTGGTTGAGGCAAATAATATAAATGCATGTAAGGGGAGGCTAGATAAGCATATGAGGGAGAAGGGAATAGAGGGTTATGCTGATAGATTTAGAAGAGGAAAGACGGCTTTAACAGCTGAATATTCACATTTGGAACTTCTTTTGAATGTTGAATATTTTTTAAAAGGCAGAAAGGGCTGAAAAATGTATTGGATTCACTGCATTTTATTTTGTATTGCTTCACTGTGCGTGGCCCCTTTAATTCTCAGACCTCTTCAATGCCCATAATTCCTTGCAAGCTCCACAGCTTCGCTCCCAGAGGCTGTGGGAAGCTGCAACGCCGGGCCTGCACACAAACTTCGTCCCGGATCCTCCAGCAACGCCACCGAGATGGCGTTGTACGGAAGGTGAGCGCTGCCCTGACAATCGCCATGCCCCCCAGACCAATTTCACTCGGTTAGCTTTGCGGCCATTTCCAGCGGCCGTTAACTGCAGTTGCCAGTGACAGTAACAACTTTGCTGGCGAACACAAATTTTTCCCGCTTTAGTGTTTAAGAGTTGACACCTGCAAAATTAACTCCAATGCAATTAGAAATGGTTTGACCCATCGGTTCATCATTGATGCAGCGCTGCCATGGAAACATGGCAATTCCAACCTATATTGCTTAAGTAACTAAGGAGCACAGCAAACAGAAAGGTTGAGATTTCAGGTCACTCAGAGTTGAAGTTGGTTCAAATCTGAATCCTAGAGGGAAAAAAAACAAATGTCACCAGTGAAAAGAGAAGTGCTCTGGACAGATAACCTGAGAGACCTGGATACCACAGAGAGATATTCCAAAAACCATCAGCAAGACAGATTGATCGCTAGAAAATTGCAAAACCAGACATCACATACAGATATGGGTTTGGACATGATGGAAAAGGATGCGTTGGAGGTATCACCACCAGGCCACTGAGGAACTTCAGACGTGACATATTGTTAAGACCATGCAAATCAATGCCGGAGATACATGGCTAATGCAGGGGTTAGAAGAATGGATATACAATATACAAAAGTCCTAACGGAGCTCCAAGAATTGAATGAAGTGGGTTCAAGTCCCACTCCGGAGACTTGAGCACAATATCCAGGCTGACACTCCAGTGCAGTACTGAGGGAGCACCGCACTGTCAGAGGTGCCGTCTTTCGGATGAGACGTTAAACAGGGTACTGGATTTGAATGATCAGCCATGATTGTATTGAATGGTGGAGCAGGCTCGACGGGCCGAATGGCCTACTCCTGCTCCTAGATTCTATGTTTCTATGTTTCTAAACTGAGGCCCCGTCTGCTCTCTCAGGTGGATGTAAAAGATCCCATGGCACTATTTCAAAGAACAGCAGGGGAGTTATCCCTGGTGACCTGAAACGTTAACTCTGTTTCTCTCTTCACCAATGCTGCCTGACCTGCTGAGTATCTCCAGCATTTTCTGTTTTTATTTCAGATTTCCAGCATCTGCAGTATTTTCTTTTAATATTAGGCAGAACATCGGGAGAATTCCTTCTTTTTCTTCATATAATGTCATGAGGTTTTTAGTGACCACTTGAACCAGCAAATCAAGTAGACAAGGCCTGGGCTTATCAACTCATCTAAAGGACAGCACTTCCCACAATGTAGTATTCCATCAATACTTCACTAAGTGTTAGACTAGCTCAGACACTCAAGCATGGAGCCTCAGCATTGTGAGAGACGAGACAGGCACCCGCATTTAGCCTCTCCAGACTCTATCAGCTATCTTCAGCTGTTGCATTTAAATGAATTTAGTTTCATTTAGAAAATCTTTCCCAATTAAAACTTGTTTATCATGCTGATTTGTAATCCAAGTGTTAAGTATTAGCGTGAATGGTTTAAAGTTTCTTGTTTTGTTTTACTTGACATGCTTAAGCAGCTTTTTTCTCCACAGCTCCGCCCTCCCCATTGACACAGCTGCTGTTGACTATCTGCTGTCCATTCACGTCATTGTTATGCATTTTGTACAAATCCCAACATACTTTTCTCTTGGGCCTATAGCTTTAGGCTAAACTGAAGATAGCATAATGCATTTATTTTCTCAGCTCAAATCATAGTCCTGCTATTCACCCTGCTGGAGATTTGGAACTGCAGCCTCTTTTACAGTGGCACTGGTTTAGTTCAGACAGTTTAGTTCAGATCCTGGGAGACCAGCAACCAGTTTACAGCATTTACATTAGTAAATCTGATTCCCCTTATCCCAGCAGCGGACATGTAGACCCAATTTTTTGTGGGTCTACAAATTTGCCATTTCATAGAATCATAGAATGACACAGCATAGAAGGAAAGTATTCAGCCCATCGTGCCTGTGCCAGCTCTTTGAAAGAGCTATCCAATTAGTCCCACTCCCCTACCCTTTTCCCCATAGCTCTGCAAATTTCTCCCCTTCAAGTATTTATCCAATTCCCTTTGGAAGTTACTATTGAATCTGCTTCCTTACCCTTTCGGGCAGTGCATTCCAGACCATAACAACTAGCTGTGTATTTTTTTCCCCCTCAAGTTGCCTCTGGTTCTTTTGCCGATTACCTTGAATCTGTGTCCTCTGGTTACGGACCATTCTGCCACTGGAAACAGTTTCTCCTTATTTACTCTATCAAAACCCTTCATGATTTTGAACACCTCGACCAAATCTCCCCTTAGCTTTCACTGCTTGAATAAAGGAGCTGGAGTTAGTCGTGTAAACACCAAGAGGTAGATTGAAAATCAGGCTGTTTCTATTTGAGCGGACCATCCACAAACCCAGCTTTAGGCTCAAGCAGCAAGTTGACAATCTATCCCTAAGAGTTTGTTTAAGCACACTGGTCTTCCAGAATATAAACTAAAACAGCACTGGTATAAAAACAATAATGCAATACTCCAATAAAAGAGATAAAAAATAACTGGAAATGCTGTAAATTGAAAAGAGTCCACACTAAAAATATTGACCCTGAATTCACGGTCGGTATGACGGCGTACTCTCAGAGTACAGCCATCATACCGCCTTGGAAATTGACCACAAGTTCGGGATTTCAGCATGCGCTTGCGAATGCGCTAAATCCCGAACTTGCGATCTGTCAAGTTCCGAATAGACATGATCCACTGCAACTTTCAAGTCCTCATTCAAATAATGTGCTGGCGAAAAGTTGGGCAAATTGCCCACCTACTGTGCATTAATTACCCTGAAAATGTTTACGGCTGGTGCAAACCGGCGCCGGAGCCTTTTGCACGGTGTAAGGGGAGGGGTGATGAGAAAATTGGATTAATTTGAGCTAGGTTTATGCTACAGCCCACAAAAAGCATCCTAATTGAGTTTTATGGTTCCTATCCAGAGGCCAGAAACATTTTACTATCTGCTAAATGCACTAAAGTATTAATAATTACTTTAATAGCTATGCATTTAGGTTAAACTGTGCAAATCAAAATAACTTCAATTTATTGTGTTAGGTAAAACTTCAGACTTGTTCATCTTACCAGTCCTTTTTATTTAAAATGAGTTGTTCTTTTTAATAGTCAGCAATTAACAAAATGCATATAATTTGTGTTTACCAATCACATTCACTTCTTTTGTGATTTACAATGCACATTATTAAATGAAAAATATGAATGCTTAATATCATGCAGAAAGTCATGCATACACACAAACTAAGAAAAGGGTCTTCAATAATCAATTAGAGACAGCGGGGGCAATTTGATGGACTTTCTGCAAAGCTTAATGCTGCCCCATCGGAGATTTCTATGTTTCCTGATCCCACGTGATCCCAGGTACGTTTATGCAGAACGGTGCGCCCCGGGATCCGTGGGCCAGTACGCTGTGCACAACTCCACAGCGTTTCATAGCAACTTTTTGAAGGGGACTTCGCACGAGATAAATGCAGATTTCGTTCGGATGTCAGCTACGTACTCCTTAGCTACGTCGCCAACTGCAAATTCAGGGCCATTAACTTATCTTTTCTCTTTCAGTCAGGCGTGGATGGGCCTGCTGTGTATTTCTGGCATTTTCTGTTTTTAATCCAGCAAACAGGTCTGTTTTTGATGGCAATTTTCCTCCACTCAAGAGCTCCTTCTCCTGAAAGTACCAATTCTTGCTGCACTGGCAGATCTTCAGTACTTTGCCTAAGTGAGCCACGACAGTGTGCGAGTGATGGCTGGTTATTCAGCAATGGACAGCATCACAGCTAAACGTAATCCCATTCTTATCTGACGTCTACACATCAGCACAGCAAACAGCACCTTTGTGTACAGACCATCTCCCATCTGGGGCAGGAATTTGTAATGACCTGGTAATATTCTATAGGATCTGATCTTAGAACAGCAAGGTGTTACTGTGTCTTGCTGCAATTGTGCCCTATACCTTCTGTTATACAAAAGTGGCAAAATGGGATAAATATTCTCTGCATGTTATCTCCCTAGGCTACAGGATATACTTGCCTTCGAGGGAGTGCAACGAAGGTTCACTAGACTGATTCCTGGGATGGGGGGATTGTTCTCTGAGGCGAGATTGAGTAGTCTAGGCCTATATTCCCTAGAGTTTAGAAGAATGAGAGGTGATCTCATTGAAACATACAACATTCTCAAGGAGCTTGACAGGGTAGATGCTGGAAAGATTATTTCCCGTGGCTGGAGAGTCTAGAACCAGGGGTCACAGTTTCAGAATAAGGGGCCGGCCATTTAGGACTGAGATGAGGAGAAATTTCTTTACTCAAAGGGTTGTGAATCTTTGGAATTCTCTACCCCAGAGGGTTGTGAATAGATTTGTGGATATTAAGGGAACCAAGGGAAATGGGGATAGTTCGGGAAGGTGGAGTTGAGGTAGATGATCAGCCATGATCTTGTTGAATGGTGGAGCAGGCTTGAAGGGCCGAATGGCCTACTCCTGCTTGCATTTCTTATGTTCTTATAGGAGGCAGATATTTCTGTTGGTGCCATGCCTTGCATGGTTGAAAAGCAGGCAAGTATACTAAGGAATGTACACTTACCTTGGCACTTATCTGGATACTGGAAAACTGCTTCCTGATTTGCTTCTAGGTACGACGGACTAGGGAACCTCCAGACTCGCTCAACCACCCACCTCCATGTTGCTTGCATCTCAGTCTTCTCAAGAAGCTGATCGTCTTCCCCAAAAAGAGACACCCTCCTTTTCTGTACCTCCTGCAGCAGGAACTCCAAGGTATGATCAATGATTGGGGCAGTTTTGCCCATACTTCTCCTTGTAGCCATGTGTACACATCAAGGGCATTTTCTTGGCATCACAAAAAAAAGGTCTCCCCTTTAAAGGTCAGCAGCAGCCTTTAAGAGCTGATGTCCAACTGGCTTTTGCAACTCTCAGCTCACAGTGTTGCTGGCCTGACGCACTATACAGATTTCCCGTATATAGGGAGCCTATTCAACTCCTGGGAAATTTGGTAAGGCCAGGCCTCCCAGGTACCAGCACGGGGGAGCCTATGTCACAGGTGAGGTTAGATATGAGTAGAAAGCATTGTTCCTCACTTTATACACCTGTTTTGTCTTATAATACTCCTGTGAAGCGCCTAGGGACGTTTTACTATGTTAAAGGGGCTATATAAATACAAGTTGCTGTTGGTGTTGTTGCTGTCATTAAAATGAGCAAAACATAAGAACATATGAAATAAGAAAAACAGAGGATAATGAGCTTAGTGAGCTGAAGAGTGAGAAAAGTCATTGACCTGTCTAAATAATGAATAAGTAAGGAAATAGCTTCTTGGGAGTATGTTTTTATGTTAAGTGCTCATAATGGTCAAGGATTGGGGTCTCCTGATATTTATGTGCACCAGCTCCTCTCGAATAAAAAAGCTTCCATTTTTACAGCACCTTAACACTTCTCTCAGAAACATCTCAAAGCACGTCCCATACAATGAATAACTTGGAAGTACTGTAGTCACTGTAGGAAACCACACCAGCTATTTTATGCACACCATCATTCCACAAACAGCCACAAAATAAATTACCACTTAATCTGCTTCAGGTGGTGTTGGTTGAGGAAGAAATGTTGGCGAGGACACTGGGTGAACTTTCTGCTCTTTGAATCATGTGATGGGAACTTTACTCCTTAAACCTTCAGAATGTATACATGCCAACTAGCAAAATATTACTTAATTCAAAAAATTGATAGAAGCCCAACAAGCTGACAACTCAGGAACAGTCCTCTTTATAAATAGAGGCATAGAGTACAAAAGCAAGGAAGGTATGCTAAATCTTTATAAATCACTGGTTAGGCCTCAGTTGGAGTATATTGTCCAATTCTGGGCGCGACACTTTAGGAAGGGTGTCAAGGCCTTGGAGAGGGTACAGAGGGGATTTACCAGAATGGTGCCAGGGATGAGGGACTTCACTTATGTGGAGAGACTGGAGAAGCTGGGATTGCTCTCCTTAGAGCAGAGAAGGTTAAGGGGAGATTTAATAGAGGCGCTCAAAATTTTGTGGGGTTTTTTATAGAGTAAATAAGAAGCAACTGTTTCCATTGGCAGGAGAAGAACCAGAGGTGAGATTAGAAGAATTTGTTTTACGCAGTGAGTTGTTGTGATCTAGAATGCTCTGCCTGAAAGGGTGGAAGCAGATTCAATAGTAACTTTCAAAAGGAAATTGGAAATATACTTGAAAAGAAATAATTTGCAGGGCTCTGGGGAAAGAGCAGGGGAGTGGGAATTGGATCGCTCTTTCAAAAAACCGGCACAGGCATAATGGGCCGAATGGCCTCCTTCTGTGCTGTATCATTCTATGATTATAAGCCTATGTGAAAACAAATAGTACACATGGGTTTGTAACATGGGCGGGAAAGTGGCGTTGAGGCCAAGATCAGATCAGCCATGATCTTATTGAATGGCGGGGCAGGCTCGAGGGGCCGAATGGCCGACTCCTGCTCCTATTTCTTATGTTCTTAAGCTGCAGGTTCCTTGTCTTGAAAGCATTAAGGAGAAAACACAAATATTGAAGGAATAAAATTTATTTTCCAGAGGTAAACTGAAGCCAGCACCAAATAAAATATTTTTGCACTTTATTTGATGCATATACCAGTGTTTTGGAATCTATGTGGGCATTGCATTTTTTTTTATCTAAAAAGAGAATTTATTGAAAACTACTCTCTACTTGCCATTTAGGAAAAAAGGAAAATAAGTGACTTTTGGATTTTCAACAGATCCCAAAAACTACCTCAACGGTTCTCTCTCACATCCAACTCCACTGCCCCAGTACTCCGAGCAACTCAACCCTCTCTGGACCCAGTTCACATAGACACTGTAACTACTCCAACTCTGTCCTTCCACTTCATGATAGCACTCTTCTCCCTCTCTACCTTCAGTTCAAGCTGGAACTCTCCAATGCCCGACCCCCTGAAGTTAATGTCGACATTTTCCCAGCCTTAGTTATTGTTGGGATTCTCAGAGGATTAAGCAGAGTAACTTCCTATAAGACATGCTGGATACAGGCTATGTTTTAGAAAATAGAGAGGCACAGAACTACTGTGTTTGATATTGATCTAGTACTGTCTGAGCAATCACAGACTTGCTGAAGAAAATGTCATGCAATCCACACTAATGGATTTTTTTTTGGGCGTTGTCCAAACTGATTGACACACAAGGCTAAGTTTCACAGTACTTTTGATAGTCTAGCATGACAATTGGTGCCAGTCAATTGGCTCCTCTGAACAAAAAATAGAAAGGAGCACTCTTACCTCTCCTAACAGCGGATTCTGTGGTCAGTTCCCTAGCAATTTGGCAAAAGGATAGACTAATTTAAAAAGCTAGGTGTAGTATTTGGTCAGTACCAATAATCTCTGCTTTATAACAGTACACTGCCTTGAGTAAATAAAAAGCAATGAATCACAAGGTTCAAAAAAATCAGGGTGGCTCAATGAGGGAGCCACACAGACCACACAGGTCGAGGTCCCATTGTGCTGTTAGCTGATCTCAGTCAGGGATGCGGTCTGGGCACTACCTGTACATTTAGTGAGGACAGGCTTAGACATAATACCCTTGTGTTTAAATAGCCTACCAACAGTAAAGAGCACACATGGAGAATGGTCATTCCAATGAGATTATTTTATTACTCTGCCAATTTTTTTCTCCTCTTCTCCTGCAGAAAATGCTGAGGTCCTGTTCTATGGATGTGGGCTGCCTTACCAAAGTGGCTATTACTCGTGTGCGTCTTGACAGTGGAAGTCAGTAGCCTTTCAATCTCAGGTTTCATTGCAGCTGTGCGTGATCCTTTCTTCAACTGACATCCACATGCACACTTTTCAGCAGGAGTCACTAAAGAAAGAACAGGAGCAAGAATCCCGCTCAACTTTTACTTCCAAACCCAGAGATTCAAACCTAGTCTGAATAGCTCAACTGCTCACTGAGGTTCAGCCATGATCTCATCGAATGGCGGAGCAGGCTCGAGGGGCCGAATGGCCTACTCCTGCTCCTATCTTCTATGTTTCTATGTTCCAGGATGCCCTTTAAAGGCAAATTCATCAAAGTTGCATTCTCAAAGTGGAGCCTTCCTAGATGGGGTGTGGGTTGAAGAAACAGGGCTTAAATGTTATAGCACTATCTCCAACTTGTGCTCTCATTGCTTTGGGAGCCTAGCCTCATTGAATTTCCCTTTTACTCTTTCCAAGAGTCTCTTACACTATGGGTCTTTGCCCTTCACCTTGGTTTCATAATAAAAAATATTTTGGAAGACAAACAACCTTTTTTTAAAAAAATGTAGATTTTTCTAATGCTTTCTCAAAATAGGGGGGAAAAACCGACTAGGAAAAACATTCTATGCATCGTGAAAGGCAAATAGCAAAAATAAACACGTGTTTTAAATATGATCATATAATCCAATTGGATGAAAAATCAAGACGGAGGTGTGGAGTTTCCCACTATGTTCTGCCAAAATGCACTGGGAGTGCAAAAGCAGAAAATAAATCCTCACTGGCTGTCATTTATTAACCCATATTTTTCCAAGTGACAGTTAATTTTGTCCCGGATTATGGTCTCCAATAATTTCCAGTCCACCGACATTAGGCTGACTGGCCTGTAGTTTCTGGATTAATTCCTCCCCCCTTTTTTGAACAGGGGTGTAACATTTGCAGCCCTCCAGTCTCTGGCACCACTCCCATATACAAGGAGGATTGAAAGATTGTGGCCAGAGCCTCCTCAATTTCCACCCTTACTTCCCTCAGCAACCTAGGATGCATCCCATCCGGATGGGGTAACTTTTCTACTTTGAGTGCTGCCAACATTTTAAGTTCCTCGTCTTTATCTAATTTTATCCTATCCAATTCCATTACCTCCTCCTTCTTTGCTGTGAAATTGGCAGCATCCTCTTCTTTGTGAAGACAGATGCAAAGTATTCACTTAGTGCCTCAGCTATGCCCTCCACAAGAGGATTTCCTTTTTGGTCCCTAATCAGCCCCACCCTGTTGTTATCCTTTTATTAGTAACTAATGGTAACTCATTGAAATTGCACTGATAACTAATAATAGTACTGGTAACACTCAGATCCCCCACATAATCAACAGTAATACAATAACTCACTGATTAAGTGTAATGCCCCAATTTCCTACCTGTAACTAGTAGTAAGCCTACAACACATTGATATTCACCCTGAAACTACAGCCAGAAACCCCCTGCACTGCACAAGGTGGAGTCAGGTTCCCCAGTCAATGGCATTTTTAATAGGGCCCATCTCTCTCCCTATCTCCTTGGACTCTGAACTGGAAACCTCAGTCAGAACCGATCTGTACTTTGACTTCACGCTTCAAAACCGTCCGGCATAGACCGACTGACCTGAACCAAACCGAGAAAGGTCAGAAGGGCAGCAGCCTCAGTGCCCACTAAAAACAAAAATTCCTACAACCCACTGAGCTGATGCCAACCCCTCCCGCTCCCACTTAGAACAAATTCAGGCCCATTTCTGCCATCTGTAAACAGCAACTCATCCCCACCACCCGCAGTGAAAAACAAATTTCCCTTCCCACCCACTGAGAAATAACTTGTACCTCTTCCAACCCATTACCCAGAAGCAATGCTGCTCTACCCTCCTGAAAACCTACCCTCTGTAATGTCTCCCTAACTCTTTCCGCTCCCCCGCCAGCAAGATGGAATTAGGGTCTGGCTCAGTGCAGCTCCCCTCTCGCAATGAGAGGAAAATTGGCCCTGTCCTAGTGTCACCCAAACCTTCTCCATCCAGCTTTGCCCCCACTCCTTCAAACCTTGTCTTTCTTCTCTCCCCTATCATCCACTCCCCTCTCCCCATTCTGCCTACTGATAAGAAATGGACCCTGGCCCAGTGCCATGCACCCCTTTGTTATCCTGTGATGCTCCCTTTCCCTCCACCTGCCCTATTCCCCTCTTCTTACCACTCTCCCGGTCTTTCCTCTTCTCTAGCCCTCCCTTCCTCACCTCTCCTATCCCAGTTCCACCTGCCACCTCCCACTTCACTGACCCCCCCCCTCTCCCCTCAACCTGGGTCCAATTATCTCATCACCTTTTAACCTGCCTAACCTGAATACTGGACTTGGTCTTGCCTCCTGTGTGCAACACCATAGAAAATGGACTAGTAATTATAATTGTGCATATAAAAGGGTGGTGAATTCTGAGAGTGTCTGGGAAGGTGATGGAAGTGGACTGTGTTGAGAAATTCAACAGGGAACTGGATAGGTATTTGACAGAGAAAAAGACTGAGGGGTATAAGAGTATGATTAGGGTCTAGTAGTTTTGAACTTTGGGACTGCCCAAATGGACTGCAATGGTCTCTTCTGATCCTATGTTCCTACAAGCTAAAAGGCATCTAAAACTATTACCGGTGCGGATATCAGAAATGATAGAACTCGTCTTCCTGCGGTCTGCGGAGTTAGTTGATATTATATCCAAGGTGGCGGTACAGGTGCAACAATTAGCCTTTGCATGCTGGGGTAGGGAGGGGGGAATTCAGCCAGGGTTCTTGCTGCTGATCAATGTATGGTGACCCTCGGCTGGAACTGCTCTGGTGTGGATGTTGTGCGAGGACAGAAGCATGTTAATCATGGTCAAATAGCCTGCTGACACGCACCGTCCAGGCTCACACTTAATGAATTGTCGCCTCAAGATATTAGAGAGTACCCAGCACCTGGGGAACCGTACTAGAGCAAAAGTCACCACTTTCAACAGATGATAGGGAAAAAAAGATTTTTTTTTAAAACTACTGAACTCAACCCGAGGTCTTTCTTCCCTCTGAAAGGAACCAGAGCCAACTGTCACGATAACCTACTTGCAATCGCTGGCTTCAGGAGTTTAGTCAGTTAGGCATATGCACTATTATGTTACAGGAACTTTAAAGCTAATCTACAATTGTAAAGAAAGCAGCAGAGTGAGTGACCTCTACTGCTTTTTGGTGCAAGGTCATTGTATTGAGCAGACTATCCCATTTCAAAACCAGATGCCAACAGTTTTTGTAAGCATTTGGAATTCTGATTCACTAATTTATTCATACAACACGGCACCATTCAACACTTGAGACAGAACATCTGTGGCACGCAGTTCTGTCATCCTACTCCAGACAATTTGGCAAAAGTACAGAACAGATGTATCCAACCCAAATAATTAAACACTCAACTAGTTTCCACCTTCAGTCACACATTCCCACCCACCACTCTTCTAACTTCTATCGATCATAGGTTACCCCCACCCCACTCCTCTTCCTGCAGTCCACCATTGATGGCAGTGCTTTTAGCCATACGTCACTCCACTCTGGAACTTGCCCCCGAAATCTCTTATTTTGCCACTTCTCTATCCTCCTTCAAGGGCCCCTTGAATGTTAACCTTTTGACTGCTTCTGGTCCCTTCCCTAACCGCTCTCCTACAACCTGCTGGGTGTCCATGCTCCTCCTATAGAGCACCTTGTGACTTTTCATTATGTGAATGAGGCTATATCAATGCAAGTTGCTCACATTTTTATTTACATCCTGAGAAAATGTACAAAACATAATTGCCCTTTACAGAAATCGTATATAATACATTTGGAGCAAAGGGACCTGATGAGCTGTTAAAAAAGCACTCCTGTCTGGAAGCAAAAATATAAAAGGGACTTCTCACAGAAAAATAATTTTCGCACAATATACAAAAACATATTTACAAATCCTTCTGCATACTTGCAAACCTATATTCCAAATGGTATGTCAGAGCTCGGTCAACACCAATTGTAGAACCCCAACTTAGCACACTGAACGGAATCTGGGACTTCTCTGTACAGTTTTGTGCTACACAGAGTGCACTCAGCCAGAGGACCCGACATACACAGTCCTGTAATGTCCAATACATTACAGAAAAGACTGCTTTCACAAATAAGATGAAGAATGTTGATTAATGAAGAAGGACTAAAGGTAGAGCAATCAAAGGCGAGAGGTATTGGGTGTTGATCAGACTTACCAGAAGAACTGAAAGAACCATTGAGGGGGGTGAAATTCCTCTATTTGCTAATTTTAGTAAAATCCACTGTGAGCACAAAGTGGGATCCCCAATTTATACTCAATGACTTTTCTAGTAATATTAGCAAATAGATTAATTTTAACGAAAGGGCATGGAGGTGATCAAGATGTAGTGATTCAGTTGACCAGTGAGAGAGGAGTAAAGGATTTAGCACTAAAAGTTGACATAATGCAGTAACATTAAAATGAAGGAAGAAATATTACATATTGTCATTTTTAAATTATTGGATTTGACTAAATAATACACTTTCTATTGAGCCACGAGAACATGTCAGAGGTTCCATAAAGACTAGATATGGTCATTGTGTGGATGAATCTTACAGAGTCACTGCAGGGTACATCAGCTGGTCACCATTTAATGCCCCATGTGAATAAGGATTATTAGGTTGTTGCCCATATCCTGGTCTGTCCACATATGCAGGAGCCATTACTAGTGTATGATCTGGTGGAATCCCATAGCTAAGATATTGTGCTGGTAGGAAAGGATTTCCTGTGGATTGAGAAGGTAGAAACTGTTGCGCTTGGTGGCAGCCCATGACCGGGAAATTTGTCGGCATGTTCATGTAGAGGTTGATAGCATCTGTGCCCATGGAACAGATGTTGTTCTGCCGTCCCATGGAGCTTCTTGTGGAAGTAGTTGTGGTGCTGGAGGTAGAGTGGCGGGAGGGGGTTCTGATACCAGTTGGAGGAATGGGCTCCAGCAAACGGCTCTGGGTGGGGGCATCCTGCTGGTTCTCCTCTGGCTTGGGTTTCAAGCATCTGCAGCAGCAAACCGCAATGAATGAACCAACTATGATGAAGGCTACAAATATGGAACCAACGATGAGGAATGGCAAATACATAGGAACTGCAAAGGGAAGAAGAAGAACAAGTGTTATCATTGATTCTGCTATAGTAAAAATCAAGTCTTTAAAGCAGCGGTACAAACACCTAAAGGCTTTTTTACATTTCAATTGGTGCAGTTCAGTTGTGTGGAAAACCTCTACTGTGACCTAGGTGAAAACCAAGTTTTTAAAAAGGAGGTTGGTAATAGTAAGGTCACTTTTTTAAGGGGTCAGTCGTGTTTTTTGTGAATACATTTTTAAGCACATGAAGTAATTAAATAATAATGATAAACATTTTAAATTTCATTAATATTAAACAATTTCCCAGTTTTATCTACGATTTACAAAATACTGCAACCTTTTTTGTAATGACTACTAATAAGATGCAAATACATTTTCCTACATAGTCTTACTTTTCCACAGTGGAGACTATTAGAAGTGGGAAAGGTAAATTAGCACTTTGCATAGTCATGTGATGTGACTGCTTTTAACTATGTTCTGAAGTCCTGAATGCTCACAATTCAGGAAATTGTATTCATGTTCTTCTGTCACCTTTTATGGGCCAGAATTTTCTGTGGCAGAGCATCTAACAGCATCTGCCGTTAGTTAGACTTTTCCCCTTGCACGTTTAGGCTTTGAATTTTTTTTGCGTGGTGATTTGCTGAAAGTGCGATCTGATAACGTCGCAGCGAGGGAAACTGGGCATCTGGGACCTGAGTGAACAGGGCAAGCAACTGTGTATCTTCTTAACCAATCAGATTGAAGGATTGTGAAATTAACAGCACAAGGACTGAAAAGGAAATGTAAGTTAGAATGAGTGAATTCAATGTCAAATCAGGTACAGAAAAAGAAAGAGGGAAAGAAAGATTGGATTGAGAGAAAAAAAGTTAAAAAAATTAATTTAAAATTTTACATTTGTAAAATCTCCAACAACAATTAAAACCTGAAGGAATGAGAAATCACAATTGTAATAGTTAATTTTCAGTGCCAGAGAGGTTGACAGCAGTAATTAACACTTATCATATCATTAAAAGGGTACGTAGAGTGAAATGGACAAGATATAACTGTCTGTGGCAAGTTTAGTTCGTATCAACTGCACAAATATGACAATGTCATGCCGTTCAATGAATGGGACCACCACCGAGATGCCATTTTCACAAAGCCAATGGCAGAGAGGTGCAACTCGAACAGCAACTTTTGGATTTCCATGTTTAACCGCACATCTGCCCTCGCCTGAAGTTACTATAGCATTTGCACATAAATAATGGCGAACGCCATTAGCCTCACCGTTATTTTGACAGCAAATTATGGTCCTATATATTTTAATGAAGCTCTTGACAGTTTTGGATACCAGCTTTAGCCACCTGCTCAAATGCTAACTAGAAACTTCAACTGGACAAATAATAGGCAGTAATTAGTCAGTACTGATCTGCGTCGAATTTCATGCTCCATTACACTCCATCTGCACCAATTTTTGCAGCATAACAGACCATAACAGAGTTTGTCAGTGGTCAGGGACAGGAGGGTGTGACCGCGAGTCAGGAAGGTATGGGGACCCAGGATGTAGCGATGGAGGAGTCTCAGCCCTTGACCTTGTCCAACAGGTATGAGGTAGTTGCTGCCTGTATGGACGAGGAAAAGGACTGCAGGGCAGATGGGCAAGCTGACCACGGCACCATGGTATAGGGGGCCATCCAAGTGGGGGGGAGAAGGAAGGAATGTGGTAGTGGTAGGGGACTGTATAGTCAGGGGGATAGATACTGTTCTCTGCAGCCATGAAAAAGAGTCCCGAAGGCTGTATTGCCAGTCCGATGCCAGGGTTAAGGATATCTCCTCACGGCTGGAGAAGAACTTGGAGTGGGAGGGGGAGGATCCAGTTGTCGTGGTCCATGTAGGAATCAACGACATAGGTAGAACTAAGAATGAGGTTCTGCTGAGGGAGTTTGAGGAGCTAGGGTCTAAATTAATATGCAGAACCTCAGGGGTAATAATCTCTGCATTACTACCCGAGCCACACGCAAATTGGCATAGGGTCAAGCAGATCAGAGAATTAAATGCACGGCTCAAAGAGTGGTGTGGGAAGAAGGGGTTTCAATTCATGGGGCACTGGCACCAGTACTGGGGAAAGAGGGAGCTGTTCCGTCGAGACGGGCTCCACTTAAACCGGGCTGGGACTCGTGTCCTGGCGAATCGAATAACTAGGACTTCAAACTAAAAAATTGGGGTGGGGGGGGGGAGGAGGGGTCAGGCGAGGGGAAATTTAGAAATCTAAAGAGAAAGGTCAAGGCAGTAGAGCAGTGTAGCGATTTAGGTAAAAATAAGCAGAGTGTGACAGGAAGGGACAGAGGGGGAAAAGTTCGGTATCAACCATTTTGGGACGTTAACATTGTCTAAGCACTAACTTTGGCGCCCGCGAAAATGAGTTTTAACGCCCCAAGAGGGAAGTGGAGTGCTAAATCAAGCATCCACTTCCTTCTTAGGGCACTAACGTTGAGAGCGGGGCAGAGACTTCAGCAGCGCTGCACACTGGGCCATGCAGCGCTGCTGTATTCAAAGGCTCCTTCCCTCCCTTAAAGGGAAGAGCCATCACTGCAGGCTCTGCAATTTAAAAGTACCTACCTGGACCACCAAGGCAGCCGCGATCCCGCGCGATCAGCCAGGCATTCAAGCAGAGAGATCGATCGCGGGCAGGAACCCGCAAAAAAACTAGAACAGGAAAGGTTAGTTTTTTTCCCCCCACTTACTTCGGTCACCTCGCCTTTAATCAATCATCGCCCCCAAAGCGGCCGGCCGCCCGATGCATGCCTCCTGCAGCTGTCGGTGTTTTTGACCGGCGCTGCTGCAGGGCGAGAGTCAATTTCGGCTCCGGGGTGATACTGGCCGATGAAGTCATGATCTCCGGGCGAGTAGCGCCGCCACAAAACTCCCGCCGAGTATGGCAGGAGTCGATGTCAGGGCCGCGCCAGGTCACATACCCAATTTCACCCCCAGAGAGTTTAACGGTAGCAGGGCTGCAGAGAATAAGGTCAAAGCAGGGAATAATGGTAAAAAATTTAAATTAAAGGCTCTTTATCTGAATGCACGAAGCATTCGTAACAAGATAGATGAACTAGTGGCACAAATAGAGATAAATGGGTTTGCTCTAATAGCCATTACAGAGACATGGTTGCAAGGTGGGAACTAAATGTTCCAGGGTACTTGACGTTTCGAAAAGACAGGCAGAATGGAAAAGGAGGGGGAGTAGCCCTGATAATAAAGGATGACATAAGGACGGTAGGGAGAAAGGATCTCGGCTCGGAAGATCAGGAAGTAGAATCAGTATGCGTCGAGATAAGGAATAACAAGGGGCAGAAAACACTGGTGGGAGAAGTATATAGGTTCCCAAACAGTAGCTATACCGTTGGACAGAATCTTAATCAAGAAATAGTAGGAGCTTGTAACAAAGGTAATGCAATAATCATGGGGGATTTTAATCCTCATATAGATGGGACAAATCAAATTGGCAAAGGTAGTCTGGAGGACGAGTTCATGGAATGTATTCAGGACAGTTTCCTAGAACAATACGTCATCGAACCAACCAGGGAACAGGCTATTTTAGATCTTGTATTGTGTAATGAGACAGGGTTAATTAGCAATCTCATAGGAAAGGATCCTCTGGGGCAGAGTGATCATAATATGATAGAATTTCACATTAAGTTTGAGAGTGACTTGCCTAAGTCCGAAACTAGAGTCTTAAACTTAAATAAAGCCCATAGGTATGAGCGGCGAGTTGGCCAAGGTAGATTGGAAAAATAGATTAAAAAGGTATGGTGGTAGATAAGCAGTGGCTAGCATTTAAAGAAATATTTCATAATTCTCAACAAAGATACATGCCATTGAGAAACAAAAACTACACGGGAAAAGTGATCCATCCATGGCTAACTAAAGAAGTTAAGGATAGCATTAGATTGAAAGAAGATGCTTATAATGTTGCGAAGAATAGTAGTAAGCTTGAGGATTGGGAGAGTTTCAGAAACCAGCAAAGGTTGACCAAAAAATGAATAAAAAGGGAAAAAATAGAATGAGAGAAAACTAGCAAGAAATATAAAAACAGATTGTAAGAGCTTCTACAAGTATGTAAAAAGGAAGAGTAGCAAAAGTAAACGTTGGTCCCTTAGAGGCTGAGACAGGAGAAATTATTATGGGGAACAAGGAAATGGCAGAAACGTTAAACAAATATTTTATATCTGTCTTCACAGTAGAAGACACAAAAAGCATACCAAAATTGGTGGGGAACCAAGGGTCTAATGAGAGTGAGGAACTTAACATAATTAATATAAGTAGAGAAAAAGTACTAGAGAAACTAATGGGACTAAAAGCTGACAAATCCCCTGGACCTGACGGCCTACATTCTTGGGTTCTAAAAGAGGTGGCTGAAGAGATAGTGGATGCATTGGTTTTGATCTTCCAAAATTCCCTAGATTCTAGAACGGTCCCAGCGGATTGGAAGGTAGCAAATGTAACACTGCTATTCAAGAAAGGAGGGAGAGAAAAAACAGGGAACTACAGGCCAGTTAGCCTGACATCAGTTATTGGGAAAGTGCTGGAATCCATTGTTAAGGAAGTGGTTTCAGGGCACTTAGAAAATCATAACATGATTAGGCAGAGTCAACATGGTTTTATGAAAGGGAATTCATGTTTGACAAATTTATTAGAGTTTTTTGAGGCTGTAACTAGTAGGGTAGATAAAGGGGAACCAGCGGATGTAGTATATTTGGATTTCCAAAAGGCATGCGATAAGGTGCCACATAAAAGGTTATTACACAAGATAGGGGCTCATGGGGTTGGGGGTAATATAGTAGCATGGATAGAGGATTGGTTAACGGACAGAAAACAGAGAGTAGGGATAAACGGGTCTTTTTCAGGTTGGCAGGCTGTAACTAGTGGGGTGCCGCAAGGATCAGTACTGGGGCCTCAGCTATTTACAAATAATATTAATGACCTAGATGAAGGGACCGAGTGTAATATATCCAAGTCTGCTGACGATACAAAGCTAGGTAGGACAGTAAGCTTAGAGCACTTCGAGACAGAGCACTTCGAAGATCTCCTTAACCGAGACTCTGTCTTCAATGCGAGTGTCCTCAACTCCATCCCACAGCATGCTACCCACCACCATCTCAGCACAACCCCAGCCCGGCACGAGGTTGAAAAGGCCATCCGACAACTGAAGAACAACAAGGCCTCAGGAGCAGATGGAATCCCTGTCGAGGCACCAAAGCATGGTGGAGAAGCACTACTGGCGCGAATTCATGAACTCATTTCTCTTATCTGGAAGGAGGAGAGCATGCCAGGGGATCTCAGAGATGCCGTAATTGTGACCATCTTCAATAAAAGGTGACAAGTCCGATTGCGGTAATTACAGAGGAGTTTCCCTGCTGTCTGCCACAGGGAAAGTCATCGCAAGAATCCTCCTCAATCGCCTTCTCCCAATGGCTGAAGAGCTCCTCCCAGAGTCGCAATGTGGATTCCGCCCACTAAGGGGCACAATGGACATGATTTTCACCACGCGCCAATTACAACAGAAATGCAGGGAACAACGCCAACCGCTGTACATGGCCTTCTTTGACCTCACAAAGGCCTTTGACACTGTCAACCGTGAGGGATTATGGAGTGTCCTCCTCAAATTTGGCTGCCCTCAAAAGTTTGTCACCATCCTCCGCCTGCTTCACGACGACATGCAAGCCGTGATCCTGACCAACAGTTCCACCACAGACCCAATTCATGTACAGACTGGGGTCAAGCAAGGCTGTGTCATCGCACCAACGTTCTTCTCGTACTTCCTTGCGGCAATGCTCTATCTCACCCTCAGTAAGCTCCCCGCTGGAGTGGAGCTAATTTACAGAACAAACGGGAAACTGTTCAACCTCCGTCGCCTCCAGTCCAGATCCAAGGTCGTCCCTTCCTCTGTCGTCGAATTACAGTATGCAGACGACGCTTGCGTCTGCGCACACTCGGAGGTCGAACTCCAAACCATCGTTAACACCTTCACCGAAGCGTACGAGAGCATGGGCCTTACACTAAACATCCATAAGACAAAGGTCCTCTACCAACCTGCCCCCGCCACACAGTACTGCCCCCCGATTATCAAAGTCCATGACAAGGCCTTGGACAACATGGACCACTTTCCATACCTCGGCAGCCGACTGTCATGGTCTACAGAGCAGTAGTAATACCCGCCCTCCTGTATGCCTCAGAGACATGGACCATGTACAGCAGGCATCTCAAAGCACTGGAGAGGTACCACCAACGCTGCCTCCTCAAGATCCTGCAAATCCATTGGCAGGATAGGCGCACCAACGTCAGTGTTCTCACTCAGGCCAACATCCCCAGCATCGAAGCTTTGACCACGCTCAATCAGCTCCGATGGACGGGTCACATCGTCCGCATGCCCGATACGAGACTCCCAAAACAAGCGCTCTACTCGGAGCTCCGACACGGCAAGAGAGCCCCAGGTGGGCAGAGGAAATGCTTCAAGGACACCCTCAAAGCCTCCTTGAAAAATTGCAACATCCCCACCGACACCTGGGAATCCCTGGCCCAAGACCGCACAAAGTGGAGGAGAAGCATCCGGGAAGGCGCCGAACACCTCGAGTCTCTTCGCCGGGAGCAAGCGGAAGCCAAGCGCAAACAGCGGAAGGAGCGCACGTCAACCCAAGCACCCCACCCACCCGCCCCTTCAACCAACGTCTGCCCCACCTGTAGGCCCCGCATTGGACTCATCAGTCACCTGAGAACTCATTTTTAATGTGGAAGCAAGTCATCCTCGGTTCCGAGGGACTGCCGAAGAAGAGAAGAGAAGGAGGTAGGACAGTAAGCTGTGAGGAGAACACAAAGAGTCTGCAAAGGGATATAGATAGACTAAGTGAGTGGGCAGTAAGGTGGCAGATGGAGTATATTCAAAGCTGAGATAGATAAGACGTTTGGACTCTACGGGAATCAAGGGATATGGAGATCGGGCGGGAAAGTGGAGTTGAGGTTGATGATCAGCCATGATCTTATTGAATGGTGGAGCAGGCTCGAGGGGCCGTATGGCCTACTCCTGCTCCTATTTTTTTTAAAAAGACCAAATTTGGTCCCCTGGGCTTAATATGTTTTTATTAATTCTTGGGATATGGGCATTGCTGGCAAGGTCATCATTTATTGCTCATCCCTAGTTATCCTGAGAAGGTGGTGGTGGGCCGCCTTCTTGAACCGCTGCAGTCCGTGCAGTGAAGGTGCTCCCACAATGCTGTTGGGTAGGGAGTTCCTGGATTTTGAACCAGCGACAATGAAGGTACGGCGATATACAGTATGTCCAAGTTAGAATGATGTGTGACTTGTTAGTGCTGGTGTTCTCATGCATCTGCTGCCCTTGCCCTTCTAGGTGGTGGAGGTTGCGGGTTTGGGAGGTACTGCCAAAGAAGCCTTGGCAAATTGCTGCAGTACATCCTGTAGATAGTATACACTGCAGCTACAGTATGCCGGTGGTGGAGGAGGTAGACATTTAGACTAGTGGATGAGGTGCCAATCAAGTGGACTGCTTTGTCTTGGATGATGTTGAACTTCTTGAATATTGTTTGGATGGGTGCAGCTGCAACAAGTGTAGAGTATTCCATCACACTCCTGACTTGGGCCTTTAGATAGTGGAGAGGCTTTGGAGAGTCAGCTGGTGAGCCACTCGCCACAGAATACCCAGCCTTTGATCTGCTCTATTAGCCAGTGTTTATGAGGCTAGTCCAGTTAAGTTTCTGGTCAATGGTGACCTCCAGGATGTTGATGTTGTGGGACTTGGTGATGGTAATGCCGTTGAACACTGTGGGGGCGTACTGCTCTCTCTTGTTGGAGGTGGTCATTTGCTGGTATTTGTGTGGCGTGCATGTTACTTGCCAGTTATCAGTCCAATCCTGGATGTTTTCCAGCTCTTGCTGCATGCAGGCATGGACTGCTTCATTACATGAGGAATTCCAAATGGAGCTGAACACTGTGCAGTCATCAGCGAACAACCCCACTTCTGATCTTATGATGGAAGGAAGGTCATTGATGAATCAGCTGAATACAGTTGGGCCGAGGACACTGCCCTGAAGAACTCCTGCAGCAATGTCCTGATGCTGAGATGATTGGGCTCCAACAATCACAACCATCTTCCTTTGTGCCAGGTATGACTCCAGCCACTGGAGAGTTTCCTCCTTATACCCTTTGACTTAAATTTTACTAGGGCTCCTTGGTGCCTCACTGTCAAGGGCAGTAACTCTCACCACACCTCTTAATTCAGCTCATGTCCATGTTTGGACCAAGGCTGTAATGAGGTCTGCAGCCAAATGGTCTTGATGGAACCCAAACTGAGCATCAGTGAGCAGGTTATTGGTGAGTAAGTGTATTTTTGTAGTTGTCTACAACTGTTGAAAGCTCAATGACTATATTGTACACCAGACATAAAACAATTCCACCTGATGCTTCAGTTGATACGTACACCACCCAATTTAAATTGAAACTTACAGACCAGGAAGATTCCAGATTGGATCTGTAGTCTATGTTGTGTTAGTTAATCTCAGTCAGGGCCACAGTAAGGGTATTATCATTATTGTCACCTTTCTGTATCCAGTGACTTCTGTTGGTACATGTGGGGTTGTGGACGTCATGTGATGACAGGATCAGGGTTGGATGCGACCCCGGCCCCCTCACACCAGTCAAATAGCTTTATAGTACTCACTGTCTGGGATCACACATGAAACATGGCCAAGTGAGTGAGGTAGTGAAGGACAGCTGGCATCTATAGATTGAACCCAGCAATGGAGTGGAGAAAATTGGTGGGCAAATTCTGTTTGATGAGCACTTCCACACCTACTATGGAAAAACTTCACTTTCAATAATGGAATTTATAGAGTCAGCACTGAATACTGCAATGCAGAACTGTTTTTAAACAATACTTTTAAAACATGGGGTTAATTTTAACATAACCTGCCCAGAAGGAAACTGACAGGATCATGCTGGCCACAAGTTACACCCAGACTGATTTTACTGTTTATGGAGAGTCAAATCAAGATGGGGTGTAAAACGGACTGTGGGCATGATGAGTTACTTTAAAATTACCCCATAGGGTCCAATAGTCATAGAACATCATAACTAGCCTCTGTGAGCAATTATAAACATACTTTTAGGGCCTCCAGCAGCCTAATTTTTTTTCTTCTAACGTAATCTCCACTTGGCAGAAAGAGAGTTTGTTTTGGGACTAGGGGAGTGTCCTGGTCAGCAACTTGGTCAATGGAAGTTATTCATATAAGGATATATATACACACGCACAAACACACTCTGTATACTTACTCCAGCACTTCTTGAATATTTTGGCAACACTGGTAGCAGGCTGCTTAATATTTTTTGTCATTTAAGATGTATATTAAGCATATATTATTTTAATATCAATAACGGTAGAAAAACAACATTGAATCACTATGTTAGAGCTATGGAAAGGGTTAGTTAAGATTCACTAGAATTATACCATTTGAATGAAAGGTTATAGTTATGAAGAAAGAATTGGCTTTTTTCATTAGAACAGAGAAGGTTAAGAGGAAAATCAAAGAGCTTTTCAAAATTCTGAAAGGTTTTAAGAGGATAAATGGTGAAAGATAATTTCCACTGGTTGCTGCATTGGTAACAAGGGAGCATAAATTTGAGGATTCTCAATAGAAGTAGGAAGTGTGAAGATTTTATTTCACAGGGGCGGGGGGGGGGGTTTACATGGTTATTACAACATGGAATGCTTTATTACAAATGACTACTGAGACACAAACTATAACATGTAATGTTAACTCTGTTGCAGGATTGGATAAGTATTGGGAAGGAAGAATATAAAAGGATACAGGGAAAGGGACTGGAGTAGATCATTCCAGTGAAGAGCTAACATTGGGACAGGCATGATTGGCCCAATGATCTCCTGTGCTATAACTTCTATGATTCTACATTGCTAAAAGCATATAAAAAAGCAGAATTCTCAAAGAATTAATGTACTTAAAATTACATTTTTAAAAGTTAATTTAGCTCTCTTTATAGATCAGAGTAAAGGTCACCATTTCCGAGCCACGGCCCAGACGATCCTAGGTTCGATCCCTGGTTGCACTGAATTAGCTGATCTTTCCCAGGGCGATAGTTGGGGCTCGAATGTTGGCTACAGTGCCCTTCTATTAGGCAAGGGAAAATCGGCCAGGATTGCTAATCCTGACCATTATCTGCATGTGGCTGTCAGGTGAGAACAGGATGTTATATTCTGTAATATTCATCTGTAATATTCTCCTGTTGTATAGCCTTCCAACACTCATTGCCAAGGTTCACACGTGAAAAATGGTTAATCGAAGGACTGCCATGGAGCCACACCCCAGCAACAGAGTTAACAGTACACCGGATATACGGCACAGAAACAGGCCATTCGGCCCAACCAGTCCATGCGAAGAGGATACTAATATACACACACACACACACACACACACAGTTATTTTAAAAATCCAAATGGTGTTGACTCTTGATAGAGTACAGTTCCACAGGCCCGAAGATACCAGAGTTTAGGAGACATTTTCTTTACACACATGGGGCTGTTAAGACCTGGAATCCTCTCACAGAGAAACAGTGGTTTAAGCAAACTCCGTAACAGCTTTTGACGGGAAGTAGTGTGGGGGAAAAGCAGGGGATAGGGACTAAGTGGATAGCTCTTTTTGAGAGCTAAGACAGGCACAATGGGCCGAGCGGTCTCCTGTGCTGTAAAATATTATGATTGTATATGAATCAGGAGTGGGGAAACGTGGCTGATTTCTTTCCCTCCTCAGCCCAGGGGAATGAAGACCAATTGTAATGAAATCAGCTAACTGAGCACAGACTGGGGATCCAATCTGGGACCTTCGGGCTCAGGAACATACATATATACAAGTTAGCAGACATATTCCAAGATTGGACCCTTTACTGTACCTGACCTAGTGTCGATGCCATACGTCACGTTAGTAAATTAGAAAAGTCCTGTAGAATATCTATTACAAGATTGTATTTTAGCACCAGAAAGATTTTTTAAAGTTGCTCTTTTCCTCTATTCGAGAGGAGGGAGGGATCGCAAAATTTGGTGCATTTTTTTGTAGATTAGAAGAGGTCAATCAATGATGGTGCTTAAGGTAGAATGGATATGAAGTGTGCCCCTACCTGATGCCGACTTGCTGTGGGAGTCCGGCTCCTGGTGCAGGGTGTTATCGTTGCTGCAGACGCCCTGGTCCAGTCGGTTGTCCAGCAGAGAGCAACAGTACCTGAGACCACACGATCCGCAGCACAAGGTGGCCTCCTGCCCATCGTATCTCTCGGGACACTGGAACCCCGGGTGCCAGCTGCCGTTACTGTCAGACCAGCCGTGGCAGTACTCTCCCGAGGCGGCCTGAACACCCAGCAGCCAGTTAGCCAAGAAAAGAAGCAGTGTCCCAAACTGAGCAGTCCCCATGGCTAAAACTGGCACAAGGAGAACGGTGGGGTTCACAGATTAAAATCCAAAAGCGGACTGATTTAAAAGGAAATAAAGAATAAATAAAATCTCAGTTCCCTGGAAGTCCTGAGCGCGTTACTGGCACTCCACTTTCCTCAATCGATCCCCTGGACCTCAATCTGCGGACAATGAGTGGCGGAGTGCAGGAGTGTTAATTTCTCGGTGTTAAATGGCTCTATTCACGGCGCTCGACTGTTAAACTTTTAGCCAAAGTTACCACGAATTTTCCATCTGCAAAGCAAGAAACAATGTCAAAGATAGAAAAAAAAACACTTTGATAAAATATAAATAAAAGTCGGCAGCGTGCAGTTTTCAAGTACTGAAACACAAATACGATGTTACCCACCTTCCATTCCCTTTTGATTCACAGTCTGTTGTTAAAAAAAATTCTTTCACTTAAACTCTGGCAAGTGGGTCCTAATAGGCTGTGCTTGCTCCACCAATCCTGATTTAAAATACCAACCAAGTTACGCCTTTAAGGATTTGTGCTCCGCCTCTTGGGTAACACCCACAACCTGATTACCATATACAGGACATCGGCTTTGATTCACGATCGATCGATCGCGCATTTAACACCATTATTTTAATATATATATTAAGTGCTAAATTTTAAAAATATAGTGGCGTTCAATTGAAAGGCTTGTTTCTGGAAGATGTCAAAGCTACTTTTTTTCAAAAAATCAGGAGAGTTTGTGGTGCCCACCAGTTGATGTGGTTAAGTTTAAAGCCCATCTGATATTTAAAGTAAAAATTGGAAAAATTAACGATGTGGAGCATTTAGGGACAGCGCTTAGAAACGGGTAAAATGAAATCTTTGGGAAGTACACTGTTAGCCTTCTTGAACCATTTTGTAACTGGCATTGAAATGATGCTGTGCGAATTAATAGTTTATGAATGCAAATTAAATTCCTTTGTCTGCTGTTTTTAACAGAAGGATTAACCCATTCAAAATAAACTGGTTCAAATAAATAGGTTAAACCCTCTGTTAAAATAGTTGTCAAAGGAATTTTGTATAAATGTGTAAAATATTTACACTAATATTCACAGAGCATCATTCCAGGGCCTTTATGTTATAAGGGAATTATGATGCGGAGATGCCGGTGTTGGACTGGGGTGGACAAAACTGAGAGGTCACACAACACCAGGTTATAGTCCAACAGTTTTATTTGAAATCACAACGCAAAATCATCGAGCAGAAACTGATAGCCAAGTTCCGCACTCATGAAGACGGTCTCAACCGGGATCTTGGGTTTATGTCACGATACATGACGTGATCCGGACTCGAGTCGTCGTTGGCTTGTTCACAGATGTGATTCCCAGTAAAAAAGTAAAAATTTTAAAGCTTATCGTTTTACATACAGACGGCAGCTTTTGACACGTTAGACCCCCTGCGACTCCACCTCATTGTCTCAGTTGTATCTTGCTATGTCTTTGATGTGGTACCTTCCTGGCTGACCTGATTAACTTTATCACACCTCGGCAGATAGTCAGGATGATTTAATTTAGTTGTCTGCAATTGTAAGGTACACATGCATTGTTCTCTATCTATATATGCTTTGGCGATTCTGTATCTTTTTACTTCACCCGACGAAGGAGTAGTAAGCTCCGAAAGCTTGTGATTTCAAATAAAACTGTTGGACTATAACCTGGTGTTGTGCGACTTCTCAATAAGGGAATTATGACATAGGTCACTGGAATTGTTTTCTTTCTTCTCCTGAAGACATTCAACCTTGCTGGGGTACCATTTCATGGGCGCCAATTACTCCATGGTAGCTGATCCAAAAAGCTATTGTTCATGTATATGGGAAATGGCAGAGAAATGGGATTAGAATAGATAGTTTCATCTTTAAAGCTGGCACATGGACAATGGGCCAAATTGACCTCTTCTGTGCTGTCGTTTCTATGATTCTAAGTGTCAGGCTAGAAAGTCTGTGTCTGCAGGTGATTATTTTTTTCTCTCTTTAGCTGATGCACACTGCAAACCAACTGTCGAGATTTAATGCCTGTTGTAGCCAAGATCAGCAACCTCAGCACAAACTGGGAATTGAACCTGGGACCTTCTGGTTTGTATGATTCAAATCTGTGCTGCCTTTACTGAACCTGAGCTTTTGGGAGAGCACTCGTCCGGGTCCAGTATTGGCTGGAAAAGTAGGAACTCCCAGTGAAGCGTCTCCCTGCCCCAGCTTCACTGCCTCTGAAATGGCTGGACCTGCAAAGAGCAGAAGAGACGCCACCCCTCACAATGCCAAGTGGGAGAGTCAGCCATTCCTAAAACCCTGGGCTTGAACTTGATATTTTTGCCTGGAACTGTGACTCTGAGCTGCATTTGGATTGTGTAGTCTGAGTGTGTGCATTGTACCTCATTGCCTCAGGGTGGTCCAGTCAACTGTACTGATGGAATACTTTTCTTTAGCTTCAGCAGTTTCTGCTTAAACATTTTTCAAAGTTATGTGAGGAGTAGTTAGAGGACAAATTTCAAAATCTTTATACTGGTAGAATTAATGTTAAATAATTTTATATGAGAGAGAGAGAGAGGGAGAGGGAGAGGGAGAGTTCTGATGAAGGGTCATCGACCTGAAACGTTAACTCTGTTTCTCTCTCCACAGATGCTGCCTGACCTGCTGAGTATTTCCAGCATTTTCTGTTTTTATTTCAGATTTCCAGCATCCGCAGTATTTGGCTTTTGTGTTGTGGAGAGGGAGAGGGAACTCATTGTAATTAAGTTCATTTTTTAAAAACACTGTTGAATTTTGAAGAAATCCATGTTTAATGATCTCATCTGGTTATCACCTGTGACAGTTAGTAAATTTTAACATTTTAATTGTTAACAGCTGTCAGACACAGAAAGGCTTGGAGACATAAAGACACCCAGAGCGTCTTTCCTCATTTCATTTGCATTTCCAAATAACGAAAAAAGAGTTGAATTTTGAAAGTTCTAATTACCACCTGTCATATTTTGTTGATAGTGATTAGAATGTTTGCATAGTTGAGAAAGAGGGAGAGAGATAAATACAGAGATAGATAAAGAGACATATCCAGGAACCAGTGATATCTGGTGATCTCTTTGGCAGGTGAGGCACACGCTATACATGCCTAACCAAGCCAGCTTGTCACCATGACAACTGGCCCTTCGTACATGTGCAATGTCTTTGAACACACGTACTGCAAAACAGTAACAGAGTCCCAGTCAACCCGAGGAGACGCTTAAAAGTGTAAAGAAATCTGAAAAAATGCAGTTCTGCAAATGGTCATTCATCTGCAAGTTACAGTTTTGCACATGGAGCATTCTAAAACAGAGAAAAATAAATCATGTGCGTGCCATTCTGCAGTCATTGCAAGTCTGACAATTATAGTGAGGCAGTGGCTCACTTGTCTCACCTGACAAGCTGCCTCTGCCTGGAATCAATCACAAAACACCAAATTCAGTGTTTCCAGACATCCCTTAGAAAGTCACAAACCAGTGCTGTCACACATAAGGTTCCCCCCCCCCCTCCCCCTCTAACCAATGCTGTCAGGCCCATGCCCTGCCCTCCCCTCACTGCTGACAGACACCAGGAATCCACCAGTGACTCAAACCGCACATTCAACCCACAGTTGTGGCAAACCTCAGCTCTGGGTTCTACAGTTCTGCCAAACCCCAGATTCCTCCTCCACATGACAGATCAAAGAACCCCCTTCCCCCGCCCCGATGCTGCCAATCTTCAGCAGCCTCACTGCAATATTGTCAAACTCCAGGAACCCCATCCCTGTTCTGCAAAACCTCAGGATTATTCCCCAGTACAGACAAAGCCCAAGAACCTTCCACACTGCTACCAAAGCCCAAGACTTCTCCCACTGTTACTAAAGTACAGACTGCCTCCCAAGTGCAGCTGAGCCTCAGATATCTACCTCTAATTGGTGCATTTTGAATACCACTTTACTGTGTAGTCTCAATATTAAAAATATGTAGGGATAAAAACTAAATACGTCAATCCCCAAAAGCACCAGGAAAGATCCCAGAATGTATTTTAATAAAAATTGAATTTGACTTATTCAGTCACTGTAAATCAAAGGCCCAGATGTTATCCACTACATGGCATAAACACCTGTATTGTTATAAAACAGCAAATCCCGTCTCACCATGAGCAACGCCACTGAGATTTACTAGTAATATATTAAAAAATCTTATGTCTGCATGTACTTCTTGTCAAATTCTATTATAAAACCCTATGTCCACATGTACAATAGAAACTGCATATGTAACCTTGTCATGCTGTCGTTACACTAGTGGAGGTACTGCAGTGGGAGGTCGTAATTACAGCATGACAAGTTTACTTAGTCAGTTCCCAATATAAATCTGGACATAGGAACTTATAATGGAAATATATAAATAAGGATAAAATGTGCAACATTAAAATGGGAACTGAATTACATGCTCACCCTGGTTTAATTATTTCCCTCTAACTCCACTTCACCTGAAGACTAGATGAGGCCTTCACTCCTCATGTGCAATGGCACGGAAGATCAATTAGTAATAAACAATAATACTTGCATTTATACAAAATCTTACGTCAAAATATCTCAAAGCAGTTCACATAATGAATGTGATGAATGGCCAGTCAACCCATTAGGCAATAATAAGATGTTGGCTAGGACACCAGGATGACAACATGCTTCTTTTTGAAAAGTGCATAGGATCTTTAACATTTACCTAAACCACAGGACCAACCAGAAGTGATCTCAAGTTAACATCGCATCTGAAAGATGGAACTTTCAACAAAACAGCACTCCTTCAGTATTGCACTGGAGTGTCATCCTAGGTTATAAGGTGTGGAGTGCTATCAACTCAGCCAAACTGACAGAAGAGTAAGATAGAAAGAGGAGGGAAGAAAATTGTGGAATAAAATCAATCAAAAGTAAAACTACTCAATCCTTTTCATACAATGTAATTCACAACTATCATTCTCTAGTAGTTCGAAATGCAAACAAAATTTACATAGATAAATTATTCTGAAGTTGTTGAATTATGATTTAAATCCTGTTTGAGAATTTGAATTCAGTTTTAAAAAATCTGGAAATAAAATGCTGGCATCAGTAAAAGTGATCATGAAGCTGTCAGATTGTCATAAAAACCCAACTGGGTCACTATTGTCCTTTAGGGAAGGAAACCTGCCATTCTCATCCGGTCTTGCCTACATGTGACTACATGTCCCACACCAACGTAGTTGACTCTTAACTGCCTTCTGAAGTGGCCTAACATGCCACTTAGTTGCATCAAACCACTGCTCAGGACAACTAGGATTGGGCAATAAATGCCGGCCTTGTCAGCAATGCCCACATCCCGAGAATTAATACATTTAAAAAAAATTAAAAGTAGTAAGCAAGTATTCGCAACATTAACTTGTCACATTAAATGACAAATTGCATCTATATGGTGCTTTTAACATAATAACACATCCTAAAGCATGTCATAGAGGCGAAAACAGAAATTGAGCAGTGAGAGAAGAATAGTTAGGGGAGTTATTGAAACCCATGTCAAAGAGGTAGGTTCTGAAGAGACTTTTCCTGGAGCAGATGAGGTAATAAGACAGAGAAGTTTGGGAATCCCAGAGTGTGAGACCAAGACAGCTGAACACTTTGCCACCAAAGGTGGGTGGAGAGAGAAAGATGCAAAGGAGGTCAGAATGAGAAGATTAGAGGGTGTGCAGTGGCATGTAGGACTGGAGGGAGTTGATGAAGCCAAGGATTTGAATTTGATGCATTGGGGGATGGGAAGCTAATAGAGGTCCAAGAGAACAGGGGTGACAGTGGAGCAGGACTTAGTGCAGGATAGAATGTGGGCAGCATTCATGTTGTACAGTAATACTTACTCCAAATAATATATTTACAGATGTAGAATTTAAAGTAAAACAATGATTATAGTTAGTTGCCAGTAGGTGGCTGCTTTAGAAGGAGTTAAAAAAGAAAAAAAACATTACTTATGATGGGACTGGTTTTCAAGCCCAAATGACAGCAGCAGGTTGGTTCTTTGTTCACTCAAGTCGAATTGTTTTCTGGTGCCAACATTACCACCAGTCATCTCTATGAAGTGCTTGAAGCGCTCACTCCCTCTTTGTTCCTCCAGTTGCCTCGCTTTATTCCTATTCTCTTGAAAATGTTAACTTGTGTCGGGCTATTGTTCCATATGTGCCAGCTGCCTTCCAGTACCTCATTCAGAACAAAAATTCTTCACAATTGAGCCTGGAGAGTGTCACTCGGCTTTTCAATGATATGAGCCATCACAGCTAAACGCAACATTATCCTTATCTGGTATTCGTTTTCCAGGGTAGCTGGATAGAATTCAGGAATGGGAATCCTAATCAATTTTCTCCTCCCTAGCCTGAGGCTACTGAAGGTATCTGTACTATCCTCACTGCTGTGCCAACTGAGGTTGGAAAATTCAGCATAGACCTATAAATTTAACCTTGAACCCCATCTGATCCCCACGACCATTTTCATTGGTCTACCGTCAGATTTCATTGAAACAGTTCCAACAATTATCTCCATCTTTTTGGATACGGTGAATGTAATAGTCTTGCTCAAATATCCGCTCAGGTCTCTTTCTTTCAAAATAGGTGGATGATGCTAAGTAGATTTTCTTTTGGAAAGGACTTCCATTGCTAAGCTTAGCTTGTATCCTCCTTTTTGATAATTTTCGCCCTTCCCCACTGAAATCTGCTGGGGTATAGCTCCTTTGGCTGTTGGCAGTCCAATAGCACCTCACCAAAGTGGCCATTCTTCATGTGTGAGCACAGGCACTTAGGCCAATTGTACCACTTTAGTTGTTGCTCAGTTAACTTAGAACAGACCAGGAATTAAAACTCAGACCTTCTGATCTGTATGGTACAGTTCTACACCAGTCAGTATATTTACCACAGCAGCCATCTCATTTATAGAACCATTTACTCATTATCATTAATTTAATTTGGAGTATTGGCTGATTTAGTCACAAACTAAAGAAGATTACAAAAGTCTTGCATTTATATAGCGCCTTTCATGACCTAAGGATGTCGCATAGCGCTTTACAGCCAATGGACTACTTTTTTGAAGTGGAGTCACAGTTGTAATATAAATAATGCAGCAGCCAATTGGCGCACAGCAAGGTCCCACAAATGACCAGATAATCCATTTTTTTTGTGATGTTGGTTGAGGGATAAATATTGGCCAGGACACTGTGGAGAACTTCCCTGCTCTTCTTCGAAATATTGCCATGGGATCTTTTACGTCCACCTGAGCGAGCAGACGGGGCCTCGGTTTAACATCTCATCTGAAAGACGGCACCTCCGAGAGTGTAGCACTCCCTCAGTAATGCATTGGAGTGGCAGCCTGGATTATGTGTTCAAGTGTCTGGAGTGCAACTTGAATTCACAGCCTGACTCAGAGGTGAGAGTGCGACCAACTGAGCTGCGGGTGACTGTGAAAACATATCAATAAAATTGTAGAACACAAGGAAAGGGGGATGTCAAGGACACGATTTCAAAGAAATAGTGGACTCGTCTAGAACTAACATAGGTATTTGAAATATGACAGTGTGCTTATTTTATTCTCGTTTTATTTCTTCAGATACTTTCAGACAACACAAACTAGAATCTTGCTGAGAAGATATTCTGGTGACTGCAGGCGGAGATCCCTCATGCCTCCTGAAATGCCAATGCACAGCCAGCCAGCAAGGGGTGCTGAGATGGAACTCGTGCTGATTTTCTCTCCCCTGTGTTGGATAAGCACTTCACCACTACATAAATCTACTTAAGTCTAAGAGCAAATATTCACCAAGGCTGAAACTTTAAGCGCAGGTTTCCCAGTTCATGGAACAGTGTGCTAACAAATGATGCAAATGGTCCACTGTGACAGCATGTTTAGATAAGAATTTCTTCGGGGCAAAGCAATTTTAAATTTTAGCTCATAACTTTTAATAGAAAACATCTGAACTAACTTATAAATCCTTTACAATCTAATATTGTGTGTGTGTGAAGGTATTTACTGTGGAAAGGTCTTTGTGGTCACAACTGATATATTTTTAATGTGTTTTGTGGTGTCACCGGTTTTCTCCTTTATAAAAGATGGAGAGGCAAAAATATTGCTGCAAACTTTAGGCAATTTTTTTGCTAGTAAAAATGGAGACCCATGGCTGGAATCATCAGGAAGCAAAAAATGTTCAAAAGTATTTTACTTAAATAAACACACTTAATAATACATTATTGAAACAATATGCCAGAATGTTATGTTGATTGCACAACAGTTTTTCCAGCAATTTCCAGATACAGCGCCTGCGGCACCATCTAGTGACTACAAGAGGAACAGACCATGTGTGAACAGCCACGTTGAAGGATTCATTTTTGTACCATTCGTTTTGGGAAAGTTAACACTGCAGTCCTGATTTTATGAGGCTCTGCTGGCACTTGGAGCCTTGGTGTGCGGCTTCACATGCCCAATTTGCAAATATTCGAACTTTGTAAGGCATCACTTTGCTGGGCCAAATGAGGCAACGCAGCAGGCAACTGAAAGTCTCACTTAAATTGTGTAATTATTTAAATAAAGTCCCACGCTGAATTTTATCATTTTTGGCAAAGCTCCACCTCCAGCACATATAAAATGGGTACATGCCAGTTCTACAGGCCTGGCCAGCTTCAACATTATTCTTAAAGCAAAGTTGCTGTCATTGGAGTTGGTGGTGAACTGTTAGATTTTTTTTTGGTCAGTGAGCATTTATCTTCTTCTGCATAACTCTGTTTGCCTGTGCACTTCTGCAATTTAATGAATTGCTTTAAATTCCTCAGGCAAGACTTTTCTGCAGTCTTTTCAATTGTTGCAGTTACAATTTGCGACTAATAATGCTGTGAGGATGGGAATCTGTTAGTGTATGCTCATTGTGCTACATGAATTAGATGAGGAAAAATGGTTTCATGAGGAGCTAAAATCTTCAGGTTAAGCAACATCTCAGGTGGTATGCTCACTCCTGTAAATACTCAAGGACTAGATTTATCCGAGGAGACCTGTCTTTGCCGCTGTAGAGACAATTTCCCATCTATTCCATCTGCTACAGGCTGAATTTTCAATAAATTCATGGACTGGGACAACTATGAACGTCACAACAACATCAAACTTCTATGTTACAGGATCCTTCCAAATCACCATGTTTAGATTTGTTCCATACTTTGCCAAAGAGACAGCATGTATACAAAAGTAGCAAAACTTATTTTGGCACTTCTGATGCGACTGCATTTTTTTTTTTGCATCTGCGCCTAGAGCTGGGAGACCTTATTAACTTGCTCTGCAATTTCTACCCATGCAGCTTGGATCTTGATTTAACAAGAGAGTAGCCTTTGGCTTTAAAATAAAAAAGGCCATCCTCCTCAGCTGCAACTTCTGCAGCAGGACCTCCAACAACTCACCTGAAAAGACTTCATTGCACACATTTTCTAACCTAACAGCAATGAAACTCCTTCTACAGCCAGGTTAATTTATAAAAGTAGTCCATTATCCTTTACTGGCGAGCAGTAACCCTTTAAGAGCTGCTGCCACTCCTGATTTTGTGCTTTGCAACATAGGCCCACTTCTGAGCATGGAAAACATGCAAACAGAGCATGTAGAAACTAAGGGGAAGAAATTATTGTGCAAAATTTGATGAAGCCAGTCCTTCTTGCTGCTGGTATAGGCAGGTCAATGCTTTGGGTGAGTGCAGCCCTGCTTTTGCCAGTCTCCCAAAACTGGGGCCTATGTTAATTGAAAGAGCAACTTTCTTTTCACCAATAGGGAGGAAAGAAAGCAAATAACCAAAAACAGAATAAGCTCCCTCAATGGTTTGCTTGGCAAAATGCAACTGAGACACACAGATTAGAACGCCTCAACTTCAATTCCTGGTGTGTGCCGAGTTTGCTGATTTCAGCTGGGCCAGCAGCAGAGATACTACAATTCACCTCAAGAACCTTTGGGGAAAGTGTAAGTGTGGTCGTGGATCTCAGGTGAGGACAGGAGAAGCTCTGCTGTGATGCCCTCATAATTGAAAGGCCTTTTAACACTCCACTGTCTTGGCTCACACATGAAGAATGGCCACTTGAGCAAGATACCGGAGGGCAACCAGCACCCATGGAAGCCCATCCCAGCATGAGCGAGCGCCTTCAGAAGAAAACGGGATAAAACTGGAGAGAGAAAAAAACAGCTTACTACGACTACAATGGATAACTGAAGCCTAGTTTTCTGATCTGTGTTATTTTAACACCGGTGCTAACCCATTTCTTTTATCTAACAACCAGCAAAAACAGCAGTCTATCTTCCAGTTCATCATGTTGTCATTTTGTTCCATCTCCACTTTTTTCTTTTCTCCTTTTGGACATGTCGGGCAAGTAATTTGACATGAGGGAACATTCCATGATAAGTTGCAAAATTTCTATATTTACTATGTTGTATAATTTGTTGGCCGAGAACTGTAATTTTGCATACGAGTTCCCCCAAATAGTGAAATTGCTGGGCGCTGATTGATCACTTGCCCTACCTATGAAACATTCATCCATTGTGGACAGAGGTTCCCAGTTTCTAATAGTTCAAAAACATCTGGAGCAGATTTATTTCTGTTCCCCTTCCTCCTTTTTTCACCAATTTTCTGCCTAGCACTCCCCTATGACTGCTAGACTCCTTATTTGGGTATGATTCAATGGTTTCCAGATGAGAATAACTGTAATGGCCCGGAATTAAATGCCGATATTGGCGAAGAATGCCGTAAGTTGCACCGTTGTGCTCTTCGATCCTCCAATGGGGAATTCACGCCACAATTTGCTGGAAAAGTCATTAGATTACGCACCGCGAGCATAGCGGTGAATCGGGAGCACGGCCAAAGTCTGATACACATCCAAGGTACCGGGCTTGACACAGAACACAATGGGTTATTTCATGTTTCCATAAAAGTAAAAGAGCTAAATAATTTTTGCAGGTTTCCCATTTTCATATTTAAAAATTTCTTATTTATTAATTCATTTTTGTTGCTTATAATCAGAACAGTGCAAAAACAAGGGCCGCTCATTGTTGTTGTTGCACATCTTGGTTAACTTCACATCTGACAGTCTTTCTTGTCGGTAAATAGCTGGTTGCTTTATTTTAAACAACGTTATGACACTAAAGTAACTGAGAGACTGAAGCGGTTATCTCCTCACACATGCAACCCTCACCTCCATATATCAGTTTATTTCACTCCCCTTCTACCCCAAACAGGGTTGTCGTATCAACCTGACTCAGGGTTATATCAGGGTTATAGAATGCTAGACGCTTTATTGGCCGAATGCTGGAGTTTCAATTATTTACCATCTGCACTTCTAACAAAGATCAAATGTGTTTGGTAAAATTGTTTATATTTACTGATGATAAGATGGACTAGTATGAAAAGAGATTCCTTTAAACCACACTGAACAAAGTCAGGAAGTCTTTGCATCTCCCATTACTAGACTTACGCTTTTAAATAAATCAGTACAATCCCACGACGTGTAATCAAGTTGTTCCAAAATAGCAGCATTTGATTATAACTCTCAAACATTTTAGACCCAGGGAATTTTATTTAGTGGGCAAATTGTGTCAAAACATGCTGAGCAATTGAATAATTTACTGATTCTGAGCCCTTCAGCAGCATTCTGTAATGGTCTAAGTAGCAGTGGTGATCACAGTGGTGCAAATTCAGCAAGCTCGATCTCGTTTGGCTGAGCCTGGTCCATTTAAATCAGGTGTACGGATTCTCCATTTCACTTTCAGCTGTAGCGCGTGGTTAGTGGTGGTCGGGCTGCTAATAATACCATAAGAAATAGGAGCAGGAGTGGGCCATTTGGCCCTTCGAGCCTGCTCTGCCATTCAATAAGACCATGGCTGATCTTCTACCTCATCTCCACTTTCCTGCACTATCCCCATATCCCTTAATATTCAAAAATCTATCAATCTCTGTCTTGAATATACTCAACAACTGAGCCTCCACAGCCCTCTGGGGTAGAGAATTCCAAAGATTCACCACCCTCTGAGTGAAGAAATTTCTCCTCATCTCAGTCCTAAATGGCTGACCCCTTATTCTGAGACCCCTGGTTCTAGACTCCCCAGCCAGGGGAAACATCCTCCCTGCATCTACCCTGTCAAGCCCTATAAGAATTTTGTATGTTTCAATGAGATCATCTCTCATTCTTCTAACCCTAACCCTAAAGAGAATATAAGCCTAGTCTACTCAATCTCTCCTCATAGGACAATCCCCCCCCATCCCAGGAACCAGTCTGGTGAACCTTCGTTGCACTCCCTCTATGGCAAGTATATCCTTCCTTAGGTAAGGAGACCGAAACTGTACACAATACTCCAGGTGTGATCTCACCAGGGCACTGTATAATTGCAGTAAGACGTCTTTACTCTTATACTCAAATCCTCTTGTAATAAACGGCAACATACCATTTGCTTTCCTAATGCTTGCTGTACCTGCATGTTAACTTTCAGTGATTCGTGTACAAGGACACCCAGGTTCCTCTGAACACCAATATTTCCCAATCTCTCACCATTTAAAAAATACCCTGCTTTTCTATTTTTCCTACCAAAGTGAATAACTTCACATTTCTCCACATTATATTCCATTTGCCATGTTCTTGCCCACTCACTTAGCCTGTCTATATCCCCTTGAAGCCGCCTCACAACTTACATTCCCACCCAGCTTTGTATCATCAGCAAACTCCTCACGGTTCATGCATAGGTTGATTGTGACTCAGGTGAGTGTGTTTTGGAGTGGTCTTTACAGACTGGGTCCTTTCAGCAGACTGAGTTCTCTAAATGGAAGTTATTGAACTGCAGTGCAACACTCGGTTTTCCAATATTGTTGTTACCAGGTTTTATCAATACCTAGCACCAAATTATCCCAAACGGAGGTCCTTTGCATCATGAATTCTTTACATGTTTGGAACCACATACATGTGCGAACAAGTATTCTTCATCATGAATATCAACAAGACTAAACTACGTTCTCAACTTTGTGACACATACCTGAACTTGATACTCAAGATAGATACAGACCAGTCATTTACTCCAGATGTTGATGCAACTGTTCAAGTGAAGAGGTATCAGGGAGCAATAGCAGTAAATAGAACTTTTTATACATAGCGCCTTGTTTGATGCCGTTAACAACTACAAATGGCGCAGATACGTGATTCACAGAATGGAATGCCTTTGACAAGTCAACAAATACCATGTAGCAGTTCTGGTGCTCTTCTCTACATCTTTCCTGGATTTAACGAGCTAAGAAAATCATGTCAGATATTCCGCAGTCGCATTGGCTTTCTGGGAGAATCTTTTCCGCTAGTTGTGTATTTAATCAGCAGGGTATAATGCGGGAAAGTGGTGACTATCGCAGCATGACCGATCACCTTTGTGTTTGTAGAGGTGCTCAATGTTACTGTCTTTGAAATCTTGAAGCACAGTTTCATGTTCCCAGATTTTATTGTAGCCTCATTTTAAGATTGTGGCCCCTGTGATTGTAGATCTCTGCAGTTTGTCTTAAAATAACTTAAATAGGAGGGTTGGGCTTTAATCTCTTCCAATTAGTCTGGGCAATTTAACTTTTTTTAATCTAAGTATTGTAATGATCAATAATGTTAAATCCTGTACACCCAAAGCAGCTGAAATACAGGAGTTTGAGGTGAGATGTTTAATTAAAATCAGGGAATCGTTAAAGCAGTAACTTCGCTAGCAGAAAAATTTCATATTTACAATACAAAAGGTCCAAGAGATCCACAATATTTACTATTTGGATTTTTTCCCCCTCACACAGTAGTTAGTTCATGGAATTTGGGGGCTTTTGTTCTTGTTACAATGCAGATTGTATAGAGTAATGGTGAATCATTCCCTGTCAAAGGAGTTTAACACACGATCTCCAGAACCGTAGATGAATGCCAGACCTTTACAGAATGTTAGTAAATCCAAACGTAAATTATCCTAAAGCCTAAATCCTAAAGCCAGGGTCTGAAAGCCAAGAAATTTCTTGATTATTTTGGCAGATTTCCAGATCTCACAAAAGGTTTGCATCTGACATGGAGACAGCAATTTCATGCAGTATTATTCACACCTTTAAATAAATTTAGCCTTAGTATTTACTATATAATCATTCAAGGAAATTATTTTTGGCTTCAAATGCACCAAGAAAGTGACAAAAATAAAAACGCTTTGGGAGCATGCCCCAGACATCCCAAGAAATAAATTTTGCACAATCACAACTCACTTCAAAAATTTCTAAATTCACCATTGAAAAATTGCACTTGTGTACAAGTTCATGTCCTCTTGCACTCACGTTGGGACTACTTTTTGTATGTTATACATGAGGCCACTGTGTTACAATTTGCTGCAAAAAAACAAACTCAATTGTAGGATGCGATACCAAAATTCTAATAGAAATCCTGAAATCTAATATATTAAAAAGGTTTTTAAACTTATTCAGTTGCATTGAACCAGTAGCCTTGGTCATAAGCCTTTATTCAGAGCTGTTTGTCTGTTGTATGTTATATTGAGTTGTCTGTTTTTTAAAACTGTTAGTCAGCTTTTCTGAGTTTTATGGGTTGGCATGTATTCCCCTCCTTAACCCAGGGGCTCAGAGTCCACTTGCAACACCTTTACTCTGGGGGAGATCATCTAACTCAGCAAACAACATTCCCCCCCCTCCAAAAAAGTGGGAGGCAACAAGATCAATAATTTTTTTTAAAATCATATATGAGCAAATTAATTTGAAATGAGTAAGTGTTGTTGGATCTGGGAACCAGCGCTGCAGAGTGAAGGCTATATGAAATGGTGGCCTTCACCTGAACGAAAATGGCCACAATGTCCTTGGCGGCGGCGGGGGGGGGGGGGGGGGGGGGGAGGAGGAGGAGAAGGGGGTGGGGTGGGGGAGGATTTAAACTAATGTAGTCAGGTAGCTGGGGAAAGTCTTGGTTTGGGACTAGAGTGTGCGAGCAGGATTAACAATGCTGCTGGAATGGAAATAGAAGGCTTAGCTGAAATAAAGTGAGAAAATATTAAAGCAAGGGGGATAAAAAGGCCATGAGGTAGTGAAAGATAAAAAAAACAATTTTACCGCAAAGAGCATCAAACATTTAAAAGGGTCAACGTTCCAAAAAATTGGAGTCTGAATTGAGTGGAATGTATGCAAATACACAAAGCATTCAAGGCAAAACTGGTGAGTTTGAAGCATTAGTGACCAAAGCGATATGATTTAGCAGCTATCACATTTGGACAGGATGAGAATTTAATATTCTTGGTGCTAACATTTTCAGGAGAGAATGGTAGGGAAGAAAGGAGGTGGCAGTGTTAGTAAAATCACTATGCTAGAATGCAGGGATGTCCTGGGGATTGCATAGAGACAGAATCCATATGGACAGAGTTAAGAAATAGGAAGGGAGATGTTAACAATTCTCAGTGTGCATTACAGGTCGCCAAACAGTGAAGACTAAGTAGAGGTGGAGATCTGCAGACAGTTCAGTGAGATATGCAAGAACAGGCACTAACATTGGGTGATTTTAACTATCCCAAAATAGACTGGAATAAAGGCAATGTATGTGGTCAAAGCGGTGAATGATTTTTAGAATGCATCCAGGACTGCTACTTAGATCAAATATTTCTAGTCCAAAACGAAAAAAAAGCTTGATTTTGTTTTGGAAATGAAGTGAGCAAATAAAGTGATGCAAGAATAGGAGAATAATTGTGAAACAGTGACCACAACATCCAAGAATAGAAAAGAATATTGAAGAGTCAAAGAATTAGCAGAACTCAGGGCAGATAAGCCACCGGGTCCTGATGGTTGCAACGTAGACTGTTGAAAGAAGTCAGAGAGGAGAGAGCAGAGACTCTGGCCATCATTTTTCAATCCTCATTAAATCTGCAAATTGTACTAACCAATGCAACATCTGTGTTCAAGAAGGGAAAGGAGGATAAAATGGGTTACAATAGACCAGTTATGGGCAAACCTATACAATCCATAATGCGAGATAAAATTAGTGAGCCTTTAGAAATGCATGGCTAATCAAGGATAGTCACCATGGATTTATGTAAGGCAAGTCATGTATTTTTTGAAGAAGTGGGAATTGTATGGGTCAGTAGCGAGAACTCAGTAGATGTGGTGTATATGAATTTTCAGAAGGTGTCTCACCAGAGGCTGGTTATAAAAATGCAAACAAATGGTACAGGAGGAAATGTAGCAGCATGAATAGAAAATTGGTTTGACAGACAGGAAATAGACTTCAGGTAAATTGGTGTTGCTCAGATTGGAGGGTTGAAAGTGGTGTACCCCAGGGGTCAGTGCTGAGTTCACTTTTGTTCTCAGTATTTCAAGATGATTTGGGCTTGGGTAGAACAACAACAACTTGCATTTGTATAATGCTTTTAAAGTAGAAAACCATACTAAAGCATTTCAGAGGCGTAATCAAAAAACGGATGCCAAGCCAAAGATGATTAATGAGGGACAACGAAAAACTTGAGTCAGAGGTGAGTTTTAAAGAGGGCCTTAAAGGAGATGGAAATGGGTTTAGGAAAGGAATTCCAGAACATGGGACCTAGGTGGCTGAAGGCACAGCTACCAATAGAGGGAAGATGCATCAATAGTCCAAAATTAGCATTAGAGTGTGTTTGGGATAGAGTTGTATGGATGGAGGAAGTTGCAGAGATCGGGAGGGGCAAAGCCATGAAGGGATTTAAAGATGAGAATGAGAATTTTAAATTTAAGGCATTGGGGGTTCAGAAGCCAATGAAGATCAACGAGAACAGGGTTTATGCGCAAGCGGGATAGGATGCGAGTAGCAGAGGCTCAGATGAGCTGAAATTTGTGAAAGGTGAAAGATGGGAGGCCGGCTACAAAAACACTGGAATAGTTGAGTCTGGAACAAAATCTCTAACTTTGCTGAAGACACAAAAGTAGAAGGTCTAGCAAAAGACTTCAGGAAGACAAAGGCAGGGTCATCAGAATGGGCAAACAGGCAGAAGATACAAATTAATATGATAAATGAGAGGTTACACATTTTGGGAGGAAAACCAAGGAATGGGAGTATACACTCAATATAAAGATACTGAAAGATGTGGACGAACAAAAAGACCTAGGGGTTCAAAGTGTATAATTCCCTGAAAGTGTGCATGCAGGCAGATAAAGCCGTAAAAGAGCCAACAGCATTTTGGGTTCTATAAATAGAAGCATAGAGTACAAGAGTACAGGGTACTGAGTTTGGATAATCAGCCATGATCTCATCGAATGGCGGAGCAGGCTCGAGGGGCCGAATGGCCTACTCCTGCTCCTATCTTCTATGTTTCTATGATAAATTTTACAAAATATTGGTTAGACCTAAGCTAAGAGTATGGTGTGCAGTTTGGGAAGCCCCATAATGAAAAGGACATTAAAGCCACATTGAGATCCACCAGGATGATGCCAGGGATGGGAAACTAGGTTATGAAGAGATACTAAAACTATTTCCACTGAAGCAAAGATTAGGAGATCTATTGAAGCTTTTCAAAATTTAAGCTGAGAAGTTAGGAGAAACTACTTTACTCCGAGGATTGTGGCAACATTAGAATTTCAAGCAGAAACCTTTGTATCTTTTAAAGGAAATTGGATACATATTTGAAGCAAAGAAAACTATGGGGAAAAGAGCGGGGCAGTGGGATTAATTTTGCATTTCTCTAGCCGCAGACACGCTGGCCCGAATTTACCTCCTCTGCTGTAAACTTCTATAGCTTAACCTGCCCCCACCACACAGTACTGCTCCCCGATTATCAAAATCCATGACGAGGCCTTGGACAACGTGGACCACTTTCCATACCTCGGGAGCCTACTGTCAACAAGCGCAGCTTCAGTTCTTTCATAGTATTTGGAAAGTGCTTTTAAAAATGCAACAACAAAAAAAATCCAACTAAGAGACACACTTCCGACAAGGAGGGCAATGAGCGGAGATACAGCAGCACCTCAGACAAGCAAGGCAGTGAGCTGAGATACAGCAGCCCTGGCCCAGTTGGTAGCATTCTTGCCTATGAGTCAGAAGGTTGTGGGTTCAAGTCCCACTCCAGAGACTTGAGCACAAAAATCACTCCAGTGCAGTACCGAGGGAGTGTTGCACTGTCGGAGAAGTTAAACCGAGGCCCCTTCTGCTCTCAGGTGTACGTAAAAGATCCCATGACACTATTTCAAAGAGCAGGGGAGTTATCCCCGGTGTCCTGGCCAATATTTATACCTCAATCAACATCACAAAAACAGATTATCTGGTTATCACATTGCTGTTTGTGGGAGCTTGCTGTGCACAAACTGGCTGTCGCATTTCCTACATTACAACAGTGGCTACACTTCAAAAAAGTACTTTATTGGGTGTAAAACACTTTGGGACGTCCTGTGGTCGTGAAAGGCACTCCAGTCCAGATCCAAGGTCATCCCATCCTCTGTCATCGAATTACAGTATGCAGACGTGCTTGCGTCTGTGCACACTCTGAAGCCGAACTCCAAACCATCGTCAACACCTTCACCGAAGCGTACGAGAGCATGGGCCTTACACTAAACATCCGTAAGACAAAGGTCCTCTACCAACCTGCCCCCACCACACAGTACTGCTCCCCGATTATCAAAATCCATGACGAGGCCTTGGACAACGTGGACCACTTTCCATACCTCGGGAGCCTACTGTCAACAAGGGCAGATGTCGATGACGAAGTCCAACACCGCCTTCAGTGTGCCAGTGCAGCCTTCGGTCACCTGAGGAAGAGAGTGCTTGAAGACCAGGACTTCAAACCCAGCACCAAGCTCATGGTCTACAGAGCAATAGTGATACCCACCCTCCTGTATGCTTCAGAGACATAGACCATGTACAGCAGGCACCTCAAAGCACTGGAGAGGTACCACCAACGCTGCCTCCGCAAGATCCTGCAAATCCATTGGCAGGATAGGCGCACCAATGTCAGTGTTCTCGCTCAGGCCAACATCCCCAGCATCGAAGCTTTGACCACGCTCGATCAGCTTCGATGGACGGGCCACATCGTCCACGTGCCCGATACAAGACTCCCAAAACAAGCGCTCTACTCGGAGCTCCGACACGGCATGAGAGCCCCAGGTGGGCAGAGGAAACGCTTCAAGGACACCCTCAAAGCCTCCTTGAAAAAGTGTAACATCCCCACCAACCTGGGAATCCCTGGCCCAAGACCGCACAAAGTTGAGGTGAAGCATCCGGGAAGTCTCTTCGCCGGGAGCAAGTGGAAGCCAAGCGCAAACAGCGGAAGGAGCGCATGTCAACCCAAGAACCCCACCCACCCGCCCCTTCAACCACCGTCTGCCCCACCTGTGACAGAGACTGTAGGTCCCGCATTGGACTCATCAGTCACTTAAGAACTCATTTTTAGTGTGGAAGCAAGTCATCCTCGGTTCCGAGGGACTGCCTAAGAAGAAGAAAAGATATAAGTGCAAGTCTTTCTTTTCTCAAAAGTGAGAAGTCGCACAACACCAGGTTATAGTCCAACAGTTTTATTTGAAATCACAAGCTTTCGGAGCGCTGCTCCTTCGTCGGGTCACCCGACGAAGGAGCAGCGCTCCAAAAGCTTGTGATTTCAAATAAAACTGTTGGACTATAACCTGGTGTTGATCTTTTTGGTTTGACAGAACGCAAATTTACTGTAAATCAATTAAAACTTGAAATGAAACTTAATAAATCAAATTAAAATTTGAAAGTCCGGGGTGACGATGCACTCCAGTCCCCGCGGCGCCCACCGGTCGCGGAAAAACTCAAGCGTGCCGGCGGACACCGCGTGCTCCATCTCCAGGGCCACCCGGGCGCGAACATGGCCGCGGAAGAGAGGCAGGCAATCGGGCCGAACGACCCCCTCGACCGCCCGCTGCCTGGACCAATTAATGGCTTTCTTGGCCAGGCCCAGGAGCAGTCCTACGAGGAGGTCCTCCGACCTACCCGCTCCCCTCCGCACCGGGTGACCGTAGATCAGGAGCGTGGGGCTGAAGTGCAACCAGAAATTGAGGAGCAGCCCCTTCAAATAATGAAAGAGGGGCTGCAACCTCTCACATTCAACATAAATGTGATAAACGGACTCCTCCAGGCCGCAAAAATGGCAAGCAGCCTGGGAGTCCGTAAACCTACTTAAAATCCTATTGCACGGGACTGCTCCGTGCAACACCCTCCAGGCCAAGTCCCCAATAGAACAAGGGAAGACTCCCGCGTAGAGAGCCTTCCAATGGGGACCTTCGCCTCCGCCGGACGGCAGGATGGTACGCCAAGGCGTGTCCGGACGGCAGACGAAGATGGCAAAGTGGAGAGTGTGCAGGAGCAGCCCGTACAGGAAACGCCTCCGTGCGGATTGAAAGGGCACGGAGGGCATTTCTCCGAGAAGGCTCAAGTGGTGAGGCGGCGGCTCCCGAGGGAGGATTCGGGGCCGGGCGCCGATAAGGAATTCCGTCCGAACGGGGGTCAGTTCGGACGGGATCGCCCCACGTGCTTGAGCCTCCTCGACACACCTAGTGGAGACGGGGCCCAGTGCCACTTTTAGCGACTCGATGGCTTTGACCGCGAGCCGGACGTTGACCCAAGACATGCGCCTCGCCAACTCCTCCGGCGCCATCCAGCCCGCTCCTCCGCCATCGAGCAGGTCCCCGACTCTGGTCACCTTACCGGGCACAGCCCTGCCCTCCGCCAGCCAGCCGAACCCGCGGTCGTGGAGGTGCGGATTCCTGAACAGCGGCTCCCGAAGGACGGCCGCCGCTCCTGACGGGGGAGAACTGCGCTCGGAGGCGACGCTGTTCCAAACCCATAGCAGTTCCTGGTAGAAGACAGGCAGCTCCCGCAGGCTGGCACGCGTGCCACCCACTCTCACAAACAGGAGCTGCGTGTCGTAATTGAGGCCGTGCAGCTGGCGGAAGAAATACGTCGCCAGCGCACGCCACCTAGGAGGATTCTCCACGTACAGGTATCTCTGCAGCGTCTGAAGACGGAAAGTCGCCGCCTGGGTGCGAAGGCACACCAGCGCCTGACCGCCCTCCCTAAGCGGGAGACTCAAAACCGCGGCAGAGACCCAGTGCTTCCTTTTGTCCCAGAAGAAGTCGACGAGCTTCTTCTGCATCTTGGCGACAAACGCAGGGGGAGGGATCAAAGTGACCAACCGGTACCACAACATGGCGGCCACCAGCTGGTTTATGACCAGCGCTCGACCCCTGTAGGACAACACTCGGAGCAGTCCTGTCCAGCGTCCTAGGCGAGCGGTGACTTTGGCCTCCAGCTCTTGCCAGTTCGCCGGCCAGGCGTCCTCGGCCGGGCTGAGGTAGACTCCCAGGTAGAGGAGGTGCGTGGTGCTCCAGGCGAAAGGCCCGAACTCCTCCGGCAGGGAGTCCACCCGCCATGGGCCCACCAGGAGTCCAGAACATTTCTCCCAGTTGATCTTGGCGGAGGATGCGTCCGAGTAAATCTGCTGGCATTCTCGCATCCTCCGCAAGTCGACGGGATCCGTGACCGCGAGGAGCACGTCATCGGCGTAAGCCGAGAGGACCACCTCCACGCCCGGCCCTTGCAGAGCCAGTCCCGTCAACCTCTTCCGCAAGAGGCGCAGGAAAGGCTCCACGCAAACGGCGTATAACTGACCGGACATGGGGCATCCCTGACGCACCCCCCTCCCGAAGCGAAGGGGCGCCGTCAAAGACCCGTTAACTTTAATCAGACACTCCGCGGCGGCGTACAGAAGTCGGATCCGGGCGACGAAATGCGTCCCGAACCCGAATGCGCGCAGAGTCCCGAAAAGATACTCGTGATCCACCCTGTCGAACGCCTTCTCCTGATCCAGGGAAAGGAAGGCGACCGACAGACCAGCCCTCTGGGAATGGTGGACCAGGTCCCGGACCAGATGGATGTTATCGTGGATACTCCGGCCCGGGACCGTGTAGGACTGGTCGGGGTGGATCATGCGGGCCAGCACGGTGCCAAGGCGAGCAGACATAGCCCTGGCGAAAATTTTGTAGTCCGTGCTGAGGAGGGAGACCGGGCGCCAGTTCTTAAGTAGGCGGAGATCGCCCTTCTTGGGCAGCAGGACGATGACCGCCCTGCGCCAAGAGAGGGGCATCTCCCCGGTCGCCAGACTTTCCCCCAGGACCCGCGCGTAGTCGTCCCCCAAGACGTCCCAGAACGCCCTATGGAACTCCACGGTCAGCCCGTCCAGCCCCGGGGACTTGCCCCTCGAGAGCTGGCGCAGGGCGCCGGTCAGCTCCGCCAGGCTTAGCGGAGCTTCTAAATTCTCGGCGCCCTCCGGGCCGACCTTCGGCAGGTCCTCCCACAAAACTCTGCGCGCATCCTCGCTGGACGGATCCGAAGAGAACAGAGCCCCGTAATAGGCCCGGGCCTCCGCGCTGATGCCCTCCGGATCCGAGACCAGAGATCCGTCGTCGGCCAGCAGCCCCAAGAGCTGCTTACGGACCCCCCGTCTTTTTTCCAGCGAGTAGAAGAAGGGGGAGCCGCGGTCCAGGTCCCGCAGGAACTGGATCCGCGACCTCACGTACGCGCCTCGGGACCCGACCAGCTGCAGGTCCTTCAGCGCGCCCTTCTTCTCTTCGTACACCTTCCGCAGGGCCGGGTCCTCGACGACTTGACCGAGACGGGACTCCAGGTCGAGCACTTCTTTCTCCAATCGCCCGACCCGGGCCTCCCGCCTCTTGGTCGACCCCTTCGCGTACTCCTGACAGAAGACGCGGACGTGAGCCTTGCCCACGTCCCACCATAGCCTCAAGGAGGGGAAGCCTCCCCGCTTCCTTCTCCAGTCGGCCCAGAACCGGCGAAACGAATCCCGGAACCGCGCGTCCTCCAGCAGCAGGTTGTTAAAATGCCAGTACGCGGACCCCCCCCGCGCGCGCAGCGGAGCGAGCTCCGCCCACACCAGGTGGTGGTCCGTGCACGGCACCGGCCGCATGGAAGCCGCTGGAACGCAGGAGACGTACGCCCGGGAAATGTAAAGGCGGTCGATTCTGGACCTTCCTCCTCCAGACCTCACGCTCGTGAAGGCGCTGGAGTCGGGATGGAGATTTCGCCAGACGTCCACCAAGTCGAAGGACCCGACCAGGTCCCGCAACTTCTCCATCGCCGCCGGGCTTCGCGGGGGACCCGACCGGTCCCGCGCCTCGAGGGTACAATTGAAATCCCCCCCGAGGATGACGCACTCGCCCACGTCGATGGAGCCCAGAAGAGCGGACACTTCTCCGAAGAAGCGCACTTGCTGCGCACCGGTCCGGGGGGCGTACACGTTCACTAAATGGAGCGGCACGCCTCCCAGGCGAACAGTGACCTGGAGCAAGCGGCCCGGCACGTGCTCCTTGACCCTCAAGATCTCCGGCTGAAAATGCGGGGCCAGCAAGACAGCCACCCCGCAGGAATTGTTGGAGAGGTGACTCATGCTGACCCCTCCTTGCCACTCCAGGAGCCACGTGGCCTCGTCTCCCGGAACGGTGTGGGTTTCTTGCAGGAAGCACACCGCATATTTCCCGTCCCGAAGGACCGAGAAGTTATTGAATCTACGGCGCGCCTCCCTGCTGCCGTTGATGTTGAGGCTGGCTATGGTTATCTTCATCTCAGAAGCATAGTGCAACCTCTACCTAACGGAGGGGAGGGAGGGCGGTCACTGACGACCGCCACTCCCTCAGCAGCCCAGTGTGGAACGTCTTGAGCCGACGCAGCTCGAGCCGGTCAACGTCCTTGTCCGCGCCCATGATTTTAACGGCGGCGCGGACGGACACGACGAGCAGCGTCAGCTCCGACCACTTGTCGAGGGCCAGCCGGATCTTCTTGTGACGACCCTGGCTCACGGCCATAAAATCCCGGAGTTCCCCTACGGGGATGAGGGGAGAGTCGGTGAAGGGCACGAGGGCGTCCATCGCCTCGCTGCTGATGGACTCCAAATCTTCCTCAGCGCCCAACACCGAGTCCCCGTCCTCCTCCGGGAGGTCGTCACCGGCGGCCGACCCGTCCGTCGCACAGGGTGCAGCGAACGGCTCGGCCGCACCGGCCGGCCCCGCCTCCGTCACGATCCCACCCCCAGGATCGGTGGCAGAGGAGTCCACCCTGGGCTCCTTCAGGGGCGCCGGGCCGGGAGGCGGCGGCGGCGGTTCGGGGCCCCCCCCCGCCTCAGGTGCCGGGGCGACCGGAGAAACCGGGGAGAAAATAATCCCAAATTCCTCCAGTACGTCCGGCGCCAACATCAGAGACGGAGTCAGGGGGCTTTCCGTCTCCCCGCCACCAACCTCCGACCCAGCAGGCTGGGGATTGCTACACTCCTCCACCAGGTCGAGCAGTCCCTGGGAGATGTCTGGGTTATAAAAGGCGGGCTCGGCTTCAGCCTCTTTGGCCTCGCCCGCCCCAGTCCCCAGGACGCCCGACCCGGCGAGGAGCAACGGTTCCGGTACTACATTTCCCTCCGCGGGTTGTTCCGCGCCCCCCCCCACGGGCAGGGTCTCTTCCCCATCCCCGGGAGGCACAGGTCGGACAGACTCGTCTGTCTCACCCTCCCGAGGGACAGACGACCCCTGCCGATCGCGCGCGACGATGACGGTGGTGGGGTGGGTCGCAGCACCCGCGGCGGGCGACTGCCCCCCTTTTGCGGAGGGACCTTCCTCCTCGCAGTCCTCCTGCTGGGGGCGGAGCTTTCTTTTTAACAAGTTGGGGCCCGGAGAGGGGGAGGCCTCCATGTCTGCTGGGGCCTCCCTCTCTGCCCCCTTCCGACGACTGGGTTTCTTGGGCCCCTCGGGCCCGAGCCCGGCCGCAGGTCTTGATTTAGCCGCCTCGGCGGTTGCGGTCACGGTCACGGGCCCGGGCACGGGGACCCCCCCAGTCTCATGCGTCCCGACCAACTCCGCGATATACTCGGGCGTGAGTTCTGTCAATTCCGATGTTTCCTCCGCGAGGGGATCCGCCCTTAGGTGTTTAGTTTTCCTACGCGCCTTCCTTCCCCCCGGACGCTCTCCCTCCTCCCCGCCGGAGGCCGTGGTGGTGTTGGCCTCCGATTTCGACCGCGCATCCGTCGCCGTCGACGCGCGGACAGTATCAGGGGGAGGGGGGGCGGCGGCGCCAACCCCGGCCGCGCCAGGTGTCGTGGCGGCCTTGGAGGCGGGGCAGTTTTTGCGGACGTGCCCCACCTCCTTACAGGCGTAGCACCGCACGCCGTCCGAGGTCCAGAAGACGCGGTGGGCGGTCCCCCCGTGGAGCACCGTGAACGCGCCATCCGCGTCCTCCTCCCGCGCCAGCCGGACGAAAAGCTGGCGCCGGAAGGAGAAGACGTGCCGAAGGCTGGCTTCCCGGAAGCCGAGCGGGATGGGTGTGATCCCCGACCTCACCTCCCCCAGTTGACGTAGGTGGGGGAGGAGGAGCTCACCCGGAACAAAGGGCGGGACGTTGGAAACCACAATCCTTTGCGCGGTGGCCTCAAGGGGGTCCACCGGCAGGAAGGTCCCGCCCACGGTGAGCCCCTTCTCGATGGCCAGGGACACCGCCCGCTCCGACCCCAGGAAGAACACAGCCTTGCCGTACATTTTAGAGGCGGCGACGATGGCTGAAGGGCCGACAACCCCAGCCATGGCTTTAACGCACGCCTCTATAGTCATGTTGGGGTGAGTGTAGCTCTTGACCCCATTCTTCCTCGTAAGGAGGGTAAAAGGTGACGGGGTAACAGGAGGACTCGTGGCTGCGGCCGTGGCCGCGGCTGCCACGCTCGCGTACGTCCTCGCTGCCCCCGCCACCGGCGAAGATGTGGTCGCCATAATGGAGGGTTCTTTAAGGGCTACACTCACCCCAAGTCACAGGCCTGAAGGTGTTAATGGCCTTGGTTTTTTTTGTTTTAGTTTTCCCCTGAGCAGAGGGAGCTCTTAAATTGAAGGCACACCTCTCCCTTTAGTTGATTGAATTAGGAGAGGGGCCTTCTCCCCTCTGCTCAATGGGTACTTAATTAAAAATAGATGAGGTGCCTCTTAGAGAGAGAGAGGCAGAGAGAGACAAGAGACAAAGAGAGAGAGAGAGAGGGGGGTGGGAAGGAGGGAAGCCGCAAGGGCAGGGTCGCCACTCAGGATGGTGGGTGGGTGGGTGTTGGCAGGGGGGTGCACTCTCCGATGTAATAAAAGTCTTTGATGGTGGTCTTCTGGTGGGGGGAGAAGATGTCTTCACCTGGGATAGCTGGAGATGCCCAGGCTCAGTCCTGCACCAGGTCTTAACGATGCCCAATAAGATGAAATTAATTGGGGACTTCACCTAGGCAGCTCCAGCTGTCCCAGGTCAGGCAATGGGAAAGGGGTGTTTAATATGGTGTGTGCGGCCTAGCTTTTACAGAAGCCACACACACTCACACACACACCCCTTAGATGTTCCGGCCCTCTTCTTTTCTTCTTTCCTCCCCCCACCTACAAAACAAAGTCTCTGGGAGAGTGCACCAGAATCACACCCACCTGTAGCTGTTGTTCTTTCCTTCCTTCCTCCTTCCAAACAGATGATGGTTGTTGGTGTTTTCTCCCCTCTCTCCCTCTCCTAAAATGGAGGCCAATTGAGGAGGCAGTGTGGAAAGGCCTCTCCTCTGGTGTTAATGGCCTTGGCCTTCCCTTCTTTTTTCTCTCCTCTCCTGTCCTCTCCCTCCAGGCACCTCAGTTGTAGTTGTTGGTTGTGGGTTGGTGGTGGTCTGCTGGCTGGTCTCCTTCTCCTTCTCCTCTTCCTGCTCACAGAGACCACCACTCTGCTGCTGCTGCTGCTCCTCACAAGCTTGTGATTTCAAATAAAGCTGTTGGACTATAACCTGGTGTTGATCTTTTTGGTTTGACAGAACGCAAATTTACTGTAAATCAATTAAAACTTGAAATGAAACTTAATAAATCAAATTAAAATTTGAAAGTCCGGGGTGACGATGCACTCCAGTCCCCGCGGCGCCCACCGGTCGCGGAAAAACTCAAGCGTGCCGGCGGACACCGCGTGCTCCATCTCCAGGGCCACCCGGGCGCGAACATGGCCGCGGAAGAGAGGCAGGCAATCGGGCCGAACGACCCCCTCGACCGCCCGCTGCCTGGACCAATTAATGGCTTTCTTGGCCAGGCCCAGGAGCAGTCCTACGAGGAGGTCCTCCGACCTACCCTGTCCCCTCCGCACCGGGTGACCGTAGATCAGGAGCGTGGGGCTGAAGTGCAACCAGAAATTGAGGAGCAGCCCCTTCAAATAATGAAAGAGGGGCTGCAACCTCTCACATTCAACATAAATGTGATAAACGGACTCCTCCAGGCCGCAAAAATGACAAGCAGCCTGGGAGTCCGTAAACCTACTTAAAATCCTATTGCACGGGACTGCTCCGTGCAACACCCTCCAGGCCAAGTCCCCAATAGAACAAGGGAAGACTCCCGCGTAGAGAGCCTTCCAATGGGGACCTTCGCCTCCGCCGGACGGCAGGATGGTACGCCAAGGCGTGTCCGGACGGCAGACGAAGATGGCAAAGTGGAGAGTGTGCAGGAGCAGCCCGTACAGGAAACGCCTCCGTGCGGATTGAAAGGGCACGGAGGGCATTTCTCCGAGAAGGCTCAAGTGGTGAGGCGGCGGCTCCCGAGGGAGGATTCGGGGCCGGGCGCCGATAAGGAATTCCGTCCGAACGGGGGTCAGTTCGGACGGGATCGCCCCACGTGCTTGAGCCTCCTCGACACACCTAGTGGAGACGGGGCCCAGTGCCACTTTTAGCGACTCGATGGCTTTGACCGCGAGCCGGACGTTGACCCAAGACATGCGCCTCGCCAACTCCTCCGGCGCCATCCAGCCCGCTCCTCCGCCATCGAGCAGGTCCCCGACTCTGGTCACCTTACCGGGCACAGCCCTGCCCTCCGCCAGCCAGCCGAACCCGCGGTCGTGGAGGTGCGGATTCCTGAACAGCGGCTCCCGAAGGACGGCCGCCGCTCCTGACGGGGGAGAACTGCGCTCGGAGGCGACGCTGTTCCAAACCCATAGCAGTTCCTGGTAGAAGACAGGCAGCTCCCGCAGGCTGGCACGCGTGCCACCCACTCTCACAAACAGGAGCTGCGTGTCGTAATTGAGGCCGTGCAGCTGGCGGAAGAAATACGTCGCCAGCGCACGCCACCTAGGAGGATTCTCCACGTACAGGTATCTCTGCAGCGTCTGAAGACGGAAAGTCGCCGCCTGGGTGCGAAGGCACACCAGCGCCTGACCGCCCTCCCTAAGCGGGAGACTCAAAACCGCGGCAGAGACCCAGTGCTTCCTTTTGTCCCAGAAGAAGTCGACGAGCTTCTTCTGCATCTTGGCGACAAACGCAGGGGGAGGGATCAAAGTGATCAACTGGTACCACAACATGGCGGCCACCAGCTGGTTTATGACCAGCGCTCGACCCCTGTAGGACAACACTCGGAGCAGTCCTGTCCAGCGTCCTAGGCGAGCGGTGACTTTGGCCTCCAGCTCTTGCCAGTTCGCCGGCCAGGCGTCCTCGGCCGGGCTGAGGTAGACTCCCAGGTAGAGGAGGTGCGTGGTGCTCCAGGCGAAAGGCCCGAACTCCTCCGGCAGGGAGTCCACCTGCCATGGGCCCACCAGGAGTCCAGAACATTTCTCCCAGTTGATCTTGGCGGAGGATGCGTCCGAGTAAATCTGCTGGCATTCTCGCATCCTCCGCAAGTCGACGGGATCCGTGACCGCGAGGAGCACGTCATCGGCGTAAGCCGAGAGGACCACCTCCACGCCCGGCCCTTGCAGAGCCAGTCCCGTCAACCTCTTCCGCAAGAGGCGCAGGAAAGGCTCCACGCAAACGGCGTATAACTGACCGGACATGGGGCATCCCTGACGCACCCCCCTCCCGAAGCGAAGGGGCGCCGTCAAAGACCCGTTAACTTTAATGAGACACTCCGCGGCGGCGTACAGAAGTCGGATCCGGGCGACGAAATGCGTCCCGAACCCGAATGCGCGCAGAGTCCCGAAAAGATACTCGTGATCCACCCTGTCGAACGCCTTCTCCTGATCCAGGGAAAGGAAGGCGACCGACAGACCAGCCCTCTGGGAATGGTGGACCAGGTCCCGGACCAGATGGATGTTATCGTGGATACTCCGGCCCGGGACCGTGTAGGACTGGTCGGGGTGGATCATGTGGGCCAGCACGGTGCCAAGGCGAGCAGACATAGCCCTGGCGAAAATTTTGTAGTCCGTGCTGAGGAGGGAGACCGGGCGCCAGTTCTTAAGTAGGCGGAGATCGCCCTTCTTGGGCAGCAGGACGATGACCGCCCTGCGCCAAGAGAGGGGCATCTCCCCGGTCGCCAGACTTTCCCCCAGGACCCGCGCGTAGTCGTCCCCCAAGACGTCCCAGAACGCCCTGTGGAACTCCACGGTCAGCCCGTCCAGCCCCGGGGACTTGCCCCTCGAGAGCTGGCGCAGGGCGCCGGTCAGCTCCGCCAGGCTTAGCGGAGCTTCTAAATTCTCGGCGCCCTCCGGGCCGACCTTCGGCAGGTCCTCCCACAAAACTCTGCGCGCATCCTCGCTGGACGGATCCGAAGAGAACAGAGCCCCGTAATAGGCCCGGGCCTCCGCGCTGATGCCCTCCGGATCCGAGACCAGAGATCCGTCGTCGGCCAGCAGCCCCAAGAGCTGCTTACGGACCCCCCGTCTTTTTTCCAGCGAGTAGAAGAAGGGGGAGCCGCGGTCCAGGTCCCGCAGGAACTGGATCCGCGACCTCACGTACGCGCCTCGGGACCCGACCAGCTGCAGGTCCTTCAGCGCGCCCTTCTTCTCTTCGTACACCTTCCGCAGGGCCGGGTCCTCGACGACTTGACTGAGACGGGACTCCAGGTCGAGCACTTCTTTCTCCAATCGCCCGACCCGGGCCTCCCGCCTCTTGGTCGACCCCTTCGCGTACTCCTGACAGAAGACGCGGACGTGAGCCTTGCCCACGTCCCACCATAGCCTCAAGGAGGGGAAGCCTCCCCGCTTCCTTCTCCAGTCGGCCCAGAACCGGCGAAACGAATCCCGGAACCGCGCGTCCTCCAGCAGCAGGTTGTTAAAATGCCAGTACGCGGACCCCCCTCGCGCGCGCAGCGGAGCGAGCTCCGCCCACACCAGGTGGTGGTCCGTGCACGGCACCGGCCGCATGGAAGCCGCCGGAACGCAGGAGACGTACGCCCGGGAAATGTAAAGGCGGTCGATTCTGGACCTTCCTCCTCCAGACCTCACGCTCGTGAAGGCGCTGGAGTCGGGATGGAGATTTCGCCAGACGTCCACCAAGTCGAAGGACCCGACCAGGTCCCGCAACTTCTCCATCGCCGCCGGGCTTCGCGGGGGACCCGACCGGTCCCGCGCCTCGAGGGTACAATTGAAATCCCCCCCGAGGATGACGCACTCGCTCACGTCGATGGAGCCCAGAAGAGCGGACACTTCTCCGAAGAAGCGCACTTGCTGCGCACCGGTCCGGGGGGCGTACACGTTCACTAAATGGAGCGGCACGCCTCCCAGGTGAACAGTGACCTGGAGCAAGCGGCCCGGCACGTGCTCCTTGACCCTCAAGATCTCCGGCTGAAAATGCGGGGCCAGCAAGACAGCCACCCCGCAGGAATTGTTGGAGAGGTGACTCATGCTGACCCCTCCTTGCCACTCCAGGAGCCACGTGGCCTCGTCTCCCGGAACGGTGTGGGTTTCTTGCAGGAAGCACACCGCATATTTCCCGTCCCGAAGGACCGAGAAGTTATTGAATCTACGGCGCGCCTCCCTGCTGCCGTTGATGTTGAGGCTGGCTATGGTTATCTTCATCTCAGAAGCATAGTGCAACCTCTACCTAACGGAGGGGAGGGAGGGCGGTCACTGACGACCGCCACTCCCTCAGCAGCCCAGTGTGGAACGTCTTGAGCCGACGCAGCTCGAGCCGGTCAACGTCCTTGTCCGCGCCCATGATTTTAACGGCGGCGCGGACGGACACGACGAGCAGCGTCAGCTCCGACCACTTGTCGAGGGCCAGCCGGATCTTCTTGTGACGACCCTGGCTCACGGCCATAAAATCCCGGAGTTCCCCTACGGGGATGAGGGGAGAGTCAGTGAAGGGCACGAGGGCGTCCATCACCTCGCTGCCGATGGACTCCAAATCGTCCTCGTTGCCCAACACCGAGTCCCCGTCCTCCTCCGGGAGGTCGTCACCGACGGCCGACCCGTCCGTCGCACGGGGTGCAGCGAACGGCTCGGCCGCACCGGCCGGCCCCGCCTCCGTCACGATCCCACCCCCAGGATCGGTGGCAGAGGAGTCCACCCTGGGCTCCTTCAGGGGCGCCGGGCCGGGAGGCGGCGGCGGCGGTTCGGGGCCCCCCCCCGCCTCAGGCGCCGGGGCGACCGGAGAAACCGGGGAGAAAATAATCCCAAATTCCTCCAGCACGTCCGGCGCCAACAACAGAGACAGAGTCAGGGGGCTTTCCGTCTCCCCGCCACCAACCTCCGACCCAGCAGGCTGGGGATTGCTACACTCCTCCACCAGGTCGAGCAGTCCCTGGGAGATGTCTGGGTTATAAAAGGCGGGCTCGGCTTCAGCCTCTTTGGCCTCGCCCGCCCCAGTCCCCAGGACGCCCGACCCGGCGAGGAGCAACGGTTCCGGTACTACATTTCCCTCCGCGGGTTGTTCCGCGCCCCCCCCCACGGGCAGGGTCTCTTCCCCATCCCCGGGAGGCACAGGTCGGACAGACTCGTCTGTCTCACCCTCCCGAGGGACAGACGACCCCTGCCGATCGCGCGCGACGATGACGGTGGTGGGGTGGGGCGCAGCACCCGCGGCGGGCGACTGCCCCCCTTTTGCGGAGGGACCTTCCTCCTCGCAGTCCTCCTGCTGGGGGCGGAGCTTTCTTTTTAACAAGTTGGGGCCCGGAGAGGGGGAGGCCTCCATGTCTGCTTGGGCCTCCCTCTCTGCCCCCTTCCGACGACTGGGTTTCTTGGGCCCCTCGGGCCCGAGCCCGGCCGCAGGTCTTGATTTAGCCGCCTCGGCGGTTGCGGTCACGGGCCCGGGCACGAGGACCCCCCCAGTCTCATGCGTCCCGACCAACTCCGCGATATACTCGGGCGTGAGTTCGGCCAATTCAGATGTTTCCTCCGCGAGGGGATCCGCCCTTATGTGTTTATTTTTCCTACGCGCCTTCCTTCCCCCCGGACGCTCTCCCTCCTCCCCGCCGGAGGCCGTGGTGGCGTTGGCCTCCGATTTCGACCGCGCATCCGTCGCCGTCGACGCGCGGACAGTATCAGGGGGAGGGGGGGCGGCGGCGCCAACCCCGGCCGCGCCAGGTGTCGTGGCGGCCTTGGAGGCGGGGCAGTTTTTGCGGACGTGCCCCACCTCCTTACAGGCGTAGCACCGCGCGCCGTCCGAGGTCCAGAAGACGCGGTGGGCGGTCCCCCCGTGGAGCACCGTGAACGCGCCATCCGCGTCCTCCTCCCGCGCCAGCCGGACGAAAAGCTGGCGCCGGAAGGAGAAGACGTGCCGAAGGCTGGCTTCCCGGAAGCCGAGCGGGATGGGTGTGATCCCCGACCTCACCTCCCCCAGTTGACGTAGGTGGGGGAGGAGGAGCTCACCCGGAACAAAGGGCGGGACGTTGGAGACCACAATCCTTTGCGCGGTGGCCTCAAGGGGGTCCACCGGCAGGAAGGTCCCGCCCACGGTGAGCCCCTTCTCGATGGCCAGGGACACCGCCCGCTCCGACCCCAGGAAGAACACAGCCTTGCCGTACATTTTAGAGGCGGCGACGATGGCTGAAGGGCCGACAACCCCAGCCATGGCTTTAACGCACGCCTCTATAGTCATGTTGGGGTGAGTGTAGCTCTTGACCCCATTCTTCCTCGTAAGGAGGGTAAAAGGTGACGGGGTAACAGGAGGACTCGTGGCTGCGGCCGTGGCCGCGGCTGCCACGCTCGCGTACGTCCTCGCTGCCCCCGCCACCGACGAAGATGTACTCGCCATAATGGAGGGTTCTTTAAGGGCTACACTCACCCCAAGTCACAGGCCTGAAGGTGTTAATGGCCTCGGTTTTTTTTTTTCCCTGAGCAGAGGGAGCTCTTAAATTGAAGGCACACCTCTCCCTTTAGTTGATTGAATTGGGAGAGGGGCCTTCTCCCCTCTGCTCAATGGGTACTTAATTAAAAATAGATGAGGTGCCTCTTAGAGAGAGAGAGGCAGAGAGAGACAAGAGACAAAGAGAGAGAGAGAGAGAGAGGGGGGTGGGAAGGAGGGAAGCCGCAAGGGCAGGGTCGCCACTCAGGATGGTGGGTGGGTGGGTGTTGGCAGGGGGGTGCACTCTCCGATGTAAAAAAGTCTTTGGTGGTGGTCTTCTGGTGGGGGGAGAAGATGTCTTCACCTGGGATAGCTGGAGATGCCCAGGCTCAGTCCTGCACCAGGTCTTAACGATGCCCAATTGGATATAATTAATTGGGGAACTTCACCTAGGCAGCTCCAGCTGTCCCAGGTCAGGCAATGGGAAAGGGGTGTTTAATATGGTGTGTGCGGCCTAGCTTTTACAGAAGCCACACACACACACACACACACACCCCTTGGATGTTCCGGCCTTCTTCTTTTTCTTCTTTCCTCCCCCCACCTACAAAACAAAGTCTCTGGGAGAGTGCCCCAGAATCACACCCACCTGTAGCTGTTGTTCTTTCCTTCCTCCCTCCTTCCAAACAGATGATGTTTTGTTGTTTTCTCCCCTCTCTCCCTCTCCTGAAATGGAGGCCAATTGAGGAGGCAGTGATGGGAAAGGCCTCTCCTCTGTTGTTAATGTCCTTGGCCTTCCTTTCTTTTCTTTCTCCTCTCCTGTCCTCTCTCTCCAGGCACCTCAGTAGTGGTTGTTGGTTGTGTGTTGGTGGTGGTCTGCTGCCTGGTCTCCTTCTCCTTCTCCTTCTCCTCTTCCTGCTCACAGAGACCACCACTCTGCTGCTGCTGCTGCTCCTCACAAGCTTGTGATTTCAAATAAAGCTGTTGGACTATAACCTGGTGTTGCTCTTTTTGGTTTGTCAAATCAAAATTTACTGTAAATCAATTAAAACTTTAAATGAAACTTAACAAATCAAATCAAAATTTGGAAGTCCGGGGTGACGATGCACTCCAGTCCCCGCGGCGCCCACCGGTCGCGGAAAAACTCAAGCGTGCCGGCGGACACCGCGTGCTCCATCTCCAGGGCCACCCGGGCGCGAACATGGCCGCGGAAGAGAGGCAGGCAATCGGGCCGAACGACCCCCTCGACCGCCCGCTGCCTGGACCAATTAATGGCTTTCTTGGCCAGGCCCAGGAGCAGTCCTACGAGGAGGTCCTCCGACCTACCCGCTCCCCTCCGCACCGGGTGACCGTAGATCAGGAGCGTGGGGCTGAAGTGCAACCAGAAATTGAGGAGCAGCCCCTTCAAATAATGAAAGAGGGGCTGCAACCTCTCACATTCAACATAAATGTGATAAACGGACTCCTCCAGGCCGCAGAAATGGCAAGCAGCCTGGGAGTCCGTAAACCTACTTAAAATCCTATTGCACGGGACTGCTCCGTGCAACACCCTCCAGGCCAAGTCCCCAATAGAACAAGGGAAGACTCCCGCGTAGAGAGCCTTCCAATGGGGACCTTCGCCTCCGCCGGACGGCAGGATGGTACGCCAAGGCGTGTCCGGACGGCAGACGAAGATGGCAAAGTGGAGAGTGTGCAGGAGCAGCCCGTACAGGAAACGCCTCCGTGCGGATTGAAAGGGCACGGAGGGCATTTCTCCGAGAAGGCTCAAGTGGTGAGGCGGCGGCTCCCGAGGGAGGATTCGGGGCCGGGCGCCGATAAGGAATTCCGTCCGAACGGGGGTCAGTTCGGACGGGATCGCCCCACGTGCTTGAGCCTCCTCGACACACCTAGTGGAGACGGGGCCCAGTGCCACTTTTAGCGACTCGATGGCTTTGACCGCGAGCCGGACGTTGACCCAAGACATGCGCCTCGCCAACTCCTCCGGCGCCATCCAGCCCGCTCCTCCGCCATCGAGCAGGTCCCCGACTCTGGTCACCTTACCGGGCACAGCCCTGCCCTCCGCCAGCCAGCCGAACCCGCGGTCGTGGAGGTGCGGATTCCTGAACAGCGGCTCCCGAAGGACGGCCGCCGCTCCTGACGGGGGAGAACTGCGCTCGGAGGCGACGCTGTTCCAAACCCATAGCAGTTCCTGGTAGAAGACAGGCAGCTCCCGCAGGCTGGCACGCGTGCCACCCACTCTCACAAACAGGAGCTGCGTGTCGTAATTGAGGCCGTGCAGCTGGCGGAAGAAATACGTCGCCAGCGCACGCCACCTAGGAGGATTCTCCACGTACAGGTATCTCTGCAGCGTCTGAAGACGGAAAGTCGCCGCCTGGGTGCGAAGGCACACCAGCGCCTGACCGCCCTCCCTAAGCGGGAGACTCAAAACCGCGGCAGAGACCCAGTGCTTCCTTTTGTCCCAGAAGAAGTCGACGAGCTTCTTCTGCATCTTGGCGACAAACGCAGGGGGAGGGATCAAAGTGACCAACCGGTACCACAACATGGCGGCCACCAGCTGGTTTATGACCAGCGCTCGACCCCTGTAGGACAACACTCGGAGCAGTCCTGTCCAGCGCCCTAGGCGAGCGGTGACTTTGGCCTCCAGCTCTTGCCAGTTCGCCGGCCAGGCGTCCTCGGCCGGGCTGAGGTAGACTCCCAGGTAGAGGAGGTGCGTGGTGCTCCAGGCGAAAGGCCCGAACTCCTCCGGCAGGGAGTCCACCCGCCATGGGCCCACCAGGAGTCCAGAACATTTCTCCCAGTTGATCTTGGCGGAGGATGCGTCCGAGTAAATCTGCTGGCATTCTCGCATCCTCCGCAAGTCGACGGGATCCGTGACCGCGAGGAGCACGTCATCGGCGTAAGCCGAGAGGACCACCTCCACGCCCGGCCCTTGCAGAGCCAGTCCCGTCAACCTCTTCCGCAAGAGGCGCAGGAAAGGCTCCACGCAAACGGCGTATAACTGACCGGACATGGGGCATCCCTGACGCACCCCCCCTCCCGAAGCGAAGGGGCGCCGTCAAAGACCCGTTAACTTTAATGAGACACTCCGCGGCGGTGTACAGAAGTCGGATCCGGGCGACGAAATGCGTCCCGAACCCGAATGCGCGCAGAGTCCCGAAAAGATACTCGTGATCCACCCTGTCGAACGCCTTCTCCTGATCCAGGGAAAGGAAGGCGACCGACAGACCAGCCCTCTGGGAATGGTGGACCAGGTCCCGGACCAGATGGATGTTATCGTGGATACTCCGGCCCGGGACCGTGTAGGACTGGTCGGGGTGGATCATGCGGGCCAGCACGGTGCCAAGGCGAGCAGACATAGCCCTGGCGAAAATTTTGTAGTCCGTGCTGAGGAGGGAGACCGGGCGCCAGTTCTTAAGTAGGCGGAGATCGCCCTTCTTGGGCAGCAGGACGATGACCGCCCTGCGCCAAGAGAGGGGCATCTCCCCGGTCGCCAGACTTTCCCCCAGGACCCGCGCGTAGTCGTCCCCCAAGACGTCCCAGAACGCCCTGTGGAACTCCACGGTCAGCCCGTCCAGCCCCGGGGACTTGCCCCTCGAGAGCTGGCGCAGGGCGCCGGTCAGCTCCGCCAGGCTTAGCGGAGCTTCTAAATTCTCGGCGCCCTCCGGGCCGACCTTCGGCAGGTCCTCCCACAAAATTCTGCGCGCATCCTCGCTGGACGGATCCGAAGAGAACAGAGCCCCGTAATAGGCCCGGGCCTCCGCGCTGATGCCCTCCGGATCCGAGACCAGAGATCCGTCGTCGGCCAGCAGCCCCAAGAGCTGCTTACGGACCCCCCGTCTTTTTTCCAGCGAGTAGAAGAAGGGGGAGCCGCGGTCCAGGTCCCGCAGGAACTGGATCCGCGACCTCACGTACGCGCCTCGGGACCCGACCAGCTGCAGGTCCTTCAGCGCGCCCTTCTTCTCTTCGTACACCTTCCGCAGGGCCGGGTCCTCGACGACTTGACCGAGACGGGACTCCAGGTCGAGCACTTCTTTCTCCAATCGCCCGACCCGGGCCTCCCGCCTCTTGGTCGACCCCTTCGCGTACTCCTGACAGAAGACGCGGACGTGAGCCTTGCCCACGTCCCACCATAGCCTCAAGGAGGGGAAGCCTCCCCGCTTCCTTCTCCAGTCGGCCCAGAACCGGCGAAACGAATCCCGGAACCGCGCGTCCTCCAGCAGCAGGTTGTTAAAATGCCAGTACGCGGACCCCCCCCGCGCGCGCAGCGGAGCGAGCTCCGCCCACACCAGGTGGTGGTCCGTGCACGGCACCGGCCGCATGGAAGCCGCCGGAACGCAGGAGACGTACGCCCGGGAAATGTAAAGGCGGTCGATTCTGGACCTTCCTCCTCCAGACCTCACGCTCGTGAAGGCGCTGGAGTCGGGATGGAGATTTCGCCAGACGTCCACCAAGTCGAAGGACCCGACCAGGTCCCGCAACTTCTCCATCGCCGCCGGGCTTCGCGGGGGACCCGACCGGTCCCGCGCCTCGAGGGTACAATTGAAATCCCCCCCGAGGATGACGCACTCGCCCACGTCGATGGAGCCCAGAAGAGCGGACACTTCTCCGAAGAAGCGCACTTGCTGCGCACCGGTCCGGGGGGCGTACACGTTCACTAAATGGAGCGGCACGCCTCCCAGGCGAACAGTGACCTGGAGCAAGCGGCCCGGCACGTGCTCCTTGACCCTCAAGATCTCCGGCTGAAAATGCGGGGCCAGCAAGACAGCCACCCCGCAGGAATTGTTGGAGAGGTGACTCATGCTGACCCCTCCTTGCCACTCCAGGAGCCACGTGGCCTCGTCTCCCGGAACGGTGTGGGTTTCTTGCAGGAAGCACACCGCATATTTCCCGTCCCGAAGGACCGAGAAGTTATTGAATCTACGGCGCGCCTCCCTGCTGCCGTTGATGTTGAGGCTGGCTATGGTTATCTTCATCTCAGAAGCATAGTGCAACCTCTACCTAACGGAGGGGAGGGAGGGCGGTCACTGACGACCGCCACTCCCTCAGCAGCCCAGTGTGGAACGTCTTGAGCCGACGCAGCTCGAGCCGGTCAACGTCCTTGTCCGCGCCCATGATTTTAACGGCGGCGCGGACGGACACGACGAGCAGCGTCAGCTCCGACCACTTGTCGAGGGCCAGCCGGATCTTCTTGTGACGACCCTGGCTCACGGCCATAAAATCCCGGAGTTCCCCTACGGGGATGAGGGGAGAGTCAGTGAAGGGCACGAGGGCGTCCATCACCTCGCTGCCGATGGACTCCAAATCGTCCTCGTTGCCCAACACCGAGTCCCCGTCCTCCTCCGGGAGGTCGTCACCGACGGCCGACCCGTCCGTCGCACGGGGTGCAGCGAACGGCTCGGCCGCACCGGCCGGCCCCGCCTCCGTCACGATCCCACCCCCAGGATCGGTGGCAGAGGAGTCCACCCTGGGCTCCTTCAGGGGCGCCGGGCCGGGAGGCGGCGGCGGCGGTTCGGGGCCCCCCCCCCGCCTCAGGCGCCGGGGCGACCGGAGAAACCGGGGAGAAAATAATCCCAAATTCCTCCAGCACGTCCGGCGCCAACAACAGAGACGGAGTCAGGGGGCTTTCCGTCTCCCCGCCACCAACCTCCGACCCAGCAGGCTGGGGATTGCTACACTCCTCCACCAGGTCGAGCAGTCCCTGGGAGATGTCTGGGTTATAAAAGGCGGGCTCGGCTTCAGCCTCTTTGGCCTCGCCCGCCCCAGTCCCCAGGACGCCCGACCCGGCGAGGAGCAACGGTTCCGGTACTACATTTCCCTCCGCGGGTTGTTCCGCGCCCCCCCCCACGGGCAGGGTCTCTTCCCCATCCCCGGGAGGCACAGGTCGGACAGACTCGTCTGTCTCACCCTCCCGAGGGACAGACGACCCCTGCCGATCGCGCGCGACGATGACGGTGGTGGGGTGGGGCGCAGCACCCGCGGCGGGCGACTGCCCCCCTTTTGCGGAGGGACCTTCCTCCTCGCAGTCCTCCTGCTGGGGGCGGAGCTTTCTTTTTAACAAGTTGGGGCCCGGAGAGGGGGAGGCCTCCATGTCTGCTGGGGCCTCCCTCTCTGCCCCCTTCCGACGACTGGGCTTCTTGGGCCCCTCGGGCCCGAGCCCGGCCGCAGGTCTTGATTTAGCCGCCTCGGCGGTTGCGGTCACGGGCCCGGGCACGAGGACCCCCCCAGTCTCATGCGTCCCGACCAACTCCGCGATATACTCGGGCGTGAGTTCGGCCAATTCAGATGTTTCCTCCGCGAGGGGATCCGCCCTTATGTGTTTATTTTTCCTACGCGCCTTCCTTCCCCCCGGACGCTCTCCCTCCTCCCCGCCGGAGGCCGTGGTGGCGTTGGCCTCCGATTTCGACCGCGCATCCGTCGCCGTCGACGCGCGGACAGTATCAGGGGGAGGGGGGGCGGCGGCGCCAACCCCGGCCGCGCCAGGTGTCGTGGCGGCCTTGGAGGCGGGGCAGTTTTTGCGGACGTGCCCCACCTCCTTACAGGCGTAGCACCGCGCGCCGTCCGAGGTCCAGAAGACGCGGTGGGCGGTCCCCCCGTGGAGCACCGTGAACGCGCCATCCGCGTCCTCCTCCCGCGCCAGCCGGACGAAAAGCTGGCGCCGGAAGGAGAAGACGTGCCGAAGGCTGGCTTCCCGGAAGCCGAGCGGGATGGGTGTGATCCCCGACCTCACCTCCCCCAGTTGACGTAGGTGGGGGAGGAGGAGCTCACCCGGAACAAAGGGCGGGACGTTGGAGACCACAATCCTTTGCGCGGTGGCCTCAAGGGGGTCCACCGGCAGGAAGGTCCCGCCCACGGTGAGCCCCTTCTCGATGGCCAGGGACACCGCCCGCTCCGACCCCAGGAAGAACACAGCCTTGCCGTACATTTTAGAGGCGGCGACGATGGCTGAAGGGCCGACAACCCCAGCCATGGCTTTAACGCACGCCTCTATAGTCATGTTGGGGTGAGTGTAGCTCTTGACCCCATTCTTCCTCGTAAGGAGGGTAAAAGGTGACGGGGTAACAGGAGGACTCGTGGCTGCGGCCGTGGCCGCGGCTGCCACGCTCGCGTACGTCCTCGCTGCCCCCGCCACCGACGAAGATGTACTCGCCATAATGGAGGGTTCTTTAAGGGCTACACTCACCCCAAGTCACAGGCCTGAAGGTGTTAATGGCCTCGGTTTTTTTTTTCCCCTGAGCAGAGGGAGCTCTTAAATTGAAGGCACACCTCTCCCTTTAGTTGATTGAATTGGGAGAGGGGCCTTCTCCCCTCTGCTCAATGGGTACTTAATTAAAAATAGATGAGGTGCCTCTTAGAGAGAGAGAGGCAGAGAGAGACAAGAGACAAAGAGAGAGAGAGAGAGAGAGGGGGGTGGGAAGGAGGGAAGCCGCAAGGGCAGGGTCGCCACTCAGGATGGTGGGTGGGTGGGTGGGTGTTGGCAGGGGGGTGCACTCTCCGATGTAAAAAAGTCTTTGGTGGTGGTCTTCTGGTGGGGGGAGAAGATGTCTTCACCTGGGATAGCTGGAGATGCCCAGGCTCAGTCCTGCACCAGGTCTTAACGATGCCCAATTGGATATAATTAATTGGGGAACTTCACCTAGGCAGCTCCAGCTGTCCCAGGTCAGGCAATGGGAAAGGGGTGTTTAATATGGTGTGTGCGGCCTAGCTTTTACAAAAGCCACACACACACACACACACCCCTTGGATGTTCCGGCCCTCTTCTTATCTTCTTTCCTCCCCCCACCTACAAAACAAAGTCTCTGGGAGAGTGCACCAGAATCACACCCACCTGTAGCTGTTGTTCTTTCCTTCCTTCCTCCTTCCAAACAGATGATGGATGTTGTGTTGTTTTCTCCCCTCTCTCCCTCTCCTAAAATGGAGGCCAATTGAGGAGGCAGTGATGGGAAAGGCCTCTCCTCTGTTGTTAATGTCCTTGGCCTTCCTTTCTTTTCTTTCTCCTCTCCTGTCCTCTCTCTCCAGGCACCTCAGTAGTGGTTGTTGGTTGTGTGTTGGTGGTGGTCTGCTGCCTGGTCTCCTTCTCCTTCTCCTTCTCCTCTTCCTGCTCACAGAGACCACCACTCTGCTGCTGCTGCTGCTCCTCACAAGCTTGTGATTTCAAATAAAGCTGTTGGACTATAACCTGGTGTTGATCTTTTGGTTGAACCCAAATTTACTGTAAATCAAATTAAAACTTTAAATGAAACTTAATAAATCAAATTAAAATTTGAAAGTCCGGGGTGACGATGCACTCCAGTCCCCGCGGCGCCCACCGGTCGCGGAAAAACTCAAGCGTGCCGGCGGACACCGCGTGCTCCATCTCCAGGGCCACCCGGGCGCGAACATGGCCGCGGAAGAGAGGCAGGCAATCGGGCCGAACGACCCCCTCGACCGCCCGCTGCCTGGACCAATTAATGGCTTTCTTGGCCAGGCCCAGGAGCAGTCCTACGAGGAGGTCCTCCGACCTACCCGCTCCCCTCCGCACCGGGTGACCGTAGATCAGGAGCGTGGGGCTGAAGTGCAACCAGAAATTGAGGAGCAGCCCCTTCAAATAATGAAAGAGGGGCTGCAACCTCTCACATTCAACATAAATGTGATAAACGGACTCCTCTAGGCCGCAGAAATGACAAGCAGCCTGGGAGTCCGTAAACCTACTTAAAATCCTATTGCACGGGACTGCTCCGTGCAACACCCTCCAGGCCAAGTCCCCAATAGAACAAGGGAAGACTCCCGCGTAGAGAGCCTTCCAATGGGGACCTTCGCCTCCGCCGGACGGCAGGATGGTACGCCAAGGCGTGTCCGGACGGCAGACGAAGATGGCAAAGTGGAGAGTGTGCAGGAGCAGCCCGTACAGGAAACGCCTCCGTGCGGATTGAAAGGGCACGGAGGGCATTTCTCCGAGAAGGCTCAAGTGGTGAGGCGGCGGCTCCCGAGGGAGGATTCGGGGCCGGGCGCCGATAAGGAATTCCGTCCGAACGGGGGTCAGTTCGGACGGGATCGCCCCACGTGCTTGAGCCTCCTCGACACACCTAGTGGAGACGGGGCCCAGTGCCACTTTTAGCGACTCGATGGCTTTGACCGCGAGCCGGACGTTGACCCAAGACATGCGCCTCGCCAACTCCTCCGGCGCCATCCAGCCCGCTCCTCCGCCATCGAGCAGGTCCCCGACTCTGGTCACCTTACCGGGCACAGCCCTGCCCTCCGCCAGCCAGCCGAACCCGCGGTCGTGGAGGTGCGGATTCCTGAACAGCGGCTCCCGAAGGACGGCCGCCGCTCCTGACGGGGGAGAACTGCGCTCGGAGGCGACGCTGTTCCAAACCCATAGCAGTTCCTGGTAGAAGACAGGCAGCTCCCGCAGGCTGGCACGCGTGCCACCCACTCTCACAAACAGGAGCTGCGTGTCGTAATTGAGGCCGTGCAGCTGGCGGAAGAAATACGTCGCCAGCGCACGCCACCTAGGAGGATTCTCCACGTACAGGTATCTCTGCAGCGTCTGAAGACGGAAAGTCGCCGCCTGGGTGCGAAGGCACACCAGCGCCTGACCGCCCTCCCTAAGCGGGAGACTCAAAACCGCGGCAGAGACCCAGTGCTTCCTTTTGTCCCAGAAGAAGTCGACGAGCTTCTTCTGCATCTTGGCGACAAACGCAGGGGGAGGGATCAAAGTGACCAACCGGTACCACAACATGGCGGCCACCAGCTGGTTTATGACCAGCGCTCGACCCCTGTAGGACAACACTCGGAGCAGTCCTGTCCAGCGCCCTAGGCGAGCGGTGACTTTGGCCTCCAGCTCTTGCCAGTTCGCCGGCCAGGCGTCCTCGGCCGGGCTGAGGTAGACTCCCAGGTAGAGGAGGTGCGTGGTGCTCCAGGCGAAAGGCCCGAACTCCTCCGGCAGGGAGTCCACCCGCCATGGGCCCACCAGGAGTCCAGAACATTTCTCCCAGTTGATCTTGGCGGAGGATGCGTCCGAGTAAATCTGCTGGCATTCTCGCATCCTCCGCAAGTCGACGGGATCCGTGATCGCGAGGAGCACGTCATCGGCGTAAGCCGAGAGGACCACCTCCACGCCCGGCCCTTGCAGAGCCAGTCCCGTCAACCTCTTCCGCAAGAGGCGCAGGAAAGGCTCCACGCAAACGGCGTATAACTGACCGGACATGGGGCATCCCTGACGCACCCCCCTCCCGAAGCGAAGGGGCGCCGTCAAAGACCCGTTAACTTTAATGAGACACTCCGCGGCGGCGTACAGAAGTCGGATCCGGGCGACGAAATGCGTCCCGAACCCGAATGCGCGCAGAGTCCCGAAAAGATACTCGTGATCCACCCTGTCGAACGCCTTCTCCTGATCCAGGGAAAGGAAGGCGACCGACAGACCAGCCCTCTGGGAATGGTGGACCAGGTCCCGGACCAGATGGATGTTATCGTGGATACTCCGGCCCGGGACCGTGTAGGACTGGTCGGGGTGGATCATGCGGGCCAGCACGGTGCCAAGGCGAGCAGACATAGCCCTGGCGAAAATTTTGTAGTCCGTGCTGAGGAGGGAGACCGGGCGCCAGTTCTTAAGTAGGCGGAGATCGCCCTTCTTGGGCAGCAGGACGATGACCGCCCTGCGCCAAGAGAGGGGCATCTCCCCGGTCGCCAGACTTTCCCCCAGGACCCGCGCGTAGTCGTCCCCCAAGACGTCCCAGAACGCCCTGTGGAACTCCACGGTCAGCCCGTCCAGCCCCGGGGACTTGCCCCTCGAGAGCTGGCGCAGGGCGCCGGTCAGCTCCGCCAGGCTTAGCGGAGCTTCTAAATTCTCGGCGCCCTCCGGGCCGACCTTCGGCAGGTCCTCCCACAAAACTCTGCGCGCATCCTCGCTGGACGGATCCGAAGAGAACAGAGCCCCGTAATAGGCCCGGGCCTCCGCGCTGATGCCCTCCGGATCCGAGACCAGAGATCCGTCGTCGGCCAGCAGCCCCAAGAGCTGCTTACGGACCCCCCGTCTTTTTTCCAGCGAGTAGAAGAAGGGGGAGCCGCGGTCCAGGTCCCGCAGGAACTGGATCCGCGACCTCACGTACGCGCCTCGGGACCCGACCAGCTGCAGGTCCTTCAGCGCGCCCTTCTTCTCTTCGTACACCTTCCGCAGGGCCGGGTCCTCGACGACCTGACCGAGACGGGACTCCAGGTCGAGCACTTCTTTCTCCAATCGCCCGACCCGGGCCTCCCGCCTCTTGGTCGACCCCTTCGCGTACTCCTGACAGAAGACGCGGACGTGAGCCTTGCCCACGTCCCACCATAGCCTCAAGGAGGGGAAGCCTCCCCGCTTCCTTCTCCAGTCGGCCCAGAACCGGCGAAACGAATCCCGGAACCGCGCGTCCTCCAGCAGCAGGTTGTTAAAATGCCAGTACGCGGACCCCCCCCGCGCGCGCAGCGGAGCGAGCTCCGCCCACACCAGGTGGTGGTCCGTGCACGGCACCGGCCGCATGGAAGCCGCCGGAACGCAGGAGACGTACGCCCGGGAAATGTAAAGGCGGTCGATTCTGGACCTTCCTCCTCCAGACCTCACGCTCGTGAAGGCGCTGGAGTCGGGATGGAGATTTCGCCAGACGTCCACCAAGTCGAAGGACCCGACCAGGTCCCGCAACTTCTCCATCGCCGCCGGGCTTCGCGGGGGACCCGACCGGTCCCGCGCCTCGAGGGTACAATTGAAATCCCCCCCGAGGATGACGCACTCGCCCACGTCGATGGAGCCCAGAAGAGCGGACACTTCTCCGAAGAAGCGCACTTGCTGCGCACCGGTCCGGGGGGCGTACACGTTCACTAAATGGAGCGGCACGCCTCCCAGGCGAACAGTGACCTGGAGCAAGCGGCCCGGCACGTGCTCCTTGACCCTCAAGATCTCCGGCTGAAAATGCGGGGCCAGCAAGACAGCCACCCCGCAGGAATTGTTGGAGAGGTGACTCATGCTGACCCCTCCTTGCCACTCCAGGAGCCACGTGGCCTCGTCTCCCGGAACGGTGTGGGTTTCTTGCAGGAAGCACACCGCATATTTCCCGTCCCGAAGGACCGAGAAGTTATTGAATCTACGGCGCGCCTCCCTGCTGCCGTTGATGTTGAGGCTGGCTATGGTTATCTTCATCTCAGAAGCATAGTGCAACCTCTACCTAACGGAGGGGAGGGAGGGCGGTCACTGACGACCGCCACTCCCTCAGCAGCCCAGTGTGGAACGTCTTGAGCCGACGCAGCTCGAGCCGGCCAACGTCCTTGTCCGCGCCCATGATTTTAACGGCGGCGCGGACGGACACGACGAGCAGCGTCAGCTCCGACCACTTGTCGAGGGCCAGCCGGATCTTCTTGTGACGACCCTGGCTCACGGCCATAAAATCCCGGAGTTCCCCTACGGGGATGAGGGGAGAGTCGGTGAAGGGCACGAGGGCGTCCATCGCCTCGCTGCCGATGGACTCCAAATCGTCCTCGATGCCCCCCACCGAGTCCCCGTCCTCCTCCGGGAGGTCGTCACCGGCGGCCAACCCGTCCGTCACACAGGGTGCAGCGAACGGCTCGGCCGCACCGGCCGGCCCCGCCTCCGTCACGATCCCACCCCCAGGATCGGTGGCAGAGGAGTCCACCCTGGGCTCCTTCAGGGGCGCCGGGCCGGGAGGCGGCGGCGGCGGTTCGGGGCCCCCCCCCGCCTCAGGCGCCGGGGCGACCGGAGAAACCGGGGAGAAAATAATCCCAAATTCCTCCAGCACGTCCGGCGCCAACAACAGAGACGGAGTCAGGGGGCTTTCCGTCTCCCCGCCACCAACCTCCGACCCAGCGGGCTGGGGATTGCTACACTCCTCCACCAGGTCGAGCAGTCCCTGGGAGATATCTGGGTTATAAAAGGCGGGCTCGGCTTCAGCCTCTTTGGCCTCGCCCGCCCCAGTCCCCAGGACGCCCGACCCGGCGAGGAGCAACGGTTCCGTAACTACATTTCCCTCCGCGGGTTGTTCCGCGCCCCCCCCCACGGGCAGGGTCTCTTCCCCATCCCCGGGAGGCACAGGTCGGACAGACTCCGCTGTCTCACCCTCCCGAGGGACAGACGACCCCTGCCGATCGCGCGCGACGATGACGGTGGTGGGGTGGGGCGCAGCACCCGCGGCGGGCGACTGCCCCCCTTTTGCGGAGGGACCTTCCTCCTCGCAGTCCTCCTGCTGGGGGCGGAGCTTTCTTTTTAACAAGTTGGGGCCCGGAGAGGGGGAGGCCTCCATGTCTGCTGGGGCCTGCCTCTCTGCCCCCTTCCGACGACTGGTTTTCTTGGGCCCCTCGGGCCCGAGCCCGGCCGCAGGTCTTGATTTAGCCGCCTCAGCAGTTGCGGTCACGGTCACGGGCCCGGGCACGAGGACCCCCCCAGTCTCATGCGTCCCGACCAACTCCGCCATGTACTCGGGCGTGAGTTCGGTCAATTCCGATGTTTCCTCCGCGAGGGGATCCGCCCTTAGATGTTTAGTTTTCCTACGCGCCTTCCTTCCCCCCGGACGCTCTCCCTCCTCCCCGCCGGAGGCCGTGGTGGTGTTGGCCTCCGATTTCGACCGCGCATTCCGTCGCCGTCGACGCGCGGACAGTATCAGGGGGAGGGGGGGCGGCGGCGCCAACCCTGGCCGCGCCAGGTGTCGTGGCGGCCTTGGAGGCGGGGCAGTTTTTGCGGACGTGCCCCACCTCCTTACAGGCGTAGCACCGCACGCCGTCCGAGGTCCAGAAGACGCGATGGGCGGTCCCCCCGTGGAGCACCGTGAACGCGCCGTCCGCGTCCTCCTCCCGCGCCAGCCGGACGAAAAGCTGGCGCCGGAAGGAGAAGACGTGCCGAAGGCTGGCTTCCCGGAAGCCGAGCGGGATGGGTGTGATCCCCGACCTCACCTCCCCCAGTTGACGTAGGTGGGGGAGGAGGAGCTCACCCGGAACAAAGGGCGGGACGTTGGAAACCACAATCCTTTGCGCGGTGGCCTCAAGGGGGTCCACCGGCAGGAAGGTCCCGCCCACGGTGAGCCCCTTCTCGATGGCCAGGGACACCGCCCGCTCCGACCCCAGGAAGAACACAGCCTTGCCGTACATTTTAGAGGCGGCGACGATGGCTGAAGGGCCGACAACCCCAGCCATGGCTTTTACACACGCCTCTATAGTCATGTTGGGGTGAGTGTAGCTCTTGACCCCATTCTTCCTCGTAAGGAGGGTAAAAGGTGACGGGGTAACAGGAGGACTCGTGGCTGCGGCCGTGGCCGCGGCTGCCACGCTCGCGTACGTCCTCGCTGCCCCCGCCACCGGCGAAGATGTGGTCGCCATAATGGAGGGTTCTTTAAGGGCTACACTCACCCCAAGTCACAGGCCTGAAGGTGTTAATGGCCTTGGTTTTTTTTATTTCTGGTTTCCCCTGAGCAGAGGGAGCTCTTAAATTGAAGGCACACCTCTCCCTTTAGTTGATTGAATTGGGAGAGGGGCCTTCTCCCCTCTGCTCAATGGGTACTTAATTAAAAATAGATGAGGTGCCTCTTAGAGAGAGAGAGGCAGAGAGAGACAAGAGACAAAGAGAGAGAGAGAGAGAGAGGGGGGTGGGAAGGAGGGAAGCCGCAAGGGCAGGGTCGCCACTCAGGATGGTGGGTGGGTGGGTGGGTGTTGGCAGGGGGGTGCACTCTCCGATGTAAAAAAGTCTTTGGTGGTGGTCTTCTGGTGGGGGGAGAAGATGTCTTCACCTGGGATAGCTGGAGATGCCCAGGCTCAGTCCTGCACCAGGTCTTAACGATGCCCAATTGGATATAATTAATTGGGGAACTTCACCTAGGCAGCTCCAGCTGTCCCAGGTCAGGCAATGGGAAAGGGGTGTTTAATATGGTGTGTGCGGCCTAGCTTTTACAAAAGCCACACACACACACACACACCCCTTGGATGTTCCGGCCCTCTTCTTATCTTCTTTCCTCCCCCCACCTACAAAACAAAGTCTCTGGGAGAGTGCACCAGAATCACACCCACCTGTAGCTGTTGTTCTTTCCTTCCTTCCTCCTTCCAAACAGATGATGGATGTTGTGTTGTTTTCTCCCCTCTCTCCCTCTCCTAAAATGGAGGCCAATTGAGGAGGCAGTGATGGGAAAGGCCTCTCCTCTGTTGTTAATGTCCTTGGCCTTCCTTTCTTTTCTTTCTCCTCTCCTGTCCTCTCTCTCCAGGCACCTCAGTAGTGGTTGTTGGTTGTGTGTTGGTGGTGGTCTGCTGCCTGGTCTCCTTCTCCTTCTCCTTCTCCTCTTCCTGCTCACAGAGACCACCACTCTGCTGCTGCTGCTGCTCCTCACAAGCTTGTGATTTCAAATAAAGCTGTTGGACTATAACCTGGTGTTGTGCGAGTTCTCACATGTGTCCACCCCAGTCCAACACCGGCATCTCCACATCAATTCTTTTCTCAGACAAGCAAGGCAGCGAGCCGAGATCCGGCCCCTCAGACAGGCGGGGAGCCGAGATACAGCCCCTCAGACAGGCGGGGAGCCGAGATACAGCCCCTCAGACAGGCAGTGACCCGAGATACAGCCCCTCAGACAGGCAGTGAGCCGAGATACAGCCCCTCAGACAGGCAGTGACCCGAGATACAGCCCCTCAGACAGTGAGCCGAGATACAGCCCCTCAGACAGGCAGTGACCCGAGATACAGCCCCTCAGACAGACAGTGAGCCGAGACACAGCCTCTCAGACAGGCAGAGAGCCGAGACACAGCCCCTCAGACAGGCAGTGAGCCGAGATAGAGCCCCTCAGACAGACAGAGACCCGAGATACAGCCCCTCAGACAGATAGTGAGCCGAGACACAGCCTCTCAGACAGGCAGAGAGCCGAGACACAGCCCCTCAGACAGGCAGTGACCCGAGATACAGCCCCTCAGACAGACAGTGAGCCGAGACACAGCCTCTCAGACAGGCAGAGACCCGAGACACAGCCTCTCAGACAGAGACCCGAGATACAGCCCCTCAGACAGACAGAGAGCCGAGACACAGCCCCTCAGACAGGCAGTGAGCCGAGACACAGCCCCTCAGACAGACAGTGAACCGAGATACAGCCCCTCAGACAGGCGGTGAGCCGAGACACAGCCTCTCAGACAGACAGTGAGCCGAGACACATCCCCTCAGACAGACAGTGAGCCGAGATACAGCCCCTCAGACAGACAGTGAGCCGAGATACAGCCTCTCAGACAGAGTGAGCCGAGACACAGCCCCTCAGACAGACGGTGAGCCGAGATACAGCCCCTCAGACAGGCGGTGACCCGAGACACAGCCCCTCAGACAGGCAGAGACCCGAGACACAGCCCCTCAGACAGAGAGACCCGAGATACAGCCCCTCAGACAGGCGGTGACCCGAGACACAGCCCCTCAGACAGGCAGAGACCCGAGATACAGCCCCTCAGACAGACAGACCCGAGACACAGCCCCTCAGACAGGCAGTGAGCCGAGATACAGCCCCTCAGACAGGCAGTGACCCGAGATACAGCCCCTCAGACAGTGAGCCGAGATACAGCCCCTCAGACAGGCGGTGACCCGAGATACAGCCCCTCAGACAGACAGTGAGCCGAGACACAGCCTCTCAGACAGGCAGAGAGCCGAGACACAGCCCCTCAGACAGGCAGTGAGCCGAGATAGAGCCCCTCAGACAGACAGAGACCCGAGATACAGCCCCTCAGACAGACAGTGAGCCGAGACACAGCCCCTCAGACAGGCAGTGACCCGAGATACAGCCCCTCAGACAGACAGTGAGCCGAGACACAGCCTCTCAGACAGGCAGAGACCCGAGACACAGCCCCTCAGACAGAGAGACCCGAGATACAGCCCCACAGACAGGCGGTGACCCGAGACACAGCCCCTCAGACAGGCAGAGACCCGAGACACAGCCCCTCAGACAGGCAGAGACCCGAGACACAGCCCCTCAGACAGAGAGACCCGAGATACAGCCCCTCAGACAGGCGGTGACCCGAGACACAGCCCCTCAGACAGGCAGAGACCCGAGATACAGCCCCTCAGACAGACAGACCCGAGACACAGCCCCTCAGACAGGCAGTGAGCCGAGATACAGCCCCTCAGACAGGCAGTGACCCGAGATACAGCCCCTCAGACAGGCAGAGACCCGAGACACAGCCCCTCAGACAGACAGTGACCCGAGACACAGCCCCTCAGACAGACAGTGACCCGAGACACAGCCCCTCAGACAGACAGTGACCCGAGACACAGCCCCTCAGACAGACAGTGACCCGAGATACAGCCCCTCAGACAGGCAGAGACCCGAGACACAGCCCCTCAGACAGACAGTGACCCGAGACACAGCCCCTCAGACAGACAGTGACCCGAGACACAGCCCCTCAGACAGGCGGTGACCCGAGATACAGCCCCTCAGACAGGCGGTGACCCGAGATACAGCCCCTCAGACAGGCGGTGACCCGAGATACAGCCCCTCAGACAGGCGGTGAGCCGAGACACAGCCCCTCAGACAGGCGGTGACCCGAGATACAGCCCCTCAGACAGGCGGTGACCCGAGATACAGCCCCTCAGACAGGCGGTGACCCGAGATACAGCCCCTCAGACAGGCGGTGAGCCGAGATACAGCCCCTCAGACAGACAGTGAGCCGAGACACAGCCCCTCAGACAGGCGGTGAGCCGAGATACAGCCCCTCAGACAGACAGTGAGCCGAGACACAGCCCCTCAGACAGGCGGTGAGCCGAGATACAGCCCCTCAGACAGACAGTGAGCCGAGACACAGCCCCTCAGACAGGCGGTGAGCCGAGATACAGCCGCCCCTCAAACACCGCTGGGTTTGAATCTCCCGCCGCAGCGGTGGGGCGGGGCTTGCTGTGCGCGCGCGGGCCGAGTCTCGCGCGATCCCGGTTGAGGGGGCGGGGCTTGCTGTGCGCGCGGGCCGAGTCTCGCGCGATCCCGGTTGAGGGGGCGGGGCTTGCTGTGCGCGCGGGCCGAGTCTCGCGCGATCCCGGTTGAGGGGGCGGGGCTTGCTGTGTCGCGCGGGCCGAGTCTCGCGCGATCCCGGTTGAGGGGGCGGGGCTTGCTGTGCGCGCGGGCCGAGTCTCGCGCGATCCCGGTTGAGGGGGCGGGGCGGGCGGAGCGGGTCAGGTGACGCCGCCGGAAGTGGCGGGCAGTAACGGTTGTTAACGGCTCCAGTCCTGTTTGAAGAATAAAATGAAGCGGCGAAGCGGGTCAGTTGTGGAGTCGAGCGCCTGATCGCGGCTTCCTCCGGCCCACAGGAACATCATCACCCAGAATGGAGCACATTATCACCCCCAAGGTACGGAGCATTGTCCCGGGCCGGGCCCTCCTCCTCCCTCAGTCGGTGCCGGGAGCGGGGCCGCGGTCCCTCCTCCCGCCAATCTAACCGTGTGAAAGGGGAAAACTCCATCAAATTCCCTGCCTTAATGTCGGCCTCATTGCATTCTTCCCTCATTAGTAACTGGCGTCTGCCTTTCATTTCCATTCTGGTTCTGACATGTCTTTATGTTTTCTGCTATTTTAAGGTTAGTTTGTGGCAGTAACTCCGGCCCCGGAGCAGGAGCAGAAGCCCAGCCTGCTGCTGTATTTGCTGCGATGGGCAGTCTGAGCCCGCTCAGTCGGTGAATAGTGCGGGATTGCAGGGCTCAGATTTCAGAGTGCGGGCAGTTGCAGTGGTCGCAGGGCGGTGTTGCTGCGAGTCCTGCCCGATTGAGCTGATTGTGCCGAGTGGGCAGTGCTTTGGTGTCTAATGCATTTTCCTCAATGCTGACTTGCATCCTAATCTCCGGTTTTGGGGGGGTTAGTGAGTGTTAGGGCCGCCTTCCTTCCCAGTTGCCAACTCATTTACTTTTTATGTGATGGGGAAAGGTGCAAGCTGGCATTGAGATGCCAGGAGTCACACCTTTAGTCAAACAAAGTGAAGCTGAATAAGCTTACTACTGTATTTGTTTAATCATGTTACTGAACACGTATTTAATGCAGCTAAAGATGTACAGAATGATGTCGGCACAAGGGAAGGAGATTAGTAAGTAGGACCTGGTGAGTATTTCTACAGTCCAGTCGTTAAAGTAAAAGCAAAGTCTCTAGTTTCGAGTAAGTAGTGTTTAAAGGGAAGTAAGGTCCCTAGTGTATTTAATATTCTTTAATTTAAAGAAATTGAAAGGAGTAAATTAAGGGTAGGACATGGCAGGGCAGCTTGGCTGCGTGGAGTGCTCCTGCTGTGCTATGTTGGAAGTCAGGAACACTTTTGGTGTCCAGGGCGAACACGTGTGCAGGAAGTGTCTCCAGCTGCAGCTACTCGAAATCCGCGTTTCAGAGCTGCGGCTGGAGTCACTGTGGAGCATCCGCGAGGCTGAGATCTTCGTGGATAGCACGTTTAACGAGGTGGTCACACCGCAGGTAAAGAGTGCACAGGCAGACAGGAAATGGGTGACCACCAGACAGAGTAAAAGAACTAGGAAGGCAGTGCAGGAGTCCCCTGGGTCCATCTCCCTCTCCAACAGATTTTCTGTTTTGGATACTGCTGGGGGAGATGGTTTCTCAGGGGAATGCAGCAAGAGCCAAGTCTGTGGAACTATGAGTGGCTCAGCTGCACAGGAAGGGAGGAAAAAGAGTGGGAGAGCAATAGTGATGGGGGATTCTATGGTAAGGGTAACAGATGGACGTTTCTGTGGCCGCAGACGTGACTCCAGGATGGTATGTTGCCTCCTTGGTGCCAGGGTCAAGGATGTCACTGAGCGGCTGCAGGACATTCTGAAGGGGAAGGGTGAACAGCCAGAGGTCGTGGACCATATCGGTACCAACGACATAGGTAGACAGAGGGACGAGGTTCTCCAAGCAGAATATAGGGAGCTAGGAAATAAATTAAAAAGCAGGACCTTAAAGGTAGTAATCTCAGGATTGCTCCCAGTGCCATGTGCTAGCGACAGCAGAAATAGGAGAATAGACCAGATGAATGCGTGGCTGGAGAGATGGTGTAGGAGGGAGGGATTTAAATTCCTGAGGCATTGGGACCAATTCTGGGGAAGGTGGGACCTGTACAAGCTAGACAGGTTACACCTCGGCAGAAACTGAACCAACATCCTTGCAGGGGGGTTTGCTAGTGTTGTTGGGAAGGATGTAAACTAGTTTGTCAGGGGGCTGGGAACCTAATTGTGGGCCCAGAACGGAGAGAAACAAAGCTGGAAGTGCAAGTTAGAAAAGTAGTCAGCAAAACTAGTAGGGAGCAGAAACAAAGGCCAACAGTAAAGAGGGTCAAAGTGCAGAAAAATATTAAACAGGCAAAATTGAAGGCACTTTATCTAAATGCACACAGCATTCGCAACAAGGTGGATGAATTAATGGCACTAATAGAAGTAAATGGGTATGATGTAATTGCCATTACAGAGACATGGTTGCAGGGTAACCAAAGCTGGGAACTGAATGTTCCAGGGTACTCAACATTTAGGAAGGACAGACAAAAAGGAAAAGGAGGTGGCGTAGCGCTGTTAATAAGGGATGAGATCGGTACGGTAGAGATAAAAGACCTTGGCTTGGCAGATCGTGATGTAGAACTGGAATCAGTTTGGGTGGAGCTAAGAAACAGCAAAGGGCGGAAAACATTGGTGGGAGTTGTGTATAGGCCACCAAACAGTAATGGTAATGTAGGGCACCGTATCAATCAAGAGATTAGAAGTGCATGTAACAAGGGCAATACGGTAATCATGGGGGACTTTAATCTACATATTGATTGGGCAAATCAAATTACCACTAATGGTGTGGAGGACGAATTCTTGGAATGCATGCGAGATGGTTTCCTGGATCAGTATGTGGAGGAACCAACCAGGGAACAGGCTATTCTGGATCTGGTACTGTGTAATGAGAAAGGGCTAATCAATAATCTTGTGGTAAAGGGGCCTTTAGGGACAAGTGACCATAATATGATTGAATTTTACATTAAGTTTGAGAGTGATGTAGTCCAATCTGAAACTAAGGTCTTCAATCTAAACAGAGGAAACTACAAGGGTATGAGGGACAAGTTGGCCATGGTAGATTGGGAGACTACACTAAAAGGTATGAAGGTGGACATACAATGGCTAACATTCAAGGAAATAATGCATAATTTGCAACAAACATATATTCCTCTAGGGCATAAAAACCCAAAAGGAAAAGTGATCCAATTATGGCTAACAAAAGAGATTAAAGCTAGTATTAAGTCAAAGGAAGAAACTTATAAAGTTGCCAGAAAAGCGGTCAGCCTGAGGATTGGGATCTTTTTAGAAATCAGCAAAGGGGGACCAAGAAATTGATGAAGGGAAAATGGAATATGAGCACAAACTAGCGAAAACATAAGGAGCAGGAGTAGGCCACATGGCCCCTCGGGCCTGCTCCGCCATTCAGTAGGATCATGGCTGATCCGAACCTAGACTCACGTCCACTTCCCTGCCCGCTCCCCATAACCCTTAATTCCCTTATCAGCTAGGAAACTGTCTCTCTCCATTTTAAATTTATTTAATGTCGCAGCTTCCACAGCTCTCTGAGGTAGCAAATTCCATAGATTTACTACCCTCTGAGTGAAGAAGTTTCTCATCTCAGTTTTGAAACGGCAGCCCCTTATTCTAAGATTATGCCCCCTAGTTCTAGTCTCACCCATCAGTGGAAACATCCCCCCCCCCCCCCCCACCCGATCAAGCCCCCTGACGATCTTATATGTTTCGATAAGATCGCCTCTCATTCTTCTGAATTCCAATGAGTAGAGGCCCAACCTTTCCTCATAAGTCAACCCCCTCATCTCCGGAATCAACCGAGTGAACCTTCTCTGAACTGCCTCGAGAGCAAGTATATCTTTTCTTAAATATGGAAACCAAAACTGTACGCAGTATTCCAGGTGTGGCCTCACCAGTACCTTGTATAACTGAAGCAAGACTTCCCTGCTTTTATACTCTATCCCCCTTGCAATAAAAGCCAAGATTCCATTGGCCTTCCTGATCACCTGCTGTACCTGCATACTAACCTTCTGTGTTTCATGCACCAGGACCCCCAGATCCCTTTGTACTGTAGCACTTTGCAGTTTCTTTCCATTTAGATAATAACTTGCTCTTTGATTTTTTCTGCCAAAGTGCATAACCTCATACTTTCCAACATTATATTCCATCTGCCAAATTTCCGCCCACTCACTTAGCCTGTCTGTCCTTTTGCAGGTTTTTTATGTCCTCCTCACTCACTGCTTTCCCTCCCATCTTTGTATCGTCTGCAAACTTGGATACGTTGCACTTGGTCCCCTCCTCCAAATCGTTAATATAGATTGTAAAGAGTTGGGGTCCCAGCACTGACCCTTGCGGAACACCACTAGTTACTGATTGCCAACCCGAGAATGAACCATTTATCCCAACTCTGTTTTCTGTTAGATAGCCAATCTTCCACCCATGCCAGTATATTACCCCCAATCCCTGTGATTTTTTATCTTGTGCAGTAATCTTTTGTGTGGCACCTTATCAAATGCCTTTTGGAAGTCCAAATACATCACATCCACTGGTTCCCCTTTATCCACCCTGTTTGTTACGTCCTCAAAGAATTCGACCAAATTTGTCAAGCATGATTTCCCCTTCATAAAACCATGCTGACTCTGTCCAATTAAATTATGCTTATCCAAATGTCCTGTTACTGCTTCCTTAATAATGGACTCCAACATTTTACCAACCACAGATGTTAGGCTAACTGGTCTATAGTTTCCAGCCTTTTGTCTACCTCCCTTTTTAAATAAAGGCGTTACATTAGCAGTTTTCCAATCTGCTGGGACCTTTCCTGAATCCAGGGAGTTTTGGAAAATTACCACCAATGCATCCGCAATCCCAACCGCTGCTTCTCTCAAGACCCTAGGATGTAAGCCATCAGGTCCAGGGGATTTATCCGCCTTAAGTCCCATTATCTTACCGAGTACCATCTCCTTAGTGATTTTAATCGTGTTTAGCTCTTTCCCCCCCCCCCTATAGCCCCCCGTTTGTCCAGTGTTGGGATATTTTTAGTATCCTCTACTGTAAAGACTGATACAAAATATTTGTTCAGCGTATTTGCCATCTCCACGTTCCCCACTACTAATTTCCCGGTCTCGTCCTCTAAGGGACCAACATTCACCCTAGCCACCCTTTTTCTTTTTATATAACTGTAGAAACTCTTGCTCTGTTTTTATAGTTTTTGCTAGTTTACTTTCATAATCTATCTTCCCCTTCCTAATTAATCTTTTAGTTATTCTTTGCTGGCTTTTAAATGCTTCCCAATCTTCTATCCTCCCACTAGATTTGGCTACTTTATATGCCCTTGTTTTCAGTCGGATACCTTCCTTTATTACTTTACTTAGCCACGGATGGCTGTCTTTTCTTTTACGCCCTTTTTCCTCAGTGGAATATATTTTTCTTGAAGTTGTGAAATACCTCCTTGAATGTACACCACTGCTCCTGTACCGTCTTACACCTTAATCTATTTTCCCAGTCCACTTTAGTCAACTCTGCTCTCATACCTTCACAGTCTCCTTTATTTAAGTTTAGTACGCTGGTTTGAGGTCCAACTCTCTCACCCTCCAACTGAATTTGGGATTCAACCATGTTATGGTCACTCATTCCAAGGGGATCCTTTACTAGGACATTTTTTATTAATCCTGTCTCATTACACAGGACCAGATCTAAGATTGCCTGCCCCCTGGTTGGTTCAGTAACATACTGCTCAAGGAACCTGTCCCTAATGCACTCTATGCACTCTTCCTCAAGGCTGCCCTGCCCAATTTGATTTGTCCAGTCAATATGAAAGTTAAAATCTCCCATGATTATAGCTGTTCCCTTATTACAAGCCCCAACCATTTCCTGATTTATACTCCGACCAATAGAGTTACAACTGTTAGGAGGCCTATAGACTATGCCCACTAGTGACTTTTTCCCCTTATTATTCCTTATCTCCACCCAAACTGTTTCACTATCCTGATCCTTTGACCCAATATCATTTCTCACTATTGCAGTGATTCCATCCTTTATTAACATAGCCACCCCACCTCCCTTTCCTTCCTGTCTGTCCTTCCTAATAGTCAAATACCCTTGGATGTTTAGTTCCCAGTCATGGTCACCTTGCAGCCATGTTTCTGTAATGGCCACCAGATCATACCCATGTGTAGTTATTTGTACTGTCAACTCGTCTATTTTGTTACGAATGCTAAAAACGGATTGTAAAAGCTTCTATAGGTATGTGAAAAGGAAACGACTGGCGAAGGTAAATGTAGGTCCTTTACAGTCAGAGACGGGAGAATTTATAATGAGGAAATGGCAGAGAAATTAAATAAATACTTTGTTTCTGTCTTCACGGAGAAAGACACAATAAACCTCCCAGAAATACGAGAAAACCAAGGGTGTGATGAGAATGAGGAACTTAAAGAAATTATTAGTAAAAAAAAATAGTACTAGCAAAATTATTGGGACTAAAAGTCGACAAATCCCAAGGACTGGATGACCTACATCCTAGGGTTTTGAAAGAGGTGGCCATTGGAATAGTGGATTGGAGGATAGCAAATGTAACCCCGCTATTTAAGAAAGGAGGAAGAGAGAAAACGGGGAACTACAGACCTGTTAGCCTCACATCAGTAGTTGGGAAAATGCTGGAATCTATTATAAAGGATGCAATAACTGGGCACTTAGAAGCTAATCGAGATTGGGCAGAGTCAACATGGATTTATGAAAGGGAAATCCTGTTTGACAAACCTATTGGAGTTCTTTGAGGATGTAACTAGTGGAGTAGACAAAGGGGAACCGGTAGATGTGTATCTGGATTTTCAGAAGGCCTTCGATAAGGTCCCACACAAGAGGTTGGTGAACAAAATTAGGGCACATGGAATTGGGGGTAATATACTAGCATGGATTGAGAATTGGTTAACAGACAGAAAACAAAGAGTAGGGATAAACGGGTCTTTTTCGGGATGGCAGGCTGTGACTAGTGGGGTACCGCAGGATCGGTGCTTGGGCCCCAGCTATTCACAATCTATCAATGATTTGGATGAGGGGACTAAATGTAACATTTCCAAATTTGCTGATGATACAAAGTTAGGTGACAGTGTCAGTTGCGAAGAGGACGTGAAGAGGCTTCAAGGATATCTCAACAGGCTCAGTGAGTGAGCGAGAACATGGCAGATGGAATATAATGTGGATAAATGTGAAGTTATCCACTTTGGTAGAAAAAACAGAAAGGCAGAGTATTTCCTAAATGGTGAAAGATTGGGGAATGCAGATGCTCAAAGGGACCTTGGTATCCTTGTACATGAGTCACTGAAAGTGAATGTGCAGGTGCAGCAAGCCATTAGGAAGGCAAATGGTATGCTGGCCTTCATTACAAGAGGATTTGAGTACAGGAGTAAAGAAGTCTTACTCCATTTATATAGGGCCTTGGTGAGACGACACCTGGAGTACTGTGTACAATTTTGGTCTCCTTAACTAAGGAAGGATATACTTGCCATAGAGGGAGTGCAACGAAGGTTCACGAGATTGATTCCTGGGATAGCGGGACTGTCTTATGAGAAGAGATTGAGTAAACTAGGCCTGTATTCTCTTGATTTCAGAAGAATGAGAGGGGATCTCATTGAAGCATACAAAATTATTACAGGGCTTGATAGGATGGATGCTGGGAGAATGTTTCCCTTAGCTGGGGAGTCTAGAACCAGGGACCACAGCCTCAAGATAAAGGGTAGGCCATTCAGGACTGAGATGAGAAGAAATTTCTTCACACAGAGGGTGGTGAATCTTTGGAATTCTCTACCCCAGAGGGCTGTGGAGGCTCAGTCATTGGGTATATTCAAAACAGAAGTCGATAGATTTCTGACTAGTAAGGGCATCAAGGGGTATGGCGATAGGGCCGGTGAATGGAGTTGAGGCAGAAGATCAGCCATGATCTCATTGAATGGCGGAGCAGGCTCGAAGGGCCGAATGGCCTACTCCTGCTCCTATTTCTTATGTTCTTAGAATGTTTTGTAGTATGCTCGAGTTCATATATTATAAATCTACTTTCTTGGTTTAATCAATAGGTTTTCAAACTGTGTCCGTGAGGTTATCAGATTTCTATATTTTCCCCTATGTGTTGACTTACTAGACTAGAATGTTCTGTTGCTGTTTGGTGTCAGAACTCTGGCCCCTGAGCCCTGGCAATTCACCCCTCAAATCCCAGGCAACTCAGTCCTATTTGTGTTCCATCCTATTTGTGTTTGTATTTGTTATTTACTGGCTTGTGTTTGAATTTTGTGACTCTGAAAAATGTTTTTAGCACTGTTATCTCATTAATTTATAAATCCTGAATTTAACAAACAAGACCTGCTCATGACTAGCTTCAGGTATTAACTTTATAACTGGACCCTGAGGCTCAGCTGGTATATACTTGTGTATTTGACCATGATCTGAACTTCTGACTCCCTATCCTCTCCATTACCAAGACCACCTACTTCCACCCTGTAACATCACCTGTCTCCACCCCTGCCTCAGCTCATCTACTGAAACTCTCACCCATGCCTTTATTCCGTCTAGACTCGACTATTCCAATGCTCTCCAGGCAGGCCGCCTTCCACTTTACACTCACCGTAAACTTGAGCTCATCCCAAAACTCTGCTGCCTTTATCATAACTCGCACCAAGTCCCGTTCACCCGTCACCCCTGTGCTCACTGGCCTACATTGGCTCCTGGCCTGTCAACGCCTCGATTTTAAAATTCTCATCCTTATTTTCAAATCCCTCTGACCTCGCCCCTCCCTATCTCTCTAACCTCCTCCAGCTATACAATCCTCCATGATCTCTGCGCTCCTCCAATTTGTATAGGACCCTGGTCAGGCCGCACTTCGAGTATTGTGCACAGTTCTGGTCTCCATACTATAAAAAGGACATGGATGCACTAGAGAAAGTGCAAAAAAGATTTATAAGGATGGTACCAGAACTGAGAGATTGCAGTTATTGGGAAAGATTTAACAAGTTAGGGTTTTTTTCTTTAGAAAAGAGGAGACTTAGAGGCTTTAAAATTATTATGAATGAGTTGGACAAGGTAGATGCGGAGAGAATATTTCCACTTGTGGGAGAATCCAAAACAAGGGGCCATAAATACAAATAAAAACACAAAACGCTGGAAATACTCAGCAGGTCAGGCAGCATCTGTGGAGAGAGAAACAGAGTTAACGTTTCAGGTCGATGACCCTTCGTCAGAACTGGAAAAAGCTGAAGATGGAACAGGTTTTTAAGCAAGTGCAGGGAAAGGGGGGAGGAAAGAACAAAAGGGAAGGCAGGAGACATTGAGAGATTAAGAGATGGTGCAAGGCAAAAGGAGATGGTAATGGGACAAGTTAAGAAACCAAAGATGGCTCTAGATGAAGTGTAAATGGTACAATGAAAGACAGCTGCCATGTGGGAGAGAGAAAAAAATATATAATAAAATAAATGGGGAAAAAAAATTACAAGATGGTTATTAATAAATCCAATAGGGAAATGAGGAGAAATTTCTTGGAGAGTGGTTAGACAGGAAGTGGCTGAGGCAAATAGCGCTGATGGTTTTCAAGAGGAAACTAGCCGAGTACATGAGATAAAAAGATATACTGAGAGGCTGAGAATCACAGTGCAGATAGAGGCCATTTCGGCCCATCGAGCCTGCACCGACACATATCCCACCCTATCCCCGTAACCCCACTTATTTAATCCCCCCTAACACTAAGGGTCAATTTATCATAGCCAAATCAACCTAACTCGCACATCTTTGGGCTGCGGGAGGAAACCGGAGCACCCGGAGGAAACCCACGCAGACACAGGGAGAATGTGCAAACTCCACACAGTCACCCGCGTCCGGATTCGAACCCGGGTCCCTGGCGCTGTGAGGCAACAGTGCTAACCACTATGCCACTGTGTCGCCCAAGAGGCAGATGAATGGGAGGAGACTCGTGTGGAGTATAAACACCAACACACAGCTGTTGGGCCGAGTGGCCTGTTTCTGTGCTGTATATTCAATGTAATTCTAGCCTCTTGTGCTTTCCCAATTTTCATCACTCCACCATTAGTGCCTTTAGCTGTCTAGGCCCTAAGCTCTGGCATTCCTTCCCTAAACCTCTCTACCTCTCTCTCCTCTTAAGACACTCCTTAAAACCTACCTTTTTGGTCACCTGTCCTAATATCTCCTTGTGTGGCTCAGTGTCAAATTTTGTTTACTCCTGTGAAGCTCTGGGATGTTTTACTATGTTAGAGGTGCTATATAAATGCAAGTTGTTTAGCAACCAAAGGCAAAAAGCTTGAACACCCCTGTTGTATGGTGTTAAAGAAAAATATGCAATTATCACAGTTTTTCTTCGGGTAGCTGACAATCTTGAAGATTCGAACAGGAGGGTATTAATATTTGCAGGGGTCCCTTAAACAGAAAACTTTTAAAAAAACACTGATGTTTTGTTGAAATACATGTGAGAGAATTTTCCTGCTTTTAACAAGCTGTAGGGAAAATTAACGCTATTTGGAAGTAGCTCTTGGAAACAAACTGAAGCCTGTCATAACTTGTACTGTAATAACATTTTAAAAACACTGAAGGTTACAGGGTGATGTGTTAAAATTACACTATCAATTGTAGTAGTTCTAATCAGTCCCTTTTCTACTTCCATACTTTGGTTCTAGAGCCTATCATTCCCCTGTGGGCAGAACTGGGAGCATCTTGTATTGATTGACATATACTTTCATTTCATGTTGAAAAATATATATTTACAAATGTCTTGTTTAAAAACTTCAATTTTCCAACCTCCACTCAGGTTCACCAAGCCAGGTTTCCTCATTGCTTGGTCACTGGTGACTAGAAGCAGTCTGCTTAAACAATGAGGTTGCTGTTTTAATTGAAAGCCTATCCAAATCCATTTGACTCCCGTAAAACTACAAGGTTTTTTCCCCAAAAATTTATACTTCAGCTTTTATAGTGCGTCATTAAAATGACTCCATGCTTCAAAAAGTAAATTTACTATTTAAGTGCACTGACTGACTGCTTTGCAGATAACATGGGAGAAATATTTTGACCAAAAGCAATCTCCTATTCCCTTTATGAAAATGTAAAATGGCTCAGTAAATGTCAGCACGATTACATAGGCTCTGCGACACAAAAACAAGCCATTTGGCCCAACCAGTCCATGCTCCACTCGAGCCTCTTCCCGTCTTTCCTCATCTAAATCTATCAGCATGACCCTTTCTTCCCTTCTCCCTCATGTTTGTCCAGCCTCCCCCTAAATGCATCTATACTATTCGCTTCAACCACTCCCTGTGGTAGCGACTTCCACATTCTCATCACTCTTTGGGTAAAGAAGTTTCTTCTGAATTCCCTATTAGCTTTCTTCATGACTATCTTATATTGATGGCCTCTAGTTATGCTCTTCCCCACAAGTGGAAACATTCTCTCTGTATCCACTCTTATCAAAACCTTTCACAATTTTATAGACCTCTATTAGGTCACCCCTCAACCTTCTTTTCCAAAGAGAAAAGAGACCCAGCCTGTTCATCCTTTCCTGATATGTATACCCTCGCATTTCTGGTATCCTCCTTGTAAATCTTCTCTGCATCCTTTCCAGTGCCTCCAGATCCTTTTTTATAATATGGCGACCAGAACTGCACGCAGTACTTCAAGTGTGATCTAACCAAAGTTCGATAGAGGTTTAGCATAACTTCCCTACTTTTCAATTCTATCCCTCTAGAAATAAAACCTAGTGCTTGGTTTGCATTTTTAATGGCCTTGCTAATCTGTGGCGCAACTTTTAGTGATTTGTATATTTGTACTCCTCGCTCCCTTTGTTCCTCTACCCCACCTAGACTTGCACCCGCCAAGTGATAAGTGACCTCCCTATTCTTCCTACCAAAATGTAATACCTCACATTTGTCTGTCAAACTTTATTTGCCCATTCTACAAGTTTATTAATGTCCTCCTGTAATTTGTTGCAGTCCTCCCTCAGTATTGACTATTCCCCCCCCCCCCCCCCCCCCAATTTGGTATCATCCGCAAATTTAGAAATTGTTTTTGATTCCAAAGTCTAAATCGTTAATGTAAATTGTGAACAGCAGTGGTCCCAGCACTGATCCTTGTGGAACACCACTTCCCACCTTCTGCCACTGTGAATAGCTACCCTTTACTCCCACTCTCTGCTTTCTGTCTTGAAGCCAGCTAGCAATCCATTCTGCTACTTGTATTCTCTCTTATCATGCACTCCCCTGCTGCCTATGTACTTAATGTATGCCTCTTTCCACACCCTCAATTGTTTCCTTATGTATTTATTCATCCATGGAGTCTCATTTAGTGTTTAGTTTGTTCTTTCCTTTTTAGCCATGGCTACACCTGGTCTTGACTCCCCATGAGCCATGGGAGATCAACTATTATATGTTTCAACAATAAAAATTGTTACTTTTTTCTCCCCACTGTTGCTACATGACATATATCAGCAGTGAGAAAGCAGAAGAGGGCTCCCAGCTCATCAATACTAAAAACATCACCATCTGTATTGTAGACAAAGCTTCTGCTGCAGCCTGATGTGCTCCCCCGACCAGGTGATGACTTTGTAAGGCAGACCAATGGAGGAAGTGAAAGTACTACGAAGCTCCCACACAGATGGTGATGCTTTTAGTATTGGTGAGCTGGGAGCCCTCAGGAGAACTGCAATCCTAATTCCTAATTTTTGCTTTTTATTTCTTACAGGTAGAACAAGTGAAGTTGCTGGACCGGTTTACTTCCAAGAAACCAGCACTGGGGACGCTTTACTTGACTGCAACCCATCTGATTTTTGTTGAATCTTCGCCAGAGGTTCGCAGAGAGACATGGGTATGTAGTTACATGTTTGTTGTTCACTACTTTTGTGCTGACTTCTCAATCTGAAAGCAGGCACCCTCCATTTAACTTAACCCGCCCGGCAGGAACGGGGCAGATTCAGGCCTGATGCCCGTCTTGCACCCCGTCCGATATTATGCTCCATTGACTTCAATGAAGCATAAAATCTGGCGAGGTGTAAAATGGGCCTCCCACCCAAAACCGTCTGCCAGGGTTATGTTAAATTCAGGGCTAAAGTTTTCATAAAATTAAGGAAAGTTTTTATGCCATTAGGAAATCATCGTTTTCTTTTAAATTTTAAAATGTTTTGTGAAACCAAGGTGAATGGCTAAAGTTAATAATACAAGACACCAACAAGGTTTAAAAGAGAAGATGGAAAATAAAAAGGTAGTGCTCGGGTGCTGCAAAACATGGTTGTTAAACGCCTGAAGATTGTAGGAGGGCGGAAAAATCAAGGGAGACAAAGCGTTTAACAGTTTCGAAGTCCTGGGAAAGAATGAGTTAGAGTACAGGAAACTTTCGTTTATCCGGCACCCAAATAACCGGAATTCTCGCTTAACCGGCAAAAATCATCCTCCGAAAACTCCTCTCAAATAACCGGCAATGTTGTCGAGTCTCCGCGAACGCCGAGTGCTCCGAAAACTCCTCTCAAATAACCGGCAATGTTGCCGATCCCGAGTCCGAGTCCGCGAACGCCGATTTAGTCAGTAGGGGTACTTCTCAAAAGTGCCACTACTCGGCCTCCTGGCGCTGTCGCAAGTCCGAAACATTGCAGTAGCAGGAGTAGATTCTCCCGCACTGCCTGGAGTCTCTTCTGATCGGCCATTTTGCTGGGTGTCTCCCACGATGCTGGTACTGTAGTCTCTTCTGATACACCATTTTACTGTGTGTCTGCCACACTTCTGGTACTGTAGTCTCTTCTACCCAAATACTGTATACTGCACATTTCTTGACTTTTTTAGGTTAAAAATAGCCTCGGTAGATATAACTCTCCGTTATCCGGTACTTTCGATAAACCGGCACCACGCCGGTCCCGTCGATGCCGGATAAACGAAAGTTTCCTGTAGTAAACTGATGAATCTTGATTTATGAGTGAAGATGTAGTGAGGGGAAAGAGTGTGCAGGACAATATATTTGCAGCGTAGGAGGAAGAAGAAAGGAACATTTGAAATTTGCTCAGGATGAACCAGTTTCTGCAAAATCATGGCACCCTTTTTGACCCAGTGTTCAGCTTCAAACCTCATATCCTAATCACTTATTTCCCCCTCCACAACAACACCCGTTTTCACCCTTACTGCCACTAAAACTCTTATACCTGCTTTTGTTGCCACTAGACTTGAATTTTCCAATGTCTTCCTTGCTGATGCCTCATCCACAATCCTCCATAAACTGAAGCTTGTTCAGTTGCCTATATATGGTCTTGCCTTAACTCCCGCTCAGCCATCACTCCCCATCTTTGCTGATCTACATTGGCTCCTCGTTCCCCAACATCCTAAATGTAGAATCATTGCCTTCAAAGGGCTCCTCGATTTCCCCCTTCTCTATCTGTGTTCTCAGGCTATTCGAGCATGGAGGGCATCACAGCTGCATGTGATCCTGTGCTCACTGAATATCTGCAATGTGTAATTTAAAACAGAAGTCACTAATAGCAATTGGGAATAGGAATCCTGGTGGTTTTTTGTTTTTTCCCTCTTCTAAGGGTCTGTTTCGTGCTATGGTGCGTTTGCCTACTAGGCAACATTGGTATCAGTTTTCAGTTTTTATTTGATAACTTATCTACCAAAGAGAATTGGGAATACTCTATGCTGAGGGCTGCAGTTGAAACTGCTGTTCTCAAATGGCAGAAATAGTATAGGAAAATATAGGCTTCACAGGCTGACAATGAAACTAATTTATAATTTTTAAAATAATACTTCACAGATTTTGCACCATCATATTTCAACAATAGAGAAGCTGCCCCTTACTTCTGCAGGATGTCCGTTGCTGATTCATTGCAAGAACTTCAGAGTTGCTCACTTCGTTATTTGTCGAGAACGTGATTGTCACGATGTTTACAGTTCACTTCTCAGACTGTCACAGCCAGGTACAATACCTCAGTGTGTAAATTGCTGAGTGTAAGCTTTAACAACTGTTATGACATCTCTTTCACTGATGTAAGGTTTTGATGATGGTGCTATTGGTGTAGTCGATATGTTCTGCAAAAAGACATGCATTATATAGTATCTTGTCACATATTTCAGAAACATCTCAAAAGTGTGCAAACAATTAATTACTTTGAAGTGACTGTTATGTAGGCAAGCACGGCAGCCATTTTGTGTACAGCAATATCCACAAGCAGCAAAACAATGATGTGATAATTTGCTATTAGTTGGCTAGAAGACACCTCAATTCAAATCCAGCCCAGGCAAATAGAATGAAAGTGTCTCCTGTGCTGGCTGTAATGATCTAATGTCAAATGAGTTTGGCTAGCCTCAATCCAATTCCTAATTGATTGGCTCCACAGTTTATGTTGCCTTTAGTTCAACACTAAATTGACAGATTCACCCAGAGAGGCCACAGAGAAGGGAAATAGAAATATATCACACTGGTGCTTTTGAGGCTGACTAACATTGATGGGGCCCTGATCTGTGCCAGCATTGGGTGATAACAGCAAAAGTAAGAGACTACCATAACAACAAAAACGCCAACTTGCATTTATATTGCAGCTTTAACATAGAAATATGTTCCAGGGAGCTTCACAGAAACATAATCGGGCAAAAATTGATGCCGATAAGAGGAGGAGATATTAAGGGAGGTGACTAAAATCTTGGTCAAAGAGGCGGAGAGGGAGAGGCAATTCCAGAGCTTACGGCCTAGGTGGCTGCAGGCAATGTTGGGATGAAGGGAGTGAAGGGGTGGGGGAGATGCACAAGAGGCCAGAGTTGGAGGAATGCAGAGTTCTTGGAGGGTTGTCGGGCTGGAGAAGGTTAGAGATAGGGAGGGGTGAGGCCTTGATGGGATTTAAACATTAGAATGAGAATTTGAGGCATTGGGGGTCTGGGAACTAATGTAGGTCAGTGAGCATAGGGGTGATGGGCAAGCAGAACTTGGTGCGGGATAGGACACGGGTAGCAAAGTTTTGGATGAGCTGAAGTTTATTGGATGGATGGGAGGTCGGGCTGTAGAGCATTGAAATAGTCGAGTCTGGAGGTGACAAAGGCATGGATGAGGGTTTCGGCAGCAGAAGGCAGGAATGGAAATGAGCAAGGTTACAGAGGTAGCATGATGGGCAGTGATGGAGAGGATATGGGGCGAGAAGCTCAGGAAACCTGGTGGATCTTGGTGCAGGTAAGAACATTGACTTTAAAAAGAAAATGATGCGCAAGATTTGTATTTACTATAAAATGGAGGGATACAACAATTTAAGTTTAGAGATGTATGTTGTAAAGCGTTTGTGCTTTACTTTGGTGTCTCTCCTAGTCTCCCATTTGAAATGCCTTCTCATAAAGCTATCTTTGTCATCACACTTCACTGTGGGCAACATTTGTCAGTGTCTAGTTACTTTTCTAATGTTATTCACACTATTATTTTGAGACTTGTGGAAATTTCTGAAGGATGTTTGGCCTACAGGCTAAGATTATTCTGAAGTACAAGAATATGTTATACTGTAGCAGTGAGATAGGCTCTCTAGAATAAACATTTGGTAAAAACAGGATGTAACTGAGTCATACAGGCTGTGAAGGTCATAGATTCAATCTCCACTGTGTGCTGAGTTAGTTGATCTTGAAGGCAGCAGTTGGAGTACTTTAATTAGCCACAGTGCCATCTCCGTGAAGTAACAATCTTTGGACATTCTCTTTTCGGATGATGTAGGTTGGCAGACGGATCTGGTGATCTAGTGCTCTGCTCACTATCTTGAACAATTGGTTAACCAGTGGGATATGATGGTGGATGTTTCAAATGTGGTATTATGGCATGTCTCAAGATGGAATCTGGGGTATTGATTGGAAGATTCAAAGGCTGTCTGCCCTAGTTGTGAACCATATCAATGCCTGGGGTTCTGGTGGATGGCAGTTTCATCCTGGACACAGTCCTTCAGGACGGCATTGAGAAGTGCACTTTGGTCTCTTTTTCTAAGGTAGTAAAGTCTCAATGCAGTTTATACATGTGACATACAAGATATGTATCCAGATAGTTCTATTCAATTGTTCAGAACTCCCAGGCATGTAACAGAAGCCCATGTGTAAGGTCTAGGATCAAACTGCTGGATAGATTTGTGGCAAAAAGAGAGAACTGGTTGCAGAGATGTTGACCTGTTACTAAATACCCAGAAGGGGTAGAAGATGCATAGTCAGCAGACCTCTTCGCTAACACACCTCACATGCACAACTAGAGGGATAAACCGGTCACTGGGGGCTGGGATCCTCTTCCTGGTAATCAGGTTAAAGCCCAAATGGGTGTCTGGTCCTAGTGTGACAAGTGGGGATGTTAACCAGCGATCTATGGTAAGCTGCATGATTTTAACTGGTTAAACTTCAGCAGTGTCACTGTGCACACTTGTGGGTCCCCAAGCCTTGGATCTGCCAACCTGCACCAAAGCTCTCTGTATTTGGGTAAGTGGGATGTGTTGCCACAGGGAAAGAGTATGTGTTTTATATTTCAGAGATAGAAAACTGACAGGTGGGTTTAAATTTCTTAGTAGCTTGAATTGGAGACTCTCAACATGATGAGTTTCCTCACATGTAGGAAACCTGGCAGACTGATAAAACATGGAAGATAAAGAATGATACTCTGTTTTTTAATTATGGTGTACATATGGACTTTTTTTATTGCTGATTGTTGAGCACATTCCTTTTATACAGCAACAGTTTAACTTTTTATTAACGCTCTAAAAAAAAAAATTGATTATTTCAGTGGCGAGTGAGGAACTTTATGCTTTCTCGTACAACCCTAAGCAGAATGAAACGGACAGAGGAATAGGTTGGAAAACAATAGATTTAAGAGAAGAATTTCAGCGTATGGGTGTACCTAATGAATACTGGGAGCAGACTGATGTAAATGAAGGTTACGAGGTGCGTAATAATGATTCCCTGCTTTTATGATTTTTATTACCCATGTGTGCCCACACTTCAGTGGGATCATAGTTATCAAGTAGTTACCTAAGAGCATCTCAACAATCCATAGTCTAGCTTGGCCAAGGCACTGCCCAGTATTGCATGGAGCTACACACACAAGATCCTAGAATCTGTGCTTAGGTCCTGGTCTGTGATGATTTAGCTGATCCCGGCCAGAGCAACCGTTTCGGTGCTATAGTTGATGTGTCTCTGGGCTAGGTAGAGGAAGAAAAAAAAAAATCAGTTATAGTTCTCACTCCTGATTTGCTATCTATTGACTCATGCTAGAAAGTGTGTCAGATGAAAGCCAGATTGGGCTTCTCTGCGATAGCTTCCTAACACACTGGATTTATATATGAAGAATTGCATTTGGTTCTAGGTACCAGAAGACTAGCTGTCTAAAAACATAACTCAACAAGAGTCGGCACCTCTGGTGCGAGGGAACAATTGAGATTCTTGCTTGATTGAGGTTATTTTCAGCCCAAACACAAGATAAACCTAAATCTGAAAGATATGATGTTTTCATCTCGCTCTGTCCTCTATTACTTTATATTTTGTTTGAGGAATTTAATTTGCAAAATTTGCTTTTGCTAAGTTTCTGTATTTCCTGGCATCTGGACTTTTGAAGCTTTATACCTTGTTTACAGGAGCTGAATCAATATCCTATTTAGTTCCTGTTTTTGGTGGGTTTCCAAACATCAGCAACTTGAATTTCACTTTTCTACTGCTACAAGCTGGCACTGACGAAAGTTAAGTGAGAATCAGACTGCCCTCCTTGCATGCGCCTTGTTATTTCATTCCTGCAAGTTCTGCTGTTGGGGCAGTTTTCAAAGTATAGTACTTAATTTGGAATGCACTGACTGGAAGGATGTTGGGAGCAGATTCAGTAATACTTTCAAAGGGGAATTGGATAAATACTTGAAGTGGGAAAAATTGCAGGGCTATGGGGAATGAGCAGGGGAGTGGGATTAATTGGATAGCTCTTTCAAAGAGCCGGCGCAGGCACAATGAGCCGAATGGCCTCCTCCTGTGCTGTATCATTCTATGACTCTAATGTTTTCACATCTCTTGCTACATGTGAAGGAGATTGATTTATGATTTTTGTGTATGGCTTGTGCTTTTTGAGTCACTTGTGCAATCATTTGTAATGGGAAAACCCTATGTCAACATTTTATAATAGTAATATCTTACATCAATTTTTTGCTGTCCCACTTTGTTGATGAGCCCATCGAATCACTTCATGCTTTTTTGGGGGAAAATCTGTGTTTTTCAGTAGCCTGAATGTCTAATGTCCAAAGTAAGTTTAATAAAAATTCTCATTTCACAATAGTATGTTTAAATGCACTCACTGGATTGTCTTTTGTGGCTTTGAATGCCATGCTTTAAGTTTTAGTTCCAAGACTTCAGCCTGTCTCTGAATTCTGGGCTTCAATTGAATTGTTTTCCCCAGAACAACAGGACTAAAATTCCAAACATATCTGCATCTTGTTGCATTTTAGGGCTTCGCCAGACATTTCTTCCATGCTCTGCACCAAAGATCACTCCCTAAAGTGAGGCTTCACTCCTTCTGAGCAGGAGTGTGAACTTGTATGTACAATATCTTGTAATATAGCACTGTCCAGGGGTTGAACAGAAATTTTTGTTACTGTAGTTAGCTTACTGAATTGGCATGAGTCCTCTTGGTGTCCTCCTAATCTTTATATATATCAGAAGAATAAATGCTCAAAAACCATGTGACTTGGACTATAATCTACAAATCAGGTTTGATAAAAGTAGACAGTAATGGATAGTTAATACAAAAATTACAGAACTTTTAACTTCCTCAGGTACAAAAGTAGCAAAAGATGTACCACGTTGCTAACTCAATAATATTAAGCTTGGACCAGCATCGATAGCATAATTTAACATGAGGTTTGATGAAACCAGTGTGAAGCCTCCAGCCTAAGTGATGCCTATTGTTCCCTATGAAGTTCAAAACTGGGATATAGGAAATCAGATGATATCTTCCACAGCTGAACAAAGCTGCTTCAATTAAAGTGATGGTTTCTTCAACTCCACCAAGATGCTCCACCAAAATTCACTCATACCGGGTAAATGGCTACCGTACGTTCGAAGTTCAAAGGAGTTTGGGGATGACAACTAAATTGGGGGGGGGTGGGAGAAAGAGATTGGCATGGCAGAGGATACTCTATGTAAGTGGCCAGTGTGGGAGCCTGAGGAAGGGTTTACAGTTGGGCAGTGGGGTCTAGCTCTCTTGTGATGCATGGAAATTTCACAAGGCTACATTTAAAGTTGGCTAGAAAATTATGCTGCAGTGAAAACGACAATTTTAATAAAGCATTGTTATTTATTGTAATGAATCAATACCGTGCACATAACACTTAAGGTTTCATCCTAATCTTGCGTCTGCCACCCAGTAATTGTGTAATGGAGCTTTTTTCCTGACACACATGCTGACTTTAGGGGGGAGAATACAATTTCAATGCTAGGTTTGGAGCTAATGTTACCAGTCTTTCAACATTATAAATGCCAATCACAGTACCACCTGCAGGTGTAACAAAGTACTGCAGGTAAATGTTGACACATTTAATGGATTTTTTTCATAGAACCCAACAAGGGAGTTTTCGCTGCATTTTGAGATTGAATTCTGCAACTCCTCCCTCCCCCCATCCATAGATTTTAATATATAAAATGTATAGTGAAGTTTTTATAATTGTACACCAATAGTCATTCAGTCTGTGCCCAGCAACTTTAAAATTAACTGAAAACTGAATCAATATTTCAGGCTAAGGTACCAGGGTGATTTATGCTATGTAAGTGTTTGTCTGAAAATCTTCTTTACAGTATTTTTGCAGAGACTTTAAGCTAATTTAAAATAAACAGGTCAATGACTGTTAAAATAGTGGGCACATAGGATTCATTATTAATATTGTACAGTGCAGTTTCAACTCTCAGGTCTTTGTTTAAAAACCAGCTTTAGCCCAAAATAATTTTGACAAGTATTATCGGAACCTTACTAACCTTTCTAACCCAAAAATTACAAATTTACTTTTCTGTGGCTTCACACTTTTTAGCTAAATATTTTTGCAGATGTTTGATATATTTTAAATGTTACTGAAGCCGAGTATCAAAAGTTTTGATCTTCATTTGACTCATTCCCCTAAGAATACTGCAGTAAAATCTTTTTCTACTTGCATTTTGAAATTTAAACTGTCTCCACATTTAAAATCCGTTTGAAATAATATTCCGTCCATTTGAAATTAAATGTCCGTCCATTTGAAATTAAATGAAGTATCGTTCAAATTTTCTTTAACTTTGTACTTTGACAGCATATTAAGTCTCTACATTGAAGTGTTGATATTTTTATAAAAATCATTGAGCAAAGCTCCGTATGTATTAGTCAAATTCTACTGTAGAATTTTGTTTTGGTTCCTTCTAGACCTGCAATACATATTCAACATTTCTGTGTGTGCCAAAAGGAGCCAGCAAGCCAACAGTAGTGGGAAGCTCAAAGTTCAGAAGTAGAGGGCGATTTCCTGTTCTTTCATATTATTTCAAAGAGAACAACGTAAGTGTCTTTGCTAATTAGTGATTTTGTTTGTTTCAGTGCAGTTTATTCAGATGACTCAGCTTAAAGTAGTACTTCAGGATATAACCCAATAATGCTCTTATTGTTCAACTCTGGAAAAATACAAGACATTTTTTTTAAATACCCTGATGGCTTAATGAGTAATTTCACTGCATGGAATCTTCCTAAGCCAAACTGGCGAGTAGGTCCCAAGAGATTTAATTTCAATCCAATAGAGATGTGGGAAAGAGGCACAGCATAAAGTGATTTCGCACCCCCATCCCTAATGTAATTAAATGTTTGTTTCAACAGGCTGCCATCTGTAGGTGTAGTCAGCCACTGTCCGGGTTCAGTGCCAGGTGTGTGGAGGATGAACAAATGCTACAAGCCATCAGCAAGGCCAATCCGCAAAGTTCTTTCATGTATGTGGTAGACACGAGACCAAAGGTATTTTTATTCACTAAATGGTTCAATGGACATTACTTATGTGGGTTAAAACCCATTACAATTTGCCTCAGTGTTTCTGAATTAGGGAGAAGAAAGATCAGCTGCGGTTCCTACCTGATTGCTCTCCAGTGATTCAAGCTGAAGGATGTAAATGTGTGGATGAGAGTTGAGGACCGGATGAGACTTGGCTGTGATGCCTTCAATCATCAAGGAACATGTCAATTAAGGGTGTCGCAAGTGTATGCCATTTGCCTGTGGTGTACAGATTTATACCTCGGGCTACACTTACGTGTGCTCGTGCTCAAATCTGCAGATCCCAGCACTAGCCATTACACCGCTGTAATAATGTTGAGAGTCAGAAGAAGCCTCCTTTTAAGTGATGATTGAAAATGATGTGTGATATAACTTCCGACGATAGGACAAAATGAAGAATGGTTTCCTAAATTTTGAATTCAGATTTAAAAATTATTTTAACCTCTGGAACAAGACAAGTTGATGACTGTAGCAGGACGATTATTGAATACATACATCACCAACAGCAGAAAATAAAAATCCACACCTGAAAACAAATAACCTGAATTACAGGGGCAATGTTCACAGTATTGATTTCTTTTATAGCTGAATGCCATGGCAAACCGAGCTGCTGGGAAGGGATATGAAAATGAAGATAATTATTCCAACATTAGGTTCCAGTTCGTTGGTATTGAGAACATACATGTGATGAGAAACAGCTTGCAAAAGTTTTTAGAAGGTAATGTTTCTACTCCAGCTATTTATTTATAAAAACATACTGCTTTCTGAATTTAAAAACAGAAAATGCTGGAAATACTCAGCAGGTCAGGCAGCATCTGTAGAGAGAGAAACAGAGTTAAGGTTTCAGGTCGATGACCCTTCGTCAGAACTGGCTTTACTCTCTAGGCCATCAGGGCAGCTGCAAGTTTCCAGCGTTTTCTGTTTTTATTTCAGATTTCCAGCATCCGCAGTATTTTGCTTTTGTATTACTGCTTTCTGAATTGTTGGTTCAAAAATCGCTAAGACAGGAATTGCTCTTTGAACAAACAGAAAATAGAAGTCATTCTGGTTTGTAGGACTTAGTGTTACACTGTTACTTTTAACTGCTGACGTATCCTTGACTAAAGCTATGGTGTGTGCAGCTTCTCTTCTGGCCAAGGTCAGTGAAGTCAGCACAGACCTTGGGACCTTTTGATCTGTATGGCTTTGTAATATACTGGCTGGTGGCTTTACTCTCGAGGCCATCAGGGCAGCTGCAAGTTTCATCCTGTTCATTTAAAAAGGTTTTAATGTTGCACATATTAATTTTAAAACTGTCCGTTCCAGGTCTATCGGAACACATGATGAATGGCTGGTTAATGTTGAATATATGTGACTGAAATTGACTGGTTTGGGGGCATGGTTTTTGCAGTTTGTATAGTGCATTGAAGTACAGAATTTTTTCCACAGTAATTTACTGAAGGGGTTATAACCTCTGTATTTAGTATTAAAGTAGAATGACTCTTGTTCTATAATCAACAGAACAAACCTTTTAAAGAAATGGAGGGGGAGATCTTAGCTTTTAAAAATCTAATTGAACAGGTATATGCTTGAGAGGAGTCAACTAAAACCTCAACTTTCATTAAAATTAAGGAGCAAATTAATTATTTTAGAAAATTGTTGAAATTTAGTTTGAAATGAAGTTTAGAAATGTCTCATTATTATCCTCGTTATTGCTAAATTACATGCACTCTGATCTATAATATCAAAGCAACTGTGTTTGTTCCAAAACATTATCTGTACATTTTTAGTTGTTTGTCATCCTTATTTTTTCCCCTTTTATTCCCTCCTTTCCTGAAGGCGTTGATTCGTGCTGAAGTGCTATTCCATTGGTGCACCTTGGTGTGAAGAACCTCCCAGACAAAACTGATCCTGTCTTCCTCCACCTGACAATCACACAGTAGTATATTGCATTTGGCATTGTTAGTTTATGATCAGGAGGAGGAACCCAGATGATTTATTTTCTCTCTTTTCTCTCTCTCTCTTTCTCCCCCCCCCCCCCCCCCCCCCCCCCAACCATTTCTGCTCAGTAGTACATTTTCAAAAATATTTACTGAGAAATTACTTCTTTGTAATTTATAACTGGTATCTGTCAGTTCAGCATGTTTCTTTGAAGATCACACTTTAGAAAATGTCTAAAATTTGTGTAGAAGCAGCTCACCATTTTGAAAGTTTTCTGCGTGAGGGACCCTCTGCAAATATTGACATGCCCTTGAATCCTCTGATAATTTTGAAGGATTGTGTTAGCTACCCATAAGGAAAACAGTGCTATAATTGCAGAAAATATTATAAAGGAACCAAAATAGCATGCTCCGAAATCAATAAATACAACAATCTAATGACAAATCTTTAAGTTTGGGGACCTCAAACAGCTTACGTAATCTGTACTTTTTAATCTTCGTTTGTTTCATGGGCAGAGGAAAATATAACGTTGCAATATAAATTAAGATTTATTTTTTTATTTTTTTAGTATGTGAACTAAAAACCCCATCAATGAGTGACTTTCTCACGGGCTTGGAAAATTCTGGGTGGCTGCGTCACATTAAAGCGGTCATGGATGCTGGTGTCTTTCTAGCAAAGGTATTTTTTCTTCTTGCCAGTATTTTTCCCCTTTCTAGCAGGTGTTGAATCCTTACTGTAGTATGTCATTGGCAGAGCCTTCAATTGTCGTGACCCTGAGCTCTGTAGTTCTTTTCCTAAACCCCTCCGCCTTGTCACAGTCTTCCACATTTTCAAAAGCTGCCGTAGAGCATACTTTAGCTACGCCTTCGCAGACCTCCCCGGCCTCTTCATCCAACTGGAGTTTGGTGTCCAACTCTTTTTTGAAGCACTTTCCCTAAATGATTCCTCTACTCATTACATTAACCCATGAACAAGTTTTTTTCGAGTTGTATTGACTGTGAATTACTTAACCCTGACAATAGTGCTTTCTGCGCACTTTCTCTTCCCCCACCACAGGGTTATTCTGCTGCTTTAATAGAATATTAGTACATTAGAAAGAATTACATTTGTATAAGCAATAAAGTTTTCAGAACATCATAAAACAATGCATTACTTTTGAAGTGCAGTCATTTGTTATGTAGGAAAGGATAGAATAAAAGGAAAAGGGGGTGGGGTAGCATTGCTGGTTAAAGAGATTAATGCAATAGCTAGGAAGGACATCAGCTTGGAGGATGTGGAATCAATATGGGTTGAGCTGCAGAACACCAAAGGGCAGAAAACGTTAGTGGGAGTTGTGTACAGACCACCAAACAGCAGTAGTGAGGTGGGGGAGGGTATGAAACAGGAAATCAGAGGTGCGTGCAAAAAAGGCACGGCAATTATCATGGGTGACTTTAATATGCATATAGATTGGGCTACTCAAACTGGAAGCAATACGGTGGAGGAGGATTTCCTGGAGTGTTTAAGGGATGGTTTCCTAAACCAATATGTTGAGGAACCAACTCGAGGGGAGGCCATCCTGGACTGGGTGTTGTGTAATGAGGAGGGACTAATCAGCAATCTTGTGGTACGAGGCCCCCTGGGGAAGAGTGACCATAGAATGGTGGAGTTCTACATTAGGATGGAGAAGGAAACAGTTAAGTCAGAGACCATGGTCCAGAACTTAAATAAGGGCAACTTTGAGGGTATGAGGCGTGAATTGGCGAGGTTAAATTGGCAAGCGATATTTAAGGGGCTATCAGTGGAAGGGCAATGGCAGACATTTAGAGATCGCATGGATGAACTACAACAATTGTACATCCCGGTCTGGCGTAAAAATAAAAAAGGGAACGTGGCTCAACCATGGCTAACAAGGGAAATCAGGGATAGTATTAAAACCAAGGAAGTTGCATACAAATTGGCCAGAAGTAGCAGCAAACCCGGGGACTGGGAGAACTTCAAAACTCAGCAGAGGAGGACGAAGGGTTTGATTAGGGCAGGGAAAATAAAATATGAAAGGAAGCTTGCAGAGAACATTAAAATGGACTGCAAAAGCTTCTATAAATATGTAAAAAGAAAGAGGTTAGTAAAAACAAACGTAGGTCCCCTACAGTCGGAAACAGGGGAAGTCGTAATGGGGAACAAGGAAATGGCAGATCAATTGAACAAGTACTTTGGTTCGGTGTTTACTGTGGAGGACACACACAACCTGCCAGAAATAAAAGGGGTCAGAGGATCTGGTAAGAGGGAGGAGCTGAGGGAAATCCTTATTTGTCGGGAAAAGGTATTGGGGAAATTGATGGGACTGAAGGCTGAAAAATCCCCGGGGCCTGATGGTCTGCATCCCAGAGTACTTAAGGAGGTGGCCTTGGAAATTGTGGATGCATTGACGATCATTTTCCAACATTCCTTAGACTCTGGATCAGTTCCGATGGAGTGGAGGGTGGCCAATGTAACCCCTCTTTTTTAAAAAAGGAGGGAGGGAGAAAGCAGGGAATTATAGACCGGTCAGCCTGACATCGGTCGTGGGTAAAATGATGGAAGCAATTATTAAAGATGTCATAACAGACCATTTGGAAAGTGGCGACATGATAGGTCCAAGTCAGCATGGATTTGTGAAAGGGAAATCATGCTTGACAAATCTTCTGGAATTTTTTGAGGATGTTTCCAATAGGGTGGACAGGGGGGAACCAGTAGATGTGGTGTATTTGGACTTTCAGAAGGCCTTCGACAAGGTCCCACACAAGAGATTGGTGAGCAAAGTTAAAGCACATGGGATTGGGGGTAATGTGTTGACGTGGATTGAGAACTGGTTGGCACACAGGAAACAAAGAGTAGGAGTAAATGGGTACTTTTCAGAATGGCAGGCAGTGACCAGCGGGGTACCGCAGGGTTCGGTGCTGGGACCCCAGCTGTTTACATTATATATTAATGATTTGGACGAAGGGATTAAATGTAATATCTCCAAATTTGCGGATGACACTAAATTGGGAGGCAGTGTGAACAATGAGGAGGATGCTAGGAGGCTACAGAGTGACTTGGACAGGTTGGGTGAATGGGCAAATGTATGGCAGATGAAGTACAATGTGGATAAATGTGAGGTTATCCACTTTGGTGGTAAAAATAGAGAGGCGGACTATTACCTGAATGGTGGCAGATTAGGGAAAGGGGACGTGCAACGAGACCTGGGCGTCATGGTACATCAGTCACTGAAGGTGGGAATGCAAGTGCAGCAGGCAGTCAAGAAAGCAAACGGAATGATGGCCTTCATAGCAAGGGGATTTGAGTACAGGAGTAGGGAGGTGATGCTACAGTTGTACAGGGCCTTGGTGAGGCCACACCTGGAGTATTGTGCGCAGTTTTGGTCTCCTAACTTAAGGAAGGACATTCTTGCTATTGAGGGAGTGCAGCGAAGGTTCACTAGATTGATTCCTGGGATGGCCGGACTGACATATCAAGAAAGATTGGGTCAACTGAACTTGTATCCTCTGGAGTTCAGAAGAATGAGGGGGGATCTTATAGAGACATTTAAAATCCTGACTGGTTTAGACAAATTAGATGCGGGCAGAATGTTCCCAATGGTAGGGAAAACTAGAACCAGGGGTCACAGTCTAAGGATTAAGGGGAAGCCATTTAGGACTGAGCTGAGGAGGAACTTCTTCACCCAGAGAGTGGTGAATCTATGGAATTCTCTTCCACAGAAGGTTGTTGAGGCCAGTTCGCTAAATATATTCAAAAGGGAGTTAGATATAACACTCACAACTAAGGGGATCAAGGGGTATGGCGAGAAAGCAGGAATGGGGTACTGAGGTAGCATGTTCAGCCATGAACGCATTGAATGGCGGTGCAGGCTCGAAGGACCGAATGGTCTACTCCTGTACCTATTTTCTATGTTTCTATGTTTCTAAAACTCTATTTCACTCACTACTCTTGAATTATGGGTGTTTCTATTAAAATCATATTTATAAAAGGAATTTATCTGTTTAAAACTACTTTGTTTTTCTGTACACTGTTAATGCTAGGCAGTGGCTGAAGAAAATGCCAGTGTGTTGGTCCACTGTTCTGATGGGTGGGATCGTACTGTTCAAGTTTGCTCATTGTCTGGCCTTCTCCTGGATTCCTACTACCGGACAATAAAGGGATTTATGGTGAGAATGTACATGGTGCACTCAAATTTTCTGGGGTTTTGGCTACTTCAAACTAAGTTAACTTAGTTAAGTAATGTACAGCCTATGTTCTGTTTCCTAACTGATCAAAACATATCGTACTATTAAACAAAAATTAGTTTGGAGGCCCAGTAGTTAAAGGCATTGCTCTGTGTAGTACCACGCCATGCAGACCAGAAGATGCCCAATTGAATTATTAATCTGTCCTGTGTTGGCTAATCTTAACTGGCGTGCAGGGGGAGGGGGGGGGGAGCCAGACCGCATTCCTCCTCCTGATTGCTAGTCGGTGACTTCTGCAGGAAAATGTGCATGTGTAGACAGTGAGAACAAGATTGGGCACCTGGGATGCTTTCTTTGTCGAATAACCTGCCAAAACTCTCGGTTCACACATGAAACATGGATGAGGTATGGAGAACTGACGACAGAGAGAGAGAGACAAAGAAAAACAAAAACAAGTTTTATTTTAATTTTTTTTTTAAATCTCCAACAATAATTAAAATCTGAAGGCATGAGACTCCATACTTGTAAAAGTTAATTTTCAGTGCTAGAGGGGTTGTTTCACAGTAATTAAGACTTATGTCATTAAAAATTCACTGGCACTTGCGTGGACAAGCCCTAAACTTTTCTGGCATGTTTAGTGGTTATCTATGACGCAAGTACCACAACTTCATGTCCTTCTGTGTTTCAATGCCAAGTCTCTCAGCAAGATACCAGTGTAGCGAAGCTTCTGGAGGAGCAGGCCACTCAGACAGCAATTTTCTGATTTCCACATTTAACTGCACTTGTCTGTTGCCAGAATTTGCTGTCTGAGTTCCTCTTTAATAAAGGTGAGCGCTGATAGCCTCCCCATTACTTTTACTGCAAAATCCCAGCCACTGTTTTTCATGTGTGAGAAGAGGAGATCCCCAAGATATGTCAATATTTGCAGATGGTCTCAGAGAAGCTTGAAAACCACTTCCTTAATCAGGCATTGTTGGTGGAATTGTTCACAGTTTAAAAAAAAAACCACATGCAGCTGCATCCTGGCAGCCTTTATTTTTATATAGTCCTTGCATGAGGAAGTGGTGGATATGTTAAACTTGCTGTCCTTGCATCAAAAATTACATAATGCACAATAACATGATTTAAATTTATGCACTGAATTGTCTCTTGTTTTAATTGAAGTTTTATTTTTACTCGAAGGCCTTGGCCTCTGTCTCAAAAGCCTAGGCTTAGTGTGGATAGTTTTGGCCAAAGCTGTGAACTTGTCATCCTGTAATGATACCACTACCCACCAATGTTCCCTTTTTTAAAAAAAAGCCCAACTTGGGGCCATGCGGCTCCTTTAAAAGTAGTCTGCGAGAGACCCATGGAGCGCCGCGCAGCTTCCAGGGAACATTGCTACCTGCCCCCCACCCCAAGTGGATGCTCTGCAGCACTACCACTGGTGGAAGGATGTAATTACAGCATAACAAGTTACATTAACAATTTGCATTATAAATGTTGACATAGGAATTTATCTTGTGTATATGTATATTTTTAAAAATCTTGTATCTGTGTACCATGTCATTTTTTTTCCATTATAAGTTTCAATGACCACACTTCTAATTAGAAAATGTCTATGTAAACTTGTCGCCACGGTGAACCATTGTTTCAGTTGGGTGTGAGATGCTGGATCTGCTATTGGGCAGGTGATTGCTGACCAGCAGATTACTTTGAGCAAAAAGTACGCATGCTAAACTTTCCTTCCCCTTTAACTACAACTGTTTACATTTTTAAAGTGCTCTTCATTTAAAAAAAAATGGTTGTTTGAGTGCTTTTTAAAGTGGAAAAAGATAGCCAGCAAGCAGGGAAAAAGATTGGAAAAAAAATTGGGGGGAGGCTAAAAGGCACAACCAAAAAGAAGGGAATATTGGGATAAAGTGGCAAGGTGAAGAGATTGAGAGAATTCCAGGAGGGTAGCATAATAACAGAAAAAGTAGGCATGGATGGAGTGGGGAATGAGCAGGAACCTGGCTTCAGGATCACTGGAAGAGGTGTGTGCATGTAAGGCTGAGAAGATGACCCTGATGAGGTAGAGTACAACCATGGAGAGATTTTAAATAAAGATGAGGATCTTAAAGTCAATTTGCTTTGGCACAGGCAGCCAGTGGAACTTGGCCAGAGTGGAGTGATGAGAGGGTGTCCCTCTGTGTGAGGTAGGAAGCGGGTTTCAGAGTGCCGAATAAATTGGTATATATGGAGGCTGAGGAGAACGGCAAGCAGAGTATTGGAGAAGTCGATCCTTGAGATGACACAGTGTGGTTGAGCGTTTTGGCAGTGTTTGGGGTGTAGACTGGCGGTGTTCCTGGCAGTGTTCCAGGAGTGAAAGAAGGTTGTTTTTGGCGACAGAGTGGCTGTGGAGGAGGCCGCTCCGCTCACGAATGAACAGTTGTTGAAGTTTCCGGATTGAGAATGAGGGGATTGCTGGGGAGACTGAAGTCGAGGCTCAAGCTAAAGAGGATGCCTTTTAAGTAAAGATTAAAAAAAAATTAGTACTTCAGAGGAATATTAAATCGATGTAAATACAAAAAAAGTGACACCGCTCTTAAGTTGCTGACTTAAATATAAAAGGAAATGTGTGTTTTCCATTGCTGATGAATCAGGAATTTCTTTGAGGTTATCAACAAGAAATGCTTATTTCTAACGTTTGTGCTAGTGTAATTACATGTTTGCTCTTTTCAAGGTTCTTATAGAAAAAGAATGGATCTCTATGGGACACAAATTCTCCCAAAGGTAATCAGATGCTCTTTCATGGACAATTGTGTACATGTTTAGCTTCTCTGTTGTAAGCAAAGGTTTAAAGCATATTGAAAGGTAATGGTAGTGCTCCCTTGATGGCCTAGTTGGTAAAGGCAGCTCATGGTCTAGTGCTAAGTTATACAAGGCAAAAGGTTCCAAGTCTAATTTCTGGTATCTGCTTGATTAACTGATCTCAATCAGGGCAGTAGTTGAGGTAAAACAAGTGCCGTTGGGCTGGGGAGGGGGGAATCCTGTTCCTGATTGCCGTCAAGTGATTCCTGCTGAAAAGTGCAGATGGTTGGGCATTGGTTGAGGATGAGATGTAGTTCAGCTGTAATCCGTTCCCTTTTCCCTGCTCTCCCCTTCCCCTTGCCCCCCCTCTCTCTCTTTGTGAAGAAATTCATCCTCATCTCAGTCTTAAATGGCCAACCCATTATCCTGAGACTCTGCCCCTCTAGTTCTAGACTCTCCAGCCAGGGAACAACATCTCAGCATCTACCCTGTCAACCCCCCCTCAGAATCTTTTATGTTTCAATGAGATCACCTCTCATTCTTCTAAACTCCAGAGAGTATAGGTTCAACCTCGCCTCATAGGACAACCCTCTCATTGTAACTAAAAGGAATGTTGGACTCGAAGGGTGACTGTGATGTGTTTGTGCATTTTTGCCAATTATTCCCAGAAATTGTGACATTGGTTCATTTGGTAGTACACTTACCTCTGGGTCCGAAAGTTGTAAGTTGTTCTACTCCAGAACTTGAGCACATAAGGTACAGCAATGAGGATTGTTGATCTTGTCATGGACCTGCTCACCTGAAAGGCCAGACATTACAGCACTATTTTGAAGAGGAGCAAGGAGCTCTCTGCTTACCATTCCTTTTCTCAATACTTTGCAGTTTGTGTGATATTGCTGGCATAAAATGGCTGCTGCTTTCCTGCGCATGTCACTCCAAAAGTAATTAATTGTGTGGATATAGCAGTATTATATCTTTCTATAAATACAAATATTCCTTTTGTTCTAGTAACTTTGTATTTCAGGAGTGTCTTGTGGCAGCCTAATGTTGTCTTACACAGGACAGAAAGTCAGGCCCAGTTCTGGGCTATTTTTTTAAAGTTAGAAATAACTGAACAGTAATCAGTTTAATCCAGCATATTAGCTGCTGAAAGCCTCATCCCATGCCTTTGTTGACTGTAGACTCGACTTTTCCAATCCTCTCCTGGCCGGGGTCTCTCCTTCCGCCCTCTGTAAACTTGAGCTCATCCAAAACTCTGCTGCCTGTACCTTAATTCCCACCATCACCCCTGTGTTCACAAACCTACATTGGCTCCCGATCCGGCAACGCCACAATTTTAAAATTCTCATCTTTGTTTTCAAATCCCTCCCATGGCCTCACTCCTCCTCCAGCCCTCCGAGATCTCTGCATGCCTCCAATTCTGACCTTTTTGTGTATCCCTGATTCCCATTGCTCCACCATTGGCAGCCATGTCTTCAGCTGCCGAGGAGACTCATGTGGAGTATAAACGCCAGCACAGAGTAGTTGGGCTGAATGGCCTGTTTTTGTGCTGTATATCCTATGTAAATCTGGCCTCTTGTGCATTCCCAGTTTTCATCATTCCACCATTGGCAGCCATTCCTTCAGCTGCCTATGCCCTAAGCTCTGGTATTCCCTCCCAAAACCTCTCCGCCTCTCTGCCTCTCCTCATTAAGACACTCTTTTTAAAACCTACCTTTTTGACCAAGCTTTTGGTCACCTGTCCTAATATCTCCTCGTGGCTCAGTGTCAAATTTTATTTGATAATTCTCCTGTGAAGTGCCTTGGGACGTTTTAGTGTGTACACATTGAGTGAGGACAGGATTGAGCTTGGACAGTCGAATGTCTTGCAATGATGCAGGCTTGCATGTAAAGAAGAGCAACTTGGACAAGGTGTCAAATGGTGGCTATCATATGTTCACGTCAGGAGGGAAGTAGGTTGGAGGGGAAAATATTTTTCAAAAAATATATAATTTCAATTCAGGGATTTTATTTTATATAAGGTTGGAGATTCTCATTAGTTTCTTTTTATCTTTTATAGATGTGGACATCTGGAGGGTGACCCGAAAGAAGTTTCTCCTGTGTTTACCCAGTTTATTGAATGCATCTGGCATCTGATGGAACAGTTTCCATGTGCTTTTGAGTTTAATCAGAAGTATCTGCTGGAGATCCATGACCATGTCTTCTCCTGTCAATTTGGCAACTTCATTGGAAACTGCCAGAAAGAACGTCAAGAGTTAAAGTGAGCTTAAAGTGAATATCAATGTTATAAATGAGCTAGACAAGTGCTATTATGGTTCAGAGCCCTAGTGAGTTTGTGCTCATTGCTAAACCGATGCCATGTTTAGTCATCAATTGCGATAAGTATTGCGTTTTGAATTGGCTCTGAGTCCCATTATCATGTGTATATATATTTTCTAAGGGCTAGTTATAAACCGTCTGACCCAATAAGCAACCCAGCCCAATATAACACATCTTGGCCAGCATTAATTATTTTGCAATGGCAGCCTAGAGGAGGAAATAAAACCAGAACTCTTGGTTTGTGCTGAGTTAGCTGATCTCAGCCAGGGCAACAGGAGAGCTACAGATAACCTCAACAGCCCTGACAAGAAAACAAGTCCCACTCCTAAATGCTGTATAGTTACCTCACCTAGAAAGTGCATGTGTGTGCACGGCAGGTGAGGTCAGGATTGGTTGTGTCTGTGGTGCCCTCCACAATTGAGCAGCCTGTCGATAGTTGCTGTCTCGGCTCACATTCAGAGTGGCCTTTTGGATAAGATAACTGCAGCACTCGTGCAACTATTTCCCAATAAATGTTCAGTGGCTTCAGGAGAGAAGGGGAGAATTTGATTTGGAAGCAGCAGCATATAAATGTAAAATTTTCATCATTATTACCAGGTTTGTTTTTTAAATGATTGAAGACCGTGTGACCACACTAGCCACTTTAAAATGTCTACTTAAATGTTAAGATTGCTTGTATAATTTTAGAAATTGATTTTTTTGTGGTTATAGACTTCAAGAAAAGACTCATTCCTTGTGGCCATTCCTATTGAAGAAGCAATACCTGTACCAGAATCCCCTATATAAACCCAGTGCAATAAATATTGTGTTGAAGCCCAATACTGCCCCTTTTAACTTCAAGTAAGTGTGTCTCAAGGACTTGAAACTTTTTTGGTTTTGGTCCTTTGTTATCTCTTGTAACAGTTTTCTAGAAAATATTTTGAGCGAGCTTCCTTGATCAATTCGTGGGTGAAGGCAGTGCCTTGTGTAACAGTAGGACATATAGGCCAGAAGATCACTGGTTTCTTTGCTGAGTTAGCTGATATAGCCAGATCTGCAGTGGGGGCATTATAATTGATCTTGTGCCTATCAGTTAGTGAACCATAGGCAAGGGGAAACCAGCCGGTCATTGTTCCAGCGATACCTGGTGCAAATAATGTGGGAATTTTAACCCCCAAGGACGAGTGGGTTGGTGGCGGGGGGGGGGTCAAACATTTTAAAATCTCAAAACCGCCCACTTCTTGTTTTAATGGAGATGGGTCGGGGGCGGTGGGTGACCTGCCTGCTCTCCGGAGGCGGGTTGGTCACTGAAATCTTTTTTAAGCAGGATGCATGCCTTCATTTTAACAGCATTTTTATTTTTAACTCGTGGAGGCCAGGATTCCTGGGCCTCGGTATCCCAGCAAGTAAAAGGAGGCAAGAAGGGCTGGATCCATGAGGTAAGTGCCTTTATAGCACTGCTTTGTGGGTCAGGAGGAGCAGCAGTGTTTCCTCCAGGCCCAACAAGCTTACCTGCATGCGATCTGCCTCCCCATCCCACCCCCCAGCTGTGATGTCTGATTCACCCCCCTCTTTCCACCACCCCCCCCCCCCCCCCCCCCCCCCCCCGGGTGATTTCAGACTTAACTGACTACAGTCCTCGGCTGCTTTCCTGCCTGACAATCTGCAGGATATCTGAGAATCCTCCTCCTCTCTTCCCCCTCCCCCCCCCCCCCCCCCCCCCCAAACCCTCTTCCTGGCCCCAAGTAAATATTGGGGCCAATGTGTGTGTGGAGTTCTGTTGAGGACAGGATTTGGCTTGGCTGTAATGCTCTTCACATTTGAGTAAGACTCACACTTGGACAAGGTACCAGAGTGTGGCCAGCATCTATGAAACCATACCCAGTATCGGTCCGCACCTTCAGGTAAGGAGGGGCAAAAATTGGGCTGAGGGGAAACAGTACAGCATTTTTGTCAATCTTGTATTACATACTTACATCAAAGTTGTAAGAAAGTGCCATGTTTCCTACTGATGAAATAATTTTCTTTTGCTATTTCTTAAATGTCAGTTTTAAAATATCCGTACCTCTACCTGACGAAGGGGCAGCAGCTCCGAAAGCTTGTAATTTTAAATAAAACTGTTGGACTATAACCTGGTGTTGTGCGACTTCTCAGTTTTAAAATAGTTACACCACACATTGTATTCCAACTAAACTAATTGGCAAGCATTTTCCTTCATTGCCTATGCTGCGTTTAAGCTAATGCTGTGAGAGTATCCCTTGTTGACTCACTTTATATTTAAAAAAAAATTCTCCCCTATGGGACATCAAACATCATCGCTGTGGTCAAGATGTTCTGCTCTCTTTGGTTTGGTGCACGAGAGCATCAACAAACTATGTAACCATGATGGATAGTGATTTTTATTAATTCCATAAAGTGCAATCTCTTTTATTGAGCCCCTGATATGTTGGCTATTAATGTTTTACTGCCATACTTTTGCTTTGTACAGGTTGAGTGTCCTGAATCCGGCAACTGAGGCCGAGCCGGTTTTCGTGTTTTTCTGGACTTTGGAACGTGTTTCTGATGTCCGAAGTCTGGAAATATCGCAACCTGGGCTCGGGCGTTTCCGGACTTCGGACATCAGAAACACGTTCCGAGTCCGGAAATGCCTGGGCCACTCTGCCTAGCGCTGACGCGTTTCTCCACCCCTCCCCTTCTGTTAAAGGGGAGGGACGCTGCGAGCTCTGCAGAACATCCGATGGCCCACACTAGGCCACCAGGGCGGCGTGGTGCCGTGGCTGCAGCCTGGCAGAAACACTTAGTGGAGCTGTGCAGATTAAGGAGGATAAAACTCAACACTAAAGTTTTATTGCATCACTTGCATTTTTCATCGGATTTTTCAAAAAAAGACAACAAAAGTTAATGGCTTTTTGAAGTACAGGTTGAGCGTCCAAAATCCAGAGTTCCAGACGACCCTGCCACCAATCGTCCCGGATTCCGGAACTCTGGATTTTGGACGCTCAACCTGTAATAAGAAAAAGTTTAATAATCTGAGGTTCCTTTTGTAAGTTTCTATTTGTTACATGTATTCTTTGATAAATCCTCAGCCATTATTAGTTCACCAGCATATAACGTAGTGTTTTTTATTGCGAAAGATGACTGCCATTTGTTAAAGTGTTGCTATCTTTATAAAAACTTCATCTGTTCTCCTGTCTAGGTTCTGGTGTGGTATGTATAATCATTTTGATAGAGGAATGCAACCAAAACAATCTGTGCTGGATTGTCTACATGCTTCAACAAAACAGAAAACAGAGCTGGAGGGAACTGTAGCAGATCTGAATCAGGTAAGAGAATTTAAAATTGCTACGTTGGGGCTCTGTGATAAAAGGCACTGCTTGTTGTCATACCAAGATGTACAGACCATGAGGCCCCAGATTCAGTTTGCATTCTGTACTGAGTTGGGGTGTTACATTTGGCCTTGCTGCCTGTCTTCAAGGGAGGGGGAAAAAAATCAGTCAATGTTTCCACTCCTCACGTGGACGGGTCCCCTCCGTTGCACATGTGCGAACCCCCTCAGTCTCTCTCGTGCACTGACCTCATCTCTGCCGGCAACTGGCTAATACAGCCTCACAAGCTAACTTGGTATTTTACTCCCTGTCCTAATACACTATACCTGTAGGCACTTTCTGCATCTTAGAACCAAAGTGAACTAACAGAAAGATTGCTACTTCTACAAAGACAAAGACAGCTTGGTCTCGCTGGAAAGAGTTTACTACAGACTGTCTCCGACTGCTAATGTTACTGACTATTGATTGCCTACCATTAAAGGGGTGTAAAAGCCCTCTTTTATATCTTAATTACGAAGGGAAGTCTCCCTATATTCACTTAACCACCAATCAGGATGATAACTGTGCCGGAAGGTCTCAACTCTGCCCTTTTACCAATTAAACCTTATAAATGTGGAGTCCTGTGACTATCATTGAGTCACTGGGCATGGCTATTCCCAAGCAAGACTGACTTGTGTCTATGAATTCTTACGACTATTCCCCATCAATCTTATATTTTTATTTTCCATTAGGTGTTCCACTCGGGGACTGAGTTCGGGACAATGGGGTCTCGTACTAGTAAGAGATGTCCGTAGTATAAGTACTTTTTTTCTTAGGTCATTACTTGGGAACTTTTATAGCTTTAATTGCTTTATGACCTTTAGCTTAGATTTTAGTGGCCAAATTATCTGGGAACTTCCATGGCCAAAAGTCTGGGTGATACTTTAAATTAGCCTCACTTGTGTTGGTTAAAAGCCCTTTCCCAGCATTCAGTTCAACAACTGAATCCATTTTGAGCAGACTACTCAACTATCTTCACATGATGTCCACTCACGCATATTTCCAGCAAGCTAAACTCCATTTTAGGGCATTTCCCCAACCAATCTTGAAGGCATCCTTCGAGCAATTCACAGGGCACTGTTCCTACAAAATCCAAAGGGGTTAATTCATTAGGGGTGTCTCCTTTATTTAAAAAAAAAATCTGCATTTCGTACTAATTTCTGTCTCGATATACGGTTGTGCCTTCATTTGGTCTGTCTTAGTCACATTCATGCTACTCTTACAATTGAGAAACAATTTTCTTCTGACAACTTGTCCTTTTTCATGCTTTTCAAGAATTCTTTTCTGTCCAATAAGTTTTCATTCCCAACAGTACTTTTCACAGAAATTCAAATTATGTCCACAAGATGTGTCAGCCCTGACGGTAAGTGTCAGCAGACTATACAACTATCCTCACATGGTGTCCACTCTTGCACATTTTCAGCAATGCATTGCTGAATAGCAGTCAGGAGCCAGAAAGCTAACTATTTTTTCCCTCTGAAGTGTGGAAGCTCTAAAGTCACTGGTAGTGCCCCTACCACCTGTGTATGGCTCAGTACTCACTGGATAAACTTGGTGAACTGTTGATGGGAACCGTCACAAGAAAGGATTGAGTTGTAACCCTGGTAATTACTGATCAGTATGCCTACTGCCAGTCTTAAGGTTAATAGAAACGATAATGAATGAAAAACTGTTGCAGGACGTCAATAGCTGCAGACAATTGGTCAGTCTTGTAGTCCAGAAATGAAAGTTTTTAGAGTAGCAACCTATGGCATTTTGATATTTTGACATTCCAGCCTCATTGAGAATCACTCGGTTTCTGGCATATCTGATGAACTCCTGAATTGATATGAAATGATAAACGGATGCTTATCTTTTGCAACACCTTGAAAGAATTGGACAGTGGTGTATGCAAAGCTCAGAACGCCAAGTCAGTACTAACAAAAAATGCAGACGATGTTTTTGCCCACTCACTTACTGTGATGGTTACAAATCCGTTCCAGTTGCAGACTTTCACTCTGGACTTGACAGTTGCATATAATCTACAATGGACAAACAAATAGCAAACATGGTAGAAGATTGGGATATCAAGAAAGCTGGTCCTACTTGCCATCATTCCTGTCTTCAGTTTTATACAAGACCTATTGTCATGGAGAATCTGACTGCTTCTTGCATATCTGGTGAGCACCTGAATTGGTGCCAGTGCTTAAACCAGACCTCCTGATTACACCAAGAGTACGGGAAGAGTAGCTGCATCTCCTTGTAAATCCATCCAAAAAGTCAACAAATTATTAGTGACAGAACTTCACACGCAGCTTCTTCTACCTTTGGAACTCTGTCCCTGTTATACATCAGTTTAAATACAGAGTTGATCATTAATTGCTGAACTAGAGTTCCTGGACCGTGTCTTGGGTTATAGAAAATCTATTGCCCATTTGGATCACATTGAGTTGTATCCTCGGCATGTCTTCAAAAGTGTAGAGAGAAAATTGTCATACTGATGCTGACAAGAATTGTTATGCCAATGCTATGTTAGGGAAAATGTAGAATGCTCGACCAATATGTAAATCATTGTATGTCTTTTTATAATTAGAGTTTTAGTGTATGGAGTTTGAGTTGATGTGCATTGTTGCTTTTCTGATACCTTTTTCTATTTTTCTTCATACAGAAACTAATTCAACTGGATGAATCACATTCTGATACCTTTATCTTGCCTATGAAACTTTCTATTGAGGAAGACTCTTCCCAGTCCCAAGTACTTGGTGCTCCTCAGGACTATATGGAAGAACAGAAAATTCAGTTGCCAAATGGAACAGAAGAGGTAATAGAAACTATTGCTGACGGGAGAAAAGAAAGGGAAAATGTAACAGACTCTTCATCATTCACACATCAACCTCAATCTACTTTGAATCACGTTGACTCCCTTGGCTTAGTCAAGTTGAACATACAAGTAGATGAAGAAAACCTTCAAATATTCCAAGATACGATAGAAAAATAATCTACTTATTTCTAAGCAAATTGTATATGTGTTTGTTCACAAATGTATTTGTTCTTGATATTTTATATCATTCTGCAAAAGTGTGTCAGAAAGGGAAAATGCCAAGAAATAGCTTTTTAACAAAGGGAAGATATTTCATGATCTGTCAGGGAATCTGGCTGTTTAAATGGAAGGATGTACTTCAGAGGGATAATTTTATAAAATTGCACTCCTGGTGTGGATCCTCACCTACCAGGAGCACATTGTGGAAATTTAGGCGACCGTCCACAATGGATGGGAAATTGTGGTCACTGCACCTGAATTCCTGGTGTGCTCCTAGTGGTGAGGCTTAGATGTTCTAATCTGTCCAGTTATTGCAAGTCTGTTTTATTGTATTTCTTAAACTTTAAAGGACCAATCTCATTAAGTGGCTTCATTGTAGTGTTTGAGTTTTACTACTGAAGAAACCAGTGTTGGGTGTGGTAAGTCCTTTTCGAAACCTAAACTAGCTGCTTTGTGTATATATATTGAGCAATTGACCAATATTTTTTCTAAATTGGAACTTCAAGTTTTAGATTAAATACTTTCTAATGAATAAACATTGTTATGATTGCATTTCCCTTTTTAATCTTATCTCCAGTTTTCTCTCCTCATCTGCCTTTCTATTACTCTTGTTCAGATATGGCTCCATGGCTGCCACCAGCCCTCTGACATCTTGCCCAAGTGACCATTCTATGTATAAGCCAATAAGACAAGTTATTCAGCAATGATATTTGAGTCTAATCCCTGCCACGTGTATTTCCCAGCAAGTGTCACTGCATAGTAATTCGGGACAGGAGCTCTGGCAAATTTCTACGACCAACTGCTGCCCCAACTGAGCTCAAGTAACTTAGCACAGAGGGAGGGGAGGCGAGGCGGGGGGGATTGATCCAGGGCTTTCTGGTCTTGGCTGGCTTAGAACCATCCTGGAGTGGGGAGACCCTTTAAGGACTAGGTCACTGGAGGAAGTTGTATTTCACTATCGTTTTTGCAAGGTGGTTTTGTAATTGGGTTGTACTAGTATTCTATTAATTATGAACAGTATTGGTAATTGGCAAAAGATTTCACGGCTCTTTCAGAGTGATCATAAGACATTATCACTTCACATTTTGCCTGTTCTAAAAGTAGTTGTGGTGCTACATTTGCCATACTAGTCGGTGCTGATTTCTTACTTTAACGAACATCATGAGGAAACGTGCATTCCTGGGACTCCACAAAGTTTATTTTCTGATCTTTAATATTAGATTGTCATAAACATTTTATCTTTTCTAACCTGTTTGGTTTATTGTTTTCCGTGATTTATTGTCCGAAAGTGAACCTCTAGTTATTCCGATTCCAAAGTTTCTTCGTCATTTCCTGGGCTACTACACCAACTAACCTAATCTCAGCTAGAGCACTACCCAGCACATTTCCTCATTGCCAGTCCCTACTGGGTGCACTAAAGAGCCAATAGGATCGAGGCCATGTTTTGTTATTCCTTTGGGGGGAGCTCTCGGGTTCTATGTGTGTGTGTGTGTGTGTGTGTGTGCTCGATAATGTCAGAAGTGCGGAATTCTTCTCCATTATAATGTCGTGTGCTGTCAGATGGCAGATTTCCATGTGGGTTTGCCAACAACAAATAAGTAAAAATTAAACTGCGAGTAAAGTATTGTAGAGTTTGAGCTTCCCTAATGGCTTTTTCTTGAAGACTACTTAAAGTCCTACAGTGTTCTCTGAAGAAAGTGTCTGAAGAATGATTAGAATTTTATGATTTGAAATAGATCATAAAATTGTCACAATCAGGATTTTATTATACTGTGTGTGTCACACATGTAAGACTAGACATTTGGTTCATATTTAAGGGCAGAAAATAGGGGGCTTATACACAAGTCATTGCGCTGGATGTTACTGCAGCTCACATTGGGGAATGTACTCGTTTGCTAACCAGCTCCTGCTCTCCTGTTCACCCTGGATAGTGCAGCACCACTCCCTTCTCTCAGGCTCTCGGTCTCCTACTCGTATAAAGAGATCGTATTGGTGCAAATGAGAAGAATTCTCACCACTTCATCTGTAACTGCTGACTGTCAGTACATGTACTGTTGGAGCTAGTTGGATCAGAGGAGGGATTTTTTTTTTAAATTAAAGTGAGATCAGATTAATTTGTGTTTTGGAAACCATAGTTGGTGGGAGGAGGGAAAGTGTTGCTTTTAGTAAATTATTTTAAAGGATACCCAAGACAACTGTTAATGTAGCCTATAAATATAGTAAATGCACTAAATAGTTTGGATACAAGAATGTGTGGTTTATATACCATTTTACATATTAATTTTTGAGTGTTAGAAACTTTGTCAGTGGGATTATTGGGTACCCAATAACTTTATAGGAGCTAAAATGTCAAAGGAAAACAACAACAACTTGTATTTGTATAGCGCCTTTAACATAGTAAAACGTCCCAAGGTGCTTCACAAGAGTATTATAAGACAAAACATTTGACAAAAGCTGTGAAAGTTTTGTAAGGTTTGCCCTCCAGTTTTCTTGCCTCCTTTCCTGAAAGCACCAACCAGTGCTGGGTTCATTACTAGGGTACATCTGCTATGCCCATACTTCAACCAAATAGCATTTTATATGAATCTCCTAGACAGTGTCAACAGGCTAATCAACTGTTGGTGGGAAGGAGCCAGATTCTGTACTATTTGACATTATACATGGACACTGCACACAATCCAGTAGGGGTCCCTGGATAGCGATCGGGAGCAAAAACTGTCAATAACTTCCCATTTCCTCCCTTGGACGGGGTGCTGAGGCCCATTGTAGCACTCTCCTACCATCCTCGATTAAATCAGCTAATGCAGCACAGACTGAGAATTGAACCAGAGACCTTCTGGTTTATCTGGCTCAGTTAACCATCCATTTTTTTTCCTTTCTTAATCATTTTATGGACAGTGCCATATTAGAATTCAGTTGACTTTTGAACAGTGTTTAAAAAGTAGAGTGTAAGATACTATGAAATTTTACCAAAATGAAGGCAACCCAAATGAGATTTTGTAGAAAATGATTAATTCTTAACTTCTCCAGATTATTTATTTTTCTCCTTTAGATTATTAGAAGTAGTTTTAAGATCAGAATCGATAAGTAAGATAGTTTTAAATGGACCTATAGTCAGTAAAGGGACTAGTATATTTTTTTAAATTGAGTTTATTGTGATGTAGTTTGATTGCAGACATCATTTCATTTGTGCTATCTGCTCTGTATGAGCTTCTTCCATTGGATAGCATGGTGCCTGTTTCAGGAGAATTGATCGAGACATTGGCCAAACACACTAGTGTATAGTGTTTTATTTCAGATTTCCAGCATCTGCAGTATTTTCCTTTTGGTTTTAGTGTACAGATTAATATTGCATATTGTTTGAAAAGGCTTGCTGTTGCTACTCAAACTTTGTGCAATTATTCAGCAAATGAACAAAATTGACCTATAGATTTATGACCACAGTACCATATTGTAATATCAAAATCACTATGTTTAATGACCAGCTCAAAAATGTATTTTTCTAAGCAGTTTCTATTAGTGAAACTGCTGCTTCTTGTATGATTGTGATATTTAATTATATTAAGCACAATACTGAATATTTGTTACTTTAATACCTGTTTCACCTACCTGTAATGTGTTGGTCCTGTATGTACAGACATTTAAAAAGACTGTTCCTGTTCTGTGCCTTCTCAGCTTCAACCTTCAAGATCTGTGTAATTCCCTTGCATTGTTTAACTTAATGCAGTAATTTTTGAAGAATTTTCTTTTTAAAAACCTGATGGCTAATTTCTTCAATACTGCCCTGTAAATGACTGTTCATGACTGTGAAAATAAATATAAATTTGTTTGGATTTTGCTACATAGAAATCAATTCAGAGCGAGTTGGAAGGCTACTTGTTGCCTGTGTATTTTTATCTTGCCAATTTTACCCCTTCCCCTCCTATCCTGTTGATTCCTTGACTGAGTATGGTTTCACAAGCATCAGATGTCCTCTGCTATCTTGTTCGAAACACCATTATTCATTTGAGTCCTGGTGGTAATTGTTGGCATGCTATTTGACCACATTTGGTGAGAAGGACACATCAGTTAAACCTCATCCTGACCTCTGCCAATGTTTATACTTGTGCATTTCCAGTAGGAATTAACAGATAGCGATCAGAACCATGGCCAATTTTTTTTTATATATCTCTTGTCCGGGAAGGGTGGGGGGATAATGCTTTTTGTACAACCCTTACTGCTGTCTGAAATTGGAGAACAGCAGACTGGGACCTCCCCGGTGTGTATAGATCGGTTGCCTAACAGATAAACATTGCTATTGAGGAAAGTCTCCTTTCCTCAAACTGAAATTTTTAAATTTGCTCAGCAGTCTTATTCAAAACTATATGAAACTGTAACTACAGTATTTTTTGACAATTTCTCCTTTCTCCTGAAGACAGACTTGCTGGGGCATCTTTTGACAAGCCCCTGGTGCCCTCCAGTACCTGCCTAAGTTTGCGTTCTCCATGTGAGTATGAACCAGTGAGCATTAGCAATCTATTCGACCATTGGAACATCACAGCCAAACTAGATGCTGTCCTCAAATGACACCCACACCGGTGCAATATCCAGCAGAGATCAATCAGTAGTGATGAGGAGCTGATATTCTTTTCTAGCTCAGAGGAACTGAGGCCAAATGTGGCAAGCCAGCAGACTCTTATTCTGTCCTCTGTTGATGAACTTTCCAGTTCCGGTCACTGGATTGAAATCGCCAGCAGGAATGCAGACTTTTTTTTCCTCATACCACCCCCAGATGTGCCCATACCCTGGCTAACAGCACAGACTGGGAATCAAACCTGGGACTTATCGATCTGTATGGTTTCGTGCTTAGTGCTACCCATTAGATGGCTTTACCCACTAGATCATTGGGGAAACCCCTGAGGATAAAATATACTGTTTTCAGATGATAAAGGAGGACCATTTAAGGGACAGGGTGGAGTATAGGAAATTAGTAATTACTGCATCCAAATACATTATGCAAATAATAGTTTGGTCTACTCATCCCCTCCCCTTTGTGATAATAGATATAATGTGTCCAGCAATAACACACAATCTCTGAACAGTAATATCACAGCCAACTGTAGGAGTTGGTATGGTGATACTTGGGTTCTCACAAATGAGGAATTGATAGAGCTGTCAACATTTAGGACATGTTAGTGAGATTTGTGATGAGTGATGACAAATCACTTGGGTTATCACCACTTGTGATGAGTGGGATTGATTGGAAACCACTTAAAAACCGTTCTGATGAGAGGTCGCTGACCTAGAACGTTAACTCTGTTTCTCTCTCCATAGATGCTGCCTGACCTGCTGAGTATTTCCAGCATTTTCTGTTTATATTTCAGATTTCCAGCATCTGCAGTATTTTGCGTTTGTATTCGTTTAATCCACTGCCACTTCCCTTCCCACCTTGAAGTTGTGCTCTTCTCTCTGATGGGATTTCCGTTTGCCTCTTTTACCTTACTTACCTTCATTGCTTTCTGTTTCCTTCTCGTGTTTGGTCAGCTATCTACTAAAACTCGCTTTCACAGCCACATCTTTCCTCAACTGTCTCCGGTTCCGACTTATTCCACGTGGATTTCAACTGAAGTTGCACCCTTCATGTTTCGGATCCACCCATGATTACAGAAAGCTCCATGATATTTAGTGTTCCCGAACCACTGCTCTCGCTGCCTCTTGAGATCCACACTCGACACCATGCGCCGCCACATGCATGCTCTTGACCTCTCTCTTCAGCAGCACCAACTCACTCTTTGAGTTGCCCTGGTCCACAGTTCCATTTCATCCTGCACTTTAACAAATATCTTTTTTCCTTCCGGTGTCAAGGACTGCAAACTTCAACAACTTTTGAGATACATCCCTCCGGATCCTTCAACCCCTTCCTCAACCACACTTTCCTGTGACCCCATCCCTCCTTCCAATCTCACACTTTGCCATGTTTTCACTATCCCCTCTGACCTTCCCCCCTCTAACCCCGAATGATCAGGCCTCAGCTTCATCCCCTTGTGGCCCAACCTCATTGAATTTCAAGCTCGGCACGATGCTGAGTTTTTCTTCCTTTGACTGCACCCACTTCTTTGGCCCTTTCTCTCATCTTCAGAATTTTCGTTCCAGCTGGATCCATCCCTCTTACCCTCTCTAGCTCTTTTCATTGCGAACTGCCTGCGTGACATTGGCCATCTCAATTTCTCTGCTCCCCTCACTCACTCTAACCTACCTCCCTCTGAACTTGCAGCACTCTGTTCTCTCGGGTCCAACCCTGACATTGCCATTAAACCTGCTGACAAGGGCAGCGCTGTTTTTGTATGGCGAGCAGACTTCTACCTTGCGGGCGGTGAACACCAACTCTCTGCCACCTCCCCCTGCACCACAGCCCCACCACTGAACATCAAGCCATCGTTTCCCAGACAGTCACTAACCTCATCTCCTCTGGAGAGATCTCTTTCTCTCTTCCCCCCCCCCCCCCTCCACGGCCTCCAAGTTCATAGTCCCGCACAGCCCGCTTCTACCTTCTTCCCAAGATCCACAAACAGGACTGCCCTGGAAGACCCATTGTTGTTTCAGCCTGTTCTTCCCCCACAGAATTATTTCTTCCTATCTCGACTTTCCCCCCCCCCCCCCCACCCCCCTTGTACAGTCGTTTCCAACCTCCATCTGCGACTCTTCCGACGCCCTCCGCCACTTTTCCAGTTTCCTGGCCCCAACCGCCTCCTTTTCACTGGACGTCCAATCCCTCTATACCTCCATCCCCCACCAATGACCTATACCATTTAAATATGTTTTTGTGTTTCTAGTCATGTTTTTCTCACCGTATACATTACTCCAGTTACACATTAAATCAAGTCTTCAACCATAACAATTTCAATCTCATCGCTCATTCCACTGCTTCAATTTGCTTTCAGTCCCTGAATGAGTAATTAAATTTTTCAGTCTAAGACTTTAGGGTGAATTTCTGCGGAGGTTCTCTCACTTGTCCATTGTTAACTTGAATGGAAGAGCTGCAGAAATCCCAGAAACACATTGTAAGCACCACTTACACTGTCAGGGTCTTCTGCTGAACTTAAGATTGTAAATCCACCCATTTACATTTAAAATCTACTTAATTTTATGTATTACCTCTACACACATCTTTTATTTGTACCAGTTACTGATACAAAAGTCTATACATTTGTGACTAAAGTGCCAATAACGTCCCAATTAATGTACTTTTTAAATTGTTCTTGATCATATATGTAGATTGAGTCATATTACTTAATTTTATTTAAATATTTCTTTGTCACTCATATATAACTTATTATTGTACAGTACAGATTCAAGACCCACTATGTTAGATTAAAATTAAAATGTAATGTGGCCAGGGTGCCTTTAAGGATCCCGGCTTAAAACACGTCATGAATGAGGTCACCAGACCTGCTCCATCTAATTGGGCCGGATAACGCGCTGGGCGGGCTTAATAGGCCCCATTTAGGTAAATTCATTTTCTACAGCAGGATGGAACCAGCAGTGGGGTCGGGACTCGCCACGGACACCGGCTGCACTGGACTCGCCAAGGTAAGGAAAATTCAGCCCGATAACTGTTTCTCTCTCCACAGATGCTGCCTGACCTGGGGTATGTCCAGCATCTTCTGTTTATATTTCAGATTTCCAGCACCTGCAGTATTTTGCCTTGGTGTTAAAAGAATCAAGCTTACTCGTGAGATGCATCTAATTTTTTTTTAATGAAAATGAATCTTGCTATAAATGAGTGGGATTGAATTGATTTGTTTTTATCTCAAAATTGCCTCAACATTGGTCTTTCAGCTTCTGCAGGAATTAAGATTGCATCAGGAATTTCCTTTTCACCAAAATCAGAGAGGGGTGAAGTTTTGTTTTGGCATCTCCTGTCACACTTATAAATGATGTTGGTATAGTCAAAGAAATACTTAAGCTTTTTGGGGACTTCTGTAATTACTCCAGTGTAGCATTACATAAAAGTGAGAGGGTATTAAGATTACGGTAAGGGAATCATATTACACTTTGCTTGTAGAACCTGGCTCTGTTGTATAAAATAATTTTCTTTCTAAAATGTTTGATATTCTACTTGTTATCAAATATGCTGGGACACGTGCTGTTTTATTTCATTACTCAATAATTCTTTGATCTGTGTATTAGTAAACCCCTTCATCCCCCACCCGCCAAAAAAAAGTGGAACATAGGAGCAGGAGTAGGCCACTCAGCCCCTTGAGCCTGTTCTGCCATTCAATTAGATCATGGCTGATCTGTATTTTTTATTTGTTCATGGGATGTGGGTGTCGCTGGCAAGGCCAGCATTTATTGCCCACCCCTAATTGCCCTTGAAGGTGGTGGTGAGCCGCCTTCTTGAACCGTTGCAGCCTGTGTGGTGAAAGTACTCCCACAGTGCTGTTAGGGAGGGAGTTCCAGGATTTTGACCCAGCGACGATGAAGGAACGGCGATATACTTCCAAGTCAGGATGGGGTATGACTTGGAGGGGAACTTTGAGATGGTGTTCCCATGTGCCTGCTGCCCTTGTCCTCCTAGGTGGAAGAGGTCATGGGTTTGGGAGGTGCTGCCGAAGAAGCCTTGGCGAGTTGCTGCAGTGCATCTTGTAGATGGTACACACTGCAGCCACAGTATGCCGGTGGTGGAGGGAGTGAATGTTTTAGGTGGTGGATGGGGTGCCAATCAAGTGGGCTGCTTTGTCCTGGATGGTGTCGAGCTTCTTGAGTGTTGTTGGAGCTGCACTCATCCAGGCAAGTGGAGAGTAGTCCATCACACTCCTTGTGCCTTGTGGATGCTGGAAAGGCTTTGGGGAGTCAGGAGGTGAGACCCTAGCCTCTGACCTGCTCTTGTTGCCACAGTATTTATGTGGCTGGTCCATTTAAGTTTCTAGTCAATGGTGACCCCCAGGATGTTGATAGTGGGGGATTCGGCGATGGTAATGCTGTTGAATGTCCTGGGGAGGTGGTCAGACTCTTGTTGAAGAAAGTCATTGCCTGGCACTTCTGTGGCGTGAATGTTACCTGCCACTTATCAGCCCAAGCCTGAACGTCGTCCAGGTCATGTTGCATGCGGGCATGGACTGCTTCATTATCTGGAGTTGTGAATGACACTGAACACTGTGCAGTCATCAGCAAACATCCCATCATATCTCCATCTACCTGACTTGTTCTGTAACCCTTAATGCCCTTGCCTAACACAAATCTATCAATCTCAGCTTTGAAATTTTCAATTGACCCCCCCTAGCCTCAACAGCTTTTTGGGGGAGAGTGTTCCAGATTTCCACTACCCTTTGTGTGACGAAGTGCTTTCTGACATCACCTCTGAACAGCCTAGCTCTAATTTTAAGGTTATGCCCCCTTGTTCTGGACCAGAGGAAATAGTCATGTTGGCCATGCTGTGGTCATTCGCAGACCAATTTGGCGAAGGGGCCAGAAACTGACATTAGTCCCCCGATTTGTGTATGCAATGGACCTAATGGACAGCAACTGAGAACCTTTAGCCAATATGGTGGGCGGCACACTTCTGGCATAAAATAAGCGCACGCATGCTGCTCACCATATTGGACCCTTGGTTGGCACCACTGAATTCCTAGACTGGTCTTTAGTTAGAATTAAATGTATTTTTTGGGGGGGAAGACGAGGCAATACTGTCCAATTTTGTATTTAAAACCAATTTCAGCAGCCGATTTGTAATTTCTTTTCTGTCCGTTTTCACCCCTCCTATTGAAGGGGCCTTTTTTTTATTGACGTATAATTTCACAGTTGCTGTTGGTTGCCCAAGTTACCATTCTTTATGCAGGACCCTGGGTAGTAAGGGTTGGCAGGCTATTTAATCATGAGGCCAAACCCAATCCTGACCTCATCATCCGCACACATATCCCAGTAGGGAACACTGGATAGCTATCTGAAATAGGAATCCTGCCTGTGTTTCTCCTTATCCAAGGGCACTGAGGTAATATGTAGTCCTGGTTGAGATCATCTAACTCTGTGCAAAGCAGAAATGGAACCTGAGACCTTCTGGTATATATGGTTCAATGGCATGCTGCCTTTACCAACTGACTCATTGAGAGGAGATCTGTAATAATGTAATATGTATGTAAACATTATTACAAAACAACTTTTGTTTATTTGTGTACCCTGAAAGGGAATAAGTTGCTTGTTACTTTTAAAGAATGTTTTGTGAATCAAGCCATTGAATATTTTGTACCAGCACTATGTGATCTATCTTTTTTGATTCCTGTATTTGTAAGCAGTGAAATGTTCTTTTTGTAAATGTATTAAAAGTATAAGGTGCCTATCTAACCTGTTTAGAATTCTTTACGATTAAATCTTGTCCACACCATAACGCATTTTGGGTGATGGTTGACAGGTTAACTTTGTCTTGAACCTTTTTTTGTCCAATTTCCTCTCCACTCTCCTGAAGGTGCTAACTTATTGGGCTATGTTTTTATGGGTTTCAGCTGTCCTGCTGTAATTTGTGACTATTCATGTGTCAGCTTGAATAATGATGTTACATACATATTCGACCGTAGAGGACATCACGGTTGAACCTGCTTTTGTCTTTAGCCAATGTTGAAGGTGGCAGGATAAGTTGAGAAGGATGTGCAATCCTTGGCTTTATTAATACAGTACAAAAGGAAGTTATGCTAAACCATTATAAAACACTGGTTAGGCCTCAGCTGGAGTATTGTTTAATTCTGGGCACCACACTTTAGGAAGGATGTCAAGGCTGCAGGAGAGATTTACTAGAATGGTACCAGGAATGAGGGACTTCAGTTATGCGGAGAAACTGGGGTTGCTCTCCTTAGAGCAGGGAATGTTAAGAGGAGATTTGATCAAGGTTTTCAAAATCATGAACGGTTTTGATAGAGTAAATAAAGATTCTGTGGCAGTAGGGTCAGTAACCAGAGGAGACAGATTTAAGGTGATTGTCAAAAGAACCAGAGGTGACATGAGGAAACTTTTTTTATACAGCAAGTTGTGATCTGAAATGCATTGCTGAAAGAGTGGTGGAAGCAGATTCTCGGGGTAATTTTTGATAAAGCAGTTCGGGAGCATTTAAACTAGTATGGCAGGGGGCTAGAAACCTATGTAGTGAAATAGAGGAAAGTGAAAGGCAGACAGAAATAAATGGTAAAAGGGTGAGGAACAAAAAACAAAGGGCCAAACTAATTCATAAAAAATGTGAGCATAAAAAAAGCCTGAGGGTTTTATACCTTAATGCGAGAAGCATCAGGAACAAGGTAGATGAATTAGCTGTGGAAATAGAGGTTAATAATTATGATCTAATTGGGATTACGGAAACATGGTTGCAGGGTGAGCAGGGCTGGGAGCTTAACATACAGGGGTATTCAGTATTTAGGAAGGATCGACAAAAAAGAAAGGGAGGAGGGGTAGCATTGCTGGTAAAAGAAGGGATAAATGCAATTGAAAGGAAGGATATTAACTCAGTTAATACAGAATCTATATGGGTGGAGCTAAGAAATAGCGAGGGGCGAAAAACATTAATAGGAGTGGTATATAGGCCTCCAAATAGTAAAATAGAGGTTGGGGAGGGCATCACGAGGGAAATAAGAGAAGCGTGCAATAAGAGCACAGCTGTCATCATAGGTGACTTTAACTTACATATAGATTGGAATAGCCTAATCAGTAAAAATAATGAGGAGGAGGAATTCCTTGAGTGTTTAAGGGATGGTTATCTGGATCAATATGTCGAGGAACCAACTCGGGAACAGGCTATATTGGACTGGGTACTGTGCAATGAGAAGGGACTAATTAGTAATCTTGTTGTACGGGGACCCTTGGGTCAGAGCGATCATAACATGATCGATTTCTCACTCGAAATGGAGAGCGAAGAAATTGACTCAGATACTAAGGTCCTGAATTTAAACAAGGGGAATTATGATGCCATTAGACGGGAACTGAGTAGGTCTGATTGGACAACGTTCCTGGGAGGACTGGAGGTAGATAAACAATGGCAAGCATTTAAAGATAGAATGACAAAATTGCAAAAATTGTTTATACCAATCTGGCATAAAAGGAAATCTAAAAAGGTGACTCAACCGTGGATAACAGGGGAAATTAGAGACAGCATAAAATCCAAAGATAGGGCGTATAAAATAGCCAAAAAAAGCGCCAGAGCGGAAGATTGGGAACAGTTTAAGATAGAGCAAAGGAGGACAAAGGGCTTAATCAAGAGGGGCAAAATAGCTTACGAAAGCAAGCTGGCGGAAAATATAAAAACTAACTCCAAAAGCTTTTATAAGTATATCAAGAGGAAAAGACTGGTGAAAACCAAAGTTGGCCCATTGCAGTCAGATACGGGGGAATATATAACGGGAAATAAGGAAATGGCAGACCAACTAAATGCATACTTTGGGTCAGTCTTTACGAAGGAAGACACAAAGAACCTCCCTGGGATATCGGGAAAAATAGGGACATTTGCAAAGGAGGAACTGATGCAAGTCAATATCTCTAAGGATATGGTGTTAAGGAAGCTAAAGGGATTGAAGGCGGACAAATCCCCAGGGCCTGATAACATGCATCCTAGGGTGCTGAAGGAGGTGGCCCTAGAGATAGCGGATGCACTAAGTATGATTTTTCAGAATTCATTAGACTCGGGAACAGTGCCCATGGATTGGAGGGTAGCTAACGTTACCCCACTATTCAAAAAGGGGGGTAGGGAAAAAGCAGGTAATTACAGACCTGTAAGCCTTACATCAGTTGTGGGCAAAATGCTGGAGTCCATCATTAAGGATGAAATAGCGGAGCACTTAGCAAATGGGGACAGGATAGGACAGAGTCAACATGGATTTACAAAGGGTAAATCGTGCTTGACTAATCTATTGGAATTTTTTGAGGGAGTAACTGGTAAAATAGATGGGGGAGAGCCAGTCGATGTGGTGTACCTGGACTTCCAAAAGGCCTTCGATAAGGTCCCACATAAAAGATTAGCAGGGAAAATTGAAGCTCATGGGATAAAGGGGAAAGTATTGACGTGGATAGAGAACTGGCTGTCAGATAGAAAACAGAGAGTTGGAATAAACGGCTCATTTTCTGAATGGCAGGCAGTAACAAGTGGGGTACCACAGGGATCTGTCCTGGGTCCCCAGCTGTTCACAATTTACATTAATGACCTGGATCAGGGAGTCGGATGCAGCATTTCCAAATTTGCAGACGACACTAAACTAGGAGGGGGGGTGGGCTCAGAGGAGGAGACCAGGAAGCTCCAGAGCGATTTGGACAGACTGGGTGATTGGGCGGATAAATGGCAGATGCACTATAATGTGGACAAGTGCGAAGTTATCCACCTTGGGTGCAGGAACGGGAGGGCAAATTATTATTTAAATGGCAATAAATTGGGAGAGGGGGAAGTACAGAGAGACCTGGGTGTTCTTGTACACCAGTCACTGAAGGCGAGCATGCAGGTGCAACAGGCGATCAAGAAGGCAAACGGTATGCTGGCCTTCATAGCAAAAGGGTTGGAATACAGGAACAGGGATACCTTGCTGCAGCTGTACAGGGCACTGGTGAGACCACACCTCGAGTACTGTGTACAGTTTTGGTCGCCTCATCTGAGGAAAGATGTTCTTGCCATGGAGGGGGTGCAGCGGCGATTCACCAGGCTGATACCAGGAATGGCGGGATTGACCTATGAGGAGAGACTATGTAGTTTAGGGATGTACACACTGGAGTTTAGAAGATTGAGAGGGGACCTCATAGAAGTGTATAAAATTCTGACCGGTCTAGACAGACTAGATGCAGAAGGAATGTTTCCCTTGGCGGGTGAGAACAGAACTAGAGGACATAATTTAAGGATAAGGGCTAAACCATTTAGGACAGAAATGAGGGGGAATTTCTTCACTCAGAGGGTGGTGAACCTGTGGAACTCATTGCCACAGAGGGCAGTGTACGCCAGCTCATTAAATATATTTAAGAGGGAATTAGATATATTTCTACAGGCAAAAGGGGTTAAGGGTTACGGAGAGAAGGCGGGGACGGGATACTGAATTGGAGGATCAGCCATGATCTCATTAAATGGCGGAGCAGGCTCGAAGGGCCGGATGGCCTACTCCTGCTCCTATCTTCTATGTATCTATGTATCTATGTAATAGCAACATTCAAAAGAGAATTGGATAAATATTTGACAGGAAAATATTTATCGGGCTATGGGGAAAAAAGCAGGTCAGTGAGACTAACTGGATAGCTCCCTCAAAGAGCTGGCACAAGCACAATGGGCCGAGGAGCCGCCTTCTGTGCTGTATCATTCTATGATTCTATCAATATCAAGCTAGATACAGCAAATTAACTATTGGGTAAATTCTAAGCATTACAAAGCTTGAGCATTAACGCCTGACGAAGTGGCTTCCACAACTAAACAGAAGCACGATTTATTTTGATTGCCAAAAGTGCTTGAGCCCTTTCACCTGATACTAGATGATTTTCACACCTAGACAAAAGCACTTGTAGAAAGAGCTTAACTCATTGGCAAAAGGCCTTACCACATCAGCTTTTGCAAAGCAGTATAACGATTAAATGAATGAATCCAGACTTTTGCAATTTAGTCATTTAAATGTTATTCATTTAACAGGGACAGCTACCACTGGAAAAGATAGAAAAGGGATTTGTCCCTCAAAGATCTCCTCTCTTTTACCACCTGGAATATCAACATCTGAGATCAGATTTTTTCTTTCCCAGGAAATGATATATGTCCTTACCTGACCAGAAATGTGAGGAACCATAGAAATTTACCGTGCAGAAGGATACCATTTGGCTCATTTTATTGTGCCTTCACTTTACCAGAGCAATCCACAATTCATCTCGCTGCCTTGCTCTCACTCCATAGCATGTGTGATCCTCTCCTGCAAAATGTTTACTCTTCAATCAGAAGATGCAATGGTGTCTGCCTCTACTCCCTGTGGCAAAGCATTCCATATTGTAACAGCCCTGTAGAAAGAATTTTTCCCAGTCCCTCTCTATGAATTTCCAATCAGAGGAAATAGTCTTCCACTACTCACCCTATCAAATTCCTCCATAATCTTAAATATAAGCCTGTTAAAAAAGCATATGGGATCCTTGGCTTTATAAATGGAGGCATAGAATACAAAAGCAAGGCAGTTGTGGTAAACCTTTATAAATGACTGCTTAGACCTAAGCTAGAGTAATGTGTCCAATTCCGGGCACCACACTTGTTCTACGCGGCATCACTTCATGCTTCTCTGCATGAAATTTCATCTGCCACCCATCTGTCCTATTCTTTCCTACATCATTAGTTCCAACATGAGCCACGACTTCTGGCTGTTCCCTTTTCAAAATTTTTTGCAGCTGCTGTTATTTATTTGTTGGTCGGATGTGGGCAATGCCAGCAAGGCCACATTTATTGCCCATGCTAGTTGCAGTGAGCAGATGGTGGACCTTTTTCTTGAACTGCTGCAGTCCTGGAGGTGATGGTACCCTACAATGGTGTTAGATAGGGAATTCCAGAATCTTGAGAGACAATGAAGGATTGGTGATTATATGCCCCAAGTCAGAATGGTACGCTGTGATGTAAGGTGATAGTGTTCCTGTGCTGATGCCTACTGTTGTGGACGCTTCCCCCCCTTACGCACCTCCCTGCTCCCCTGTTTCAGATTTCTCCCCTTGCCCAACCCTTCCAGTTCTCGCGAACCTTTGTTTTGGATCTCCCTTTTCTATGTGCCCTCGGTTGTGTATTTTATCTCCACCCTCTCCCCCCACCCCCGCCCCAACTTTTGTGGATCATGCCTAGTCTTGCTGCTCCTGACTCTTTTTAAAATTTCGGACCCACTCCCAACCATCCCCTCCCACCCCAAATATTCCAGACCCCAACACTGCAGCGGACAATGCCAGGGCTATTTACTAGTTGTAAAGGTGTAAGAGATGAGGCGAAATGTTTGCAAGCATGTTCAACCAAAAGTGCTGAGTGAATGATCCTAATTGACGACCTCCTGCGGTCCTCACCATCATAGATGCCAGTATCCAATTCCATGTGACGTTAAGAAGTGGGTGAGTCCTAACAGCATCTTGGCAGTAATGCTGAAGACCTGTGTACCAGAGCTAGCTGCTCCCCTAGCCAAGCTGTTCCAGTACAGCTGTGGCACTAGCTTCTACCCAACAATGTGGAAGATTGCCCAGGTATGTGCTACCTACAAAAAACAGGACAAATCTAACTCGGCCAATTCCTGTGCTATCAGCCTCCTCGAAATCATCAGTAAAGCAATAAAGGTAGTCATCAATATTTTTTCATCAATAACCTCTACTCACCAACAACTGCTCATGAATGCTCAGTTCGGCTACTACCACAACCACTTGGCTTCATGCCTCATCTTGATCCAGACATGGATTCAAGAACTGAATGACAGAGGAGAGGTGAGAGTAGCTACCCTCGACACCAGCATGTAAAGGGAAAACCCTCCAATGGCTGGAGTCATATCTGATGTAAGAGAAGATGTTTGTGGTTGTCAGAGGCCAGTCATCACAGTCCCAGGACATCACTGCAGGAGTTTCTCAGAGAAGTGTCCTCAGCCCAATCATCTTCAACTTCATTAATGACCTTCCCTCTGTCATAAGGTCAGGAGTGGGGCTGCTGGCCAATGATTCCACAGAGTTCAGCTCCATTCACAAATCTTTTGACAATGAAGCAGCCTATGCCAGCCTACAAAAGGATTTGGATAACATCCAGACTTGAACTGACAAGTGGCAGGTAACATTCGCGCCACCTAAGTGCCAGGTGATGACTATCTGGAACAAGAGAAATCCCAGCCACCTCCCATTGACCTTCAGTGGCATCATCATTGCTGAGTCCTCCACCATCAGCACCCTGGGATCACCACAGAGCAGAAGTTAAACTTCTTTGACTGTGTGACCTGGGAGCAAGAAGCAAATCCAATTGTCGCTTTCATATACTCTTTCAGCAGAGGTCATTAGCTAGCAATTAGCCCAGGATCTCTGAATTATGGAATCCCTGCTGTCATCCACCATCTGCACTTGACACTGTGGCCCAGAGTTTCCACCTGGGCAAAATCCCACGCTGAAAAATGAAGGATCAAGATTCGTTCTCACGAAACAAGAAGGTACCAGTTTCTGGGGTCAGATTCATCATCATGATCATATCAACTCCCGGCGTTACATACACCAGTCTTTGGGAATTTTGGGGGTCCCAGACTAGTTTGCTGCTGTGGGATGAAAGGGCCCACAGTAACTTAACACAGCCACAATGCAAAAAGTAGTTTTTGATCTAGAATCAAAATTAGTTTCCTTAAAGAATGTCTGCGAGGTCCAGCAGAGGGATTAGAGTCAGCAGGTTCACAGACGAAGCTGTGAACGTGCTTTTCCATGAATTCCAGAAAAGGAGGGAGGTATTATTTGGCAAGAAGTGACACAGCCCCAAAGGGAGAACCTCACAGTATCAGTAGGAGCAGGTGGCTAGGGCAGTCAGTGCCAATTGTAACACCGTATGACAACTTCTCCGGAAAAAAATGTAATGATCAATTTCCAGGACTGGCAATTTAAGAGGAGCCAGCCACAGCTTCCATAATGTACTGCACCAAGCATGTCAGCCACTTGGGAGAATTAGAGGCAGAGGGGAGCGCAGTGGGCGATGCACAGAGCAATGACTGAGCAGGAGCAGCTGGTGGTGACACATGCAGAGGAAGCTGTTGCTAACCAGAGATTTAGGATATGTCATCCATTGGCTGAAAAGCCTTGGCATTCAGATCACATTTGTCTTACTTTTTCAAGGAACAATGTTAACAGAGCATCAAGTGTATGTGCAGGCACTGGGGCCAGTGTGCCGCAGATGGTGATGTGAGTGAAGAACTCCACTACCGACATGTGTGGTTCCCTGATAGATGGCTTTCGCAGCACGACTGCCATCCTTGGACTGTGTGGCAGCTCTAGGGACATCTGCAGCAGCGGTCTATGCTTCCTCCATGGATGCCTTGAAATGAGGGTCACCTAAATCCCAAGAGTACACTGTCATGTTGTTGTTGGTTGCTCATAGGGAAACTGATGAAATTGCTTGCTCTGGAGACTTGCTTGATGCATTGAGCACATCTGTTTGGCTTGTGTTACTGTTGTCCACACTGACAGCCTGAAATGGCCCCATGGCATAGATGTTAAGGAGGGTGTGGGGGGGCGATGGTGACCTTACCAGTCACTGACAGAGCAGTGCATATGGTGGAAGTGGGCTGCAGATTTGCTTGCAGCATATGGCATAACTCTTAACAGCTTTCTTTATAAAGTGAAGCCTCAGTAATCAGCACTCCTTCGGCAAATAGGGGCTGGGATGGATGGCATCATCATTATGTCTTTGCTGCCTCAAAAATTGGCTGGCGCTTCCATTGGAAATTGCAGTGAAAAATTGATTGCAAAGTCAAGAGTATCAAGAAATCTAAGCTGGTGTGTAGTATAACTCCACTGCAATGTGAAGCTGGATGTTAAACATGCTCAGGACCTCCTTACTATAGAGTCTTTTTAATGTTAAATCAAAGCAAACACTTCCAACCCTGCTCTCAAAGCATAAAAAATTGAGTGGCCTGAGAGTGGAACTCTGTGCAAGTATATAAGTACATGTGCAGAGCACTCTTCTGGAGGGAAGAGTGCAAATCTCATTCAGAGCGTTACTTTGGTCTTGCTGCCTGTAATTCACACTGTGGTCGACATCAGCTCAAATATGCGAAAAGTAGCAGTGGACTGATCTTAGGAAGATAAGATTGACAATTAGCTCATCAGAAAGGGGCTCTGTAGCTGCAAAGCAAAATGCCATTTACTGTCTGAGCCTGAACAACTTGTACAAACATACCCATCACTCATCTGTGTCTCACTGTTGAGATGATGTGGAGATGCCGGTGTTGGACTGGGGTGGACAAAAGTGAGAAGTCGCACAACACCAGGTTATAGTCCAACAGTTTTATTTGAAATCACCAAGCTTTCGGAGCGCTTCACCTGACGAAGGAGCAGCCGCTCCGAAAGCTTGTGATTTCAAATAAAGCTGTTGGACTATAACCTGGTGTTGTGCAACTTCTCACTTTTGTCACTGTTGAGAGTCCACAGCAGCTGACTTTTTTTTCCTTGTAATGAGACAGCTAGCAGGGTTCAGGGTTGAAACGATCCCACAGGCAGGGTGCCATTCATTGATTTTTAGAACAAAGCGCCTAAATTCTCTTCCATTCAACACGTCTCAAATTTCATTGAATGATTGGCTAGCTGACCCTCAAAGAATAGGAGGAAGATGCGCATACACGCAATACATGAATTTGAACAATTGTAGGGGGTGGTGGTTTTGTGTCAGGCTCAGACAGTAAATGGCATTTTGCTACAGAGCCCCTTTCTGATGAGCTAATTGTCAATCTTATCTTTCTAAGATCAGTCCACTGCTACTTTTCGCATATTTGAGCTGATGTCGACCACAGTGTGAATTACAGGCAGCAAGACCAAAGTAACGCTCTGAATGAGATTCGCACTCTTCCCTCCAGAAGAGTGCTCTGCACATGTACTTATATACTTGCACAGACTTCTGAGTGGTTCCAATCGCTCCCACTCCCTTGGTTCTAGACCTTGGACTTATTTGGGGGTTGCGATACAAAGGTGCAGCAGACAACTGAGTTTGATGAAAGAACTTCAATCTTTTATTCAAGAAAGTAAAACACAACACAAACACTCTTATCACTCTAAAGTTGGGGAACACTTCGGTACACGCGAGGGAAATAACATTAGAAGAATACTTCACCCCTCCCAATCCCACTTCACTAGCTCGGTTGGACTCTGGAGAACCAGGGATAATGCTCACCAAACGAATCCTTGACAGTTTAGAGTTAGGGTTTAGAGTCTTTTGAGTAAAAGGTTTCGGAAGGCCCTTGTTGCCGCGAGGTGTCTGATGGTCACTGAGGCGGTCGCTCTGGTCTCTTCTTGCGTGTTGGCCTGCTTGTGAGGTTGTTGGCCTTCTTTGTTGAACTGTTTCTGTTGAACTCTGCCTCTGTTTAAACTGTCTTCTTCTGAGCTGTGGAACTGCCTTCTTGCAGAACTGTAACTGTCTTCTTGCAGAACAGGCTTTCAATATTGAACTCGAAACTGCAGAACTGCCTTCTGTTGAACTTGAACTGTTGTTACCGGAGAACTCGAACTTGTAACTGTTGTAACTGCTTGATGGGCCTTCAATTATACTAAATTGCAGTGGCCTTATCAAAACCAAATCAAAATCCCAGTCATTGTAAGACCTCGTTAACAGTAACGACTTTACTAGCGTGTTAACTGGTTTTGTAAATGTGTGAAGTGGTTTCAGGATAGCTCCATCCTGTCGATCTGTTGTTTAATCGGAGTTTGAATTGTTTTCATGTTTTGGGTTTCTTGACTGGGTCTAGGACTTCTATAGAATATTTGCTTTATGCATGTCTTTAATGGGTTCTGTAAACGGTTTTGATGGGACCTGTTGTTTTGGGTGGGGCTGTCTTCTCCTAGGGTCTATTGTCAAAATGTTAATGCCTGCTGGGGCTTCGGTCGCCATTATGTAGGGGGTGGTGTTTTTGTGTCAGCTTTACCTCTGACTTCTGAGCAGTTCGAATCGCTCCCACTCCCTTGGTTCTAGACCTTGGACTTATTTGGGGGTTGTGATACAAAAGGTGCAGCAGACAACGGAGTTTGATGAAAGAACTTCAGTTTTTATTAAAAGGTAAGACACAAATAATAACACTCTTAACACTCTAAAGGTGGGGAACACTTCGGTACAAGCGAGGGAAATGACAGTAGAACAATACTTCACCCCTCCCAACCCCACTTTACTAGCTCAGTTAGGTTTTGAAGGACCAGGGATAATGCTCACCAATTCTTTGACAGCTGGGCTAAATCGCGGTTTTGGGGTTTGCTGTTTATGGCGGTTAGTGTCTGCCATACCCCGTACACGGTAGAGGACTTCACCTGGGTCTCTGGTCAGTCTTCGAGTCCGCTGATGCGGTAGGATGTCGTTATGGATTTATCTGGTGAGTACCCAATTTCTTTGGTTTAGCAGTAGGGTTTAGAGTCTTTGGGGAAAATCTTACCCAGGGGTAAGTCAGGAGTAGTTTGTAGTGTGGAAACTTTGCGATTCTTCAGGTTTTCTTCCCTGGAGTTGGTCTTTGTTGGTCGCAGTTGGGAGTAATGCACGGTTATTGGTTTCGTGAGGCCTTTGGTTTCCGCGATGGCTTTAGGCCTTGGTTGGTGTGTCGGTCGACCTCGTGGAGCCGTTGGTGACTGGTTGCTGCTTGTTGCTCCGGGTGGCTGTGTTGGGGCCGTTGTTGGAGGTCCGTCGAGGTGGTGTCTTCGTGAGCTGGACTCAGGTGTGTCTGAGTGGTGAGCGATGCCAACTCGCTTCCAGCTCGGGCCTTCTTCTTCTTGGTCTCTCCTCTTCCTGCTAGCTCTCCTTTCCTTCTCCTCTTGGTGTGTGCTTGGTGGGCCTTCAATTATACAGAATTGAAGTGGCCTTATCTACCCGCCAAATCTGTTCAGTTTTTGATGGGACCTGTTGTTTTGGGTGGGGCTGTCTTCTCCTAGGGTCTATTGTCAAAATGTTAATGCATGCTGGGGCTTTGAGTGAGATCATCCCGGTTCCCCAGACAATGCAATTAACTACAATACCCAAACTGCTTTTACAGAGGTCGAGCCTAACTTCCTTCACAGCCTTTTCTCCCTTTACAGGCCCAGACATGTTTTAAAATGCCAAAACTTGGTTTTTGGTCTTAAATTCCTTAAGTTAGGCCCAAATGCATTTTTATCACTCTGAGGTAGTTCCAAAGTGCTTTTTCCTTAGGTTTTGGGGATCTGTAAATTTTGGAAACCTTACACAATCTGTATTGAAATTAAACTGTTTAATAAAAAGAACTTGTATAATAATGAACTTGGTTACAAGGGCTGATAATGCAGTCCAGGCTTTAGTGCTGCCAGAATTGCTGATCCTGAGGCACTGTCTCTACCTGAATAAGCTGATCTGGCCCCATATTGGCCCCATAAATTACCATATTTTTACACTATAGAACTGTGACAAGTTCTTCAGTCAGGATTTCTAGCAATAACAGCTTTTTGATATTTAGGAAGGACAGGCAAAAAGGAAAAGGATGAAATCAGGGCAATAGTGAGAAAGGATATTGGCTCAGAAAATCAAGATGTAGAATCAGTCTGGGTGGAGCTAAGAAGCACCCAGGAGCAGAAAAGATTGGTGGGAGTTGTCTATAGGCCTCCAAACAGTAGTGGTAATGTAGGGGATGGCATCAAACAGGAAATTAGAGATGCATGTAACAAGGGTACTACAGTAATCATGGGTGACTTTAATCTACATATAGACTGGCCAAACCAAATTAGCAATAATACTGTGGAGGATGAATTCCTGGAGTGTGTACAAGATGGTTTTTAGACCAGTACGTTGAGGAGCCAACTAGGGAACAGGCTATCTTAGATTGGGTATTGTGCAATGAGAAGGGGTTAATTAATAATCTTGTTGTGTGGGGTCCTTTAGGGAAGAGTGACCATAACATGATAGAATTCTTCATTAAGATGGAAAGTGAAGTAGTCCAATCCGAAGCTAGGGTCCGAAATCTAAACAAAGAAAACTACGAAGGTATGAGGAGTGAGTTGGCTATGATAGATTGGGGAGCTTCATTAAAAGGCATGACGGTGGAGAGGCAATGGCTAACATTTAAGGAACGAATTCATGAATTGCAACAGTTATACATTCCTTTCTGACGCAAAAACACAAAAGGAAAAACGGCCCAACCACAGCTAACAAAAGAAATTAAGGATAGTATTAGATCCAAAGGGGAGTCATATAAAGTTGCCAGAAAAAGTAGCAAGCCTGAGGATTGGGAGCAGTTTAGAATTCAGCAAAAAAGGACCAAGAGGTTGATTAAGAGGGGAAAAATAGAGTATGAGAGTAAACTTGCAAGGAACATAAAAGAGGATTGTAAAAGCTTCGACAAGTATGTAAAAAGAAAAATATTAGTGAAGACAAATGTAGGTCCCTTACAGTCAGAAATGGGGGGAATTTATAATGGGGAACAAGAAAATGGCAGAGCAATTAAACAAACACTTTGGTTCTGTCTTCACGGAAGAGGACACAAATAACTTCCCAGAAATGCTAGGGAACCAAGGGTCTAGTGAGAAGGAGGAATTAAAGGAAATTAGAATTAGTAAAAAAATAGTGCTGGAGAAATTAATGGGACTGAAAGCTGATAAATCCCCAGGGCCTGATAATCTGCATCACAGAGTACTAAAAGAGGTAGCCAGGGAAATAGTGGATGCATTGGTTGTCATCTTCCAAAATTCTATAGATTATGGAACAGTTCCTGCAGATTGGAGGGTGGCAAATGTAACCCCACTATTTAAAAAAGGAGGGAGAGAGAAAACAGGGAACTACAGTCTAACATCAGTAGTAGGGAAAATGCTAGAGTCTATTATAAAGGATGTGATAACAGGACACTTAGAAAATATCAATGGGATTAGACAGAGTCAACATGGATTTATGAAAGGGAAATCGTGTTTGACAAACCTACTGGAGTTTTTTGAGGATGTAACTGGTAGAATAGATAAGGGAGAACCAGTGGATGTGGTTTATTTGGATTTTCAGAAGGCCTTTGATAAAGTCCCACATAAGAGGTTAGTGTGCAAAATTAAAGCACATGGGATTGGGGGTAATATACTGGCATGGATTGAAAATTGGTTAACAGACAGGAAATAGAGAGTAGGAATAAATGGGTCTTTTTTGGGGTGGCAGGCGGTGACTAGTGGGGTACCGCAGGGATCAGTGCTTGGGCCCCAGCTATTCACAATATATATCAATGATTTGGATGAGGGAACCAAATGTAATATTTCCAAGTTTGCTGACGACACGAAACTAGGTGGGATTGTAAATTGTGAGGAGGATGCAAAGAGGCTTCAAGGCGATTTAGACACGTTGAGTGAGTGGGCAAATACATGGCAGATGCAGTATAACGTGGATAAATGTGAAGTTATCCACTTCGGTAGAAAAAACAGAAAGGCAGAGTATTATTTAAATGGTGATAGATTGGGAAATGTTGATGTACAAAGGGACCTGGGTGTCCTTGTACACCAGTCACTGAAAGCAAACATGCAGGCGCAGCAAGCAGTTAGGAAGGCAAATGGTATGTTGGCCTTCATTGCAAGGGGATTTGAGTACAGGAGCAAGGATGTCTTACTACAGTTATACAGGGCCTTGGCGAGACCACACCTGGAGTATTGTGTGCAGTTTTGGTCTCCTTACCTAAGAAAGGATATACTTGCCATAGAGGGAGTGCAGCGAAGGTTCACCAGACTGATTCCTGGGATGGCAGGACTGTCATATGAGGAGAGATTGGGTCGACTAGGCCTGTATTCACTAGAGTTTAGAAGAATGAGAGGGGATCTCATTGAAACGTATAAGATTCTGACAGGGCTAGACAGACTGGATGCAGGGAGGATGTTTCCCTCTGGCTGGGGGGTCGAGAACAAGGGGTCACAGTCTCAGGATACGGGGTAGGATATTTAGGACTGAGATGAGGAGAAATTTCTTCACTCAGAGAGTGGTGAACCTGTGGAATTCTCTACCACAGAAGACTGTGGAGGCCAAGTCACTGAATATATTTAAGAAGGAGATAGATAGATTTCTAGACACAAAAGGCATCAAGGGGTATGGGGAGAGAGGGGGAATATAGTATTGAGATAGAGGATCAGCCATGATCATATTGAATGGCGGAGCAGGCTCGAAGGGCCAAATGGCCTACTCCTGCTCCTATTTTTCTATGTTTCTATGTTTCTTAAAGGCTGCTGGCTGCCCTTAAAGCTATACTTCATGTTGAACAAAAAATGACTCAGCACAGAATGGTGGTATTCAGCAATCAAGCACTCCTGCAGTAAAGAATGACTTCTTTAGAAGAGAGGGCAATAAAGCGTACCGCTACAATAGCATGGATAGAGGTCTACAGAATGTATCAATTGCAGTTATACCTATCGCCCAAACCTGGAAGCAGATGAGGAAGGAATTGTTTGGCTTACGCAACTTCGCCAAGTTAAGTGAACATACATGAAACAATATGTTAATAGAGTGTTTTGCCAACCTACTTTATTGTTTCTCGCTGTAAACCTGGTACACCACCACAGAAGGAGAATGCAGGGAACTTTGTCAAGTTCTGATCTTTGTAAATATACAGGCATACTCATTCTCTTCCATTTTGCTGTACCATGTTACCATTTCAAATGGTCAATTGGGATTCTCTTGACCCGTCAAATAAGCTGGAAACTGTTGGCCACTGCAGGAAGAAGGAAACAGGAGAGCTGACAGGGAAATGTACACTAACCAGCATGATTGTTCATATGGTCACAGATTGCCTGTATACTGATGGAATGGTAGCACTTTCTAGCCATGAACGATGCTGTGTTCAGGCTAGGGCTATGTGTAACCGTATGCATGCAATCAATGTTGCTATGCTCTTGTGGGAATTTGCTATAACCCTTAACAGCCAATGACAAAACTGTCCCTATTTTGGAACTGGTCTCCAAGTCTTACTGCAGGAGAGTGCAGAGTTCAGTGATAGTTTCCTTTGGGAATCTAAATCAGTACTAGCAGGTTTCTTCAGGCAGGCCCAAATAAAAGGCCCTGGCCCTATCTACATGACTGTCAGCATAAGGACATGTTTGAATGGGGTGATTATGGTTCAATCTTACCTGTCTAGCAAGCCTCCTCTGATTCTTCTCCTGCTGTTTGGTATCAGCTATGGCTCAATGGTAGCACTCTCGCTTCTGCGTCAGAAGGTTGTGGGTTCAAGTCCTACTCCAGAGACCTGAGCACAGAATCTAGGCTGATATTTCAGTGCAGTACTGAGGAAGTGCTGCAGTGTCAGAGGTGCTGGCGTTCAGATGAGACGTTAAACCGAGGTCCCTGTCTGCCCTCTCAGGTGGATGTAAAAGATCCCATGGCTATATTTGAAAAAAGAACAGGGAAGTTCTCCCTGGTGTCCTGGCCAATATTTATCTGTCAACCAACATCACTAAAAAAAAATATTATCTGGTCATTATCACATTGCTGTTGGTGGGAGCTTGCTGTGCACAAATTAACTGCCACATTTCCAATATTACAACAGTGACTACACTTCAAAAGTACTTAATTGGCTGTAAAGCGCTGTGGGACATCCTAAGGTCATGAAAGGCACTATATAAATGCAAGTCTTTCTTCTTTCTCCAGAACCTGAAAATAAAGAGATATGCCCTTAGGAATACCCATAACTAACAGTAATGAGCTCTCTAACAAGTACAATTGCACAATCACTGACAAAAGATGCACAGTAACTTCTTCTTCTTCTTAGGCAGTCCCTCGGAGCCGAGGATGACTTGCTTCCACACTAAAAATGAGTTCTCAGGTGACTGATGAGTCCAATGCGGGACCAACAGTCTCTGTCACAGGTGGGGCAGACGGTGGTTGAAGGTGTGGGTGGGTGGGGTGCTTGGGTTGACGTGCGCTCCTTCCGCTGTTTGCGCTTGCTCCCAGCGAAGAGACTCGAGGTGTTCGGCGCCTTCCCGGATGCTTCTCCTCCACTTTGTGCGGTCTTGGGCCAGGGATTCCCAGTTGTCGGTGGGGATGTTGCACTTTTTCAAGGAGGCTTTGAGGGTGTCCTTGAAGCATTTCCTCTGCCCACCTGGGGCTCTCTTGCCGTGTCGGAGCTCCGAGTAGAGCGCTTGCTTTGGGAGTCTCGTATCAGGCATGCGGACGATGTGGTCCGTCCATCGGAGCTGATCGAACGTGGTCAAAGCTTCGATGCTGGGGATGTTGGCCTGAGCGAGAACACTGACGTTGGTGCGCCTATCCTGCCAATAGATTTGCAGGGTCTTGCGGAGGCAGCGTTGGTGGTACCTCTCCAGTGCTTTGAGGTGCCTGCTGTACATGGTCCATGTCTCTGAAGCATACAGGAGGACGGGTATCAATACTGCTCTGTAGACCATGAGCTTGGCGCTGGCTTTGAGGTCCTGGTCTTCAAACACTCTCTTCCTCAGATGACTAAAGGCTGCACTGGCACACTGAAGGTGGTGTTGGACTTCGTCATCGACGTCTGCCCTTGTTGACAGTAGGTGTCGTAAGAATGAGCCTTACGCGTGGTGAACTTAAAGTAAGCTTTAATCAACTAAAAAGGTGCTACATACAAAAGAGGTCTTACTCTATGCCTCTCCAGGATCCAACTGATCAGTCCAGTATTTATCCTGGACTAATCACAGGAAGTGATGCAATAAAGTTCGAGTCACAGGAAGCTGTATTGTGTTACCACATTCTCCCCCCCCAAAAGATTAGGAGGCCGGGATGAAGTTCGAGTCACAGGAAGCTGTATTGTGTTACCACATTCTCCCTCCATTTCGTAGCCGCTGGACGAGGGAGAGCCGCACCCGTTTGGGTTCTCGTAGCGGTAGAGGGCCCCATGCCCGTTTACCCGCCGCGGGCCGTGGACCAGAGTCCGAGTGATCCAGCCCGCTCTGTGAGGGGTCAGGACGATCCTGACTGTGTACTGGTGCCCGAACGGGTGTCGGGCAGGGCTGTGGCAGATCCGTTTCCGAGCGTACGGTACAGGGTGGATCGTGGCTGCGCGTGCGAGCCCCGACGGGCTCATAGTCAGTCTGCCCCAGGTCGGCACGCTGGAGTGAGGTACCAGCCGGCGTCAGATCCAGATCGTGATGAGAGGCACCTGGCGAGCCCAGAGATGTGCCTGGTACAATATCATCCCCTGGTGTCCCTCTATGTTTCAGCGGGCAGGGAGCCAGATCCCGCAATGACACGGTAGATTCCCGACCGTCAGGATACCGAATATAGGCGTAGGTAGGGTTGACGTCAGTGAGCTCAACCTCATCTACCAGGGGGTCATTCTTAGACGCCCGGACATATCTTCGGAGTAGCACTGGTCCCGGTGCAGTCAGCCACGACGGGAGAGATATCCCATAGGATGAGCGACGCTGAAATCGGAAGAACCGTTCATGAGGCGTCGTATTTGTGGCGGTCGAAAGGAGGGACTGTGTGGAGTGTAATGCGTCTGGAAGTACTGCTTCCCATTGCTGGTTGGGTAGGCCCCGAGATCTCAAAGCCAGACGTACCGCATTCCAGATGATAGCGTTAAAACGCTCGACTTGCCCATTCCCGACCGGATGATAAGGCGTCGTTTTGCTGACAGCAATACCCCGTTCCGAGAGATAGGCCTTGAGTTCTCCTGACATAAAAGAAGGGCCCCGATCCGAATGAACATAGGATGCCATGCCACAGAAAGCAAATACCTGCTCAAGGCAGCTGATAACCATGGTCGTCAGCATATTGGGGCAGGGAAAGGCAAACGGAAAACGAGAATACTCATCGACCATGGTCAATAGATAAGTGTTGCGAGTTGAAGAGGGCAACGGCCCCTTAAAATCGATGCTAAGCCGTTGCATTGGCTGGGTCGCATGTATGAGTATACCACCCGAGGGGCGGAAAAACCGAGGTTTCAATTCCGCACAGACTCTGCAGTCCGAGCTCATCTTCTTTACATCCCCGGTAGAGAATGGGAGATTTCGGGACCGCACGAAGTGTAGCATGCGAGTAACGCCCGGATGACACAACCCATCATGGATGTCTACGAGCGTAGAGGGTGCCATGGCGGAGCAGAATGCTCGTGTGAGGGTATCTGGAGCCACATTCTCCTTGCCAGGTCGATAGTGGATGGTGTAACCAAAAGAGGCCAATTCCAGCCGCCAAAGCTGGATTTTATTATTTTTAATTTTGGTCCGTTTTCGATTATCGAGCATGAAGGCGACCGATCGCTGGTCCGTGATTAAGGTAAAGTGCTGGCGAGCTAGGAGGTGACTCCACTTCCGTACTGCCTCTATGATGGCTGTAGCTTCTTTCTCGACTGGAGGATAATGTAGCTCAGCCCCTTGAAAAGTCCTGGACAAAAATGCCACCGGACGACCTTCCTGATTCAGAGTGGCCGAGATCGCCACCTCCGAGGCATCACACTCAACGACAAAAGGAAGACTCTCATCGATGGAGTGAAGAGTCGCTTTCTCCAACTGTTTTTTCAGGAGGTTAAAGGCTGCAACAGCCGCTGTGTCTAGTGGGAATGTGCTGGCCTTCAGTAGAGGTTGGATTCGGTCCGAGAAGTTAGGAATCCATTTAGCATAGTATGCAAACAGGCCGAGGGCCCGGTGCAAGGAGGCCGGATTCTTAGGTGGCGGGAGTTCTTGGAGTGGGCAAAGCCTTTCAGGGTCAGGTTTAATGATGCCATTGCCCACACAATAGCCAAGGATGTTGATGGTTGGTTGTGACTCAATGGATTTAGCCGCATTTAATGTCAAATTACGGTGCTGGAGTGCATCCCAAAATCGTTGGAGATTGGCGTCATGTTCCCGCTGATTGCGACCTGCGACAGTAATATTGTCCAGATAAGGAAACGTATCCTTCAAGTCTTCCTGTTTGACCAGGTCATCCATTGCTCGCTGGAAGACAGCCACTCCATTAGTGACCCCAAAGGGGAGGCGACGAAATTGATACAGCCGTCCATTGGCTTCAAAGGCCGTATACTGCTTGTCTGAGACCTTCAAGGGTACCTGATGATAGGCACTTTTTAGATCATATGTTGAGAACACCGTGTACTCAGCCAATTTATTAACCATATCATCGATGCGCGGCAATGGGTATGCGTCCAAGTCCGTATATTGATTGATGGTCTGTGAATAGTCAATGCACAGCCGTTTCTTGTGAGGTTGTAGAGGGTTCTTAATAATAACGACCTGGGCGCGCCATGGCGACGAACAAGGCTTGATGATATCCTTTGCTAAAAGCCGAGAAATCTCAGCCGCAATAAAAGACTGGTCTTCCTGACTGAAACGTCGTGACTTTGTTATAATCGGTTTGCATCGAGGAGGGATACTGGAAAACAGTGAGGGTTCATCCAGTGAAGCTGCTGACAATGCACAGAACGGTAATCGATGTAGTATATTAGAAATAGTGAGTTCAGGTTTGGATCCGCCGAACTCAATGGTGAGCTTCTTATGCTGCTTTTGAAAATCCAGCCCTAAGATAAGATCACGACATAAGTCCTTGAGCACCGAAAGCCGGGTGGAGGGATACCTGCGACCATTAAGTGTTATTTCAACCATACAAAAGCCAGAAATTCTGGTATTAAGTGATGACTGAGCCATCGCAACTGCCTGGTCCGATGGGAAAACATGTAGCTTTAACTCTGCAACAACCTAATGAAACTATCAGTGCTACCTGAGTCAATTAAGGCATCTAAAGTATGTCCATTAATTGATGCTTTTGTAGCTGCATGGAATAGGTTCTGAGGACAAGCAGCTGTAATTGGTGTCGTTGCACAAAGAGTGGCTGAAACTCTAGGTGTGTTTCTTCGAGAGGAAGCACGATAGATTTTAGCCGGAACATCTTGATAGGCCCTTACCGGGGCAGTTCGGTAGGACTTAGCTTGATAAGCCCTCGTAGAGGCTCTTGATAGGCAAACCTTTGCAAAATGACCCTTTTTGTTGCAATGACTGCAAAACGCATTGCGAGAAGGGCAGAATTTCCGAGGGTGGAATTCATCACCACAAAAGAAGCATTTCTTAGATTTCCAAGAGGCTGCCACAGTGGGGTCATCATCCTCTTCATCAGTGAAGTCATCAGATTGATCGTCAGGGCTAAAGACCTCCCTAATAGAGTTCACCTGTGGCCTCTTAAATTGCCTGACTGTAGTTAAGGCAGTAGACCGAGGTCTGGGCACTGTATAAAGGTCTGCATTTCTTTTTGCCAGATCTAGAGAGCAAGCCATGTCATAAGCTCTCTGAAGCTCAAGTGTCTTACTTTCCAGTAGACGCTGGCGTATAAATGGGGAGGCAAGCCCGCAGATGAAAGCATCACGGATCATTTCTTCACGGTACAGCTCAGCTGAGGCCGCCCGAAAGTTACAGTCCATACTAAGTCTGCGAAGCTCTTGGAGGAATTTATCAATGGATTCCTCCGGCCCTTGTTGGGCTGTAGCAAGTAGATGTCTGGCATAGACCTCATTCGGTGTCTTAGTATATAGTCTCTTAAGCTTCCGAATTGCCTCCTCGTAACTGTCCCATTCCTCCACATACTGAAATACATTCGGGGTGACACAGTTGATGAGTATCCGCAACTTTGAGTCCTCATCAGCCTTACAATATTCCAGAAAATTGTCAAACGTGCGATACCAGTGTTTCCACACCTTACCGGCTGCTGGGGTGTTTGGGTCCAAGTCAAGACGCGATGGTTTAAGGATGTTTTCCATGATGGGTGATTCCCTGGATCCTTAGTTCCGAGTTCGTCCAAAAAGTTTGAGTGCGAAGTTTTCCAAAGTTGATTAAATTGTCGTAAGAATGAGCCTTACGCGTGGTGAACTTAAAGTAAGCTTTAATCAACTAAAAAGGTGCTACATACAAAAGAGGTCTTACTCTATGCCTCTCCAGGATCCAACTGATCAGTCCAGTATTTATCCTGGACTAATCACAGGAAGTGATGCAATAAAGTTCGAGTCACAGGAAGCTGTATTGTGTTACCACAGTAGGCTCCCGAGATATGGGAAGTGGTCCACGTTGTCCAAGGCCTCATCATGGAATTGTCATAAGTAACTATCAGCAAGACCAAAACAGTGGATAAACAATCAGTTGTTAAGAGATGCAGCAACAGCAACAATGTACCTTTAACAATGGGTATCCAGTTGAAAGGAACAGACTTCCCTCGCAATAACCGTTGTAAGATTAGGATCACAGGCCACACACAGATTACCCAAAGGGTTTTAGCAGTTGCAAGGCTTTTATTAAAGAGCTACAGTTTTAAAAGCATAATCAAGTATTACATATGGTTTAAGCCGAGTATAATAGACATACAACCCGTGACATTAGAGAGCGATCTACGACTCCTGAATCGGAATGCCACGTCCGGACGGATGGGGAGGCAGTACGGTGGTCTCGGATTGGGTGGATTCCTGCAGTCTGCTGCAGCGGTCACTTCCATTGGGTCATCCCTCGAGCTGTTGGAGGTGTTAGGCCGTCAGCCACCTCAGAGGCTAAACTTGACCAAGGTGTTAGGCCGTAGCCACCTCGGGGAAGCCTTCGCCCCTAACTGCCTGATTTCCTCTCTCGGTCGTCTATATTTATAGTTATTTCGGTGGGCTGGTAATCACCTGGTGTCAATCATTTGATCCCCCATCCTATTGTCCAATTGTGAAGCGGGAAGGCATCCCTCGCCGTCCCTTTCTGCGTGACTGACGAGGCCTCCCTCTTAACTTTCTGAGGAATGTTTTGTTATGTTTCTTTAAGGACATTTTATGACTTTTCGGCTCCATTTTTGTCTATTATCCCCCACCCTGTGTTGTTTTGCATTTTACGATTCCCTTATCACTTCTATTTGTCTTTTGATGCTTGATATTCGGCCTTGCTGGCATTTCTGCTATCTGTTCCCGGCTGCATGTTGTCAGTCTCTGTTCTAAGAATTAAAACCCATCTTTGAATCTAACAGCTATTTCTTACACCGTTATAACAGGTGCTCAGCCTGTTGAATGCTGCTCCCGCCTCCCGATTGCAATATGGGAAGGACCCTTGATTTAAAATATATTTTCAGGCTATAATAAATCTTGTGCCTAATCTATGTTAGTCTAGGCTACAAGCCTAAACTGTGCATCAGGCCTCAGGCATCTGTGCTCAACAATACAGGGCACCCACCATCGCATAATTGGCCCCATGGATTCAATGCAGATTTTGAAATTGTGATACTGTGCTGTACTTGGTGATTGTTAAAGGGAAATGGTCATAAGGTTAAAATGAACACATTGTCCTTGTACTCATAGTGTACTGTTCAGTTTCATGCTACATTTCAGCTGTGGCTCAGTGGGTAGCACACTCTGCTTCTGAGTCAAGAAGGTTGTGGGTTCAAATCCCACTCCAGGGACTTGAGCAGATGAAGCTAGGCTGACACTCCCAGTGCAGTACTGTGGGAGTGCTGCACTGTCGGAGGTACCACCTTTTGGATGAGACGTTAAACCAAGGCCCCGTCTGCTCTCTCAGGTGGACGTAAAAGATCCCATAAAGCTAGGCTGACACTCCAGTGGCGTGCTGAGGGAGTGCTGCAATGTCGGAGGTGCTGTCTTTCGGATGAGACGTTAAACCGAGGCCCTGTCTGTTCTCTTAGGTGGACGTAAAAGATTCCATGGCACTATTTCGAAGAAGAGCAGGAGAGTTATCCCTGGTGTCCTGGCCAATATTTATCCCTCAATCAACATAACAAAAACAGTTTATCTGGTCATTGTGGGAGCTTGCTGTGCGCAAATTGGCTGCCGTGTTTCCCACATTACAACAGTGACTACACTCCAAAAGTACTTCATTGACTGTAAAGCGCTTTGAGACGTCCAGTGGTCGTGAAAGGCGCTATATAAATGCAAGTCTTTCTTTCTTTATAGTGCACAATCTGAGACAGGTAACATGAATCTGGCAGCATCCGTGTGAGCTGTGAATATCACCCTAACAGCCAGCAGAGAGATCTACACGTGTGTAAATCAGCATTTGTTGTCTCTAATCACAAAAAATGCTTACGTTTATAAAGTACCCAGGAGCTACAACGGAGCACTTTTTAAACCGGGCCTGATACTGCACTGAAGCTATATGCAATGTCTTATCAAGCTGAAGCAGTGTATGATGGCCTTCGCAAGGAGCCTTCACACTGCTGCATTCCAGAGTTAGATTGGGACCTGACTCTGCAATTATATTATCACGTTTGCATCACTGCCTAAGACCATTAACACCAAATGAGGGTCTCAAGCATTTTTTTAAGAGTACTCAGAAGTAGTTAATTTATTTTATTCACTTAAGGAAGTAATGCCAACTGTTCCTACTTTCTGTTTGTATTTACTAATTGTATTTTAATGACAGCCACATATGTTCTGTTTGCAGTTATATTTGAATAACTTTTCTTATTTCACTTAAACCTCCCACATCTTCCCTCCCCTGCCTTCACTCAAACAGACACAGGCACACACATTGTCACCTATCTATATTTACCCGCACTGGTAGGTCTGACCAAGTAAGGAAGGACGTGGGGGCTAAATTTAGCCTGCCCTGTGGATCACTGTTCAGACACATTTGCTCTGGTATTTGGGTGGGTTACTAGACTGAGCAAGCTGTTTGGATCTATTTAAGAATTTGGTTACAAAAGTCTATTTGGGAAGACTTTCCTGTGCATTACCTGATCAGTGGAGAAGCAATCGAACATTTTGTTACCTAACTTCATTACTGTTGTTCTCTTACATCACCGACTACATTAACAGTCAGCAAAATTTAAGGAGTGGCCAGAAAGAATTATGTCTGGATGTGTCTGAGTGGAAGATCTTTCATTGACATGGAACTGGAGATTATGTGGCCTGTGAAGATGAGCCTGGTGGACATCTCCAAGATATTTTCCATGCTCCAGGGAAAGGATGAAGAAGATGACAATGGAGAAAGAAGTCAGCTGAACCAAGCAGTCTCTAAAGACGATGACAAACTGTTAGCTGAACTTCTATCCCAGGAGAGGTACACGAGATTTATTAATAGCCGGAGTGGCTGGGGTGTTCCAGGAACCCCTCTTCGATTAGCAGCTACTAGGGGTCACCTGAAATGTCTGGAGGTCCTCCTAGCCCATGGTGCTGAGGTTGACAGTTTGGATGTGAAGGCTCAAACCCCTTTGTTCACTGCTGTTAGCGGCAGGCATTTGGATTGTGTCCAAGCCTTGCTTAGGGCAGGAGCTAATCCCAATGGGAGTATATATAACAACAGCTCACCTATTCTGATTGCTGCCAGAGAAGGGGAGATGGAGATTTTAAAGGAACTATTGGAGCACGGGGCAGAAGTCAATGTTCGCTCCAAGATGCCAGATTGGGCCTCCAATCCCTGTGCTTGCAGTGGTCCTCTCTATCTTTCTTTGGTGTATGGACACTTTGACTGCTTTCGTCTTCTACTCTTGTATGGAGCCAACCCAGATTTTAACTGCACTGAGGAGAGACTACTGGCAAGAATTAAACCACCAAAAACTGCTCTGGAGATGTGTTTCAGATATGGCTGTGGGGCTGAATATGTACAGCTGCTCATAGACTTTGGAGCAAACCTTTATTTACCAGATCTCCTTGCAAATAAAAATATAAACCAAAATGAAGTGTTTAAACTTCTAACCAGAGCTAGAGGTAAGCAACAAATTTATTTGCCGTTTCTATATCAAAAGGTAATACTTTTAAGCAGCAGGTCTGGTGCATTAATTGAAGAGTAACTGCCCAATAAGTGCTGTGTTTTCTCACGAAACTGCAAGTTAGTAAAAAGAGAGGAACCAGGCTTTTAACTTTTCAGAAAATATTAAAATAAAACCTGGAGAGATCACTCTCATCAGCTGCTAACTAGACTTTCATTATTGTGGTGATAACTTGATTATTCAAAACCAAAATTGTCATTTGAACTTTGCATGTTATTGCAGATATGTAGAGGAACTCTCCATATTAAAAATGACTTTTAGAATCCCATTATTTATTCATTTATTTGTGGTTAAATGTAGAGATTGACTTCTGGAAAAGAAAGTTTTTACGGTTGGACTATCCGTGGAAGTGAAACTGCTAAAACAAGTTTATTTAGGGTTTCTTTTATCTAACTGAGAGGGTATAGCAGTGTAATCCAGAGAACGCAAGTTTAAATCCCACCATGACAGCTTGCGAATTTAAATTTAGTTTAAAAAGAAAATCTGGAAATAAAAAGATGGCAACAGTTTCCCTAGATTAGTGACCTTTGGGGCGATACCAGCTTATCATAAGGTCAGAAAAAACAGCAGAAAATTCTCTTTCACTAAGTTAGGTGGTGCAGTCAGTAGTTAGATGGGAGCAGAAAGTTGCAAAGTGACATTGATAGATTAAAGTGAGGGGGCAAAACTGTGGCAGATGGAGTGCAAAGTGGGGAAATGTGAGGCCATCCACTTTGGAACTAAGAAAGAGAGATCAAAGTATTTTCTAAATGGTAAGAAGCTAGGAACTATGGAGGAGCAGAGAGATTTAGGGGTCCGTGTACTGAAATCACTAAAAATTAGTGGACAGGAACAAAAAATAATTTAAAAGGCTAATGGAATGTTAGCCTTTACCTCAAGGGGACTGGAATACAAAGGGCTGGAAGTTATGCTACTGTTGTATAAAGCTCTGGTTAGACCGAATCTGGAGTAACTGCGTTCAGTTCTGGGCGCCACACCTCAGGAAGGATGTAATGGTCTTAGAGAGGGTGTAGTGCAGATTCACCAGGGCTAAAAGGGTTAAATTAAGAAGATTAAGGGGTGATCTAGTTGAGGTGTTTAATATGATTAAAGGATTGGATAGGGTAGATAGTGAGAAACTATTTCCTCTGGTGAGGGGAGTGCAGAACAAGGGGGCATAGCCTTAAGATTAGAGCTTGGCCATTCAGGGGTGATGTCAGGAAGCACTTCTTCACACAAAGGGTAGTGGATATCTGGAACTCTCTCCCCCAAAAAGCTGTGGATGTTGGATTAATTGAAAATTTCAAAACTGAGATTGATAGATTTTTTATTAGGCAAGGGTATTAAGGGATATGGAACCAAAGCGGATAAATGGACCTAAGATACAGATCAACTGTGATCTAATTGAATTTCGGAACAGGCTCGAGGGGCTGAATGGCCTGCTCCTATGATGTTTTGATGATTATGAAGGGAATTGACAAAATTGATCCAGGTGAACCAGGGAACACAGGTTAAAAATGTGAAAGTTGGTAAGAAGTCAGGTGGAACTTGTCAGCACACTATTCTACCAATAGAACAAGTTACCAAGGAAGGACAATGATGTAGACAGTGTAACAGGATAGAATATAGACAATTGGATATGTTTCTGGAGAGTGAAACTTCAGGGATATTGTGAGACGGTAGAAAGGCAGGGTTGATCTGCGAAAAGGGATATACTTTTCAGGCCATTTTCTGTTCCTTACCATCTTCGGGGAGATTTTCCTCTCCTAGGGACCACTCAACTCCCACATGCAAGGGAGAGGTAAAAAGGATAGAGACACATGCTGCCAGGTTTCTGGCCCTTTTACATTGTCCAGGGATTTTCTGGAGTTGCTCTGAAGATGTGGAGGATTGCTTGTGTCCGGCCCCTCTCAGATCAGAAAACCTGAGAGGCCAGGCAGCAAGGAAGGCTAAAAAAGGTAAATAGCACTTTTTGAAAGGTCCCTAATGAACCCTCGGGGCTGGAGAACACTACTGCTGTGGATTCCCACCCCGACTCTAGGCCAAGGACCAATGCTAATAACCTGAACATGGAAATTCAGGTCATTGTCAGACCTGCACCCAGGTGCAGGAGAGGAGAGGAATATCGGGGCCCTTTTGTTCAACAACTAGGTTTGAATTGTAAAAAATCACCAAAATTGCTACATACGTTGTTGAGCTAAGAAACTGACCTAAAGTATTTTTGATTCCAGCTCAACCGAGGTGCTTGATGTCACTGTCTAGGATAACCATCCGCAAGTATCTCAAACAAGCAAGTGGACTACATTCCATAGACCAGCTGGATATACCACCAATCCTAAAAAACTATGTGAAACATCAGATCTGAGCTGACTGTTGAGCTATTAGGTTTGTGTCCTGTAGGGATGAGATCAATTGGGCCCAAAGTCTATCTTGTGATTTTAAAATGGTTAGATCTCATCTGCAACAGAGTTAGACACAAGTAGAGCATTTTACTTCAATAGTTATCAAACCAACTGGATTATCATAGGTTGTATTTGTTTTGCGTGTTGTATTACAGAGGTAATATTCTGGCTTTGCACTCTCAGGAGCGCATATGGGAAATTCAGGCTTTTTCTCACCTTTTACCAGTAGAATTTCTTAATTTAACTTGAATATAGTGTATTAAGTTATTACACAAAAAATTCATAAATTATTTAAAAGGAAGCTTTTGTTAAACAATGCACATTTACAATAGAGTAAATCACAAAACATTTAGACAATTATATTAGAAAGAACAACATATGCTGCAAAGTGATGTTCTATTTATTTAATATATAAGACACATAGTATATTTAATTATTCAACTGTTTCATTAATTATTTATTTGATTACATCTACAATTGAAAAAGCAGGCTCAAACTCAGTGCTGTCATTTTCTCCTTCACTGCCATTATTTGTTTGCGTGTGGGCAGCGGGTGAGGACAGAATTGTGATGCCCTCTTCTAAGTTGAGGTGCCTGCCGACACTTAATGTCTAGGCTTACAAATATGGTTACTTATGTGAGGTACCAAGTGCCACTGGTGGCCTGGTTAACCATACCCCAGCCAGAAGGGAAGAAAATTGGATGGGAGGGGGGAGAAAACAAACAGAGGCTTCCATTAAAAGAAATGGAGTGTCTCTCCTACCTTAAAACATGTACAGTTTGAGTAATGGACTATGAAAAATAGAAAGTAAGAAAAACACAAATTATTTTGAAATTTGAGTTATTATCACCATTTTTGAATTATTACCAAGAAATATTATGTTGTTCCCATGTACTCTATAAAGTTTAGGATACATTAGAGAGATTGAATGACTGTGTCTTATGCAAATAAATGGACATGAAGAAGGACAAGTGATTTGTTATAGATGATTTATTATCACTCAGATCTGCCATGAAACCAGCATTTTCACTAAATCTGGGATTTTTTAAAATACAAGATCACAGTACTGTACTCGGGTTGAAAATTGTGCTACAGGCAGTAAATATAAACATTTTCAGGATTTGTCACAACATCTTACACTGTGCCGAATAGCCCATAGCCCAGCTGAGTCTGCCCAGGTCTGCCCCCAAGCTAAGTGGTGCAGTGGTGCTGCTCTCCACTACGGCCCGAGGACTGGGAAAATCGAGTCTTTAGCTTGGTGTAGCCTCTGGTCATTCCCCTTTCCCTGCTGTTGTCTCTCTCTGCTCCCACCCCACCAAGTGCTGATGCCTTTCCACTCTCACTCAACTATTCCTGACTGCAAGTGATGCTTACTCTCCTCTCTTACTCCATTTTCTGCAACTTGGCCAACCCTTCCAAAGGGGGTCCAGAGGGATCTGGGAATGCCACTGGGCAATGGACACCTAATAGCCACAAAAGGGCTGGGGAAGGCCAGGCAATATTCCCCTCAATTCCACCCCCCTCCTTAATACTACCAGACCCAGTCTTTTTTGAGCAATGCCAGACCCTGACCCCGCCACACCAATTGATGCGAGGGGCCCATAATATTTCCACACCCCAAGAACCTTTCTCAAAACTCTCCACATTTCTTGTAATCTTCCAACGGCTCCAAGAACCCAGAACCCATTCTTTTGTAGGTATGTCCTGGATGGTAATAATACAAAACCCAGCACCTGAGATTGGCCTGGAGCTGGCTCTCAGGCCAATTCCTTCCTGCTCCTCTTTAGCTAACTCCACTTACTGCTCCTCATTCGTGCTGTGATTTTCACCCGGTTCTCCATATTCTAAATCTACCTCAAGATCTCATTCCTGGCCTGATGCTTGCCGTAGGTGACATTGTGTGGTGTGAAGTGAATGCCTCGCAGCCTCAGGCCCAGCAAACTGCTGGTTACCTGCCATCCCTATGGAAACACAATGGGAAGAGGCATTTGTTGCTATCAGCAAGACATGCCTTGTAACACATTGCACTAGACAAACATGCCATGCATTGCAGTTGTGAGGCCAGCTAACTTTTCAAATGACAGAATGCTTGAGTGCATGGGAAATTATAGATGGGAGAAATGGTAGAAATAAAGATACAACAGTGTTAGCTTGTCCCAGTAGTAGCAATCTCATCTCCGAGTTAGAAGGTTGTGGGTTCAAGCACATGATCTAGGCTGACACTTCAGTGCATTACTGAGGGAGTGCTGCATTGTCGGAGGTGTAGTCTTTCAGATGATATGTTAAACGGAGGCCCTGTCTGCCTGTTCAGGTGGACTTAAAAGGTCCCATGGCTCTATTCAATCAAGAGTTATAGAGAGAGATAGCTACCTTCTGAGGAGGGTAGCCCACGAGTCAAAAATGGCAACTCTCCTTAGCTCACCTCTCTCAACACTACCTCTGTCAGAAAAGGTCGCCGTCCTCTCTCCTCAAACATCATAAAAAAGACATCCAAAAAGAACTGCCAAACAGTGAATGATTGATCACAACAGGGTATGCGGGTAACTCTTTAAGGCATAACAGCTGCTATTTTATACTGCTGTGTCGGATATTCCACTCTTCCTGGCTTCACAGGATCTAATCTGCACTGGGAGTGTTTCATAGCTATTTAAAGGTGAGGACCCTGCAAAATGCCCAGACATCTCCATCCTGCACCCTTGGCAATGAGTTGTGGCAGTGCACTTCTAGGCATGCCACCACTGTGCCTGAATCAAAAAAAAACTTTTTATATTCCTAATTTATCCAATATATCACCAGAATGTATTATATCATATATACCGCTCTCCTTATAAAACAGCACATGCTCTGATTCACCATGAGCAACTTCATGAGAGATCCATTTATTTCTATATTACATCTAGCACACTTTTGTTGGACATACTCACATCCTCCACACTTTGGTCATTGTCACACTGTCTATACACAAACTTCTTTGTCACACTTTCATCTGATAAACTCAAATTTCGTATTCATAAAACTGTAACAAATCACAGCTTGCAGGGAAGCACCACACCAATCAACAAGTAGCAAGAAGAATGAAAAACCACCAATCACGAACTTCAATAACTATAAATCACAAACGGCAGTCAACAACATTTACCAGTAAGAGAAAGGTGAACCAACCAAATCCTATTCATCTTTGTTTTCTTATGTTAAAAATAAAATTTGTGGAATAATAAAAAAATTACATATGTCACTATAACATTAAACTTATCAACAAAATTGTTTTGGTGACTTTGAATGGCTTTATTATTATTTTTTACTTTTTTACAATCTCTATAAAAAAAACCCTAGGGTTTGAATTGACGTTCTTCCCAGTTATTTCTCTATCAATGGGAGAGATTTAGCAAACATAATTACCACTGAGTTTGTGTACTGTGAAAAAATATCTCAGCTTGAATCAGTATAATTCTCTCATGTAATTGTGCATAACTCAAAGCATGTCCTTCCTTCAAGTTATTACATTAATTATGAGATTGTTTTACCAATGACTTCCAAACAAGCTAAAGCATGAAGTTTAGAGCCTCTTTCCAAGGCAAGTTTTGACAGGAAAACTATTTTCAAGTGTTTTTTTTACCTGAGAGAGAGTCTGAAAGAAATGCTAACTGAGAAGGTGAGAGGCTGGATGAGAGAGGGAAAGAGGCTGATTGAGAGAAGCCGAGAGAGAGAGGTTGGCTGAGAGAGGGACATGAAAGATAGAGAAAGAGAGACAAAGGTACAGAGCAGAGGGTAAAGGGGGAGAGACAGAAACAAACTTAGATTCAGATGGTGAGAGTGACAGAGAGAGAGGCAGAGACAGACACACAGTGAATGGAATATTTAAATTTTCTAATATATTCTAAATGGTTATAGCACCAAACTACAACATGTCCAAACATCTGCTGCTCACATTCTGTGCTGCATTAAGTTCTGTTCGCCTATCACCCCTGTCATTGTTAATCTCCATTGGCTCCCTTTCCCTCAACGAATTAAACTCAAAATCCTCATCCTAACTGACAAATCCCTCCGTGATCTTACGTAGCCTAAGGTGCTTCAGCCTCCAACCCTGGGCTCCCCTGCATAGACCCTTCCTCCACTCCACCATCAGTGACAAGTTCTATTTGAAACTCCCTCTCTAAACCTCTCCATATTACTTCTTTGCCCCTCACCTTTAAAAGATTGTTCAAAACCTGTCTTTTGGACCTTGTTTCTGATCTTTTTTTTAAACTCTCCTACTAATGCTAAGGTTGCGATTTCCCCTACCTCGGCAGGTCCGTGGCGGGTGGCGGGTGGCGGGTCCCGACCCCACTGCTGGCTCCAGCCCCCTGTCCAAAATGATTTTACCATGATTGGGCTTGTTAAGCCCGCCCAGCGCGTTTGCTGGCCAATTGAAGGAAGCGGGTCTGATGATGTCATTTGATGATGCATCATCAGCTGGTTTCCTTAAAGGGACCATGCGCAAATTGATTTTGACAGTTGTGCTGTCAGTGTTCTACAGCATTGAGGTGCTGCAAACCCTGACATTCACTGCACAAAGGAGCACGGCTGCACCCAGGCTCTCCCATGACTCCCTCCATATGCTTATAGAGGCATGCAGGGAGGTTTTCTTACCTTCCAATGGGTAGAAGAGACCTCCCCAGGAGACCGATGCAGCCTGGTTGCACATTGCACAGGAGGACACAAGCAGGGATGTTGTCAGGAGGACCAGGCTGCAGTGGCGCAAACCTTTCAATGATCTCAGTAGATCACGAAACGTTACTGCAAAGCCACACTCAACCTCATCCTGCTGTGCTACTCATCACATCCACATCACTCTGCCTTCCCTACCCTACTCCTGCACATCCTTACTCACACCAACTTATCTTGCACCTCCACCCATCCCTCTCTATCTACATTATTACTTCCCCATCTCACTATCCACCCCTCACACTCACCCTCATCCTAGTGCAATCATACCAACTAACAACACACAAGGGTAGGCACTTGGGTGTTTTATGCAATGTTCATGTAAAGTTTCTGTTAATGTGCTGTCAAACATTGAAACCTTTATTTTCAACACTTTGAGTTCTTGGACAGATCTGTGTGCACCTTTGGAAGTGGCTTAGCAAGTTCCAGTGAATGGTGAGACATAACGGTACCCCCTGCAATGGCGATGAGTGTGAAAGGAATGACTTGGGCATTGTAGGGATGCTTTATGTTGTTGGTGTGGGTTGGTGCATCATGTGGCAGCCAGGGTGTACAGCATCAAGTGAAGTAAATCTGGCCATGGTGAGGCCATCCCTGGCATCCCGGGCAGCAATGTGGTCGGTTGCTGATGCCCTGTGTCCTGTACAGCATCAGGTGATTGCGCAGAAGATTGGTGTTGTTGTTGGTGCTGCTGGTGATGCTGGTGTTGGGGGTTCAATGTGATCATATTCTGAGGGACAAGGTGACAGAGTGTAAATAGTTCCCATCCTGATGGAGTAGAAACCAGTTGAAGGTGAGATGACAGAAGCACTCTGTCAAATGTGAGAGAGATTGCTGCAATGAGGTGAGCCTGGCTGGAGAGTTTGCTACGAAAACTTGCAGCCTGTGTAAAGCACAATCTGTTTTCCAAGGGGAGAAACCAGAGAGTCTCTGTGTTTGGAAAGTCTGCAGGTGTAAATTGTGAGGTTTTATACAAGTTTTAACGTTGTCACCAATCATCTGCTTCAATGACTACTCAACCTCCGCCTCAGATGAACAGACGGGGTCCAGCAGCAGCGTGAAATCAATGGGCGACCTGGTAAAGTTAAAAGGTGAGTAAAATATCACTGTTAAGGGCTTCTAAACAAGCCAATAATTGGTTCAATTGCCTCCTCCGCTGCTGCGTGTCGGGTCTGTTCAGCACTGACAGGCCCGACATTTGGGAAAGTCGTGTGGCGGCGGGTTGACAGCGGGTTCCTGATCCGCTGTCAAAAAATGTTTTCCCCCCACCCGACCCGCCACATGTCCGCTGACCCCCTGAAAAATTCCCCCCTTAGTGTGCATGTCACCTCTGTGAAGTGACTGGGCTGCTTTCTACATTAAAGATGTTGTGTAAATATAAGTTAATTATTTACCAAGGATTGTCATTCCTGGGTTTAGAGAGTAACCAGGCAAACACCCCCGGGCTGCTTAACACGCAGAGCATTAACTAGTTGCTTGTAGGTGTACGAGAATGGGATATGGCTGCCTCTCTTTGATTTCTCCTTGGTTCTTTTGGGAATGCACTTTGTCTGTGTTTGGTTTTTCCTCCCAACAATATGGCTAAGATTGGGAAATTACTGTATGGAAAATCTTGGAGGCATGCCCATATCCTGTCAGTGCGCCACATTTCCATATTCATATTAAGATCAAATGAGCAATCAGAAATTTGAAAAAGTCAAAAAATGAGGTGAAAACTTTTCCACTAACAAAATCACTTTTTAATTTGTACTGATACAAAATCTTGAAAATCTTCATTTTTTTGTAGTAGAAATGCCACCTTGTTTATGTCCATTACAGAATGGTAACTTTTCTGCAACAAAACTGCTACTGTTAGATAAATGTTCGGAAGTGCAATTTCACCATTAAGGTAGTCTTTTGCAAGAAGAATTTTAAGGATGTGAAGGCCCTTGAGAGGGTGCAGAGGAGATTTACCAGAATGGTTCCGGGGATGGGGGATCTTAGCTACAAGGACAGGTCGGAGAAGCTGGATTTGTTTTCATTAGAGCAAAGGAGGTTGAGGGGTGATTTGATAAAGGTGTACAGGATTATGACGGGTTTGGATAGGCTAGACGGGGAAAGGCTGTTCCCACTAGTTGATGGTACAAGAACGAGGGGACACAGATTCAAGGTTTTGGGCAAGAGATACAAGGGGGGACGTGAGGAAAAACTTTTTTACGCAGCGAGTGGTGAGGACCTGGAACTCACTGCCGACGGAAGTGGTGGAAGCGGAGACACTCACTGCTTTCATGGGGAGACGGGATAGGCACTGGAGGGAAATAAACTTGCAGGGCTACGGGGACAGAGCGGGGGAATGGGACTGACTGGATTGCTCTACAGAGAGCCGGCACAGACTCGATGGGCCAAATGGCCTCCTTCTGTGCCGTTATGACTCTATGACTTAAGTTCATGGTGCCTTTCACATTCAAAATTTTCCAGGTGCTTTATTGGGGTAGTGGGCGACACCGAGCAGGAAGCAATGAGAAATTGAAGGAGATGAGTGAAGGTGTGGTTGAAGAGATATTTTTGGACAAGGCTTTTGGAAAAAAACAGAGGGGGAGAGAACTCCAGGGTGCAGGGGCATTGTGGTTGAAGGTTCGCCCACCTGTGATGAAGAGGAGGGGAAAGGAAGTTGCACAATAGGCAAGAGTCAGAAGAAGATAACAGAAGTAGGGTGGAGTAAGGCCAAGAAGGGATTTGAAAGTGAGGATGAGAGTTTTCATGTATTTCTTTATTACAATTCCATATATATTCTATATGTATTTTAAAAATTCAGTTTAAATATTAATGTCATTGGATATATTGAATAATGACTGATATTTTTTTAATTTGCTTTAAAACTTCAGTGTATCTTTGACTCTCACTTTATAATAATCCCTGGTAGGTTAGCGATATGTATTTTCTTTAACAGTTCATTTTTTTTGTTGCCAGTTTCCTTCCCAAAGAAGAGGATTGGGCTTGGTAGTGATGACCCTCTTCCTGTCTGTCAACACTCACCGTCTAGGCTCATACATGAAGAATAGACACTTGGGCTGTGCATTATAGGCTGCCTTCCTCTGTGGAAACATACCCCAGAGTCATCCCTTTCAGGAGAGGATAACAGCTAAAATCTTTACAATGATTTCCAAGCAATTATTTTCTTCAGATACTATAGCACACCACTAGGGGTCCTTCATTTGCTGATGATGGTGCCACTGTGCCAGTGAAGTAGCATTCATATTTGTGGTAAAAAGATAATTATTGTGCAGATTATCTCTATGAGATTATGTAAATCAGGTATTTTATATTGTTTGAAGGCTCATTTAATTAATGTAAACCTAAACTACAAAAGGTTGAATTGCAGTTTAATATTCATAAGGAACGTAATACAGTTAAATTAAACTGCCACCAGACAATGGATCTGTCTGGAATACTAAACCTAACCCGTCAGAGTGTTCGTTTTGAGGTGTTTGACAGCATGATTTAATAAAGCAAATATGATTCTAGAGTAATGTAACTTTAGTGAGCTACCGCAATTTATATATTCTCTCAAATAATTGATATGCCAAGGAAATAAAAGAATTGATAAGAGAGGGGAGACTGGATAACAGAATCCTGCATAAATACTGGCTCACAGATGAAGAATCGCCACTTGGACGAGATACTTGAGAGCTGCCTGTTCCCCTGGAGCTGTACCCAACAAGAGGCAGTACAGGAGAGGGAGTGAGAAAACTGGAAAGATCATAAGATAGGTTCGGATGAAGAAAGCTCTTTGGCCCATTTAATCTCATCCTTCCAGAATACCAAGTCTACCTTCTTTCCATTACATCTAGCCTTTTGTTAAATCAGTCCCATGTCTTGGCCTCAGCTGTCCTTCCTGGAAAGGCAAAAAAAAACCTCCAGCCTTCAAACGACTTCTTTTTGATACACAGAGAACTTTGATGTCTAAGCCCTGGCACCAATTAATTTTTTTAATCGTTTGATCTTTACATGAAAAACAAGTTTCAAAGTGAATCCTTTCCACTTACTGACAGCAGCTGATTACAACATTGGAAGGAGTGTGAGCTGCTGGCTGTCACCACATCAGGACACTTGTGGTTAAAACACACAGGGAAACATAAAATGGCATTTATTCCTTTGGGGTAACTCTATCCAATGTTTTCTTTACCTTACAGGAGCGCAGCTGATGGAAGACACCCCTTTCCTCTTCCTTCAGTTACACTCCATAGTATAAACAACCCAACCTACCAGGAACTGATGAGATTGCATCCCCATGGAAATATCTGTTGTCAGATTTGGGTAATTAGTTCCTGTAAGTTTGGGGAATCAATCTCCTGAATTTGCACTCTAATTACACCTAGGTCTTACACAGCAGAGCGTAATGCAGTCAGCACCCGGATGAAAAGTAAAAGGGCGAAAGTGGTTATTCTTCATATGCCAGCCTGTATTTGTGCAGAATTCTGTTGTCCACTCTTGTCTCGCTTATCATTTCATTGCACATGTTGATTACATAAGAGAGGACATATAAAATGGATTAATTTACTAATTTCACTTTACATTTTACACTGGTTGTTGTATAGGAAGAGTGACTTTAGATAACTCCTTTTACTTTTTATTGTTAAACTGTAAAGCAAGGACTACACTGTGAAATTTCTCCCACCTCTTTCCCTCCTGAAAGTAAAATTCCTAGATATTAATTTAATATTTGGACCTTTTGAGGGTGTGGAGGCCCCCAATGAGCACAGGTGCAGATCCTTCAGCTTTGGAAGGTTTTTTTTTTACCAGCGCTGGGTTAGGGAGAGAACAAAATTAGCCATGGTCTAGTGACCCTTGCTGCAACGGTGTAGTGACAATTCTAGAAAGAAAGGCTTGCATTTATATAGCACCTTTCACGACCACCGGACATTTCAAAGCGCTTTACAGCCAATGAAGTACTTTTTGAAGTGGAGTCACTGTTGTAATGTGGGAAACGCGGCAGCCAATTTGCGCTCAGCAAGCTCCCACAAACAGCAATGTGATAATGACCAGATAATCTGTTTTTGTTATGTTGGTTGAGGGATAAATATTGGCCAGGACACCGGGATAACACCCCTGCTCTTCTTCGAAATAGAGCCATGGAATCTTTTACGTCCACCTAAGAGAGCAGACGGGGCCTCGGTTTAACGTCTCATCCGAAAGACAGCACCTCCGACAGTGCAGCACTCCCTCAGCACGGCACTGGAGTGTCAGCCTAGCTTTATGTGCTCAAGTCCCTGGAGTGGGACTTTCTTTCTTTTCTTTACTACTTCGTATGAGAGAACATAGCCCAGCAAAAGCTGGCTCAAAAAATGTAACACTGAATCATGTATGTTTTGGTAATCTACTGTATTAACAAAATAAAAAAACATTTTTTCTTGACTCTTGCTTCTTATTATACCACTAAACTTTTTTGAGTCTAGAAATGACTGTGGATGATAATATAATTTTCCTCTATCTGCTAATTTAACACAGGTGCTAAACCATCTATATATTACCAAAAATCTTGCACAAAGCACACACTTCCTATCCACAAAGCTTAGTTCCTGCTTTTATGTCAACATTTAGCATTGCTATGTCAACACTTCGTATTCAATATAGTTGCAAGCTCTGACCACTAGGTGGCTCTGTCGAGTGAGTTTCTGAAATCTCCCAACTCTGTTGCCAACTTGTATATAAAAAAATCGCTTCTTTAACTGACCATAGGCAACACCACAGGAAATTTACTAGTTTATTTTAAATGGCTTAATACCTGCATTAAAATATTGGAACAAAGAAAGAAAGAACAACACCCAGCTCTAGCTCACCACCACCTCGCTCGACCCCTCCACTGTCTCTAAATTGTCAGACTGCTTGTCCGACATCCAGTACTGGACGAGCTGATATTTCCACCAACTAAATATTAGGAAACAACAAACTCCGTTCCCTAGCCACTAACTCCATCCCTCTCCCTGGCAACTGTCTGAGGCTGAACCACACTGTTCGCAACCTTGGTGTCATATTTGACCCCGAGATGAGTTTCCAACCACATATCCGCACCATCACTAAGACCGCCTATTTCCACCTCTGTAACATCACCAACTCCGTCCCTGCATCAGCTCATCTGCTGCTGAAACCCTCATCCATGCCTTTGTTACCTCTAGATTTGACTATTCCAATGCACTCCTGGCTGGCCTCCCACGTTCTACCCTCCATAAACTTGAGGTCATCCAAAACTCTGCTGCCCGTGTCCTAATTCACACCAAGTCACGTTCATACATCACCCCCCGTGCTTGCTGACCTACATTGGGTCCCGGTTGAGCAACGCCTCGATTTTAAAATTCTCCTCCTTGTTTTCAAATCCCTCCATGGCCTCGCCCCTCCCTATCTCTGTAATCTCCTCTAGCCGCACAAACCCCCTGCGATATCTGTGCTCTTGAGCATCCCTGATTTTAATCGTTCCACCATTGGTGGCCGTGCCTTCAGCTGCCAAGACCCTAAGCTCTGGAATTCCCTCCCTAAACTTCCAAACCTACCTCTTTGACAAAGCCTTTGGTCATCTGCCCTAATATCTCCTTATGTGGCTCAGTATCAATTTTGTTTTATAACGCTCCTTTGAAGCGCCTTGGGACGTTAAAGGCGCTATAAAATACAAGTTGTTGTTGTATATATCGCCTTTCATGACTCCAGGAAGACCAAAGCGCTTTACAGCCAATGAAGCACTTTTTGAAGTGTTGTCACTGTTGTAATGTAGGAAACACAGCAGCCAATTTGAGCACAGCAAGGTCCTACAACCAGCAATGACATGAATAACCAGATAATCTGTTTTTAGTGATGTTGATTGAGGGATAAATATTGGCCAGAACACTGGTGAGAATGCCCTGCTCTTCTTCAAATAGTGCCATGGGAACTTTTACATCCACCTAAGAGGGCAGCTGGGACTTTGGTTTAACGTCTCATCCGAAAGACGGCGATCACCCTCTCTCCTATCAGCCCCTCTCTGTTGCCCTTGCTTGTATTGACCCTGTTTGGCCCCTCTCTCTTGCCCTTGCCTGTATTGACCCTGTTTGGCTCCTCTCTCTCTTGCCCTTGCCTGCATTGACCCTGTTTGGCTCCTCTCTCTCTTGCCCTTGCCTGCATTGACCCTGTTTGGCTCCTCTCTCTCTTGCCCTTGCCTGCATTGACCCTGTTTGGCTCCTCTCTATTGCCCTTGCCTGTATTGACCCTGTTTGGCTCCTCTCTGTTGCCCTTGCCTGGATTGACCCTGTTTGGACCCTCTCTGTTGCCCTTGCCTGCATTGACCCTGTTTGGCTCCTCTCTCTTGCCCTTGCCTGCATTGACCCTGTTTGGCTCCTCTCTGTTGCCCTTGCCTGCATTGACCCTGTTTGGCTCCTCTCTGTTGTCCTTGCCTGGATTGACCCTGTTTGGACCCTCTCTGTTGCCCTTGCCTGCATTGACCCTGTTTGGCTCCTCTCTCTTGCCCTTGCCTGTATTGACCCTGTTTGGACCCTCTCTCTTGCCCTTGCCTGCATTGACCCTGTTTGGCTCCTCTCTCTTGCCCTTGCCTGTATTGACCCTGGTTGGACCCTCTCTGTTGCCCTTGCCTGTATTGACCCTGTTTGGACCCTCTCTCTTGCCCTTGCCTGCATTGACCCTGTTTGGACCCTCTCTGTTACCCTTGCCTGCATTGACCCTGTTTGGACCCTCTCTCTTGCCCTTGCCTGTATTGACCCTGTTTGGACCCTCTCTCTTGCCCTTGCCTGTATTGACCCTGTTTGGACCCTCTCTCTTACCCTTGCCTGCATTGACCCTGTTTGGACCCTCTCTCTTGCCCTTGCCTGCATTGACCCTGTTTGGACCCTCTCTCTTGCCCTTGCCTGTATTGACCCTGTTTGGACCCTCTCTGTTACCCTTGCCTGCATTGACCCTGTTTGGACCCTCTCTCTTGCCCTTGCCTGTATTGACCCTGTTTGGCTCCTCTCTGTTACCCTTGCCTGCATTGACCCTGTTTGGACCCTCTCTCTTGCCCTTGCCTGCATTGACCCTGTTTGGACCCTCTCTCTTGCCCTTGCCTGCATTGACCCTGTTTGGACCCTCTCTCTTGCCCTTGCCTGCATTGACCCTGTTTGGACCCTCTCTCTTGCCCTTGCCTGCATTGACCCTGTTTGGACCCTCTCTCTTGCCCTTGCCTGCATTGACCCTGTTTGGACCCTCTCTCTTGCCCTTGCCTGCATTGACCCTGTTTGGCTCCTCTCTGTTGCCCTTGCCTGCATTGACCCTGTTTGGACCCTCTCTCTTGCCCTTGCCTGCATTGACCCTGTTTGGCTCCTCTCTCTTGCCCTTGCCTGCATTGACCCTGTTTGGACCCTCTCTCTTGCCCTTGCCTGGATTGACCCTGTTTGGACCCTCTCTCTTGCCCTTGCCTGCATTGACCCTGTTTGGCTCCTCTCTGTTGCCCTTGCCTGCATTGACCCTGTTTGGACCCTCTCTCTTGCCCTTGCCTGCATTGACCCTGTTTGGACCCTCTCTCTTGCCCTTGCCTGCATTGACCCTGTTTGGACCCTCTCTGTTGCCCTTGCCTGCATTGACCCTGTTTGGACCCTCTCTCTTGCCCTTGCCTGCATTGACCCTGTTTGGACCCTCTCTCTTGCCCTTGCCTGCATTGACCCTGTTTGGACCCTCTCTCTTGCCCTTGCCTGCATTGACCCTGTTTGGACCCTCTCTGTTGCCCTTGCCTGCATTGACCCTGTTTGGACCCTCTCTCTTGCCCTTGCCTGCATTGACCCTGTTTGGACCCTCTCTCTTGCCCTTGCCTGCATTGACCCTGTTTGGACCCTCTCTCTTGCCCTTGCCTGCATTGACCCTGTTTGGACCCTCTCTGTTGCCCTTGCCTGCATTGACCCTGTTTGGACCCTCTCTCTTGCCCTTGCCTGCATTGACCCTGTTTGGACCCTCTCTGTTGCCCTTGCCTGCATTGACCCTGTTTGGCTCCTCCTCTCTATTGACTCCTCGCCGAATGGCCTCTGACGGAAGTCCCTCCCCCTCGGTGCCGTGATTGACGGGCGGAAGCGGGCGCTGATTGGATGCTTGGGTTGTCAAGCAGTGGCTGGGCGTTGTCAGGGAGTGGGGCCTGGCGGCGGCGGAGAGACTGGAATCGGCTCCGGGACCTGGAGAGGGCCCGTGGGCAGGAGGTGAGCGGCGAGGCCGGTGTTGGGGAGAGTATACCGCGGCTCAGAGTTATACAGAGAGCGGGGCCCCTGAGCAGCGTTGGCCGGGATGGGAGTAGGCCTGGAGCCGGGGCGATGGCTCTGGCGGTGCCCGGCGCCGGGCTCCTGCTGCTCCGCAGGTGAGGCTGGCATGTCGCTGCAGGTTGGTCCATTCCCCGCTGCCGCAGCGCTGCCACCACAATCTCAGCAACTCCACCAAAAGTTTTCATCAGCCCCCAGGCTGACTCGCTCAGTGTTGGCCCTCCCATGATTTTGGTCAAATGTGGGCAATTATTACACTTGAATTGTGTAAAATACCCAACAGCACCTTTGCAGATTGTGTCTGGAGGGTGAGTTTTTAGCTGAGGGTGAGGTATTGGTAGATTTGGCACCAATATGCCCAATACACCCAATGCCAATATTGTTGTTCCTTGGGAAGGTACCAAGCAACTGAAAATATCTGGGGTCTGAGGATAAGACCCTGTGAGGTGCAGGGTGCCGATGAATTCCTGGGGTTGCTGCATGCCCTTGCTTGGTTCCACTAGAGTTCTAACAATTGAATCTTGACCTTAAACTCACAGCCAGATGCCTGCTACTCTGTTTATAATACAGTAGCTAATTTAAAAAAACTATTTGCTGCAATTGTGTTTAACATAGTAGAGGTAGTTGGCTAAGGTTAATAAAGGGACAGTGGAATTGCAATTCTTAGAACATTGGATTGTGTTTTAATTTTTCTTTGAGGATATGCAGCAAAGTGGACCTGATGGGCAGCATAATTGTGTGATGGTCACTGTCTGGGATGACAAAGTGCAGTAGTATTGAGTTATGAGCGTATTGTTTTAAAACATTAGTGTGATAAAAAGAATAGTGAGATAATCCACTCATATTTAATTCTTATCTCCTTAAGTGGTAACCCTTCTAACTTGTAAAGGAAGACACTTAAAGGTTTGCACAAATCTCGCACTAAAACTAGAACAGATGGCTGGCCATGAGTTACAAGGACGGATTGGCTCTGATGAGGCTAGAATGATTTATGAATATCTGGACTGATTCTGGATTCAGTTTGTGCTGAGCAAAGGGATCTCAAGTGGGGCAGCTGTTTCAGTGCTAACATTGGCCTTTGTTCCTGGGTTAGGGAGGAGAAAAACGAGCCGGAACTCTCATCCCTGATCATTGTCCATTGGAAGTACTCCTCTAAATGCTGGATAAGGACTGGACCTGGCTTGGTATTGGCCCTGCACTGTCATATAGCCCATATGTGTCCGCTGTGGCTCAGTTTGTAGCACCCTCGCCTCTGAGTCAGAAGGTTGTGGATTCAAGTCCCGCTCCAGAGACTTGAGCATAAAAATCTAGGCTGATACTCCAGTGCAGTACTATAGGAGTGCTGCACTGTCGTAGGTGCTGTCTTTTGGATGAGACGTTAAACCGAGGCCCTGTCTGCGCTCTCAGGCGGACGTAAAAGATCCCATGGCACTATTTTGAAGCGGAGCAGGGGAGTTATCCTTGGTGTCCTGGCCAATATTTATCCCTCAACCAACATCACGAAAACAGATTATCTGGTCATTATCACATTGTGGGAGCTTGCTGTGTGCTAATTGGCTGCCGCATTTCATACATTGCAAAGTGACTACACTTCAAAAAGTACTTCATTGGCTGTAAAGTGCTTTGGGACATCTGGTGGTCATGAAAGGTGCTATGCAAATTAAATGAAAGTCTTTAACAGTACTGAGATGGGCTGTGCATGAAAAATGATCATGGATGAGGTACTAAAGCGCTCCTCGTGCCAGTAGATCTGCTGATTGGGGAATGAGGGGGATAAATTGGCAAAAAAAACCTCAGTGGACCTTTGATTGAATCATGGACATAAACTTCTAGCCATCCGTTGGTAAATTGTTTAACTAGTGTAGTATATAAAGTGCATAAGGTAACGGTAGAGCTGACTGTAACATTATTTCTTGCATAGTAATCCTTGTTATGGACTACTGTTTGTTAACCACTTCCATATTTTATGTGTCATCAGCCAACAATTTCAAGATTGTTTTTCGAGATCTCTTAACTGAACTTTTCAGGATTATGAAGGGAATTAAAAAATTGGTGCTGGGAAATTAATGTTGGTAAAGTGATCAAATACCTGGAAACACAAGGAAGTTGGGAGTAAGAAGGGAAGTCTGGAAGATGAGGGTTGCTACTTGCCTTTTTTTGCTGGAGCAGGTTGTATTTTTTTAAATAATGGAATCAGGGCAGCAGATAATCCAGGTTTCTGGCTTTTTGTCAGTGGGCAGTTAGCCAAAATCAGTACTTGATTTTAAACTTCCTGCAGTGCTCTGGGATCATCCCATAACACATTGCATCAGATGGATCCTGCACTCCCTAAACTAGCAGCAAATTTGTGGTGGCTTGGCATGTTTCTTGAGTTGGCAAAGATACTGTATTAAGTTCAGACATCTGTGGCTTTCTACAGGCGACTGAATACCTTTGTTCTGACCAGTGGGGTTTCCCCAATGCTATCTGGGATCATGGGATTGACATTGCTACAGTCCTGCATTGCTGGCAGGTCCTGGTTTTAGTGACTGGTTATAGAGTCCTGGTGTGGGAATGGAAATGATAGTATTTTACATTCAGAACTGTGCTGGAGAGCTGGGGGTTTGAGAACATTTGTTGTTTTGCAGTGCAATGCATTGTTATTGTTGGCAATGAGGCATGGACTAACTTTGGGAAAGTTTAAAAATACAAAATAAAGCAAAGGAAAAATTGTATAATGTTTATAAAAAAAAAAAAAAAATAATAGCCACCCAACTCAATCAATCAAATGAGGATCTAGGAAAATAACCTTTTATGGGAATTTTTTCATCTGGTATTATGGGGTTACAATAAAATATCAAACTGGACTAATTCAAAATGTTGTCATGATTATAAAACCACCAGGCACCACCAACTTTCCCATTTTGCTTCCCATCCATCTATCCCTTCCCTTATCCCCTCTATTCCACCCCTCCACAGTGAGGCAATTTTGCTGAAGCACCAGTCTGGAGCTGGAGCAGGTCTGTGGGTAATACTCAATTAGCTGTAGTGCTGCTCCAGGAAGAAACTCGACATGGTGGCAAAGTTAAGATCTGCCGCAACCAGAAACATTTTTACTGATTTAATAGGATCTGGCATGTGCAGCCAAGGTGGCCTTGCTCCTTACCTGGAGCTGGTGCCTGATCCTTTGGATGGAAGTTCATCAGTCAATTGGTATCCAAGCCAGGATGGGGCTTGAGCCAGAGAAAGAATGGCAAAACAAATGTAGAATATAAGACTTTTAAAAAATTCGTTTATGGGATGTGGGCGTTGCTGGCAAGGCCAGCATTTATTGCCCATCCCTAATTGTCCTTGAGAAGGTGGTGGTGAGCCGCCGCCTTGAACCGCTGCAGTCCGTGTGGTGATGGTACTCCCACAGTGCTGTTTGGTAGGGAGTTCCAGGATTTTGACCCAGCGACGATGAAGGAACGGCGATATATATTAAGTCAGGATGGTGTGTGACTTGGACGGGAGCTTGGAGGTAGTGGTGTTCCCATGCGCCTGCTGCCCTTGTCCTTCTAGGTGGAAGAGGTCGTGGGTTTGGGAGGTGCTGCCGCAGAAGCCTTGGCGAGTTGCTGCAGTGCATCTTGTAGATGGTACACACTGTAGCCATGGTACGCCGGTGGTGGAGGGAGTGAATGTTTAATGTGGTGGATGGGGTGCCAATCAAGCCTGTGCCTTGAAATAAATACAAGAACCAGAGTCAAACCAATAATACAGTACAAATACAAACCATTAATAAATGGTTGGACATTTATCAGACTTCTGAGCAAAAAGAACTTGTGTTGAAATGGTAAAATGCATCTACAGTATTCCTCTTTTGAAAAAAATGGGGATAACTTGATAAGAGCCTTTTTCTAATGTTGCTCTTGAGTTAGCCATTAAAGAGACTATGCTTGCAGCCTGGATTTACTCATCTTCCATTTCCTTCCTCCCCTGTACAGACTTTCTTTTCTCCACTCTGCTTTGTCACGGATGGCATTTTTATAGTTGTTCCTTGCCTGGTTGACAGGTACTGATCTCCCTGGTGAGCCATTAGAAAGGAGGCTCAAATCTTGTTCTGCATCTGTTGGCAGCTTTCTGATCCCCCAAAAAACTGAATTGAGCAGGCAATGTGGCGCTCACCACTTTTATGCCGGTGGGTACTGGCCCCAGTAGGAGGACCATGTGTGTGCCACCGATGGCACTTTGTCACATTAAAGCCACTGTCGTAAAGTTGAGAACTGGGACTCGTGGGGACATAGTATTGCTGCAGACCTATGTCCTTGTGCTATTTTCAGATTGTTAGTACATCGCTTATTGTACTACCAGCACCTACTCTTTAATTGATGGCTGTGGTTTTTTGTTCTGGCTGCTTTCTGCTGGGCCACAGGACAGTTGCTGTATAACAATTTAGAAAGTTTATTCCAAAAGCTGCTCTGATCCAAGGAATTCTCTTATCATTATATTACTGAATAGTCACACTGGTGTTTCATGCTGCCTTCAGTGAGGTGAAAACATTTCTAGATAAGATTCGGGTCTTGGTTGCTATCGGAGGGCCGTGCACTCTTTTTAATTTCTCCCAGGGCAGAGATGTGTGCATTTGTTTCAGCTGATTATTTACTTGCCTTTAGCCCTGTGAATGTTGGGAATTTCACATCTTGGATTGTAATACTATTTTCCCTGTTAATTGCTCCCCTTCCTTTCTCTCTGTCTTTCCCTCCCCCCCCCCCCCCCCCCCCCCCGTGTGTTCGACAATGTGCATGTGATTTATATATTTTTCTTTAAAATGGGTGTTCAGATGCATTGTACAAAGTTACATAATTTTACAATAGCATCTATTGTTGTTGCTGAGTAATGATTAACCCCGTCTTGTTTGCTTTTTAATTTGACTATCATTAGTCAAGGTGTGACTAATTTGTATCATTTAAAAATGGCTTGATGCAATTCAGTGGCTACAGAACATCTTGAAATACAGGATCCGTTATATCACCATAACAAATGGCTCACGCCCTTGACTGTTGACATCAAGCATTTTCACTTCATTACCTCCTCAGCTAAATGGGTGCCTTCTGTGTTTTGTGGTGACTTTAGTACCAATTTTTAATTATAGTAAGTTACAAAAAACCCAACAACTCCCCTGGTGATTGATTGGGTAAGCCCACTGCCAGATGTGGTTCAATCTCTGCTCTGTGCTCACGCCATGCCTTGCCAGAATGGGAGCTGATCTCATTGAAACGTACAAAATTCTCACAGGGCTTGACAGGGTAGATGCAGGGAGGATGTTTCCCCTGGCTGGGGAGTCTAGAACCAGGGGTCACAGTCTCCGAATAAGAGGTCGGCCATTTAGGACTGAGATGAGAAATTTCTTCACTCAGAGGGTGGTGAATCTTTGGAATTCTCTGCCCCAGAGGGCTGTGGAGGCTCAGTCGTTGAGTATATTCAAGACCGATCGATAGATTTTTTAATATTAAGGGAATCAAGGGATATGGGGATAGTTCAGGAAAGTGGAGATGAGGTCGATGATCAGCCATGATCTTATTGAATGGTGGAGCAGGCTCGAGGGGCCGAATGGCCGACTCCTGCTCTTACTTCTCATGTTCTTATTAGGACCTACAATTGGCCTCCGCCTCTGGGTCTGCCCCACCTTATTTAAGTAACATCACTAAAACAGATTATGTGGTCATTATCACATTGCTGTTTGTGGGAGCTTGCTGTGCGCAAATTGGCTGCCGCCTTTCCTACATTACAACAGTGACTACTCATCAAAAAAGTACTTCATTGGCTGTAAAGTGCTTTGGGGCGTCCTGTGGTTGTGAAATGCGCTATATAAATGCAAGTCTGTGTTCCTCCTGTTAGACAAAGGAGGGAAAAGCATTGGCTAGAGTTCCTGCTCTGGATTGTTGTCTAGTACAGGAAACTTTCGTTTATCCGGCACCCTAATATCCGGAATTCTCGCTTAACCGGCAAAAATCAGGTAAGTTTTATTATACAGACAAGACCCCGATTCTGACCTTTCGCCCCCACGAAAGGGGGGTCAACGTTCTTCCGACTCCGACCTGTCGCCGCCACGGAGCAAAAAGCCGGAGTCTCGTTTACCTTCCCTCTCCGGGTCCCAATTGTTCAGCCTGTGGCCGTGTACGGGGCTCTCGTACCTTGGTAAGTATACCTCTCTGTAATCCGGCACTTTCGATCAACCGGCACCACGCCGGTCCCGTCGGTGCCGGATAAACGAAAGTTTCCTGTAATACTAAGTGTGATGATGTTGGATGAAAACAAGATCGGTCTCGGCTGTGATGCCCCCCAGGTTGCATAGCTTTCATCTGTTTGCACGTAAAGATTGGTTGCTTAGCGAAGGTCTTTTGTCACGGGTGTATCTGTAGCCCATCAAAAAACAGGAAGGCTGAGGCCCAACACATCAACTTTGTTCCCATTCAGAGTATTTGTCTAATGGTACGAATGCAGACATTGCTAAATTTATAGTCAAGCAATTGTTTGTATTTCTGGGCTGCATGTACTCCTGCTGTCAATTCTAGCATGATTGCACTGGCCATCAAAGAATTAGAATTGAGATACATTTTAAAAAGAACTTCCAACTGAGTATTGGGTCACACATGCTTGAGTAATTGAATGGTGTGGTTAGGACGTAGATCAATATTGTAGAAAACAAAAGTTATAATGCAAATATATTATTATTTTGTATTTTCCACTGAAAAAGAACTAGCAGGTTGTTTTTGCAGACTCGCGCAGCCCAATATTTGGGGCTACTGGTAATTATGGGTTATATTGCATGTACTATACTAAAATGTTGCCATAATGTGAAGATCCAAACCCAGTTTTTATATTAATTGATGGATTTTTCCGTAGCATTGCACACAGGGAGTCAAGACCAAGTGTGGGTGTCAGGTGAAGCAGGCTGCAAGAATGCAATAATTGGACCAGGGCACGCAGACGCAATTCCATATTTAGTTTAAAGTCATACATTGTTATTTTTATGTTTCCATTATAGATTTCTATATCCGCATTTATAATAGAAACTCCTTTTGTAAACTTGTCATGCTATAATTACACCCTCCAGCCAGTGTAATTAATAATTACCAAGTGCCACCGATACAAAAGCAGAGTACTGCGAATGCTGGAAATCTGAAATAAAAACAGAAAATGTTGGAAATAGCAGGCCAGGCAGCATCTGTGGAGAGAGAAACAGAGTTAACGTTTTAGGTCGATGACCTTTCATCAGAACTGGAAAAAGTTAGAGATGTAACAGGTTTTAAGCAAAGAAGGAACAAAAGGGAAGGTCTGTGCTAGGGTGGAGGGCAGGAGAGATTAACTGACAAAAGGGATGATGGTGCAAGGAAAAAGGGGATGGTAATGGGACAAGTTAAAGAAAGATATTTGATGGGTCTAGAGGAGGTATAAATGGCGATAGCAGAATCATTACCAACAGCTGCTGTCCGAAAAAATGGGAGCGGCGGTTATGATCTGAAATTGTTGAACTCCATGTTGAGTCCAGAAGGCTGTAAAGTGCCTAATCAAGAGATGAGGTGCTGTTCCTTGAGCTTCCATTGAGTTTCATTAGAACAGTGTAGGGGGGCAGAGAATTAAAATGACAGGCGACTGGAAGCTCAGGGTCACACTTGTGGACTGAATGGAGGGGTTCTGCAAAGCGATCACCCAATCTGTTTTTGGTCTCCCCAATGTAGAGGAGACCGCATCGTGAGCAGCGAATACCGTATACTAAATTGGAAAGAAGTACAAGTAAATCGCTGTTTCACCTGGAAGGAGTGTTTGAGGCCCTGGACGGTGGGAAAGGAGGAGGTGAAAGGGCAGGTGTTGCATTTCCTATGCTTGCACGGGAGGGGATGTTGGGGGTGATGGAAGAATGGACCAGGCTTTCGCAGAGGGAACGGTCTCTTCGGAATGCTGAGAGGGGAGGGTAGATGTGTTGGTGGTGGGATCACTCTGGAGGTGGTTGGAAAAAAATGTGAGGGAGGGGACCTGAGTAGGACTGGAACAAAGAATGTTCCACATATTCCACGAAAAGGCAGGCATAGCTAGGACCAATGTACCCTCTAATTTTTTTCTGTGCGCAGTCCCTTTAACTAGCTGCGCGGCCCATTCAAATTTTCGCGCATGCGTGGTTTCTTGCATGGAAAAGCCAGTGAGCAGCCTGCGCGGGACCTCCAGACTGCTGCACAGCCACGCAGCTTAGCGGGAACGTTGGTTAGGACCCATGCGGGTTCTCCTAGCAGTACCTTTTATTCAGACGAAGTGAGTGGAGTCAAAGGAGAAGCTTTTCAATCTCTCTCTCTCTCTCTCTCTCTCTCTCTCTCTCTCTCTCTCTCTCTCTCTCTCTCTCCATAGAAGCGTTTGAGTGTTGCCTTAAAGACCCAACTTCCCCTTCCCCAAGGGTGAGAGGAACAACAGTTCCAGCTTCTCACAGACCAGCCTCTTAAAAAATGTTACATTATGCTGTCTTTTTGAATTGATAATGGTGAGGGGGGAAAATGGCCCAGAAACTGCGAGGAAAATAATGCGAGTTCACAGCGCTCGCCATTATTAATTCGCAAATAATCCAGCAATTTGTGGCGAAGAGATACGCCATGAGTTCCGATTCTCCACAAACTGCTGGACGATTTGCGCCACTCTGCCGTTAGCCTTGCCAAAACCGAACAAATGACCATCTCGCTGTGAGCCTCCGCATTAAAGTTCATTGCATGTTGTGAAATTGCTAGATTTACGCCGTTAATGCGAATTCATCTCGCCGCAACCATTTAGGGCTGATAGTTCATGTCGTAAGGACCCTGTTAATGACGTGTTTTATGGTCCTGACCTACCAATCAACCGTTGGGCCCCAGAAAGGAAACACTGTAACTGTGGAGTCTCGCTCCTGCAGGTAGTAAACTGTTCCTAGAGGTTTTTTAAAATTCTGTCTCTTTTGTTCTCTCTTAATCACACTCTTTCTTTCTCTGATTTGACTCTAATTACGACATTCATGAGGTCCCAGACGGGGTGATGACATCGCTGCGCTGTTATCAATTCGCATTTTCAGCAATTTGTGGTGCAAATATCTGTGGTCTGAAGGGTGCAGAGGATGTCTAGTTCTCGTTGCTTGCCACGAAAAGCGCCATTCCAGCATTTTCTGAAACCATGTTGCAAGTTACTTCAAAGGAGCTGGTTTCCTTTTTTTGTAGTAGATTCAATGAATGTATCTGCCATCTGTGTTTATCAACAAGGTCAAATATAAAGAACATACTTGAAGTTTGATTAACTCCAGTAGGGGGCACTACAGTTGATATCAGTCAAGAACCTTTGGGGTTGAGAGGTGGCTTTGTGTGTGGGGGCAGAACGAGCCAGTGTTCCTGCTCCTGATCCCTGCCTAGTGGCCCATGCTGGAAAGTATGTCTGCTTGGACATTGAGAACAGGATAAAGCTCAGCTGTGATGACCTCTGCAGTCAAATAGCATGCTAATGCTCAGACATATATAATGGGTACTTAGATGAGGTGATGGAGGGCAATGACACCCATAGAACTGTACTCCTGCAAGAATCTGTGCTGTCTGGAGAGGAGGAAAGAAATTTGGGGGAGGCAGAGAAAAAATAAATCGGAAAACACAGTATTGATTTTTGTTTTGTTTAGCTAGCGTGCTGTTTTATTGGCATTGTCTTTCCCTGGTTGCTGTGTGCAGCAGTGGTTGAATGGAGACCTTTTCCTTAAATTAAATTGCAGTACTGCAATATCCCAATAAAGAAATTTATCTTAATCTGCGATTTTCTTATTTAGTGGTTCGAAGCACTGTTGAAGTTGCCATGTAGAAGTTAAATGGTCAGCAGCTTCTAGGTAATGGCTAGTCAGGCAATAATACAAGTGCAAAAAATGTTACCCTTTCGAGTTTACAACCTGATGTTTTTTTTTTTTTGTAGGGCAATGATGGTTGAGCAGGTATACAGACTTTGTGGCGATGGTTTGGGTGCCTGTGCCACTGATCCAATTTACAGCTGATTGCACCTGTGTATAGACACGGTTGCCATGGAAACTGGCAGCAATGAAGAGACAGCTGGAACAAAGGCTTTGTCTGCCGGCCGTGGGGAACTTGCCAGAGGGAACCAGGCCCAGGGAGCAGCTGTGCTCGCACCATCCGAGTGTACTGATGCCACTGATGCTGAACAGTCTTCTGGGAAGCTTAAGAAAACGGCATTCAAACTGTTTGGAGGAAGGAAGAGCATTTGCACACTACCTAGCTTTTTCACAATAAAGAACAAAGGGCAAGTAAAAGGATCTTCCAAAAGAGGAATCGCCAAAAGCAAAACTCACAATGGCATAAGTGAAGTGGTGTTGGACATCAACCAGAAAGAAGGACCTGATACTATATGGAGTGGATACACTGATTCATCTGGTCGGAACTCTGCTGCAACAAGAACCTTGTGCAGCTCTAAAAGTGAGCACTCGGCACTTGACAACAATGTAAACTCTGATTTCCATAAAGGTGAATCACTACAGTCAGAGAACTCCGAATGTTTTGCTCAGAAACGAAACGCTGACAAGCCCTCGAGTGTGAGGAGATCAAAGAAGGGACTGAGGGGACTGTTTAATAGTATCAGGCGTCACAAAAAGAACAAAGCTGTTGATTCTGCTAAAGGAGATCCACTAGACAGCAACCATGCTGCTACTGCTGATTTTGCACGTACGGAACAAATGACAGCAGGAGAGCAAGGAGTGCGGGCTGAATTTAAAAAGGGCTTGGTGGAGCTAAACCTGAAGCCTTCATGTAAAATGAACCATTCAGGGACCGGTGATTCAACAGATAAAACTGGGACTGCAAATAGTACAAGCTCTTCATCTGAATCATGTGCTATCAAAATAGAAAATACCTTGAGAAATAAGAGGAATGACTTTGAGACATCTGGTGCAGAGGTAAGGAAAGTCAGTGCAGGTGAAATTAAGGCATTAAATGGGAAGGCAGGTGGTGCTATTCTTAATATGAACTCTAGTTTTGGTAGCATGCCTGATATTGTAAAACCTAATTGCACAGACCATGACCCACCATCAGTGCATTCTTTTGATCAGATCAGCTTGATTTTTGGTGATGTGACCTCGCTGAAGAGCTTTGATTCCCTAACGGGCTGTGGAGACATTATTGCTGACCACGATGATGATAGTATTGCCGAAAGCACGGTGTCTGGCGAGAGGGGCAGAACAGCTGGGAAACGGAGCTCATGTTTGGTCACTTACCAGGGTGGCGGGGAAGAAATGGCAACTCCGGATGAGGTGGACGATGAATACCTGAAATCACTGTGGGAGAAAGCAGCGGGGGCAGCTACGGTCTATGACAGCAGTCAGAATATAGCCGAGGATGGCGGTGAGTGTCCGAGATCGCCTAGTGACGTTGACCACTCTGCCTTGCATATCAACCTGGTAGATCCTTGTGTTCTGAGGGGGATCAATGATAGTGCAATCAACAGTAGTGAGCTGGTGACACCACAGAGCGACCACCAGGAATCTGCACCAAATAGTGACGAAGGTTATTATGACTCCACCACCCCAGGGCATGATGAGGAAGCGGGAGATAGCATCAGCCAAAGCAAAAAAGAACGGCTTCCAAGGGATAGCTATAGTGGGGATGCCTTGTATGAACTCCTTGTCGAGCAGAATGACAGCCTTATGAATTCCCCACCGAGTGATGAGCAGTCTTTAGAAACAAAGCCACCTTCTTTGGAAACCTCGTTTACATCCGTTTTAAATTTTTCTGTGCCAGGGGATATAAATGTTGCTTATATCCCAAGCAAACAAAATATTCTGCTTCCTTCCGAACAAGAGAAATTTGATTTTATTCAGGAAGACGAGATCAGATTAGCCCACGTGCAGCAGCAGCTAACCTGTTGGGAGCCAAGTGGAAAGACAGCGCTTAAAGGCTTGGCCTTTCGAGAAAAGGAAAAGTTCTCTGGTGATGTGCACAGTACTGAATTTAATAACATTGACACAGAAGCTGTCAGTGTTATTGCCAAAAGCCAGAAAGCTGGTGTGAGCACAGAACCACTTGTTTCATGTAGTCTGAGCAGAAATGGGAAGGTGAAAGATGATTACATGCCAGACACAGCTGATGAGCAGAATTGGACAGATCTCCAGGGATCTAGCTGTCTAAAAGAAGCCAATAATAAATACATGATGAGCAGGCCGAGTGTTTGTGGGAGTTACAGCGTTCCAAAACCTCACCATAAGATGTCCGGGGCAAACTACACGCAAGAATACAAAAGTGAAAAGTGTGGTAAATGGGAACAACAAATGAAAGATGGTGAGAATCGAGGTGTGAAAAAAGTAGTTCTGGATAGTACAAGTTCCAAAGGAGCAGTTGATGATTCCTGTGGAAATGCCTCTGCCTGTAAAATAGTGGAAAAGGCTGAGAAGTGTGAACAAGCTATCAATTACTCACAGGCTTTAGTTGAATTCACAGCTAACAGAAAACTTTATCCCAATCTCTCCGAAAGTCTTGGGAGCTCTGACTCGGGTTCTCAGTTCACACAGGATATCCATGCTCTGCCAGCTATGGTCACTTTCGATGTTGTTGATGTTGAGAATGAGGGAGAATGTGACCAGCAGAGTGAAATGGTCACCGATGAGGAAATTTCTGCATCTTATGAGGCCTTTGATAACAGTTACATGGAGAAAGATCTTTATCACCACTGTGACGAAAGAATGTTTCAGATGTGCGCCCAGAATTCGCTCCTTGGCAATTGCTGGGGTGCTGCCAGTCTTCCACGCCATGTTAGCCTTTATAAACTAAGCCCGTCGTTGCCAGCTCCATTATCCCTTAACAGAAGGAGCAGGTCCCTTGACACTGACAGCTTGGAATCTGAACTCACTGATTTGTATCTGTCAAAGGTCACTCCAGCATCAAAGAGCACCCCACAGTCTCCTGATGTTCCTCCCTATGAACCGGATGGCAAGAAAGGATCAGCTCGTCACTGGTTTGGCAAAAGAAGTGGTCAAGCAGTTTCTTTGGAAACCGGGGAGACTGCATACATTTCAAATTGCTCTGGGCAGCAGCTTGCTAAGTATAAGGAAGAGCCTTTGTCTTCAGAGAAGAGAAACACAGCATCCAAGTCTTTCTGCCCTTCAGATACAGGCTTGGGCACACAGCGCACAGGCCAGGGTGGGGATTTGAGTTTACAATGTAAATCTAATTCTGTTAAACGGACAGCTCAAAACCAGTCTACTTCTAAAAGACATCTGGAACCGGTAATTAATAATAAGATGCCTCACAACCCTAGAAAGTTGGTTAGACCCTCTCATCTACCGTTGCAAAATGATGGTTGTGTGTTGCAGTCAAGGGCTGTTTCTTATAGTTCTTCAAGGGAAAACACTAATAGCAAACAGGCATGTGTTGTTTCTTCATTAAATGAAAGACGGGAGGATGATTTTTGCAAAACTGCACCCATGACTCAGTATTCTGATTCTGACTCTGAACTTAATGGTAAAGGATGCAGGCCTGTAGGGATCCCTCGGGTACTATCTCCATTTCACTCGAGTAAAGCAGAAAGTCTAAAACACACCATGGATCCTACTGGACATTACACAACTGCTAACAGTAGCGTGTTTAAAGGGAGAAGTGACCTTGGAGTGAAACTTCCTGTTGGGTGGAATAAAAACACTACAATGGATGTGTAGCTTTTTAACATACTGTGGGACGGAAGGTGGCTGGGGACTGGAGAAAGAGAATATTCGCTGCCTGATGCGTGTTTTTTACATTACTGATTGTAAAGTGACAAAACATTTTTTTGTATTCACCAAAGGCTTTGGATAATAGATTTTTTTTCAAAAAAAGTATTAGTGAAGCAGTAATTGTAGCACCATTTTTTAGAATGTGAAGTGCATGAATTTTTTTAAATATCTGTAGATGTGGTAAAGTGGTTTATTATAAAAACATTTCCATTACTTTGGTATAAGATGCTGCTTCAATACTGCTGAAGTATGGGGATGTTTTACTGAGCGTTGTACTAAAATATACCAAATGTGACTGTTACCAGTTTGGAATTTTGTACTACAGTACAACCTTGATTTATTTGTACTCCCATTATCTGTTCTCTCAATTATCTACAAGAACTTTCAATGAGTTTCAGGCATGGTTTTTGCATAAACCTGCTAAAATGCTAATTTCATTTTTCATACAGGCTGGGTTCTCGATCCAGCAGGATAAATAGTAGTAATTGGGATTCTCTGTAATCGATTAGAATTTAATATTAATACATCTTTATTTAGCCTCGGGTCCTGAGTCAGGGCTACCAGCTTTCCCAAGAGTATCTCCTTAAAATAATAAGTGAGTTTTGTGTGTGTCTATTCTAAGAACTTGATCACCTAATGTAAATGGACCAATCAGAAATGATCGATTCGTTGTCAGACTAATTTGTTATCTGACAGGATGTCCCTCCATTATAATTTATAAAGGGCTGTACAGATTAGTATCTCGTAATAATTGCCATGGAGTAGTTTAACTGGTGTTAAACTGGCGAAACAAATACTTTGGTAAGAAATATTGCACTTGCATCAGGGTTTCTATAAACTCCCAGACAATTTGAATTCCCCAATAGCCTAGTCAGTGTACTGCCTGATATGAATTCAGTACTATAAGATCCTAGGTTTGATTGCCAAGTTAGTTGATCTCAACCAGGATTGTGGCGGGAAAGGTTGGAATTTGGCAAGTGGTGTTGCTGCTGATCGTTATTCCAATAATTTCTGCTGGAAAGCCTTCATCTGTAATTGGCGCCCCAGGGTTGAGTAACCTACCAGTACTCACTGCCTAGTCTTGCTATGAATAATGACATGGGTAAAGTACTGGAGGGCCATCAGGCACTGTGGAACCATTCCTCAGCAAGAGTGGGATGGAGAAGAAACAACCCCCCCCCCCCCCCCCCCTCCCTCCATATTAATTGGCAAATATTTTTACCATAACCAAAGTAATTAATTCAAGGCAAATCAACAGTAAAAAGAAACGCAACAAAATAATGGGAAAAACACTACAAAGTCTGTATTACACAAAACTGGTTGGAGTTCTACAATGTGCTGCTGTCTGTTGTGAAATGTGGCTATGGAATGTTGTCACTGGGTTTTGGGTGAAGTGTAACAGTGGGTTAAATTGATCCATGAGAAATGCACAATATTGCAATTATAGATTTTTGTCCTTTCAAACTTGGGTTGTGCCTAGAGAACATTTTGAGTCATATAATACTATATCAGAGTACTGGTGGTTAAACAGCTAAATGGAAGCAAAACTTGAAACATCATTTGCTTGCTCTTTAAGTTTTACTTAGCTGAAGGTTGTAACGCTGAAATGTCTCGTATAAATCGGAAATTCAAACTGAACTTTCTATGTGCAAGCTTGATACAACTGATAAAATCAAATGTTTCTCTTGTTACTGTTAAGTAAAATGGCTAGAGAGGAGAAAAGTCAGCCAAGGTTCCTGCTCCAAAGTGGTATTTGGAAGCTCCAGCTCGATCCCCTTGTGCATTTGTGGACATTGGGCCAGGACAGGTTTGGCTGTGGCTGTAATGTCCTGTACAGTAGAAATGCCATGATATTGTGACGCAAACTGTTTGCAGGAGCAGTTGGTTCACTTTGCTGCCACGACCTTCATTCTAGTTTTCTCCTCCCTTCCTGAAGATGTAAACACATGCTGGTGTACAGTTCTCAAAATGCTGCTGTCCTCCATTCCCTTATCCACGTGGCCATTTAGCCCATATTGAGTGTTGCCAAGCCATTCCATACAGGGAATTCACAGCAGACTCCAATTATGTCCCTGCCTGACATCACGCGTTCACCCTTTCAGGCAGAAGTCATTGAATAGCAGATCAGAGCCGCAAATTTGGTGGATTTCAGTCTCTGGTGAATGCTTGCACAATATAAATGACCGTCCATGCGAGTTACTGAAGGGCTACAGGCATCTGGAATAGTACTCCAACATGAGCCACTTTCAGAAGAGAAGGGGAGGAAAAGAGAAGTAGAAGTAGAAAAGCAAAGTACTGCAGATGCTGGAAATCTGAAATAAAAACAGAAAATGCTGGAAATACTAAGCAAGTTGGGCAGAGAGCAACAGTTAATATTTCAGGTCAATGACTTTTCATCAGAACTGGAAAAAGTTAAGAGATGTAACAGGTTTTAAGCAAGTACAGAGGCAGGGAAAGTGGGGAGGGAGGAAAGAACAAAAAGGAAGGTCTGTGATAGGGTGGAAGGCAGGAGAGATTAAATGACAAAAGGGATGATGGTAATGAGATAAGTGAAGAAACAAAAGATGGGTCTAGAGGAGGTATAAATGGGAATAGCAGAATCCTCAATAGCTGCTGTCGCGGGGGGGTGGGGGGGAAAAGGGGCAGTGGTTATGATCTGAAATTGTTGAATTCCATGTTGAGTCCGGAAGGCTGTAAAGTGCTTAATCGAAAGATGAGTCTGATGGATTTTTAAGAGAATACATGAAGAGGAGTCTATGTTCCACAAATGGCTGACCTTACAACTTGTTTTCTGATATCCGCTGCATTTACTGCCATCATCAATGGCCTCTCCTATTTTAAAGGGCAGCGTCCAGGGCTTGAATTTTTGTGGGTACTGCGAGTTGCCATCAGGGGCACGTACAAAGTAGGCTTTCTCACCCCATTGCGTTTCAAGGAAAAATTGGGAGAGTGCTGCTCCAGTCTCCTGTACTTTAACCTATAACAAAACCAGTAATAGACAGCATCGCACAGCTCTTCCTTTCATAGTCTGTTGATATCCACATTACTTGAGTAATTTAAAGTATTGATCATTAGATGGAAATTTGAAATAGGTGCGGATCTGATTAAACTTTTCCCCTAGCATCATCTGTTCCAATTATGATACCACCTCAATTACAAAGAACACTTTTTCATGAAGATATAGTCCTGTTTGGTATAACAGTAGAAGTAGGGGCAAGTGACTTATCGCAGAGATCCACTGCAATTGCCATTTTTTTTTTACTTCCATTGGAACTTTGAATCCAAAATTGTGGTACTCTGGAAGCAAATCTCACAACAAATGGTAAATCGTAGAATGATACAGCACAGAAGGAGGTCATTTGGCATTTTGTGCCTGCGCCGGCTCTTTGAAAAAGCTATCGAATTAGTCCCACTCCCCTGCCCTTTCCCCATAGCCCTGTAAATGTAGAAATTCACAGTATGTCCGGCTGTAACCTAAACTGACCTCAACAATAAGTGCAAATGTAACTGCTCCTTACCAGTGAGCCAGTTGAAGTCTATAGTTCTCAAGATTTCTTTATCCTTAAACTGGTAACAATTCAATTTTTTTCTTTTTCTCATTCTTTCCTTTCCCATCCCCAACATCTCTCCTAGGATATGGATCCACAGCTTGTATGAGCCTAAACAGTTGGTAGACTATTCTAGTTTTCTTCTGCACAACAAATGGAGTTTCACTATATCTGAGCTTTGTATAAGGGGTTGTGTGAAGTGGGGAACAATTTATTGAAAATAAATTCTGATTTTAACTATCTGAAAAGGAACTCTCCAGCATAACTACCCGCAAAAGTTAAGATTAACCAGTTTTTCTAGCAATTCATTCCTAATGTTACACTATTAAACTAGAGCCCTGTGACTTAGTTTTTTTGTGGCAAATTTATCTGCATTAATTATAAAATATGATCAAATGACCTCAGAATGTCTTTGTATTTCATACACACAAACTTAGCATTATTTTCTATGAAGCTGTTCACTCACTGAGATTTGGTGGGACTATTTTAATACTTGTTTTATATATAAATTGATTAGTGTTTTGTTTTGCTATACCAAATATTGCAAATATAACAAGTGGAATCTAATTTGATACTGGTGTCCTTAATTATTAGTCTGATTTTGCAAAAAGAAATTGTGTTTGTGTTCATTGTGATGAGGGATGTTAATACTGGGAAAATGGAACTCTGTTCCTGTTTCAGGCACCCATTATCAGAAACAGGCATTCTTAAGTCGGGTATAGTATGGTTAGATGCAGAATTAAGCTCTTGGTGCTCTCAGCAACATGCCTCAACCAGAACCTCGAGCATCCCCTTACTGCAGCAGTGACATTTTCCTACTCCTGTCACCCTCTGAGCTCTGACATTACCAATTGATGCTGAGTTAGTGCTAGATTTTTGCCTGTACTTGCAGAATGGGATTGAGACCAGACAAACTTTGTTTTATGTAGGATTCTTACAGCTGGCAGACAGATGTTAAACATATCCTTGGGTTAGTCTTTTAAACTTACCATAAAAATATCTTTGATCATGTTTAGGAAATGTATAACCATTTGAAGAGACCATTTCCTTTTTGACCTATATTGGTTTTTATTAAGCGTTCTGAAACCTGTATAGTACTCAAAACATTTTGATGTTTTAGAAAATTGGGCTGGCCATTTTTTCCATTACTCTACATAATTAAAATATGTAGAAGTATCAGACTTTGGGCGGGGTGGGGGGGGGTTCTCAATGGATACTGAAGTAAAGTGTATGGAAAAAGTTGTAAGCCTTTGGAAGGACACTTTCTGCATTTGAACGTGATGCTAGCCTTGTATTAAACAGAAAATACTGGAAATACACAACAGGTCTGTCAGTAACTGAAAAGACATTGGCCGAGGATTCTGCACCAGTTCTGGCAAGAGCGTTTCAACCCAAATTGTTAACCCGTCTAATGTCTTTCCAACATTTACTGTGTTTACTTGAGATTGCCAGCATTTGCAAATTTTCTCTTTTGCTACTAGCCTTACTTGCACACTTGGGTGTAATTTCATACTGATGCATGCTTTCTGTTGTGCACGATATATGGGTGTGTTCCAGTGGCAACAAAGGTCCTAGTGGTGTCTCTTGTGTGTAATAAATGTACTGAGGTGCCTTAAGTAATGATGTTTGGGGTTAGTCACATCAATAAAACTGTTACTGTTGTCATCTTGGCCAACATTGAATACTGCTGGCTGTCTCTTGTGCTGCTTGCATGTGTAACATGTTCTATGGTAACTAAACACCAAGTGGTCAATGTAGCCACATCCATTCAAATGAGGCAATGTATTTGTTGGTGTAGTGTGACTTGTTGTAAATATATTGTACTGTACATAACTGGCCTCTGTAGAGTGTGGAAAATGCCTATTTTTGTGTTGTAAATTGTTTTGCAGGTCTTCGATATCCAGCTGTTGTGCTCCAAATATTTATGGCCAGCTTACACACTCATTATCAGTGTATCTAATGAATGATTTACACAGTACTGTGTACAAAGGAAATAAACCTCAACTATGGAGCAAAAAGTCTGTCTTATAGTGTGGTTTTTGTTTTCCTGAAGCCCTGATTTATCGGTGGTTTGGCTACTGTCACTGAGGATGCAATTTGAGTAGCTATTTTTGTGCTTATCGAAGTGAGGGATATTAATACTATGGAATAGAACACATACCATTTCAGGCCAACCTTGTTGACATCAAACACTTTGGATCTGAGAAAGAAAGAACTTGCATTTATGTAACATGTAACGAAAACAGGATATGTTAGAAATACATTTCCAGGCCATCAGCATCTGGACAGATTAACATTTTGGGGGGAGATCATTTGTCCGATGGAAGAGACTCTGCAACATCAATCTGTGTTACAGACGCTGTGTATTTTTAGCATTTAAAGATTTTTTTAAATACTGGGTTTAGTGTAGTTAGATGCAGAGTACAGCGCCATCTATCCTGCTCCAACCTTTTTACCTTGTCCACTACGTCAAGATATTTTTCAATCATGGCAACAGTAATAATTAAAATTGTTCTAAATATATCTCCATAGTGCAGTAATAAACTACATTTTATTAAATAGAATATCAGAACTTTTTCACTTGTATGATCTGTGCCTTTCCAATCCCTCCAGTGGGCTGTTGGAATAGTATGAGGTGGGATCAGCTCCTTCAGTAAAGTCGAGCAAAATCATAGAGGAAGGAACTGCAAATGTACAACTGAGATATAGATGCTACTGCACATGAAATTTCTTTTTAATTTCCCAACTATCCTGATTCAGGCTGGGGGACAGCTCTGGCTGCTGGCAGTCTTCCAGTAGCTAGTCCATATGGCTATTCTGTGAATGTGAGGTTTGACAGACTGTTTGGGTGTGGGCATCACAAGCGAGTTTGATATGCCCTTCCCCTGATATCCGCACGTACACTTTCACTTCAGTTCCATTACCTGCTCTGTATTGAATCAGCTGAACTCAGCCAGCTCAGCAGATGGGGTACGATAACTGGCCTGTTGCCCCAGGGCCAAGGGGAGAAATCAGTCAAGATTCCTGCTCCTACAATAGCAAAATATTGCGGATGCTGGAAATCTGAAATAACAGAAAATGCTGGAAATGCTCAGCAGGCCAGGCAGCATCTGTGGAGAGAGAAACAGAGTTAACATTTCAGGTCTGGGACCCTTCATCAGGACTGGAAAAAGCTGGAGATGTAACATATTAAGCAGGTGCAGAGATGGGGGGGTTTAGGAGGGGAGGAAGGAATTGAAAGAGCATACATACTGTGCTTATGTAAGAGGCAGGAAAGATAAAATGTTGCAAATGGGAATGGCAAAATCATACAGCATGAAAAATGGGGGCAGGGGTTATTGTCTGAAATTGTTGAACTCAATGTTGAGTCCGGAAGGCTGTAAAGTGCCTAATCGAAAGATGAGGTGCTGTTCCTCGAGCTTACGTTGAGCTTCATTGGAACAGTGTAATAGGCTGAGGACGGAGAGATCAGAGTGGGAGTGGAGCGGAGAATTAAAGTGACAGGCCACCGGAAGCTCAGGGTCACCCTTACGGACTGAACGGAGGTGTTCCGTAAAGCGGTCACCCAATCTGCGTTTGGTCTCCCCAATGTAGAGGAGACCGCATCGTGAGCAGCGAATACAGTATACTAAATTGCAAGAAGTACAAGTAAATTGCTGTTTCACCTGGAAGGGGTGTTTGGGGCCCTGGACAGTGGGAAGGGAGGAGGTTAAAGGGCATATGTTGCATCTCCTGCGCTTGCACGGGAAGGTGCCGGGCGAAGGAGAAGGGCTGTTAGGGGTGATTGAGGAGTGGACCAGGGTGTCGCGGAGGGAGCGGTCCCTTCGGAATGCTGAAAGGGGAGGTGAGGGGAAGATGTGTTTGGTGGTGGGATCATGTTGGAGGTGGCGAAAATGGCGGAGGATGATCCGTTGAATGTGGAGGCTGGTAGAGTGAAAGGTGAGGACAAGGGGAACTCTATCGAGGTTCTGGGAAGGGGTGAGAGCAGAAGTGCGGGAAATGGACCGGACATGGTCAAGGGCCATGTCAACCACAGTAGAGGGGAATCCTCGGTTGAGGAAACTGGAAGACATGTCGGAAGCACTGGTATGGAAGGTGGCATGTAACTGGGAAAATAGATAAGGGAGAACCAGTAGATGTGGTGTATTTGGACTTTCAAAAGGCTTTCGATAAGGTCCCGCATAAGAGATTAGCGTGTAAAGTTAAGGCACATGGGATTGGGGGCAAGGTATTGACTTGGATAGAGAACTGGTTGGCGGACAGAAAGCAGAGAGTAGGAATTAATGGGTCTTTTTCCGAGTGGCAGGCAGTGACTAGTGGGGTACCGCAGGGATCAGTCCTTGGACCCCAGCTATTCACAATATACATTAATGATCTAGATAAGGGAACTAAATGTAATATCTCCAAGTTTGCAGATGACACAAAGCTGGGTGGGTGTGTGTGCTGCGAGGAGGATGCCGAGAAACTCCAGGATGATTTGGACAGGTTGGGTGAGTGGGCAGAAGCGTGGCAGATGCAATATAGCGTGGATAAGTGCGAGGTTATCCACTTTGGTGTCAAAAACAGAAAGGCAGACTATTATCTGAATGGCAATAGATTGGGAGAAGGGGAAGTGCAACGAGACCTGGGTGTCCTTGTGCACCAGTCGCTGAAGGTAAGCATGCAGGTGCAGCAGGCGGTAAAGGCAAATGGTATGTTGGCCTTCATAGCGAAAGGGTTTGAGTATCGGAACAGGGATGTCCTGCTGCAGTTGTACAGGGCCTTGGTGAGACCACACCTTGAGTACTGTGTGCAGTTTTGGTCGCCTTATCTGAGGAAGGATGTTCTTGCCATGGAAGGAGTTCAGCGAAGATTCACAAGACTGATACCTGGGATGGCAGGAATGACATATGAGGAGAGATTGGGTCGATTGGGCTTATACTCGCTGGAATATAGAAGAATGAGAGGGGATCTCATCGAAACATATAAAATTCTGACAGGTCTGGACAAACTAGATGCAGGAAGAATGTTCCCGATGGTCGGAGAGTCCAGAACCAGTGGTCATAATCTAAGGATAGGGGGTAAGCCATTTAGGACAGAAATGAGGAAGAATTTCTTCACCCACAGAGTGGTGAACCTGTGGAATTCTCTACCACAGAAGGTAGTTGAGGCCAAGTCATTAAATATATTCAAGAAGGAGTTAGATATATTTCTTAAAGCTAAAGGTATCAAGGGATATGGGGAGAAGGCAGGTACAGGGTACTGAGTTTGGATGATCAGCCATGATCTCATCGAATGGCAGAGCAGGCTCGAGGGGCCGAATGGCCTACTCCTGCTCCTATCTTCTATGTTTCTATGTTTCTATGGTCAGAACAGACGCGGCGGAGACGGAGAAACTGGGAGAATGGAATAGAGTACTTACAGGAAGCGGGGTGGGAGGAAGTGTAGTCCAGGTAGCTGTGGGAGTCAGTGGGCTTGTAGTGGATGTTTGTCGAAAGCCGATCGCCAGAAATGGAGATGAAGAAGTCAAGGAAGGGAAGGGAAGAGTCGGAGATGGACCATGTGAAGGTGAGGGAAGGGTAGAAATTGGAAGTAAAGTGAATGAACTTATCTAGTTCAGAGCGAGAGCAGGAAACGGTACCGATACAGTCATCGATGTACCGGAAAAAGAGGTGAGGGAGGGGACCTGAGTAGGACTGGAACAAAGAATGTTCCACATATCCCATGAACAGGCAGGCATAGCTAGGGCCCATGCGGGTTCCCATAGCAACACCTTTAATTTGGAGGAAGTGAGTGGAGTCAGAGGAGAAGTTGTTCAATGTGAGAACAAGTTCAGCCAGGCGGAGGAGGGTGGTGGTGGATGGGGACTGTTTGGGCCTCTGTTCAAGGAAGAAATGGAGCGCCCTCAGGCCATCCTGGTGGGGGATGGAGGTGTAGAGGGATTGTATGTCCATAGTGAAAAGGAGACGGTTGGGGCCAGGAAACTGGAAACTGTTAAAGTGACGGAGGGCGTCGGAAGAGTCGCGAATGTAGGTGGGAAGAGACTGGACAAGGGGAGAAAAAATAGAGTCGAGATAGGAAGAGATAAGTTCCGTGGGGCAAGAACAGGCTGAAACGATGGGTCTACCAGGGCAGTCCTGTTTGTGGATCTTGGGAAGGAGGTAGAAGCGGGGTTGGGGGACTATGAGGTTGACGGCCATGGAGGGAAGATCTCCAGAGGAGATGAGGTCAGTGACGGTCTTGGAAACAATGGCTTGATGTTTGCTAGTGGGGTCATGGTCCAGGCGGAGGTAGGAGGAGGTGTCGGAGAGTTGGTGTTCAGTTTCCGCACGGTAGAGGTCGGTTCGCCAAACAACAACAGCACCACCCTTATCAGCAGGTTTAATGATAATGTTAGGGTTGGATCGGAGAGAACGGAGTGCTGCAAGTTCAGAGGGAGGTAGGTTGGAGTGAGTGAGGGGAGCAGAGAAATTGAGACGGCCGATGTCATGTCGGCAGTTAGCAATGAAAAGATCTAGAGAGGGTAAGAGGCCAGAGGGAGGGGTCCAAGTAGAACGAGAATTTTGAAAGCGGGAGAAAGGGTCAGCTGTGCGGGGGGAAGACTCCTGGCCAAAGAAGTGGGCACGGTGACGAAGGCGACGGAAAAAGAGCTCAGCATCGTGCCGAAATTCAAAATTCTCGTTCTACTTGGACCCCTCCCTTCCCACTGTCCAGGGCCCCAACACCCCTTCCAGGTGAAACAGCGATTTACTTGTACTTCTTACAATTTAGTATACTGTATTCGCTGCTCACGATGTGGTCTCCTCTACATTGGGGAGACCAAACGCAGATTGGGCGACCGCTTTGCGGAACACCTCCGTTCAGTCCATAAGAGGGACCCGGAGCTCCCGGTGGCCTGCCACTTTAATTCACCGCTTCACTCCCACTCTGATCTCTCTGTCCTCGGCCTCTTATATTGTTCCACTGAAGCTCAACGTAAGCTCGAGGAACAGCACCTCATCTTTCGATTAGGCACTTTATAGCCTTCCGGACTCAACATCGAGTTCAACAATTTCAGACAATAATCCCTGCCCCCATTTTTCATGCTGTATTATTTTGCCATTCCCATTTGCAACATTTTATCTTTCCTGCCTCTTACATAAGCACAGTATATTCTTTCAATTCCTTCCTCCCCTCCTAAACCCCCTGTAGGGGGTGGTAATGGGGTCAGCCTTCACCTCTGACTCAGTGAGCGGTTCGAATCACTCTCACGCCCCTGGTTCCTAGACTTTGGACTTATTTAGGGGTTGTGAACAAAGATGCAGTGGACAACAGGTTCTAATGAAAGAGTTTTGACTTTATTAAAATAAAAAGGTAACAAACTTAAAACACACTTAATACTTAAACACAGGTTGGAGAACACACGGTACAGGCGAGGGAGAAAGACAATATACAAAAAAACCTATCCCTCCCAAAAATCCCACTATCTAGCTAGGTTTTGGTTTCAGGAGATCAGGGATAATGCTCACCAAATGAATCCTTGACAGTTGAGAGTTAGGGTTTAGAGTCTTTTGAGTAAAAGGTTTCATAAGGCCCTTGTTGCCGCGAGGTGTCCAATGGTCACTGGAGCAGTCGCTCTGGTTTCTTCTTGTGTGTTGGTCTATTTGTAAAGTTGTTGGCCTTCTTTCCTCTTCCTCCTCGTGGCTTGTGGTGTCTTTGCTGGAGCAGAGCTGAGAGAGAGAGAGCTGTGCGAGCGTTGAGAGCGTTGTCAGCGAGTCCAGAGAGAGAGCGTCTTGGGGGTATAGGCCCCCAATTATACTTGTTCAGCCCCTTTGTCCTTTTCGCGCCCAAAACCCCTTACTAAAACGGTTTCCTTTAGATTTCAAATGAGCCCTGTTTATTCCATTGTCTTAGTTTTGGCGGGCTTGTTAGTTTTGATGGCTTTAACTTGGTGTTAAACATGTCCTGATAGCTTCCGATTTAGGCAAGGCCTTTATCTGCGCGCCAAATCTTGTCCCTATTGTCCTAGGTTTTTGGCGGGCTTTAAATCTGTCCTGTGGATACCTGGTTGATTGGTTTTTGATGAAGTAAACCGGGGTACTATTGATTTCAGGCTTCTGGTATCCTGTTTGGGCCTGGGAATTTCAAAAGAGGTCTTTCGATGTGTGTGAGGCTTTGGGTTTGTCTCTTCCTCCTTGGTAGGAATGCAGTGTAAACACATTCCCAGACAGCTTGATTGGGCCCCAATACCCAAAGCTGTCCACTGCCTGGCCACGCCCCTCCGCAGCCTGTTGGTGTCTGTGAAAGGTGTCTTTCCCAACAGTAAGATTCAAAAAGTCATTTTCCTCAGGTTTTTTCTTCCCTGATCTTTTAAAATGTCCAAAACTGAGGTTTTTACCTCAAATCACTTCACTTAGGGTTCTGTTCGAGATTCTGGGGGATTTTGCGAAGCCTACACCCCCCCCCTTCCCCCCCCCACCGGCTGTCTCTGCACCTGCTTAATCTGTTACATCTCCAGCTTTTTCCAGTTCTGATGAAGGGTCCCAGACCTGAAACGTTGACTCTGTTTCTCTCTCCACGGACACTGCCTGGCCTGCTGAGTATTGCCAGCATTTTCTGTTGTTATTTAAGTTTCCTGCTCCTGATTGCTATCCAGTAACCACTGCTGGAAAATGTGCATGTGTAGACATGGGGTGAGAACAGGACTTGCCTGTCGTGCCCGTCAGTTGAACAACTTGCTGATACTGGCTAGGTTCATAAATGAAGTATAGTTATTTGGGCAAAGGATCAGAGGCGTGCCAATGCCTATAGAATTGTACCCAGCAGGAAGCAGTGCTGTAAGGGGAGGAGAGGAAAAGTTACCATTGTTGTCTTTTAATTATTGTACTTTTGCAGCTATTTTCAAAGTGCCTCTCCTGTTTTGACACTTGGCTTTATTGGCTGGTGTGTATTGGGTGTTTGAAAATTATTTTTCCAAGAATCCACTTGGTCCTTATTGCACACACAACTTTTCTGTGCAGCTTATGGAAAATTGGCCCTCATTGCGTGACCTATCCCTGTGTTCACATCTGCCTTTCCTAGGTGGCTGGAATAAATATATATGGAAAAAGTAACTACAATTTAGATGGTTGACTTTTTCAAAATAATAATTCAGACTGTAGAGTCTGGGAGCAATGATCCAATTTTTTTTACTCTACCTTTTTTTTTTGCTGAGCTGGATAAAAGCCATGTAGCGGAATTGCTCAGTGATGTCATGCCTGGCTATTGTGTTACTGGTTTTTCGTGAGAGGGCTGGCAGGTTACTTTATCTGCCGCCTTACTAGGGGATCAACCAAGGATAAATAGAGGCACATCAAGGGCCAATTCTGGGATTTAGAGAAGTGTCGATACAGAGGATTCGAGTACAGGAGCAAGGATGTCTTGCTGCAGTTGTACAAGACCTTGAGTATTGTGTGCAGTTTTGGTCGCCTTATCTGAGGAAGGATGTTCTTGCCATGGAAGGAGTTCAGCGAAGATTCACCAGACTGATACCTGGGATGGCAGGAATGACGTATGAAGAGAAATTGAGTCGATTGGGCTTATACTCGCTGGAGTTTAGAAGAATGAGAGGGGATCTCATTAAAACTTATAAAATTCTGACAGGACAGGGCAAACTAGATGCAGGAAGGATGTTCCCGATGGCGGGGGAGTCCAGAACCAGGGGTCACAGTCTAAGGATAAGGGGTAAGCCATTTAGGACAGAAATGAGGAGGAATTTCTTCACCCAGAGAGTGGTGAACCTGTGGAATTCTCTACCACAGAAGGCAGTTGAGGCCAATTCATTAAATATATTCAAGAAGGAGTTAGATATATTTCTTAAGGCTAAAGGGATCAAGGGATATGGGGAGAAAGCAGGGACAGGGTACCGAATTTGGATGATCAGCCATGATCGCATTGAATGGCGGAGCAGGCTCGAGGGGCCGAATGGCCTACTCCTGCTCCTATCTTCTATGATTCTATGTGTCAATGAATGGGTGAATCATGCCCTTTATGCTCCTGTGGTGGCTATGGCTGGAATGATTTCCCATTGAGTCAGTTGGTAATTCAGTGAGTAGTGGAATTATATGGAACGGATTCCCTCAGTTTTTTTTCCTAGCTGATCTCAGCGGGAGTGAAAGGGGTGCTAAAATTAGCCTTGATGTCTCTCGATAAGCAGGGAAACAATTGTGCCAGGGTTCCCACTACTGATTTCCATTCAGGAACTGCAGCTAGAAAGTGTGTTTGTGCGAACTTTGCGCTGCCTTCCATGTTCAAATACTCTGTCAATGCTCAATGTCTAGGCTGAATCAGAAAGAATGGTCACTGTGACACTGTATGCCATCCTTGAAGTGAGGGGAAAAAATCATCTGGATAATTGGAACTCAAATCATCTGGTGTGTAATAATTCAATAAATTAATGTTTATTGGTCTTTAGCTATTCATTCTAATTAGCCCAAAGGTAATCGTGCTCCAGGCCCTGACTGCATTTCCATTTGATTTCCTGTTCAAAAATGTACATCGCTAAAACCTCCCTGATAATAAAATCACTGATGCTTCTGCATGATTCTTGCCTTGTCGCAGGTGGCTCTTGTAGACCATACTTGATTCAGGGAAAATTACATTCCGAAGCAATTTAATTAACAGTCACATATAAGGTGGCAAATTAACGTCTGGAAAACGCAGTTACTGATGGTAACTTACAGGGAAGGACACTCTTGAGAAACATCAATTTTAAATCCTTTTATTGAAGTACCATGGTCATTGATTAAAGAAGCAGAAACTCAGAATTACTGGTCAACAGCAACTTGCACCAATACAGCACTTTTAATGTAATAAAATGTCACAAAACACTTCACAGAGATGGGAAACCAGAGCCCATAAGAAGTGGAGAAAGAAAAATTAGGCGTGGTGACTGAAATGAAGATTAAAGTAGGTTTTGAGGAAGCTTTTGAAGGACATAACAAGAAATAGGAGCAGGAGTCGGCCATACAGCCCCTCGAGCCTGCTCCACCATTCAATAAGATCATGGCTGATCTTCTACCTCAACTCCACTTTCCTGCACTATCGCCATATCCCTTGATTCCCTTAATATCCAAAAATCTATCGATCTCTGTCTTGAATATACTGGAGGACTGAGCCTCCACAGCCCTCTGGGGTAGAGAATTCCAAAGATTCACCACCCTCTGAGTGAAGAAATTTCTCCTCCTCTCAGTCCTAAATGTCTGACTCCTTATTCTGAGACTGTGACCCCTGGTTCTAGACTCCCCAGCCAGGGGAAACAGCCTCCCTGCATCTACCCTGTCAAGCCCTGTAAGAATTTTGTATGTTCCAATGAGATCACCTCTCATTCTTCTAAACTCTGGAGAATATAGGCCTAGTCTACTCAATCTCTCCTCATAGGACAATCCCCCCATCCCAGGAACCAGTCTGGTGAACCTTTACAAAGGAGAGAGGTGAAGGGGCCGAAGGAGAGTGTTCCAGAGCACCAGGACAAAATGGCTGAAGGTTCTGCAGCTAAAAGCTCAGCAAAAAGAGGGGGTGATACAATGGAGGCCAGAATTACAAAAACACAGGGCAAATACAAGAACGTAGGGCTGAATGAGGTTGCTGAGCTGGGGAGGAGCAAGCCCATGGAGAGATTTATAGATGAGGACAAGGATTTTGAGGTTAATGGCGAGGTAGATAGGGAACAGTGAAGGTTGGTGAGCACTGGAGTAATAGGGAAACAGGACTTTGTGTGGGATAGGAGCGGGTGGTGGAGTTTTGGATAAGTTGCAGTTTGTAAAGGACAGAACTCGGGAGGCCAGCAAGGTGAGCATGAGAGTAATCAAGTTTAGAAGTGATGAAGACATGGATAATTGTTTCTGAAATTGTGGGTGTTTCCGAGGTAGAGGCAGAGGCGGGCCATGTAGCAGAAATGGAAATAGGCGGCCTCTGTGCTGGCAAAGATGTGAGATTTGAAGCTCGGCTCAGATTCAAACAGGATACCGAGGTTGTGCACCATTGGGCTCAGTTTGAGCAAGTTGTCCGAGGACGGAGGGAATTAAGTGCTAAGGTGTGGAGTTTTAGGTGAGAGCTAAACAGTATACCTTCAGTCTAGCGATATTGAATTGAAGGAAACTTTTGCTCATCCAGAACTTCATTTCGACGAGGTAGTCAGACAGTACAGTGATGGTTGAGAAGTCAAGAGTGGTGGCAAAGAGATAGTGTTCGGTGCCATCAGTATAAAAGGGAAAGTTGATCCTTCAAAGTCTTCTTCAAAAATGCCTTCCTGTGCAGTCTCAGCTTTGAGGTACTTTGATCAGCGGTCCACAGCCCTGCCACTCAGTAGAGCTCACTCACTACTATAGCGCACCAAGTACATGGTACACTATGAATGTCATGTATATCAATGCATTGCACCAAGAACAATGTAATAAAAATATAGTGAACTGTTTCATATATACAAAGTTCATATTGCATTTGAGCAGCAACTTGTCAGAAAGACGTGATCAGGCTTCCAGTGAATTTCTAGACATAACATAAGAGAAGGTAAAATCGATGATCTTTGTGAAAAATATTTCAAGTCACCTGGTCATTGTACTATCCTGAAGACATATATGGCGTGAAAATCATAAATAAATGTAATTTTTGCCCAATGTTTTTCAATTTTCTCCACCTCCTTCTCTACTAGAGGCTCTGATTCTTACTGCGATACAATTCCACACGCTGGCATTCCTCCATTTCATCAGGCAAGTGGCCATTCTTCATATGTGTGCCTATTCAATGAACGATGATAGACTATTCACCATGGGGGCATCACAGCTGAGCCTCATACTCCAATTTGGAATTCTCGACCCCAGAGGATGGATGTTCAGTCGTTGAGTATATTCAAGGCTGAGATCGATAGATTTTTGGACACTAAGGGAATCAAGGGTTATGGGGATCGGGCGGGAAAGTGGAGTTGAGGTAGAAGATCAGCCATGATCTTATTGAATGGCAGAACAGCCTCGAGGGGCCGAATGGCCTATTCCTGCTTCCATTTCTTATGCTCTCCTGGCCAGCCTCCTATATTCCACCGTCCATAAACCTGAGCTCATCCAAAACTCTGCTGCCTGTATCCTAATTCGCACCAAGTCCCATTCACCCATCACCCCTGTGCTCGCTGACCTACATTGGCTCCTGGTGATCAACGCCTCAATTTTAAAATTCTCATCCTCTTGTTCAAATCTGTCCATGGCCTCGCCCCTCCCTATCTCTGTAACCTCCTCCAGCCCTACAACCCTCCCTATCTCTGTAACCTCCTCCAGCCCCCTACAACCCTCCCTATCTCTGTAACCTCCTCCAGCCCTACAACCCTCCCTATCTCTGTAACCTCCTCCAGCCCTACAACCCTCCCTATCTCTGTAACCTCCTCTAGCCCCTACAACCCTCCCTATCTCTGTAACCTCCTCCAGCCCTACAACCCTCCCTATCTCTGTAACCTCCTCCAGCCCCTACAACCCTCCCTATCTCTGTAACCTCCTCCAGCCCCTACAACCCTCCCTATCTCTGTAACCTCCTCCAGCCCTACAACCCTCCCTATCTCTGTAACCTCCTCCAGCCCCTACAACCCTCCCTATCTCTGTAACCTCCTCCAGCCCCACAACCCTCCCTATCTCTGTAACCTCCTCCAGCCCTACAACCCTCCCTATCTCTGTAACCTCCTCCAGCCCTACAACCCTCCCTATCTCTGTAACCTCCTCCAGCCCCTACAACCCTCCCTATCTCTGTGACCTCCTCCAGCCCCTACAACCCTCCCTATCTCTGTAACCTCCTCCAGCCCTACAACCCTCCCTATCTCTGTAACCTCCTCCAGCCCCTACAACCCTCCCTATCACTGTGACCTCCTCCAGCCCCTACAACCCTCCCTATCTCTGTAACCTCCTCCAGCCCTACAACCCTCCCTATCTCTGTAACCTCCTCCAGCCCCTACAACCCTCCCTATCTCTGTAACCTCCTCCAGCCCCTACAACCCTCCCTATCTCTGTAACCTCCTACAGCCCCTACAACCCTCCCTATCTCTGTGACCTCCTCCAGCCCCTACAACCCTCCCTATCTCTGTAACCTCCTCCAGCCCTACAACCCTCCCTATCTCTGTAACCTCCTCCAGCCCCTACAACCCTCCCTATCTCTGTGACCTCCTCCAGCCCCTACAACCCTCCCTATCTCTGTAACCTCCTCCAGCCCTACAACCCTCCCTATCTCTGTAACCTCCTACAGCCCCTACAACCCTCCCTATCTCTGTGACCTCCTCCAGCCCTACAACCCTCCCTATCTCTGTAACCTCCTCCAGCCCTACAACCCTCCCTATCTCTGTAACCTCCTCCAGCCCTACAACCCTCCCTATCTCTGTAACCTCCTCCAGCCCCTACAACCCTCCCTATCTCTGTGACCTCCTCCAGCCCCTACAACCCTCCCTATCTCTGTGACCTCCTCCAGCCCCTACAACCCTCCCTATCTCTGTAACCTCCTCCAGCCCCTACAACCCACCCTATCTCTGTAACCTCCTGCAGCCCCCTACAACCCTCCCCATCTCTGTAACCTCCTCCAGCCCCTACAACCCTCCCTATCTCTGTAACCTCCTGCAGCCCCCTACAACCCTCCCTATCTCTGTAACCTCCTCCAGCCCCTACAACCCTCCCTATCTCTGTGACCTCCTCCAGCCCTACAACCCTCTGAGAACTCTGCACGGAGGGGACATGGATCTGCTTTTTGATGGCTGTTTTGAAGAGTGGGGGACTTCTGCCTGTGGACAATATAGTGAGTATTATTTAAGCTGCCATCAAAAAAGAATTGCTTATTTTGAACAGGTAAACTAGAAACTGTTTGTGTGTCTAAGAATAAGGCAGACAGGGAATGTATGGACATCTGTATGTAAGATATCTGATGGTTAACGTCCATAAACTGCTGCATTTACAGAGCTGCCACAAGTCACAAAGATAAATAAGTTTATGCATATTGTTAGCGCAAAGGGTCAAACTAGAAAAATAAATAATACATTAAAAAAATATTTTCCGATTAACACAAGTCCTTATAAATGACAAATGTTTCTATTCTGAGGAGCTCAATAAATTATTTTTTTCTCCATTTTGCCCCCATCTCTCTAATCTTTTAGAGGTAAAGTTCTGCAGGTGACCGCAGCCCTTCAGTCCCACTCCCAAGTGACCATTTCTCCAAGACGGTGTGTGCTGGTGAGTTATTCAGCCATGGAGGCGGGCATCACAGCTGAGCCCATTCTATACATGCATACTTTGCATCAGGGGGTCACTCAGTAGGTCCACAATCAGGAGCAGGAATCCCAGCCGATTCTTTTTTTCTCCCTAGCCCCAGGGGTACTAAGGCCATTGGGGGCGTGATTATTTTGACTGCTGGTTTCTCCTTCCCAGTTTCTTATTCCCACTCCTGCTGCCGACTTTAAAGTAATTTTCTAATTCATAACACAAAAGCAAAATACTGCGGATGCTGGAAATCTGAAATAAAAATAGGAAATGCTGGAAATACTCAGCAGGTCAGGCAGCATCTGTGGAGAGAGAAACAGAGTTAACGTTTCAGGTCGATGACCTTTCATCAGAACTGGAAAAAGCTGGAGATGGAACAGGTTTTTAAGCAAGTGCAGGGGCAGGGAAAGGGGGGAGGGGGGGAAAGAACAAAGGGGAAGGTCTGTGATAGGCTGGAAGGCAGGAGAGATTAAGAGACAAAAGGGATGATGGTGCGAGGCAAAAGGAGATGGTAATGGGACAAGTTAAGAAACAAAAGATGGCTCTAGATGAAGTGTAAATGGCGATGGCAGAATGACGTTCTAATTCATAATGTTTGTGTGCTTGATTGTCTTTTTATTCTGTTTCCACAGTCTACTCTAGTTTCAATTAAGATTGTTCATAGCTCCCCCAATAGCTTACGCTCCCCCCCACAGGTAGCTGTAAGCCATACAGACCAGAAAGTCCCAGGTTCAATGTCTGACCAGTGATGAGTTAGCAGATATCATCCAGATTAGCAGTTGAGGCAGTACAATTGGCCTCAGTCAGTGCCCCTGGCTAGGGAGGGGGGGAAATCAGCCAGCTTTACTGTTCTTGATTGCTGTCCATGACCTCATGGACATGTGTGTGGATGTCAAGTGAGGACGGGGTAGGTTTGGTTGTGAGGCCCTCCACAGTCAAATACTTAGGCTCACACATGAACAATGGCCATTTGGGTGAGGTCCTGGAAAGCAGCTGGAACCTGTGAACCCATATCGCAGCAAGAGTCAGTGCCTTCAGGAGAGGAGGGGAGAAAAAGGAACGACAAAATTACACAAAATGTTTCATGGCGTATGCCGGCACTGTTTGCAATTCTCTTCTATGGGGTCAAAGAGCTTTAAAGTCAGTCTGGGCTTTCCACAATTGTAGTTGGTGACAACCAGAAGATTTGTAGTGCCACATATGGAAGTTACAAATTGCTTAGTGATGTTGGCAAGAAAATGGCATGGGCTATAGTGGGGAACTAAAGTAAGAAATCAGTCATTCACGCTGTACTGATTCTGTATTGAACAGATGTTGGAAGGAATTAGGCCAGTCTTAAGCCTGTGATTGAAACAGCATGTCATATAATGACTGTATATAGTTATTATCATTATCATAATTTAGTCAGTAAAGCAATAGAATTTCACAGCTAGAGTCGGGGATTAGATTAAATGAGATATCAACAGAGCAGCAAGACAGATACAGAGTTAAATATGGAAAAAGTGGTTTATTTGAGGTTCTATTCTAGGAGATTGTTTGCAAAGTTATTAAAATGACACTATTGTAGAAAGATTTACAGTGTATTCTGCAGCTTTAGTGGAATAGGGGATTAGGTTCAGCAGATTCCTCGATTGCTTGGGCCAGACAAAGGGAATTCAAATCTTATAGACTTACAAGGGTTATTAAGGTTTTGTTAAAAAGTGAATGGGACATCAGAGACAGCCAGTGACATTCATAGCCATGCTTTATGGACAACATAAACTAATTTTAAGTGCAAATTTATTTTGATTTCGGTTTTCTTCTCTCCCCCCCCCCCCCCCCCCCCCACTATGTTCTCTTCCCCCTCTCCCTATTTTCTCCTCTGCCTTGCTGAAGATATGAGCTCTTACTAGGGTACTATTGTATGGGTAACAGTAGCCTTCTGATGCCTTATCTAAGTGTCTGTTCTTTATCTGTGAACCTAGATAGTGAGCATTGGCTGACTATCTGACTGTCGAGCACTGTCGCAGCACAGCCCATGCTAATCTTCTCCTCGCTCAATATCTACACATATGCCCTTTCCAACAGGGATCACTAAACAGTAATGAGGAGCAGAAATCCCGGCAGATTTTTCCCCTTCCTAGGTTAGGGGCTCTGAGGCAAATTGTGGCACTTGACCACTGCCTTGACTGAGATCAGGCAACTTAGTACAGACTGGATTCAAATCTGAGACTTTCGAGTTTATATGGCTTAGTCACCGCTTTGGCTCCCTCAAGAAGGATGGCCAGATACCTGATGGCACCTGCTGTTAGTGGATTTATTTCCAGCAAGAAATCACTGCTTTCTGGATAGGAGAAAAGGGGCGGAAATCAACAAAACAAAAGAATTGCATCTCGGTTTCATTGACACACAACACATGGAGCTGGAAATGAAGGTGGTACCTTACCAGTCGCTGTATATTTAGAATGACAGGCCATTTATCATAGCTGACAGCAGGGCCAAGCACTTAGCTATGAGTGATACTTTTACAGAAATAAATTGATTTGATTTAATTAAAGACAGAATGTACAGGAGGATTAATCTACCGAAATGGAGACTGAAGCTGATGATGAACAGGCGCAGAAGAACACTGGCGGGGAGGGGTCCAAATAATAATTCATTGTTTTCATAATGATGGGTAGTCATTCAGTTTTTATTCTGAGTCAGAACTAACTAACACAGAATGCAGCCATCAGACATACTTTTCATGGTAATTACACATTTCAGAATGTGTGTTTTATCTGAAGCCGAAATTGTTGGATGCTAGCCTAACAAAATAAATATATTTAGTTATACAAACAGAAAATGCTGGAAATACTCAGCTGGTCAGGCAGCATCTGTGGTCAGGGAAACAGAGTTAACGTTTCAAGTTGATGACACTGGCCTGAAACGTTGGGCCAAAAATTCGGCCCTTCCCGGGTGAGTACGCGCTGTGTACTCACCCGTAAGGCGTCTCGAAGTGTTGGTTTCCTGCATGCACTGCGCATGCGCGGGAAACCAGAACGTCCGGTCTGGTGAAGGGGGCGGTTCCTAGGTGAACCGCGTGCGCGGGAGAGGCTGCGCGCACGCAGCAAACTTAGATTTTTTTTCAGGTTTCTACGGGAGGGTAAGTATTGACGAACCTACGCTTTTAAAAAGGAGGCGCAAGACCCGTTTTCAACAAGGTAAGTGGTTAATTAAGTATAATTTTAAAAAATTTTCAACAGGTTTATCTTTTTTAGATACTTTAAAGAAAGGTAAGTTTATTTTTATCACTTTTAAAAAGTATTTTAATTTTTTCAAAAATTTAAATTTTTGTTTAAAGTGGTTAATTTATTTAACTATAGTTAATTTATAAACGTGATTTTTAAAAAAATATTTTAAGTTTAGCTGTTCTTTTGGGGCCGATTTCAATTCACAGATTTGACAGCTCTTCCTGTCAAATCTATGAATGAAAGATGGTCTGCTGCCATTGGCTCTCCATGGCTCACGTGATCCCAGGGGTCGCATTGCACTAACTACGCCCCTGGGACACGCAAGCACTGCACGCCGGCTCTAGGAGCAGGACCAGGAGCTGAAGTTCCCGTGGGCCCAAAACACAACGGCAGGCGCGGTAGGTAAGTGCGCGCGCGATCCTTACCCCCGCGGCAAGCCGGAGAAGCGAATTTCTGGGCCGTTAACTCTGTTTCTCTCTCCACAGAGGCTGCCTGACTAGCTGAGTATTTCCAGCATCTTCTGTTTCTATTTCAGATTTCCAGCATCCGCAGTATTTTGCTTTTGTAAATATATTTGGTTACTTAGGTTACAACATGTATTTTGTAAGAACCCATTTCTGTTCTAATACATATACATAGATACATAGAAGATAGGAGCAGGAGTAGGCCATCCGGCCCTTCGAGCCTGCTCCGCCATTTAATGAGATCATGGCTGATCCTTCAATTCAGTATCCCGTCCCCGCCTTCTCTCCGTAACCCTTAACCCCTTTTGCCTGTAGAAATATATCTAATTCCCTCTTAAATATATTTAATGAGCTGGCGTACACTGCCCTCTGTGGCAATGAGTTCCACAGGTTCACCACTCTCTGAGTGAAGAAATTCCCCCTCATTTCTGTCCTAAATGGTTTAGCCCTTATCCTTAAATTATGTCCTCTAGTTCTGTTCTCACCCGCCAAGGGAAACATTCCTTCTGCATCTAATCTGTCTAGACCTGTCAGAATTTTATACACTTCTATGAGGTCCCCTCTCAATCTTCTAAACTCCAGTGTGTACATCCCTAAACTACATAGTCTCTCCTCATAGGTCAATCCCGCCATTCCTGGTATCAGCCTGGTGAATCGCCGCTGCACCCCCTCCATGGCAAGAACATCTTTCCTCAGATGAGGCGACCAAAACTGTACACAGTACTCGAGGTGTGGTCTCACCAGTGCCCTGTACAGCTGCAGCAAGGTATCCCTGTTCCTGTATTCCAACCCTTTTGCTATGAAGGCCAGCATACCGTTTGCCTTCTTGACCGCCTGTTGCACCTGCATGCTCGCCTTCAGTGACTGGTGTACAAGAACACCCAGGTCTCTCTGTACTTCCCCCTCTCCCAATTTATTGCCATTTAAATAATAATTTGCCCTCCCGTTCCTGCACCCAAGGTGGATAACTTCGCACTTGTCCACATTATAGTGCATCTGCCATTTATCCGCCCAATCACCCAGTCTGTCCAAATCGCTCTGGAGCTTCCTGGTCTCCTCCTCTGAGCCCACCCCCCCTCCTAGTTTAGTGTCGTCTGCAAATTTGGAAATGCTGCATTCGACTCCCTGATCCAGGTCATTAATATAAATTGTGAACAGCTGGGGACCCAGGACAGATCCCTGTGGTACCCCACTTGTTACTGCCTGCCATTCAGAAAATGAGCCGTTTATTCCAACTCTCTGTTTTCTATCTGACAGCCAGTTCTCTATCCACGTCAATACTTTCCCCTTTATCCCATGAGCTTCAATTTTCCATGCTAATCTTTTATGTGGGACCTTATCGAAGGCCTTTTGGAAGTCCAGGTACACCACATCTACTGGCTCTCCCCCATCTATTTTACCAGTTACTCCCTCAAAAAATTCCAATAGATTAGTCAAGCACGATTTACCCTTTGTAAATCCATGTTGACTCTGTCCTATCCTGTCCCCATTTGCTAAGTGCTCGGCTATTTCATCCTTAATGATGGACTCCAGCATTTTGCCCACAACTGATGTAAGGCTTACAGGTCTGTAATTACCTGCTTTTTCCCTACCCCCCTTTTTGAATAGTGGGGTAACGTTAGCTACCCTCCAATCCATGGGCACTGTTCCCGAGTCTAATGAATTCTGAAAAATCATGCTTAGTGCATCCGCTATCTCTAGGGCCACCTCCTTCAGTACCCTAGGATGCATGTTATCAGGCCCTGGGGATTTGTCCGCCTTCAATCCCTTTAGCTTCCTTAACACCATATCCTTAGAGATATTGATTTGCGTCAGTTCCTCCTTTGCCAATGTCCCTATTTTTCCCGATATCCCAGGGAGGTTTTTTGTGTCTTCCTTCGTAAAGACTGACCCAAAGTATGCATTTAGTTGGTCTGCCATTTCCTTATTTCCCATTATATATTCCCCCGTATCTGACTGCAATGGACCAACTTTGGTTTTCACCAGTCTTTTCCTCTTGATATACTTATAAAAGCTTTTGGAGTTAGTTTTTATATTTTCCGCCAGCTTGCTTTCGTAAGCTATTTTGCCCTTCTTGATTAAGCCCTTTGCCCTCCTTTGCTCTATCTTAAACTGTTCCCAATCTTCCGCTCTGGCGCGTTTTTTGGCTATTTTATACGCCCTATCTTTGGATTTTATGCTGTCTCTAATTTCCCCTGTTATCCACGGTTGAGTCACCTTTTTAGATTTCCTTTTATGCCAGATTGGTATAAACAATTTTTGCAATTTTGTCATTCTATCTTTAAATGCTTGCCATTGTTTATCTACCTCCAGTCCTCCCAGGAACGTTGTCCAATCAGACCTACTCAGTTCCCGTCTAATGGCATCATAATTCCCCTTGTTTAAATTCAGGACCTGAGTCTCTGAGTCAATTTCTTCGCTCTCCATTTCGAGTGAGAAATCGATCATGTTATGATCGCTCTGACCCAAGGGTCCCCGTACAACAAGATTACTAATTAGTCCCTTCTCATTGCACAGTACCCAGTCCAATATAGCCTGTTCCCGAGTTGGTTCCTCGACATATTGATCCAGATAACCATCCCTTAAACACTCAAGGAATTCCTCCTCCTCATTATTTTTACTGATTAGGCTAGTCCAATCTATATGTAAGTTAAAGTCACCTATGATGACAGCTGTGCTCTTATTGCACGCTTCTCTAATTTCCCTCGTGATGCCCTCCCCAACCTCTATTTTACTATTTGGAGGCCTATATACCACTCCTATTAATGTTTTTCGCCCCTCGCTATTTCTTAGCTCCACCCATATAGATTCTGTATTAACTGAGTTAATATCCTTCCTTTCAATTGCATTTATCCCCTCTTTTACCAGCAATGCTACCCCTCCTCCCTTTCTTTTTTGTCGATCCTTCCTAAATACTGAATACCCCTGTATGTTAAGCTCCCAGCCCTGCTCACCCTGCAACCATGTTTCCGTAATCCCAATTAGATCATAATTATTAACCTCTATTTCCACAGCTAATTCATCTACCTTGTTCCTGATGCTTCTCGCATTAAGGTATAAAACCCTCAGGCTTTTTTTATGCTCACATTTTTTATGAATTAGTTTGGCCCTTTGTTTTTTGTTCCTCTCCTTTTTACCATTTATTTCTGTCTGCCTTTCACTTTCCTCTATTTCACTACATGGGTTTCTAGCCCCCTGCCATACTAGTTTAAATGCTCCCGAACTGCTTTATCAAAATTTACCCCGAGAACCTCAGTTCCATCTTTGCACAGGTGTAGACCGTCCCTTTTGTATAGGTCACACCTACCACAAAACTGGTCCCAATGCCTCAAAAATTTAAAACCCTCCCTCTTACACCACTGCTCAAGCCACGTATTTAGCCTAACTATCCTGTTCTCTGTACTCTTACTAGCACGTGGCACTGGTAGTAATCCAGAGATTACTACCTTCGAGGTCCTACTTTTTAGCTTGGCTCCTAACTCCCTAAATTCTACTTGTAGGACCTCTTCCCTTTTTTTAGCTACGTCGTTGGTACCAACATGTATCACGACAACTGGCTGTTCCCCCTCCCCCTCCAGAATGTTCTGCACCCGCGCCGAGACATCCTTGACCCTTGCACCAGGGAGGCAAATTACCATCCTGGAGTCTCGGTCGCGACCACAGAAACTCCTATCTATTCCCCTTACAATCGAATCCCCTATTACTATAGCCCTGCCACTCTTTTTCCCTCCCTTCTTTGCAACAGAGCCAGTCATGGTGCCATGAGCCTGGCTGCTGGTGCCTTCCCCCGATGAGTCATCCCCCCCGACAACAGCACCTAAGGCGGTGAACCTGTTGCTGAGGGAGACAACCCCAGGGGATTCCTGCACTACCTTCCTGCCCTTGCTCTGCCTTTTGGTCACCCATGTACTATCTACTCTGGCCTTAACCTGCGGTGTGACCAACTCACTAAATGTGCTATTCACAACCCTCTCAGAATCGTGGATGCTCCAAAGTGAGTCCATCCGCAGCTCAAGGGCCGTCATGCGGTCCCACATGAGCTGCAGCTGGACACACTTCCCGCACACATGGTTGTCAGGGACACAGGAAGCGTCCCTGATTTCCCACATGTTACAGGAGGAGCATGACACAGGTCCGAGCTCTACTGCCATGACTTAACCCTTATATTACTTATTAATTTTCTAGTTTTAGTTTATTTATTGACTTTTGTTTTCCCGAAGCTTACTTAGACCAATGTATACTGTACTCCTCTTATTCCTTTTTAAACTAACCAAATCGCACTAGTTTTAGTTGTACTTTCTAGGAAGGTTTGAGGAAAGTACTTACCAGTTAGTCTTACCTCCCTGGTCTTTCGCTGACTTCCCGGTCTTGTGTCCCCTTGGTCCTACGCCGACTTCCCGCTCCTCCCGGTTCCTGCTCTGCTGAAAAGAAACTGAGACCAAAAAATTTGTGACCTCTGTTTTTAGACTGCTAAAAGACTACTAGGTTAGAGGAGGAGGGCGGGTGGGGGTTCCTACTCTGTAGGAACTCGGGTTTAAGCCACCACCCTCCTTAAATGCCGCTCCAACCAGGTCCGCTCCTCCTTCCCCGCTGCCGACCGCTCTGTGGGAGAAAAAGAAAGAAAGGCTCCTCCTCCGCCGCTGTCGACGCTGGTCTGAGGCCTACCTGAGCCTCGGGGCTCCCTTTATCGACTCGCCGCCGCTCCCGCCGCTCCAACCAGGTCCGCTCCTCCTTCCCCGCTGCCGACCGCTCTGTGGGAGAAAAAGAAAGAAAGGCTCCTCCTCCGCCGCTGTCGACGCTGGTCTGAGGCCTACCTGAGCCTCGGGGCTCCCTTTATCGACTCGCCGCCGCTCCCGCCGCTCCAACCAGGTCCGCTCCTCCTTCCCCGCTGCCGACCGCTCTGTGGGAGAAAAAGAAAGAAAGGCTCCTCCTCCGCCGCTGTCGACGCTGAAGCTCAATGGAAGCTCGAGGAGCAACACCTCATCTTGATTAGGCACTTTACAGCCTCCCGGACTCAACATCGAGTTCAACAATTTCAGATCATAACCACCACTCCCATTTTTTTGGATGGCAGTTGTTGATGGTTCTGCTATTCCAATTTACACCTCTTCTGGACCCACCTTTTGTTTCTTTACTTGTCCCATTACCATCTCCTTTTTCCTTGCACCATCATCATTTGCCATTTAATCTCTCCTGCCCTCCACCCTATCACAGACCTTCCCTTTTGTTCTTTCCTCCCCCACCCCCTTTCCCTGCCTCTGTATTTGACCTCACAAAGGCCTTCAACACTGTCAACCATGAGGGATTATGGAGTGTCCTCCTCAAATTCGGCTGCCCTCAAAAGTTTGTCACCATCTTCCGCCTGCTTCACGACGACATGCAAGCCGTGATCCTGACCAACGGATCCACCACAGACCCAATTCACGTACGGACCGGGGTCAAGCAAGGCTGTGTCATCGCACCAACGCTCGTCTCGATCTTCCTTGCTGCAATGCTCCATCTCACCCTCACCCGCTGGAGTGGAGCTAATTTACAGAACAAACGGGAAACTGTTCAACCTCCGTTGCCTCCAGTCCAGATCAAAGGTCGTCCCATCCTGTCATCGAATTACAGTATGCAGACGACGCTTGCGTCTGCGCACACTCGGAGGTCGAACTCCAAACCATCGTCAACACCTTCACTGAAGCGTACGAGAGCATGGGCCTTACACTAAACATCCGTAAGACAAAGGTCCTCTACCAACCTGCCCCCGCCACACAGTACTGTCCCCGGATTATCAAAATCCACAACGAGGGCTTCGACAACGTGGACCACTTTCCATACCTCGGGAGCCTACTGTCAGCAAGGGCAGACGTCAATGACGAAGTCTAACACCGTCTTCAGTGTGCCAGTGCAGCCTTCGGTCGCCTGAGGAAGAGAGTGTTTGAAGACCAGGACCTCAAACCCGGCACTAAGCTCATGGTCTACAGAGCAGTAGTGATACCCGCCCTCCTGTATGCTTCTGAGACATGGACCATGTACAGCAGGCACCTCAAAGCACTGGAGAGGTACCACCAACGCAAATCCATTGGCAGGATAGGCGCACCAACGTCAGTGTTCTCGCTCAGGCCAACATCCCCAGCATCGAAGCTCTGACCACGCTCGATCAGCTCCGATGGACGGGTCACATCGTCCGCATGCCCGATACGAGACTCCCAAAACAAGCGCTCTACTCGGAGCTCCGACATGGCAAGAGAGCCCCAGGTGGGCAGAGGAAACGCTTCAAGGACACCCTCAAAGCCTCCTTGAAAAAGTGCAACATCCCCACCGACAACTGGGAATCCCTGGCCCAAGACCGCACAAAGTGGAAGAGAAGCATCCGGGAAGGCGCCGAACACCTCGAGTCTCTTCGCCGGGAGCAAGCGGAAGCCAAGCGCAAACAGCAGAAGGAGCGCACGTCAACCCAAGCACCCCACCCACCCGCCCCTTCAACCACCGTCTGACCCACCTGTGACAGAGACTGTTGGTCCCGCATTGGACTCATCAGTCACCTGAGAACTCATTTTTAGTGTGGAAGCAAGTCATCCTCGGCTCCGAGGGACTGCCTAAGAAGAAGAAGAAGATTTGCTTAAAACCTGTTACCTCTCTAATTTTTTCCAGTTCTGATGAAAGGCCATCAACCTGAAATGTTAACTTTCTCTCTCCACAGCTGCTGCCTGACCAGCTGAGTATTTCCAGCATTTTCTGTTTTTATTTCAGATTTCCAACATCTGCAGTATTTTGCTTTTATAAATATATTTAGTTACTAAGGTTACAACATGTATTTTGTAAGAACTGATTTCTATGTTTTTCCCAATTCTCTCCTCTTCTGAAGGCACTATTATTTTGGGGTGGGGGATACATTTCCACAGGCACCTATAGCCCTTTGGTACCTTGTTCAAGTAACCATTCATCATTCATGAGCATACACAGTGACTGTCTGCAGGTTATTTGACCGTGGAGGATATCAAAGCCAAGCTGACATTAGTTGACATTCACAAATGCACACTTTCAAGCAGGAGTCGCTGAATAGCAATTTATCAGGTCTTTATGCAACTGGAGGTAATACCACCATCCATCACTGCCCTAGTGCAGAGGGTGGGATGCCTGCATCTGTAAGCTTTTTATTTCGACTGGCATTAAATTGGCAGCAAGACCAATTCTTTTGAAACAATTTGGAATAAATTTATCAAACACACACACATGCACATAGCCTATTGGACAAAACAATCAGTCCACTGGTATCCTATGGACTCTACTTGATTACAACAGGTAAGGTCATGGGTTACAGATTTAAACAGACTTGTACTTCCCTCTGAGTCAAGCAATGCACGTGACCTTCTTCCTCGCTTCTTGGTCTGGTCTGTAGAGGGGGGGCTTCCTGCTTTTCTGCGTGGTCATCGAGAGAGAGAGAGTCTTTGGGTTCCTTCTTTTATATCTTTTAAAGTCCATTGTCTCTAGTATAAATTGCTAAATCCCCAGGATTGGGTCTTAGTTTCATGGCAGTTCTTAATTGGCTTCCCTTACCCATGTGTCTGTCTACAGAGGCTGGTGCCATTTCTTGATTAAGTTAATCGTTTTGTTAACACCTTTTAATGGCTCTGAGTTTCGATGGTAAGTTTCGATGGGTTTTCGATGCTGTCTCTGTGGGGGTTATCTCGTTATGCAGGTTTCTTTTGTTAAGTTTCGCGCCGTTGCCTTGAGCCCCGCCCACCCAGGGGAGATCCATACACATTAAATTCATCTTTATTACACACATCTTATATTAATCGTCTCCAGTCCATCACACATCATCATTTTGACAAAACAAACATTTTTATTAACATAGAAACATAGAAACATAGAATCTAGGAGCAGGAGTAGGCCATTCGGCCCGTCGAGCCTGCTCCGCCATTCGATACGATCATGGCTGATCATCCAAATCCAGTACCCTGTCCCTGCTTTAATCCCCACAGTACACATATCCCACCCTACCCCCGTAACCCCACGTATTTAATTCCCCCTAACATATCCCATCCTATCCCCATAACCCCACATATTTAATCCCCCCTAACACTAAGGGTCAATTTATCATAGCCAAATCAACCTAACCCACACATTCTTACACATCGCCCCATGGTTTGGCAGCAACTGGGTCACTGTGCCAGACAGTCACTAAATAGCAATCTGCAGTGGGAACTCCAGCTGATCCTTTTTCACTCCCTCGCCCAGGAACAATGAAGTCAGTAGCACCTCAATTACTGCCATAGCTGAGATCAAGCAACTCAGCACAGACCAGGACTTGAATGTCGGATCTGTATGAGTTGGTACTATTACACCACTAGTCCATCAGGGGAATTACTTCTAATTAACTTCTTTTCGGTTCTAGTTAGGGTTATGCCATCTGCTACTGTCACACATGACCCTCAACTGGGATCATGGGACGGTTAGGGCTATAAACTTCCCTGTTGACACATCAATGTTGTTTCATGGATGATAGGATTTACATTTCTGTTGGGAGGTAGGGATCCTGGCAGCTTTTTCATCAAACTGGATTGAGTACTCAGGTCCTATTGCTCCATTTGGCTACCTAATCAGGAAATGTGATACTCAGTCAAGGCAATCAAGGTAGCCGATACACACATGCAAAATTCTTCAGTTTGGGCATCAATGCTGACCAGTGCAAGTGATACTGGACATCCTCAGCTAACCTGCAAAGCAAATGCCCCCCTCTCCCACCCAGCGGCCTGACATAGCGCCAAGCCATTAAGTCTAGTCGGTTCACTTGTTGGTTTGTGCTGAGTTAGCTGCTCTCAGCTTGTTCAATATTAGTGGTGCTGCAATTGGTCTCAACACTCCTGGGCAGAGGAAGGGGAAGAAATCAGCCAGGGTTCCCACTCCTGATTATTACTTGGAGGAGGTGGTTGCATGAAAGAAAGTGAATACAGTGTGAAGTGTGAAAGAAGTTACCAAAAAGTGGAATTTATTCCATCAGTAACCAGAAACAAGCAGAATGTCATTTGTGCCAGTTTTGAGGGCGGAAACAAGTGCTGCGTGTGTGAGTGTAAGTAGAAGGAGGTGTGGTGCAGTCACACGTTCTGATTGAAGGAGAGGCATGTGCAGCAGGAGAGGGAAGGATTGGTAGTGCTGTAAAATAGATGTGAAGACAGAATTCTTACCGTGGCAGTCCTGGTGAGATCATTGAATTTTTTTCCTGCACTGCAGCCAGGTCCTGGGGATGATATCACAAGCATTAACATTCTCAGCCACCTCTTTCCATGTCTGTTGGCTGATTTGTATTGGGAACCATCTGCTATTGGAAGGATGAGGACCTCCTTCCTGGCCCTCACTTGCTCTACCAGCATCACAAAAACAGGTGCCCTGGCCGTCAACCTTTTTCCTTCAGCTTATACAAACACACTTCCCACAAACCACCACTTGAATGTCACCGCCTCTTTAAGATGCACAGTCTGGTTTTATCAAGTGTCAGGATGGCCAGATTTCCCATCCTCCCAGGGAGATTCATGCTTGCAGCCTGCCTGTCAAATTTAAATGAGGCCCAACTATCAAAATGGTTTGGGCCTTCCGACAATGTCATCAGGCTCCACCCACCTCCCGCCCAATATGCACTCTAAACTAAAATCAGGGCCATTATATCTTGATTTCCTCTGTAGCTTTCAATGAAGCAATGAAAGTCTTGTTTCTGTCAATTCTTCAAAGACGCCTGCCCCTTGTAAATCTAATAACCTTTGGTGCTCCAAGTTTAATCCCCTTCAAGTATTAACAATTTGGCCTCACTATTTCCTATAACCTCAAGTGGAACTCTCACTGCTTCTAACTAATTTGGTTTCTTCTTTCATGCCAAACATTTCGGGCTGGATTTTCAATGACCCGTGGAGTCGGGTTTGGAGGCGTGTGGTGGGTTAAAATTGCGAAAAGTGGTGGGCGGACCCGATCCTGCCTCCATTCCGCCTCCACGCAATTTTGATGAAATCGTGTGCGGTGGTCCCATCTCCGTCCCGCCTCCAAGAGGCGGGAGAGGCCATTAAAGCCCTTAACAAGCCCTAAATTGGCTCTGTAATGCTATTTTGAAACGTTTTAGCTAGTTTAACCCTTTTCCAACGTGAAGTACGCCTGATGTGAAACACTCCAGTGAAACCTGACGGGAGCACAAGTGGATAGCTGACTATCAGCTGCAGGTCCACTATTACAACGGAGATGTGATGAAGGTAGCAGTAGTATTAGGTCTGAAAGTCGCCTCTGATGCTGCTGCATTGAATGTCTTCAGAGACTGCCTGGCCTTTGCTGTGAGAGGACCTGGATGCAAAACAAATTCATTCATTCTCTCTCTCTGATGCTGCTCATTTTGCATCCAGGTCCTCTCACAGCAAAGGCCAGGCAGTCTCTGACCTGCAATGCAGCAACAATGATGACATCATCAGAGGCGACTTTCAGACTGAAACCACTAATTGGTTCATGGGTTCCCACATGCTGGAACTCAATTGCCCAATTAAGTGAAAATTGCATCAATCTCCCACATCCAATTGCAGTCGGGTGGATAACACGAAATGCAGATGACACGACCCCAACCCGACCCCAGTATCAAAACCCAGCCCTACCTTTCCTCTCAGCAACTCTCAGCTTTCTGTGAAACCACTGACACTTCGGTAAATCATGGGGAAGGTGGGGCGGTTGGGGGTGGGGGGTGGGGGGCGGACGTGGGGTTCGGTAGGGTTTCGTGCATTATTACTTATCATAGAATCATGGAGCACAGAAGGAGGCCATTCGGCCCATCATGTCAGTGCGGGGTCTCTGAAAGAGCTCTCCCACTCCCCTGTTCTTTCCCTGTAACCCTGTAAATTACTGATTTTCCAGTATATGTTCAATTCCCTTTTGAAAGTTACTATTCAATCTGCTTCCACCACCCTTTCAGGTAGTGCATTCCAGATCTTATAAATTATAAAGTTGTCCTTTTCATAATGTCACAAGTTCAAATTGAGGCAATCAGTGATTGATATGTTTTTGACTTAAGCGACTTAAATGCTGGTTTACTGAAGTACGATACGTTGCAAAGAAAAATTCTTAGAATTAAATATTTCATAAATTGAAAGCAGTGAGGAAACTTCTTTTATTTATTTCAGATTTCAATATTTTAATTAAAAGGCTGAGACAAAAGGGACACAGCTGACATTAACATCTGGTAAATCTGTCTAGTTTTTAAACAATAAAAATTATTTATGAAACATAACATTTGATGTTCACTTCTACTGTAATGGATGATGAGGTCCCAGTAGGTTAGCATCTCAATATTTTAACATGGTGATGAAGCAACCGCTCAATCTGTTGCCTTGGTCGAGAGTCAAAAGTGCTTTTCACGAAATTACTCTGTAAACAAGGTCACTGTTCTTTCAAGGACCCCTGATCCTGATATCTCTTTTACTGACCTTAAACCCCATGCTTTCCTGTTACAGGTGCCCCTATTATTGACCTCGAACCCCCTCTTTCCTCATTAATGATCCTTCTTTTGATAACCTTGGACTCTTGCTTCCTCAGTAGTGATACTCCTATCGCCAACTTTGTGAGGATGAGAGGCTCAGTGGACATTTGTGGGGTTCAGACCTATTACTTTTGAATAGATAACTCAAGGGCTCTACTAACTGAGCTGTCCCAGGCATCTTTAGCAATACATTAAGAGATGGTCTAATAAGGATCATAAATAGGATTATTGTAAATAGGATTTCTATTACATACTGTGAGTAACTGAGTTAAAGTAGATGGGCTGCTAATCCACTTCCTTGTATACAGCCCAGGTTAATTAGAATCACTGGGCTAGAAATTGGAAACTTTAGCGCCGACAGCTTCTGCCCACTTCCGGCACGGAACGTGGCGGCCGCCATATTGGGCAGGTCGGCAGCGCTGCAGTTGTCTGCGCTCGCCTCATATATTTTATTGATCAAGAGCGTGATGTCAATCGGTGTGCAATGCTGCATTGACGCACGCTGAGCGAATTTGGACGTCACCGCTCCTTTTAAACCCTCTCCAAAGCACACCCGTGCGTGCAGCCTGTGCCAGTGCGTAGACCCGGGAGAAAGCGGCGGAGATCTATAGATCTCGGAGAAGTCTTCAATAACTATGCAGAGTATGTGCAGCCCCACTGAACCCAGGCTCTGTGACAGGTTTGCATTCTTCACTGATCACTGTTTCAAATAATTTTGACATTGTTTGCACTAGATCAGAAAATTTATGGCACATGTAGCATGAGTTTTCATGACTTCAATTATTTGGAATGGCAAACTGCTAGAATGATGCCACCCAAATTGCAGTCATTTAATCAGTTAATGATGACTTTTTTTGATTAATAATTGTTCTTGGCAAATTAGCCGGCTAAATATTTGAGAGTGTCAGCAGTTGAATTAAACATAGATTTCAGCTAAACTGCATTCTTTAAAATCTGACAGATTAGTGTATTTTCAGGCTTTGATTTATCTTGCATACCCCGTCTGCCAACCTACAAAACACGAGAAACATAACCGGAAACATTTCACTTCACTTTCATAAATCGCGATTTCCTGATAACGTCGCTCAGATAGTTTTGCACCTGACCTTCGGCCTCCTGCTGATCTTACCACCTGAAAGAGCGCGTGTGCGGTAGGTTCTGCGCTGTGCTCATTTAAATCAGCAGGCAGCACCAAAATAACAGTGCCGCCTGCGCTCGGTTTACGGGCGGGACTTAACCTCAGCCCGCAGTGGCACCGCCCGTTTTCGGGCTTTACCGAATTTCTAGGCCATAGAATCATAGAATAGCACAGAAGGAGGCCATTCAGCCCATCGAGTCTGCGCCGGCTCTTTCGAAGAGCAATCCAGTTAGTCCCACTCCCCGCTCTTTCCCCATATCCCTGCAATTTTTTCTCCTTCAAGTATTTATCCAATTCCCTTTTGAAGGCTACTATTGACTCTGTATCCACCACCCCATCAGGCAGTGCATTCCAATTACTAATCCGTTGTGTAAAAAAGTTTTTCCTCATGTCGCCTTTGGTTCTTTTGGCAATCACCTTAAATCTGTGCCCTGTGGTTATCGACCCTTCAGCCATTGGAAACAGTTTCTCTTTATTTACTCTATCTAAACCCTTCATGATTTTGAACACCTCTATCAAATCTCCTCTTAGCTTCTCAGCTCTAAGGAGAACAACCCCAGCTTCTCCAGTCTATCCATGTAACTGTAATCCCTCATCCCTGGAACCATTCTAGTAAATCTCTTCTGTACCCTCTCCAAAGCCTTCACGTTCTTCCTAAAGTGTGGTGCCTAGAATTGGACACAATACTCCAGCTGGGGCCGAACTAGTGTTTTATATAGGTTGAGCATAACTTCCTGGCTTTTGTACTCTCTGCCTCTATTTATAAAGCCCAAGATCCCGTATACTTTATTAACTGCTTTGTTAACCTGTCCTGCCACCTTCGAAGATTTGAGCACAAACACCCCCAGGTCGCTCTTCTTGCACCCCCTTTAGAATTGTACCATTTAGCATGTACTGTCTCTCCTCATTCTACCTACCAAAATTTTTCTACACTGAGTTTCATCTGCCATGTGTCCGCCCACTACTCCATGTCCTTATGATAGACCTTCTGTCTAATGATCATTGGCTGAGACTGTCTCCTCTGGATAACATTTTGTCGAGCCACTTCTACTGGCATCAAATCAATGGTCAAAAAAGCACAACTTTGTTGGGTTGGCCACACAATGTTACAATGCTGCACAATATGTTTTAAAGCAATTTCACCCCATTAAGCCCTTTTCCTTCATGAATTTCTCAAAGATCATATTAGTTAGGTGCTCTCTGCCATACATACCTGAGGTCTTCATACTGCACATAGTAATAGCCTAGATGTGTTTGTAAATTAGATTGTAGGAATGTGGTACCCCGCAAAGTGTTAGCCTGCAATATTATGTTTAAAGGAAATCTTAGAAATGTGTCTTTTTGGGTTCAGGTTTACTTAATGACCTCCTATTGCTTTTATCATTGGGCTGTGCCCAGTAACACATGATGGGATAATATATGGAGACAGCAATGATTGATAGGAGTGCCACTTAGCACTAAATCTTCTTTAATGGGCAGTAATAAAGTCAAATGTTTGCCTGGTATGGGATGCCAATCACAGTCCTTGGGGAAGGATGTCAAGTTACCACACTACTGAGCCAAATATATGGTATAATTAAGACATCATTACACTCTGGCCAGGTGCTGCTACAGAGATCAGACCATTCAACTCACTCTGAGGGCAGATGGGGTCTCGGTTTAACACCTCATCTGAACAGAGGGATCTAGATAAGTTCATTAGTTGGGCTGAGAAATGACAAAAGAAATTTAATGCCATCAAATACAAATGACAATGCAAAATCATCGAGCAGAAACTGATAGCCAAGTTACGCACCCATGAGGACGGCCTCAACCGGGATCTCGGGTTCATGTCACGCTACAGAACGTGACTCGACATCGTTGTCTGGTTTCCCAGTTTTTAAAAAAAAGTTAAAAGCCTAACTGCAGACGGCAGCATTTGACACGTTGGACCCCCTGTGACCCACCTCATTGTCTTAGCTGTACTCTGCTGTGTCTTTGATGTAATGCCTCCCTGATGGATTGTATCTCTGCAGACACATTGTTCTCTGTCTATATATACTGTGTAATCAATTTATATTCCCTCACTGTACCTGATGAAGGAGCAGAGCTCCGAAAGCTCATAATTTCAAATAAAACTGTTGGACTATAACCTGGTGTTGTGCGACTTCTCATTTTTATCAAATACAAAGTGATGAGTCTAGTGAAGAACCATAAACATTGGAACAATAACTGGTGTAACTTTACAGGACACAGCACAGAGAAGAATTTGGAGGTATTGGAGGAACAGATCATTGAAGCTCAGTGGTAAATAAGGAAAATGGGTTCTTGGATTGTACAGTGCATGGAATAGAACACAAACCATAGGATGTAAAACTGAGCCTACACAGGGCATTAGTTCGTCCCCACCTGGGGCATTGTGTGCAATTCTGGTTGCCACATTACAGCGAGGACATCATGGCAATGGAAAAGGTAAAGCAAAGGGCTATCCATCTGTTACCTGGCATCAGACACCTGCGTTACAAGGATAGACTGCAGAAGCTGAATTTGTCCACACTAGAAAAGATAAGATTGAGAGGGGATCTGGGAGAGGTCCCAGCGGATTGGAAAACCGCAAATGTAACACCCCTATTCAAGAAAGGAGGGAGGCAAAAAAACAGGAAACTATAGGCCAGTTAGCCTAACATCTGTCATTGGGAAAATGCTGGAATAATTAATAAGGAAGTAATAGACAGTAAATAACATTTAGAAAATCATAATACAATCAAGCAGAGTCAACATGGTTTTATGAAAGAGAAATCGTGTTTGACAAATTTACTTGAGTTCTTTGAGGATGTAACGAGCAGGGTGGATAAAGGGGAACCAGTAGATGTAGTGTATTTGAATTTCCAGAAGGCATTCGATAAGGTGCCACATAAAAGGTTACTGCACAGGATAAGAGCTCGCAGGGTTGGGGGTAATATATTAGCATGGATAGAGGATTGGCTAACTAACAGAATACAAAGAGTCGGGATAAATGGGTAATTTTCCGATTGGCAAACTGTAACTAGTGGGGTGCCACAGGGATCAGTGCTGGGGCCTCAACTATTTACAATCTATATTAATGACTTAGATGAAGGGACCGTGTGTACTGTAGCCAAATTTGCTGATGATACAAAGATAGGTGGGAAAGCAAGTTGTGAAGAGGACACAAAGGGCTGGATTTTCAATGACCCATGGAGTCGGGTTTGGAGGCGTGTGGGGGGTTAAAGTTGCAGATTCGGGGGTCCCGACTCCATTCCGCCTCCACGCAATTTTGACAAAATCGGTCGCGGGGTTCCTGACTCCGTCCCGCCTCCAAGAGGCGAGAGAGGCCATTAAAGCCCTTAACAAGCCCTAAATTGGCTCTGTAATGCCATTTTGAAACGTTTTAGCTAGTTTAACCCTTTTCCGACGTGAAGTACGCCTGATGTGAAACACGCCAGTGAAACCTGGCGGGAGCACAAGTGGATAGCTGACTATCAGCTGCAGGTCCACTATTACAACGGAGATGTGATGAAGGTAGTAGTAGTATTGTGATGAAGGTAGTAGTAGTATTAGGTCTGAAAGTCGCCTCTGATGCTGCTGCATTGAATGTCTTCAGAGACTGCCTGGGAGGACTTGGTTGCAAAAAAAATTCTCTCTCTCTCTCTCTGAGTTGCTGCTCATTTTGCATCCAGGTCCTCTCACAGCAAAGGCCAGGCAGTCTCTGACCTGCAATGATGACATCATCAGAGACGACTTTCACACTGAAACCACTAATTGGTTCATGGGTTCCCACATGCTGGAACTCAATTGCCCAATTAAGTGAAAATTGCATCAATCTCCCACATCCAATTGCAGGCGGGTGGATAACACGAAATGCGGATGACACGACCCCAACCCGCCCCAGTATCAAAATCCAGCCCAATGAGTTTGCAAAGGGATATAGACAGGTTAAGTGAGTGGGCAAAAATTTGGCAGATGGAGTATAATGTGGGAAAATGTGAGGTTATCTACTTTGGTAGGAAAAATAAAAAAGCAAATTATTATTTAAATGGAGAGAGACTACATAATGCTGCGGTACAGAGGGATCTGGGGGTCCTTGTACATGAAACACAAAAAGCTAGCATGCAGGTACAGCAAGTAATTAGGAAGGCAAATGGAATATTGGCCTTTATTGCAAGGGGGATGGTGTATCAAAGTAGGGAAGTCTTGCTACAACTGTACAGGGCGCTGGTGAGACCACACCTGGAGTACTGCGTGCAGTTTTGGTCTCCTTATTTAAGGAGGGATATACTTGCATTGGAGGCAGTTCAGAGAAGGTTCACTAGGTTAATTCCTGAGATGAAGGGGTTGTCTTATGAAGAAAGGTTGAGCAGGTTGAGCCTATACTCATTGGAGCTTAGAAGAATGAGAGGTGATCTTATTAAAACATATAAGTTTCTGAGGGGACTTGACAGGGTAGATGCAGGGAGGATGTTTCCCTTTGTGGGGGAATCTAGAACTAGGGGGCACAGTTTCAGGATAAGGGGTCGCCCATTTAAAACGGAGATGAGGAGGAATTTCTTCTCGTAGACGGCCGTGAATCTTTAAATTCCCTACCCCAGAGAGCTGTGGAGGCGGAGTCATTGAATATATTCAAGGCAGAGATAGACATATATTTGAGCTACAGGGGAGTCAAGGGTTATGAGGAGTGGGCAGGAAAGTGGCGTTGAGGCCAAGATCAGATCAGCCATGATCTTATTGAAAGTCTGGGCAGGCTCGAGGGGCGAATGGCCTACTCCTGCTCCTATTTCTTATGTTCTTATGTTAATGAGGCAGTCAAGATACATAAGAGTACCAACAAGTTGAAGCCTGAAACCTTTACCGTGGCCCAAGAATGACAACAGGTGACACAGGATGAAGTTCAGAAAATGGACACAGAGGACACTATTTGACACAGAGGGTGGTGAATTTTGGAATGGATTACATAGGGAGGTAATCAAGGCTCCCTTTTTAAGACAAAGTTGGACAGATATTTGGTGAGTAATGGTTTTAAATTTCATTCACATATGTTATATTGCATTATTTCTCTCAGGTTAATACTGTAATGTTTATATTACTGGCCCCTCTTGTTTTGGGTCCTTGATTCACTTGTACAGGGCCTTCCTGTTGCGTATTTCCTCCTGCCAGTGACATCAAAGAGAGCATGTGCATTCTGTTCTTGAACTCTGGCTGACGTCAGCCAGATAGACTGAAATAATCTTTCCTGGTTGTGTACATTCACCTTTTTCTATGTAGTGTGATTTGCTAAGTACTATAATTTTGTATAAAAACTCTTGGAGGCTAATTCCTGAGTCGATCTGACTAACAATAAATTACGGACTGCAATAAAACACTTGACCTACATTTTACCAAATCATTGCTAATTTTGTAAGGAATAAAAGTGGGAATTGTTATTTTTTATATATCAGGAGGCTGCTGAAAATTGTTTCTAGCAGGATTGTCTAGATGTGGATTTGACTGTTCAAGCATCATCTGGCCCTTACTAAAATTGTATGCAGAATGTACTATCCATACTGGAGTATGAGAAGAGTCAAAATTTTACAGCTAACAGCAAAACTAAAGATATGCGAACTTAAAAAGATTAAGGGGGAAAAATTCGTCCTGTTAGCGCCTCCCATTAGCGCCAAGATGGTGCGAATGGGGCGAGGCGAATCCAGTGCTGCACACCAAATTTAGCCCCCTGTAGTGTCACTAGTAAGAGCTATCACCAGGAATGTCAACGCCAGGTAGATTGTGACATCAGTGAGTGTGCAATGCTCACTGACCGCCCGATTTGCAAAATCGATTCTTGCCACTTACCTCACCGCCTGGAGTAAACGCCGACAGGGAGAGCTGGCGTGCAACACCAGAAAGCTGGCTCCAGGGATGTTATTTAAAGGGATCATCAGTAATCACTCGTAGCTGTCAGTTTAGTGTGGTTTCAGTTTTTTTTTTGTTATTTTCACCCACTGCAACAGTTTCATTCAGTAATTTCAAGGTTCTTTTATATCAGGAGTCTTCTGGCAACTAAAAAGTAGCTACATTTAGTGTTCAAAGATTCAAATTGCTACACTTGGTTACATTAATGGGGGCTGTACTGGTAGTCGACGTCGCCCTCCAGGATCTACAGCGGAGGGAGCGGAGGCAGTGAGAAAGACTGGAACATGTGTCCAGAGGGAGGAGGAGGGCCATCAGGGCTCTCAACAGGAGGCCTTACCCTCCGAGGGTATTCCGAGAGCACTTCTCCTACCTCCAATTAAGCGAGGAGCAGTGTATTAGAAGGCTTCACTTCACCAAGGAGGTGGTCACTGAACTCTGCCACCTCCTGTAACCAGACCTCCAGCCTCAGATCAGGGCAATCATGGCTCTCCCAGTGACAGTCAAGGTCACTGTCGCCCTCAATTTCTTCACCAGCGGATCCTTCCAGTCTGCAACAGGAGATATAGCTAACATCTTGCAGTTCGCCGTCCATCGCTGCATCCGGGAGGACACAGAGGCTCGCTACAGTAGGAGAAGGGACTACATTTCCTTCCCCATCCCCAGAGAGAAGCAGGACGAGTGTGCATGTGGCTTTGCCAGGATAGCGGGATTCCCCATGGTGCAGGGCGGCATTGACTGCACCCACGTGGCTTTGCGGGCACTGCATAACAATCCTGACATCCTCCATAACCACAAAGACTACCATTCACTTAATGTGCAGTTGGTGCGCGACCACCCACAGCGAATCCTCACCGTCAATGCCCGCTATCCTGGCAGCAGCCATGATGCCTTCATCCTGCGCCAGCACTCTTCCAGCCACCACATCAAGCTTGCGGCTGGCTGCTCGGAGACAAGGGCTATCCACTCTCCAGCTGGCTCATAAACCCCCTCTGCAATCCCAACACTCCTGCCCAGCAGTCATATAATGAGAGCCATGCTGCCACCAGTAACATCATTGAGCAGACCATCGGCCTGCTGAAGCAATGGTTCCGCTGCCTTGACCGCTTGGGAGGAGCCCTCCAGTACTCGGCTGAGCGGGTGTCCCATTTCGTGGTGGTCTGCTGCATGCTCCACAACTTGGCCATCATGAGGGCCCAGCCCTTGCCACCAGGGATTGCGGGACCACCTCAGGAGGAGGAAGAGGGAGAAGAGGAGGAGGACGAGGACGAGGAGAAAGACGAGAAGGACGAGGAGGAGGAGGAGGTAGAGGAGCGAGGGAGGAGGCAGCCACTCAATCGGCCTTCCGGAAGGGCGGTCGAATGAATTAAACCCCAGACCCCCATTGCTCACCACATCCCCATCATTCCATTCCTGTTGCACACCATATCACAGCGCACAGCTAAAATGAGATACACCACAAAAGAATCCAAACTGAATTAATAAATTTATCAAAAATTAGTGAACACATATTTAGACCAAAAGTATTAACTATTTACCCTTGTGCAATCCCTTAGTGCCTCTCGTTACTGTGCCTTTGCCGACTCTAGTGCTCCTACGAAGTGTTGGCCCAGTGGCTGCAGCAGGGCTGGTGGAAGGCTGCTGAGTGTCTGTGCGGGAGACTTCAGATGGCCTTGCAGGACACCCTTGACCAGCTCTGGACCTGGAAGGCCCGGCTGTAGACTGCACCACCTCAGCATGGGCGGCAGCAGTCTGGGTTAGCTGGATGACAGGCAGCGACAAGGGCACTGGTGGAGTGGCAGTGGTGGGAGCAGGATTGCTGTCATCCTGGGAGAGGACAGCAGGAGCCTGCTCCACTGACCCACTGCCACTCCCCCAGGGCAGCACCTCATCATCCCTAGCAAGCTGTTGGAGCACAGATTGCTGGCCTGCTGCGACACCGTGAAAGCCCCGGTCGATGGTGGTAGACCCAGCCATGATGGCAGCAATCAGAGCTTGCGTGGCATCAAGCTGAGACTGCATGAGAGCAGTCTGAGATTGGATACCACAAAGCATAGTCTGCATTACAGCACTAAGACGTTGCGTCACTTCCGCCTGTGCTGCAATGGAAGCTGCCAGATCGCTCATCACACGCAGCATCAGGTCTGGGTCGCCACGGCCTCTCTGGGAGTCTACCATCCTTTGCAGACTGGAAATGATGCGCACAGAGCCTTGTGCAATGTTGGAGGCGGACTCCTCCGCGCTCCTTATCATTACTGAAAGGCTCTCGGGCACCCTTGCCATTGCACCTATCATCTCCGTGTGCATGCTCATCACCCTTCTTCTAAAGGCCTCCCCATTAAGGTCCTCATCTGAGTCCTGTGTGGCAAACTCGCGCGCAAACTCGCCCTCCAGGGTGCTGGCTCCCGAGCTACCCTTTCCCCTTGGCCTTGCTGCAGCCCACTCGTCCCCGGTGTGTAACCCTGTGCAGATCCCACTACTATGCTAGCCTTTAAAGAACGCATAGTGCCAGTATCAGAGCTGGTGTCTGTGGGTGAGAGATGCAGTGACGCGGTGACTTCTTCCTCCTCTTCTCCCGCCTCGCTCACTATGGTGCCCTCAGGGACAGGATGCTTAGGTGGTTGCTGATTATCTGAAAGCATAAAGTCACAAGATTCGGGTTAAGGTGAGGGGAGGGGCCAGGAAGGGAGAAATGCATGCATGCAGCATGATTAGCTGGAAAGTGCGAAACGCTTGAGGGGTGAGGGGGAAGTGGGATGTGAGAAGAAGGAGTAGGGATGAACATACCGTTGTTGTTCCCAATGGGGTCAATGTCGCCACGGCGCCCAATGATTTGCAGCACTCGATTCTCCAGCGCACACAGTGGTTGGGTGTCGGCTTGTCCCCCGCCTGTGCGCTCCTGCTCCCTCCTGTTGTGAGCCACCTTGGTCTGACAAGATGATTCTTTTTCTGATTTTCTCTCCCTCCTTCCCTAAAGGCTCTGAATTTTGCTGGGATGCAGTTCAACATATATCGCCGTTCCTTCATCGTCACCGTGTCAGAATCCTGGAACTCCCTCCCTAACAGCGCTGTGGGAGCACCTTCACCACACGGACTGCAGCGGTCCAAGAAGGCGGCTCACCACCACCTTCTCAAGGGCAATTAGGGATGGGCAATAAATGCCGGCCTTGCCAGCGACGCCCAGATCCTATGAATGAATTTAAAAAAAAACAGATGTTAACAGCCCTCTGGCACTTCACCCAAGACCACATTTCTTAATGTGTAAGCCCAAACAGTTAATATCAGCAGGCTATTCATCGTGGAGAGCAGCACAACCGAGCAGCATTCTGTTCTCATCTGAGGTCCACACATGTGTGCACCTTCCAGCAGGAATCTCTAGCTGGTAGTTAGGAGTGGAAACCCTGGCTGATTGTCTTCATCCCAGCTCAGCACAGCTGTTCCAGCTGAGTTCAGTCAACTGGGAATCAGGCCTGGGCCCTCTTGCTCTGTGTGACTCCGTGGTGCATGAGGTGGGGCCCTTTTTTAAATTTACGTCGTTTGATCACATTTCCAAATATGGAAAGTTAGAAATGGCTTCGGTGATCCCAGAATAGTAGGGGGAGACTTTCCGTTGCCTGTTGCCCGTTTCTTGCCTGAAAAATGAGCGACCAGCAGGTGAAAGTCCATTGGCAACCTTGTGCACCCATTTGCCCACTGGAATCAACTTTCAGGCAGGTCTTTAAATAAGTGCCCAGCACTCATGCGGAAAACAGGCCGGCAGCTGTTTAAACATGCAAATTGGGGTCCTACGCCGGTTGTAGGATCCTGATTGCAACTTTCAAGAAGAAATGGGCGAAGAATCCCATTTCTCCAGGCAGTGAGAGATCTTTAAACTGGCAGTCTTTAAACAGGAAGTCTGCCCAAAAAGGTAAGATATTTTTTTTTTTTTTAAGGCTTTTGTGGGGTCAGGAGGAGCAGATGTACTCGTCCGGGCCCTATGAAGATCTTCTGGACCGCCGCCTGCCCGTTCTTGCCCTCACAGCATTCCCCCCACCCACCTGCTCCCCCACAATAGGCCTCACTTGCCAGCTGGCTGCATGGATTTCTTCTCAAGGAAGCCGGCGAGCTGTCTGGCACCCACAGCTTGCCGAGGGAGTGTTACTGAGAGCCAAGCCTGAAGGTGGTTCAAGCCTCCCAACTGCATGTTTGGACGGGCACATTGTCCAATCCGTACCCCACACGAAAGCCTCCCCCATACATTTAAAAAAAAATCGAAACTGGTCCTTGGACAGTCTGGCTTCTGAGCAGGCTATTTGGAAATTTTAGAATACGAACTGGATCTGAAAGGTTAAGTTCCAATCCCCAGAGACCATGCTGAAGCTATGCAGTGTCCTGGCGAGGCCAGGGCAGCAGGAGAATAGGCCACAGGTTCAGGGTTTTGAAGAGCAAATTTAGGACAACCTTCAGGAAATATTTCTTTATGTAGAGGGTGATCAAGAACTAGAACTGGTTGTCAGGTGGTTGAGCTCAAAACACTGGACGCATTTAAGAAGCAACTGGAGGCTGCAATGGGGACACGGTATGGTTGGTGTTCTAGAAGATGAAATAAAATGGGCTGAAGGGGTTTCTTCTTCCAAACTTGTCTTGTGAGCTTTGTCTTTTAAAATAGAGGCACGTTTTTCATTTGTTCACAGGTGTGCCTTATGATGTGGAGGCATTAATTACTAATGCACATTTTAAATTAAGTTTTATTTACAGCAAAACAATCATCAGAAGTCAAGCCTCATCCCACCTGCTGTCTGTTTTTTGGATCTGGCGAAAGATGTCAGACAGGTCGAATTACGTCTGCTATAATGTTCTGTAATTGGCCACCCCCACCGCACCCCCGCCAATAAAAAAACAGCATCATGCAATGAATTATTCTGAATGTACTGAATGCCAGTTATACATAGTACGGCATATCACAACAATTATTTGGAAAACTGCCTTTAGGTAAGAAATATACAGACTGAAGTAGCAGGAAAGTGCTTTAAACATCACCAAGGTCACATAAACAGTCAATAAGACCATGCAAAATGGTCTTTAGTGACAGAAGATGATGCCTTGCTGTCAATGTCAGAAATATATTGGAGATTGAGATTCATGATTTTGCAAATAAATACAGAAACTGCTGAAAATATACAGCAGCTCTGTCAGCATCTGAAAGAGGTAAGATAGGTTACAAAGAGAGATTCCAGAATAGGAGTCAAAACTGGAAACTCAACTTATGTCAAGAGTATGCCAACTGCTATCACAAAGAAGCAGTTAATGGGTTTAATCGCCTCTGATTAGATTATTTAAAGAGCTGGAAAGAGATACTAAAGTGTTGGATGATACACAAAGATCATTTTAATCAGGCAACAAAATGGCATTAAAAAAACAAAAGACAGGGATAAAGATAGGGTCGCGTTTATTTCCAATACCAGATCTCTGATTGGTCACCTTGAAGGCAACACCCGATTTCTGAATGGTCCCCTTGGAGGACAAGACACACCCAGCAGTTTCTCTGGAATGTGTAATTAGATCCTGCCTGCCTAAGTAATCAATTAGTTTGTAAAGTGTAATCCGAGCCATTCTGACTGCCAGGCTCCAGACAGAACAGAGCTCACAATGAACAGACAGGGCTCACCCTCACGGGTTAATACCTTCTCCCACCCCCTCCAAAGGCCACAACTGTTGGGTACTGCGCATGCATGGCCTTGGTAAACAGCGCGCATGTGCAGAAGGGGATCGGATGCGCATGCGCGACTCCGGGATACTGCGCGTATGTGCAGAAGGCCACAAAAATGTTCGTGTCGATAATCACTCCGTAAAGATAGCTCTAAAATGGAAGGCAATGAAATGGAAATGGATGAGAGAAACAGGCAGCGAAATGGAAGAGACAGCTAAAGTCTGAAACCTCACATAAACCCATTTTAAACAAATGGAGCTATGTTTATTTTTAAAAGTGACATATGTCAAATTATGTGACTTTGTTTAAACCAAAAACAAATTGATCTGCCATGGTGTTGTTTTCAAACAAAAATTAAAGAACTTATAGAATTATACAGCATAGAAGGAGGCCATTTGGCCCATTGTGCCTTTGAAAGGGCTATCCAATTAGACCTACTCCCCTGCTCCTTCCCCATAGCCCTGCAAATTTTTCCTTTTCAAGTCTTTGAAAGTGACCAGACAAGTTGAGAAGGCTGTTAAAAAAACATATGAGATTCTTGGCTTTACAAATAGAGGCATAAGCAAAGAAGTTATGCTAAACCTTTATAAATTACTGGTTAGGCCTTAGCTGGAGTATTGTTTCCAATTCTGGCCACCACACTTTAAGAAGGATCTCAAGGCCTTGGAGAGGCTGCAGAGGAGATTTATTAGAATGCTGCCAGGGATGAGGGGTTTCAGTTATGTGGAGAGACTAAAGAATCTGGGATTGTTCTCCTTTAGAGCAGAGAAGCTTAAGGAGAGATTTAACAGAGATGTTCAAAATGATGAAGGGTTTTGATAAAGTAGAGAGGGAGAAATTGTTTCCACTGGCAGGAGGGTCGGTAACCAGAGGGTACAGATTTAAGATAATTAGCAAAAGAACGAGGGGGAGATGAGATATTTTTACACGGCGAGTTGTTATGATTTGGAATGCATCACCTGAAAGGATGGTGGAAGCAGATTCAGTAATAACTATCATAAAGGGAATTGAATAAATACATGAAAAAGAAAAATTTGCAGAGCTATGGGAAAAGAATGAGACTAATTGGATAGCTCTTTCAAAGATCCAGCGCGACGGGCCAAATTGGCTCCTTCTGTGCTGTATAATTCCAATAATATGACTTTTAATAAAATGTTTTTTAACTATGGAATATTTAAGGAGCCCAGAGGAAAGAAGATAAATTATTGTGAAATGGAAAGGGAATTGAAAATTCTATTTGAGATTTAGTAAAACTGATTACGTTGGTATGGAGCAGAAATGAATGCAAATGTGATTTTTAAAAGTTGATAATATCGAGGATTCTGTGACCTTGAGTTTCTCACCTCTCCCTTCAGCTCTGACAGCATGAGTCTGACCTATTGACGATAATCCCACAGAGACGCAGTTGGATCCCCCTAACAAGGCAGAGCTTGGTTAATAATGGATGTGCATTCTGTGAAGAAATAGTTCTAGGCTTTCATTATTTGAAATGGTTTTGTTATATTTTAACTATTATAAACACAGGATCCATGTCTTAGGTAGATTGATTTACCCCACGCTGCCCTATAAATTGACTACTTGCAGCTTGCTATTGGCTGTAACACAGAACCCAAAACTGTTCCAAAATATTAAATAGTAAGTGTTCCAGTTTCATAAATCAATGCAATGTAGAGTATACAATCCCTTTTGTCTCTTAATCTCTCCTGCCTTCCATCCTATCACAGACCTTCCCTTTTATTCTTTCCTCCCCATCCCCCTTTCCCTGCCCCTACACTTGCTTAAAAACCTGTTCCATCTCCAACTGTTTCCAGTTCTGACGAAGGGTCATCGACCTGAAACGTTAACTCTGTTTCTCTCTCCACAGATGCTGCCTGACCTGCTGAGTATTTCCAGCATTTTCTGTTTTTATTTCAGATTTCCAGCATCCGCAGTATTTTGCTTTTGTATTAGAGTATACAATGGCTGTTTAACTTCCCAATAATTACAGTTTTTCCTCAGATGCCATCCTTACTGTCAATTCACATTATATTCCAGAGAACTTTGGGCCAATTTTTCTGGTGAGCTGCGCTGGTGAACTGGCAACAACCTGGATGGGCAGTGGAGGAAAATTGGGCCGAAGCCGGTTTTGCTAGCTCCCGATCATCCAATGCTACTTCCGGGATTTCCCACTGGAAATGATGCTGGTTATATAATGCACACGGTACATGGTAGAAACGATAGGTGCAAGTTCCTGGTGTCCAGTATTGTTATGAGTTGCAGGGGAGGCACGGGGACTTAAAATGGAAATGGCCCCTCTGCTTAATGTAATTAATCACAGAGCAATCTCTTGCATTAATAAAAGTGCCAAATTCAAATTTCAAGATTTAAAAAAAAATCCATCCTCAGCCAGCACTGCCAGCCAGGTTATATTGTTGCATAACACTAATGTAATCACAACAAAGTATTTTTTAGTACTTATTTGAAACAGTAGTTTATACAAATGCATTGAAAGTTCTCCAGATATTCAGTGTGATATAAGCAGAGATGAAGGGCCAGTGCAGGCCAGGGGCAGGTGAACATTCTGCCCTGATGAAGATCCATCTGTGGTCAGTGTGACTAGGAGGGAAATCCTTTGTCAAAAATAGGAACTTATCGGCCCTCCCGAATGGCCTTGGGGCGAAAGGCGCCACCAGGTGCGGCCTGGAACTAAGCCTTCCAGGCCGCAGACTTCATTTGTGGTCTGTACTAAGTTAGCTGATCTCGGCCAGAGCAGCAGTTGGGGCATTGTATTTGGGCTCAGGGCAAGGGAGCGGTAAAAGAAACCAGGGTTTGTGTTCCTGAATGCTGTTCCGCTACCTCTGCTGGAAAGTGCGCTTGTGTGAATGTTGTGTCAGGACAAGATCAAGCTTGGCTGTGATGCCTTCACAGTTGTACTGGCTGCCAAAATTCACTTTCTGTACTCAAACATGAAATGGCCATTTGCGAGATGTGCTGTCCCAACGTCTTCAGGAAAGGAAGAGAGAAAGTTGGGGAGAAGTAACCACTGCCGTCATCTGTAAAAGATCAGTATGTTGTGGCTGCCGCGAAGCACGAATTGAGGCCGAGTCTATATGTGGAGCACATGGCTTTTAATTACATACTCCTTGGCAAAATGGCTGCTACAACTTCTCTCTGCAAAACCCTACTGGTTGAGGGCGACGCCTGCTCTTTTTAAGTTCACACTGAGGGCGACGTCCCACTCCTTTTTTTCATGCCTTAAAGGCAGCATGCGCCTTAAAGGCAAGGTGCCCGATTTATTGTCCACGGACGGAAAAGTGGATTGCGCCCGTTTAGGTGGCGATCCGCCACAAGTGTAGATATTTGGGAAATGATGGATTGCAAGGGCTTGGCGATCTTTAGAGCAATGGAGCTACTCATAAATGATAGTCTAACCACTGCATATATTATTAAAATAACAGTCAGTTTGGAGCAAGTGACTGGCTATAACACAAGTTCTGATCAAGGTTCCCCACCAGTAATATCAACCTTTCAGATGCTAAGGGACTTGCTATGCATTTCCAGCATTTTCGGTTTTTAGTTCAGACTTCAAGCAGTTTTTCTTTTTAATCTATAAAACAAGTGCTGATCATTTCTGATGTTATCTGAAACCCTGTATTGCATTACAACTTTGTAACCATACTATTTTGTAAAGCAATAACTGATTAGTTTAATTTTAAAGTAAATTTTACTAGACCACGCAGTTACTTGATACCAGTCTCCTGCACCGTGCCCATCATCTCTGCTTATATCACATTGAATATCTGGAGAACTTTCAATGCATTTAGAATAAAATGCTGGTCCAATTAAGTACTAAAAAAAATCATGTTCATGCTTTCATTACATTATTGCTGTAATTCTGGTTGTTACAGGGAACTGGATGGTGCACGGGGTTAAATACTGGCCTTTTACCTTTGGAATCTGGGTTCCGATCCAGCCCACATGAATGCGATGAGAGTCTTCTCTGTCTGCTGGCTATAAGGGTCCTGTGTTAAATCTGTTTGGTAGTCTAAATCTAGTCCTAATGGAAATGAGCCTACAGCACAAAACTACTCCTAATTCAGGATAGTTTAGCACTACATTCATTCAGGGAAACCATACACTTGGAAGTGGTGCAAAAACAAATAGTAAGACTGATCCCTAGAGTCAGAAGAAATTTTGCCAGTTATCAGGAAAGACTAGAGAAACCTAGGCTTTGCAGGCTTGAAAAATAGTGACTGAGAGGTAGCCGTACAGATGTATGTAAGATGGTAAACAGAACAGAAAATGTAAACCTGCAACATTACATCAAATTAAACTGCAATAGTAGGATAAAGGGGAGTGAGCCTTTGGGTTAGTGGCAGCATTCCTGCCTCTGAGCCAGAAGCTGAATTGTTCTAGCCCCACTCCAGACAACCCCGGTGAGTGGAGACTGGCGTAGGGGCTGACATCCAGCGTCCGGATGGAGTGACCACTGGCCCAGTGGTTGTATTCCTGTTCCTGGGTCAGAAGGGTTGGGTTTGGGCCCGACTCCAGGCAGCCCCAACGAACGGAGACTGGAGCGCTGGCTCTGAATACTGGGTTGATGCCCAGCAGGATTGCTTGCGTCTGGTAGGTGCGGGTGGTCCCTCCATCCCCCCATTGTAAAGGGTAGGTAGGGCTCTTTAGTCGTAGTTGCAGCCCACCTCGGAGAAGGTACTGTGCGGAAGGCAGTGGGAAACCACCTCAGCTGCTCTTCCCTAGTAAGTGGCTCAAGAATCGCAGGTGTGAGACTTGAGGTAGGACCTGCCCTAAGCAGATAGGCGGCGTAGGATAAAGGGACACAAGTAGAAACGAGTGAGAGGCAAATTTAATTCTTTTTTTTGGAGTGAGCAACATTTGGAATGGACTTTCATGTGGGCAGTGGAGGTTAAAATCCTGCAGCTGTTCGAGAAACAGTTAAATGTTTTGATGGCTGTAGGCCCGTTCTGGATAGATGAATTATCGCACTGGTGCAATCGGAGTTGTACTTCAGAGTTTGGAGCCAGGACAGAGTAAAGAGAACTTTACTTCACATCTAACTGGGCTCTGGCTGGCCTGAAAGTTGTCATATCTCAGCATAACGATCCCTCATTTTAATGAGCATGACATTTACAGGTGAGAGAGGGAAGTGATTCAAGCCATTGGAATGCCAAAACGACGTTATCTTATGTTATTGAGCAGTATTACTGATAGCAGCAGAACAAAAAGGCAGATTAGATAATTAGTGGAACATCCAGACCCATATTGTGAGCCTTCATTAATCATATCCTTGAGTCTTGACATTGACGCTCAGTGATAAATGGATTGCTTACAGCGCTCTCAGTATAAATGTTTTACACAGACATTTCCAATTGCTCATTCCTGTTAACAAAAATAAATTCCTTTTAAAGGTTTGTTGTCCATTTGAACATGTTTCTGTAACACTAGTTTGAAGCGGACATAAGGAGAACGGGGTTAATAGCGCACGAACTGACAAGAATGTCATCAGAGCTGGTGCAAAGGCAATAGAAAGCATTTATACAAAAGCAAAATACTGCGGATGCTGGAAATCTGAAATAAAAACAGAAAATGCTGGAAATACTCAGCAGGCCAGGCAGCATCAGTGGAGAGAGAAACAGAGTTAACGTTTCAGGTCGCTGATCTTTCATCAGAACAGAATAGAAAGCATTGATGTGAGGATATTAACAGATCTTCAGTCACATTGTTCATGATTAGACTGAAGTCTGGAGCACAGTTGCAATGTGTAGTTGTTAAACTAGAGCTACAAAGAGCTCTGTTTATCCTCATGAGATAATGAGATCTAGGGGCTGACCATGGGTGTGTTTGGGGAAGTTGACATGCAGCATTTGGCTCAAGGAGGACAATAGTGCAGAGAAATTGGAGGAGAAGAAATAAACCAAATATTGAAAAAATATCAATATATTACAATATATGATATGGAAACTAGTGACAGCCCAGGAGTTACATTTGAACCAGTTCTGCTGCTTACTTTTTTCTTAGAAGAGAAACCATTTTCATAAGATGGAGGGCACGTTTCTGTGTAGGAGCAGTATTGCTGGTAACTGTGCTTTTTTATTATTAGTTCTCAGGATGTGGGCAACAGTAGCTTTCCTTAGAGCAGAGAAGGCTGAGGGGGGACCTGATTGAGGTGTACAAAATTATGAGGGGCATAGATAGGGTAGGGTAGATAGATAGGGTAGATAGAAAGGAACTTTTCCCCTTAGTAGAGGGGTCAATAACCAGGGGGCATAGTTTCAAGATAAGGGGCAGGAGGTTTAGAGGGGATTTGAGGAAAAACTTTTTCACCCAGAGGGTGGTTGGAATCTGGAACTCACTGCCTGAAAGGGTGGTAGAGGCAGGAACCCTCACAACATTCAAGAAGCATTTAGATGAGCACTTGAAATGCCATAGCATACAAGGCTCCGGACCAAATGCTGGAAAATGGGATTAGAATAGACAGGGCTTGATGGCCGGCGTGGACACGATGGGCCGAAGGGCCTCTTTCTGTGCTGTATAAATCTATGGGCTGGATTTTCATAGGGCCGTGGAGGCGGGTTTGGAGGCGTGTGGGGGGGTTAAAATTGCGAAAAGTGGCGGGCGGACCTGATCCCGCCTCCACGCAATTTTGATAAAATCGTGTGTGGTGTTCCCGACTCTGTCCCACCTCCAAGAGGCGGGAGAGGCCATTAAAGCCCTTAACAAGCCCTAAATTGACTCTGTAATGCCATTTTGAAATGTTTTAGCTAGTTTAACCCTTTTCTGACGTGAAGCACGCCTGATGTGAAACACTCCAGTGAAACCTGGCGGGAGCACAAGTGGATAGCTGACTATCAGCTGCAGGTCCACTATTACAACGGAGATGTGATGAAGGTAGTAGTAGTATTAGGTCTGAAAGTCGCCTCTGATGCTGCTGCATTGAATGTCTTCAGAGACTGCCTGGCCTTTGCTGTGAGAGGACCTGGATGCAAAAAAAAATTCTCTCTCTCTCTCTCTCTCAGCTGCTGCTCATTTTGCATCCAGGTCCACTCACAGCAAAGGCCAGGCAGTCTCTGAAGACCTTCAATGCAGCAGCAATGATGACATCATCAGAGGCAACTTTCAGACTGAAACCACTAATTGGTTCATGGGTTCCCACATGCTGGAACTCAATTGCCCAATTAGGTGAAAATTGCATCAATCTCCCACATCCAATTGCAGTCGGATGGATAACACGAAATGCGGATAACACGACCCCAACCCGCCCCAGTATCAAAATCCAGCCCTATGACTCTAAGAGACAAGGAAAATTGAAGTGAAGGTTGAAATCATGAAGAATGAAAAGGCGCTCAATTCAGAGGCTAAGTGAGGAGAGGAGTGAGGCGATTTTAGGAAGGAGTTTTCTGGGAGACCTGAGAGCGCAGTAGACTCATTTTACTAAAGAAAGACTTGCATTTATATAGCGCCTTTCACGACTTAAGGGCGTCCCAAAACGCTTTACAGACAATGAAGTACTTTTTTGAACCGCAGTCACTCTTGTAATGTAAGAAATGCGGCAACCAATCTGCACACAGCAAGATCCCACAAACAGCAACGTGATAATGACCAGATCAATTTTTTTTTTAAGTGATGTTGATTGAGGGATAAATATTGGCCAGGACACCGGGGCTAACTCACCTGCTCTTCTTCAAAATAGTGCCATGGGATCTCTGAGAGAGCAGATGAGGCCTCGGTTTAACGTCTCATCCGAAAGACGGCACCTCCGACATTGCAGCACTCCCTCAGTACTGCACTAGAACATCAGATTAGATTTTTGTGTTCAGGTCTCTGGAGTGGGACTTGAACCCACAACCTTCTGACTCAGAGGCGAGAGTGTTACCAACAACCACATATATCCATTAGATGTCAGACAAAATGGGCTGATTAAGCATGGCACTCACTATCTATACTAACATATGTAGTGCGGCAATTTGGGTGAGCACTTGATAGCATCTAGTAAGTATGAAACTGTACCCCAGCAGCAGTCAATTCCTTCAGGGGAGTGGGTGGGGTGGGGTGGGGCGAGGGGGGGCGGCGAGGGGGGGGCGAGGATGGGGGTGGCGAGGGGGGGGGTGTGGGTGGGGTGGGGCGAGGGTGGGGTGGGGGGGTGGCGGGGGGTAGGATGGAAGGAGAGGAGAAAAAAATCCATGACATGTTTACATCCAGTTCTGATAAATCTTTAAAAGCAAACTGGAGTTGCAAATGGTGTAGCTGCTGTGTATCATAATTCAATGTGTTATTAATAAAAACCCAGAACATCAATATTTTGTATCAAAGGAAAGTATTTTCTCATGAACTGAACTTTCTTTGTGATAAGACCATGCAAGTACACTCTACTTAAAGCAGATTTGAAACACTAACTGTGTATTGTTGATAACCTTTACAGTAATATTTTATCTCGTCAATACTTGAGAAAGCTGATAGTGGCTTTTCATGCAGTGAATCTGTATTTTCCTTCTTCTAGTGCAGCAGATGTCTGTCGAAATGTATTGCTGTCAGGTTGGGGCTGCCATGGAGACCAGCTCAGATAACTGATTGCTGCCATCTGCAGGGTGGCTGATAAGCGGTGAGTGAATTAAACATTGCGCTAGATTAGCACAGGAACTAAAAAGAGTTTAAAGCTGACAGGATTTTACATCCAAGGTAAATACTTTAGAAGGATTGCTCCTTCAGTAAATGTAGGATCTCCAGCCAGGAACTTTGTGACTGAGTTTGGGGCCAAAGACCGTGCGGAGAATATTTACCACAGACAAAGTTAAGAACATTCCCGTAACAGTGAAATGTTTTCGGTTATATGCCCTTAGTCCTCCATAAGATTTAAAATTGCAGTGCCCCCCTTATTTGTTGCTTACTTTTTTTCTTAAATCATACAATGGTCACTGAAAGCAAAGATCTGGATTTGCATTCCTTTTTTTCTGGCAATTTTCTCTCCTCCTTGTCCTCTGGGTACCTTGCACATATGGCTATTATTCATATGTGAGCCTGGACAGTGAGTGTTGGTAAATTATTCAACCAAGGAAGGCAACTCAGTCGAGTATGACCTTTCCCACACACACACGAGCACAGAGGTGCATTCACACACACACACACACAAACATACACATTTCCAAACAGATCACTGGATGGTGATCAGGAGTAGGAACCAAAGCTTATTTTCTCTTTCCAACTCGGGGCGCTGTGGTCAATTGTATCGGCCCAACCATCATCCTAGCTGAGATCAGCTACCTCAACTCAGACTAGGGATTGTATTGCAGCTCTTTCTTGTCGATATAGCTCAGGTAGTCTCTGCCGTAATGAGATGAGCCGCTTTACATTCCTCAGGCTGTCCGACCTCCCACAATCTTTCGGCTTTTAAAACCCAAGCTTGGCATAACTCGATCACTGCTTGTTGGTCTTTTTTACTCTTTTGATCCTTATCCTGCCCACCAAAATCGCCGACTACTCCAAGATCATCCTAGAGGACAAAGAAAACCCAATTTTTCTACAACTGACTGCCTTGTTTAACACGCCCACTTGTCCGCCACAATCTTTTCAAAGTGTTTGACATGGTTGACCAAGCCATCCTTCTTCAATGCCCCATCTCTGTTGTCCAGCTCCATGTGACTGCCCTTCTTTGGTTCCGCTTCTACTTATCTGAACATAGCCAGACCATCTTCAGCAACTCAACACCTTCGACTCCAGAGTCCATCGAGGATCTATCCTTGTCTGCTTCCTCTTCCTCAGTGGCATCATCCACAGACATGGGGTCAGCTTCCACAGGTATGTTTTTCTGCCTTTCCACCACCTTTTTTGATCCCTTGACTATCTCTGTGCCGTTGAGCTGCTTGTTAGACTACTACTGTCGGAGGAGTCGTAACCTCCTCCAGCTCAACACTGAAAGATTGAAGCATTGCCCTCCTCAGCCACCGTCTTAGGCTGAACCAGACCTTTCGCAACTTCTGTGTCCTGTTTGACCCCGTGGTGAGCTTCAAACCCCAGATCCTCTCCATCACAAAGAACATTTACTTTCCCCTGTGCAACTTTGCCCACATCTGCCCCGTACATCTGCTCCTCCACTGCTGATTCCCTTATCCATGCCTTTCTCACCACCAGACTAACCTACTCCAATGCTTTCCTTGCTGGCCTCTCACCAGCCACCTTCCATAAACTCCAGCTTGTTCAGAACTCTGCTGCACATATCTTGCCCTGCACTAAGTCCTGCTTGCCCACAACCGCCATCTTTCCCCATCCCCCAGCGCCTTAAATTTAAAATCCTCATCCTATTCCCTCACCTTAATCTATCTCTGAAACCTTCTTCAGCCCTATTCCTATGACTCTGGCCTCTGGTAGCAGATCTTTCAGCCACCTGGGTCCAACTCTGGAATTCCCTACATCTCTCGCCCCTCCTTTAAAGACCTCCTCAAAACCGATCAATTCAACTAGGCTTTCGGTCGCCCCTCCTGAGAACATAAGAACATAAGAAATAAGAGCGGGAGTCGGCCATATGGCCCCTTGAGCCTGCTCCACCATTCAATAAGATCATGGCTGATCATCAACCTCAACTCCACTTTCCCGCCCGATCCCCATATCACTTGATTCCCCTAGAGTCCAAATTTGATTTCTGATTTTCTGGCTCAGTATCCATTTTCCATATGCCCATCTGTAAAGTGCCTTCGGACATTCTTTATGTTGAAAATGCTATATGAATGGAACTTATTGCTGCTGTTGTTGGACTAAGGCCCCATGGTTCCATGATTCCTACAGGACTAACTGGTAGCTCTGGAGATAAAATACATCAATCTTCAACTGACATTTTTTCCCTATTAAAATTAGATTATTTTGTGAATTGGTTTAAAATAAAGATATTTTCAAATGTTCCATTGGAGCTATATGATTGACCAGCCAGCCTGGCTCATTGTTTTGACCTCTAATAGACCTGTTCCTGGGAATTAGACTTCTTCTCACTCAGTTCCAGATAACTGGTAAGCCAGTGCCCTAACAGGCTGGACATCCAGTAGAAAGCGTACCACTGCTCTGTGCTGGTAAACTGCATAGATTTGGATGGGTTGAACTCCAGCAGTACCTTTGCACTTACCTTGGGCACCCTACACCTTGGCTCTTGCTAACCTATGCATAATTTTTCTAGACTTAGGTAAGTGGGGTGCTCCCTGTGGAGAGAGTGTGGATACCATATCGGAAAAATTGAAATTCTACATGTCTTTTTTTTAAATTTGTTTATGGGATGTGGGTGTCGCTGGCAAGGCCAGCATTTATTACCCATCCCTAATTGCCCTTGAGAAGGTGGTGGTGAGTCGCCTTCTTGAACCGCTGCAGTCCTTGTGGTGAAGGTACTCCCACAGTGCTGTTAGGGAGGGAGTTCCAGGATTTTGACCCAGTGACGATGAAGGAATGGCGATATACTTCTAAGTCAGGATGGTGTGTGACTTGGAGGGGAACTTGGAGGTGGTGGTGTTCCCATGCGCCTGCTGCCCTTGTCCTTCTAGATGGAAGAGGTTGTGGGTTTGGGAGGTGCTGCCGAAGAAGCCTTGGTGAGTTGCTGCAGTGCATCTTGTACACACTGCAGCCACGGTATGACGGTGGTGGAGGGAGTGAATGTTTAAGGTTGTCGATGGGGTGCCAATCAAGCGGGCTGCTTTGTCCTGGATGGTGTCGAGCTTCTTGAGTGTTGTTGGAGCTGCACTCATCCAGGCAGGTGGAGAGTATTCCATCACACTCCTGACTTGTGCCTTGTAGATGGTGGAAAGGCTTTGGGGAGTCAGGAGGTGAATCACTCGCCGCAGAATACCTAGCCTCTGACCTGCTCTTGTTGCCACAGTATTTATGTGGCTGGTCCAGTTAAGTTTCTGGTCAATGGTGACCCCCAGGATGTTGATGATGGGGGATTCGGCAATGGTAATGCCATTGAATGTCTGGAGACTCATAAGCTTGATGATAGGTTTCTGTATATGTTAGACATCTAGCTGACTAATGAAGTAAAAGCTATAAAGTAATGCTCAAGGGTTGCTTTCTGTCTGCTCCTGATCACTATATGGTCATCTGTCCTGCAAAGTGGAAAGGTGTGAATGTCAACTGTGTGCAGGATGAGGCTTGACTGTGATGGTCTTCATGGAAGAATAGACTAGACATTCACTGGGTAGGTTCATGCATGAAAAATGGCCACTTTGGCAAGATACAGTGTGCTGCTAGGACCTGTGGAACCATAGCCCAAAAGAGTCAACACCTGCAGGAGAGAAAGAGGAAAATTGGAAAAGAAAACAAAAAAGTCTTGAAAAAAAGTTTGTGAAATTCAAAGGAATGATTCGATCAAGAATCAGGAAGCTCCTCTGTAAAATTGCTAACAGGTGCTCTCCTAATGGAGGAAATACATTGAAAATCATAATCTTACAGATTCATCCATCAGAATATAGGCTGCTGTTTAATGTCTACTTTACATAAGTTCAGTTTATACAATTTCAGACCAGCGATCTGCTGTCGGATTAATGGGGACACTGCTGGTCAGAGCAAGTAACAGTTGGGGTCTTTAAAAACTGGTACTTTCTCTTCCTGTGTAACATTGAATGAAGAAAGGGTCGTATTGCAACATGGGCACATAGTGATTAACCCTTTGTTCATTGTAGGCAAAGTCAACAGGCTACCAAGCGGCTTGCTTTTACAGTTTGAATGGGGCTGGTCTTAAAGGGAAGTTGGTTACTCCTTTCTTGCTACCCCATTTGTTCTGGGCATGTGCAAATTTCCAGATGAAGGATGTCCATTATTATGATAATAACAATATTTGCATTTATAAAGTGCCGTTCGCATTGAAATGTTTCAAAGCACAATGAATTACCTTTCTGAAGTGCAGTGACAGTTGTTAGGCATGCCAAACTCGGAAGCCATTCTGCGCTAACAACATCCCACAAATGGTAATAAGGTCAAGGACACATGAATCCGTTTTTAGATGACAATGCTTGAGGGAGGGATATTGGCCAGGACACTGGGAGAACTCCCTGCTCTTCTTCAAACAGTGAGATATTTAACATCCACCTGAACCACAAGAAGAGGCAGATGGGGATCTAGGTTTAATGGTCCATCTGAAGGGCAGCTGAACGAATCCTCTCCAAGTTAAGGCATAACTCTTCTAATATTAACAGAATGCTGGAAATAAGGGAATTAAAGCTATGTTAGGAATCCTATTCCATACAGTGGGGCTGAAATTCCTAAGCCATTTGATGGACTTGTGCCATAACTTCAGCAGGAGTCTGCTGGAATGGCTCAAACTCCACTGGGACCTGGGTACACCAGTGTAGTACTGAGCCGTATAGACCAGAAGGTTCGGTTCCTGATCTGTGCTGAGTGAACTGATCTCAGTTGGGGCAGCAGTTAGCTTCAATGACCGTGGGTGTGGCAGAAAGAAAAATCGGCCAGGGTTCCTATTCTTGTTCACTATCCAGTGAGTCCAGCTTAAAATGTATGCGCATGGATGTCAAGCAAGGACAGGATTGGCTGGGCTGTGATGACCCCTGCGGTTGTATAGTCTGCTGACACTTATCATTCAGGCTGTAACTACAATGAATCAGGCCCTGCTGGTGATTGAAGTACCTTCCTCTGTGGTCAGTAGGTGGGTGCCTGCACCAGTATTGGCACACCTTGGGTGCCCATTAGGAGTAGGAGGGAAGCAGCAGAATGTGGGACTTTCCAGTGGCTTGAGGATGGAGCTCGTAGGTCTGGCTTCAAACAGCAGAGCAGTTTTGAAACCAGTCCCTTTATAAGAGGGCTAATTTCACAGTGCGTAATAGTTTGATCTTGGAATGTTCCAGGCCGATATTCCACTGCTCCAATGTACTGAATGCCGGTATCTGGCTCAGGGCTCAGGAGAATTTTGGTGGACGATACCATCCCACCAGTCCTGCCTCCATGTCAGGTTGCAAGGGGCTGAACAGACCTGCTGCTTGCCCCCGCCCCAAAGGGAATCCCATTGTCAATCTTTGGGGTGGAGATCCGGTATTACTGGGTCCCACTCCCCCTTGTTCTCGACTAGCCAAGTCCATCCCAGGCTCTGTGGAAATCTGGGGCCAGTATCTTTGGAAGAGAAGGGGAGAAAATTGGGGGTGGGGGGGGGGGAAATAATTTTATGATTGTACTTTATTGTGTTTCCAGCTTCAAGTTTGTTCAGTCACTCAGTAAAGATATGGCAAGTGATTTGTTTTCACTCAGGTCCACTTAGAAATCAGCATTTTCACTGATTCTGGGACTTTTAATGCAAAATTGTGGTTCTTGGGCAACAGATCTCACTACATGCAGTAAGTGTAGAAATTCCCATGTTGTTGCAAATATTTTGCACTGCACCACATACTTTCCCTCACTGGAGACTCTGCATTAATCAATACTGAAAAACAAGCCTCAGGAACTTCACTACTAAATGATTACTCTCAGGATGTATTACACCACCTATTGTGCTGTGAAAATCACTGGATCAGAATTATTCCAAGAACGCACATCCTGCTTCTAGTTAGAGAACAGTTTGACTATTACATATTGACCTGAGAAACAACTTTTAATGGCCTGTCCTGATCAGTGACTGCCTGGGTCTCCATTTACAAAGCAGGCCTCTCTCTGCCTTTGTTCCAGGCTACAGTCATTGTGCCAAACAAAATAGCATTAGTGCCGCTGAAAGGATTTTGTTTCATTCCTATGATGAACATGAGCAGACTCACCGTCTCAGTGCATTCATTTTATGTTTACTTCAGGTGGCCATTATCATTGTTGAGGGCTGGAATCAGGCAGTGTTTGTAGCAAAGCCTGCATTTCTAGATGGTTAGAACTGATTTGATAAAACGGACTGAAAATAATACAAATGGTTTTTGCTTCCTTGTCTACTTACATAATATTCTTAATTCTTTTCACCTTTGTATTTTTGTCAACAAGCTGACTAGCTGGAGGTTTGGAGAAGAACGTACGAGCTTGGAAATGACTGCAAGCAAGCTTAACTTTATCAAAATTCCTCCCTCCACTATTTTGTTATACAACTATTTAACAGAGATGGGTTGACATCTTATTAAATGTTCGTATGATAACGGCACTCGCGGTGATTTGCAGGCTAGGAAGTTTCAAGAATACTTTATAGGAAAAGACCTTTAGGCCCAACAAGCCTGACTCTTTTTCATAAATCTATCCCATCCATCCATCTTCTCACCATAGTCCTCAATTCCCTCTCCCTCTAGAAACAAATCCAATTGTCTCTTGAACCTATTTATACTAACAACTTCAGTGGTCTTCCCTGGTAACTTTTACCACAACCCATTGACTGGAAAAGCTCCACCTGATTTAATTTTACTTCCTCCTAACTTTCCAATTTTTAACCTCTGTGTCACCTCTGTGCCTCAGTGAACAATTTGTCTGGATTTGTTTTGGCAATCCCCTACATAATCTTGAAGAGAGATGAAGTGCACCACATTCAGCATGACCAAGAGACTTGGGAGCCAATCTTCGGCATCTGCCTAGAGTGGGCGGCGAGTGGGCGGAGCTCTAAGAACATAAGAACATAAGAAATAGGAGCAGGAGTCGGCCAATCGGCCCCTCGAGCCTGCTCCGCCATTCAATAAGATCATGGCTGATCTGATCCTAACCGCCAATCTACTATCACAGAACCATCTCCTGCATCTAACAGAATTGCACACACGAAATAGGAGCAGAATCAGGCTACACGGTCCCTGGGCCCGCTCCACTACCCACAGGGCCATGACCGATCCGAACCTAGACTCATGTCCAAATTCCTGCCCGCTCCCCGTAACCCTTAATGCCCTTTACTTCTAGGAAACTGTCTATTTCTGTTTTAAATTTATTTAATGATGTAGCTTCTACAGCTTTTTGTGGCAGCATATTCCATGGACCTACCACCCTCTGAGTGAAGTAGTTCCTCCTCATCTCAGTTTGAAAGAGCAGCCCCTTATTCTAAGACTATGTCCCCTAGTTCTAGTCTCACCCGTCATCGGGAACATCCTCCCCGCATCCACCCGATCCAACCCCTTCACAATCTTATATGTTTCAATAAGATCGCCTCTCATTCTTCTGAACTCCAATGAGTAGAGTCCCAATCTACCCAACCTCTCCTCATATGACCACCCCCTCATCCCCGGGATTAACCGAGTGAACCTTTTTTGCACTGCCACGAGAGCAAGGATGTCTTTCCTTAAGTAAGGACACCAAAACTGTATGCAGTATTCCAGGTGCGGTCTCACCAATACCTTGTACAACTGAAGCAATACCTCCCTATTTTTATATTCTATCCCCCTAGCAATGAAAGCCAACATTCCATTTGCCTTCTTAATCACTTGCTGCACCTGCATACTAACCTTTTGAGTTTCGTGCACCAGGACCCCCAGATCCCTTTGCACTTCAGTACTCTCCAGTTTCTTGCCATTAAGATAATAAATTGCTCTAGGATTTTTCCTGCCAAAGTGCATCACCTCACACTTTCCAGTGTTGTATTCCATCTGCCAAATCTCTGCCCACTTACTTAGCCTGTCTATGTCCCCTTGCAGGTTTTTTATGTCCTCCTCACTCACTACTTTCCCTCCCATCTTTGTATCATCTGCAAATTTTGATATGTTACACTTGGTCCCTTCCTCCAAATCGTTAATATAGATTGTAAAGAGTTGGGGACCCAGCACTGACCCCTGTGGAACACCACTAGTTACTGATTGCCAGTCTGAGAATGAACCATTTATCCCAACTCTTTGCTTTCTGTTAGATAGTCAATCCTCTATCCATGCCAGAATATTACCCCCAATCCCGTGATTTTTTACCTTAAGCAATAATCTTTTGTGTGGCACCTTGTCAAATGCCTTTTGGAAGTCTAAATACACTACGTCCACTGGTTCCCCTTTATCCACTCTATATGTTACTTCCTCAAAGAACTCCAGCAAATTTGTCAAACATGACTTCCCCTTCGTAAAACCATGCTGACTTTGTCCTATTAAATTATGATTATCCAAATGTCCTGTTACTGTTTCCTTAATAATGGACTCCAAAATTTTACCTACCACAGATGTTAGGCTAACCGGTCTATAGTTACCAGCCTTCTGTCTACTGCCCTTTTTAAATAAGGGTGTTACATTAGCAGTTTTCCAGTCTGCCGGGACCTTAGCGGAATCCAGGGAGTTTTGAAAAATTATTACCAATGCATCTGCAATCCCTACCGCCACTTCCTTCAAGACTCTAGGATGTAAGCCATCAGGTCCAGGTGATTTATCCGCCTTGAGTCCCATTATTTTACCGAGTACCACTTCCTTAGTGATTTTGATCGTGTTTAGCTCCTCCCCCCCTATAGCCCCCTGTTTGTCCAGTGTTGGGATATTCTTAGTGTCCTCTACTGTAAAGACTGATACAAAATATTCATTCAGTGTATTTGCCATCTCCATATTTCCCACCATTAATTTCCCGGTCTCATCCTCTAAGGGACCAACATTTACTTTAGCCACCCTTTTTCTTTTTATATAACTATAAAAACTCTTACTATCTGTTTTTATATTTTTTGCTAATTTACTTTCATAATCTATCTTCCCTTTCTTAATCAATCTTTTTGTTATTTTTTGCTGCCTTTTAGTCGCTGTTCCGAGGCCCGAACCATTTTTGGCTTAGGATTTCCAGGAGAGCAGGCCCCTGGTCCCCCCGAGAAATGCCCCTCCAATTTTGTGCTTTCAACATTTGTATTTTCCTTTCAGTCTTTCATAAATTTATATTTTTTTCTTTTTCCTGCAATACAAGTGAAAAAATATTGCATATGCAACGCCTTAAGTTTCAAAACTCGTGTAACTACCTGTTTTCACAAGTCAGGACTCTTTTTAAATTGTGAGATTTTATGAAGTTGTTGGTCAGTTTTGCCAGTTTTCTCGGTTGGCATGTGTATGTTTTTAGTACATTGAGGTCTGCCTGAGAAGCTAAGAAGCAGAATGTTCATTGACGGCCAGGATGTTGTTGTCTACTGCCCTCTGGTGGAGTATTAGCATCACTTCAGTGTTCAGTAAAACTGCAATATAGACAATTTGGTTCTTTTACTCCTCAAGATAAAATGAAATATTCCAAGTATTTTTAACAAGGAAAGACAACAGACAGATTTGGAAAAAGTGCAGATGTAATTTAATTATGAATATTCTACAAATTACTGTGCTTAAGAATTTATGGTTTTCTGTTCGGTGTTCACTTGACTCAGTTGACTCAGTTAAGAAAGAAAGACTTGCATTTCTATAGCGCCTTTCACGACCATCGGATGTCTCAAAGCGCTTTACAGCCAATGAAGTACTTTTGAAGTGTAGTCACTGTTGTAATACTCTTGCCTCTAAGCCAAAAGATTGTGGGCTAAGGCTCCACTATACTCTAGGCTGACACTACAATGTAGTACTGAGAAAATGCTATGCAGTTGGAGGTGCTGCTCTTTGGATGAGATGTTTGCCTGTTCTGGTGGGTCATAGGGTCAGGAGATCAAGTACCAAGTTATCTGTCACTCAGATCTTCCCAGTCCTATCAGGCCAATTGTAACATCTCAGTCACTACCCGAGCTGAGATCAGCTAACTCAACACAAACTGGGGACCAAATCCCCAACCTTCTGATCTGTATGGCTTAGTGTTACACCAGTGCTGCCTCAGGCAGACCTGAGAGACGGGTACCCTGGGTACTTGGTCTCCTGACTCTGTGCTTGGGAGACAGATGATCCCGAGCTACTGAACCATCATATAGGGTTAGGGTTCAGGGATTCCTCACTTTATCTCCTTTTGCCTCAATCTTTTTTAATACCATAAATGATTCCACCAATATTTGCTCAGAAGTAATTTTTACACAGGCATGAATCAGTTTAGAGGTCAAAAGCCTAATGTGATTTAGAACTAATCACCGGTAAATACTGTGGCCTGTACGGTATTGAGCCATGCAAACCAGAAAATGCCAGGTTCATCTGTGCTAAATCAGCTGATATCAGCCAGGGCATCAGATGGGCTAGAGAGGGAAGACCAGTCCGAGTTCTTGACCTTGATTGCTATTCAGTGACCTCTGTGGGAAAGCATGGACGTAACGTGAGAAAAGGATCAGGCATGACTGGCTCACACATGAAGAATGGCCAATTGGAGATGGTTCCAGAAGACGCCGAAGCCTGCGGAACCATACTCCAACATAATTCAACCCTTTTACCATCTACCACTCTTCCAATCTTTCCTTCAAGATCCTCATTACAACAGTAACTACATTTCAAAGCTACTTTATTGGCTATAAAGCACTTTGGGACGTTCTGAGATCGTAAAATGCAAGTCTATCCTTTTCTTTTCTTGATCTATCCTCCTCTACACTCCCAGGCGCCTTTCTCACTGAAATCTCTTCCCTCCGTCTGAACTCACATTCCCCAACCTCTGCTTCCTTGCTCTATTTGCTTCCTTCAATCTCACCCTTCATATTCAATTCTTCACCCATATACATAGCTATTCCCCTCAATCTCATCATCACACATGCCCCTGAGACCTTCAAGGTTTCTATAATTGACAGGGTTCTATCTAAGCACTTCCTCATCTCCATTCTCTGAAACGTTGCTTTATGTGCAGTATTATGGCTTTGCATGACTTAAGAATTTTTATCTTGGGAGCTCAAAAGTATTGACTTCAAACTCAAACTGTTGATTCATTTGGTACTGGTGGATGCTAACTTCAGCCTGGACACAGTTCGTCAGGACCATCTGCTACATCCCCACACCAGACCGCACTCAGCCACCTGCGTTATACCAGAGAAGCATGTTGCTTTCCCCACCTGGCTGCTTTGCTCTTCTCCCTATGCTCTACTTGACTGCTCCACTCCTTAATATATGTCACAGACCGCATGTGAGCAACAGGACATTCACTAGTAATATAGAATGCTTATCATAATTTAAATTTGTTATGCCTTTCTGGGAAATTTAAGCCAATCAAAAACATTTCCCCACTGTCTACTTATCTTGATAAGCTCATATTTGGAAAGTCAAACTTTTAGTTGTGAACGATAGCAAAATACTGCAGATGCTGGAAATCCGAAATAACAACAGAAAACGCTGGAAAAACTCAGCAGGCCAGGCAGCATCCGTGGAGAGAGAAACAGAGTTAACGTTTCAGGTCTGGGACCCTTCATCAGAACTGTCTGACGAAAGGTCATCGACCTGAAACGTTAACTCTGTTTCTCTCTCCACGGATGCTGCCTGGCCTGCTGAGTTTTTCCAGCGTTTTCTGTTGTTATTTTAGTTGTGAACAATTGGAATGATATTAATTCAAAAAAGGTATATAATTAAAAAAATTTTAAAATTGGCTAAAGTACCATTAATGCTTTTGATCCGGATATGATGTTTAAATAAGGAATGCTTCTATACTAACCTTGTTCGTCACTTCAGATATCTCTACGATTCTGGGCGTGCTGTGATCATACTCATGTGTATATTTTATATTAAAGTCCTGAGCTGCTGATTTCAGGTGGGCAGCAGTTGGCGTGTTACAAATGGCCGCAGTGCTGCTGGGCTGAGAATGAGGGCAAAGTTAGTTCCCTTTCCTGGTCATCACCAAGTAATCCCTTCTGGAGAATGTGAGTGGCTGGTCTTTAAATGAAGGCAGGATTGGGCTCAGCTGTGATCCTCACATGATTGAATAACCTGTTGACACTGTCAATCTTCACAGTGAAGGTTCATGTGTAAAGAATGGCCACTGGGCGAGGTACCAGAGCAATGTCGGCTCCCACGGAACTGTACCCCCGCCAGGATTCCGCAGAGCGGGTCAGAAATATGGACAATTTTATTTTTAAAAGAAAATGCTTTGCCACCAGGACAGTTTTGAAGATTTACATCACTTCTGTTCAGATGCCCATGAAATGTGGTGTGCTGGATAAAATCCCACTCAGAAGGCATTGGTGGACGGGATGGATTTTGAATAAACAGATCTATTTGTGTAACAAGTGAAGTGAGACCAATCTATGCCGATCATTGCACTTGAATCCTAATTGAGTGTGACAGGCAGCTTTTAGAACTCAGTGTAATGCTTACGTCTGGGTGCTTTCTGCTGCCTCTAGTCCCAAACAATGTTGGTGAATTTGTTTGAAAATTAGGTCAATAGGCCCAGCTGGCAGTATTTTAACGGGGGTGGGTGGTGCGTGGGAGGACACTGGCATTCATCAGATAAACCTATTGTGTTGTACAATTTAATAGAAGCATACAGACCTAGAAATCCCAGCCCATTTTGGACATGGAATTTTCCTCAGAAGCACCCCAGAGAATGCAAGGTGCTCAATAGCCAGTATATCCGAATTGGACACACCCACCAAGATGCCATCAACTATATCTACAGGAACCTAATACAGGTACCTGGGTACCACTGTGGGGACTATCTTCACAAGGCCCCGGCCATTAGAAAGCCAGTTACAGAGGTGTGCCAACTGCCGCAAGGACATCTTCAGCTACCATACATAGTAGGACAGGCACATCCAGAGACAGTCATGGTCACTGTGGTCTTAAACTTGGTTTCATCTCTTTGCAGGCATGCTGTAATGCTCATACGTAGGAATGGTGCCTGGAGTGACACAGAGGGACTCCTTCCTCTCAAGCACCTTGTGAAGCACCATCTCCATCTTAGCAACCATCGAACAGGAGGTCGGGTGCTGGGCTGCTCTGTCACCTGCCTGTATCTAAAGTGTCCTTCATTGTTCACTTCCACTTCTCAGTCCCTTTCCCTGTTCAGCCTTGGTAAAGACTGCTAATGGTTTGGGATACCTTCCGATCCTTTCCAAAGGCTTTCAGAATTTCTAATTTCTGTCCCCCATTCTGTCATTAGGTTTTACTTGCACACAATTTTCCACTCCCACCGCTAGTGTGTATCAATCGGTACCTGAAGCTGTGCAAGTGAGCTATCTTCTGTTTGACTCTGTTTGAAACCCTATCACTCGCCAAACTGGGTGCAAACTGCACCAAGAGTGGAAAATCGAGGCTCAGCTTTTAGAACATCTCCCAAACGGGTGTCATGTGCGAGCCTTGGCAGTGAGTGTTGGCAGGCGATTCAATTGTAGGTACTGATTTGGATAGAGAACTGGTTGGCAGACAGGAAGCAAAGAGTTGGAATAAACGGGTCTTTTTCCGAGTGGCAGGCAGTGACTAGTGGGGTACCACAGGGATCGGTGCTAGGACCCCAGCTATTCACAATATATATTAATGATCTAGAGGGAACTAGATGTAATATCTCTAAGTTTGCAGACGACACAAAGCTGGGTGGGCGTGTGTGCTGTGAGGAGGATGCAGAGAAACTCCAGTATGATTTGGACAGGTTGGGTGATTGGGCAGATGCATGGCAGATGCAGTATAATGTGGATAAATGCAAGGTTATCCACTTTGGTGGCAAATACAGGAAGACAGATTATTATCTGAACGGCAATAGATTGGGAAAAGGGGAAGTGCGACGAGATCTGGGAGTCCTTGTGCACCAGTCGCTAAAGGTAAGCATGCAGGTGCAGCAGGCGGTTAAGAAGGCAAATGGTATGTTGGCCTTTATAGCGCAAGGATTCGAGTACAGGAGCAAGGATGTCTTGCTGCAGTTGTACAAGGCCTTGGTGAGACCACACCTTGAGTATTGTATGCAGTTTTGGTCGCCTTATCTGAGGAAGGATGTTCTTGCCATGGAGGGAGTGCAGCGAATATTTACCAGACTGATACCTGGGATGGCAGGAATGACGTATGAAGAGAGATAGGGTCGATTAGGCTTATATTCGCTAGAGTTTCGAAGAATGAGAGGGGATCTCATTGAAACTTATAAAGTTCTAACAGGACTAGACAGACTAGATGCAGGAAGGATGTTCCCGATGGCGGGGGAGTCCAGAACCAGGGGTCACAGTCTAAGGATAAGGGGTAAGCCATTTAGGACTGAGATGAGGAGGAATTTCTTCAACAAGAGAGTGGTGAACCTGTGGAATTCTCTACCACAGAAGGCAGTTGAGGCCAATTCATTAAATATATTCAAGAAGGAGATAGATATATTTCTTAAGGCTAAAGGGATCAAGGGATATGGGGAGAAAGCAGGGACAGGGTACTGAATTTGGATGATCAGCCATGATCTCATTAAATGGCGGAGCAGGCTCGAGGGGCCGAATGGCCTACTCCTGCTCCTATCTTCTATGCTTCTAGACATAGAGCTGAATCCAATCCTGTCCTCACCCAATGTCCACACATGTAGACTTTCAAGCAGGAGTCACCGGATAATGATCCGAGAAGAGAACACTGCCTGATTTCCCCCTCCCTAACTCAGGAGCACTAAAACTGCTGGCTGAGATCACCTAACTCAGTATGAACTGAGGATTGGAGCTAGACACAGTGCCTTTGCCAACTAAGCCACGAGGGAAGCCCAGCAGTTGGCTTCTCATCCATGTTTTGGTATCGAGTCAATAAAATATACATTATGCAAAAGAAACACTGTAAATTTTGAGTGCTCGGATATGCTGTAAATTGCACATAATTCACAATAATTTGTTCATAATTCACCGTCTACCAGCTGGCCAGCACTGACATCTCGGACATTTTTTAATTTAATAAAGTAGGCCTTAAAATTGAGCCTGCTTCTCATGGGATTACTTAAATTAGATTATCCACTTCACAAGACACTGCATCAGGTGCAAGAGCAGCGTGCTAGCTGAGTGTAATGGCCAGCGGCTGTGTAAATCTTTCTAGGAAACTTCAGTTAATTAAATGGATTGATAAAAAATATGGCTGTTTATTTTACTTCTGGGTTGAAACTGCGCTGCACAATATTAGTAAAGAACATAATAATGCACCAATTAAATTCCTTTGCTATTATCATGAAGCTGGAAATGCATAGGCTGCAATGTAACATGTATGATAACATATGCTAGATTTGTTACTATAGGATAATGCTAGTCTGTTGTATGTAGCATAATGCATAAGCACACAAGCTTGGAATGAGAAAGGCAACTCAGCCCATCAGACCTGCTCCTTCAACAGCCCACGTGTGACTACATCACACCAACATCACTGTGCCTGAGACAAGATCTAAGGCAGATCCAAAATCCCCTTTCTACACATTGTCTGTCCACGTAGCTTTGTGCTGTTAGTAAATGTTATAATAGCACTAACTGTACGATATAATTCACTGGTGCCAAAGTTTGCCTTGCATATTGCACATTTTAGCCCACATTGTAGGTTAGATTGTGCAATAGATAAACATTTAGGCTACACTGTGTGACACATAGGATAACACTAGGCTGCAGTGTGTGGGATAATGTGCAAGGTGGGGTGTGACAAATAGAATAACAAATATGCTGGAGCGTGTTACATATAGGAATAGGATAGTACACAGGTCCTGGTGTGATAACAACATTTAATAACTCATGGACTAGCCCCATGGCACACACATACAACAATGTAATGAGTGTGTTACATCTGTGGGATCTTTGTTTAAATGTCATATCACAACAGGACATGTCTGCTATCCTGTTCCTATATGTAACACAATGGCTAACTATCGTTTTCTGTTAAAACTTGGAAAACATTGTGAGTGACTTTTCTTGTCTCTATTTTATTAATACTGCTACGGTCAGTGCTCCTCTGTACTTTCTGATCTTGTTTCTCCTAAGATCCAAATATAGCATCCTACATGCACTTTCTCCTCCATGAATTCTTACTGTGTTAAAATCAAGTCTCCTACTCCAACACATTCTATCCCAGGACTCCTTGCTTCCTTCAGTCTTTCCATCTTCCTACAATCTTCAAGGTTTATAACCTTTGGTGTAACCTAATCATTACTTCATGAATAATCTCACTTCTCTCTTGCTGTTTTCAATGTTGGTGGTGTCCGTTACTTCAGGCTTTGGCTCTGTACTTTGATTTCTTAATTTAAAAACATGGAGCTTGCTAAAGGGGATTGCATTCTTCATTATGTAAATGAATTCTGTGGATTCACAGTTGGTCACCATGTTGGCAGGTGATGAGCAGGTGATTCATTTAGACAGTATTTATGGCTTACAAATGTTGTTAAATAGGACGGTCCTGACATGGTATAGGCCTTAAGCTTTTGAAATATATTTAAAATAAACAGTGTCATCAAATGTAGGTCATTTATAGCTCCAGCCATCAGTTGAGAATGATGGGAAGAAAGAAAAGAAAGATTTGCATTAAGATAGCACTTTTCACATCATCAGGATGTCTCATAGCACTTCATAGCCGAAGAAGTACTTTGGAAGCATAGTCACTGTTGTTTCGTAGGCAAACACAGCATCCAAAGGGAAAATGAGATAGGGAGGCTCATAGGGAGCTGAAAATCTGCTCCAAGGAATAGTCATCAGAATATTCCTCTCAACACCCCAGCTGTGACTGCAGGTGCCCACCATGTCACAGTAAATGTATGCGGCCTTCATTTCCCCGGGATTTGTCTTTCCCCAGGAAACACTGGCGCTATCAAGGTGGTGCTGTTGGGACCATGTGCTCTTGCTTCGGACTAATTTTTCTATGCTTCTGGGCCTTTTAACTTCCGCATTTACTTCCTTCCCTACTGTGGAGCACCAGTCAGGACTAGGAATCCTGCTTACACCTACCCTGCAAATAAAATGAGGGATTCCTAGGAAAATACTGTTGGTTGTTTGTGGGACAACGACAACAACGTCTTTAACACAATAAAACGTCCAAAGGTGCTTCACAGGAGCATATCAAGCAAAATTTGATACCGAGCCACATAAGAAGATAATGGCCCAAAAATTAGTGAGGGCGCCTTCGTGCGAGGGTAAGGCTTCCCCGCGATCTCTCACGGCGCGTTGGCTTTTTCAGTCCGAGCTCGCACGAACTTGATGTTCTGGACAGCTGCTGTGCTGGGCTTGCGTATCCCACCGGCGCAGTTAATTCGTACGAGCTGTGGGATCACGTGACTCAGTTAGAGCCAATGGCAGCACACCATCTTTCATTCATAGCTTTCACATAAGTGCTGTGAAAGCTATGAATCTATACCCCCCCCAAAAGAACCGCTAAACCTCAATTAAATTTAAAAAAAAAACCATCACATTAATAAAATAAGTATAGTTAAATAAATTAACCATTTTAAACAAAAAATTACATTTTTGAAAATTTTTTAAATCTTTTAAAAAGTTATAAAAATAAACTTACCTGTCTTTAAAGTCTCTAAAAAAGATATACCTCTTAAAAAAAATTCAAAATAATACTTAATTAACTACTTACCTTGTTAAAAGAGGGTCTTACACCTCCTTTCTTTATGTCTAAAATCTTCCATGCTTACCTGCGCGTTCAAAGCACTAAGTGCACTGCGTGCGCGCAGCCTGTAGCGCACACGCGGTTCACCTAGGAACCGCCCCCTTTTGAATTCACCAAGTGCCGGTTTTCAGCGCATGCGCAGTGCATGCAGAAAACCGGCAATTGGAGACAGAATACGCGAGAGTACACAGTGCGTACTCTCGCGTAGCGGCAGTAATTTTTGGGCCATTAGGACAGAGAGGTAGGTTTTCAGGAGTGTCTTAAAGGAGGAGAGAGAAGCGGAGAGGTTTCGGGAGGGAATTCAAGGGAGGGACTACTTGGGCAGGGGAAATCCCGCCCCACCATGTTTTCGATGGACCCAAGAATATCCAGGCCTTAATATTTCATTCTAACAAATGCTTGCTGAATTAAAACATTGAACTCCCTTGTTTGTCACTTAATTTGCTACTTACATTATTTGCTCTCCGAACAGCATGAAATTCTGGTTTATTACTCTAGTAGGATTAAATAAGCATAAATGTACAAATCCTATACTTTGTCTTCCTATAATAATGGAATGAAATGCCGCACATTTTCAGATTAAAAGGCTTAGTTAAATACTAGTTCTGTACATTGCACATAACATTTTGTGTAAGAACATAAGAGGAATGAGCTTTGACTGGCTGAAAGGCCTTTTCTAGTCCTTGACTTTTCTTATGTTTTTATAAGAATTTTCAGAGACAGGAAGCCCAACAAGACCAAGGCCGCGATCTTACCTTTCGGTGCGAGTTGGGAGCGGGTCATCTGCCTTCCCGGTTCCGATCCTGCCCCCAACGACGCCCGACGCACTGACGTAATTTTACGTCAATTGGCCTTGTTAAGCCCGCCCTGTGGGCTTGCCGGCCAATTAAGAGAAAATCGGTGTCAGATGACGTCAGTTGATGATGTGCCATCTGCTGGTTTTCTTAAAGGAGACCCGCACATTTTTTTTGACAGATGATTTTTCAGTGTTTGACAGCATTGAGGTGCTGCAAACACTGCCAATCACTGTACAAAGGTGAGCCCTTGCACCCAGACTCTCCAGTGACTCTCTCCTTAGGATAAAACAGATGGCAGCTGCAGGTGAGGTTACAGAAACGATCTGTCACTGGTGAGAGAGGTTCTCCCAATGAGGTGGGACTACACAAACACTTCAAACCTTGTTACCTACAGAAAAGTCTAAATACATTAAAAATGATTTTACCAACATTTTCTTACCTCTGAAACTCACCAGTGTACCATTGGATCCTTCACACCACTTCTGCAGCTGTCATCAATGCACAAACCTTACAGTAGACCCACCGCACGCCACACTTACCCTGGTGTGGTGTCCGGATGTTGGGAAGCCCACAGTAGACCTGTCAAAATTGAAAAAAGCCTCTTAACTACCTGTTGATAGGCAGTTAAGTGCCTAGAATCCTCTTCCCACCGCTAGGTGTCGGGTCCCTGCGCAAATCGGGGACCCGCCACCTGGGAACATTGTATGGAAGCAATTTTGCCAGCAGTCCTGCCTCCAAACCTGCCCCCTGAGCGCCGGCAAAATTCCCCCCCAACCATTTTTTGATGGATCAATCCAAACTACTCACCTTAGTGTAGAAAGTACTGTGGGTGATTCTAGCCAACAAACGCTTCATGCATTCATGTGACATTCCTTTGCCTGTTTTAGTGCTGGAGTTTACCCATTTATTTTAAATGGGTTGAGGCATCCGCTAAAATAACAGACAAAGGAATGTCACAGGAACATAAAAGCATTCATCCGTTAATATCGACAACAACAATTCCTGGGCTTATATTCTCAATCCCTTCTGTCTTCAGAAATTACCAATTGTTTCTTGAATCCATTCATACCGTTAGATTCAATGGCCCTCCCTGGTAACATTATTTGAGTGAGAAAGTTCTGAGTGATTTCCTTTCTTACTCCGAATTCTTCATTTTTAACTCATATCCTTTGGTATTTGACATCGCAAAATGTTTCATATTTCACATTTGTAAATGTCTAACAACCCGACCCATGACTATCATTAACTTTGTATCAGGATCAAGCATCACAGACTTGCGGATGTCTAGTGCAGACATGAATTAAAGCATTTTTATGCCTTTATCAGCTAATAAAGATTGCAGTTTGCAACACACCCAAAGCGTAGTGAAAAGAAAGGGTCCCCAGACAGCTCAGTAAACAGCGCCGGGTTGCTGACTACAGGCAGATCCTTTAATGTAGCCGCTGGGGAATGTGACTGCAGTGGCCAAGGATTTAAAAAAGGAAATTGTAGCACTGTCCAGTTTGAGCTTTGTTCTTGTACATGATCAGTTTCGGTCACAAGTTCAAGTACTACATTACGTTGTATACTGTTACCGAAGGAGATTAATCTAAAAAAGAGATTTATGTCAGACTGATTTTATTTAAATACCATCTACCTTTCTCTCTGATGTGAAATAAAGTAATAAAGTGTAATCCAAATATTGTGAAGACCAAGTTTGATCACTGAGTCTTTTACTTTGGAAGGAGATGAACACACAGCTTTATTGCTCTATTTTTAACCCATCTGTAATACAAGCGGCCTTTTCTCTGCAAGAATGCAGCCATCATTAATTCAATGAAACAACATTTTTGTGTGGAGCGTACATCAGGGGGATGGTGGGTGACCTGTTCACTCCGCACACCCGGGAGTTGCAAGCCATTTTCGTGGTCTGTCCTCTAATGTAGTTGGCAAGCTGCCAGCGCTAATCGCGCTCCCTAGAGGGAGCTTGGCAATTGGGGGAGGGCGGGGAATCTGGCAGTGTGGCTGCTACTTAAAGGCAGCCTGCAGCCCCTTGAAAGGGAGGTGCACTTTTCAATGGTGGTTAGCAGGAAGTGGTTTTTTGAAGAAGCAGTCAGCATGACTTCATCAGCACCCCCAGATTCTCTGATGAAGCCATGGAGGTGCCCACAGAGCAAGAGAGCAGCAGGAAGGTGGTCCTATTCTTCTCTGATGGGTGCCCAGACAAATGATTCAATAGCAATGGAGAGAGATGGTAGAGCAAATCAATGCTACCAGCATCGTTCCCAGGATCTGGCTGCATTATAGGAAGAAATTGAATGACTTCACTAGGACTGCCAAACTAAGACTCCCCTTCATATCTCTCTTACTCTCTCCACAGCCCTGCACCACCTTACTTGAGCTCCAGCACTATCAGCCCTTCCCTCTCTCAGTGGGCAGCACTCTCGCCTCTGAGTCAGAAGGTTGTGGGTTCAAGTCCCACTCCAGAGACTCGAGCAAAAAATCTAGGCTGACACTCCCTGAGGGAGGGCTGCACTGTTGGAGGTGCCGTCTTTTGGATGAGACATTAAACCGAGGCCCCGTCTGCTCTCTCAGGTGGACGTAAAAGAGTCCATGGCACTATTTCGAAGAAGAGCAGGGGAGTTATCCCCGGTGTCCTGGCCAAAATTTATCCCTTAATCAACATCACTAAGATAGATTATCGCGTTATTATTAAATTGCTGTTCGTGGGAGCTTGCTGTGCGCAAATTGGCTGCCACGTTTCCCACATTACAACAGTGACTACACTTCAAAAAGTGCTTCATTGGCTGTAAAGCGCTTTGGGACGTCCTGAGGTCGTGAAAGGCGCTATATAAATGCAAGTCTTTTTTTCTCTCTGCTCTCCATGCCTCTCCTCCAATCACAACAGGATACTTCACTACACTTCCTTTGGCTTACACTCACATCCTCAAATGGCCCAAGTTATGAAATATGATCCCTAAAACACTAGTACCATTGTGGAATCCTAAATAATAAAAGTGGAATTTAGCCGCACCACTCCATCAAGAATATATTAGAAAATATCTGCTTAAGGAAATATGAAAGGAACTGTGTGTTCCATTGCAAACTGACCTCCAAACATCCTCTCAAATGCAACTAAACAAAGAACAGGCAATGCCTGGAACACTGGACTTCATCTCATAAAGTGGTTTTACTGTGTACATACATATTTATAACAGGTACTTCTTTTATCATTGTGCTTACCCCTGGTGCCTCACTGTGCTGCTCTTAAACCTATCCAGTAGCTGCGCTGAGATGATATTGGAGGTCCAGGGATGCTGAAACAAGTGCTTACCACTCTTTGTGTGTAAGGTTTCCAAAATTTACAGATCCCCAAAACCTAAGGAAAAAGGACCTTGGAACTACCTCAGAGTGATAAAAATGTATTTGGGCCTAACCTAAGAGACTCCAAGTTTTGGCATTTTAAAACATGTCTGGGCCTGTAAAGGGAGAAAAAGGCTGCGAAAGAAGGTGGGTTCAACCTCTGCAAAAGCAGTTTTGGTTATTGCAGTTAATTGCATTGTCTGGGGAACCGGGATGACCTCACTTAAAGCCCCAGCAAGCATTGACATTTTGACAATAGACCCTGGGAGAAGACAGTCCCACCCAAAACGACAGGTCCCATCAAAACCGTTTACAGAACCCATTAAAGACATGCATAAAACAAATACTCTATAGAAGTCCTAGGCCCAGTCAAGAAACCCAAAGCGTGAGGACAATTCAAACTCCGATTAAACAACAGATCGACAGGATGGAGCTATCCTGAAACCACTTCACACATTTACAAAACCAGTTAACACGCTAGTAAAGTCGTTACTGTTAATGAGGCCTCCAATAATTAAAGGCCCGTTCTCAACAATTCTCCAGTTCTCCAGCACAACAGTTACAGTTCTGCAGGAAGGCAGTTCCACAGCTCAGAAGAAGACAGTTTAAACAGAGGCAGAGTTCAACAGAAAGAAGTTCAACAAAGAAGGCCAACAGCTCCAGAAGCAGGTCGACACGCAAGAAGAAACCAGAGCGACTGCCTCAGTGACCATCGGACACCTCGCGGCAACAAGGGCCTTACGAAACCTTTTACTCAAAAGACTCTAAACCCTAACTCTCAACTGTCAAGGATTCGTTTGGTGAGCATTATCCCTGGTTCTCCAGAGTCCAACCTAGCTAGTGAAGTGGGATTGGGAGGGGTGAAGTATTCTCCTAATGTTATTTCCCTCGCTTGTACCGAAGTGTTCCCCACCTTTAGAGTGTTAAGAGTGTTTGTGTTGTGTTTTACTTTCTTGAATAAAGATTGAAGTTCTTTCATCAAACCCAGTTGTCTGCTGCACCTTTTGTATCACAACCCCCAAATAAGTCCAAGGTCTAGAACCAAGGGAGTGGGAGCGATTCGAACCGCTCAGAAGTCAGAGGTAAAGCTGACACAAAAACACCACCCCCTACATGTGTGAAGAACTTCTTGATATTAGTCCTAAATTTGTCTTTTACTGGTTTCAACTTTTGGTTCTTGGCTACTATCGCAATTTAATTTAAAGTAATTTTTCACGATTCCCTTTTCTACATAGTTTACTATCTTATATACCCCTAAAAGATCACCTTTCAGTTGTCTCCTTTCAAGGCTGAAAAGTCCAAGGCCGGGAAATTGGTCTTGCTCCATAAATCAGCGCTCAGTGGGTGGCATGCCTGCAATGGGTGCCTGAACATGAAGGCCCGAGGCTCGCTGGAAACTAAGCTGCAGGCTGCATCTACCTAGAGTCCCCACCGCCCATAACAGGCATATTGGTGGTAACATTTGATGGTGTATCCCCACCATCTGCAACACTCACGGGCCAGGAGTTTCCGCTTTGGGTGCAATCAGCAATCTGGGTGCAAATTACCCTCAAAATTGCGCAAGTTTTAAGAAGTGTTTTTTTCCTCAAGTTTCGGCTCAAACTCATTTGCATGTCACCGAACATAAACTCTTCCATGAACCAGTGTCTTTGAACATAGTTTTTTTTTAAATTGCATTAAAAAATATTCCTTGATACATTTAAAAGTGGTAACCTGGTGCAGTTTTATTGATAAAGCTGAAAATAGGTTTAACACAAAAAATAAGCATTTTTAATCAGAGTGTCTAGTCCACCGCCTGTGAGTAACCCGATTTTAAATAACTGAAAATGATTTAAAAAAACTATCCAGAACCATTTACTAGTTACATTGGTGTAAATTGAAAAAAAAAAATATTTATAGGCCTAGAAATTCGCCTCGGGCGGTGGCATCAAACGGGCGGTATTGGATCGGCCGCCCGTTATACGCAGCACCTGATACTCCGCTACGTTGACTGTAATATCAGGCACCGAGTGTAACGGGCGGCAAATTCGATACCACACGTTTTGCGCCACCGCTCGAGGTGAATTTCTAGGCCAGACGCTTTAAAACATGTCTCTTAGTGTCCTTATGTCTAAAAAGAAGCTTAATTTTAGAGCCTCGTCGAAGACCCGCAAACGAGCGCAATTAGCAGAAACTCGCAATCGGGATTCATTCAATCTGAGGGCGTGACCGGTTTTGTGAGCGGGACCGGCTTCTAGCCCAATTTTTTTTAAACTAGTGCAAAAGATCGCGGAAACTCGATTTACGCGGGATGTAATTCCTCGATCTTTCGCACTGGTTCGGCTGATTTTGGGGCGAATTGTGCTGAAAAACCAGCGCAACGTAACGGAAACTCCAGGCCAAGATATTCAGAAGAAAGAACTGACATATCAATGAAATAGATTTAATGCTAAAATGTCAACAACTATGTATAAAAAAACAAATTGATCAAAATTCAGTATTTGTTTGGATATTTTAGAGTACTCCTTAGGTAGGTGTAGTCAGAAAGCTGAAAAACAATTGATGATAAGTGAAGTACAGTCGTTACGATAGATGGTGCCTGTCGTACTATAGGGGAGATGAAAGATTATCATAACTTCATACTTTGGATCCTAACAAGGTGTTATTTACTTTGTTATTACAGTCAGTGCTGAGTCGTACAAGCTGTAACCCGACACCATAACAGCGACCATTTGATTTTCTACAGCACCGTTAAGGTAGTTAAATGCCCCAAGACACTTCACAGGAGCGTAAATCAGACAAAACTTCACACCGAGCCAAAGAAGGAGACATTAGGACAGGTGACCACACGCTTGGTCAAAGAGCTAGATTTTAAGCAACATCTTATTGGTGGAGAGAGAGATGGAGAGGCGAAGAGGCTTGGGGAGGGAATTCCAGAGCTTGAGGCCGAGATGGCTAAAGGCATGGCCGCCAATGGTGAAGAAAGTGAGGGAGGCACAAGAGGCCTAAGTTGGAGCAATGTAGAGTTCTTGAGGGTTGTAGGCAACGTTCCCACTAAGCTGCGGTCTGGCGGTCCCGCACTGGCCGCTCACTGGCTTCTACAGGGAAGAAACCATGCATGAACAAAAATTTGAATGGGCCAGTTAACCCAGTTAAAGGGACCGCACACTAAAAAAATTAGAGGGAACATTGGTTGTAGGGCTGGAGGAGGTTACACAGATAGGGAGGAGCGAGAACATGGAGTGATTTGAACACGAGGATGAGAAATTTAAAATTGAGGCAATGGTGGGCCAGGACCCAATGTGGATCAGCAAGCACAGAGGTGATGGGCAATGCTCCCTTTAAGCTGTGTGGCCATGTGTCTTCTTGCTTGGGGAATAGTGGATGTCATGGAAAGATATGAGAAAGGACAGAAAACTACACAACCGCCCCCACACCCCAAGCGAAACTTACACACACACACAAAACAATCTAAAGAAATGGGAGATATTATCTAATAAAGCACAGCAATAATAAAGGAACAAAATTAAATTTCCCTAAAGGGTTTTCAGTCTGTATATTGCAGGACTGTTAGATCCATACATATGTATGTGCCCATTTACTACCATTGTCTGTCTCAGAATTTTTTTTTAAGTAATATGCAGATCATTTTTGAAATTTCCTCCACTACTCTCCTGAGTCCTGCTGTGGCTCCACAGATACCAGCACTGTCCAGTACTTCCCCAAGTGACCATTCTTCCTGTATAAGCTTTGTTAGTGAGCGCCAGCAAACAATTCAACAGTGCAGTGCATCACAGCTGAGCAGAATTCTTTTCTCACGCAATGTTCACAAACACACTTTCCAGTCACTATAAGTGCCAGCTTGGCTCAGTGCTAGCACTCCCGCCTCGGAGTTAGAAAGTCGTGGGTTTGAGCTAGACGGGGAAAAGCTGTTCTCACTAGTTGATGGTACAAGGACTAGAGGACACAGATTTAAGGTTTTGGGCAAGAGATACAGGGGGGATGTGAGGGGAGATGTGTGGGAGAATGGGACTGACTCGATTGCTCGGCAGAGAGCTGGCACGGACTCGATGGGCTGAATGGCCTCCTTCTGTGCCATTATGACTCTATGACTATGACTCTATGTTAAAATCCCTCCACGGCCTCACCCCTTCCTATCTGAACTCGGCAGTGTGAGCTGTGAGAGTGCTCCTAACCCGGGAGAGTGAGCCCTGTCTGTTCCCTGAAAGCAGTAGTGTTAGCACTATGAGCTCTGGAGCCTGCCTGTGACAATGACTGGATCAAACAACACATTGCAAAGATCTTGATTACTCTCCAGCAGGCAGTATCAAATTACACATTCCAGACAAACAGTTGGGTGTGTCTTGTCCTCCAAGGGGACCAATCAGAAATCTGGTATTGCAAATAGACGCAGCTGTGTTTATCTACAAAACAATAATGACTGCACTTCAAAAGCAGTTAATTAGCTATGAAGTCTGTTCTGAGGACTTAAAAGCTGCTATATCTATGCAAGTTCTTTCTTTTGATCAGGAGCAAGAAGCCTAATATTTCAAAAGCAAAATACTGCAGATGCTGGAAATCTGAAATAAAAACAGAAAATGCGGGAAATACTCAGCTCAAGGGCAATTAGGGATGGGCAATAAATGCTGGCCTTGCCAGCGACGCCCACATCCCATAAATGAATAAAAAAAACTCAGCAGGTCTGGCAGCATCTGTGGAGAGAGAAACAGAGTTAACGTTTCAGGGCGATGACCCTTCGTCAGAACTGGAAAAGTTGGAGATGGAACAGGTTTTTAAGCAAGTGTCGGGGCAGGGAGAGGGAGGGGGGGAGGAAAGAACAAAAGGGAAGGTCTGTGATAGGATGGAAGGCAGGCGAGATTAAGAGACAAAAGGGATGATGGTGCAAGGCAAAAGGAGATGGTAATGGGACAAGTTAAGAAACAAAAGATGACTCTAGATGAAGTGTAAATGGCGATGGCAGAATGATCGCCAGCTGCCTAATATTTTGCCTCCCTAGTTTAGAGAAACTGAAGCGAATTTTTTTCCATTCTTTGGATGTGGACGTTGCTGGCAAGGCTGACATTTATTGCCCATCCCTAGTTGCCCTAACTAGGTGGGGGTGACCCTTCTTCTTGAACTGCTGCAGTGTAATGGTTTGATGCAGCTGAGTGCCTTGCTCGGCTATTTCAGAGGGCAGTTAAGAGTCAACCATGTTGGGTGGGGGACTGGAGTCACATAAGGACCCCAACTGCTCACCCAGCTGAGATATGCTAATTCAGCACCAATTAGCAATCAACACTCAGGACTTTCTGATTTGTATGGTTTAGTACTACATTGGGCTGTGTGTTTACTGATTAGATTGAGAGGTCGCACAACACCAGGTTATAGTCCAACAGTTTTATTTGAAATCACAAGCTTTCGGAGCTATCGATTGCTCCTTGCTCAGGTGAAGTAAATTAGATACAGAATGATTAGGCCAGGGGGATAACTCCATAACTTGCAGTTTAATCCATGCTTGCTGTTTGTGAGCTTTAAATGGACATGGCACTGGTACTCATATCTCTTCTTGGTAACAAATATGATCTTTTGGTTTAATATCATAAAAAGGAAAATCTAAGTTCTTATATAACAGTTACATATATTCCACTCTGTGTTTTGTGATAGGCACATTCATTCCATTAGCTTCAGTAAATTATGCTTCAAGTTTTGTGGGACACAGCTACCATTAGTATGGATGCAGTTCGCGTGATAATTGAGACAAGATGGATTACAGAGCTATGAGGACATAAGTGAGAGAAATATTCCAGTCAACAATATATTTGAGTTGTTTTGTCACTTCGATACATTGGCCCAGAAATTAGACTTCGATGGTTGCCGCGGGGGTAAGGATCTTACCTACCGCGCCTGCCTTTATGGTTCGGGCCCACACGAACATCTGGTCCTGGGCGCCTCCCTGGTGCCGGCGCGCAGTGTGTGCGTGTCCCAGAGGCGCAGTTAGTTCGATGCGACCTCTGGGATCACGTGGGCCAGTTAGAGCCAATGGCAGCACACCATCTTTCATTCATAGTTTTGACAGTAGAACTGTCAAAACTATGAATACAACTTGCCCTCAAAAGAACAGCTAAACCTCAATTAAATTTTTTAAAAAACCATCGCATTAATAAAATAACTATAGTTAAATAAATTAACCACTTTAAACAAAAATTTAAATTTTTGAAAAAATTTAAATTCTTTTTAAAAGTTATAAAAATAAACTTACCTTTCTTTAAAGTCTCTAAAAAAGATAAACCTGTTGAAAAAAATTTAAAATAATACTTAATTAACTACTTACCTTGTTAAAAGGGGGTCTTACGCCTCCTTTTTTCATGTGTAAAATCTTCCATACTTACCCTCACGTTCAAACCTGAAAAAAAACCTAAGTGCACTGTGTGCGCACAGCCTGTAGTGCGCACGCGGTTCACTTAGGAACCGCCCCCTTCGCAATATCGGAAGTGCCGGTTTCCCGCGCATGCGCAGTGCATGCAGGAAACCGGCACTTCGGGACCTAATACGCGAGAGTACACAGTGCGTACTCTCCCGTATTCGGCCGAATTTCTGGGCCATTCCTTAGCTGACCAGGGAGATCAGAAGGGGGAAAGAATAGAAGGGAAAGTTAAAGACTAACAAAAAACATCATTTTAAATGAATCAATGATAGGAATCAGATACTAAGCACTGCAGTGTTATGTGCATCAACTGTAAACAGTCAGATTGGAATTTTAATTTCAAATATTAAAAGCAATAATACATATTCAGATGAAGATGTGCTATCTAAAACTTTATAGGTGACCTTCACTGAAATAGAATTTACAGAGGGCGTCACTATTTCTTACTGCGTACTGCTTTGATTGCTAGGTAACAAATGGCACTAAATTATCAAAGAAGAAAATCAGTTTATTGGAACTTGATAATGTAGTAAACAGTGAGGAGGATAGTAGCAGACTTCAGGAGGACATAGACAGACTGGTGAAATGGGCAGACACATGCAGGAGTGGTGAAAATGTACCAGGCCAGAAAGGTCTTGGGGCACCTCTAGAAAACTGATACCGGTGCCCCCTCAACCCCCTCAGTAAGAGGGTCAATAACAAAAAATATTTCAGCTCATGTGTTTCGGGTCCAGGATATGACCCGGACCTGGACCCCCAGATGTGCTCCACTTCAGCCTCTTTTAGTGGGTGGCCAACCCCAGATGTGACCAGGCTATTCAAATGAAGGGACATCCCCCTGACCCCAGGGCCAGCACTGGAAGTCTTGGGCAGGTGCATGCTGGGATGCAACTCCTATGGATTTTAAGACATCTATGTCTGTGCACACTTCTTGTCTACAAAACCTTACTTCCTGTTGTCACATTTTTGTCAGACTTTCGCATTATAAATTCCTATTTCAAGACTTACAATGGAAACAAGTCACACTGTAACTACAATCTCCCACAAGCATTGATGCTATAGCACTTCAGTTTTGCATCAGCCTGCATTGTAGAGAAACTTCTATGCTCCTACCAAATGTAGTTACCTGCTTCCTAAATTATTGCATGCTTTTCTATTTTTACTATTTAACTATAAATAATAATGTGAAATCAAAGTATATCTGTCGTTTATATATTACATTTTGTATATGGGGAACACATTTCATTGAAAGCTTTCATGGGAATCTTTAGTGCAAGGCAAAATATTTACATAATCTGAAGAGAAACCAGAGTGTACTTAAACTTGACCCTGTGGGCAAACCCATTCTACTGCCTCGAGTGCACTTTCTGCCTGTAGTTGGCACTGTGATAGGAGTTTTCAATATTTTGTGTATCAGACTGGAGCTCTGTGGGCAAGGCTTTTTAAAATAATTTCTATATCGGCCTCACATTTAAAAAAAAAATACATATTTACTTCTCCTGCGTGTCAGCGGAGCTTTGTGGGGAACTTTAAGGAAAAAAAATGCCTCCAGCACTTCCCCTGTTTAATGCAGCAAAGCATGGCTGTGGGACAGTTGCTGGCCTGGCCCCCTTGCTGCAGCAGTATGTGGTCGCCATGGCATTGAGCAGAGTGGGGGATGTGCTAAATTTCGTCAACAGGAGCTTGAAGTTCTGCACCACCGGCGAGAAGATCCATAGCAAGCAGCCTGCAAAACCTTGAAGGGCTTGTAGGGAAAGTGAGTGACGAAACAGTAATACACTTGGGCACAGCTGAAGCCCTGCCAGAGGCCTGCAGAGTGGAGAAGATTATAATTCTACTGGTGCCAGAGCTGCAGCTCAGTGGGGAGTTATGTATGGATTTGAAGAAGTTTCTAAATGCAACTATGAACGTCCAGAATATGGGGACAGATTGAAATTACTGGCAGAGACAGTGCCATCTAAATCATTCAAGGCCGATAAATCACTGGTCACAAATGTGACTCTGATGGATTGTCGTGTATTATACGGTTACTATTATAACTGAGAACCACCATTGCTCAAACAGCTAGAAAAATACTGGGCTATGTTGTCAGCTGAATGTTTAAACTGTCATTCAAAATGAGTGTACAGCACATTGAGATAACTATCTGCTGTATCTCAGAGGTGGGATATGGGTTTCTGGAGTGTTCCAATGATTTCCTGATCTGTAACATGTTGTGGGGAAGGAAGTGACAGAGGCCAAACGCTCTCCTACAGGGTGATTTATTTGGTGAGATGTGCTACCGATTGATTTGTTTTACAGCACCAACTGGGGTCCAGGTTACATTCCCTTTCGAACTTGTGGATAAGAAGTGTTAAAACTAGAGTTTTTAAATATAAATGAAGGCGTTTTGTGTTTTGTTTCTGCTGGAGGGGTATTAATAAGCAAACTGAAGGGCAACACGGTGGCATAGTGGTTAGCACTGTTGCCTCACAGCGCCAGGGACCCGGGTTCGAATCCGGCCACGGGTGACTGTCTGTGTGGACATGATGCGGAGATGCCGGTGTTGGACTGGGGTGGACAAAAATGAGAAGTCGCACAACACCAGGTTATAGTCCAACAGTTTTATTTGTATCTCTTTACTTCACCCGACGAAGGAGCAACAGCTCCGAAAGCTTGTGATTTCAAATAAAACTGTTGGACTATAACCTGGTGTTGTGCGACTTCTCATTTTTGTCTGTGTGGAGTTTGCACATTCTCCCCGTGTCTGCGTGGGTTTCCTCCGGGTGCTCCGGTTTCCTCCCACAGTCCAAAGATGTGTGGGTTAGGTTGATTTGGCTATGATAAATTGACCCTTAGTGTTAGGGGGATTAAATACGTGGGGTTACGGGGATAGGGTGGGATATGTGTCGGTGCAGGCTCGATGGGCCGAAATGGCCTCTATCTGCATTGTGGGGATTCTGTGAAAAGATAGGAAATTCCCTCAGAGGCCATGTTGAACCTGGTTTGGGAGTCTGACGAAAGGTCATCGACCTGAAACGTTAACTCTCTTTCTCTCTCCACGGATGCTGCCTGACCTGCTGAGTGTTTCCAGCGTTTTCTGTTGTTATTTGGGAGTCTGCTGGCTTGTTTGCAGCTTTTGGAAAACTTTACTCCCTAACCTGCCCCTGCAACCAGCAGGTGTGCAACTTCACACCTGCATTGAAAACAGCTGAGAAACTGATGCATACAAAGGTACAATTCTATTAATACTTTTATTGCATTATTTATATGCAAAAGACTACATATAAATTATATTAAGTATTTTAGACACATTATAGAGAAAATATTCTACAAATGTTTAACATATATTTAGATACACAATATATATATATACATTACATCTGTAAATACATTATTGTACTGTACAATTTATTTATTCCACATTTACTTTTACTCAAATTTCATTTTTTTTAAAACTGCTACAATTAATCAAAGCTTCTAATATGCTATTTTCTCCCAATTTGCAATTGTTTACATTAACTTTAAAATAATTTCTATATTACTCCATAACAAGACGTTCTCCATTATACTGTTAAACCCTCCTGTCGTTATCAAACAACATATTGTCTGACTTCTGTGCGCAACATCACAGGAGATTGCCTAGTTATATTTTAAATTCAGTAGGTTAGGCTTTTGATTCATTGAAAACTACAGTACTTATTACTCCTGTAGGTGGAACTGTGGTAGGCTTTTCAATGTCAAAGGTGTCACACCCAATAACTGTTACCTTATAGTGACAGTGTATCACCTTGCACAGTGTGCCTAATTTCCCAGGATACATCAGTATCCTTCAAAGTGATTAAATATTTTGCTTCAGCTTATAGTTTCTACTCAGTAGCGTTTCTTCAAATAATTTTGAAAAACAAGAGAAGAAATTTCAAAACTTTATTGAGATAAAATTTATTTTTATAGAATTTTTTTTAATAAAAAGCAAAGAGGCTGTCTGTGTGGGAGAGAATGATAAAAAAAATGACTTCTTATTACACACCTGTTGTATAACTTTTATTTTGTTTTCTATGAACTTCAAAATGTACTTAATGGAGGAGGAGAAAGAAAGAGAGAGACAGAGGGTGACGGGGGCCAGAGAGAGGGAAAGCTCTATATTTATATAATATTTCAATTTTCAAAACAGAATATCAGTTGAATTTTAAAACCAACTAATTATTAAGGGTTGAGATGCAGAAGGGAAGAGAAGCAGAATAGAGAAAAATAGCAACATGAAGACATCAGAGACAGGTAAGAGTGTGCCTACATTCTCCAACTCACTCTATGCAACACTATGGAGGATTGACTAGTTACATAGAATTAAGGGGAGTACATAACTTAAAAATAGGAACTAAATTATGTTTACATATTCTGGTCTAATTATCTCCTGCCCGTAATCCCACTTCTCTGATCTGTCTCACTTACTTCAAACATTACAACTTGTATTTGCATAATAAATCAAAATAAAGAACATGCCACACTTCCCCACATGAGTGGCTTGTCTTGACTTAAACAAGATAATTTCTGACCATTCTGTCCTGCAGTACAATCTTATTGCCCCACTTTGCTGCCTGATTGCTTTGTAGTATTTGTTTTAAACATCTCTCATTAACTGGTAGTCTCTGTGTGTTTTATCTCTTGCTGTTCACAGCCAGAAAAGAGTGGGCCTGTCAGACCTCCTGCTGATCACCAGGGACCAGCAACTCCCCAACACAGTGGTGTGAGGTGTTTATTGATTACTGAAACACCATAACAAATTTGCTTATTATTTACAGTCTATAGGGAAACCGTCAAAGCTAGCTCATTCGTCTCTTAACTACCTAACGTCTCAGATCCCCATTTTTAACGTTCTAGGTCTAACGTACATGTCTAAAAACATAACATTTAAAGTAGCTTTTATTTAAATACTTTTTGTAAAAAAAATTCCCAAAAGATACTGAAACATGATAGAAAATGAAACCACTGCAGTGGGAAATGGCACCCACCTCGACTCTGACATAATTGGATACAAAGTAAAGTTCCCTCTACACTGTGCCAGCCAGAGGTGCACGTCATACTGCACCAGTGTGACATTTTTCCATTTCTGGCGATGGTCATCCTGTGGCCTATCTCAATCTCCCTGAGATTGCAAATTTAGTGCCAAATTAGAACTTTTTTGTGTCCTGGGACCATGCTCACTCACTCAGGCCTGGATTGAGATAACCCAGATTCAATTCATGCGGGACTGTTCCAACAAGAAAACAGAATAGGTTTCCACCACATAAGCCTAACTTGGATTTGAACCCAACTCTTAGCAGTCTAACCCACTGTGCCAATCGGTCCTCCTTTTAACATATTTTCTTTATTTTATTTTCTGCTTGCATTTGCTGAAATGTTGAGTGATGATGACATCGTTGGGGAGACTAGCCTTGATCAGTTACTGAGCCTGACATTTTGATAAAGCTAAACTAATATTAGTAGAGATCTGGGCATGGATTCTTCAGTGGGTGGTGCAGCAATTGGTCTATTTTTATACCGCAAACTGTCAGGGTTTAGAAAGAGTTATAGAACTACCTACTTCCAATTTTGCTCACTAAAAACTTTGGTGACCCAGAAAAAAATGCAGATGTCAACGATAGGAGGGCAAAAGCCCCTGCAGCGTCCTGTCCAAACTCTAGCTCAGCGCAGAGTCCTAAGACAGATTGCCATCAATCAGTGCTGACAGGAACCCTCTATCCTTCAGCCTACCTGAAGCCCAGGTATCATATCCAAAATAACCCAATATTCAAGCACTTATCACTCCCAACACTAGTGGACTAGCTGGGCATTTCTACAATACAGCTTTTCATTGGGCTGAATTTATATCGGACCTGTGCGAAAACTTGAAGCAGTGTGCAATTCTCTCTCGCTATATTGAGGTTGTGATGCTTTGCCTGACGAAGGGGCGACAGCTCCGAAAGCTTGTAATTTTAAATAAATCTGTTGGACTATAACCTGGTGTTGTGCGACTTCTCATATATTGAGGTTGGTAAGACAACTCTGCCCCCTTCTAAATCAATTAGCTGTCATTCATTGTTATTTTCATGCTGGTTCTTTTCCATTTTGTACCTGATTCTTGATTCTATTACTTTTCTGATTATTCAGATTAGGCTAATGGTTCTGTAATTGTCATGTATTGCTCTTTTAGAGTATGGGAACTACATTTGCCAATTTCCAATCCGTCAGAAATACCCAGTGTTCAGTTCTGGGCACCGCACTTCAGGAAGGATATATTGGCCTTGGAGGGGGTGCAGCACAGATTCACCAGAATGATGCTGGGGATAAAAGGGTTAAATTATAAGGACAGGTTGCATAGACTAGGCTTCTATTCCCTTGAGTGGAGAATATTATGGGGATATCTAACTGAGATGTTTAAGATGATTAAATGATTTGATAGGGTAGATAGAGAGAACTCTTTCCTCTGGTGAGGGGAGTCCAGAACAAGGGGGCATAACCTTAAAATTAGAGCCAGGCCATTCAGGGGTGATGTCAGGAAACACTTCTTCACTCAAAGGGTAGTGGAAATCTGGAACTCTCTCCGTCAAAAAGCTGTTGAAACTACGTCAATTGAAAATAGCAAAACTGCGATTGTTAGATTTCTGTTAGGCAAGAGTATTAAGGGTTATGGAACCAAGGCGGGTAGATGGAGTTAAGAGACAGATCAGCCGTGATCCAATTGAATGGTGGAACAGACTCAAGGGGCTGAATGACCTACTCCTGTTCCTGGGTTCCAATGTTCATTAATTCCTTCAAAATGACAATCTGTGCTTCAACAAATTTCTTGATTGTCTATCTTAGCACCCCAAAATTTAGTTCATCCATCTCAGGAAATTTATTGGCTTTCAGCCCCTTCATCTTATCTAGAATTTCTGTTTCACTAACATAAACGTCATCAAGATCACATTATATGCTGTTTCTAAGGTCAGGAGCAGTATACCTGACATTCATAGAAGGAAGAGAAGACCTAGCAAGTCCAGGAGTCCCATAGTTTTAAGGTCATAGAATCAGTGGGCTGGATTTTCATTGACCCGTGGAGGCGGGTTTGGAGGCGTGTGGGGGGTTAAAATTGCGAAAACTGGCGGGCGGGCACAAGTCCGCCTCCATCCCGCCTTCACACAATTTTCATTAAATCGTGTCTGCTGGTCCCGACTCCGTCCCGCCTTTAAGAGGCGGAATAGGCTGTCAAGGCCCTTAACAAGCACTAAATTGGCTCTATAATGCCATTTTGAAAGGCCTTTGTGATTTTAACCCTTGATCTACGTGAAGCACACCTGTTCTGAACCACGATTGTGAAACCTGGCGGGAGCACATTTGGATAGCTGACTATCAGCTACAGGTCCACTATTACAACGGAGATATGATGAAGGTAGTAGTAGTATTAGGTCTAAAAGTCGCCTCTGATGCTGCTGCATTGAAGGTCTTCAGAGACTGTCTGGCCTTTGCTGTGAGAGGACCTGGATGCAAAAAAAATCCTCTCTCTCTCTCTCTCTCTCTCTCTCTCTCGCTCATTTTGCATCCAGATCCTCTCACAGCAAAGGCCAGGCAGTCTCTGACTTGCAATGCTGACATCATCAGAGACGACTTTCAGACTGAAAACACTAATTGGTTCATGGGTTCCCACATGCTGGAACTCAATTGCCCAATTAGGTGAAAATTGCCTCAATCTCCCACATCCAATTGCAGGCGGGTGGATAACACGACCCCAACCCACCCCAGTATCAAAATCCAGCCCATAGAGTCAGAGAGTTATACAGCACAGAAAGAGGCCCTTCGGCCCATCGTGTCCGCGCCGGCCATCAAGCCCTGTCTATTCTAATCCCATTTTCCAGCACTTGGTCCGTAACCTTGTATGCTATGGCGTTTCAAGTGCTCATCTAAATGCTTCTTGAATGTTGTGAGGGTTCCTGCCTCTACCACCCTTTCAGGCAGTGAGTTCCAGATTCCAACCACCCTCTGGGTGAAAAAGTTTTTCCTCAAATCCCCTCTAAACCTCCTGCCCCTTACCTTGAAACTATGCCCCCTGGTTATTGACCCCTCTACTAAGGGGAAAAGTTCCTTTCTATCTACCCTATCTATGCCCCTCATAATTTTGTACACCTCAATCAGGTCCCCCCTCAGCCTTCTCTGCTCTAAGGAAAACAACCCCAGCCTGTCCAGTCTCTCTTCATAGCTGAAGCGCTGCAGCCCTGGTAACATCCTGGTGAATCTCCTCTGCACCCTCTCCAATGCAATCACATCCCTCCTATAGTGTGGCGACCAGAACTGCACACAGTATTCCAGCTGTGGCCTAACTAGCGCTTTGTACAGCTCCATCATAACCTCCCTGCTCTTATATTCTATGCCTCGGCTAATGAAGGCAAGTATCCGATATGCCTTTTTAACCACCTTATCTACCTGTCTTGCTGCCTTCAGGGATCTATGTACATGCACACCAAGGTCCCTCTGATCCTCTGTCCTTCCTCGGGTCCTACCATTCATTGTGTATTCCCTTGCCTTGTTAGTCCTCCCAAAATGCATCACCTCACACTTTTCAGGGTTAAATTCCATTTGCCACTGTTCTGCCCATCTAACCAACCCGTCTATATCGTCCTGTAGCCTGAGGCTTCCCTCCTTGCTATTTACCACTGCACCAATTTTCGTATCATCTGCGAACTTACTGATCATACCTCCTACATTCATATCTAAATCATTAATGTACACTACAAACAGCAAAGGACCCAGCACCGATCCCTGCGGTACACCACTGGACACAGGCTTCCAGTCACAAAAACAACCTTCGACCATCACCCTCTGCCTCCTGCCACTAAGTCAATTTTGGATCCAATGTACCAAATTGCCCTGGGAATGAATAAGTTAAAGTAGGAGACTGTTTGATGAGTCTTTATTTTATCACAGTGAGAATGTAGGGAGGAAGATAAGCATGTTGGACAGTGTATTGCAGCTTAGAAGGAACAAAAGAGAAAAGTTCACAGGAGTACTGACAATAGTAGTATAGATAAAATAGGAGATTGTCCCATTATTTGTTAAATTGGAGCCTGTTCTGTCTCAAAGACTCAGCTTCAGTTACCAGATTGTCTTTTCTCCGTGTCAAAAGAGGTCAGTGAGAGGAAATCTTTAGTGCTTTGGGTTTGAAGCAAACATAGGTCTCTAGAGTTGCACAATTTTCAGATCTCTGTGAATGTATTTCTGACAAAAGCTTTTTTTTCCAATAGAAAAATCTAAAGCAAGTTCAAATGATAATGTGATCCAGTTTGGAAGGCTCTCTGCTTGCTGCTTGCAGTTATGGTTCAGTTACATTACAGTTTTTGTATTGACACAACATGACTTTCATATCTCATTGATGGGAAAAACTGCAGTCGAGCTGGGGAGTTAAGCCCCTGTACTGAAAACGCATCACATGTTAGCAAGTAATGTGAGACAACCTGGAGGGAGGAGCCTATCAGCTTCATAGAGTTGCAGAATGTTGCCCAGCCGAAGTTGTGTTTTAACAGTGTTTCGGAAACCTGTTAGATGTTTTGCATACTTTATAAAATTACTGCAGATTCTTTTTAATCTGATAAGAAAGCAGACACTCCCGCGTGCACTCCTAATATGAAAAAATACTGGCTGGGAAGTGGATCTCTATGCATGCATGTGCAAGAGTGTTTTCTGGCAGGCAGAATGCAATTTGCAGCCTGCAATATAACTCGGGTATAGTCAGCTATGTTTTTTGACTGTTCACCTACTGGTCCTATACTGCTGCATCAGCTGTGGGTCTGTACTGGCCTCCTAGCGCTGCCCTCCTCCATTTACATTCCCACCCAGTACCATTCTCCCTCAGATGCTAACCAGAAGTGATAGTTCACAGTTGCTGGAATGAGGTGAGTGGGTCCTTTCATATCTCCAAATGCAGCTAACGGCAGAAAACCTGCAGCTACACTTGTATAAAAGTGGCTTCGGACTGACGATGCAGTATAACTGTCGCCAAAAACATCGTTAAAACACCACCAAAGGAACAAACCCTAAGGTTAAACCAGATCTTTGTTTATCAAACGTGCTAACTTTGGTGGGGGGGGGGAGACCACACCAAAATGTTGTTTATTTTAAGAATTTAAGAAATTCCTGAAATTGTCTGATGTTTCCATGTTTGAACAGTAGACATTAACATTTTAAAATGATGTTTAGATAACTTAAAAGGGCATTTTAAATGTACAGGCCAGAGCCACCATTATAATGTGGGAAAAGTGACAGGAGTAGAACAACCCTTTTTAAAAATTGGAAATAGCAAAGCATTTAGAAACAACAGTACTTTTGCAATCTTCTTTAAACATCATACTTTAGTTTTATGTAGTTTAGAGATTAACTTCTTTGGGTTGAAGTTATGGCTATTCAGTAATTATGGGAAGATCTGTTTTGACATTAATTGCATTGCCTCTGGGGGAAACAGTAATTAGGCTGATCATTACTTTCCGTTGCTTGTGAAAGCCTGGCTGGGAGCCCGTGTGAACAGCCAGATCCAAGCACTGCACACTGTATGAAACGAGGTGGAAACTGAATTAGACTTGTACTGATTGGAGGCTTAATCGTATTGTGGATTTATTATCAAAGCGACATACTTACAGTCAGCGCCTTGTAAATTCAAGTCCTTTAAAAGCACAAAGCAAGTCTGGAAGAGGCGTAGAAATAATTTGAAGAGTTTAAAAATTCACACTTTGTCCGTCACACAAAGCTGAAGAGCAGTATACACATGATAGGGCATGAGATGATCTGTAATGGAATGACCAATGTCTCTTTCACTGCAAATGGCACTGGAAATGACAACATTCTTAAACAACGGGGCTGCAGCTCTTGGACTCATTTAGGTAAGTCCTGTTACTTTCAGATTCAGCTCCGTTGTATAATAAAAGTGACTAAGATTGGGTCGGTAATTGAACAGTTCCGAATGGTACTATATTTTTGAAATAAATCTCCCTTATGATCAATATAAAAGAAAATCAGAAATTGTTCAATTGTTCCCAATGTACAGGAACAGTAATTTGCTAATGTGGGAGTGATTGAATTGTTAGTTTAATACACAATAATTGCACCAATATGTATTCCAGTGTAAAATGATGAAAAAGTTAGAAACAATTATAAGCTCTGCAGCTTTAAATGTTGGAGAACATTTCAGAACAAAATGTTGTTATCCCAAATCTTTCATCCATATTCAGGATGTTCCTATTGAGAATGTGGTTTCAGTTTGTCAGCTATTATTCTGGTACATTATTTGCAAAGAACTTTTATTTAGGAACTGGGAATAAAGGCTCGTGTCAAGGACTCGACAAACTATTGAGTAGCTGAGCTTTACAGACCAGGAAGGTCCCAGGTTTGATTTCCCGACTGTGTTGAGTGCTTGGAAGTGGGTAATGCTGTCTCACAAGGTTCAGTTCTGGGGCCACGTATGTTCACTCTGTGGGGGTGAAATTGGTGCTTGTCGTGCCCGTTTTCTGGTCAGAAGATGAGCACAGAAGTACCCATTTCTGGGGGCAATGTTCCACACCTCAAAGATGCCTGAAAGACGTCTGACCCCATATTAGGTTGGGCAATTTGTCCTTGGCGGCCCCTTACATATGTACTCGCCTAAATGATTGAAATGATGCCCAATTTAGGGTGAGCCTTGGGCCTTCCAGTTGGAGTGCGCTGAATGCATGCTGTTGATTATGAGCGCAGAGGTTATGAGCCCAATCAAATAGGAGGTATAGTTAATTCCTTAGAAGGAAGCTGCAAAAGGGTATTGCTGAGCTGGGGGAATGGGCTAAAAAGTGGCAGATGGAATTCAATGCCAGTAAGTGTGAGATGATGCATTTTAGTAAATAAATAACGGCAGTAATTATACTCTAAATGGAAGTTCGGATACTGTTGTGGAAGAGCAGAGAGATTTAGGGGTATTGGTGCACAGGACATTAAAAGCAGCACCTAAGGTTGATAGGGGTGTAAAAAAAAAGTGAATAGAATTATAGATTTTATCTCAAGAGGTTAAAAGCCAAGAGGTAATGATGAGCCTATTATAGAACCTTGATAAGACCTGAGTTGGAGTACTGTGTGCAGTAATGTCTCCAAACTATAGGACGGATATTGAGGCAATATGATAGAAGTGTTTAAAATGATGAAAGGATGGGATAGGTGAATAGAAGCAGACTGTTTCCAGTAGTTGAGGGTCAGGAATGAGGGCCAATGATACAAGATTAAATGTAAGAGATTTAGAACAGAGTGCAGGAGAAACTCCTTTACACAGAGAACTGTGAGGCTGTGGAATTCACTTCGAGGGTTAGTAATTGAGGCCAAAACTATGTCAACATTCAAGAGTAGATTAGTTAGGTGGAGAAGGAAAAGGGTTGAAGGGATATGGGGATCGGGTCGGTAATGTAATACCAGATTGATTCCTGGGATGAAAGAGCTGTCCTATGAGGAGAGATTGAGTAGAATGGGCTTATATTCTCTGGAGTTTAGAAGAATGAGAGGTGATCTCATTGAAACATATAACATTCTGAGAGGGCTTGACAGGGTAGATGCTGAGAGGCTGTTTCCCCTGGCTGGAGAGTCTAGAACTAGGGGCCATAGCCTCAGGATAAGGGATCGGCAATTTAGGACTGAGATGAGGAGAAATTTCTTCACTCAGAGGATTGGAATCTTTGGAATTCTCTACCCCAGATGGCTGTGAATGCTCAGTCATTGAGTATATTCAAGATTGAACAGAGGAAGCGGATGATGTGAAGGTTACACTGAAAGAGGAGAGGGAAGTTATGGACAGGATAATAAGATAGAGAAGATGTACTAAAAAGATTATCAGTACTGAAAGTTGGTAAATCACCTGCTCCAGATGGAATGCATCCCAGGTTGCTGAAAGAAGCAAAGGTAGAACTAGCAGAGGCATTGGTCATAATCAGGAAAGATGTAAAGCCCTTAGAAAGGGTACAGAGGAGGTTTACCAGGATGTTACCAGGGATGAGGGACTTCATTTGCGAGGAGAGGTTGGAAAAGTTAGGACTGTTCTCCTTGGAACAGAGAAGGTTAAGAGATGACCTAATAGAGGTTTTCAAGATGAGCGCACTGGCTACTGCAAAGGCTACGGGCCCCGACAACAACCCGGTTGTCATGCTGAAGACTTGTGCTCCAGAACTAGCTGCGCCTCTAGCCAAGTTGTTCCAGTACAGCTAAAGCACTGGCATCTATCCGACAATGTGGAAAACTGCCCAGGTATGTACTGTCCACAAAAAGCAAGACAAATCCAATCTGGCCAATTACCGCCCCATCAGTCTACTCTCAATCATCAGCAAAGTGATGGAAGGTGTCGTCGACAGTGCTATCAAGCAACACTTACTCACCAATAACCTGCTCACGGATGCCCAGTTTGGGTTCCGCCAGGACCACTCGGCTCTAGACCTCATTACAGCCTTGGTACAAACATGGACAAAAGAACTGAATTCCAGAGGTGAGGGGAGAGTGACTACCCTTGACATCAAGGCAGCATTTGACTGAGTGTGGCATCAAGGAGCCCTAGTAAAACTGAAGTCAATGGGAATCGGGGGGAAAACTCTCCACTGGCTGGAGTCATACCTAGCACAAAGGAAGATGGTTGTGGTGGTTGGAAGTCAATCATCACAGCCCCAGGACATTGCTGCAGGAGTTCCTCAGGGCAGTGTCCCAGGCCCAACCATCTTCAGCTGCTTCATCAATGACCTTCACTCCATCATAAGGTCAGAAGTGGGGATATTTGCTGATGACGGCACAGTGTTCAGTGCCATTCGCAACTCCTCAGATAATGAAGCAGTCCATGCCCGCATGCAGCAAGACCTGGACGACATTCAGGCTTGGGCTGATAAGTGGCAGGTAACATTCGCGTCAACAAGTACCAGGCAATGACTATCTCCAAAAAGTGAGCATCTAACCACAGCCCCTTGACAGTCAACGGCATTACCATCACCGAATCACCCACCATCAATATCCTGGGGTCACCATTGACCAGAAACTTAACTGGACCAGCCACATAAATACTGTGGCAACAAGAGCAGGTCAGAGGCTGGGTATTCTGCAGCGATTATCTCACCTCCTGACTCCCCAAAGCCTTTCCACCATCTACAAGGCACAAGTCAGTAGTGTTATGGAATACTCTCCACAAAAGAAATTAAAGGTAGTATTAAGTCAAAGGAGGAAGCTTATAAAGTTGCCAGAAAAAGTGGTCAGCCTGAGGATTGGGATCTTTTTAGAAATCAGCAAAGGGGGACCAAGAAATTGATAAAGAAAGGGAAAATGGAATATGAGCACAAACTAGCAAAAAATATCAAAACTGATTGTAAAAGCTTCTATACGTATGTGAAAAGGAAAAGGCTGGCGAAGGTAAATGTAGGTCCTTTATAGTCAGAGACGGGAGAATTTATAATGGGGAATGAGGAAATGGCAGAGAAATTAAATAAATACTTTGTTTCTGTCTTCACGGAGGAAGACACAAAAAACCTTTCAGAAATATGAGAAAACCAAGGGTGTGGCGAGAATGAGTAGCTTAAAGAAATTATTATTAGTAAAAAAACAGTACTAGCAAAATTAATGGGACTAAAAGTCGATAAATCCCAAGGACCGGATGACCTACATCCTAGGGTTTTGAAAGAGGTGGCCATTGGAATAGTGGACGCATTGGTTGTCATCTTCCAAAATTCTATAGATTCTGGAACGATTCCTGCAGATTGGAGGATAGCAAATGTAACCCCACTATTTAAGAAAGGAGGGAGAGAGAAAACGGGGAACTACAGACCTGTTAGCCTCATATCAGTAGTTGGGAAAATGCTGGAATCTATTATAAAGGATGCAATAACTGGGCACTTAGAAACTAATAGTAAGATTCGGCAGAGTCAACATGGATTTATGAAAGGGAAATCCTGTTTGACAAACCTATTGGTGTTCTTTGAGGATGTAACTAGTGGAGTAGAAAAAGGGGAACTGGTAGATGTGGTGTATCTGGATTTTCAGAAGGTCTTCGATAAGGTCCCACACAAGAGGTTGGTGAACAAAATTAGGGCACATGGAATTGGGGGTAATATACTAGCATGGATTGAGAATTGGTTAACAGACAGAAAACAAAGAGTAGGGATAAACGGGTCTTTTTCAGGATGGCAGGCTGTGACTAGTGGGGTACCGCAAGGATCGGTGCTTGGGCCCCAGCTATTCACAATCTATATCAATGATTTGGATGAGGGGACTAAATGTAACATTTCCAAATTTGCTGTTGATACAAAGCTAGGTGGCAGTGTCAGTTGTGAAGAGGATGTGAAGAGGCTTCAAGGGGATCTCGACAGGCTCAGTGAGTGGGCGAGAACATGGCAGATGGAATATAATGTGGATAAATGTGAAGTTATCCACTTTGGTAGAAAAAACAGAAAGGCAGATTATTTCCTAAATGGTGAAAGATTGGGGAATGCAGATGCTCAAAGGGACCTGGGTGTCCTTGTACATGAGTCACTGAAAGTGAATGTGCAGTTGCAACAAGCCATTAGGAAGGCAAATGGTATGCTGGCCTTCATTACAAGAGGATTTGAGTACAGGAGTAAAGAAGTCTTACTCCAATTATATAGGGCCTTGGTGAGACCACATCTGGAGTACTGTGTACAATTTTGGTCTCCTTACCTAAGGAAGGATATATTTGCCATAAAGGGAGTGCAACGAAGGTTCACGAGGTTGATTCCTGGGATGGCGGGACTGTCGTATGAGAAGAGATTGAGTAAACTCGGCCTTTATTCTTTTGAATTCAGAAGAATGAGAGGGGATCTCATTGAAGCATACAAAATTATTACAGGGCTTGATAGGATGGATGCTGGGAGAATGTTGCCCTTGGCTGGGGAGTCTAGAACCAGGGGCCACAGCCTCAGGATAAAGGGTAGGCCATTCAGGACTGAGATGAGAAGAAATTTCTTCACACAGAGGGTGGTGAATCTTTGGAATTCTTTACCCCAGAGGGCTGTGGAGGCTCAGTCATTGGGTATATTCAAAACAGAAGTCGATAGATTTCTGACTAGTAAAGGCATCAAGGGATATGGCGATAGGACCGGTGAATGGAGTTGAGGCAGAAGATCAGCCATGATCTCATTGAATGGCGGAGCAGGCTCGAAGGGCCGAATGGCCTACTCCTGCTCTTATTTCTTATGTTCTTATGTTCTTGCCTGGATGAGTTCCACTCCAACAACACTCAAGAAGCTCAACACCATCCAAGACAAAGCAGCCTGCTTGATTGGCACCCCATCCACCACCTTAAACATTCACTCCCTCCACCACTGGCGTACCGTGGCTGCAGTGTGTACCATCTACAAGATGCGCTGCAGCAACTCGCCAAGGCTTCTTCGGCAGCACCTCCCAAACCCGCAACCTCTACCAGCTGGAAGGACATGGGCAGCCGGCACATGGGAACACCACCATCTCCAAGTACCCCTCAAGTCACACCCCATCCTGACTTGGAAGTATATCGCCGATCCTTCATCATCGCTGGGTCAAAATCCTGGAACTCCCTCCCTAACAGCACTGTGGGAGTACCTTCACCACACGGACTGCAGCGGTTCAAGAAGGCGGCTCACCACCACCTTCTCCAGGGCAGACTAGGGATGGGCAATAAATGCTGGCCTTGCCAGCAACGCCCACATCCCATAAACAAATAAAAAAATTGATGAGAGGTTTTGATAGAGTACATAGAGAAAAATTATGTCGGTCAATAGCTAAAGGCCATTGATTCAAAAAGATCTAGAGGGGAGATGATTTGAACTTTTTTTACTCAGAGAGTTGTCAGGATGGGGAACGCTCTGCCTAAAAAGGTTGTGGAAGCTGATTCCATAAATAATTTTAAACGGGAGTCGGACAGGTGCTTGAGGATGAGGAACTTTTAACAATTTGTTTTTATGGGATGTGGGCGTCGCTGGCAAGGCCAGCATTTATTGCTCATCCCTTACAGGGTTACGGACAAAAAAGAGAGGATGTGGGACTTTCAAAGAGCCAGCACAGGCACGATGGGCTGAATGGCCTCCTTCTGTGTTGTAATTTTCTCTGATTCTACGATAGAGTTTTGGGCATGAAGGGAATCAAGGGATATAGGGATAGGGCGGGAAAGTGGAGTTGAGGTCGATGATCAGCCATGATCTTATTGAATGACGGAGCAGGCTCGAGGGGCCGTATGGACTACTCCTGCTCCTATTTCTTATGTTCTTATGTTCTAGGAGCAGGAGTAGGCCATATGGTCCCTCAAGCCTGCTCCATCATCAACAAGATCATGCTTGAACTTCTACATCAACTCCATTTTCCCGCCCTACCCCTATATCCCTTCATGTCCAAAACTCTATCGTAGGATCATAGAATCAGAGAAAATGACAACACAGAAGGAGGCCATTCAGCCCATCGTGCCTGTGCTGGCTCTTTGAAAGAGCAGTCGTGCTTAGTCCCACATCCTCCATATCCCTTGATTCCCCTCGAGCCCAAAAGTCTATCTATCTCAGCTCCTATTTCTTATGTTCTTATGTTCTTAGAACTATTTGCTTGTGTGGAGGGGCAAGTGGTCTGTGACCTTGTTGTAACTTCTATGTATAATTAAATGATCTTCTCATGATGGAAGAGAAGTAAACCTGTCATGGGCAGATACACTGATATTACTCTATCCTTTCCTTGTTTGTACAGTAAATTCCAAGGCTATCCCTGCGATACACTGATATTTCTCCACCCTTTTGATGTTTGAACAGTATATTTATCTGCCCTTTCATTGATTGAACCATACGTTCCATGGGTACAGTGCAATATGCTGACCTTCCTGTGCTCTATCTTTGAATAAGCAATATAATTGAAGAATATATTGGTGTTTCTCAGCCTTTTAATTGTTTGAATAATATACATGCTGTGTAAATGTTCTATAAATAGTACTGTACTACCCACTTGTGTGTGATTCAGTCAGATCACTGGACAATTTGGTTTTCAGTTGGCCTATCTAGCAATCAGTTTGAAAGCAGATAGGGACCCTGTTTGTAGGACTGTAATCCAATCACTAGGTGTTCAGATGCTGCTCAATCACTTGACCTTGATCCTTCACGGTTTAATTTCATGTGTGAGAAGTCGCACAACACCAGCTTATAGTCCAACAGTTTTATTTGAAATCACAAGCTTCCGGAGCGCTGCTCCTTCGTCAGTTAATGACTTCACCTGACGAAGGAGCAGCGCTCCGAAAGCTTGTGATTTCAAATAAAACTGTTGGACTATAACCTGGTGTTGTGCGACTTCTCACATTTGTCCACCCCAGTCCAACACCGGCATCTCCACATCATAATTTCATGTGAACTTTGAATTAAATTACTGTCCTGTAATTTGTTCCATGCTATCAATATTATTTCCTCACTGCTGCTATCACCATTATGTTTCCTCCATCTGCGTGAGAGTGACTGTGAACTTCTCCCTGGCTATTGTCAATGCCAAATATGAGGAATTAAATCTACAAGGGAAGGTTAAGAAATTTGGATTTGGTTTATATGGAAAAGAGATGTTGAGGTGAACTAATGGAAGGTTCCAAAATTGGGAAGGAAATTGACAAAACTGATCCAGGCAACTACAATGTTCACTATGCTAATTGTTTCAAATATCAAGGGACACAAGTTAAAAATGAGGTTGTTAGAAGTAAGAAGGGAAATCAGGTGCAATCTTTTCTGCCAATTGCTAACACAGTTAATGAATAAATTACTAGGGAAGGCCACTGAAATGGAGAGTTTAAATGGGTCCAAGAAACAACTGGATGAGTTTCTGGAGAGAAGGGGTGGGAGCGATTTATTGATGAAGCAAATAATGTGTTCATTGATCCTGGCTATTAATTTCCATGGGGAAATTTGTGCCATAATTTCAGCAGGAGATCGACGAAACCCCCGGAGAAATGATCTAATCGACCAGCTTTAGATGTTTATGCCGTTTCTCCTTGGTTTCTGCCAATCTTTCACTGCAGAACATGTAGAAGGTCATCAAACTGTGGTAAGGAGGTTTGTTCATATTTTTTTGAGCTGCATGCGTCCTACGTCCTTTTTTAAACTACAAGACTAGTGACCTCTCCTGCTTTGAGAAGCTCTTCTGTTCCTATGCAGGTCTGAGGATCCCTTCCAAAATATAAACCTGCCCAACTCTTTTTTCCTTCCACTGTACTGCAACACAGAGTAGCCAGCCAGGTTCTAAGTAAGCTTGCCTCAATGAGGGTAGGCATATAGAAACATAGAAACATAGAATCTAGGAGCAGGAGTAGGCCATTTGGCCCGTCGAGCCTGCTCCACCATTCAATACGATCATGGCTGATCATTCAAATCCATTACCCTGTCCCTGCTTTAATCCCCACAGTACACATATCCCACCCTAGCCCCGTAACCCCACGTATTTAATTCCCCCTAACATATCCCATCCTATCCCCATAACCCCACATATTTAATCCCCCCCCCCTAACACTAAGGGTCAATTTATCATAGCCAAATCAACCTAACCCGCACATTTTTGGACTGTGGGAGGAAACCGGAGCACCCGGAGGAAACCCACGCAGACACGGGGAGAATGTGCAAACTCCACACAGACAGTCACCCGAGGTCAGATTCGAACCCGGGTCTCTGGCGCTGTGAGGCAACAGTGCTAACCACTATGCCACCGTGTTGCCCGTGGGCCATGGATTTCCCATTGTTCCATTGCGTCAGCAAACAGACGTGCACTTCTGCCCGTCTCTTGGCCATACCACTGACCCTGGATGATTTTTAATTTGCATAATTGCTGCAGGCTTCAGTTGGAGACTCGACAGGGATTAGCTGCATTCATCTGTGGGGGTGAAAGTTGATCAGTTGACGAAGGCTACAGGATTTAAAGGATAGAACTTAAAGGGGAAGTGACAGCAGTTGGAGCAGAGCTGAAAGTCATGATTGCCAGAAGACCTGCAGGAAGAAAGGCCTCCCACTTATTCGACACAAGGATGGGGTCTTTTTAGAAGTAATGAGAGAAATGCCGGCAGGGTTCTTTGGCATACGGGGAGAAACTATCTTGTGCAATGGTGAGAGCACACTTGGGGGAGTTGGCTGAAGCGGTGAGTGCCATCTCCACAATGCATAAGTGATCAGGAGGAAGGGATGTTGGAGGAAGAGGATGCTGACATCTCTGATTGGAGGATCGAAAGGTGTCAGATCGTGACCGAGGAGCTTTGTGACACTAATCTCACAAGCCCTATTTACAAATGAAGTCTGCTAACAGAGCATCAAATCCATGTGCAGGCACTCCATACTGTCTCCCAGAATGTGCTGCATCTGTCTTGTCTGCTGGAGGAGTCCATCACCTGCATGCATGGCATCATAGGGGGCCTTGTCCTCACTGCAGGAAACCTTGGAGAGTGCAGCAACTCAGATGACCTGCAGCGTACACCTGCATAAATGAGACCTCTGCAGCATTGTCTACTTACCCAGAGGCAGCTCACACCATGGCCATTTGGGCACTGGCATTGAGAAGAACATAGATAGGCAATTCTCAGCTCTGATTGAGACCATTTGTTCTGTCTTCCAGGTGATCACTGGCCCATCGGAGAATGGATTCAGCATCAGTGGCCTGCCAGGCAGCACTTGATAGGATCTAGCTTTCTCTCAGGAATCCAGGTCCATTGAGTCTACATCAGGTCTCCTAGGTGTCTGAACATGCTGCTTCACAGCAGCAGGACTAGGCTGGCCTGGAATCTAATTTGGAGGTACAGCCTGCAGTTGATTCTTCTCGGGAAAGTAGCTGTCCCATGAGGCTCATATAGGCATATGGTGCGAACTGGTGTCAGTTTCTGCCTGAGCTCACCACTTGTGTGGTTATTCTTGGGAGGGACAGGGGTAGAATATCCAGGTCATAGTAACAGCAGTTGGGACTGTGATTTGAATATGGGGGATTCCATTGGGGAGACCAATCTCTGTATCACTGGAGTTACTGAGCTGTACTTATCTATGTTCATTTGAATGTTCTTGGAGTTGACCGATTGTATAGATTCTGTCCATTACCCAGGGGTGCTGTGGCCAATTGACGTGTCCCCAGCTGCCAACTCACCTAAGATCAGATAATTCAGTGCAAAGTTGGATTGAGTTTGATTGACCATACTGCACACTGATTGCCATTCCTGTGCTAGAATTCTTATCACAATATTTTCCAATGCAACATAGAAAAGTAATCTTCTGTGATCCAGCTGTCAGCCTAATATGCTTTTATAGCCAGAGCTGTTGGAATACATTTTCTTTTGTCTCGTCTGCAAAACCACAAAATAAACCTGACGTAATCCCATTTGACATTGCTTATTCATATTAAACACCAGAATGAACTGAATGCACCTTGGCCCCTCACTAGTGCATTGTGATTTTGTGAAGAGCACTGATGTTTAAAAAATATGATCTGACAGGCTTTTAAAATCATAAAAAATGAAGCAGTGCATTGTCTATTCCATATTGTATAAAAAATACTTACCCTTCTTTTCAGCTGCAGGGCCTGTGCTCCATTTCCAGTAATTTTAGTCTGTTAACTATGACACAAGGGCTTTGCCATCTCTAGTTAGCAGCCACTGGAAATGAAAGCTGTAGAAACAAGCTTCAGTCTAGTACTGGGAAGTACACTGCTAGGAATGGGAAGAATTATCCAAGGACCCTGTCCCTAATGGCTACCCATTCATTTCTGCTGGGAATTGTGATACGTTGATGTTCGGTGAGGGATAGGATCAGGCTCAACTGTGTTTCCTTCACCACATTTGAACATTTATCTATGCCCACTGGCTAGGCATGCACATGAAGAATGGTCACTTGACAAGGTGCTGGAGGGTATCCATGGAACCATACACCCAACAAGATCAATGAGGGGAATTTTTCGGGGGGGTCAGCGAGCGCGTTTGTTTGTGGGTTGGGTGGGAAATTTTCCCAGATGTCGGATCTGTCATCACTGAACAGACCCGACACCAAGCGGTAGGGGAGGCAATTTAGATGATTAAGAACTTGTTAACAGGCACTTAAAAACAATTTTAAGCTCACCTTTAGATTTTAAGAGTTCGCCCACGGGTTCCCCGCTGCTCGGGGATCACGTCAGGTAAGCAGGTCGGGTGTTGTGTCAGCACGGGATTATTTCTTAACTTGACAGCTACAAATGTTCTATAAAAGCTCCCATCTCACAGCTGTTCACTTTCCAAGGTCAGAAGCTGTTGCTTACTGCATTTGGAAGACAGATTCCCTATCCAGTGTCACCTCATTGGAATAACCTCTCTCACCACTGACAGATCACTTCTGTCATCTCAACTTCACCTGCCATCTATTCAATCTATTCAATCAGCATCGGTGCCCTTGAAACATCTCACTTGGTCCTCAGTATCCCACCACGTTCAGCCCCAACACCAGCAGCACCAACAACAACACCAACCTTCTCCGCAATCACCTGATGCTGCACAGGACAGAGGGCATCAGCACCCGAGCACATTGCTGCCCGGGATGCCAAGGATGGTCTCACCATAGCCAGATTTACTTCACTTGACGCTGTACACCCTGGCTGCCACATGATGCGCCAGGTTGGCACCACCCCACACCAACACCATAAAGCATCCCTACAATGCCCAAGCCACACTCATCACCATTGCGGGGGATTCCGTTCTGTCTCACCATTCACTGCAACTCACTAAGCCACTTCCAAAGGTGCACACAAATCTGTCCAAGAACGCAAAGTGTTGAAAATAAAGATTTCAATGTTTGACAGCACATTAACACAAACTTCACATGAACATTGGCTAAAACACACAAGTGCCTACCCTTTTGTGTTGTTAGTTGGTATGATTAGACTAGGATGATGTTGAGAGTGAGGGGTGGCTAGTGAGATGGGGAAGTGATAATGTAGATAGAGAGGGATGGATGGAGGTGCAAGGTAAGTTGGTGTGAGTTAGGATGTGTAGGAGTAGGGTAGGGAAGGCAGAGCGCTGGGGATGTGATGAGTGGCACATCAGGATGAGGTTGAGTGTGGCTTTGCAGTAGCGTTTTGTGATTACTGAGATCATTGAAAGGTTTGCACCATTGCAACCTAGTCCTCCTAATGACATCTCTGCTTGTGTCCTCCTGTGCAATGTGCAACCAGGCTGTGTTGATCTCCTGCGAAGGTCTCTTCCGCCCATGGGAAGGGAAGAGAACCTCCCTGCGTGCTGTAACTCCCTCCATAAGCATATGGAGGCATTCATGGGAGAGCCTGGATGCAGCCGTGCACCTTTGTGCAGTGCTTGTCAGTGTTTGCAGCACCTCAATGCTGCAGAACATTGACAGCACAACTGTCAAAATCAATTTGCGCATGGTCCCTTTAAGAAAATCGGCTGATGACGCGTCATCAAGTGACGTCATCGGACCTGCTTCCTTCAATTGGCTGGGAAACGCGCTGGGCGGGCTTAACAAGCCCAATCAACGTAAGATATCTTTGGACAGCAGGCTGGAGCCTGCAGCTGGTTCACAACCCACCGCCGAGGTAGGGGAAATCGCGGCCAATGTCTTCAGGAGAGGAGCAGAGCAGTGTGAGACAATTGGAAAAGAAAACCAGATATCTGACTGCATGCGATATATTAAGGGGAGAAATGATCTATGGTGTGATGTTGTTTGGCTTCATGTCTGAAATAAAGAAAATCTACATTATTAATAATATTTATCATAAGAATGTCTCCACTAGAAAAATATTAATATCTATATGCCTAAAGGTAGTTGAAAATTGAGCAAAACCCCATTGTAAAATTCACAAAAAATAATCAATACAGTTTCAGAACCTTCCATTGCTGTGTTAAAAGTACAACAACAACAACTTGCATTTATATAAAGGTTTATGGGGAAAGAGCAGAGGACTGAGACTAAGTGGATGGCTCTTTTCAGAGAACCAGTGCAGGTGCTTTGTGCCAATAGGTCTTCTTCTATGCTGTAAAATTCCATCACTCTATCAGAGTAAGAAAAGGAGAGGGAACAATACTAAATAAATCCTTACCCCCAGCAACATCCTGCAATCAATCAGGTCATGAATAGAAAACCAGACACAGAGAGAGCAGCTTGGCTGACAAGGGCTGTGGGGCAAACTTCCCCTTTATTATTTTATAAAGACTGGTGTGCATTTAGACAAAGTAATTATTATTTATCAAATCAGACTCTGTCCCAAGTATTTCCCAAGTTTTTATATGATACTAATAACCACATTGTGTAAGTAACACAAACTCTGGAATTTAAAAAATTGGCACATTTCAGAAAATATACTTGATAATCAACTGAGGTCAAAGTAATGGATCAAGAAAAAGCTTCATTGCTTTTCAATGATGTGGAGATGCCGGTGTTGGACTGGGGTGGACAAATGTGAGAAGTCGCACAACACCAGGTTATAGTCCAACAGTTTTATTTGAAATCACAAGCTTTCGGAGCGCTGCTCCTTCGTCAGGTGACTTCACCTGACTTCACCTGACGAAGGAGCAGCGCTCCGAAAGCTTGTGATTTCAAATAAAACTGTTGGACTATAACCTGGTGTTGTGTGACTTCTCACATTTGCTTTTGAATTTAACTCATAATAGCAACTTACATTATATTATTTTTTTACTAGCATGTACTTAACAGCCTAATCAGAATTTCTACAAATCTTTAATGATGCCTGGCTGGCTTTGATTTGATTTCCAGGCTGCTAGATTTTTTCCTCTAGTCAGTGAATGATAGTGGGGCAGGACAGCTTGATAACTAGTTTGAGTTCATATGCCAAGAATATTTCCTTTATATATTACCAATATTCCCGCTCTGCTCCTTCTTTAAGATTCTGACCCAAGTGCCCATTGTTCATGGGTATCTCTGGACAATGTGCGCTGACAAGCCATTAAACCATGATGGCACACTTTGCAGCACGAGTCACTGGCTGGCAATCAGGAGCGAGAACCTGGGCACATTTTTCCCCGTCTCCAGTTTAGTGGCACTAAGGTCAACTGTAGCAGTCCTTATCAAAATAAATTCTCAGCTATTTCCATTTGGAGGTCTTTTCTGCATTGCATAATTTTTTTAATAAATCTAAAAGGATGAATTGTTGATTATGCAGTATATCAACTGGCTCTAATAGTACTTGCATTCATTGGGGTAGATTTTAGACTTATTGCCTGAGCCGTAAAACTTGCATTGCGGATTGGCAGCAGGTTATAGGAACCGCCCAATTTTCATTTCCATTGAACCTTGGTTTCTCCAACAATGCAGCACTTCCTTGGTACTGCACTGGAGCGTCAGCCTAGATTATGAGCTGAAGTTCTGGTGTTGTTCAATTGGACAGTTTCAAAATTATAAAGGAATCTTTAGAATAGATCATGTGATCACTAATAAATCAAGAATAATCAGATCATTTGGAGCGAGCAGGATATTACTAAAACTGTCAGGCCTTCATTAGGTTTTTCTTTCTACCCAAGTATAACAATGCTGATCATTTTGCTTTAAGAATTTAGTTTATGCTGAAATGTTGCAACTTAATATCCTCTTGCTGTGCACCATTTCAAACCAATTGTTTGTTTTCATTCTGTAGGCATTCTGACCTTTTCAAGCACAGAATATTTCCAGCACAAAATGGTTCCAGGGGTTGCAAAAATCAATAAAATGTGACCAAGTCTGAAGGCCACTGAAAGAGAATGAGACTATGGAAAATGCAATCAACGACTCAAGGTGCCCAGATTGTATTGTGAACGGATGCGTTAAGACGGCTTCTCATATCTTTTGCATTACAGAAAACGGGAAAGAGATGAAGTTCTGTGAATCCAATCCCTACCAGTCCAAATTCAATGATGGTGATGGCAGCAATGATGCAGAGGAAAAACCCAGAGTGGCTACATTTTTCAGTTCCTTTTTTAAAAGAAGCAAAGTCTTCGGTTCCAGGAAAAGACCGTGTTCATTGATTGTTTTCAGAGAGACTTCCAAACAGAAATCCAGGTTGTCCATCCTGGACAGGCTGAGGTCACTCAAAAGGCTTAAGTCAATGGACTTCTTCAGGCTCCGATTTGCCAGAAACTCAAGACACAAAACCTCTAAAATATGGAGTAGAGATAAGGGAGAGATGCCAAATGGTGTTTTGACATGTAAACAGACGTTAGATAAAAGAACATTTAGACACACGTACGCAGGGGATCTGCAAGACTTTGACACCACAGTTGGAGATGCAAATCTGATTAGCCGTGGTCTGGAGACTATTAGCATTGAAGATGCAGAAGTCCAGGAGGTTAACAAAAGGTGGAAAAATGTACAAATATGTCTCAAAGGTTCAAATAGAAGAACATTTGACCCAAGCATTACAAGTTGTTACAATTCCATAACTGTTTTCCCAGAGGATGCAAGCAATAAATATATGAAAATCCCACAAGAATGTAAAAGGAGTAGAAAAACTGATGTTTTAAATTACTTGAAAAAAATGTCACTTAAAAAGAAGCTAAACCCGGGCAGTGCTGGTGAGAAAACAGACTACAATGGCCAAAACTCGGACAAACTAGCTGACTCTGCATCTATCAAACAGGAATGTGACCAAAACCATTCAGACAAATCCAGTAGGATAAAAGAGAGGAAAAACTTGTCAAAAGTCATTGATTTCAGCAAAGTTGTTAAGTTAATTAGCAGAGCAAGTAAACAGAGGAACTTTTCTGATGTCTATTCACAGTTTGAGGAGACAACTCAGACTAGACACAGCTGTTATGAGCATGATCTTCAGACAATTCCCATTATTCCGGAGACTGGAAATGGGAAATGTACCTTCCTGTCGCAGTCTTCTCTCACCTCAGACTCTGGAATGTGTAACCCTCTCAGTCAATCCAGCTCATCAGAAAGCAGATATTCACACGAAGTAACAAGGGCTGAAATTTCAGTGAGGAGATGCAACTCTGAACTACTTGACTCCTTCACTCCTGTTTCCTTCTCTTGTGATGGGCCAAAGACCCCTGAAGTAGTGGCAAATTGTCAAGCTACATCTGTTGGTGTCCATTGTAATGAGACTGCTGAGTTGCAAGATGTAACTCCTGAACAAAAGAATGAGATTCAACCAAAGGATGCAAGTGAAGTCGCACAGGGAAATGAACCTCCATGTCAACGCAATCGCTCTGTGTTATCCTTAACATCAGTAGGTGGCACAGATCAGGTGTGTAATATTCATTTTTTTCTGTGAAGCACCTTGGGGTGGTTTTTTTACCTAAAAGGTGCGATATACAGGAGTGGACACATTTAATTTTGTTCGAGCAAAATGCTAAAGCTCTGGAATAAAATGGTTTTATTTTTATGTTTTGTAAGCAGGTTGCTTCACTCATGCGACAAGTTCATCCATGGCTGTAAATAACCACAAACAATCCCTGTCCCTTGTGTGTGTCTATGATTCTCTCTCTTTCTGTCTCTTTATACATGTATATCCTTGTATGTATTTGTGGATCTCTTCTCTCTAACCCTCCATATGTTCTTTTTCTTTCACTTTATGTTTATGTGTAACTGTGGTTCTGCATCTATCACTGTGGTTGAAAGTCCCTCTATATCTCTATATTTATCTCTCTTTCCCTCTTCTTGATGTGCCTGCGCTTCTCCCTTGCTTCATCTCTGTATGTGTCTGAACTTTTCTCTGTCCTCATTTCTTACTTTCTCTGTCTCTCTTTCTCTTTCTTTGTGTCTCAATGTTTCTATCTCCACATGTGTCTGAACAATTCTTTGTCAGTATGTCTGACCTATTTTTCTTTGAGTCTGAACACTTTCTTTCTAGATGTGTCTGAACTCCTTTCTCTTTTAGTTATGAGGCGACACTTAAAATACTGGGATTATTTATGCTGCAGCAGAAAAGGCTAAGAAGATATTTAATAGAGGTTACTAAATTATATAGGGTTCTGATAGGATGAATAGAGAAAGACTATTTCCTCTGGTTAGGAAGTCAGTGACAAGGGACCATCAATTTAAATTTGTCATTAAGAATTTGAGTAGCGAGGTTTCTTTACACAGAATGCTTTAGCATAGGAAGTGGTTAAAGCAGAGAGAATTCATTCTTCAGAGAGAATATAGATACATATTTGAAACAGATGAAGTATAGGGCTTTGGGGAGAGAGCAAGGCAGTGAGTTTAGTTTTTGATTGCTTTAGCAAAGAGCCAGCACAAACATGATGGGCCAAATGGCCTCCTTCAGTTCTATTGGGCCAATTGTAACCCCGCACTCCTGGTGGAAAACGGGTGGGCGGGCAGTTAAAATGGCCCGTGGGATTTACCTGCTGCTGCTGTCACACGAGTTCCAATCTTAACCTGCTCTTCTGAGAGAGGGACACCTGCTGGAAGCCTGGGGAGTCCTTCCTCAAATATACATGATGTGGAGATGCCGGTGTTGGACTGAGGTGGACAAATGTGAGAAGTCACACAACACCAGGTTATAGTCCAACAGTTTTATTTGAAATCACAAGCTTTCGGAGCGCTGCTCCGGAAGCTTGTGATTTCAAATAAAACTGTTGGACTATAACCTGGTGTTGTGCGACTTCTCAAATATACAGATCAGGCTCCGATGATGTCATTGGGACCTGACTGCCATTTTAACCGAAGACCTGTGCAGGGAAGCTGTTGTGGCCCACAACGGTTGATAGCTCCTTCTTCACCACAGCACGCTAAGTCACTCACCGTCCCCCATCCAAAAGATAGAAGAAAAAGAAAAGCGACAGAGAAAAGCAGAAGATAAGAGTAAGAGAGAGACGGAAAGAGAACTACCAACATGAAGAGACACTAAGATAGATCATTATCTCCGAATTATAGCGTGCAATGGAAGATTGACCAGTTACATGTCTAAATATATATTACTGTGCAGATTATATAAATTAGATGAATGTATTTTACTCTCATTTCCTTTTCCCCAAACCTCCGCAATTATATAAAAACCTTTTTGAATATAATTAGCAAAAGAACCACAGGCGACATGAAGAGAATTTTTTTTACACAGCGAGTTGTTATGATCTGGAATGCATTGCCTGAAAGGATGGTGGAAGCAGATTCAATAATAACTTTCAAAAGAGAATTGGATAAATAATTGAAGGGAAAAAGTTGCTGGGCTATGGGGAAAGAGCAGGGGATTGGATAGCTCGACCAAAGAGCCAGCATAGGCACGATGGGCCGAATGGCCTTCTTTTATGTTGTATCATTCTATGATTCTATAATTTCATCCCAATTTTCAATTGTTTACATTCATTTTTATTAGAATTTTTATATAGCTCTACAATGACACTTCGTTCATTATATCATCTAATCTTCAAGTCCTTATCAAACAACATATCATCGAATGCCCCGTGAGCAGTACCACGAGTCAACCCTGTGCACACTTGAGTCTTGATTTCAAAAGAGAATTTGTTTTCCCATAAATCAAAATTGGAGAATTTTAACAGTCTAAATGAAAATGATGCGCAGGATGAGGCAGACCAACTTCAGACAGCACAGTAATATTCCTTTTGCACCATCTACTGGGTATTTGTGGTAATTCTACCACCATCACTTGCTGACAAACAAAGTTATTTTTTCTGAAAAGGAAGCACTGTCAGAGTGCCTGTCATTCATATTAAGCTGGGAATATTTCATAATTCTCAATGAATATACATTCTATTGAGAAATAAAAACTCCACGGGAAAAGTGATCCATCCATGGCTAGTTAAAGAGGTTAAGCATAGTATTAGATTAAAAGAAGAGGCTTATAATGTTGTGAAGAATAGTAGTGAGCCTGAGGATTGGGAGAGTTTTAGAAACCAGCAAAGGATGACCAAAAAATTGATAAAGAGGCAGAAAATAGAATAGGAGTGTAAACTAGCAAGAAATATAAAAACAGATTGTAAGAGCTTCTACAAGTATGTAAGAAGGAAGAGATTAGTGAAAGTAAACATGGGTCCCTTAGAGGCTGAGACAGGAGAAATAACAACGAGGAATAAGGAAATGGCAGAGACGTTAAACAAATATTTTGTATCTGTCTTCATAGTAGAATACACAAAAAACACACTAGAAATAATGGGGAATCAAGGGTCTAATGAGAGTGAGGAACTTAAAGTAATTAATATTAGTGAAGAAAAAGTACTGGAGAAACTAATGGGACTAAAAGCCGACAAATCCCCTGGACCCGATGGCCTACATCTTAGGGTTCTAAAAAAGGTGGCTGCAGAGATACTGGATGCATTGGTTGTGTTCTTCCAAATTCCCTAGCTTCTGGAATGGTCCCAATGGATTGGAAGTTAACGAAAGAAAGAAAGAAAGACTTGCATTTATATAGCGCCTTTCATGACCACCGGACGTCTCAAAGTGCTTTACAGCCAATGAAGTACTTTTGGAGTGTAATCACTGTTGTAATGTAGGAAATGCAGCAGCCAAGCTCCCACAAACAGCAATGTGATAATGACCAGGTAATCAGTTTTAGTGATGTTGATTGAGGGATAAGTATTGGCCAGGACACCAGGGATAAATCCCCTGCTCTTCTTCGAAATAGTGCCATGGGATCTTTTATGTCCACCTGAGAAAGCAGACAGGGCCTCGGTTTAACGTCTCATCCGAAAGACGGCACCTCCGACAGTGCGGCACTCCCTCAAGCACTGCACTGGAGTGTCAGCCTAGATTTTTGTGCACAAGTTCCTGGAGTGGGACTTTGAACCCAAAACCTTCTGACTCAGAGGCAAGAGTGCTACCCACTGAGCCACAGCTGACACTGTTAGCAAATGTAACATGGCTAATCAAGAATGGAGGGAGAGAGAAAACAGGGAACTACAGGCCAGTTAGCCTGACATCAGTCATTGGTAAAATGCTGGAATCCATTATTAAGGAAATGGTAACAGGACACTTAGAAAATCAATTAGGCAGAGTCAACATGGTTTTATGAAAGGTAAATTGTGTTTGACAAATTTATTAGAGTTTTTTGAGGATGTAACTACCAGGGTCGATAAAGGGGAACCGTGAATGTAGTATATTTGGATTTTCAAAAGGCATTCGATGAGGTGCCACAAGAAAGGTTATTGCACAAGATAAGGGCTCATGGAGTTCAGGGTAATATATTAGCATGGGTAGAGGATTGGTTTAAGGACAGAAAACAAAGGAATAAACAGGTCATTTTCAGGTTGGCAGGCTGTAACTAGTGGGGTGCTGCAAGGATCAGTGCTGGGGCCTCAGCTATTTACAATCTGTATTAATTGACTTGGATGAAGGGACCGAGTGTACTGTATTCAAGTTTGCTGACTATACAAAGCTATGTGGGAAAGTAAGCTGTGAAGAGGACAAAGGGGGAAAACATTTGGTATTGATCATTTTGGGGAGCTAACATCACCTGAGCGCTAACTTTAGTGCCTGGCGCTAATTAGCGCCGGTGACCGCGAAATTGAGTTTTTGCGCCCCAAGAGGGAAGTGGAGCGCTAAATCAAGCACTCCACTTCCTTCTTAGGGTGCTTACGTCAGAGAGCGGAGCAGAGACTTCAGCAGCGCTGCACACTGGGCCGTGCAGCGCCGCCACGTTCAAAAGCTCTTTCCCTCCCTTAAAGGGAAGGGCCATCACTGCAGGCTCTGCAATTTAAAAAGTATCTACCTGGACCACCAAGGCAGCCGTGATCCCGCAGAGTGCCTGGCTGATCAATCGCAGGCAGGAATGCGCGAAAAAAACTGGAACAGCAAAGTTAAGTTTTTTTTTACATAGCTCGGCCACCTCACCTTTAATCATTGCCCCCGAAGTGGCCTGCAGCTGTCGGTGTTTTCGACCGGCGCTGCTGCAGGGGGCGGAAGTCAATTTCGGGTCCGGGGCACTACTGGGCAATGCGCATGGCGATGATGTCATGATCTCTGGGCGAAGGAGATCGGGGCGCAACGCCATAGCGCCGCCACAAAACTCCCGCCGAATATGGTGGGAGTCGATGTCAGTGCCGCGCCCGGTTGCAAAGCCATTTGCGCCCATTAGCGCCCCCAATTTCACCCAATTTCACCCCCAAAGAGTTTGCAAAGGGATATAGACAGGTGAAGTGGGTGGGCAAGAAGGTGGCAGATTATTATTTAAATGGTGAGAAACTATTAAATGTTGGTGTTCAGAGGGATTTGGGTGTCCTTGTACACAAAACAAAAAGTTAACATGCAGGTACAACAAGCAATTCGGAAGGCAAATGGTATAGTGGTCTTTATTGCAAGGGGGTTGGAGTACAAGAGTAAGAAAGTCTTGCTACAATTGTACAGGGCCTTGGTGAGACCACACCTGGAGTAATGTGTACAGTTTTGGTGTCCATACCTGAGGAAGGATATACTTGCCTTGGAGGCGGTGCAATGAAGGTTCACTAGATTGATTCCTGGGATGAGAGGGTTGTCCTATGAGGAGAGATTGAGTAGAATGGGCCTATACTCTCTGGAGTTTAGAAGAATGAGAGGGGATCTCATTGAAACATATAAGATTATGCGAAGGCTTGACAGGCTAGATGCTGAGAGGCTGTTTCCCCGGGCTGAACAGTGTAGAACTAGGGGGCATAGTCTCAGGATAAGGACCAGCCAGTTAGGACTGAAATGAGGAGAAATCACTTCACTCAGAGGGTTGCGAAACTTTGGAATTCTCTACCCCAGAGTGCTGTGGAGGCTGAGTCAAGGCGGAGATCGATAGATTTTTAGACTCTAAGGGAATCAAGGGATATGGGGATCGGGCGGGACAGTGGAGTTGAGGTCGAAGATCAGCCATGATCTTATTGAATGGCAGAGCAGGCTCGAGGGGCCATATGGCCTACTCCTGCTCCTATTTCTTATGTTCTTATGTAAATGACATTTGGCTCTACTATTTTCAGTGGGTTAATGATTCTATTAACGTGCCAGACAGAGGAATGATGCACACGAAAGCCCCAATTTTAATATGAGATGGAAGTTGGGCGAGCGGGGGCTGAGGTGGGCGCCAAACCGTCCCAACCTCGGCAGCATGAGATCCCAGCATCATCTCCATAGCCTCAGTCAGTCTCCTACCCGATGCCGTATGAAGAGGCAACTGACTGAGTGATGGGAGCACAATGTCGGGCAGCATGAGGCTGTTGCTAGGCACTATCCCCAGCACTCAGGCAAATTATTGGAGCGAGATCAGGGAGGGGTGAGCCCGGGGCATAAGAACATAAGAAATAGGAGCAGGAATAGGCCACTTGGCCCCTCGAGCCTGCTCCGCCATTCAATAAGATTGTGGCTGATCTTGGGCTCAAAGCCACTTCCCCGCCCGCTCCCCATAACCCTTCACTCCCTTATCTTGCAAAAATCTGTCTATCTCCACCTTAAATGTATTTAATGACCCAGCCTCCACAGCTCTCTGGGGCAGAGAATTCCACAGATTTATGACCCTCTGTGAGAAGAAATTCCTCCTCATCTCAGTTCTAAAAGGGCGACCCTTTATTCTGAAACTATGCCCCCGAGTTCTAGATTTCCCCACGAGGGGAAACATCCTCTCTGCATCTACCTTGTCGAGCCCCCTCAGTATCTAATATGTTTCAATAAGATCACCTCTCATTCTTCTAAATTCCAATGAGTATAGGCCCAGCCTGCTCAACCTTTCCTCATAAGTCAACCCCCTCATCTCTGGAATTAACCTAGTGAATCGTCTCTGAACTGACTCCAATGCAAGTATATCCTTCCTTAAATAAGGAGACCAAAACTGTACGCAGTACTCAAGGTGTGGTCTCACCAATACCCTGTACAGTTGTAGCAGGTCTTCCCTGCTTTTATACTCCAACCCCCTTGAAATAAAGGCCAACATTCCATTTGCCTTTTTGATTACTTGCTGTACCTGCATGCTAACTTTTTGTGTTTCATGCACAAGGACCCCCAGGTCCCTCTGAACTGCAGCATTTTGTAATCTCTCTCCATTTAAATAATAATTTGCTTTTTTATTTTTCCTGCCAAAGTGGATAACTTTGCACTTTCCCACATTATACTCCATCTGCCAAATGTTTGCCCACTCACTTAGCCTGTCTATATCCCTTTGCAGATTCTTTGAGTCCTCTGCACAACTTGCTTTCCCACCCATCTTTGTATCATCCGCAAACTTGGCTACATTACACTCGGTCCTTTCATCCAAGTCATTAATGTAGATTGTAAATAGTTGAGGCCCCGGCACCGATCCCTGTGGCGCCCCACTAGTTACTGGTTGCCAACCGGAAAATTACCCATTTATCCTGACTCTCTGCTTTCTGTTAGTTAGCCAATTCTCTATCCATGCTAATATATTACCCCCAACTCTGTGAGCTCTTATCTTATGCAGTAACCTTTTATGTGGCACCTTATCGATTTTGGCATCCAAATGGCAGGAGAGGCCTAAACTTTCTGTGTGGGGCCTGGAAGAGCACTTCTGCTCCTCCCTGTCCTTCAAGGAAAGTCAAGAAAACTGAATAGATTTATTATTCAGTTAAGCTTCTTCTGGCCTCAACTCCTATTCCCGCTATGTTAGCCTGGCAGGAAAGCAACAACAGCTTTCCTGGACAGGCCTCTGGTTAAAATAACAGTCGGGCCCCGACAACACCTTCGGAGCCCAATCTGCATATTTAAAGAAGGACCTCACCGGTTACCTGTTCAGAAAAGCAGGTTAAAATCAGAACCTGTGGGCTTACTGTGGGACATTGGCGGGTTACTCCCACTGGCGATTTTAACTGCCCATCTGCCCAGTTTCCTCGGAGTGGACAGGGTTAAAATTGCTCTTTCAGAGTTCATCCACTAATATCGGACAAAGTCATTTCTAGCCTAAAATTTTTAAACCATTGTTCCTCTAATTTTCTCCCCCCTCATCCATCCTCTCCTGAAAGTGTTGATTGCTGCTGGGCTTCTTAACTTAAGTGATCATTCTTCATATATGAATCTAGGAAATGAGCATCAATAGGCTGAAATAACAACAGAAATCGCTGGAAAAACTCAGCAGGCCAGGCAACATCCGTGGAGAGAGAAACAGAGTTAACGTTTCAGGTCGAAGACCCTTCGTCAGAACTGAGAAAAAAGCAGGAAATGAACCAGATGAAAAAGCAAGTTTGGAGGCTGGGGGAAGGAATAAAAGAACAAAAGGGGAGGTCAGTGAGAAGTAAAGAGACATTAAGAGATGCTCAAGGCGAGACGAGATGGTAATAGGACAAGTTAAGAAACAAAAGATGGCTCTAGAAGTGTGAAATGCGCTGGCAGAATGAAAGACAGCTGCCATGTGGGAGAGAGAAAAAAAAGGGAAAAGGCACAAACCAAAAGTGTGGATAAAAATATATACATAAATATATATAAATATGGTAGGGGTCGAGGTTATGATCTGAAATTGTTGAACTTGATATTGAGTCCAAACTTGCTTTTTCATCTGTTTCATTTCCTGCTTTTTTCTCAGTTCTGACGAAGGGTCTTCGACCTGAAACGTTAACTCTGTTTCTCTCTCCACGGATGTTGCCTGGCCTGCTGAGTTTTTCCAGCGCTTTCTGTTGTTATTTCAGTTTTCCAGCATCTGCAGTATTTTGCTATTGTATCAGTATCAATAGGCTATTTGACCATAGAAACGTCTCCTCACCAGACATCCAGACGCACAATTTCTAGCAAAGGCCACTGGACAACAATCAGGCATGAGAATCCCACAATTCTCAGTTCAACGTTGCTGAAGTCAATTGCATGCATTGAATTGGGACTCGTTTTGTTTCACTGTCTGGTACATTACTCATTGCCAGTAATTAATTTTGGTATAGAATCCAAGCTGATCGTACAAACACTTGAATTAAAAGGACATAGGAGTAAATCGTAGGAAAGAAATGTAATGCATTGCACAGTATATTTCAGTAATGCCTTTGCACTAGCTTAATAGATTCAATATAAATTACAGCACAACATTTTCAGATTTGTACATGAGTAACACATTTTACACTTACAACTGTGACAGATGACTAGCATTAATTACAGTATGTTTTCAATAATTGCTTAACGATAAATGGGAAAGCATGCATTTAATACTGACTTAGCGCCATTAGGAGTCTGTTGCCGTCAATAACAATAGCTAGTTGCATTTATATAGCATTGTTAGTGTAGATAAAATGTTCCAAGCGCTCCACAGAGGCTTCAGGATAAAAATGAACACCAAGCCAAAGGAGGAGATATTAGGAGGGGTGACTAAAAGTTTGATTGATGAGGTGGGTTTTAAGGAGAGTCTTAGAGGAGGAAAGGGAGGTTCTGTTCGGCCTATTAATAGTTAGTCTTTTTCTGGTGTTTACTAGTTGAGACGTAAGGTGGGGCCTCACAGGCAACGTTCCCTTTAGCGCAGCCAGTGAGCCGGCTTTTAAATTGAAAAAACCGCGCATGCATGGACCTTTGAATGGGCCGCGCAGCCCAAAAAGAAATGAAAGGGAACATTGCTCACAGTCAGTCACTGATTTTCTGATAATGTGCTGACTACATCGGAGGTCCTGCCAATGGCACCGGCTTTTCAAAATTTAGTCTATAGATTCCACCTGTCAACTATTCTGTTCTCCAACTAAACTGCATGGGCTGAATTTTGCCAGCGCTCAGAGGGCAGGTTCGGAGGCGGGTCCACTGTCAAAATCAAAAAGATTGACAGCGGGGCGGTATCCCGCTCTGAACCCGCCTCCTTGTGAGTGACCCTGGTGCCGGCTCTGCCTGCGCTTTGGAGACCCGGCATGAAGCGTCGGGTCAGGCAATTCAGATAGTTAAGAGTGTGTTTAAAGCAATTTAATCAGCATTTTACCAGGTACAAACTTTTTTCCCAAGTTTTCCATGAGGTTCACGTCGCTTGGGGATCACGTCAGGTAAGTGTGTCGGGTTTTAAACAACACTCCATTTCTGTGAATAGGTGACCACTGAAAAAGTGGTATAAAACCTACCATTTCACAGCTGGTCACTTTCCAATCTTAGAGGCTGGAGCCTTCAGGAATTGGAATACACATTTCAGCTTTATGGAGGTTTGAAGAGTTTGGAGGAAACTCTCTATCCAGTGTCACTTCCTTGAAGTAACCTCTCTCACCATTGACAGATCACTTCTGTCATCTCAACTTCAGCTGCCATCTATTCCATAATGCGGAGATGCCGGTGTTGGACTGGGGTGGACAAAAGTGAGAAGTCGCACAGCACCAGGTTATAGTCCAACAGTTTTATTTGAAATCACAAGCTTTCGGAGCTGCTGCTCCTTCGTCAGGTGAAGTGAAGGAATACGAATCGGCACAGCATATATAGACAGAGAACCCACCGAGGTGTTTAGTTTAGTGCCAATATCAGGCACTCCTAGGCCCTGTATAGCATGGTAATATGCAGAGTAAAACTACTTCAACTCTGCCCCAACAGTGTGTCTCAGCTCAACCCAACCTCCGATGATCACCCATACTACACCAGTGTGACAATTTTCCATTCCCTGTAGCATCAAGGCTATGGACTGCCTGAATGAGCTTACCAATTTTATGCCAATTAATATTCCAAAGGGGGTAGTTTTGCACAATGTGCCAATGCCCAATAGGAACTGGATTTAGAATGCACAGCTCCTCTATCTACTGGCTGTAGGGCCCTTACAGCCAGTGGACAGAGTAAGCTTTTATTCCACTAATCTGTGTGGGATTTGAACTCTGGTCTCGAAGATTATGGGCTAGAGATTGCGGTCAGAGGCGTACCTCCGGAGTACGCCTCCGACCCGCAAAACCTGTCCGAACCTACCTCCAGGCACCCAGGCTACATAGACGTCTAGTCTCGGGCCTCCAGGCATACGGCAACGTAAAGGCCCACGGATCCTAGGGCTGTTTGGAAGCGTCCCTGGGATCACATGGGCCCTGTCCTTCAATCACAAAGGAGGATTCCATTGCCAATTATTTACAAAGGGAATCCCCTAATGATATGCAATGGAATCCCCAAATAATTATACAATTTACATAATTCTAATAAATATAAATGTACTGAATTTCAATTTTATTCATAAGTCCCTTCATTGAACCAACCTCAATAAAAATTTACATTTTTGATAAATAATTTTAAACATCTTAATCCGGGCCAATATTTGCATAAACTAATTTAAAGTGTATGTATATCATTTTTGATTTTTAAATGTTTAATTTAAGGCTTATATACACCCTTACACTGATGAAAGCAGGCCCTACACCTGCTTTTACCAGCCGTAAGAGTTTCGTGGGCAATTGCTGGGCAGTTGTTGGGCAAACTCTGCGCCAGCAATACTGGTTTTCCATGCGGTCCAGATGATCTGTCAAGGCGTACCGTGACAGATCGCAATTCCGGATTTCGCGCATGCGCAAGCACGTGCGGAAATCGGAAGTTGTGGGGCATTTCAAATGGATTACGACGGCGCGCTCTGAGACTGCAATTTCAGGGCCGTATATCTAAATCATTGCATCAAATTGGTTGCACAGGTTATAATTTAGTCATCTATTTCTTGTTGCATAGTTTTCAATTGTCCAATGGCTAGTATCTAATGAATAAGGTGCATCACACATAAATGGTTGTCCTTGGCACAAAAGTAAAGGAGTACCATTGTCGCTTCTGAGTTCCTATTTTTCTACTCCTATTTTTATTCCTATTTTTAACCAGTTTCTTACCTATGTTCTATTCCGGTTTCCTGTGGCTTTTAGCTGAATTCAAATTTTTTCATGTGGAAAATCTACATCAATAAAATGAAATTTAAAAAAAAAGTAGCAGTGAAAAGAATGAGAGAATTGATTTCTTGATGAAGGAGCAGCTGTCACAGGCAGCTCTTCTCGGGAAATCACAGGACCACAGTGCCTGATTTCCTCGTCCATTTAAATTAACGGGTGGAAAGTCAGAGAATGCAGTCGCTGTAATTTGCCGATCAGCTCTTCGTGTCAGCACGGCTCCTTGTGAGGAGTGCCTGATGGGGCAATCAGTCCTTAGATGAAGTTTGGGTTAGAGGAAGGAAAGGCTGAAGAAGGTTAGCAATTCCACAATGCGGAGATGCCGGTGTTGGACTGGGGTGGACAAATGTGAGAAGTCGCACAACACCAGGTTATAGTCCAACAGTTTTATTTGAAATCACGAGCTTTCGGAGCTGACAAAGGAGCAGCGCTCCGAAAGCTCGTGATTTCAAATAAAACTGTTGGACTATAACCTGGTGTTGTGCGACTTCTAGCAATTCCACAGTAAGAGGTTCTGTGAAAGATTTTTCCAAGTAATACCAAAACGTTAAATGATTTGAGTGACAAGGTAGAACAACGTAAGTAACAAAGATATCCTTTATCCTTGTTACCACTGTTGTGTCTGAATAACCACTGGTATTGGTGTGGTAATAATAAAACTCTGTCGAATCTTCCATCAAAGGTAATACAAGAGAGGTGTCATTGCTACAATGTACTTACAGGAGGCCATCTAGTGTTCAGCTAACAATATGCAAACCATACATATGAGTTGCTTTAATCTCTTACTAATGTTGTAAGATTTGCATTTATACAGCACTTTATTGTGACCCTGTGAAACGTCTCCCTCCACTTCATAGGCAATAAACTTCTGAAGTACATTGACTTGTTATGTAGGTAAACACAGCTGCCAGTTTGTGCATGGGAAGATCAAACAAAAATTCGACGAACTACCTGCGAGTCTGGTTTTTTTCCAGTGGTGTTGGTTGGGGGAAGGAAGGACATTGGCCAGGACACCAGGAGAATTCCCTCCTCTGCTCCAAACAGTGCCACGAGATCTTTAACATTTGACTGACAGACCTCAATTTAGCATCACATCCAAAGAGTGGCACTCCCTTCACTACGTGCTCAAGTCCTGGGTTGGGGCCAACCCATTAAGATCTGATATTGGATAGCTGAAGTAAAAAGAATCCTATCCATTTATCACCTGAGGGCAGTGGTATGGGGAGCTGTATTTAAAATAAGAAATGCTACGCTGCAGTTTCCTTTGCCAGACTAAATTGGGTGGTATGGTGGGGAAGGTTTGGGTAATTGGTCTGGACAGCTGACCACCACATCTCTGCCCCGAGCAGAACCACTCTCAATTTATCTGGCCCATTGGATTCCCACAAATTGCTCAGAATGTGGTCTGCGATTTTTTCACTGCCATTCTTTTCTCTGTAACTTAAATTTCTAACGTTCAAAATAAGGGTTCAAGCAATTTTATTTTAAATCAGAAAAAGATATTTCGCAATAATAATCAAATTGATGTTTAAATTTGGGTTGCACATTTTGAGCATGTACAGTGTTTCTAATTTTCCAGGATGCATTGGTATTGTTAAGTCAGCTGTATTCATAGAATATTCTAGCAGTTTCTGTTCAAAAGTTAAAAAAAAATTATTTGAAGAAAAGCCATTAGACAAATTTCACAAACTTTATTCAGGTTAAATTTATAGTGACTGTTTTTATTAAACAGAGAGGCTACGAGATATTTTTAAACAGAGAGGCTTTTTTTTTACTTGACAAAAATGAGAGGCTTTGTGTGTGCATGTGTGCTTGCACATGTGAGAGAAAAGACTACTGATGTAGCTTTTGTTCTGTGTTCTTTAAACTTCAGAAAATGCATTAAGCTGGGAGAAAGAAAAATAATATTTTTCCTCATTGTAATTGAATACAAGATTGTGGTCATTATTTTCTAAGATACAGTTTCTGTCAAAACAATCTGCAAGCTGGATGTGATAAAGATTCAGAAAACGTACTGGAGAGGGGACAGTTCTGGATGTGAATTTTAAATTAAGACAAACACTATATGGGTGTCAGTAGAATATTAAGACAACTCTTTGATAATAAGTCTTATAAACACTAACCCATCAATATTCCAATTAGCTGCTATCCTTCTCCAGGATTGCATATGAAGAATAGCCACTTGGTCAAGGTGGTGGAGAGTGATCAGCTCCAATCGAACGATCTTCCAGCATGAAGCATTGCCTTCTGGAAAAGAGGAGTAAGGAGAGAAAATAAGAAATTTTTTTTCATTAAAAACATTTGTAAACCTTTCTGGGTGTAGAGTGGGTCAAGAGTTGAATGAAGCAATATTTTTCAAAAGTAATATTTTGGGGTATACAGTTTGGAGAAATATGAGTAAAATGATTGAAATTTAAACCCACAAGGTCTCTGCAAAGGAGAGAGTTGACGGGATGTCTCATGATGAAGAAAATGGAAAATCTGAAGACACAAAGAGTAGCCAAACCAATGTAAACTGCGGAGAGCTACCACGCCCTGTGTCAGATTGTGGTCAGCTTGAATGTGTGATCCCAAAAGATGACGCCCCTGCTGTAGCAGAGTTCAGTATGAAGCCCAGAGTCCCAGCAGATTCAGCAGGAGCAGGAATTGGAATTTGCAACAACTCTTCACCAGCCTCCAAGATAAAGCTCAGAAGCAGACGTGTTAGGCAAAGGCCGTTCTCTGTGATAGATGGAGCAACTCTTGTTGGACATTGTGAGAAGACGAGCAATCTTCATCAAGTAAGATTTGGCTGATTACTAGTTCTCATTTATTCTCCTTGCTCTTGGATGTTTGAGAGACTAATCCAAGGTCATTTCTTCCTTTTGACTGTCAAACTGTTTTTTCTGCTCCAGCTTCTTGCAGAATTTCTTTTGGAATATAGCAGAAAATGACTAAAACTAACTGCAAGAATAAGACTGTACACTGAGCAAAACCCTGTAGATGGTGCGCTGCCATTTCTTCTCTAATAACCCTCTTGACATGCATTTACTTCTATTTTTCATCTTACATAACTTTTCTAACAATGTACTGAATGTACAATCTGTGCCTTTCTAGTGCTTTATTGTATGTAAGTCAGCCAGTCGGTCAGTCATAAATTTCAGCATTGAGTACAAATATTAACAATTTCACTCCTGTAGCATTTTAACAAATTGTAACTAAAAGTAAACGATGGTGCGGAACGTTTATAGTTTAGTTTAATCTCCCCTGCTGATCTAGTAGTGAATAAAGGCGTTGTCCACTGTGGTGCTAACTGATTAAGATCAGAGGTTTCCCAGATTTTATTCCTGGTCTGTGCTGAAATCTGAGGCTCGGCAGAAGTTGTGTTACAATTGGCCTCAGCACACTAGGGTTCGGGAGGGGGTCAATCAGCCAGGATTTCTGCTCCCAATTGTATTTGGTGACCCTTGCTGGAACGCTTTTGTGGACATTGGCTGAGGACAAATGAGACTCAACAATATGTCCTCCACATTGAATAGCTTGCCAGCACTCTGTCTAAGCTCATGCATGAAGTGTGGCTACTTGTCCAAGTTACTGGATGGCTACTGATCCATGGAACTGTAGCTCAGCAAAAGTCAGGATCTTCAGGAAAGGAGGGGACAAAAGTGACCACAAAAAGTACAGACATTTCATTGTATTCCCAATTTGAAATTTCAGTTCTGACGAAAGGTCTTCGACCTGAAACGTTAATTCTGTTTCTCTCTCCATGGATGCTGCCTGGCCTGCTGAGTTTTTCCAGCGTTTTCTGTTGTTATTTCGGATTTCCAGCATCCGCAGTATTTTGCTATCGTATTAGTGTTTGGTCCACTGCCACCTCTCTTCTAGGAATGCCTACCTTGAAGAAGTTCTGCTCTTCTCTTCGACGGGACCTCCGTTTGTCTCTTCAACCTTGTTCATCTTCACTGCTTTCAGTTTCTCTCAATGTCTCTTAATCTCTCCTTTTGTTCTTTCATCCCCTCCCCCTTTTCCCAGCTTTATCCTTGCTTTAAATCTATTTCATTTCCTGCTTTTTCCAGTTCTGACAAAAGGTCTTCGACCTGAAACGTTAACTCTGTTTCTCTCTCCACGGATGCTGCCTGGCCTGCTGAGTTTTTCCAGCGTTTTCTGTTGTTATTTTTGAAATTTCATTGTTGGCTTAAGCAGGCTCTGTTTAAAATTCTCATTCTTGTGTTCAAATCCCTCCATGGCCTCAGGCCTCCCTATCTCTATAACCTCCTCCAGCCCTACAAACCTCCAAAATCTCTGCGCTCCTCCAATTCTGGCCCCTTGCACATCCCCGATTTTCATCGCTCCACCATTGGCGGTTGTGTCTTTAGCTGCCTAGGCCCTAAGCTCTGGAGTTACATCCCTGTACCTCTCTCTCCTCCCTCCTTTAAGTCAGTACTTAAAACCTACCTCTTTGAACAAGCTTTTGACCTGTTCTAATATCGCTTTATGTGGCTTGGTGTCAAATTTTGTCTGATAACGCGCCTGTGAAGCACCTTGGGATGTTTTTATGACATTAAAGGTGCTATAAAAATGCAAGCTGTTGTTATGGTTGTTAATAAAGTAAGATCTACATCTGCAAAGCAACATGCCACAGCCTTTCAGAATAATTTATCCACTTTAACATAAAATTAATTAACGACTGCACTGTAGCAGTAACAGTTTAAAGGGGGTGAAATAAGAGACTACAATACAAAAGAGATTATAATAACAAAGAACATCTGACAGAATCTATTGTATAAACAAATACACCATGTTTCAATGCAACGCTGTTTGGGAGTAAAAGCAAACTATTAATCATTGTGCCTTACGTATCTCTATCTTGTTCTGCCAAATTTCTCCCCTTCTATGGGTTAAAACAGCAACAACAACAACAACAACGTGTATTTATATAGCACCTTTAATGTAGTAAACTGTCCCAAGGTGCTTCACAGGAGCATTATGAAACAAAATTTGACACCGAGCCACTTAAGGAGATACTAGGGCAGGTGACCAAAAGCTTGGTCAAAGAGGTAGGTTTTAAGGAGCGTCTTAAAGGAGGAGAGAGAGGTAGAGAGGCAGAGAAGTTCAGAGAGGGAATTCCAGAGCTTAGGGCCTTGGCAGCTGCAGGTACGGCCACCAATGGTGGAGTGATTAAAATCGGGGATGCTGAAGAGGCCAGAATTAGAGGAGCGCAGATGTCTTGGAGGATTGTGGTGCTGGAGGCAATTATAGAGATAGGGAGGGGCGAGGCCATGGAGGGATTTGAAAACAAGGATGAGAATTTTAAAATCGAGGCGTTGCTTAACCAGGAGCCAATGTAGGTCAACGAGCACAGGGGTGATGGGCGAACGGGACTTGGTGTGAATTAGGGCAGCAAAGTTTTAGATGACCTCAAGTTTACGGAGTGTAGAATATGGGAGGCCGACCAGGAGTGCATTGGAATAGTCAAGTCTAGAGTCCACAAAGGCATGGCTGAGGATTTCAGCAGCAGATGAGCTGAGGCTGGGACGGAGACAGGTGATGTTACGGAGGTGGAAATAGTTGGTCTTAGTGATTGCGTGGTTGGGAGTTCATCTCGGGGTCACATATGACACCAAGGTTACAAACAGTCTAGTTGAGCCTCAGAAGGTTGCAAGGAAGAGTTGTGGAGTCGATGGCGAGGGAACGAAGTTCCTCTGCTCCTGCACCAAGTGGCCAGTCTTCACATGTGAACCCAGAAAGTGAATGTTAACATGCGACAGAACAATAGCGAGTATCGCAGCCATGCCTGAATCTGCCCTCACCTGATGTCCACCCATGCAATGCACTTCCAGCAGGAGTCACCGCATAGCTATCAGATGTCGGAACCCTGGTTGATCTTCCCCCTCCGTAGCCCAGAAACACTGAGGCCAATCGTAGTGTGCTTACTGCCATTCTGGCTATGATCAGCTAACCCGGACCTTTTGGTCTTTATGCCTTCGTTCCACATCTTTACCCACGAGCCCAGTGGGTAGCTCCATGGGCAAAACTTTCAACTTTGGTGGGGGCGTAAAATGGGCGATAGCGGAATGGCCGCCTGTTACACACCCCACCTGATTGTCCTTTTCATTTTAAAGGGAGAATCTGGCGGGGTGTATAATGGTTGGCCAATCCGCTACTGCCATTCTACGCCAGCGTAAAGTTGAAAGTTCCGCTCCATCTCTCTATTTGGGAAAAAGAAAACAAAAACTAGCTGATAATTGCAGCTAATTATAAGTACACAAGAGGAGATTATTGGCCCACTGTGATTAAATTGCTATTTACACTTCATTACAGAAGCACAGTTGGGTCAAATATTTGCAGAAACTCTTTCATTGCCCGTAAACAGAATTCAGAAACAGTTACTTACAACTTTTTCACTTTGAAAATGTCATTTTTATAAATAGAATTGAAACTACACTGCAATGACAGTGACAATAACATTAAGATGTCTGATATTTCTTTGTTCATTAACAGCATTATTAAAATAGTGGACACTGGAATTTCATATGATCGAATGAACACTTTTGTTACCAATATTGCACAGCTCAATTTCAATTCTATTTTTTGCAGAGTTATAAATAAACTGGGCAAACTGTATAGAACAGAAGTGGGGAGATTGGGACTAGCAAATAAAAGGATTGTATACAAGTAGATTTAATGGCCCAAAAATTCGTGAGTGAGCCTTCGTGCGAGGGTAAGGCCTCCCCGCGATCTCTCACTGCGCGTTGGCTTTTTCAGTTCCAGCTCGCACGAACTTGATGTTCTGGACAGCAGCTGTGCAGGGCTTCCATATCCCACAGGCGCAGTTAATTCGTGCGAGCTGTGGGATCACGTGACTCAGTTAGAGCCAATGGCAGCACACCATCTTTCATTCATAGCTTTCACATAAGTGCTGTGAAAGCTATGAATACTATACCCCCCCAAAAGAACAGCTAAACCTCAATTAAATTTTACAAAAAAACCATCACATTAATAAAATAAGTATAGTTAAATAAATTAACCATTTTAAACAAAAAATTAAATTTTTGAAAATTTTTTAAATCTTTTAAAAAGTTATAAAAATAAACTTACCTGTCTTTAAAGTCTCTAAAAAAGATATACCTGTTAAAAAAAATTCAAAATAATACTTAATTAACTACTTACCTTGTTAAAAGAGGGTCTTACGCCTCCTTTCTTTATGTCTAAAATGTTCCATGCTTACCTGCGTGTCCAAAGCACTAAGTGCACTGCGTGCGCGCAGCCTGTAGCGCGCACGCGGTTCACCTAGGAACCGCCCCCTTTTGAATTCACCAAGTGCCGGTTTTCAGCGCATGCGCAGTGCATGCAGAAAACCGGCAATTGGAGACAGAATACGCGAGAGTACACAGTGCGTACTCTCGTGTAGCGGCACTAATTTTTGGGCCAATATTTCTCTAATTTACAGATAAACAGACATAACCTTGTTTTTTCTCCCAGTGTGAATTTTAATCATCTTTGCTGATTGCGACCACAGTATATCTGCTTCCAGTACTCTGAGCATCTGACAGCCAGTAGCATCCCTAATGCATTGAAAACTCCTGCTTATATAATCAACCATCATTTTGGCTGCTTGTGTCAACCTTCATGCCTGGCAGAGAAAAAGCAATTTTAATCACATTGTGTTGAATTACACATTTAGAGCATATTATGACTAAGTTATTCTTCAGAGTGATATGCAGAATCACATTTTTGATCCCATACATATTCCTTTGCCAAAATCAGGCTGCACAATTTTAGTTGGTTATATTTCAACAGTTTCCCCAAACACATTTTGGGATTATTAATTCTTGGTTCTTGGAAACTTGGGCTTAACCTCTCTGGACTTGGGTAAGTAGGTTGCTATATTGGTAAAGGCTCCGGTATAGACCTATGCAAATGGGGGCCTAAAGCCTGTTTTAGGATTCCTTCCTAAAATTGGGCTGCCCTGAATGCAGGCCTACTACATTTAGTATAACCAGGTCTGCAAGGGGCCTAACCAGGGGTCCTTAATGGGACCGCTGAAGGCCACCAACAAAAAGATGAATTTCGTAAAAAAAATACTTCCCTGAATGTGGAGCAGGGGCGAGAGCAGTCCTGAAAACCATGCCGGGCCCTGCGTGACCCACTCCCGATCGCCTTCCTCGCCTCCCAGCATGTACCTCAGCTCGCTGCCAGCGACGCAGCAGCCCAAAATTGATGTCCACTTTGCCGACGAGCTGCCTGGGGATGCACAGCAGCTGTCTGCAGCTCATAAGAACAGAAGATCATAAGAAATAGGAGCAGGAGTCGGCCATTCGGCCCTTCGAGCCTGCTCCGCCATTCAATGAAATCATGGCTGATCTTCTGCCTCAACTCCATTCACCGGCCCTATCGCGATATCCCTTGATGCCCTTACTAGTCAGAAATCTAACGACTTCTGTTTTGAATATACCCAATGACTGAGCCTCCACAGCCCTCTGGGGTAGAGAATTCCAAAGATTCACCACCCTCTGTGTGAAGAAATTTCTTCTCATCTCAGTCCTGAATGGCCGACCCTTTATCCTGAGGCTGTGGCCCCTGGTTCTAGACTCCCCAGCCAAGGGAAACATTCTCCCAGCATCCACCCTATCAAGCCCTGTAATAATTTTGTATGCTTCAATGAGATCCCCTCTTATTCTTCTGAATTCAAGAGAATACAGGCCTAGTTTACTCAATCTCTTCTCATACGACAGTCCCGCCATCCCAGGAATCAATCTCGTGAACCTTCGTTGCACTCCCTCTATGGCAAGTATATCCTTCCTTAGGTAAGGAGACCAAAATTGTACACAGTACTCCAGGTGTGGTCTCACCAAGGCCCTATATAATTGGAGTAAGACTTCTTTACTCCTGTACTCAAATCCTCTTGTAATGAAGGCCAGCATACCATTTGCCTTCCTAATGGCTTGCTGCACCTGCACATTTACTTTCAGTGACTCATGTACAAGGACACCCAGGCCCCTTTGAGCATCTGCATTCCCTAATCTTTCACCATTTAGGAAATACTCTGCCTTTCTGTTTTTTCTACCAAAGTGGATAACTTCACATTTATCCACATTATATTCCATCTGCCATGTTCTCGCCCACTCACTGAGCCTGTCGAGATCCCCTTGAAGCCTCTTCACATCCTTTTCACAACTGACACTGCCACCTAGCTTTGTATCATCTGCAAATTTGGAAATGTTACATTTAGTCCCCTCATCCAAATCGTTGATATAGATTGTGACCAGCTGGGACCCAAGCACCGATCCTTGCGGTACCCCACTAGTCACAGCCTGCCATCCTGAAAAAGACCCGTTTATCCCTACTCTTTGTTTTCTGTCTGTTAACCAATTCTCAATCCATGCTAGTATATTACCCCCAATTCCATGTGCCCTAATTTTGTTCACCAACTTCTTGTGTGGGACCTTATCGAAGGCTTTCTGAAAATCCAAATACACCCCATCTACCGGTTCCCCTTTGTCTACTCCACTAGTTACATCCTCAAAGAACTCCAATAGGTTTGTCAAACAGGATTTCCCTTTCATAAATCCATGTTGACTCTGCCCAATCTTACTATTAGTTTTTAAGTGCCCAGTTATTGCATCCTTTATAATAGATTCCAGCATTTTCCCAACTACTGATATGAGGCTAACAGGTCTGTAGTTCCCCGTTTTCTCTCTCCCTCCTTTCTTAAATAGTGGGGTTACATTTGCTATCCTCCAATCTGCAGGAACCATTCCAGAATCTATAGAATTTTGGAAGATGACAACCAATGTGTCCACTATCCCAATGGCCACCTCTTTCAAAACCCTAGGATGTAGGTCATCCGGTCCTTGGGATTTATTGACTTTTAGTCCCATTAATTTTGCTAGTACTGTTTTTTTACTAATAATAATTTCTTTAAGTTCCTCATTCTCGCCACACCCTTGGTTTTTCTCATATTTCTGGGAGGTTTTTTGTGTCTTCCTCTGTGAAGACAGAAACAAAGTATTTATTTAATTTCTCTGCCATTTCCTCATTCTCCATTATAAATTCTCCCATCTCTGACTGTAAAGGACCTACATTTACCTTCGCCAGTCTTTTCCTTTTCACATACCTATAGAAACTTTTACAATCCGTTTTTATATTTTTTGCTAGTTTGTGCTCATATTCCATTTTCCCTTTCTTTATCAATTTTTTGGTCCCCCTTTGCTGATTTCTAAAAAGATTCCAATCCTCAGGCTGACCGCTTTTTCTGGCAACTTTATAAGCTTCCTGCTTTGACTTAATACTAGCTTTAATTTCTTTTGTTAGCCATGGTTGGATCACTTTTCCTTTTGGCTTTTTATGCCCTAGAGGAATATATGTTTGTTGCAAATTATGCATTATTTCCTTGAATGTTAGCCATTGTATGTCCACCTTCATACCTTTTAGTGTAGTCTCCAATCTACCATGGCCAACTTGTCCCTCATACCCTTGTAGTTTCCTCTGTTTAGATTGAAGACCTTAGTTTCAGATTGGACTACATCACTCTCAAACTTAATGTAAAATTCAATCATATTATGGTCACTTGTCCCTAAAGGCCCCTTTACCACAAAATGATTGATTAGCCCTTTCTCATTACACAGTACCTGATCCAGAATAGCCTGTTCCCTGATTGGTTCCTCCACATACTGATCCAGGAAACCATCTCGCATGCATTCCAAGAATTTGTCCTCCACACCATTAGTGATAATTTGATTTGTCCAGTCAATATGTAGATTAAAGTCCCCCATGATTACCATATTGCCCTTGTTACATGCACTTCTAATTTCTTGATTGATACTGTGCCCTACATTACCACTACTGTTTGGTGGCCTATACACAACTCCTACCAATGTTTTCCGCCCTTTGCTGTTTCTTAGCTCCACCCAAACTGATTCCAGTTCTCCATCACGATCTGCCTTGCCAAGATCTTTTATCTCTACCGTACTGATCTCATCCCTTATTAACAGCGCTACGCCACCTCCTTTTCCTTTTTGTCTGTCCTTCCTAAATGTTGAGTACCCTGGAACATTCAGTTACCAGATTTGGATACCCTGCAACCATGTCTCTGTAATGGCAATTACATCATACCCATTTACTTCTATTAGTGCCATTAATTCATCCACCTTGTTGCAAATGCTACGTGCATTTAGATAAAGTGCCTTCTACTTTGCCTGTTTAATATTTTTCTGCACTTTGACCCTCTTTACTGTTGGCCTTTGTTTCTGCTCCCTACTAGTTTTGCTGACTACTTTTCTAACTTGCACTTCCAGCTTTGTTTCTCTCCATTCTGGGCCCACACTTAGGTTCCCAGCCCCCTGACAAACTAGTTTACATCCTTCCCAACAGCACTAGCAAACCCCCCTGCGAGGATATTGGTCCCGGTTCTGCCGAGGTGTAACCCGTCCTGCTTGTACCACCTTCCCCAGAATCGGTCCCAATGTCTCAGGAATTTAAATCCCTCCCTCCTACACCATCTCTCCAGCCACGCATTCATCTGGTCTATTCTCCTATTTCTGCTCTCGCTAGAACATGGCACTGGGAGTAATCCTGAGATTACTACCTTTGAGGTCCTGCTTTTTAATTTATTTCCTAGCTCCCTATATTCTGCTTGCAGGGCACTTTCTACCTATGTCATTGGTACCGATATGGACCACGACCTCTGACTGTTCACCCTCCCCCTTCAGAATGTCCTGCAGCCGCTCAGTGACATCCTTGACCCTGGCACCAGGGAGGCAACATACCATCCTGGAGTCACGTCTGCGGCGACAGAAACGTCTATCTGTTCCCCTTACGATAGAATCCTCTATCGCTATTTCTCTCCCACTCTTTTTCCTCTACTCCTGTGCAGCTGAGCCACTTGTGGTGCCATGGACTTGGCTCTTGCTGCAGTCCCCTGAGAAACCATCTCCCCCATTTTCCAAAACGGAAAATCTGTTGGAGAGGGAGATGGACCCAGGGGACTCCTGCACTACCTTCCTAGTTCTTTTACTCTGACTGGCGGTCACCCATTCCCTTTCTGCCTGTGCACTCTTTACCTGCGGTGTGACCACCTCGTTAAACGTGCTATCCACGAAGATCTCAGCCTCACGGATGCTCTACAGTGACTCCAGCCGCAGCTCCAGCTCCGAAACGTGGATTTCGAGTAGCTGCAGCTGGAGACACTTCCCGCACACGTGTTCGCCCTGGACACCGAAAGTGTTCCTGACTTCCCACATAACGCAGGAGGAGCACTCCACGCTGCCAAGCTGCCCTGCCATGTCCTACCCTTAATTTACTCCCTTTACTTCCTCTAAATTAAAGAATATTAAATACACTAGGGACCTTACTTCACTTTAAACACTACTTACTCTAAACTAGAGACTTTACTTTTACTTTAACGACTGGACTGTAGAAATACTCACCAGGTCCTACTTACCAATCAGCTCCTTCCCTGGTTGTGATGTCACTTTAGTGGTTTTGCAGTTGTTGTTGTTGTTTGACTGCTCCCGCTCTCGGACTCTTTCCTTGGTGTAAAGTAAGAACCAATTCCCAACTCCAGCACTCTGTTCAAACCGCACTCAGCTCGCCAGCCTAATTTAAATGAGGCACAAAGTCCAATTTTGATCGGGCCTTGCGCCTACCTGTTTTGGCGCAATGATCGTTCTCTGCACCTAGTTCGCGACGTCAGGCCAGTGCTATTCAATTTCTTCCCCTGGTGTCTATAGTCTTTGTTCATAACTCAGTTTTCTGACATTCAGAGCAGCCATTACATGGATAGCTCTTTCAACTTTTTTCCTCTTGAAACTAGTCTCTGATTGATAAACCTCAGAAAAGTGGCTATAACCTATAGAGTGTTAATAAAATTACCAAAAGAGAGGGATTTGTGGACACAGTAGTAGCATTCTTAGCACAAAATGGTTAATAAAGTTGGATGCTGTTCAATCAGTTTGGATTCTGAACCTGGTATACAGATCTTCTCTATGAAAATGCCATTGGTTGTGGGCTGGAAGGGTATCTAGATTACCAAATTCTTTGAGTTATTCACAACATATTTTAACATTGTTATTCTGTACCATCAGACATGCTTTTGATTATTTCTTTCAATCTGCAGCCAGCAACTTGCCGTCCACCACCACCGCACCATGTTCCACCTTTCAGAGCAGTGTCCCACAGGAATCGACCACTCCTCTTGTCTCAGAGCACACCGATAGGGCTTGATCAAGTCGGGTGGAAAAGCCAAATATTAATAGTGACAGGTGGGTAAGAAAATACCTTTTAACTTTAACTGTTGTTTTGCAAAAAGTACTGTACAGTTACTTGAATGGATGAAGATCCAAATATAGTTGGACTCCAGGTCATTGCACTCATTACAAACATAAACTTCCAATGTATCAGCCATTTCCCATCCACTTCTATTAAATCAACTTTTAGACCAAAACTTTAAATGTTTAGATTAACTGTGTTTTTTCCAACAAAATTTTCTCCTCTCCTCTTCTGAAGATATTGACTCTCACAGGGGTATGGTTCCATGTGCATTAGCAGCCTGAGAGTACTTTGTCAAAATAGACATACTTCACATGTGAAGTCTAGGCAGTGAGTGTCATCCAGCTATTCGACTGTGGATGACATCACAGCCAAATCCAATCCCTCCTGCCCTAATGTCCACACAATCCCAACTGTGATCATTCGATAGTGATCAGGAGCAGGAACTCTGGCTGATCTGTAGTACCCTTATTGTTGCCCTAACTGAGATAACTAATTGAGCACAGACTCGGCATTGAATTTGAGACCTCTAGATAGTTTTTAGAGCTTAGCAGATTTGGCTCGGCTCCAATTGTTTCCCCTTCTTCTTCTGTGCCACCTGTAGACTCGATTTCTTCACTATCCCTGCTAGCTTCCCATCTACACCCTTTATAAACTCCAGCGTGTTCATGACTCCACTGCCAATATCCAAACTCGCACTCAATCCTGTTCGACCATCATCCTCATCTTTGCTGACCTACATTGACTCCCTGGTCCTGAAAGCATTCAATTTAGAATTCTTGCCCTCATTGTAAAACCCTTTGACGTAAGAAAACTACTAGGCACTTGGTCTAAGCGTTAAACAAAGCTTTAATCAACTGTTTTACAACATGGAGGTCTAGTTGTGTCCTTCAGTAGTTCCTGTTTAGAATGTCCTGCGCAAGCTGGGCCCGTGCCCGAGTATTTATACTCTTCCTGGACAGCGCCACCCGCAGGCCACTCAGTATTATTTCATAAGTCAGGAATGACAGGTTCATGTCACCTTTGATAGACACTCGCCCCACTGCCCCACCCCCCATACTTTGCATCTCCTCCAGCCTTATATGCCCTCTGTATTCTTTGGCCCTCTGATTCTTGCCTTTGTGCACTCCCCTTTCCCCTTATATCACCATTTGTGGCATAGCCTTATTCTCTAGAATTCCCACTCTAAACCCTTTCGCCTCTCTATTTCTCTCTCCACTGTTAAAAACCTTCTGAAAACCCATCTTTTCAGTCAAACTTTGTGTCTTCTCCTGACTCTCCCACCATGGTTCAGCTTCCATACCTTTAATCCTTTTATTTTTTTTTCTACCCACTGTTTAAGACAATGTGGAGCATCTTCTATGTTTCAGGGACTGTATAAATGTGGGTTGTGCTTGGAGAGGAGGAGGTTAGGGATAATCTGATCGAGGCGTTTAAAGTAATGAAGGAATTGAGAGTAGACAGGGAACAATTATTTCTTCTGGTAGGAAATTTACAAGGGGATATAATTTTAGAATTCAAGTTAAACCTGTTTAAATTGAATTCAGGAAAACCTTTACATAAAGGCTCATGATTGTAGAACACACTGCCTCAGAAGGCCACAGAAGCAAAGACAATTGAGGTGTTTACAAGGGAGATAGATGGTTATTTGGGTAGTAAGGCATTAAGTGATAGGGAGAGTGCGAGGAATTGAGATTAAAAAGATAAAGTGCTGACATTGCGCGTTCTCTACCAGATTGTTAGCAATGAGCCAAATGAACTACTCCTGCTCTTATCATAAATATCACATCAAGTGAAGCTGATTGCTTAATGGTGGAGAAAATAACTAGTGAGTTATGGGCAGCTAACGAGTGCAGATATTTATGCTAATATGATGTCCATATTCAAAAAGGATACAACACAGCTGAAACAGTAGAATATAAGTCAGAAGAGGCAGTGATCAAAATTTATAGAGTTCTAGTCAGTTTGTACCTTAAATACTGCATCCAGTGCTGGTTGCCAAGAAACAAGAGAGATCTTCAAGCACTGGAGGAAGTGCAGAGAGGAACCGTGAGGCTGATCCCAGCCTTCGAGGTCTGAGTGCTGAGGAAATGCTGGAGAAACTTGGGCTTTTCAGCCCACAATTGGGGTGACTGGGAGGTAATATTATCGAGGTATGTAAGATTGTTAAGGGTATAGAAAAAGTTAATCCAGAATATTATTTAAATTAAATTGCGAGAGTAGAATTAGAGACCACGGGGGCGATTTTGTGACTGGGGGCGCGTTGGAGGCGGGACTGCTGCTTGTCGGGTCGATGTCCCACCTCCATCGATTTGTGGCCAACCCACGCTATTTTCCCTTGATTGACCTTGTTAAGCCCACCCAGCAGGTTTAGCAGGCCAATTAAGGGAAAGCCGGTTGCAGAGAACGTCAACGTATGACGTTTCATCTGTCAAAAATTTTTGACAGATGAATTGTCATTGTTTGATAGCTCTGTGAAGCTGTCAAACAGTGACAATCTCTGCAGTTTGATGAGGTCTTGCATACAAGACCCCATCAAACCTCTTTCTTTTACAGAAATGTAATGGTTGTTGCATCTGAGAATGCAACGGCCATCTCTCATCTGCAACACGGAGGTCCGAGAGTCTCCGCATACAAACCGACTGAAGCCTGCAGGAAGAAACAAAGGTAAGTACACTTTTAAAAACACCTTGCACTTACCTCAGATACTCACCTCTACACTCTTGCACCCATCACTTACCTTCACACCAGACTTTTGCACCCCCCCGACCCCCGCAGACCCAGTACTCGCCTCGCTGAGCTGGCGGGTTTTGGAGCCTTTGGGAAGCCCGCACTTGTGAGGGCAAAAAGGGGATAATCCTATTTTCTGCCTGTTAACTACCTGTTAACAGGCAGTTCATAGGCTTTAATCCCTTCCCGCCTCCAAGGAGACGGGACCCGGCGCGGGACGGCTACCTGCCTCCTGGGAAGATGGCATGGAGGCGGGTTCTACACCCGCCCCCAAATTCTGCCATTTTCCCGGCAGTCCCGCCTCCATACCCGCCTCCCCAGGGCTGGCAAAATTGCCCCCCCCCCCCCAAGTTCAAACCGGAAAAGGGTAATTTTAGGACCGATATCAGGAAATTCTTCACACAAAGAATGATCAACACGTGGAATAAAAGTCCAGATAGAGCAGTGGAGCCAAAAACCCTGAAATCATTTAAGAAACAATTGGAGAACATTAGGATCGCTCTGGATAGCTGAATTGCCTTCCTCATCTGTAATTAGCACATGAACGTGTGATCACACTGGTGCTTATGAAATGCTCGTGTAGTACTTTAAAATAAATAGTTCTTCTTTAAAATACCAAGAAAATCAATCAAAACTACTTTGTGAAGTCACTCTGACTGCCACAGATACCTACTGATAATGGGAGAGAGTGATGTATGGCTGGCAGTTCCAGTTTATGCTACCAACTGCACCTTGCACTGAACTCAGCAAGAAAGTTGCTCTGTGTAGGTCTGATATGCCACATGTAGACCTCTGCTCATTGGGCAGCTAATTGCTATTGTATCAAGACATGGCAGGAGCCTCCCCTTTCAACACACAATAAAAACATTGAAAAATATGTTCACACAGTTTGATGGAGCCCAGTAGGAATCAAGGGTGTTTTTAAGCTGCAGCTGCCGACCAGACTGGAGTTATACTGGGTGTGAACCCCAGAAATGTGAGACTACCTACTGGAGATGGTCGCACAACTCTCTTTAGTGCACTAAAATCAGATTGCTGATGTTGTGCTCTCAACTTTGCATTGATGCACACCCAAAACTGCTTTGCATTGACACACAAGTACCTAGAAGGACAAGGGCAGCAGGCGCATGGGAACGCCACCACCTCCAAGTTCCCCTCCAAGTCACACACAATGCTGACTTGGAAATAGCTCACTGTTCCTTCATTGTCGCTGGGTCAAAATCCTGGAACACCCTCCCTAACAGCACTGTGGGAGCACCTTCACCACACGGACTGCAGCGGTTCAAGAACAGGGCTCTCACCACCACCTTCTCAAAGGCAATTAGGGGTGGGCAATAAATGCTCTCCTTGCTAGTGACACCCACATCCCGTGAATGAATTAAAAAAAAACAAAAAAACACAGGTGGCCGTAAAACTGCACCCATTGTCATTGTGATAATGCATTGCTAGAAATATATATTGCTTCCACTAGTATTTCTCTGCACAAGTACTTTGCAATTTAACATCCTCATCTCTTTTCTCCTCATTATAAATGCTAATCAGCTAGTTGTTCACTTACATACCACAGTCTAGTACAAATGCTATGTATAACTTGAAGCTGCTCTAAAGTTGATACCACAGTTGATGTGCATCAGTGGAATATAAAGTGATTTTCCTTATTTGCATAATATCATTAGCATTGACAATTAAACTATTTTCACACAATCTGGGCAATTTTCATGTGTCTACCACCTTGTTTATGCTGGAAAACAGAGCTGTAGGCAAACAATTTTTTTTTAAACAAGTGCTGCCCATTAGCCCTCCCCCCACCCAACTCGATTTTCGAATGGGCCTTGAAATAGTTGGCCAACACTCTCGCCTGAAACAGGTGGGAACTGTATTTCAATATTTAAATCCGGGTCCTGCTCCCGTTGTAGGACCTTGACTCGATTTTCGTGGACCAATTGGTGGGTCCTGGGCATGGAGTAACCTAACCTGTGGACCTTAAAGTGACTGTTGCAGGATGCTACAAAAATGGGCCAAAAATGTGGTTTCTTTTATTTCTGCCGCACATTAACATCGCGTCGCCTCCATGCGAAAGTGCAGCTTGTGTGAATTTCCTGAATTTATGCCAGTTCTGAATAGAAATGAGAAGTCGCACAACACCAGGTTATAGTCCAACAGATTTATTTAATTTTACAAGCTTTCGAAGCAGTTCGCTCCTTCGTCAGGTAAGTTAGCAGTGAGAGAATCTCCCAGAATTCACAATTTAAACCCAGACAAAATCTATTCACATTATTCGCTACAACAAAGAGCACAGCCAAGACAATGAGATGTGTCCCAGGGGGACCAACGTGTCAAACCACCTGCTGGCTGCATATCCTGTCAATTTGTGTTCTTGTGTTAGCCTTTTTAAAAAAAAAACAAAAAAATAAAAACAAAAAAAAAACACCTGGGAAGACCGGCCATGATGTCAAGTCACGTTCTGTATCGTGACATGAACCCGATATCGCGATTGAGGCCATCCTCATGAGTGCGGAACTTGGCTATCAGTTTCTGCTCTATGATTTTGCGCTGTCGTGTATCTCGAAGGCCGCCTTGGAGAACGCTTACCCGCAGATCCGAGGCTGAATGCCCCTGGCTGCTGAAGTGTTCCCCGACTGGGAGGCAACCCTCCTGCCTGGCGATTGTTGCGCGGTGTCCGTTCATACGTTGTCTCAGTGTCTGCATGGTCTCGCCGATGTACCATGCTCTGGAGCATCCTTTACTGCAACGTATCAGGTAGACAACGTTGGCCGAGTCACATGAGTATGTACCGTGTACCTGGTGGGTAGTGTCCTCACGTGTAATGATGGTATCTGTGTCCATGATTTGGCATGTCTTGCAGAGGTTGCCGTGGCAGGGTTGTGTGGTGTCTTGGTTGCTGTTCTCCTGAAAGATGGGTAATCTGCTGCGAACGATGGTACTTTTGAGGTTAGGCGGCTGCTTGAAGGCGAGTAGTGGAGGCGTGGGGATGGCCTTAGCAAGGTGTTCGTCGTCATCGATGACATGTTGAAGGCTGCGAAGAACATGGCGTAGTTTTTCCGCTCCGGGGAAGTACTGGACGACGTAGGGTACTCTGTTGGTTGTGTCCCGTGTTCGTCTTCTGAGGAGGTCTATGCGGTTTTTCGCTGTGGCCCGTCGGAACTGTCGATCGACGAGTCGAGCGTCATATCCCGTTCTTACGAGAGCGTCTTTCAGTGTCCGTAGGTGTCCATCGCGTTCCTCCTCGTCTGAGCAGATCCTGTGTATTCGCAGGGCTTGTCCATAGGGGATGGCTTCTTTAACGTGGTTAGGGTGGAAGCTGGAGAAGTGGAGCATCGTGAGGTTGTCCGTGGGCTTGCGGTAGAGTGAAGTGCTGAGGCGTCCGTCTTTGATGGAGATTCGTGTGTCCAAGAATGAAACCGATTCTGAGGAGTAGTCCATGGTGAGTTTGATGGTGGGATGGAACCTGTTGATGCTATCGTGTAGTCCTTTCAGTGATCCTTCGCCGTGGGTCCAAAGGAAGAAGATGTCGTCGATGTATCTGGTGTACAGCGTTGGTTGGAGGTCCTGTGCAGCGAAGAAGTCTTGCTCGAACTTGTGCATGAAGATGTTGGCGTATTGGGGTGCGAATTTGGTCCCCATGGCTGTTCCGTGTGTTTGGGTGAAAAAATGGTTGTCGAAGGTGAAGACATTGTGGTCAAGGATGAAGCGGATGAGTTGTAAGATGGCGTCCGGAGATTGGCTGTTGTTGGTGTTGAGTACTGAGGCTGTCGCAGCGATGCCGTCATTGTGGGGGATATTGGTGTAGAGTGCCGATACGTCCATTGTGACGAGGAGTGTTCCTGGTTCAACTGGTCCATGGGTGCTGAGTTTCTGCAAGAAGTCTGTAGTGTCGCGACAGAAGCTGGGGGTTCCCTGTACGATGGGTTTCAGGATGCCCTCGACGTACCCAGAGAGGTTCTCACACAGGGTTCCGTTGCCTGATACGATAGGACGTCCGGGTGTGTTGGCTTTGTGTATCTTTGGGAGGCAGTAGAAGTCTCCCACGCGGGGAGTACGTGGGATGAGAGCGCGTAGGATGTTTTGAAGGTCTGGATCGAAGGTCTTGATCAGTCTATTGAGTTGGCGGGTGTGTTCTTTGGTCGGATCTGCGGGTAGCTGTCTGTAGTGTTCCTGGTTGTCCAGTTGTCGGTATGTTTCTTTGCAATAGTCCGTTCTGTTCTGTATGACGATGGCTCCTCCTTTGTCCGCTGGTTTGATGATGATGTTGCGGTTGAGGATGGCCTCAATCGCGATATCGGGTTCATGTCACGATACAGAACGTGACTTGACATCATGGCCGGTCTTCCCAGGTGTTTTTTTTTTGTTTTTATTTTTTTGTTTTTTTTTTAAAAAGGCTAACACAAGAACACAAATTGACAGGATATGCAGCCAGCAGGTGGTTTGACACGTTGGTCCCCCTGGGACACATCTCATTGTCTTGGCTGTGCTCTTTGTTGTAGCGAATAATGTGAATAGATTTTGTCTGGGTTTAAATTGTGAATTCTGGGAGATTCTCTCATTGCTAACTTACCTGACGAAGGAGCGAACTGCTCCGAAAGCTTGTAAAATGAAATAAATCTGTTGGACTATAACCTGGTGTTGTGCGACTTCTCATTTTTGTCCACCCCAGTCCAACGCCGGCATCTCCACATCATGAGTTCTGAATAGGTAATCTGTAAATTTACGCAACAGAACCCAAAGTCATATTTCAGGTGTTCTATGACAATTTTTTTCATCTTTTCATTTCTCCTGAGTGAGACCTAATATGTATTTTATTTATTTTTTGAATGGATCTTTATGGCATCAGAATGATTTGCATTAAAAATGGAAAAACTTCCACGATTGTATTTTCTTTAACATTATGTGCCTAATGTGCATAAATAATGGTTCGATGGCTTCAAACTTCAATTTTCATGCATAGAGGGACTTGAAGAAGGAATATGGTGTCAGTTCAGTGATTTCCTTTGACCTTGATTCTTTACGTTGATTTCCACTTGTTTTATGCGGGTTTCTTAAGTTCCGGGATTCTCAGGAAATCTCGGCCGTCCTCCCTAATGTGTGGTGTGTGTCCACATCTATTACTTATTATTTGTTGCTGAACTTGTTATGGCTCTTCTTGTGCTTGAAATTATATACTTTCTTGCCTGCGCTTGATTGCATCTACAGATGCTGTGGCTTGCAATGCGCATGGTGATTACCTACTTAGATTTAATAGATTTGCTGCTTAATTTTAGTCCTTTCATAAATCATTGAACTTTTTGATTACTGTGTCATGCTTTTTATTTTCATTATCAATGTCGGATTAAATGATGTGAGAATATCCTTTGCTTTATCACCTGTGTGTTTACCAATCAGTGTAATTTTAAAATTCTCATCCTTGTGTTCAAATCCCTCCGTAGCCTCACCCCTGCCTGTCTCTGTAACCTCCTCCAGCCCTATAATCCTCCCAGATCTCTGCGCTCCTCCAATTCTGGCCTTTTGAGCATCCCTGATTTTAATCGCTCCACCATTGGTGGCCGTGCAGCGACCAGGCCCTAGGCTCTGGAATTCCCTCCCTAAACCTCTCCGCCTCTCTCTCCTCCTTTTAAGACGCTCCTTAAAACCGACCTCTTTGACCAAGCTTTTGGTCACCTGTCCTAATATCTCCTGATGTGGCTCGGTGTCAAATTTTGTTTGATAATCGCTCCTGTGAAGTGCCTTGCGATGTTTCACTACATTAAAGGCGCTATATAAATGCAATTTGTTGTTGTTTACTTTTCTAAATTCATCTCTGTCAGCTAGTTCTGATGTGATGTGAAAGCATTCCCAATGCCTTTTCCAGCTCAGCCATTCCTCCGGCTTACAAAAATAGTAATTTTGCTGGAGGAGGTATAAATATATCAGCTTTTGTCATGTTTACTTTTGCTTGACATAACTCACATTTTGGAATGTCCAAACAGTCTTTCACCAATAGCTTGTGTTTGACTTTCCTGCTGGAAGTGCACTTTTTCTTTTTTTTCTCTTGCTTGCTAAGAACATTTCAATAGCACAAATTAACAGCTTTCTTTGGTTTTTAGTACAGAAGGTCCAACTTTTGACCTCGTGTAAGATTTTCAGGTTTCAGTGATCCACGTGGACACTTAATGCACATGGCATTTCAGTCTCAGGATAAGGGGTCGGCCATTTAGGACTGAGATGAGGAGAAATTTCTTCACTCAGAGGGTGGAGAATCTTTGGAATACTCTACCCCAAAGGGCTGTGGATGGTCAGTTGTTGAGTATATTCAAGGCTGAGATCGATAGATTTTTGGACTCTCGGGGAATCAAGGGATATGGGGATTGGGTGGGAAAGTGGAGTTGAGGTCGAAGATCAGCAGTGATCTTATTAAATGGCGGAGCAGGCTCGAAGGGCCGTATGGCCGACTCCTGCTCCTAATTCTTATGTTCTTATTAACACAGGAATTGCCCAACTTTGTTTACAACAAAAACTAATTGATCAGAAGACAGGTAAGGCAAAAAATACAGATTCACACAGATAAATCCATCTAAAGCAATCTTTTTCCCAAGCCAAAAAAGGATGGAAAAACAAAGCTTCGAGCTATATAAAATCTTGATTTCCATGTGTCCAGAAAATACAAACACAGCAAAAATAGCCTTGAAGAGAGAGCAGGACTGAACCCTGTCCAACAACAATTGGGATTATATTTGTGAAGCAGTACACAAGGTTTCAACCTATAATACATTAAAAGGACAAATGAAAATGACCCTGAGGACATCCCACAGCTCTGTGCATGGGCACAAGTGGAACTTCCTGAGTCAGAGCAGAGTTTTGGAGAGCCTGTTGTGGGGAGGGAACAATCCGACATGTTTCCTGGTTGTGCCCAAAAATCTAGCCCAACTGCCAGAAAGTGCAGCGTAGTAGCTAGAATATCATCAAGCACCCCTTTGAACCAGAGCCATGGGGCAGTTAAACTGGAGAGGGAGCATGATCTACTGCACCAATCCTGCCGACTGCAATTTAAAATTGTAGGTGCCAAGGACACCCGCCTGAAGCCGGCAGGGTTCTTGTTTAAATATGTAGGTCGGGCTCCGATGATGTCATTGGGACCCGACTACAATCTTAACCCCAGGCCTGTGAGGAGAAGCCTGGTGGCTTCCCTGACAGACTAAACCTGTTGGAAAGTGGAACCGGGGCAAGGTACGTTATTTTGATTTTTCTGTTGCCTTGTGGGCCAAGAGGAACAGGAGTGATCCGATTTGTGGGCACTTCAAGATGACTCCACCCTGTCTACAATTCAACTTCATTCCACCACAGGACCTCAGACTTCAACTTTGGATTTTTTTCATATTCTCTTCTCCCTATCCTCTGTTTATGACCAGGGCCTGTGTCTCTTAATCTCTGCCAGGCTAACCTAACCTGAATTCCCACTGTGTCCATTTGCGGGTGCATTTTGGTTGCTGTTTGTTGCTTCTTGTCCTTTGCTTTTCCTCTTTTGGCCTCTTCTTTCCAGTCTCTTCCCCTTTATGTTACCTAGCTATGCCACCTTTTATTTCTTTGCTCTCAGGTACTCTGCCCACCTCCTGCGCGCCCCCCCCGCTCCCCCCGCCATCCCTAATGCAACTCCTCTGCCTTCCAACTTTCCTGCCAGTGTCTGAGGCTTGAATCCACCTTGATTGTTTGAACATGATTAATTTAATCCACTAGGAGTGCTATTGCCTTGCATCTCCTATCCGAGCCATATTTTCTATTCTCCTTTCCATTATCCCATCACATCTTGTTCCATCCCGCACCCTACTTTGGCCCTCATTTGTTCCCTCATCACCATACCCTTTCTTCCTCTCCTTACCCCCATACCTTTTCTTCCCTTCCCTGAACCATTGCTTTTTCTTTCCCTGCTTTTCCCCTCCCTACCTCAAACTCTTTCTTCCCCTCCATCACCCACATCCCCTTTCCTCCTTTTGATAAACACCTGTCCCCTTTGTAGCTACCCAATGCTTTTCCTTCCTGAGTCCCCTATCTAATCTCCAGCAGCCTGACGGAATGGTTTACAGATTTTGAATCCGAATAGTTGAACAAGTGTCGATATTTGGAACAGGTCCAGAATAGAAGGTGAAAGTCAGCTAGTAATAGCAGGAAAGCCCAAAGAGAAGTGTCACAGATATTTGGACAAGGCAGATGAATAGAGGGCAGGAGGTTGGTCAGCAACAGCAGGAAGGTTTGGAGAGGAGGGATGTCAATAATTGGATTGGAACAGAGGGTGGGAAATTGTTAAGAAGCGAGGCCAATATCTCCGTGCAGGGTGGGTGGGGGCTGGGGGGGGGGAGGGTGGCTGGCGGGCAGGGATAAGTTCTCAAGTGTGGCCTGGAACCCATGGGAAGGCACAAAGAGCAGCAGGGTCAATTTTGACAGAAGTGGTTCAAACATTGGCAATGGGAAACAGGAGGAAAAAACCAGGTACTAAAGATTAACAACTTGCATTCATATAGTACCTTTAATGTAGAAAAAAATCCCAAGCGTTTCACAGAGGTGTAAATAAAAAAATGAATGCCGAGCCAATGAAAGGAGAAAATGGAAGTGGAGAGGCAGAGGGATTTAAGGAGGGAATTCCAGAGCATGGATCCTAGGCAACTGAAGGCACAGTCCCACTGGTGGGGGGTGGGGGGGGGGGCAGGGGGGGGGGGCGGGGGGGGGGGGGCAAGGGGGTGGGGGGGGATATAACTTTAATCACTACTTTATGGTTTATTCTCCTACTCTTTTGAGCTTTGGTGGTGTCCTGCACTATAGGATTTGGCCGTTCACTTGGTTTTTCAATTTAAAGAAGATGGGGAATGTCTTCTAGTTGGAATAGATGTAATAGATTTTGTGGATAGAGCTATTCAGTATATTTCAATTTAATACCTTTAGAATCAGTGACACATATTTCAAAATCCTATGGGTCAAAGTAGCAGAATGTGTTCCTTTCAATCTCTCAAACCTACACCTGAATCCATACCAGACAGAACAGTCTCCTCATTCTGCTGGCCATTATGGGTCACAAGTAGAAGAAGTCCTGACAGCCTCAATCAAGTTGCAACTGGCACATACCTATGGCAGGAAGCTATTCCAAATCTACTTGTAATTGACCCTTATTTAGCAATCTCAATATGACAGCATGAAGAATATGGGGGATTTTGAAAAGTTATGCAAATACAATGGGAATCCTCTAAGAGTTAAGATTTGGGTTGGGGTGTGACTATGTGTGTGACTATGTATAAATTGCACAATTAAATTCTTATAAAGTGGCAGGTTGTATTTTACTTATTCTGTGTGTGTGACTCATATACCTCACAGAAGTATGCCTGTACTGTCACAACAATTAATCATGAGATAAGTAATTAGTCAAGCTTTATTAGACGCAATTGTTTTTAATTATTTGTTCCACCCCCAGTGAACATTTGCTGAATCAAACCAGAGTTAAACTAAGGTCATCTGGCAACAAAGAGTGACAAAGGTTGTCGTTGGTCTCTGTACGACATATTGTATTACATTCTGGTACTTTACCTTTGCAGCTGACGCCGCAGTTGGAACTGAGATGTCAAGAATCCATGAAAGCAATGGGAGTAATAAAGACTATGCTGGTTTCTGTCATGGCACTGTCAGGCCTCTGAAGCATGGTGCAGAGCAACTGCTAGTGAATAAGGTAAGAAGATTTTCCTCAGAGAATTACTAATTTATTCCTGCTCTAAGACTTGGGGCTTAGCTCTATTTAAAATCTCAAACAGCCTTCAACCACTTTTCATATTGTGCATTCTAGTGCTCATATATTAGCATGTAGGCCAGAGGCTTTTGACCATTTCCTGACCCTTCTCATAATGCTGTAACACAGGACTTTGCTTCCCAGTACAAAACTAACATAAACCATCAATTGTTTCTCCCTCATCTGCTTTCTTTTCGGATGCTATTGTTTGGAGGGTGAGATGGTTCAGGGAACAAACTTCGCCTTCGATATTATCATTGTAGTTTCTTGGTGGCTCCAGCAGGAGGTGCAGTTGAGCAGCAAAGAGCCTCTCTGTCCTGCACCCCCAGTTTTCTCATTTGCTCAGGGATGAAATCACCCACAAGGAATGTAACTCACTAATTCGGCGAGGTCTCTGCATGAACATACAGACTAGTATTTGAACTCCGGTCTGCTGGCTAGGAATTCATTGTATTAGCCGGCAACCTTTTGGAACCTTTCTAATGGAGGAATGGTTGTAACCATTTAAAATCATTCTGCTGAACAGATATTCACAAATGTAATATTGAAGAAATAAATATTCAGTGATGTGAACATTTGAAACGTTTCTGTCTGGGGACCTCCTTGTAAAAGTTGACACATACCTGGGAACCCTCTGTTCTTTCTTCTAAAAAACAGTTTTAGTTACTGAAAGGGAAGCAATGCCATTATTGCAGAAAATGTGTTCTCCTTGATATACAACAATAGAAATGGCAAGCTAGTAAGTCAACAAATACAGAAAAAATATAGAATCCAGAGATCTCAAGACACTGCTTTCAACTTGAAGTAAGTCTGGCATCAGACAGACAGCAATCTGATGACCTCTTGATACCCCTTTACAGACTCCCGAGGAAAAAAGGGAGAAAATTGGAGAGGGATTGTGTATGTGTGCATGTGGGGTGGGGGTTACACAAGAGGCCCTCAATGGTTCACTGGCCCCATATGAAAATATGCACATTAGGATAGTCCCTTGCAGCAGGCCATGTTCTGAACTGCTGTTTTAGATATTATGTAATTTTCTCCATACCAACTGAATCTCCTCTGTACACCTTTACAAACCTTATGGATATCGCCTTAGAATTAAGGGTTTTCCCAGCACCCCCCCCCCCCCCCCCCACCCCCCCATCCTTAAGTACACATTAGGTTCAGGTTACATTTATAATTTGAAGTTCATTAGTTAGTGACCGTGGATTAGGGAAGGGAAAAATATAATCAGTCGGGGTTCCCATTACTGATCGCACTCCAGTGGCCCCCTACTGGAATATGTGTGAATGTTGGGGAGGGCAGGATCAGGCTTGGCCATAATGTCCTCCTCCATGGATCAATAGCCTGCCAACATTCACTGTCTAGGCTCACACAGGAAGAATGAAACTTTGGGTGAGATACCACAGGTCTGCTGTCATTGTGCACACTGGCACCTTGGGACATTTTACTACGTTAAAGACGTTATATAAATACAAGTTGTTGTTGTTATTCCAACAAGAGTCAGTTGTTTTTTGTTAACAATATTCATGTTCTTGGACAATGCTGGAAACATTCTTTGAATATTAAAATACACAATTCAAGTTGAGATACATATTTGCTGTGTCTGAATCTAAACCTCCTGCTACTGTCAGCCAGCCTTTATTATCCTGAAATACCTGATTGGGAGGACATCCATCTCCTAGCATACTGTTTTTTAAATCTACAGAGCGTGATGAAAGATGAGTTTGTGCTGGGATCCCCACCCTCACTTCTGAGTTGTTTACTAAGGTACAAAAAAATCACAGAACTCGGAAAGAGCTTGTTGGATCTTGTTGGAGAACATAGGGTCTGATGAAAGGGAGGAACTGAAAGAAATCAGTATTTGCAGGGAAATGGTGTTAGGGAAATTGACGGGATTGAAGGCCGATAAATCCCCAGGGCCTGATAATCTACATCCGAGGGTACTTAAGGAAGTGGCCCTAGAAATAGTAGATGCACTGCTGATCATCTTCCAACATTCGATGGAATCTGGAACTGTACCCATGGATTGGAGGGTAGCTAATGTTACCCCACTATTCAAAAAGGGTGGTAGAGAGAAAGCGGGGAATTACAGACTGGTAAGCCTGACATCGGTAGTGGGGAAAATGCTAGAGTCCATTATAAAGGATGTAATAGCTGAGCGCTTGAAAAACAGTGACAGGATTGGACAAAGTCAACATGGATTTACAAAAGGTAAATCGTGCTTGACTAATCTACTGGAATTTTTTGAGGATGTAACTGGGAAAATAGATAAGGGAGAACCAGTAGATGTGGTGTATTTGGACTTTCAAAAGGCTTTCGATAAGGTCCCGCATAAGAGATTAGCGTGTAAAGTTAAGGCACATGGGATTGGGGGCAAGGTATTGACTCGGATAGAGAACTGGTTGGCGGACAGAAAGCAGAGAGTAGGAATTAATGGGTCTTTTTCCGAGTGGCAGGCAGTGACTAGTGGGGTACCACAGGGTTCGGTTCTTGGACCCCAGCTATTCACAATATACATTAATGATCTGGATAAGGGAACTAAATGTAATATCTCCAAGTTTGCAGATGACACAAAGCTGGGTGGGCGTGTGTGCTCCGAGGAGGATACTGAGAAACTCCAGGATGATTTGGACAGGTTGGGTGAGTAAGCAGAAGCATGGCAGATGCAATATAACGTGGATAAATGCGAGGTTATCCACTTTGGTGTCAAAAACAGAAAGGCAGACTATTATCTGAATGGCAATAGATTGGGAAAAGGGGAAGTGCAATGAGACCTGGGTGTCCTTGTGCACCAGTCACTGAAGGTAAGCATGCAGGTGCAGCAGGCGGTGAAGAAGGCAAATGGTATGTTGGCCTTCATAGCGAAAGGGTTTGAGTATAGGAACAGGGATGTCCTGCTGCAGTTGTACAGGGCCTTGGTGAGACCACACCTTGAGTACTGTGTGCAGTTTTGGTCGCCTTATCTGAGGAAGGATGTTCTTGCCATGGAAGGAGTTCAGCGAAGATTCACAAGGCTGATACCTGGGATGGCAGGAATGACATATGAGGAGAGATTGGGTCGATTGGGCTTATACTCACTGGAGTATAGAAGAATGAGAGGGGATCTCATCGAAACATATAAAATTCTGACAGGTCTGGACAAGCTAGATGCAGGAAGAATGTTCCCGATGGTCGGAGAGTCCAGAACCAGGGGTCATAATCTAAGGATAAGGGGTAAGCCATTTAGGACAGAAATGAGGAAGAATTTCTTCACCCAGAGAGTGGTGAACCTGTGGAATTCTCTACCACAGAAGGTAGTTGAGGTCAAGTCATTAAATATATTCAAGAATAAGTTAGATATATTTCTTAAAGCTAAAGGTATCAAGGGATATGGGGAGAAGGCAGGGACAGGGTACTGAGTTTGGATGATCAGCCATGATCTCATCGAATGGCGGAGCAGGCTCGAGGGGCCGAATGGCCTACTCCTGCTCCTATCTTCTATGCTTCTACCTTCCCTGGCCAATAAGGGACCCGACGTATCTTTAGGGGCCAGTACACTGAGTCAAATGAGGAGTACCGGTCTCCAGAAGGACACACCTGGGCCTTATTTGGGGGGAGGGGGGTAAATCGCTGAGGTTAAGGGGAGGGGTCCAGACCAGGGAAGTAGCCTAGACCCCTGAAGATGGCCTCATTTTTTATTTACAAACTGTTTTCTATCAGCTTGTGGATGTTGAAGGTGCTACCAAGCTTCTGGCAGTAAAGGGAAGGTGGGTACCCAAGATATGCCTGTATTGGCATGGGCACTTGCCGACCCAATGCAAATGAGGTGCCCTTCCACTGACTCTGCGTAACTGCTGGGATTGTAGCCTTCAGAATTTTGGTCCCAAAATCTCTTTAATTTGCCAGTGCATTAACACCTTGTTATATTTAAGGGAGATTCCGTTTGGGATGTGCTGGAATGTGAACATTTGTGGACAAGTTCTGGCAATTATATTCTACGCAAAAAATATCAGTGTCACGATGTAGTTTTGGAAGTGGTGCATTAAAACCTAATATTTGTGTTGTAGGATCTCATGAGTCACTTACTCCTGCATAACTCCTGACTTATTAAGGTCTGACATCACTCAGTGGCTTATTTTGCATACACCCCCACACACCATCATTTATCCACTATAGATTATTTGTGTAAGTCTGGGGGAGATAGGATGAATCACTTAAAAAAAAAACTGGAGAAGCATTTGAATTATTTGATGTCGTGCTTAATGAAATAGGGATAGAACCAAGAGATTGCAAAAATTGTGAAATGTTCACATTTAAGGAGTGTTGCTTTTATTTAAAAGAGTTTCACTTTTTTTATTGTGTTAGAAAAACATCACAAGCTAGAAATTCCTGTTAGGCCTAAAATGGGCGCCATGCACCCGAATCGGTAGGCCTGAGGCCGGACCAGAATTGGGCCTCGGATCTCATTTATTATTGTTTGGGTGAGCTGCCGCGCCCGTCGCGTATTCACAGGCATCTTGTCCATTTAAAGAAGATGAATATCGGCTCAGTCGCCTCGCCAGCAGCAGCCGATGGTAAAGCCTGGGGGAGTGGAGTGGCAGCATGGAGGAGGGGTGATTGGGAGAGGGCGGGGAGGTGATCAGGAGTGGGATCTGCCACTGGTCTTCAGGACAGCTGTGGAGCCGGGAGGAGCTCTCCTTTCCCCTTCACATTCAGGCAAGTATTTTATTTTAAAACCTAGTCCCTTTAGTAGTCCCTTTACGGGACCACTCGTTCGGCCGAATGCAGACTTGGTTATCCTGAACGCAGCAAACCCGGTGCCGGCTGTGTTCAGGGCAGCCCAATTTTGAGAAGGGGTCCTGTAATAGCCATTAGGCCCCCTATCTGCAAATGGACGCCGATTCTCCAGCCTTTACCAATATGCCAGGCGGCGCAGTTCTGGCACAAAATGTGCGTACACATGCCTCCCATCATATCCTGATTTTACACCTGTAAAACGGGCTGACGTCAATTAATTTCTAGGCCATGGTTCTTCTAAATACACAAATGGGGTGATTACATTATTAGTGATGAACCTGTTAACACATTTGTATGAAATTCCTTTGTCTCTTAAAATAGACTAATGTGTTCATTAAAGTCGCAGACCAAGGAATTTCATATAAAAATGTTAATGCACAGTGTTATTCATATTACAAAGCATTATTTTAACCCAGAAGACAGTACTGCACCTCTTTAATATTAACAAACGGGAGCAGAAATTACACAAATGAAAAAATATTTAATATTATCTTTATAAGGTGCCATATAAATAAATACAGGTCTATTTTTTCTTATAGCATCAGAACACCCGATAGCGCTTCACACAATGAATTACTTTTGCAGTGTCGAGATTGTTGTGTGGGAAAATGTGGCAGCCACTCACAAGATCATAAGATGGATATGGATGAGTAACATCATTTGGCTCATCCATCCATAAAGAGCCTACTGTTTCCCAATCACAGAATTCAACTGTTTCTTAAATGATTGCAGTGTTTTTGCCTCCGCCAATCTAATAGAAGCCAATTCCATATGTTGGTTACCCTTTATCTATTCGTCCTCAACTTGCCTTTCAGTAGTTTGAACCGATGTCCCATTGTTCTACAGTCACAATTTAATTTGAATAGTGTTTGGATTTATCATTTCCGTACTGTATGCTATCATGTAGACCTCAATCAGTAAAATTATTGAAGATATATGTATTCTTATCATAAATGACAAAAGAAAAATACAGATTGACAGTGCAGGCCTGGCATGGGTCAGTTGAACCTAAGGAATCACGGGGAATTACTTGTTGCCCCTTTTCCATTGACTGTGCTATCGGCGCCATTTTTCCGGGATCCTTATTTTTGGCCAGAAAAATGGAAATAGCACCAAGGGTGGGACCACCCAGCAATCCTCGTGGTAAAGGCCGGAATCAGCGATCAAGTGGCTGATTTAAAGGGGCAGCACTTGCAGAGAAAAATGGTCAGTACACCCTGATATTCTTAATTGATTGCTGTGGAAGGATTTGCAACTTCAGTATTGATGAGAACAAAGAGATCTTTGTCAATTCTTGGCAAAATTCATTCTTTGCCTTCAAGGAGGGAGAATAAGCTGGAGGAATGAGAGTGATTCTAGCAACCCAATTATGGACAGAGGAGGAGGAGGAGAAAGTGGAGCAGCAAGGAGAACATGCTGGAGCTGCAGCAGGTACTGTCAGAGCATCACGTGGGAGCGGGATTGTTCGCAGTTCACTCTACCTTCACACAGTGTCGATAGAATCAGCTACCAGGAGCTCACCGAGGAGCAATGTGTAAGGAGGCTCAGGTTCTCCCGGCAGACAGTAGCAGACCCGTGCAGCCTTCTGCACAAGAAGCTGTGGCCTTTATTAGCCATCTGATCACTCACTCAGTCAAAGTGACAACTACCCTCAATTTATTTGCTTCAGGGTCCTTGCAGGCTGCAGTGGGAGATATAACACAGTTCTGACGAAAGGTCATTGACCTGAAACGTTAACTCTGTTTCTCTCTCCCCAGATGCTGCCTGGCCTGCTGAGTATCTCCAGCATTTTCTGTTTTTATTTCAGATTTCCATCATCTGCAGTATTTTGCTTTTGATATAACACAGTTGACTGGCTAACGTGTGCGCCTGCATAAAACAAGCAATGGATGCTCTGTTCAATAAGGCAAGCCAGTACATTAAGTTCCCCTTGGACGCTGCCAGTCAACATGACCGAGCTGTGAGATTTGCAGCAATTGCCAGGTTCCCACAAGTTCCGGGTTCTATTCACTGCATTCAGGGGCTTCTTTGGGAGAATCTACTCTTCCCAATCTTCAGTTTACTGATCCGAAGGATGAGAAGAACATAAGAACATAAGAACATAAGAAAGAGGAGCAGGAGTAGGCCAATCGGCCCCTCGAGCCTGCTCCGCCATTCAATAAGATCATGGCTGATCTGATCCTAACCGCCAATCTACTATCACAGAACCATCTCCTGCATCTAACAGAATTGCACACATGAAATAGGAGCAGAATCAGGCTACACGGTCCCTGGGCCCGCTCCACTACCCACAGGGCCATGACCGATCCGAACCTAGACTCATGTCCAAATTCCTGCCCGCTCCCCGTAACCCTTAATGCCCTTTACTTCTAGGAAACTGTCTATTTCTGTTTTAAATTTATTTAATGATGTAGCTTCTACAGCTTTTTGTGGCAGCATATTCCATGGACCTACCACCCTCTGAGTGAAGTAGTTCCTCCTCATCTCAGTTTTGAAAGAGCAGCCCCTTATTCTAAGACTATGTCCCCTAGTTCTCGTCTCACCCGTCATCGGGAACATCCTCCCCGCATCCACCCGATCCAACCCCTTCACAATCTTATATGTTTCAATAAGATCGCCTCTCATTCTTCTGAACTCCAATGAGTAGAGTCCCAATCTACCCAACCTCTCCTCATATGACCACCCCCTCATCCCCGGGATTAACCGAGTGAACCTTTTTTGCACTGCCTCGAGAGCAAGGATGTCTTTCCTTAAGTAAGGACACCAAAACTGTATGCAGTATTCCAGGTGCGGTCTCACCAATACCTTGTACAACTGAAGCAATACCTCCCTATTTTTATATTCTATCCCCCTAGCAATGAAAGCCAACATTCCATTTGCCTTCTTAATCACTTGCTGCACCTGCATACTAACCTTTTGAGTTTCGTGCACCAGGACCCCCAGATCGCTTATGGCTACATAAATAGTCAGAACCAGAGTAGGGGCGTGGGTTACTATGGAGGTGTAGGTTAACAAAGCAGTGGATGACTGTCAGCACTAGACAGCACCAAGGTGCCACACAATCTACATGCAGGATAGTGAGAGGAAAAGAGAGACTGCACTAATAAAGGAAGGCACTTGCTGTGGGCGTGCAGCAGCCTCGTCATCGCCAATGGTTCTGCCTGTTACTGCCCCAATATCTCAATTGCTTCCTCCTCCATATGAGTAAGGCAATGGATGGAGGCAGGCATCCCAACCCCGGTTCAAGTCCTCACCCTATTGTTGTGGCCCAATTTCTCCTGCAGAAAGAGTTGCAGAAGGTTAGTATTTCTTTTTTGTAAACTGTTGTTCTTACACATAAGGAGAAGAAACTTTCTTCTCATCAATCAAGATTGAATTCAAGCCTATATTCCAGAGGTGAAGGAACAATGGGGGTGAAATTTGTCTTGGGCTGAAGCGCAAAACGAGTGCCAGTGACTCGGCAGCCCGTTTTACACTCCGCCCGATTTTCTTTTCCATGTCAATATGTTTTATCCTGGTGCTTCCCCTTAGTGAAAGTATTTGGTGTGTGCCTTCTGTTTTCTAACCATGTGCTCCTTCTAAGTGTTTCCCCAATGCAAGTGGAAATGAGGTGGATGACTGCTGGATATCACTATCTGCCTCTAGGGATGGAAATGGTTTAATACCTCCCGTTACTGGGTCAGTAGATGGCCCTGCAACTGTAAGTAGCTGCCTGGGCCTGTATGCTATCAGACATACCTTCCGTCATTATAGTGGAATAGATACTTCACCCTGAGAGGCAGCTCCTGGCATTCCACTGCTGATGGACACTCCTTCAACAGGGTCAGAGAAATGTGTGAGAGGAGACTGCTGGGCAGCAATGAGTTTTTTGAATCTCTCCATTATGGCTTTCTCAATCTGATTTTCCCAACAGTCCAGACAAAACAGTCCAGCTGTAGATTGGAGCCCAATGTCTCCAGAGCCCCAGTCTGAGCCTTTCACTATGGAAGCTAGGCCTGAGTTTAGGACAGTGGCCAAGGGAAGGAGGTTATCATCGCAGAGAGCTCTTGAGTGGCTGTGCTCTCCATGGTGGCCTACAGCTCAGTCAGGTGGTCGTGTAACACTGCATAGATGTGAATTCCATTTGTTTGGTAATGCTGCTGCGAAGCCCCTCGGAACGTTTTACTACATTAGAGGCGCTATATAAATGCAAGTTGTTGTTATCATTAATACCCTCAAACTGTGCAGTCTGCTTGGCATACTTTCAAATGACTGCGTGAACTGCTGACGTTGAGCTACCAAACTGCATTTGTGATTTCCAAATCTCTGGGCTCAATAGCTGAAGAAACTATCAAGTTAAACCTGTGGCCAGCAGGTTGCTGCTCTTCAAATTCCAATTACACCCATTCCTCCTCACCTGTTCTCTGTTTCACCAAGTGCTCCTCACGAACTGATCTTTCTTAAGTGGCTGTATCAGGGCTGGTGCTTGACACTGTTGGAGTGGGTAATGCTGGTTGCTGTGAGTTGTTCAGTTAAGTCCAAAAATTGGGCTCTGCCACTTCCTGCTCTTAAGGAGTTGATGTCTTGCTTGTATCATGATTACTTTAAGTTAATTACTGCATGATTGGGAGCAGTCAATCCACGAGGAATACACAACACTTGCACCAACTATCGCTTATGGCTACATAAATAGTCAGACTTTTAGTTCCTGCTCTTCTTCAGTATCTTTAACTAGGAATAAATGCCCAGCTATTGACAGGCTATGGGGAGGTGGAAGCTTTTGCATCTTACTGTTTACAACAGCATGCTGGAGACAAAGTGGTCTGCAATGAGCAATCCAGGCTGTTTGATCTAGCAATTAATTAGTTAAGGGATACGAACATACAAAAATGACGGGAAGGAAAAGACCAGCTGGTCCCGTACCAGGATGGCTAGACTATCATGGCTAAACACTTCTTCCCTCCCTGACCGGATTCCCCTCATCCACTACCCTGGTGGCTTCCTCAAAAATCTCTATCAAATTTGTTAGGCATGGCCTCTTTTTTTTGGAAGCCGTGTTGTGAATTTCTAATGACCCCTTCCCTTTCCTAGTGATCGTAGGACATCTCTTATGATCCCTTCTAGTATCTTCCCAATAATAAGCTAGCTTCCAGTCTAAGGGAACTATCCCTGACTCTATTGAACTATTGAAGATTGGGGCAAAGGGCTTAGAGAGCACTTGTCCCATCTCTTTAATTACCCTTGGCTGGATATTATGTGAACCTGGAGCCCTATCAAATTTGAGCTTTGCTAATCTATCCAAGATGACATTGCAATCTATTTTAATATTAATAATGCTATTCAATACGGAGCACCCCTCATTTGGAACCTAAGCATCATCTCCAGGAGTATAGACTGATGCAAAACAGTCATTTAGCAGCTCTGTCATAACCTGAAAATCAGTTTGAATCTGCCCTCCAGTATCCTTTAGTGGCCCTATGCGATCCTTTATGGTCTGTTGACTTCTGACATAACTAAAAAAGCTTTTGCTATTACTGCCACAATTACGCACCACCTTCTTTTCCAGAGATCTCTTGGCTAATCTTAATTTTGTCTTTTAATTGCATGCGATACTTTTCCCTGTTCCCATGTGAGTTAAATGCCTTAAGTGTGGAGAATGCCTTCTGTTTCAATCGAATTTGCCTCTTTTTTTTATTCATTCCTGGGATGTGGGCGTCGCTGGCAGGCCACCGCTTATTGCCCATCCCTAATTGCCCTTGAGAAGGTGGTGGGGAGCCGCCTTTTGAAACGGCTGCAATCCGTGAGGTGAAGGTGCTCCCACAGCGCTGTTAGGGAGGGAGTTCCAGAATTTTGATCCAGCGACGATGAAGGAACTGCGATATATTTCCAAGTCAGGATGGTGTGTAACTTGGAGGTGATGGTGTTCCCATGCGCCTGCTGCCCTTGTCCTTCTAGGTGGTACAGCTCGCGGGTTTGGGAGGTACATTCTTCATCAACCATCATGGTTTTGTTTCACCATGTGCCCTTCTTTTAACCATTAGGACATACATGGCTTCATTCCCTTTGAGAATGCTTTTAAATAGAACCCTATTGTCCTCAGTACTTGGCTGCCTATCTAGTAGGGTTACCCAGTCAACTTTTGCCATTTTTGTAAAGAAAGCCCTCTTAAAATCTGGGACCAGCATTAGATTGGTTGCAGCCTCGGATTGGTCAATAAGATTAAACCTAATTATATTATGAGCTGGCCGGGTGTACCTCCACATGGAGGTTTAATACAGCACTAGGGTTACCGCTAAAAACCAGAATTTATTTATCCCTAGTTTCCTCACCAACATGCTGTGTAAGGAAACAATCATTGATGGTGTCTACAAAAGTCTCAGCTACTCTCCCTACTACAATAGATGGTTCACCATCAGACCATTTAATACTAGGAAAGTAAATCTCCCATAATGCAAATTGGGCCCAGGCTGGAAGCCTGGAGAGGGAGCATGTGCTTGATGTCTTCCACAACTGGTGGGCACCGCAGGATATAGAGGGGGAAAAATTCAGTTGGTTGCGCCTCCCGTTAGCGCCTTAAGAGGGCGCTAATGGGGCGCAAAGCATCTAGCGCCCGGGCACGGTGATGTTTGCGCCGCTCGCGAAATTAACTAGACATTTTGCGGCGGCGCTAAACACTACCGCCACGATCTCCTGCGCCGGCAGATCGTGACGTCAGTCGAGTGCGCAACGCCCCGGTATCGCCCCGGAGCGGATATTGAGTGGCGCCCCCTGCCTTACCGCCTGATGCTAGCAACGACAGGTTGAGGGGAGCGTTTTGCAGTCAGTAAGGGACTGGGGGAGCGCTATTTAAAGGCGACCGCTTCCTGCCTTTTATTGTTGGTGCCATTTTTGAACCACGCATTCTGAGAGAGAGAGAGAGAGAGACTTCTGGAGAGATTCAACGCTGTGTGAAGGAGTTTTGGGTACTGAGCAGCACTTTGCAGGTTCATTTTGATTTGCCCTTCCTTGTATCGATTTAGAAGAGACTGTGGGGGCTGCACTCTGAGCTCTTTCCCTGGTACTCTCCATTGTTCTTTCCAGCAGATTTGATGTGCAGGTCTCTCCAGGCCGAGATTCAAGGCTGCAATGAGCAGGATGTGGATGGAAAGCAAGATCAACCATCCCCTTTAAGAACTGGCCCGTGCCATTGTGTGTGTGTTCCATTGCTGACTGACATCACATGAGCTTCGCCAGCGCTCTGAGTTAGCGCCTCGCTCCTCGGCCTTTGCGCCTTAAGACAGATGTGTAGCGCCTGATTTAGCGCTCCAATCACCTCCAGGGGCGATAAAAGTCAAGTTTGCAGTCGGAGGCGATAATTAGCGCCAGGCACTAATCTTTGCGCCCGGCCGATAATTGCGCCCCAAATGGGGCGATACTGAATTTCTCCCCCAGAGTGTCTTATAGACACTGATAACAACATTGGGCCAAAAATTGATCCCGCTGCGCGAGAGTACGCACTGCGTACTCTCGCATATTCTCTCTCCAATTGCCGGTTTTCTGCATGCCCTGCGCATGCGCTGAAAACCAGCACTTGGTCTTTGGAAAAGGGGGCGGTTCCTCGGTGCATCGCGTGCGCGCTACAGGCTGCGCGCACGCTGTGCACTTAGTGCTTTGGACGCGCAGGTAAGGACGGAAGATTTTAGAAATGGAAAAAGGAGGAGTAAGACCCACTTTTAACAAGGTAAGTAGTGAATTAAGTATTTTTTTGAATTTTTTTTAACAGGTATATCTTTTTTAGAGACTTTAAAGACAGGTAAGTTTATTTTTATAACTTTTTAAAAGATTTTAAATTTTTTCAAAAATTTAATTTTTTATTTAAAATGGTTAATTTATTTAACTATACTTATTTTATTAATCTGATGGTTTTTTTTTTATTTAATTGAGGTTTAGCTGTTATTTTGGGGGGGTGTAAGATTCATAGCTTTCACAGCACGTATGTGAAACTTATGAATGGAAGATGGTGTGCTGCCATTGGCTCTAACTGAGTCACGTGATCCCACAGCTCGCACGAATTCACTACGCCGGTGGGATACGCAAGCACTGCCCAGCTGATGTCTGGAACATCAAGTTCGTGCGAGCTGGATCTGAAAAAGCCAACGCGGAGTGAGAGATCGCGGGGAAGCCTTACCCCCGCGGGAACAGAGCGAGATCAATTTCTGGGCCTTTATGATTTATTTGGGAAAGTTCTCTTTGGTTTTGTTGGGACTTTGTTGCTTATTTTGGCTTTGTTTAGTTTGATTGGACCATGTGTTTCTTTCCTATATTAGTGGTGCCCTAAAAGCGGCACTTATTATGATGATTCTTGTTTGATGACCTTGGGGCAACCCATTGCCACCCTTATTGGTTCATCAATAAAGGCCCAGGCTAGAAACCTTAGCAATTTGTGAACAAAACTCCTCATCAGCATGGGATGCCAGTCCTGGAGGTCTATAACAAGTGCCCATCATAAACATAGGGCCATTTACTTGGATTAATTGAATCCAAACAGCTTCAGCTACTGCTGATGTGCTGACTGATTGTCTGATGAATAAGGCTACACCTCCTCCCTTCTGACCTATTCTATGTTTCCTAAAACAGATATACCCTGCAATATGGCATTCAGCTCCATCATTTAAATCTAGTCATGTTTCAGTAACACCTGTAACATCTGGGTTTTCTACTATTGCATAAGATTGTAGTTCCAGCAGTTTATTTCTAAGGCTTCTTGCATTAGCATAGAAACACCACAATGGTCTATTAGTTCGTTGACTCTGGCAGCCATTCCTTTTCCGTGCCTTACCTTTAGAAACTCTGGGTAGTCTATTAGTGCTGCCTAACCTAGTATATTTTATCCACACTTTTGGTTTGTGCTTTTTCCCTTTTTTTTCTCTCTCTCCCCCCACGGCAGCTGTCTTTCATTCTGCCAGCATTTCACATTTCACACTTCTGAGCCATCTTTTGTTTCTTAACCTGTCCTATTACCATCTCATCTTGCCTTGAGCATCTCTTAATGTCTCTACTTACCATAGACCACCCCTTTTGTTCTTTTATTCCTCCCCCCAGCCTCCCCCTTGCTTTTTTATCTGTTTCATTTCCTGCTTTTTTCTCAGTTCTGACGAAGGGTTTCGACCTGAAACGTTAACTCTGTTTCTCTCTCCACGGATGTTGCCTGGCCTGCTGAGTTTTTCCAGCGTTTTCTGTTGTTGTTTCTAGTAAAACTATTGACTGATTTATCGAAGCTAACTCTTAGCTCAACTAGCTTAAATACTCTCCAAATGCTACGTCATTTCTCAGCTAACATCTGTGCACCCAAAAAATTAAGATGGAGACCATCCCTCCTAAAATGCTTACTTTGCCGCTGAAAAATTTCCCGGTTGTCTATAAAAGTATGTCTCTCCCTCTTACATAGGTCCTCGAGCCACAGGTTGAGTCCGATGATTCTCCTGTTCCTTTCCGCAGAATCCTGTAGCATTGGAAGAAGGCCAGAGATGTCCACCTTTGCTTCCTTGTCCTTTAGTGCATAAACCAACTTCCTGAAGTTGTCTTGCAAGAGAAAGGACTTTTTATCCGCCACATCATTTGTTCCCACATGCAATGCCATGATGCTTCCATCTTTCTGATCCTTCATGAGGTCATCCACTCTGTCATGAAGATCATTAACTTTGGCTCCTTTGTCCTCTAGACACAACTCTGAAGGTGGTCATGATATTTGGAAGTGTTTAAGTGTCCTGTGTGTGGGGAGGGTGAGGGGGGGGGGGGGGGGCGGGAATGGATGAGGCAAAAATACAAAAGTGCAAGGGTATCAGCAGATGAAAGAGTAAAGGTGAATGGAACTCCCTCTGTACCAAACTCTCTTGTTCTCAACTCCCAAAGCAATTGACGTCTCACTCTGATGAACCCCGCACTCTGCTGAGGGCTCGCTCCGTCAAAGTCTCACTAGAGGTAGAGGGCTAATGGGTAGCCAATCCTATTAGGCCAGGAATTGAGGTGGGTAATAACAGTGAACTAACAGCGTTCACCGTTATTACCCCTTTGAAACTGACCGCAACTTCAAGATTTAGCGCATGCGCATCTAAATGTGGAAAGCCTGAAGTTGCGGTCAGTCATTCACTGCTCCGACACTGGCTGCACTGTGCCCTCCCCGCAAAAGCTGGCAATTAGTGTAATCAGTAAAATCAGTGAAACTGATGAAAACTTGGGCTTTTCTGCGGTAATATCGCTCTTAAATGCCCCATTACATGTTAAGCCTTGTTGGATTAGGTGTAACTGGGGTTTTAACAGCATACTGACTGCTAAACAAACGTTATGGCCATGAAAAACGAATTTTATTTTGTGGAGTGTCAAATTACTCCATTTTAATAAAAATTACAATTTTTAAGAAACTTAAAAAAAAATCAATTTTGTTCATGATATTTCAGGTACCACCTTATCCCTATGTGAAAGCCACCATTCTTCATTTTGCTCTCTGTAAAATTTTTATAAAGTCTGGATAAAAGCAGCTTCTCATTTCCTGTTTCCCCTGTCTGTGAGAATTCTGCAATGTGATTGGCTGCTTAGACAGCTTGTTGACGTCACAGCAGATCGCATTAGGGAATTCCCACTATAGAGCGCTGCGATCAATTATGCATCAAAAAAGGCAAACTTCTCACCACCGAGATCTCTGTGGGCAACTTTCTTTGGGGCCAGCGGCGAACGCCTTTGCTTCGCTGCTGACTGCAAATTCCGGGCCAATCTCTAACCAGAAAGATGTAATTCTTTAAAAACTGGATTACTGGGCTGTGAGAAGGAGGCCAAGCTAACCGCGTGGGATTTCTGACCCACCAGGAGTGAGTCTGTTGTCGCTGGCATTTCAACCAGTCTGTCTGATGGCGCTGGTGACTGACAGTTCCATGCTCAGAAACCATCTGACAGAGAAATAAATACTGGAGCCTTCTGTCAGTTCAGCAGTTTCCTTCATGCTGCACACTATATGGTCAGAGGTTAATGAATAACTCCATAGGAGTTTGGCCTTGCATAAAACTTTACATCGCTGATGTTGGCCCGAAGTAAAGGTTTGATACTGTGGACAGTGGCAAGAGCTTTGAAACTTTTTATTAATTTATTTCACTATTCTGTAAGTTAAATGAGAAATACTGTGATTTATCTATCTTCTGTTGTTTTGACTTCTAATTCTATTAATATTTTTTGATAAACCTGATTCATAATTGAAGCTGAGATACAATCTTTCAGAGTATTGTTTGTTCATCAGTTGGAGAGGGCCAGAGTGACTTTTTTTCAGTGTACATGTTAGTGGTAAACAGGGTTATTGTTCACCGAGGCACGCTAATTCTCGTTGCTTCACTCATAAGATCATCTTTGTCATTTTCTGCAGAGGATGACTCAAAGGGCTGAGAATTGCAGTGGATGTCTTGATTACTTGCGTCTGCTTGTGTTTGACATTGGTTTCCGCTTCCACATTCCCCTAAATAGCTTGTTACCATAAAGAGGCAATTCCCACCAGAAGTCCTTACCACATTTGTGAAGCAGATATATTTGGTGTTGCACATATGAGAATTTGCCACGTGAAATCCGAGTTGGAGCTGAGGTTGAACTTCTGTACAATTTGTCTATCCTGAATGGCAGTGCTAATTCCTGGGCAGGCAGTCAATAATTGTGGAATGGAGAGTCCAGTAAACTCATCCCTAAGATGTAACATGTAGTCTTCCTAATAGCTGCTTAGGTGTTGCTTTCTTCAGCATTGTAGGTCGCTTGTTATTAAATGCATCAAAGGAGATTGGCCCTTGACTGGAAAGAGCCAGTTCCAATGCTTCTCCACTTCCCTCTTCTGTGGACTATTTCCACTTTACAATCCATTTTACAGCCTTGGTAACTAGGCACTCAATATTTATACTTGATGGAGGATGTGGAAATATGATCACCTGTATCATATATGACATGGAGGACTGGCTAGCAACAGTATGCATGATTGTGATTACTGTATAAACTGCCTAACAAGTTTCTTAATGGATTACATGATGGTAGCAAACCTTTTCACCATGTAATCCTTGTTTTCAAATCCTTCCATGGCCTCACCCCTCCCTATCTCTGTAATTTCCTCTAGCCCCACAACCCTCCGAGATATTTGTGCTCCTCTAATTCTGGCCTCCTGAGCATCCCTGATTATAATCGCTCCACCATTGGTGGCCGTGCCTTCAGCTGCCTAGGCCCTAAGCTCTGGAATTCCCTCCCTAAACCTCTCCCCCTCGCTACCTCTCTTTTCTCCTTTAAGATGCTCTTTAAAACCGGCCTTATCTGCCCTAATAGCTCCTTATGTGGCTCGGTGTCAAATTTTGTTTTATAACGCTCATGTGAAGTGCCATGGGATATTTTACTACGTTAAAGGTGCTATATAAATACAAGTTGTTGTTGTTGTTTTGGTATCATTATATTCCTGAAGAGTACTGAAACACAGTGGTAGAACTCTGATGATACCACCATACTTGACAAGTATGTGCATAGTTATCTTCGCTGTTTCAACCTCAACACTTGTCATGTAATGACTTGATAACATGAACTTGTGGACAGTGGACCATTAAATGCACCAAAAGAAAAAAAAAGAAAGACTTGCATTTCTATAGCGCCTTTCACGACCACCGGACGTCTCAAAGCGCTTTACAGCCAATGAAGTACTTTTTGAAGTGGAGTCAGTGTTGTAATGTAGGCAATGCGGCAGCCAATTTGCACACAGCAAACTCCCACAAACAGCAATGTGACAATGACCAGATAATCTGTTTTTGTTATGTTGGTTGAGGGATAAATATTGGCCAGGACACCGGGGATAACTCCCCTGTTTCAATAAATCTTGTCATTTCAGACAAAAGAGGAGGAGAATACAAGATAGCAAATTTGCTTTGGGAAATATCAACCTTTCCATTGTCCAATAAAGGTTTTCGCTGAGTTGAAAAATGAGCCTTGCCATTAGTACTCCTTTAAAAAAAAAGAATTGTGATTTTTTTTAGCATCCATATTGTTATATCTACTCCTAATGACTTTTTAGAACATTTTTGCATAAACAGTAAGAGTTGATGAGTAATGAGCGTGACTGTATGAGGGACCTGAATTATCACATACAGTTGAAATGACAAGATTTGTTGAAGCACCCTGGGTTAATGACTGCCTCTATTGATTTTGACTGAACTCTTTTCCAGTGTGTGGGCTCACTGCCAGCCCTAAATAATTTCATTTTATATACATACATCAAGATAGCATTTTTTTGCATTTTGGATACACAAAACCTTTTTTTAATATAATCAACTGTAATCTTACTGTTAATTATAAACGCCACTGAAGTGTCTTTAATATACCATGTTTAACACTACCTCAGGAGTGATGTTCCTCTTTGAATGATAACCAGGAGAATGCCTGTTTTCATCTGCAATTAACAATGGCCGAATTAAATCACACACTCTGAAGCAACACTTTCCCATGTTTTTGCTAGTGGGTCATTAATTACCCAGAAAAATGGACAATCTCTCATTTTTTTTGTTAAAAGGAAGGTCGGATCCTCGGGTTTAAGTGTCCTCTTTTGTTTAGGTACAAATGCTACTTGGTTGCAAATTACCAGGAGCAGAAATAGTTTTCAACACCTCACAGAATACCCTGCCCCCACAAATCAATGAAAATCCCCAATTTGTATTAGTTTTATTATATATTTACATCAAAACTCCTTTTCCCTGTCCCCGTTGGGATAGAAGTACATTTAATTGAAGACTGTTTTTTTCCAGTTTTCTTTACGGTTTTTAACATTCCATTCTAAAAACATAGGCAGAACTACCAGGAAAGGCACTTACCAAATGAGTACTGACTCAATGTATCCTCCAATGCACAACGTATAAAATGGCTTCGGATGAGTAAATGCACCAATATTAATGACTTAGACCCTGTAGATGTTGCTAAAAAGTATGTTTATGTACAAGGGCACATCAGGTCCATTTTTACGCCTCTTTGCATCCATATTAGGACATGAGTTTGGAGGTGGGGAAATCTGGCCCAAAAAAGTACCTGTTCTCTTTGCCAGTTTTTTCTTCCTCTCTTGAAGGTATTGATTTGTTGTTAGTTTCATGGGTGCAGGCCAACCCTCTGGTAATGGAGTCAAATTACCATTTTTCATGTCTGAGCCTGAACAGTAGGGTTCGGAAAGCTATTTGCCTGTGTGGCAAGATGGGGGGGTGGGGGTGATCCTCGCACCTGAGCTTTAGTCCTGTCGTCACCCGATGTCTACAGCCACTTTCCAGCAGCACTCACTGGATAGCGTTCAGGAGCAGAAACCCGGTCTGATTTTCCACTTTTTAGCCAGAAACGCTGAGGCCGATTGTAGCGTCTTGATTACCGCCCGGCTGAGATCCTTTGGAACTTGGAACCTTCTGGTCTGGTTGGATCAGTTACCCTCTGCCTTCACCAACTGATTGCGAGAGTCCGTGGGATTGTTTTGAATTCCGGTCTTTTATTTATACACAGTAGAAGATAAGATACATTAAATTATTACAGCTTGATTTTGTTTTATTATTGCACATTATAATGATAAAGGAATTTCGTTTTTCGTTAAAAAAGCACATCGATATGAATATTTTAAAATGGATTCATTTTTAAAAATTAGTGTAGATGTAAATAACAAATCTTTAATTTTGGCAAAATGTCCACAATTTCATTCCATTTATATATTTTCTAAATTGAGAAACCAAGCTGATCAAAGCCTATTATGCAGGGCACCAGCAACATTGAAAGAATAAAAAAAGATTAGTTAAATCAGGAAGTATTCTGTCCATATCCATATCTGGGGAGGTTTTTCCAATATCTCTCTTGTGCACCTGTACAAGATACCAAATGGCTGGCATACAACAGTACCCTAGTCAACAGTTTCAGGACAGGAGGGAAGAAAGTTTAAAAAAAAACTAAGACAATTCACCAAAGCTTTTAGAGTGTGTTCATAATATAAATTTAGCAAAAGTTTATTTTATTTGTTCATGGGATGTGGGCGTCGCTGGCAAGGCCAGCATTTATTGCCCATCCCTAATTGCCCTTGAGAAGGTGGTGGTGAGACGCCTTCTTGACCCGCTGCAGTCCGTGTGGTGAAGGTACTCCCACAATGCAATTAGAGAGGGAGTTCCAAGATTTTGACCCAGCGACAATGAAGGATCGGCGATATAATTCCAAGTCAGGATGGTGTGTGACTTGGAGGGGAACTTGGAGGTGGTGGTGTTCCCATGCACCTGCTGCCCTTGTCCTTCTAGGTGGAAGAGGTCGTGGGTTTGGGAGGTGCTGCCGAAGAAGCCTTGGCGAGTTGCTGCAGTGCACCTTGTAGATAGTGCACACTGCAGCCACAGTACGCCGGTGGTGGAGGGAGTGAATGTTTATGGTGGTGGATGGGGTGCCAATCAAACGGGCTGCTTTGTCCTGGATGGTGTCGAGCTTCTTGCGTGCTGTTGCAGCTGCACTCATCCAGGCAAGTGGAGAGTATTCCATCACACTCCTTACTTGTGCCTTGTAGATGATGGAAAGGCGGAGTCAGGAGGTGAGACACTCGCCGCAGAATACCTAGCCTCTGACCTGCTATTGTTGCCACAGTATTTATGTGGCTGGTCAATGGTGACCGCCAGGATGTTGATGGTTGGGGATTCGGTGATGGTAATGCTGTTGAATGTCAAGGGGAGGTGGTTAGACTCTTGCTTGTTGGCGATAGTCATTGCCTGGCACTTGTGTCACGAATGTTACCTGCCACTTATCAGCCCAAGCCTGAACGTCGTCCAGGTCTTGTTGCATGCGCGCATGGACTGCTTCATTATCTGAGGAGTTGCGAATGGCGCTGAACACTGTGCAGTCATCAGTGAACATCCCCATTTCTGACCTTATGTTGGAGGGAAGGTCATTAATGGAGTAGCTGAAGATGGTTGGGCCTAGGACACTACCCTGAGGAACTCTTGCAGCGATGTCCTGGGGCTGTGACCACAACCATCTTCCTTTGTGCTAGGTATGACTCAAGCCAGTGGAGCGTTTTCCCCCTGATTCCCATTGACTTCAGTTTTACATGGGCTCCTTGATGCCACACTCGGTCAAATGCTGCCTTGATGTCAAGGGCAGTCACTCTCACCTCACCTCTGGAATTAACAAAATGAGTAGCAGAAGTTACATAGGCAATTCAGTGTATCACTGTAAATCAGAATTAATGGACCCTGACTATCAATTGTAGCAGTGATCAGAGTCTGAGACTATTACAACTGGTGATGTTATTTTAGGGTTAAACGCCTAGATAGCAGACAAGGTAACTGCATTAGATAGCCAATCTATCAAGTAGCTCAAAATCTATATGCAAGATTAACAATGTTCCAGAGCTTATATGACCATGTCCTTATGAGCGACATACTTAGTTGATCGCCTTCCTTTTCTGGGGCACAGGCATTAGCTTATGGAGCATTAAGTCGATGAACCCTTTTGCAGCAGAGTTATCTGTTCCACTTCGATCTTCAGGTCGGCTGAACCCACCTTACGCAAGAGCGACAATACCTGCTATCTGGCTTTTCCCTCCCCTTTTCAATCTGATACCACTCGCAATTAAACAACACACTTATATGGCTTTAGCAGTAATTGGCTGCTATAGCCATATAATTTCTCTAATGTCTCTCTGTCCTTAATAAGTTGTACCTGTGAGGGCACCTTTCTGCATCTGCTACATAAAAGTGGTTCCAGAAGAAGACTAGATGAAATAAACAAAAGTCTTCTTTTGATTAGCAGAGCGATTAAGAGAACTAACAAAGACAAGAAAAAATGAATTGACCTAGTTAAGACCATTTCTGCCAGAAACTATCTACAATCTGCCCTGTCAAGGAATGCACCTTGCTATTTAATCTCCTGAGGAAAGAGCCTCAAAATTTCTCCTTGACTCACAAACGTAAAGAATGGAAACTTCAGACTGCCTATTTATGCTCATAGCTCCATTAATGAACCCTGGTCTGTTGCTATTTAAAGTTGACAATTTTGTGCTCCCAACAGCACCAAAATGATTGTTTCATGGAGTATTTGATAATTTCTGTTAATAATTTAGTGTTGAGGTAACTGCACTTCCTGGGTCCTGTGACTATCCATTATAAAATGAACACACAGTCGGGAAATTACCCTGAAGCAACTCAGTTTAGCACAAGTGCTCTACAAAAATTTATGTGTGCAAGGCCTCACTAGATAGCCCTGTAAATAGAGTGATATAAAACAAATTAACATGCCCAAACGCACACACTCTGCCCTTTCACCTCAGATTGGATTTAATGGATGGAACTGTCCTTTTGTTTCATTGTCCTATATAATATAAGTTTGGCCTGCCTCAATCTAGCTCCTGGTGGGCATAGACACTAAACTGTTTCTAATTTGGCAATCTTATTCAGAGATTCCACATATTTGGATAGCATGGCAAACAGAAATATTACACTTGCCCATTATGCTCATCTGAGGTGGGGGTAAAAACACATTATGGAGCAGAGTAGAGAGAGCTTTACTCTACACCTAGCTACGCTATACTTGACCTGAGAATGTTTGGTGCTGTCTCTGGTTATCCGAATGGAAATTGTTCCATTCTCCAGCAGTAGCATCAGTAAAATTTATAATCGATCTATTTACGGTTATAAAATATTAAAAAAATCTTACATCTTCTTGTCTACAAAACTTCCTAGTGTCCAAAATTATCACGCTTTAGTTTCAACTTTTTCCCTATTATATATTCCTAAGTCTACAATTATAATGAAATTTACAGTCTCCTGCCAGTGGTGGCGCTGTAGCATCTCAGTTTTGTGTCTCCTCAGCCTGTACTACAGAGAAACTCTTGAGTTCCAATCAACTCCACTTCTCTATTTCTCAAATTGCCATAAATTTAGCTACTTACCTATAAATAATAACATCAAATTGAAGTATTATAAAAATGAGGACATGGGCCCCGATATTAATCTGAAGGTGGCTACCGAATGGGGGATGGACAAAAAACAGAAGTCAACTGTGCGGGTCCAATCAGCGATCGCAACTCAATTGAACCAATTAATCTTGACTTCCGGGTTTTGCGTCTCCAAGCTGCACAGTGGGTGTACCTGTGTAACGCAATCTCAGCTGTATTGAAAAGGGACAGCGCACAAATGGAAATTGGAGGTGTTCAGGATGGATGGTACACATAGAGCAAGGGCAGGAACCAGAATCAAAGATGCATCGCTGGAATTTCTGCTGGGTGCAGCCAGGAGCAGGAGGGACATACCTTTCCCCAGCAATGGGAGGCAGAGACCTGGGGCTCTCACCAAGAAGGCGTGGTTGGAGGTAGCTGAGGAGGTCAGCAGAAGGAGCGTTGTGCCCAGGTCATGGATGCAATGTAGGCAGCGGTTTAATGACCTAACCAGGTCAGGAAAAGTGAGTACATTTGCTGATTCAACACATCCTGTGCTTTAAGCCCGCCACCCCCCACTTTGTCTTGCTAAGCGCTCTTCATCACATCGCTCCTCACACCCACTCAACTCTCAGCAGCACCCGGCCTTCACTCTCTCTGCACTTCATCACCTCCCTACTTAACCACTCGCCCCAATCTTTATGCAACATGATGCATATGACTCATAGTCACCCTCAGAAAATGCACTGTATCCATCAGGTGTTTACCTGACCTTCACTCACTCACAGGTCTATTTTTTCGCCCCTTGTAGGAGAAGAGAGCGCAAAACGCAAGGGAGAGGGACAGAACTGGAGGTGGGCCACCACAAATAGTCCAGCTCACAGAATCAGAGGAGGACACTCTGGAGAAAAGAGCCCCATCTGCGTCTTTCTGTCGGAGATAGAGAGACAGGGAGCTCGCAGGTAGCTGGTGAAAAAATTATAAATAACTCTGACACACATATGCTGACTTTATTTCATCAATGACTGAACTATGAGAAGACTGAGTATGGTGATTGTCAAGAGTGTGACTTTGCCATGACCAAATCATATCCCTTTTTTAGTCTTCCAGGGCCTTCATGCGTACAGCAAGTGTCACATCGCATCCATGAGGACGATTCCTCAGGTGACCTTATTCCTTCTGAGGGTGCACCGTCACAGATGTACAACCATGCACCAACACAGATATTCACACTTGGTTGGGTCCACTTAGAGAGTTAGTTGGGTTTTCCCCTGGTGATTCACACCTCACAAGTGAGCACAATCAGTCACTGGTGGCAGGGGCACTATGGAGAGACTGCGTCGGAGGGGCGCAATCCTCTCCAAGCTCTGCTCAGCTGGACATAGATGCTGAACCCTGGGGGCTATTGTTGAGAAGGAGAATGCTAGAGGTGCATCAGCAACTTAGCCAGGTAGTAACAGACGTGCCATGTACACTCTGCACAATAGCGGGGAGGATGGAGGAGTCCAACTCGATGGCTAGTGGAATGATGGCGCAGGGAATTGCGAGAATGTCTGCCATGGATAGAGTGGCTGCTTCCGTGGAGCTTCAAGCATGACTCTCAAATGAGTCCATGCAGGCCATGACCACGGTCATGCAGGAATTGTCTGCTGCCTTGAACAGGATGACAGATACTATATCCATGGCCTTGCAACGCATCACTGGGGGGTGGGGGTGGTCCTAGTGGTGGCAGCAGACTGTAGGATTTAATTTCTTATGTTTTACACTAGGTGAACTGCCACAATACTGGGGCAACCCGGGCAGCAATGTAAGTGGCTGGTTTGGCGATGGGTGGCCCATCCTCCTCCTCCTCATCCTCCTCTATGTTCTCCTCATCCAAAGATGAGTGATGAGTCCCTTCGTCCTCCTCCACCTGCAATCTCTCTGCTGCGCAATGTTGTACAGGGCGCAGCACACCACTACCATTCTGGAGACCCTCGCTGGCGAGTACTGAAGGGTGCCTCTAGATCCATCTAGGCACCTAAAGCACCTTCAACATTTCAATAGCTTGCTCGGTGACACTCCTGGTGGTCATGTGGCACTGGTTGTAGCGCTCCTGCAATTCATTGGTGAGGTTCCTCACAGGTGTCATGGGTCAAGTTTGAAGGGGGTATCCCTTGTCTCCTACGAGCCAACCCTTAAGTCTGCTTCCTGGAACAAAAAGGTCTGGAATGTGGGACTGCCGCAGTACGAAGGCATCATGACAGCTCTCAGGGAATCTAGTGCAGACCTGCATGAACCTCTTCTTGTGGTTGCACACCAGCTGCGCATTGATGGATGACTATCACTTGTGGTTTATAAAAACTGGTTGCTGTGCAGTACTCAGATTGCCACGTATGTGCAGTCCATGGCACCTTGTACCTGTGGGACTCCAGCCAGAGAGGCGAATCCGCTCATTCTGGCTATTGTCATCACGGGAACTTTACATCATTGTCGACTCTGGCAAACAACCATCAGTGACCAGCCTTATGCATTTCTGTGCAGCCGGCTGGGAGATCCTAGATATGTCTCCGGTAGCACCCTGGAAGGATCCGGAGGAGAAAACGTTTAGGGCGGTGGTCACTTTCACAGCCACTGGTAATGCGTGACCGCCAGGTCCAGCAGGGAGTCTGCCACCACCTGACATGACTACCTCAGCCTGCGGAAGCACTGCTCTTCCCAGAGGTCAAGGGAGCTGAGCCTCTGTCTGTGAGCCTTGTGATGGGAGTAGTCCCACCTGAGACCTCAGCTCCTCTCCTGCGCATCTCCCTCCTGTGCACGTGCTGATCCCACCACAGCACGTGGATGGTGATGGTCTTCCTCTTCTGATGTGCTGTCAAAAACATCCAACGGGCCTCCCATCCTGAATTTGTCATTTGAAAGCCTCCAAGGTTGAAAAAAGCTGTGTCCATACACGAACTCTCTGCCAAACATTTGAGACACCAGATGCAATAAGTGAGCTTTTATTCAGATGGGACAAGGACAAGTTTAAATACCCACCTGAACTGCTGCTCAAAACTTGCATCTGTTTCCCTGGTCAGTTTCCTGAGCCCCAGGAAACCCGTGCTGTACATGTTAATTTTGGAGCCAAGTTAAAAACAATTTGCAAACACCTCATTAGCGTCTCCTAACAATGTTAATTGCGCCAATAAGTACCCACCCACCTGCAATAAGTTAAATCCCTGACTTCGACGAGTAGGTTTCTTCATTGTGCCATTTTAACCAAGCTTTAAGGCACTGGATGGATGACATATTCACTATTTATACAAGTTAAGTAGCTGTTTAACTGCTTTCGAAGTGTGAATCGAGTTTCAGAGGCACCATGATTGGCAGCTATTCTTTTGTTTCCTCCAAATGAATTTGGATTGCATGGAACCTTCAGCAACAAAATCGCATGCAGTAAGCAACTTCATTTGGATTTATTATTTTCTGCAATATTAGGACAATTAACCATTTTGGGGAGTGTATCCCTAAATTTTGAAATTAGTAAATCTGTTTTGTTGGCATTATGGGCTAGAAATTGGGTACCTGTTTGCCCGGGCGCGGCGCCGCTAACGACTCCCGCTAAATTCAGCGGGAGTTTAGTGGCGGCGGTAACCGGTAGTGCCCCGCTCCGCTGCGCAGGCGATGACGATGTCGTCACCGTGCTCAGCGCCCCACTTTCGCCCCACCTGCAAAATTGGCCCGCGCCCCCTGAATCTGCGCCGGGCGATGACAGCGACTGATTCAGGGGGCGGGAATGGAGCGGCAGGAGGCTCACGGGGCGCTAAGTAAAGGGGAGGTGGCAGGCGGGGGGAAAAAAATCGTCCGACTTACTTGTCGTGACCCGTTGCGTCTTTGAACGCGGGGTCCGTGCCGCGATCTGGCAGCCCGGCACTCCTCTTGTGTGCCGGGTTGCTGGCACGGCTCCCCGCTCCCCGGTGGTCCAGGTAGGGCCCCGCAGAGTTGTGGGCTTGGGCCCTCCCCTTTAATGAGGGGAAGAGCCCTTCCATGTGGCAGCGCTACATGGCCCAGTGCACAGCGCTGCAGAACGCACCGCCCCGATATTCGGGGTTAGCGCTCTAAGGAAGTGGAGCACTTGAATTAGCGCCACCTCCCTCTTGGGGCACTAAAACCGAATTTCATGGTCGCCAGCGCTAATTAGCACCGGGCGCTAAAGTTAGCGCCCAGGCGATGTTAGCAACCCAAAATAGTCGATACTGAATTTTTCCCCCTATAGCTTTACCTGATTTATTTTGCTTTGGTATCTTGTTGAATCTTTAACAAAAATGTCATTGACAGAAATTTCTGTGGAAGTGGGTTTGCAATACTTTCCCGACATGCACTCCTTACGTGGAAACTCTGAGTGCTGAATATAAAAATATTACTTTTCATTTGTCATATTGTATTTGTTTTGAATGCACACTGAAGCCTATATTATTTGACTTGTAGAAGAAAGCAACATTATTTTGGGCTGCAATTTTGTTGGGTTAATGGTTTGCGACTGGTAGCTGCAGAGTGGAAAGTGCAGCGTGCAACATCAGAATTGCACATCAGATCTTTTCATTGCAAACTGCCGGTGTGACATCGGCCGTCTCCATTTCTCTGCTCCCCTCACTCACTCCAACCTACCTCCCTCTGAACTTGCAGCACTCCATTCTCTCAGATCCAACCCCGACATTGTCATTAAACCTGCTGACAAGGGTGGTGCGATGGTTGTTTGGCGAACCGACCTCTACCTAGCGGAAGCTGAACGCCAACTCTCTGACACCTCCTCCTACCTCCACCTGGACCATGACCCCACTACCGAACATCAAGCCACCGTTTCCAAGACTGTCACTGACCTCATCTCCTCTGGAGATCTTCCCCCCACGGCCGCCAACCTCATAGCTCCCCAACCCCGCACAGCCCGCTTCCACCTCCTTCCCAAGATCCACAAACAAGACTGCCCTGGTAGACCCATCGTTTCAGCCTGTTCTTGCCCCACGGAACTTATCTCTTCCTATCTCGACTCTATTTTTTCTCCCCTTCTCCAGTCTCTTCCACCTACATCCGCGACTCTTCCTGGCCCCAACCGCTTCCTTTTCACTATGGACGTACAATCCCTCTACACCTCCATTCCCCACCAGGATGGCCTGAGGGCGCTCCGCTTCTTCCTTGAACAGAGGCCCAACCAGTCCCCATCCACCACCACCCTCCTCTGCCTGGCTGAACTTGTTCTCACATTGAACAACTTCTCCTTTGACTCCACTCACTTCCTCCAAATCAAAGGTGTTGCTATGGGAACCCGCATGGGTCCTAGCTATGCCTGCCTTTTCGTGGGATATGTGGAACACTCTTTGTTCCAGTCCTACTCAGGTCCCCTCCCTCACCTCTTTTTCCGGTACATTGATGACTGTATCAGTGCCGTTTCCTGCTCTTGCCCTGAACTAGATAATTTCATTCACTTTGCTTCCAATTTCCACCCTTCCCTCACCTTCACATGGTCCATTTCCGACTCTTCCCTTCCCTTCCTCGACTTCTCTGTCTCCATCTCTGGGGATAGGTTATTGACCAACATTCACTACAAGCCCACTGACTCCCACAGCTACCTGGACTACATTTCCTCCCACCCCGCTTCCTGTAAGGACTCTATTCCCTTCTCCCAGTTTCTCCGTCTCCGCTGCATCTGTTCTGATGATGCCACCTTCCACACCAGTGCTTCCGACATGTCTTCCTTTTTCCTCCACCGAGGATTCCCCTCTACAGTGGTTGACACTTAACCGTGTCCGTTCTATCTCCCGCACTTCTGCCCTCACCCCTGCCCCTCCCTCCCGGAACCACGATAGAGTTCCCCTTGTCCTCACCTTTCACCCCACCAGCCTCCACATTCAGCGGATCATCCTCCGCCATTTCCGCCACCTCCAGCGTGATCCCACCACCAAACGCATCTTCCCCTCACCTCCCCTTTCAGCATTCCGCAGGGACAACTCCCTCCGCGACACCCTAGTCCACTCCTCTATCGCCCCCAACACCCCTTCCCCTTCACCCGGGTTCAGTCCGTAGGGGGGACCCCGAGCTTCCGATCGCCTGTCACTTTAATTCACCACTCCACTCCCACTCAGACCTCACCGTCATCGGCCTCTTGCATTGTTCCACGGAAGCTCAGCGTAAGCTCGAGGAACAGCACCTCATCTTTCGATTAGGCACTTTACAGCCTTCTGGACTCAACATAGAATTCAACAATTTCAGATCATAACATATATATATATTTTATCCACACTTTTGTTCTGTTCTTCTCTCCCACAGGGCAGCTGTCTTCCATTCTGCCAGCGCAATTTACACTTCATCTAGAGCCATCCTTTGTTTACACTTCATCTAGAGCTATCCTTTGTTTCTTAACCTGTCCCATTACCATCATCTTTTGCCTTGAATATCTCTTAATGTCTCTCAATGTCTCTTAATCTCTCCTGCCGTCTATCCTATCACAGACCTTCCATTTTGTTCTTTCATCCCCTCCCCCATTTCCCAGCCACTACACTTGCTTAAAAATCTGCTCCATTTCCTGCTTTTTTCCAGTTCTGATGAAAGGTCATCGACCTGAAACGTTAACTCTGTTTCTCTCTTCACAGATGCTGTCTGACCTGCTGAGTTTCTCCAGCATTTTCTGTTTTTATATCAGAATTGCATTGTCTGATTGCGATTTGCACTCTGGCCACGAGGAGAGTGCTCTGTGCATATGTATATACACGATAAGCCTATAAATGTTTTCAGAGTACAGGCTTACTCTCAAAACATTAAAAAAGGAGAACTTAGATTTTGCCAGTGCCCAGGAGGTTCAGGAGACCTGCGCACTTTTTAAACCTGGCTTCACACTGGAGTTATACTGCACAATATGTCAGGCCCAAGCAAAATGAGATAGCTTATTGGAGGGGATATGACACTGCTGCATTCTAAAGTTACATCAGGACTTGACTCCCGAGTTATACTGTACTGCTGTGAAGCAGTTTGTGACCGAAAAATGGATGCACACTACATCCTTAAATAACTGTACATGTATTTTGTAAAAGGATAATAGTTACAATATATGGTTAAAAAAATGTATTTTAAGTGGAGAAGGTTTTTTTTACCATTTCATATTTACAAATCTGTTTTATTTAATTGGTCTTGAAAATCTGCATAGTGTGTGTTCAGCATGCCACCTAAAGTACATCTTCCCAGGGTGGTGTCACATATACTGCATTGTCTAGCAGTGGAAATTAAATCTGTAGGAGTTGCTACTTGTGCTGCAGAGTACGTCTGGAATGATGACTCATAACCATACAGATAATGCATAAAAAGACTGATCTCACCGATGAACAATTTTCCCAACCCACTCATTTCAATTTTTGTTGTTTTCATCAAGTGGATCTATTTCTTTAGGAATTTTTCTGCAGTTACATCTAGCATTAATAAAACAATTGGATTGTTTTGCAAGACAATGCTACCTATTGCTCTGTGAGATTTTTTAAGAAACCTAAAGGATGATACGATATACATGACCTACTCTGGATTGTGCTTGTGACACTGAAGTGGTGCTCAATTCTCCCATGTCTTCCCGCACTGTTTTTCTTTTCTCAATCTAGTTATTTTCTCTAATTTTCCCTCTTTGTGTTCAACACTCCCACCATTGCGACTCACCTCCTCCTTCACTGAAGATGGATGAAAAATGGCGCTGACTCCTTTTTATGGTTTTTGACCTGTTCATCTCTACTCCATTTGACAGTAGAATTGGAATGACACCAGGGCCAAGAGTCAGGCACAGTCATTTCTTCAACGATTGATCTCGGTTCAATGGCATGTTTCAGAAGGAAAGCCACCTTAGTGATAAATTCTCCAACCTTTATGCATTTTGTGTGTAAAACATGTATTTCCCATCTGCCATCCCTATTAAAATCCCTCACTGGGAATTTCCTTGGGAGTTCTTCTGATTAGCCGCCGTAACTTTGGCAGACACCCTGCGTACTTTATCAGGGTTTCTACTGATCTCCTGCTGAATTCACAGCGACCGACTGGGAGAACGCCTGAGGAAATTCTGAGCGCCTAACTTTACTTTTTCTCCCCCTGTTGTCTTCATCCTAAAGATACAAAGTTGGATTTTCTGTTGTAAATCAGACAAACTCGATTTAGGAAGCTAGGTGGAGATCTGTTACACTGGATGTCTGCCCACAGAAAGCATGGCATTTTGTATACATGTTCGTGAGTGGGGAAAATGGGGGCAGGAAGCACCTGCCTGAAACAAGGCCGATTCTCCTCTGCCTAATGCCCATTTGCGCCTATTTCCTGAGCAATAGGGAAAAGGGGGGAATGGAAGAGCCATTGTGGCCAGTCTATGCCGCCTTTGATGTGCATTTCTAATCACATGTTGGGCGGGGCAGAGACATTGGGGACAATTTTAACCTAATTTTAAGCTAACCTAACTTAACTCCATTGAAGTCAATGGAGTGTAATATTGGATGGGATGTAAAACCGACGTTCCATCCGATCCCATGGGTTTCCCGCCCAACCAGTTTGGTCAAAATTACCCCCATTATGGCTGAAGCAGGCACTGAGATTTAAATTGCATGTAAAGCATGGGGAAGAGACATCAAAATCATCTTCAAATCAATCTCCTGCACAAACGTTGTTCGCAGATCCTGTGCTAATACAGCCTATAAAATCTAGGCGTTTTCAGTTGCCAGGCTGCTTCTGAAATCCATAGTATTTAAAGGGCCAGATGCCAACTTGGATTTAGAGTGCCAAATTGACTTTTGTGCAGTTTGGACACCAAAATTTCAAAATATTTTCACTGCAATTGATCTGCATTGTGACCAGGAATTTTTAAGGCGAGCTGGGGAGCTACTTGCAGTTTTAGGCTCTCACAGTCCTGTTGTACCTGTGCTATTTGGTTGTCAGAGGAGTGGTGGGGCTGATTAGGGACCAAAATGGAGATCTATTGGTGGAGACGGAAGGCATGGCTGAGGTTCTAAATGAATACTTTGCATCAGTGTTTACCAAGGAAGAGGACTTTGCCAAAGCTATGGTAAACAAGGAGGCTGCTGGGATACTGGATCAGATAAAAATAGATGAAGAGGAGGTACTAGGAAGTACTTAAATTAGATAAGTCACCCGGTCCGCTTGGATGCATCCTAGGTTGCTGAGGAAGTAAGGGTAGAAATTGCGGAGGTGCTGGGGACAATCTTGCAATCCTCCTTAGAGACAGGGGTGGTGTCAAAGGACTGGAGGATTGAAAATGCTACACCCCTGTTCCAAAAAGGGGAGAAGGATAAACCTGGCAAATACAGGCGAATCAGTTTAACGTCGGTGGTGGGGAAGCTTTTAGAAACAATAATCCGGGAGAAAATTAACAGCCAATTGGACAAGCATGGACTAAGAGCCAGCATGGATTTGTTAAGGGCAAATCGTATTTGACTAACCTGATTGAGTTTTTTGATGAGGTAACGGAGAGGGTGGATGAGGGCAGTGCTGTAGATGTTGTGTATATGGACTTTCAGAATGCGTTTGATAAAATACCGCATATTGGGCTTGTTGGCAAAATTGAAACCAATGGGATAAAAAGGGGGAGTAGCTGCATGGGTACAAAACTGGCTAAGGGATAGAAGACAGAGAGTTGTGGTGAATGGCTGTTTTTCGGACTAGAGGGAGATATACAGTAGAGTTCCCCAAGGTTCAGTACTAGGACCACTGCTGTTTTTGATATACATTAATAGAAACATAGAAACATAGAAACTAGAGCAGGAGAAGGCCATTCGGCCCGTCGAGCCTGCTCCACCATTCAATACGATCATGGCTGATCATCCAAATCCAGTACCCTATCCTTGCTTTCTCACACAGAAACCCCATCGAGCCTGCACCGACACATATCCCACCCTATCCCCGTAACCCCACGTATTTAATTCCCCCTAACATATCCCATCCTATCCCCGTAACCGCACATATTTAATCCCCCCCCGGACACATATCCCACCCTATCCCCGTAACCCCACGTATTTAATTCCCCCTAACATATCCCATCCTATCCCCGTAACCCCACATATTTAATCCCCCCCCTAACACTAAGGGTCAATTTATCATAGCCAAATCAACCTAACCCGCACATTTTTGGACTGTGGGAGGAAACCGGAGCACCCGGAGGAAACCCACGCAGACACGGGGAGAATGTGCAAACTCCACACAGACAGTCACCCGAGGCCGGATTCGAACCCGGGTCGCTGGCGCTGTGAGGCACCAGTGCTAACCACTATGCCACCGTGTTGCCCTGACTTGGTCTTGGGGTTCAGGGCAAAATTTCAAAATTTGCAAAACTTGGAAGTGTAGTAAACAGCGAGATGATATTAATAGGCTTCAAGAGGACATAGACAGGCTGGTGGAATGGGCGGACACATGGCAGATGATATGTTTTGGTAGGTAGAATGAGGAGAGACAGTACAAGCTAAATTCTAAAGGGGATGCAAGAAGGGAGAGACCTGGGGGTGTTTGTGCACAAATCTTCGAAGGTGGCAGGACAGGTTAACAAAACAGTTAATAAAGTATACGGGATCCTGGGCTTTATAAATAGAGGCATAGAGTACAAAAGCCAGGAAGTTCTACACAGGCTGGGAGGAAAAAGTATGGAAGAGCTATAGTGTACGGGGACCCTTGGGTCAGAGCGATCATAACATGATCGATTTCTCACTCGAAATGGAGAGCGAAGAAATTGACTCAGAGACTAAGGTCCTGAATTTAAACAAGGGGAATTATGATGCCATTAGACGGGAACTGAGTAGGTCTGATTGGACAACGTTCCTGGGAGGACTGGAGGTAGATAAACAATGGCAAGCATTTAAAGATAGAATGACAAAATTGCAAAAATTGTTTATACCAATCTGGCATAAAAGGAAATCTAAAAAGGTGACTCAACCGTGGATAACAGGGGAAATTAGAGACAGCATAAAATCCAAAGATAGGGCGTATAAAATAGCCAAAAAAAGCGCCAGAGCGGAAGATTGGGAACAGTTTAAGATAGAGCAAAGGAGGGCAAAGGGCTTAATCAAGAGGGGCAAAATAGCTTACGAAAGCAAGCTGGCGGAAAATATAAAAACTAACTCCAAAAGCTTTTATAAGTATATCAAGAGGAAAAGACTGGTGAAAACCAAAGTTGGTCCATTGCAGTCAGATACGGGGGAATATATAACGGGAAATAAGGAAATGGCAGACCAACTAAATGCATACTTTGGGTCAGTCTTTACGAAGGAAGACACAAAAAACCTCCCTGGGATATCGGGAAAAATAGGGACATTGGCAAAGGAGGAACTGACGCAAATCAATATCTCTAAGGATATGGTGTTAAGGAAGCTAAAGGGATTGAAGGCGGACAAATCCCCAGGGCCTGATAACATGCATCCTAGGGTACTGAAGGAGGTGGCCCTAGAGATAGCGGATGCACTAAGTATGATTTTTCAGAATTCATTAGACTCGGGAACAGTGCCCATGGATTGGAGGGTAGCTAACGTTACCCCACTATTCAAAAAGGGGGGTAGGGAAAAAGCAGGTAATTACAGACCTGTAAGCCTTACATCAGTTGTGGGCAAAATGCTGGAGTCCATCATTAAGGATGAAATAGCGGAGCACTTAGCAAATGGGGACAGGATAGGACAGTCAACATGGATTTACAAAGGGTAAATCGTGCTTGACTAATCTATTGGAATTTTTTGAGGGAGTAACTGGTAAAATAGATGGGGGAGAGCCAGTAGATGTGGTGTACCTGGACTTCCAAAAGGCCTTCGACAAGGTCCCACATAAAAGATTAGCATGGAAAATTGAAGCTCATGGGATAAAGGGGAAAGTATTGACGTGGATAGAGAACTGGCTGTCAGATAGAAAACAGAGAGTTGGAATAAACGGCTCATTTTCTGAATGGCAGGCAGTAACAAGTGGGGTACCGCAGGGATCTGTCCTGGGTCCCCAGCTGTTCACAATTTACATTAATGACCTGGATCAGGGAGTCGGATGCAGCATTTCCAAATTTGCAGATGACACTAAACTAGGAGGGGGGGTGGGCTCAGAGGAGGAGACCAGGAAGCTCCAGAGCGATTTGGACAGACTGGGTGATTGGGCGGATAAATGGCAGATGCACTATAATGTGGACAAGTGCGAAGTTATCCACCTTGGGTGCAGGAACGGGAGGGCAAATTATTATTTAAATGGCAATAAATTGGGAGAGGGGGAAGTACAGAGAGACCTGGGTGTTCTTGTACACCAGTCACTGAAGGCGAGCATGCAGGTGCAACAGGCGGTCAAGAAGGCAAACGGTATGCTGGCCTTCATAGCAAAAGGGTTGGAATACAGGAACAGGGATACCTTGCTGCAGCTGTACAGGGCACTGGTGAGACCACACCTCGAGTACTGTGTACAGTCTTGGTCGCCTCATCTGAGGAAAGATGTTCTTGCCATGGAGGGGGTGCAGCGGCGATTCACCAGGCTGATACCAGGAATGGCGGGATTGACCTATGAGGAGAGACTATGTAGTTTAGGGATGTACACACTGGAGTTTAGAAGATTGAGAGGGGACCTCATAGAAGTGTATAAAATTCTGACAGGTCTAGACAGACTAGATGCAGAAGGAATGTTTCCCTTGGCGGGTGAGAACAGAACTAGAGGACATAATTTAAGGATAAGGGCTAAACCATTTAGGACAGAAATGAGGGGGAATTTCTTCACTCAGAGGGTGGTGAACCTGTGGAACTCATTGCCACAGAGGGCAGTGTACGCCAGCTCATTAAATATATTTAAGAGGGAATTAGATATATTTCTACAGGCAAAAGGGGTTAAGGGTTACGGAGAGAAGGCGGGGACGGGATACTGAATTGGAGGATCAGCCATGATCTCATTAAATGGCGGAGCAGGCTCGAAGGGCCGGATGGCCTACTCCTGCTCCTATCTTCTATGTATCTATGTATCTATATGTGATAGGGGATTCAATTGTAAGGGGAATAGATAGGCGTTTCTGCAGCCGCAATCGAGACTCCAGGATGGTGTGTTGCCTCCCTGGTGCAAGGGTCAAGGACGTCTCAGAGCGGCTACAGAACACTTTGGAGGGGGAGGGAGAACAGCCAGTTGTCGTGGTGCACATAGGCATCAACGATATAGGTAAAAAACGGGATGAGGTCCTAAAAGCAGAATATAGGGAGCTAGGAGGTAAATTAAAAAAGAGGACCTCAAAGGTAGTAATCTCAGGATTGCTACCAGTGCCACGTGCTAGTCAGAGTAGAAATAGGAGGATATTTCAAATGAATACGTGGCTAGAGGAATGGTGCAAGGGGGAGGGATTCAAATTCCTTGCCGGGACCGATGTCCTAGGCGGAGTGTTTGCTAGTGCTGTTGGGGAGGGTTTAAAGTAAAGTGGCAGGGGGTTGGGAACCTGAGCAGGGAGACAGAGGAAAGGGAAATAAGGATAAAAGCTAAAGACAGGAAGGAGAAAAACAAAAGTAGAAGGCGAAGAACTCAACGGTTTAAATCAAACATGGTCATAGTAAATAATAATTCATATAGGTCTGAAAGCGTTAAAAAAACAAGCCTGAAGGCTTTGTATCTTAATACAAGGAGCATTCGGAACAAGGTGGATGAATTAGCTGCGCAAATAGAGGTAAATGAATACGATTTGATTGGGATTACAGAAACATGGCGCCAGGGTGGCCAAGGCTGGGAACTCAACATCCAGGGTTATTCAATATTTAGGAAAGATAGGCAAAAAAGAAAGGGAGGTGGGGTAGCATTGCTGGTTAAAGAGGGGATTAACACAATTGAAAGGAAGGATATTAGCTCTGATGATGCGGAATCTGTATGGGTAGAACTGAGAAATAACAAGGGGCAGAAAACGTTAGTGGGAGTGGTATATAGACCTCCAAACAGTAATACGGAGGTTGGGGACAGCATTAAAAGGGAAATTAGAGAAGCATGCAGTAAGGGCACAGCAGTCATCATGGGTGACTTTAATTTACATATAGATTGGGCTAACCAAATTAGTAAAAATACTGTGGAGGAGGAATTCCTAGAATGTTTACGAGACGGTTTTCTGGAACAATATGTCGAGGAACCAACCAGAGATCAGGCCATCTTAGACTGGGTATTATGTAACGAGAAAGGATTAATTATCAATCTTGTTGTACGAGGCCCCTTGGGTCAGAGTGATCATAATATGATAGAATTCTTCATTAGGATGGAGAGTGAAGTAGTTGAATCAGAGACTAGGGTCCTGAATTTAAATAAAGGAAACTACGATGGTATGAGGCACGAATTGGGTAGGATTGATTGGGGAATGTCACTCAAGGGGTTGACTGTGGATAGGCAATGGCAAACATTCAAAGACTGCATGGATGAACTACAGAATTTGTACATCCCAGTGTGGCATAAGAATAAAACAAAAAGGGTGACTCAACCGTGGCTAACAAGGGAAATTAGGGATAGCATAAGATCCAAGGAGTGGGCATATAAATTGGCCAGAAAAAGCAGTAGCCCTGAGGATTGGGAGCAGTTAGAATTCAACAAAGGAGGACAAAGGGATTAATTAAGAAGGGGAAAATAGAATATGAAAGTAAGCTTGCTGGGAACATAAAAACTGACTGTAAGAGCTTTTATAGATATGTGAAGAGAAAAAGATTAGTGAAATCAAGTGTAGGTCCCTTGCAGTCAGAAGCGGGGGAAGTTATAATGGGGAACAAAGAAATGGCAGCGCAATTAAATGCATATTTTGGTTCTGTCTTCACAAAGGAGGACACAAATAAGCTCCCAGAGATGTTGGAGAACATACGGTCTGATGAAAGGGAGGAACTGAAAGAAATCAGTATTTGCAGGGAAATGGTGTTAGGGAAATTGACGGGATTGAAGGCCGATAAATCCCCAGGGCCTGATAATCTACATCCTAGGGTACTTAAGGAAGTGGCCCTAGAAATAGTAGATGCATTGCTGATCATCTTCCAACATTCGATGGAATCTGGAACTGTACCCATGGATTGGAGAGTAGCTAATGTTACTCCACTATTCAAAAAGGGTGGTAGAGAGAAAGCGGGGAATTACAGACCGGTAAGCCTGACATCGGTAGTGGGGAAAATGCTAGAGTCCATTATAAAGGATGTAATAGCTGAGCATTTGAAAAACAGTGACAGGATCGGACAAAGTCAACATGGATTTACAAAAGGTAAATCGTGCTTGACTAATCTACTGGAATTTTTTGAGGATGTAACTGGGAAAATAGATAAGGGAGAACCAGTAGATGTGGTGTATTTGGACTTTCAAAAGGCTTTCGATAAGGTCCCGCATAAGTGATTAGTGGGTAAAGTTAAGGCACATGGGATTGGGGGCAAGGTATTGACTTGGATAGAGAACTGGTTGGCGGACAGAAAGCAGAGAGTAGGAATTAATGGGTCTTTTTCCGAGTCCAAGCAGTGACTAGTGGGGTACCGCAGGGATCGGTCCTTGGACCCCAGCTATTCACAATATACATTAATGATCTAGATAAGGGAATTAAATGTAATATCTCCAAGTTTTCAGATGACACAAAGCTGGGTGGGAGTGTGTGCTGCGAGGAGGATACCGAGAAACTCCAGGATGATCTGGACAGGTTGGGTGAGTGGGCAGAAGCGTGGCAGATGCAATATAACGTGGATAAGTGCGAGGTTATCCACTTTGGTGTCAAAAACAGAAAGGCAGACTATTATCTGAATGGCAATAGATTGGGAGAAGGGGAAGTGCAACGAGACCTGGGTGTCCTTGTGCACCAGTCGCTGAAAGTAAGCATGCAGGTGCAGCAGGCGGTGAAGAAGGCAAATGGTATGTTGGCCTTCATAGCGTAAGGGTTTGAGTATAGGAACAGGGATGTCCTGCTGCAGTTGTACAGGGCCTTGGTGAGACCACACCTTGAGTACTGTGTGCAGTTTTGGTCCCCTTATCTGAGGAAGGATGTTCTTGCCATGGAAGGAGTTCAGCGAAGATTCACAAGGCTGATACCTGGGATGGCAGGAATGACATATGAGGAGAGATTGGGTCGATTGGGCTTATACTCACTGGTGTATAGACGAATGAGAGGGGATCTCATCGAAACATATAAAATTCTGACAGGTCTGGACAAACTAGATGCAGGAAGAATGTTCCCGATGGTCGGAGAGTCCAGAACCAGGGGTCATAATCTACAGATAACGGGTAAACCATTTAGGACAGAAATGAGGAAGAATTTCTTCACCCAGAGAGTGGTGAACTTGTGGAATTCTCTACCACAGAAGGTAGTTGAGGCGACGTCATTAAATATATTCAAGGTTGAGTTAGATATATTTCTTAAAGCTAAAGGTATCAAGGGATATGGGGAGAAGGCAGGTACAGGGTACTGAGTTTAGATGATCAGCCATGATCTCATCGAATGGCGGAGCAGGCTCGAGGGGCCGAATGGCCTACTCCTGCTCCTATCTTCTATGTTTCTATGTTTCTATAAGTTATGCTAACCCTTTATAAAACACTAGTTCAGCCCCAGCTGGAGTATTGTGTCCAATTCTGGGCACCGCACTTTAGGAAGGACGTGAAGGCTTTGGAGAGGGTACAGAAGAGATTTACTAGAATGGTTCCAGGGATGAGGGATTACAGTTACATGGATAGACTGGAGAAGCTGGGGTTGTTCTCCTTAGTGCAGAGAAGCTAAGAGGAGATTTGATAGAGGTGTTCAAAATCATGAACGGTTTAGCCAGACTAAATAAAGAGAAACTGTTTCCAATGGCTGAAGGGTCGATAACCAGAGGGCACAGGTTTAAGGTGATTGGCAAAAGAACCAGAGGCGACAGGAGGGAAAACTGTTTTACGCAACATGTGGTTAGGATTTGGAATATGCTGCCTGATAGGGTGGAGGATACAGAGTCAATAGTAGCCTTCAAAAGGGAATTGGATAAATAATTGAAGGGGAAAAAATTGCAGGGATATGGGGAAAGAGCGGGGAGTGGGACCAACTGGATTGCTCTTCGAAAGAGCCGGCACAGACTCGATGGGCCGAATGGCCTCCTTCTGTGCTGGACTATTCTGTGATTCTATGATTTGGAGGAAGAGAAGGGGGAGAACCAGAAAGAACTTTTGGATACCAGGGAAGCGCAGAATCATCGCAGAAGGAGGTCGGACAACCAAATATATTGGCCACAAAGCAATCATTGGGACATGACAGAAAGCAACGCCTTCAGAGGCTCCAGTTTACTAGAGAGACAGCCTGACTCCAGGATTCTGTCAGTAGCAGTGAAGGTGACAGCTAACGTACATTTTTTTCCCCTCGGAGTCCAGTAACATCAGTGAGTCTGTAGAGATTCGCTGCATAAAACAGGTAACATGTTGTCTACCAGCGCAGGCAGGTACATCACTTTTCCCATGGATGACGCAGAGTAACAGAACACACCCCTAGGTCTTTTTAGAATGGCAGAATTCCCTAAAGTCCAAGGTGTCATTGATGTTACCCGACAGCCCTACAAACTCTTGCACACTGGAGTGCCCCATACATGATTCGCAAGGGCTTTTATTCCATCAATGTTCTATGCATGCTACCATCTTCACCAGATACTGGAGTTGAATATAAGTTTCCATGGCAGCTGTCATGATGTCTTCATTTTATGCCAGTCCACCGTGCCATCATTATTTGCGGGTACCCAGCAAGCCAAGGGCTGGATCCTCGGAGACCAAATCTACCCGCTGATGTCTTGGCTTATGTTTCAGATCAGTAAGTTCACAGATGACACGAAAATTGGTGGAGTGGTAAATAGAGAGGAGGGAGGCCTCAGGCTACAGGACGATATAGACGGGTTGCTTAGATGGGCAGAACAGTGGCAAATGGAATTTAACCCTGAAAAGTGTGAGATGATGCATTTTGGGAGGACTAACAAGGCAAGGGAATACACAATGAATGGTATGACTCTAGGAAGGACAGAGGATCAGAGGGACCTTGCTGTGCATGTACATAGATCCCTGAAGGCAGCAAGACAGGTAGATAAGGTGGTTAAAAAGGCTCATGGGATACTTGCCTTCATTAGCCGAGGCATAGAATATAAGAGCAGGGAGGTTATGATGGAGCTGTACAAAACGCTAGTTAGGCCACAGCTGGAATACTGTGTGCAGTTCTGGTCGCCACACTATAGGAAGGATGTGACTGCATTGGAGAGGGTGCAGAGGAGATTCACCAGGATGTTACCTGGGCTGGAGCGCTTCAGCTATGAAGAGAGACTGGACAGGCTGGGGTTGTTTTCCTTAGAGCAGAGAAGGCTGAGGGGGGACCTGATTGAGGTGTCCAAAATTATGAGGGGCATAGATAGGGTAGATAGAAAGGAACTTTTCCCCTTAGTAGAGGGGTCAATAACCAGGGGGCATAGTTTCAAGGTAAGGGGCAGGAGGTTTAGAGGGGCTTTGAGGAAAAACTTTTTCACCCAGAGGGTGGTTGGAATCTGGAACTCACTGCCGGAAAGGGTGGTAGAGGCAGGAACCCGCACAATATTCAAGAAGCATTTAGATGAGCACTTGAAACGCCATAGCATACAAGGCTACGGACCAAGTGCTGGAAAATGGGATTAGAATAGACAGGGCTTGATGGCCGGCACGGACACAATGGGCCGAAGGGCCTCTTTCTGTGCTGTATAACTCTAAGGGCTGGATTTTCAATGACACACCGAGTCGGGTTTGGAGGCATGTGGGGGGTTAAAGTTGCAGATTCGGGGGTCCCGACCCCATCCCGCCTCCAACCCGCCTCCACGCAATTTTGATAAAATCAGTCGCGGGGTTCCCGACTCCGTCCCGCCTCCAAGAGGCGGGAGAGGCCATTAAAGCCCTTAACAAGCCCTAAATTGGCTCTGTAATGCCATTTTGAAACGTTTTAGCTAATTTAACCCTTTTCCGACGTGAAACACGCCTGATGTGAAACACTCTAGTGAAACCTGACGGGAGCACAAGTGGATAGCTGACTATCAGCTGCAGGTCCACCATTACAACGGAGATGTGATGAAGGTAGTAGTAGTATTAGGTCTGAAAGTCGCCTCTGATGCTGCATTGAATGTCTTCAGAGACTGCCTGGGAGAACTTGGTTGCAAAAAAAATTCTCTTTCTCTCTGTCTCTCTGTCTCTCTCTCTCTCTCTCACTCTCTCTGAGATGCTGCTCATTTTGCATCCAGGTCCTCTCACAGCAAAGGCCAGGCAGTGTCTGAAAGCCTTCAATGCAGCAGCAATGATGACATCATCAGAGGCGACTTTCAGACTGAAAACATTAATTGGTTCATGGGTTCCCACATGCTGGAACTCAATTGCCCAATTAAGTGAAAATTGCATCAATCTCCCACATCCAATTGCAGTCGGGTGGATAACACGAAATGCGGATGACACGACCCTAGCCCGCCCCAGTATCAAAATCCAGCCCTGTGACTCTATGAACATAGTCTGCTGCATTCCCCATCATTTTACAATTTAAAGAGGCAGTCACACGGAGCAGCTGGAGCAAGTTGTCCAAAAGTCTGCTGCTCATATCTTGTCCAACTCATCCATCTTCCCCGTCCCCCAGTGTATTAAATTTAAAATCCTTATCCTTGTTTTCACGTCCCTCCATAACCTCTTTACTCCCTTCCCCCATTCACTCTCCCGCATGTTTTGGTCCGCTGACTCTTGCCTTGTACGCATCTCCTCTCCCATCAACCCAACCAATCCAGTGGTCATGGAAGAGCCTACAGCCACCTTAGCCCTACTGTCTGGAACCCCATTCCTCAATCTTTCAGCCTGTCCACCTTCAGCCTCCTTTAAAAGCTTTAAGAGCCTCCTGGCCCACAAGGAACGTTAAAAAATGTAAATAAAGCACCTATCTAGGTCTCTTTTGGCCAGAATTCCTTCTACCACCAGCTTTTGCTGATGGGTTGGAGACTTTGCTGGCCTTAGTCGGGCCTACAGTTAAAATAGCCTGCGTGTTCCGATTACGTCATAATTATACGAGTATCAACGGCCCTCTTGTACCTCATCAAAATACCCATATTTCATGTATTACTCTAAACAGGGAGTCATGTTGGCAAACAATTTGATCATGGGGGAATGATACCACAATCATGGGGGAGTGATACCACAATCATGGATACCACAATCATGCTTTTCACCCAACATTCACAAACTGCATTTTTCGGCAGCGGTCAATTGATAACAATCAGATGCAGGAATCCTAGCTTTCTCATCAGAGGTCAATTGTAGTACCTATTGCCCCAAGATAAATCAAATAACTCAGTACAGACCATAAATTGAATGTGGGACATTTTTGTTTGAATGGCATAGTGGATTGATGCAGTGGCTTTATCCGCTAGACAAAATTGAGAGGTCGCACAACACCAGGTTATAGTCCAACAGTTTTATTTGAAATCACAAGCTTTCGGAGCTATCGATTTGCTCCTTCCTCAGGTTCACCTGAGGAAGGAGCAAATCGATAGCTCCGAAAGCTTGTGATTTCAAATAAAACTGTTGGACTATAACCTGGTGTTGTGCGACCTCTCAATTTTGTCCACCCCAGTCCAACACCGGCATCTCCGCATCATGACCTTTATCCGCTAGGCCATTGTTTGGAAATGAAATATGAAACTTACATTGCACCCTTTCAACATTCGAGAAGGATGAGACTTGTATTAATGCTTAGCATCAAAAATATTAACAGATCCGTTTCACCCTGTAACCTCAAATACTCAATCCACATTGAGAACAGGTGAGATTTGTTTCTGGTTTTTGCCTTATAAGGTAATGTGAATAGAATTTGAATTGCAAATGTTCTGAAAAAGAATCTGGTTTTTTTTGTTGATCTAAAAATAGACAGCTACTGAAACTCAACGGGGGTCTTCCTTGTGCAGCCTGCGCTGTGACACGCATTTCTATTGATGTGCAGATTTGTGACGCAGCCTTGCTTCCGAGTCCAAAAAACCTGTTCGGTATTTTTGTGAGGAATGGCATATTTTATGATAACACCCGATATGCTTAACACTGAGCAGCTCTTTTATTAGTCACTAAAACCCGATTACAAATTCCTTTTTTCATTCAGGATGTTTGTGCTCCGCTATGGTGGGCAGAGCAATTTGTGAAAAGGTGATTCAAATTGCCAAATGTTTTTTGCTTGCTGAATCTAAAGGACTGTGAATTCAGATAGAATGCGCTAACCTAATTGCTGTGACGCTTCCATGGGCGTTTTAAGTTTCCCTCTGCAGAATGTAATTTTAATGCTAATAATTTTGAATGCTAATAATGTTTTAAAATTACGACAATTAGATTTTATGTCTCTGTTAATTATGCCTGAGCTGCAGAGAATTTCAGCACAAGTGGCAGGCTTATAGACTCCCCTTCCAACATTTTCCCTCATGATGGAATCATTTAAGAAGCAGCTGTATGCTGTTATGGGGGAACTGTAGGTACTTTCTGGATGAATGAGCTAGCATTAGCCGAATGGCCTTTAATTCTTATTTCTGTGTTGATCTTGTTATTAAGACATTCTGTATGAGTGAATTTCAGGCTCTGCTGAAATGTGGTACAGCTGTGGATTGTTGATTTGTTTTGCGCATATTTTCAGCTATTGGAATACTGCGAGTTCCACTTCAATACTTCAAATTTACTCCTTAACAACATGCTTCCTCTCTCCCCTGCCCCCTCCACTGACACCATCTATTTTTGTTTTCTTGGATTTCACGGAATCCAGCCAATCCATCCCCCCGGAGTCGGCCACTCGGCCCCTCGAGCCTGCTCCGCCATTCAATAAGATCATGGCCGATCCGATTACTCCACATTCCTGCCTACCCCCGACAACCTTTCACCCCCTTGCTAATCAAGAATCTATCTACCTCTGGCTTAAAAATATTCAAAGACTCTGCTTCCACCGCCCTCTGAGGAAGAGAGTTCCAAAGACTCACGACCCTCTGTGAGAAAAAAATTCTCCTCACCTCTGTCTTAAATGGGTGACCCCTTATTTTTAAACAGTGACCCCTAGTTCTAGATTCTCCCACAAGAGGCAACATCTAAACCAAAACTGTTCTAAAAAAAAGCTTCCAAAATGTATGGAATGTATTATGAATTTACCTACTAGATGAGTGAGTGCTGCATCGTGTTATTATGTTAAAGGCGCTATATAAATGCAAGTTGTTGTTGTAAGTAATGGCCTTTCATCTCTAAAAATCCAGCCCAGACTAATGAGATTAAAGTCCCCTTGTCTACTGGCTATAATGGTTTACAATAACAACAGGAAATGCTGGAAACACTCATCAGGTCAGGCAGCATCGTGGAGAGAGAAACAGAGTTATTGGGGCAGAAATTTGGGTCTCCACGGGTGAGTACGCGCTGTGTACTCACCCGTAGGGCCACCGGAAGTGCCGGTTTCGCGCATGCACTGCGCATGTACGGGAAACTGGAACTTCCGGTCTCGTGAAAGAAGGGGTTCGAGGGTCAACCGCGTGCGCGGGAGAGGCAGCGCGCATGCAGCGAACTTCCATTTTTTTTACAGGTTTTGGAGTGAGGGTAAGTATGGAGAAGCTGCGCGGGAAAAAAGGAGGCGCAAGGCCTGCTTTTAACAAGGTAAGTGGTGAATTAAATACAATTTAAACACTTTTTCAACAGGTTTATCTTTTTTACATACTTTAAAGAAAGGTAAGTTTATTTTTAGCACCGTTAAAAAGTGTAATTAATTTTTTCAAAAATTTAAATTTTTGTTTAAAGTAGTTAATTTATGTAATTTATAGTTATTTTAAAAATGTGATGTTTAAAAAAAATGTATTTGAAGTTTTAGTGAGGTTTTGGGGCCAATCTCTATTCATAGATTTGACAGGTCTTCCTGTCAAAATCTATGAATGGAGATTCCCTGCTCCGATTGGCTCGCCATGGCCCACGTGATCCCAGGGGACGCTTCGAACTAACTGCGCCCCTGGGATACGCAAGCACTGCGCGCCGGCAGCTGGAGGAGGCCCAGGAGCCGAAGTCCACGTGGGCCCGAAGCACAACGGCAGGCGCGGTAGGTAAGTACGCGCGCGATTCTTGCACCCGCGGGAAGCCGGAGAGCTGAATTTCTGGCCCAATGTTTCGGGTCGATGACCCTTCATCAGAACAGATCTGACCTGAAACGTTAACTCTGTTTCTCTCTCCACGGATGCTGCCTGACCTGCTGAGTGTTTCCAGCATTTTCTGTTGTTATTTCAGATTTCCAGCATCTGCAGTATTTTGCTATTGTATTAATGATTTACAAAGTATTTACAGCATAGTAACAGGCCATTCAGATCAACAGGTCCATGCCAGTGTTTATGCTCCATATGAACCTCCTCCCACCCTTCTTCATCTAACCCCATGAACATATCCTTCTCTTCCTTTCTTCCTCATGCGCTTATCTAGCTTCCACTTAAATGCCTCTATGTTAGTCGCCTCAACTACTCCTTGTGGTAGCGAGTTCCACATTCTAACCACTCTCTAGGTGAAGAAGTTTCTCCTGAATTCCCTATTGGATTTATTAGTGACTATCTGATATTTATGGCCCCTTGTTCTGGTCTCGCCCGCAAGTGGAAACGCCTTCTCTACGTCTACCCTATCGAACCCTTTCATAATTTTAAAGACCTCCTATCAGGTCACCCCTCAGTCTTCTCCTTTCTAGAGAATAGAGCCCCAAACTGTTCAATCTTTCCTGATCGGTATAACCTCTCAGTTCTGGTATCATTCTAGTAAATCTTTTTTGCATCTTCTCCAGTGCCTCTATGTCCTTTTTATAATATGGAGACCAGAATTGTGCACAGTGTTCCATGTCTGGTCTAACCAAGGTTCGATACAAAGTTTAACATAACTTCTCTGTTTTTCAATTCTATCCCTCTAGAAATGAACCCCAGGGCTTTGTTTGCTTTTTTTTTTACGGTCTTATTAACCTGCGTCGCTACTTTTAGTGATTTGTGTATCCTCACCCCCAGATCCTTCTGTTCCTCTACCCCATTTAGACATTTTGGCCTGGATTTTCTCAGCGGTGTCGGGATGGTGGCGGGATAGCTGGCTGCCAGGTTCCGGTCCCGCTCTCGGCTGGAGCCGCTCTGGCAAAGTGATTTTCCCTTGATTGGCCAATTAACAGGAAGCCGGTCTGATGACGTCATTTGATGACGTGTCGTCAGCCGGTTTCCTAAAGGGGTCATGTCCACATTGATTTTGACATTTGTTCTGTCAGTGTTCTGCAGCATTGAGGTGCTGCAAACACTGACAAGCACTGCACGGAGGTGGACGGTTGCACCCAAGCTCTCCAGTTACTCCTTCCATATGCTTATGGAGGGAGGCACAGCACGTAGGGAGGTTCTCTTCCCTTCCAAGGGCGGAAGAGACCTCCCCAGGACACCAACGCAGCCTGGTTGCACATTGCACAGGGGGGCAAAAGCAGGGATGTCGTGAGGAGTCCCTGGCTACAGTGGTGCCAACGTTTCAATGATCTCAGTGGATCATGAAACATTAGTACAAAGCCACACTCAAACATACCCTGCTGTGCCACTCAACACATCCTCATCACTCTGCCTCCCTACCCTACTCCTGCACATCATTACTCACACCAACTTACCTTGCACCTCCACCCAGCCCTCTCTATCTACATTATCACTTCCCCATCTCACTAGCCACCCCTCACCCTCACCCTCATCTTACTGCAAGCTAACAACACACAAGGGTAGGCACTTGAGAGGTTTAGCAAATGTCCATGTGAAGTTTCTGGTAATGTGTTGTCATACAGTGAAATCTATATTTTCAACACTGCCCCTTATTGGACAGATTTGTGCGCATCTTGAGAAGTGTCTTACTGAGTTCCCGTGAATGTTGAAACATAACTCCACCACCCCCGCCCCCCCCCACCCCACCGCTATAGTGATGAGTGTGCATGGAATGGCTTGGACATTAAAGGGATGCTTCATGGTGCTGGTGTGGGATGGTCAACCTGGCGCATCATGTGGCAGCCAGGGTTTACAGCGTCAAGTGAAATAAATCTGGCCATGGTGATGCCATCGCTGGCCTCCCGGGCATAAATGTTGTCAGGAGCTGATGCCCTGTGACCTGTGCAGCATCAGGTGATGGCGGAGAAGGTTGGTGATGAGGTTGGTGCTGTTGGTGTGCCTGGTGATCGTGGAAGGATTCGGAGGACGAAGGGGTGATTGTTTCATTGGCTCCGATGTTGCTGCAATAGTTGGCAGCTGCAGGTGAGATGACAGAAGCGATCTGTCAATGGTGAGAGAGGTTCTCTCAATGAGGTGGCACTGGACATACAGTTGCCTCTAAACACTTGTAAGCTAAAGAAATCTCTATATGTCTTACAAATGAAGTAACCAACAGTTTCTGCACTCTGAAACTGACCATCTGCAACATGGCATCCTTTACACCACTTCAGCAGCTGTCAGCTTATCAGAAACATCAGAGCAGACTCCACTCACGACAAGGTGAGCTGGCGTGTTACCCGCAGGTAACCCGTGGGGGAGCACCTAAAATTGGAAGGAAGCCTCAAAATACCATTAAATTGGCTGTTAAGAAGCCATTTAATGATCTCAATTCTCTCCCCCGCCGCTTGGTGTCGGGTCAGTTCTCCGCTGACAGACCCGACACCTGGGAGACTCCTGTGGAGGCGGGTTTCCTACCTGCTGTCAATCTTTGCTATTTTGACAGCGGACCCGCCTCCAAACACGCCCTCTCAGCACCGGCAAAATCCAGCCCTTCTTTTCCAAGGAGTATGTGGCCTCCTTATGCTTCCTACCAAAATGTCCAACCTCACACTTATCTCTATTGAGTCTGGGCAATCCAGTTGCTAATACATTCTGAAATTTACATAAGACCATAAGAAATAGGAGCAGGAGTAGGCCATTCTGTCATTCAATAAGATCATGGCTGATCTGATCTTGGCCTCAACTCCACTTTCCTGCCTGTTCCCCATAACCCTTGACTCCCCTGTAGCTCAAATATCTGTCTATCTCAGCCTTGAATATATTCACTGACTCCGCCTCCACAGCCCTCTGGGGTAGAGAATTCCAAAGGTTCACGACCCTCTGAGAGAAGAAATTCCTCCTCGTCTCCGTCTTAAAAGGGTGACCCCTTATCCTGAAACTATGCCCCCTAGTTCTAAATTTCCCTACGAGGTGAAACATCCTCTCTGCATCTATCCTGTCAAGTCCCCTCAGAATCTTATGTTTCAATAAGATCGCCTCTCATTCTTCTAAACTCCAATGAGTATAGGCCCAACCTGCTCAACCTTTCTTCATAAGACAACTCCTTCATCTCAGGAATCAACCTAGTGAACCTTCTCTGAACTGCCTCCAATGCAAGTATATCCCTCCTTAAATAAGGAGACCAAAACTGTACGCAGTACTCCAGGTGTGGTCTCACCAACGCCCTGTACAGTTGTAGCAAGACTTCCCTACTTTTATACTCCATTCCCCTTTACAATAAAGGTCAACATTCCATTTGCCTTCCTAATTACTTGCTGTACCTGCATGCCAACTTTTTGTGTTTCATGTACGAGGACACCCAGATCCCTCTATCGCAGCATTCTGTAGTCTCTCTCCATTTAAATAATATTTTGCTTTTCTATTCTTCCTACCAAAGTGGATAACCTTACATTTTCCCACCTTATACTCCATCTGCCAAATTGTTGCCCACTCACTTAGTCTATCTATATCCCTTTGCAGACTCTTTGGGGGGAATTTTGCCGGCGCTCAGGGGGCGGGTTTGGAGGCGGGACACCGGAACCCCGCTGTCAACCCGCCTCCAATCAATCTTCCCAGGTGTCGGGTCCCCGATTTGCGCATGGACCCGACACCTCGCGGCGGGAAGAGGATTATAGGCACTTAACTGCTTGTTAACAGGTTGTTAACAGGCAGTTAAGAGGCTTTTTGCAATTTTGACACATCTACTGTGGGCTTCCCGACATCCGGACACCACGCCAGGTACGTGTGGCGTGCTGTGGATCTGCTGTAATGTTTGTGCATTGATGACAGCTGCAGAAGTAGTGTGAAGGATCCAATGGGACACTGGTGAGTTTCAGAGGTAGGGAAATGTTGGGAAATCATTTTTAATTTGTTTAGACTTTTCTGTAGGTGACAAGTTTGGAATTGTTTGTGTAGTCCCACCTCATTGGGAGAACCTCTCTCACCAGTGACAGATCGCTTCTGTAACCTCATCTGCAGCTGCCATCTGTTCTAGCCTAAGGAGAGAGTCACTGGAGAGCCTGGGTGCAAGGGCTCACCTTTGTACAGTGATTGTCTGTGTTTGCAGCACCTCAATGCTGTCAAACACTGAAAAATCAGCTGTCAAAAAAAATTGTGCGTGGCCCCTTTAAGAAAACCGGCAGATGACACATCATCAACTGACGTCATCTGACACCGGCTTCCTCTTAATTGGCCGGCAAGCCCGCAGGGTGGGCTTAACAAGGCCAATTGACACAAAATCGTGTCTGTGCATCTGACGTCGTTGGGGGCGGGATCGGAACCCGGAAGGCAGCTGTCCCGCCCCCAAGCTGCATCGAGAGGAAAAATCGCGGCCTTTGTGTCCTCCTCACAACTTGCTTCCCCACCTATCTTTGTATTGTCAGCAAATTTGGCTACAGTACGCTTGGTCGCTTCATCTAAGTCATTAATATAGATTGTAAATAATTGAGGCCCCAGCACTGATCCCTGTGGCACCCCGCTAGTTACCGTGTGCCAACCTGAAAATGACCCATTTATCCCGACTCTCTATTTTCTGTTAGTTAGCCAATCCTTTATCCATGCTAATATATTATCCCCAACACCGTGAACTCTTATCTTGTGCTGTAACCTTTTATGTGGCACCTTGTCGAATGCCTTTTGGAAATTCAAATACACGACATCTACTGGTTCCCCTTTGACCCACCCTACTTGTTACATCCTCAAAGAACTCTAGTAAATTTGTCAAACACCATTCCCCTTTCATAAAACTATGTTGACTCTGCTTGATTGTATTATGATTTTCTAAATGTCCTGCTACTACTCCCTTAATAATGAATTCCAACATTTTCCCAATGACAGATGTTAGGCTAACCGATTATTTCATCGATTATTCCATGATAACTAAAAAAAAAAGCCCTTAGTTTCAAGTATCTCACTTTGAGCCATTTTCTGATCTACATATTGTACAAAAGTTGCTGTAGGCTTATTCTATGGCATGTATTTAAACACCTCTGCTAGTATGTGTCACTGTAAGGAGCACAATAGAATAGGTTCGAAGATATGATAAAGTAAACAATGCCTAAAATTCTATGTGGCATGTTTCTACTTCCCACACCATCCATCCTATGGCCTCTCTGAGAGAGATTGTCAATTTAGTACAAAATATAATTGTAGTAGGTGGTCTGGATTAACCTATTCTGTACCATTTACTATCTTATATACCTCTCACCTCTCAGACACCTCCTTTTCAAGTTCAAAAGCACAAAGCTAGCCTCATAACTCAAACCCCTGACACTAGAGATCAGCCTCCTTGCTCTGCTCTGCGTTGTCTCCAGTGCTTGAATGTCCTCCTTGTTTCACAGCGACCATAAATGGACAAGTACTCAAGATGCGGTCTGACCAGAGCACGGTACAATTCGATCACAACTTCGTCTGACTTGCATTTTACTGTTTTGGCTATGTAGTTCAACATTCTAACATTCTTCTGGCTTTGTTGATTGCTGCTTTGTGCTGGTTGGACATGTTGAGCGTTTAGTCTACTAATAAAAGAAAGAAAGGACTCGTATTTCTATAGTGCCTTTCACGACCTCGGGATGTATTTCTTGGTCTCTTTCAACTTCATCCTTAGCTATTCAGCACCATTCATGTTGCCAATTTTTACTTCCTATATACAACACTTTACAATTGTCTGTATTAAATTTCATCTGCCATTGTTTGTCCCACTGACATATTTTGTTTCGCTCATTCTGTAATTTCTGGGCTGCCTCCTTCAATTCCGCTGCCCCTTCTAGTTTAGTAACATCTGCAAATTTAATCAATTTGCAGTGAGTTTCAGAATCCAAAAGGGTAATTTTAATCTAACCTACCCAGCGGAAACCTGGCCAGATTGGGTCGGCCGTCCGTTTTACAGCCCGCTCGATTTTACTCTCCATTGACTTCACGGGCAGCCACTCTGTCTCCTTCAGTTTCCCGCCGGGCAAAATAGGTGAAAATGAGCTCCGATATCATCAATGTAAATTAGAAACAACAGGGGTCCCAACACTGAGCCCTGAGTCACCACACTCAGTACTTCCTCCCGCCGTGACATTAGCCCTCTAACCAGTGCCCGTTGTGTTCTACCCTTCAGCCAATTTCTTATTAATACCCAAGTTTTGTTTTGTATCCCCACAGCTTTGACTTTAAATAGAAATCTTAAGTGTGGAATTTCATTATATGCCTTTTGGAAGTAAGGTTTACCATAGTTGACTTGGGCTGTCATTTCCTCAATGAAATCAATGAGATTGGTCAGACAAAATCTTCCCCGTCTAAAACCAGGGAACAATTAATTGTTGTGCTACCAGCCCCGCTATAACCGACACATTGGGCTGGATTTTGATACTGGGGCGGGTTGGGGTCGTGTCATCCGCATTTCGTGTTATCCACCCGACTGCGATTGGATGTGGGAGATTGATGCAATTTTCACTTAATTGGGCAATTGAGTTCCAGCATGTGGGAACCCATGAACCAATTAGTGGTTTCAGTCTGAAAGTCGCCTCTGATGATGTCATCATTGCAGGTCAGAGACTGCCTGGTCTCAGAGACTGCCTGGCCTTTGCTGTGAGAGGACCTGGATGTAAAATGAGCAGCATCTGAGAGAGAGAGAGAGAGAGAGAGAGAGAGAAAGAGAGAATTTTTTTTGCAACCAAGTCCTCCCAGGCAGTCTCTGAAGACATTCAATGCAGCAGCATCAGAGGTGACTTTCAGACCTAATACTACTACTACCTTCATCACAATACTACTACTACCTTCATCACATCTCCGTTGTAATAGTGGACCTGCAGCTGATAGTCAGCTATCCACTTGTGCTCCCGCCAGGTTTCACTGGCGTGTTTCACATCAGGCATACTTTACGTCGGAAAAGGGTTAAACTAGCTAAAACGTTTCAAAATAGCATTACAGAGCCAATTTAGGGCTTGTTAAGGGCTTTAATGGCCTCTCCCGCCTCTTGGAGGCGGGAGGGAGTCGGGAACCCCGCGACCCATTTTGTCAAAATTGCGTGGAGGTGGAATGGAGTCGGGATGGGGTCGGGACCCCCGAATCTGCAACTTTAACCCCCCACACGCCTCCAAACCCGACTCCACGGGTCATTGAAAATCCAGCCCATTGAATCTGAGTTCAGCCAGGACTAGAATCTGCAACATGTGCAGTGTGGGGGAAAAAAAGAATAGTGAATGTATAGCAGGGAATTTCAAAATGATAATATAATCTCAGGGCTCAGATGATAACTGAGATTGGGAACTTGAAGCTTGAGTTTTTTATCCAAATGGAGACTGTGGCCGAGATTTCCCGGGGGGTCAGTGGGTGCGATCGGTGGTGGGTAGGGTGGGAAAGTGTGTTTTTCCCCAGCGGGTCGGGACCCCGCTGTGAACCCACAGCCACGCGCCTTTCCCCGATGTCGGGTCTGTCAGCGCTGAGCAGACCCAACACGCAGCAGCGGGGCACCCAATTCAGGTAATTATGACCTTGTTTAGAGATCATTAAGAATACATTTGAGCTCACCTTTTGATTTTACGTGCTCGCCCACGGGGTCCTCGCTGCTCGGGGATCACGTCTGTTAAGCTGAGGCAGGAGTTCAGTGGCCATTGAATCAGCTGTTGAGTTGACAGCTTCAAATGTAAAGTAAAAGCTCCCACCTTACAGAGATATCTTCCCTCAGACACAAGCTTTTCCTCACTGCATTTCCACAACAGATTCACCATGCTGCAAGTCTTTACACAAGTTTCCATCCAATCTGACCTCATTACCTCTATCACCATTGACAGATCGCTTCTGTCATCAACACCAGCCGCACCAACAACAGCACCAACCTTCTCTGCAATCAACTGATGCTGCACAGGACGCAGGGCATCAGCACCCGAGCACATTGCTGCCCGGGAGGCCAGGGATGGCCTCACCATGGCCAGATTTACTTCACTTGATGCTGTACACCCTGGCTGCCACATGATGCGCCAACCCACACCAACAACATAAAGCATCCCTACAATGCCCAAGCCATTCCTTTCACACTCACCACCATTGCAGGGGGGTACCGTTATGCCACACCACTCACTGCAACTCACAAAGCCACTTCCAAAGGTGAACACAAATCTGTCCAAGAAGGCAAAGTGTTGAAAATAACGGTTTCAATGTTTGACACCACATTAACAGAAATTTTACATGAACATTGCATAAAACACCCAAGTGCCTACCCTTGTGTGTTTTAGCTGGTATGATTGGACTAGGATGAGGGTGAGTGTGAGGGGTGACTAGTGAGATGGGAAGTGATAATATAGATAGAGAGGGATGGATGGAAGTGCAAGGTAAGTTGGTGTGAGTAAGGATGTGCAGGAGTAGGGTAGGGAAGGCAGAGTGATGGGGATGTGATGAGTGGCACAGCAGGATGAGGTTGAGTGTGGCTTTGTACTAATGTTTCGTGATCTACTGAGATCATTGAAACGTTTGCGGAACTGCACCCAGGTCCTCCTGACGACATCCCTGCTTGTGCCCTCCTCTGCAATGTGCAACCAGGCTGTGTTGATCTCCTGGGGAAGTCTCTTCCACCCATGGGAAGGGAAGAGGACCTCCCTGCGTGCTGGGACTCCCTCCATAAGCATATGGAGGGAGTCATGGGAGAACCTGGGTGCAGCCCTGCACCTCTGAGCAGTGCTTGCCAGTGTTTGCAGCAACTCAATGCTGTAGAACACTGACAGCACAACTGTCAAAGTAAATTTGGACTTGGTCCCTTGAAGGAAACCAGCAGATGACGCGTCATCAAATGATGTCACCGGACCCGCTTCCTCCAATTGGCCGGGAAACACGCTGGGCGGGCTTAACAAGCCCATCAAGGGAAATTCATTTCACAGAGTGGGCTGGAGCCAGCAGCGGGGTCGGGACCCGCCACCAACGTCACCCGCCACGGACCCGCCGAGGTCAGCAAAATCGCGGCCTGTGTTACTGCTTTTCAACATACCTTGCATTTTTTAATAAGGTATCCAAAGTTTTGTAAATTCCCTGTAATCTGTTCAGTTCTTTTAGCTCCATCTGAGTTAGCATCAACAGGTGCATGTTATAAGCATTGTGCCATAAAAAATGTATGATATCAACCATATGATTAGTTAGATTGGTAATAAATGGTTACTGTTTATTAATTTGCTTTGGTATTCCCAGTTTGGGGAAAACTGTCAGAAATGACTATCTTTAGCAATAAGTTAGGTAATCTTTAGAGAGGTGATCTCCTCCTATGATGGTAAAATTGGTATCATAAATATCTTTTTGGGACTATAGTTGGAAGGTGAAGTACTCACAGGTGGACTCTTTTTATAGAGTTGCTTTTAAGAAGTTTTGCTGCAACTCCCCCAATGGCCTAGTGAGCACTGCTCTGCGTAGCATTAAACCAAGTTATTAGGTTTTATCCTCACTCTATGCTGAGTTAACTCATTTCAGCCAAGGCAGAAATTGTGGCACCAGCACCCTTGGGCTAGGGTGTAGAAAAATCAGTTTGGATTGCTGCTCGTGAACAGATCAATCCTGTCTGAAAAGTGCATATGTGTAGGTGTTGAGTGAGGATAGGTATGCGCTCCATAATTGAATAACTTGCGGGCATTCAGAGCTGTATTTTCCTCTACTGTATCACTCGTGATGTAGCAGAAAAAATGGGGAAGTAGGGCAACTGCCAAATCCTTATCCTGTGTCAGTCCTTTGAGATGTTTTCCTCCCACCAGCAGGGATCTCGGCTGCTTGCCCCTTGACTGCTCTGCTGGATTAAAATGATTGCATGATGGGGCCTGGGCGAGGGAACCCTGATAATTTCCCTCCCTTCCTGCTACTGTACCACCGACCCACAGTAAGAACAGGTGATACTTATTCTGAACTGACAAGAAGATTGAGGAAGCCAACAAAGGAGATCAAGCTCCTGGTCCTGGCTCGCTCTCCCTCTCCTATACCCTCCTAATGCCGGCTGCCCCCATGTTGGTGCATGCGGAGCCATTTGCGCAGTTTCTTTTCATCTTCAGGAGATTTATGCCCTGTTTAACTGAAGCTCCTCCCCATTGGATTTACCAGCTGTGTAATGGGGGCCCGCTCTGTACGTATAATTGACCTTGACCCAGGAATGTGGGTTGGAGGCACAACAGGGTTGGGGTGGACCGTGGCAGGTGTAAGTCCTGACTAACCCACCTCCAGCAGTGATGCCGCCCCAGCACTCACTGTCTAAGCACAGACATGTAGAATGACCACTTGGGGCGCGTACAGGAGGGATGCCAGTGCCTGCGGAATTGTAACCTCAGCAAGAGTCAACACTTTCAGAGGAGAATGGAAGAAAATTGGAGACAGTTGGCAAAATAAAACTCTCATGGATTTATTGCTTTTTACCACTATAGTACTGCATTTTCAAGTACTAACTATGCACTTGCAGAGGAACGCATTGTTGATACACCACACGGAACCAGACTTTCTTGGAACATTTTTTCAGAAGGTGCCTGCAGCATACTGGTGATGTCAGCACTTTATTGATAGGTTGCACCTCTTATAAAAATACTCTTCTCATTAATTTTAAATGCTGCTGCTTTCCCTTAACAAACATGTCTTTTGTGATACTGGTGCAGAGAATTTTCTCGAGTCTGAGCTAGCAAAATATATGCTGCAGTAGCTCTAAATGTACAGAGAAAGATAAAAGAAAGAAATGCTTGTATTTATTTAATGCTTTCAAAAACCGAATGAACTTCTTGAAGTGCTGTTAGTATTGTTATGAAGGCAAACATACCAGCCTGCTTTATATGTTCAAGTCCTAGGGGTGGGGCTTGAACCTTAATGCAGAAGTCTTACCAACTGAGCTAGCTATTACCTGACCAGTCCCAATTAAGTTTACAAGTTAAACTTCAATATCTATAATATATTAAAAAATCTTATGTCTGCATGCACTTCCTATCTGCAGCACTTTACTTCCTGCCGTCATGTTATTGTCACACTTTTTCATCAACTTTTTCCATCAGAAATTCCTATATCCACATTTATTATGGGCTTTCCTTTTGTAAATTTATCTGATTGGGTAATTTGACCACAGGGTTCGCAGAATTCTTTCAAAAAGCTTTCTGAATTTTTTTTACTGCCACTTTTTCGTCAATAACTGAAATTTCTAGGGGGTGCAATTGGTCCTCAGCGATAGTGAAAAATGTGTCATGGCGAATCCACAGGCCGTTTTACACCCCGATGTCCTTCTCCATTGATGAGTGTTAAAAAAAAATTCAAATTCAGAACAAGATCCCATGACACCATTTATAGAAGATATGGCCAGTTCTTCCAGTATCCCACCAATACCATTAAAAAAAAACAGATTTTCTGATCCTTCATCTGGTTATTTGTGGGACCTTGCTGTGCATAAATTGATTGCTCTGTGTGCCTACAATGACAATGGTAACTACTCTTCAAAAATAGTTCATTGGCTGTGAAATGCTTTGGGACGTCCTGAGGATGTGAAAGGAGCTATATAAATGCAAGTTCTTTCTTTTTATCACCCGTGCCTGATTAGCGATGGCTTTCTGCAGGTTGGGATTGTGCCCTGAAGCTGACCTTTTGTTGCACCAGCAGAACAGTTGTCTCAAGTGGTTGGAAATTGAAGGAGGAGATGAACAGTGATACACGTGCACAACCTATATGCCAACCTGGGTATTAGTAAGTGATAACAACAGAAAACGCTGGAAAAACTCAGCAGGCCAGGCAGCATCCGTGGAGAGAGAAACAGAGTTAACGTTTCAGGTCTGGGACCCTTCGTCAGAACTGACGAAAGGTCATCGACCTGAAACGTTAACTCTGTTTCTCTCTCCACGGATGCTGCCTGGCCTGCTGAGTTTTTCCAGCGTTTTCTGTTGTTATTTCGGATTTCCAACATCCGCAGTATTTTGCTATCGTATTAGTAAGTGATGGTGTGTCATAGAATCATAGAATGGTTACAGCACAGAAGGAGGCCATTCAGCCCGTCAAGCCCGTGCCAGCTCTCTGCAAGAGCACTTCAGCTAGTCCCACTCCCCCGCCCTTTCCCCGTAGCCCTGCAATTTTTTTTCCTTCAGGTACTTATCCAATTCCCTTTTGAAAGCTGTGATTGAATCTGCCTCCACCACCCTTTCAGGCAGTGCATTCCAGATCCTCACCACTCGCTGTGTAAAAAAGTTTTTCCTCAAGTCGCCTTTGGTTCTTTTGCTAATCACCTTAAATCTGTGTCCTTTGGTTCTCAGCCCTTCCATCAATGGGAACAGTTTCTCTCTATCTACTCTGTCTAGACCCCTAATGATTTTGAACACTTCTATCAAATCTCCTCTCAACCTTCTCTACTCTAAGGAGAACAACCCCAGCTTCTCCAGTCTATCCACGTAGCTGAAGTCCCTCATCCCTGGAGCCATTCTTGTAATTCTTTTCTGCACCCTCTCTAAGGCCTTCACATCCTTCCTAAAGTGTGGTGCCCAGAATTGGACACAATACTCCAGTTGAGGCCGAACCAGTATTTTATAAAGGATCATCATAACTTCCTTGCTTTTGTACTCTCTGCCTCTATTTATGAAGCCCAGGATCCCATATGCTTTTTTAACCGCTTTCTCAACCTGCCTTGCCACCTTCAATGATTTGTGCACATATACCCCCAGGTCTCTCTGTTCATGCACCCCCTTTAGGATTGTACCCTTTAGTTTCCCACATTACAACAGTGACTCCACCTCAAAAATACTTCATTGGCTGTAAAGCACTTTGAGACGTCCAGTGGTCGTGAAAGTTACCATATAAACGCAAGTCTTTCTTTCTTTCTTTCTTTCTTTTCTATTGCCTCTCCTCGTTCTTCCGACCAAAATGTATCACTTCGCACTTTTCTGCTTTAAATTTCATCTGCCACGTGTCCGCCCATTCCACCAGCCTGTCTAGGTCCACTTGAAGTCTATCACTATCCTCCTCACTGTTCACTATACTTCCAAGTTTTGTGTCATCTGCAAATTTTGAAATCGTGCCCTGTACTCCCAAGCACAAGTCATTAATATATAGCACGGGAATGGTAGCATAGTGCTTATGTTACTGGACTAGTAATCCAGAGGCCTGGACTAATGATCCGGAGATGTGAGTTCAAATCAGCACCAGAGCAGCTGGGGAATTTAAATTCAGTTAATTATATAAATCTGGAATAAAAAGCTAGTATCAGTAATGGTGACCATGAAACTATCGGATTGTCATAAAAACCCATCTGCTTCACTAATGTCATTTAGGGAAGGAAACCTGCCGTCCTTACCTGACTCCAGACCCACAGCAATGTGGTTGACTCTTAACTACCCTCTGAAATGGCCACTCAGTTGTAACAAACAGCTATGAAACACAATATTAAGAATGAAACCGGATGGACCACCTGGCACTGACAATGGCACACCCAGCCCAGTCGACCTGGCAAAGTCCTCCTCACCAAAATTGGGAGAGCTGTCCCACAGACTCGTCAAGCAACAACCTGACATAGTCATACTCACAGAATCATAGCTTTCAGCCAATGTCCCAGACTCCTCCTTCACCATCCCTGGGTATGTACTGTTTCACCGGCAGGACAGACCCACCAGGGGTGGTAGCACAGTGGTATACAGTCGGAAGGGAGTGGCCCTGGGAGTCCTCAACATTGACGCTGGACCCCATGCAGGTCAAGCATAGGCAAGGAAACTTCCTGCTGATTACCACCTACCGCCCTCCCTCAGCTGATGAATCAATACTCCTCCATGTTGAACACCACTTGGAAGAAGCACTGAGAGTAGCAAGGGCACAGAATGTACTCTGGGTGGGGGACTTCAATGTCCTTCGCCAAGAGTGGCTTGGTAGCACCACTACTGACCAAGCTGGTCGAGTCCTGAAGGACATAGCTGTCAGTCTGGGCCTGCGACATGTGGTGAGAGAACCAACACGAGGGAAAAACCTACTTGACCTCGTCCTCACCAATCTACCTGTCCATGACAGTATTGGTAGCAGTGACCACCGCACAGCCATTGTGGAGATGAAGTCCTGTCATCACACTGAGGACACCCTCCATCGTGTTGTGTGGCACTACCACCGTGCTAAATGGGATAGATTCATAACAGATCTAGCAGCTCAAAACTGCCCATGAGCAGCAGAATTGTATTCCACCACAATCTGTAACCTCATGGCTTGGCATATCCCTCACTCTACCATTAACATCAAGCCAGGCAACCAACCCTGGCTCAATGAGGAGTGTACAGGAGCAGCACCAGGCATACCTAAAAAAAAAAATGAGGTGCCAACCTGGGGAAGCTGCAACATAGGACTACATGCATGCTAAAAAGCGGAAGCAGCATGCTATAGACAGGGCTAAGCGATCCCACAATCAACAGATCAGATCAAAGCTCTGCAGTCCTGCCACATCCAGTCATGAATGGTGGTGGACCATTAAACAATTAACGGGAGGGGAGGAGGAGGCTCTATTAATATCCCCATCCTCAATGATGGTGGAGCCCAGCACGTGAGTGCAAAAGACAAGGCTGAAGCGTTTGGAAACAACTTCAGCCAGAAGTGTTGAGTGGATGATTCATATCGGCCTCCTCCTGAGGTCCCCACCATCACAGAAGCCAGTCTTCAGCCAATTCGAATCACTCCACGTGATATCAAAAAATGGCTGAGCGCACTGGATACAGCAAAGGCTGTGGGCCCCGACAACATCCCGGCTGTCGTGCTGAAGACTTGTGCTCCAGAACTAGCTGCGCCTCTAGCCAAGCTGTTCCAGTACAGCTATAACACTGGCATATATCCGACAATGTGGAAAACTGCCCAGGTATGTCCTGTCCACAAAAAGCAGGACAAATCCAATCCAGCCAATTACCGTCCCATAAGTCTCCTCTCAATCATCAGCAAATTGATGGAGGGTGTCGTCAACAGTGCTATCAAGCGGCACTTACTCACAAATAACCTGCTCACTGATGCCCAGTTTGGGTTCCGCCAGGACCACTCAGCTCCAGACCTCATTACAGCCTTGGTCCAAACATGGACAAAAGAGCTGAAATCCAGAGGTGAGGTGAGAGTGACTGCCCTTGACATCAAGGCAGCATTTGACCGAATGTGGCATCAAGGAGCCCTAGTAAAACTGAAGTCAATGGGAATTGGGGGGAAAACTCTCTACTGGCTAGCACAAAGGAAGATGGTTGTGGTGGTTGGAGGTCAATTATCACAGCCCCAGGACATCGCTGCAGGAGTTCCTCAGGGCAGTGTCCTAGGCCCAACCATCTTCAGCTGCTTCATCAATGACCTTCTCTCCATCATAAGGTCAGAAGTGGGGATGTTCACTGATGATTGCACAGTGTTCAATGCCATTCGCAACTCCTCAGACAATGAAGCAGTCCTTGCCCGCATGCAGCAAGACCTGGACGACATTCAGGCTTGGGCTGATAAGTGGCAGGTAACATTCGTGCCACAGAAGTGCCAGGCAATGACTATCTCCAACAAGCGAACGTCTAACCACCGTCCCTTGACATTCAACGGCATTACCATTGCTGAATCCCCCACCATCAATATCCTGGGGGTCACCATTGACCAGAAACTTAACTGGACCAACCACATAAATACTGTGGCAACAAGAGCAGGTCAGAGGCTAGGTATTCTGCGGCGAGTGTCTCACCTCCTGACTCCCCAAAGCCTTTCCACCATATATAAGGCACAAGTCAGGAGTGTGATGGAATATTCTTCACTTGCCTGGATGAGTGCAGCTCCAACAACACTCAAGAAGCTCGACACCATCCAAGACAAAGCAGCCCGTTTGATTGGCACCCCATTCACCACCTTAAACATTCACTCCCTCCACCACTGGCGTACCGTGGCTGCAATGTGTACCATCTACAAGATGCACTGCAGCAACTCGCCAAGGCTTCTTCAGCAGCACCTCCGAAACCCATGACCTCTTCCACCTAGAAGGACAAGGGCAGCAGGTGCATGGGAACACCACCACCTCCCAAGTTCCCCTCCAAGTCACACACCATCCAGACTTAGAAGTATATCGCCGTTCCTTCATCATCACTGGGTCAAAATCCTGGAACTCCCTCCCTAACAGCACTATGGGAGTACCTTCACCACACGGACTGCAGTGGTTCAAGAAGGCAGCTCACCACCACCTTCTCAAGGGCAACTAGGGATGGGCAATAAATGCTGGCCTTGCCAGCGACGCCCACATCCCATGAACGAATAAAAAAATATATACATATCAAGAAAAGCAGTGGTCCTAGTTCTGACCCCTGGGGAACACCACTGTGTACCTTCCTCCAGTCCAATAAACAACCGTTCACCACTACTCTCTGTTTCCTGTCACTTAGCCAATTTCGTATCCATGCTGCCACTCACCCTTTTATTCCACGGGCTTCAACTTTGCTCGCAGGCCTATTATGTGGCACTTTATCAAACGCCTTTTGGAAGTTCATGTACACCACATCAACCGTATCACCCTCATCAACCCTCTCTGTTACCTCATCAAAAAACTCAATCAAGTTATTTAAACATGATTTGCCTTTAACAAATCCATGCTGGCTTTCCTTAATTAATCCACACTTGTCCAAGTGACAGTTAATTTTGTCCCAGATTATCGTTTCTAAAAGCTTCTACATTACCGAGGTTAAACTGACTGGCCTGTAGTTGCTGGGTTTATCCTTGCACCATTTTTTGAACAAGGGTGTAACATTTGCATTTCTCCAGTTCTCTGGCACCACCCCCGTATCCAAGGAGGATTGGAAGATTATGGCCAGTACCTCCGCAATTTCCACCTTTACTTCCCTCAGCATCCTAGGATGCATCCCATCCAGTCCTGGTGACTTATCTACTTTAAGTACAGCCAGCCTTTCTAGTACCTACTCTTTATCAATTTGTATCCCATCCAGAATTTCAACTACCTCCTCTTACACTATGACTTTGGCAGCATCTTCTTCCTTGGTGAAGACAGATGCAAAGTACTCATTTAGTATCTGAGCCATGTCCTCTGCCTCCATGCGTAGGTCTCCATTTTGGTCCCTAATCGGTCCCACCCCTTCTCTTACTACCCGTTTACTATTTATATGACTATAGAAGACTTTTCGATTCCCTTTTATGTTGGCTGCCAATCTATTCTCATACTCTCTCTTTTGCCCCTCTTATTTCCTTTTTCACTTCCCCTCTGAACTTTCTATATTCAGCCTGGTTCTCACTTGTATTCTCAACCTGACTTCTGTCATACACCCACTTTTTCTTCTTTATCTTACTCTCTATCTCTTTCGTCATCCAGGGAGCTCTGACTTTAGTTGCCCGACCTTTCTCCCTCGTGGGAATGTACCTCGACTGTACCCAAACCATCTCCTCTTTAAAAGCAGCCCATTGTTCGATTACAGTTTTGCCTGCCACTCTTTGATTCCAATTTACCTGGGCCAGATTCATTCTCAACCCACTGAAATTGGCCTTCCTCCAATTAAGTATTTTTACTCTAGATTGCTCCCTGTCCTTTTCCATAGCTAGTCTAAACCTTATGATACTGTTACAATAGCAAAATACTGTGGATGCTGGAAATCCGAAATAACAACAGAAAACGCTGGAAAAACTCAGCAGGCCAGGCAGCATCCGTGGAGAGAGAAAGAGAGTTAACGTTTCAGGTCGATGACCTTTCATCAGAAATATGATACTGTGATCACTATTCCTAAATGTTCCCCTACTGACACTTGATCCACTTGACCCACCTCATTCCCCAGAACCAGATCGAGCAATCCCTCCTTCCTCGTTGGGCCGGAAACGTACTGATCAAGAAAGTTCTCCTGAACACACTTCAGAAATTCTTCCCCCTCTCTGCCCTTTACACTATTACTTTCCCAGTCTATATTAGGATAATTGAAGACTCCCGTTATCACTACTCTATAGTTCTTGCACCTCTCTGTAACTTCCCTGCAAATTTGCTCCTCTATATCCTTCCCACTAGTTGGCGGCCTATAGAATATACCTAGTAGTGTAATGGCACCTCTATTGTTTCTCAACTCTAACCAAATAGATTCTGTCCTTGACCCCTCAAGGACATCCTCTCTCTCCAGCACTGTAATATTCTCCTTAATCAATACTGCCACCTCACCTCCTTTCTTTCCTTCCCTATCTTTCCTGAACACCTTGGGCGAGATTTTCATTGACCCGTGGAGGCGGGTTTGGAGGAGTGTGGGGGGTTAAAATTGCGAAAACTGGCGGGCGGGCACAAGCCCGCCTCCATCCCGCCTCCATGCAATTTTCATTAAATCATGTCTGCTGATCCCGACTCCGTCCCACCTCCAAGAGGCGGGATAGGCTGTTAAGGCCCTTAACAAGCACTAAATTGCCTCAAAAATGCCATTTTGAAAGGCCTTTGTGATTTTAACCCTTTTTCTACGTGAAGCACGCCTGTTCTGAACCACGAATGTGAAACCTGGCGGGAGCACATTTGGATAGCTGACTATCAGCTGCAGGTCCACTATTACAACGGAGATGATATAGTAGTAGTAGGAGGAGGAGGAGGAGGAGGTGGAGGGGGAATAGACATATCTGGGAGTGGTGGTGGTGGTGGTGCAAAACTATCTGGGAGCAGACTTAGGGCTGCTGCTCATTTTGCCTTCAGGTCCTCTCACAGCAAAGGCCAGGCAGTCTTTGCAGACCTTCAATGCAGCAGCAATGATGACATCATCAGAGGCGACTTTCAGACTGAAAACACTAATTGGGTCATGGGTTCCCACATGCTGGAACTCAATTGCCCAATTAGGTGAAAATCGCATCAATCTCCCACATCCAATTGTAGTCGGGTGGATAACACGAAAAGTGGATGACACGACCCTAGCCCGCCCCAGTATCAAAATCCAGCCCCTTATATCCAAGAATATTTAGTCCCCAATTTTGCCCTTTTTTGAGCCAGGTTTCTGTTATCACCACAACATCATATCCCCATGTGTCTATTTGTGCCTGCAGCTCACCAACCTTATTTACCACACTTCGTGCATTCACACACATGCACTGTAAACCTATCTTAGACCTTCTTGTATTCTCTTTTAGTCTGACCCCACCTAATACCGTACTATTTCTTACTCTAGTGCTATCTGTCTCTCCCAATCCTTTGGGCATCTTGCTTCTCCTTTCTAATGCGACATCCTGGTGCTCATCCCCCTGCCAAATTAGTTTAATCCCTCCCCAACACCACTAGCAAACCCCACCATGAGGACATTGGTCCCAACTCTGTTGAGGTGCAACCCGTCCGGCCTGTACAGGTCCCACCTCCCCCAGAACTGGTTCCAATGTCCAGGAATCTAAAGCCCTCCCTCCTGCACCATCTCTCCAGCCATGCATTCATCTGCTCTATCCTCTTATTTCTATACTCACTAGCTTGTGGCACCGGGAGTAATCCGGAGATTACTCCCTTTCAGGTCCTGCTTTTTAATCTCTTTCCTAGCTCCCTAAAATCTTGCTGCAGGACCTCATCCCTCTTTCTACCTATGTCATTGGCAGTCATGTAGCTGGGTTGTTCTAAAATTGGTTTGGATACAAGATTAGCTGCCCAGAGATCATGGGCTGGATTTTCAATGACCCGTGGAGTCGGGTTTGGAGGCGTGTGGGGGGTTAAATTTGCGGGGTCGGGGGTCTCGACCCCATCCCGACTCCATCCCGCCTCCACACAATTTTGACAAAATCAGTCGCGGGGTTCCCGACTCTGTCCCGCCTCCAAGAGGCGGGAGAGGCCATTAAAGCCCTTAACAAGCCCTAAATTGGCTCTGTAATGCCATTTTGAAACGTTTTAGCTAGTTTAACCCTTTTCTGACGTGAAGTACGCCTGGTGTGAAACACTCCAGTGAAACCTGGCGGGAGCACAAGTGGATAGCTGACTATCAGCTGCAGGTCTACTATTACAACGGAGATGTGATGAAGGTAGTAGTATTAGGTCTGAAAGTTGCTGCTGCATTGAATGTCTTCAGAGACTGCCTGACCTTTGCTGTGAGAGGACTTGGATGCAAAAAAATTCTCTCTCTCTCTCTCTCTCTCACTCTCTCACTCTCTCTCTCTCTCTCTCTCCCTCTCTCCCTCTCCCCCTCTCATATCTATTTTGCATCCAGGTCCAATCACATCAAAAGCCAGGCAGGTCCTCTCTCAGCAACAGCCAGAAAGTCTCTCACCTGCAATGCTGCAGCAATGATGACATCATCAGAGGCGACTTTCAGACTGAAACCACTAATTAGTTCATGGGTTCCCACATGCTGGAACTCAATTGCCCAATTAAGTGAAAATTGCATCATTCATCCACATTAATCTGGAGTCGGGGGGGGAACACGAAATGCGGATGACACGACCCCAACCCGACCCCAAGACAAAATCCAGCATGAGTTTATATTGCATCCTTGGCAAGTTACCTGGTCATTTGTGAGCTTGCACCAGAAAAAGTGATCATGAAAGGTGCTGGATATTTGTAAAAAAAAATCTCCTTCAGGGAAGGTAACCTTCCACCCCTACACAGTTTGGTCTACATGTGACTCCAGTCCCACGCTATATGGTTGACTTTTAATGCTCTTTGAGGAATTAGGGATGAGCAGTGAGTGCTGCCAATATTTATCCCTCAACCAACATCACTAAAACAGATGATCTGGCCATTATCTCATTGCTGTTTATGAGACCTTGCTGTGTGCAAATTGGCTGCCGCATTTCTTTACATTACAACCGTGACTGCACTTCAAAAATACTTAATTGGCTGTAAAGTGCTTTGGGAATTTCTGAAGTCGTGAAAGGTGCTATGTAAATGCAACTTCTGTTTTTCTTGCCTTGCCAGTGTCGCTCAGATCCTGAGAACAATTTTTTTTTTAAATGAGGTCTTATGGCCTTGAAAGATATGAGCATGTCAAGGTTTTCACTTCTACTTTGCATCTTGAAGGTGTGCCCTCTTGAAGCATGGGTATGCATAAAATGCAAATAACTCACTGTAAGTTTGTGTGAGGGCTTGGCTTTTGTGGGAAGTACATGTGGAACAGGCAGCTCACTGAATTAACTAATCTTTGGGCTGTCAGTGAGATACATTGCACTGTTGGGTAGTGTTTCCTTGCCAGGTTCTTTTAAGTGCGCCATCTTGTTCTGCATCTGTTCCAGGACCTGGAGGTAGTGTACACAATATTGATCCTGCTTATGACCTGCTGCCAGGAATGGTAAACTGATGTCCACTGGAGAGCATGCCCTGAAGTGACAAATATCTGAAATTGATTTTGGAGCTTGATAAAGGCAGATATAAATATTTGTCTCCAAATGCAGGCCAGATCCCTTTAATTCATATCTACTGGCCAGAATTTCTGCTTCTCCCAGCAGGTTTGTTCCCTTCACAAGGGCAAGGCTGTATTGGCAGCTATGAATAATTATTCAAATAAGCTGAAGCAGAAAACTTGGCGCAATCAGTTCACTGCTCCACTGGTGGATGATGGCCCAGCAATTTGGCACAAAAGACACAATTACACCGAAGTAGAATTTTGGGCACATGGTTCATTGAAACCTACACAAGTTCTTGGCTATGCCGCTACATACGGTGCTGAGTGACAGGATGGAAAAAGAATTTTCACACAGCTAGAAGGAAAAAATCATTCCCTCAAGGAGGAGGAGGGAAATTTGACAAATTCAGTCTTGTCCTTCAGTAATGTACTTTGTCGCACCCCCGATAGCTCAGTTGGTAAAGGCAGCAGATAGCGAAGTGGCATACACTAGAAGGGACCAGAATCAGTTCATGGTCTGTGATGAATAAATGTGAGAAGTCGCACAACACCAGGTTATAGTCCAACAGGTTTATTTGAAATCACAAGCTTTCGGAGCGCTGCTCCTTCGTCACCTGACGAAGGAGCAGCGCTCCGAAAGCTTGTGATTTCAAATAAACCTGTTGGACTATAACCTGGTGTTGTGCGACTTCTCACATTTGTCCACCCCAGTCCAACACCGGCATCTCCGCATCATGTGATGAATAAGCCATTTTCAGCTGGAATAGCATTCTGGGTGCTATAATTGTCCTCCACATCTTTCACCAGGGATGGTAAAATCCTGCTGCTGAATATTATACAATGACCTCTGCCGGAATGTGCAAAGGTGTGCATGTTGGATGAGGAGAGGAGAGGACTCTGCTGTGATGTGTTCTGCTGTTGAATAGACTGATGAAATTCACTGTCGACTACACATGTGAAGAATGACCACTTGAGGGAGATACTGGAGGGTCTCTGGTAGTTGAGGAACTACACCTTGACTAGAGTCAGCACCTTCGGTAGAGGAGGAGGGGAAAAATTGAGGGGGGAAAACCTTGCTTTTTAAATATGGAGTAGAGCTTCCTGTGATCACCAGGGAACCGGATTACTTGTACCTTCTAAACCCCTAAGGAACTTGAGTATGTAAACCCTATTCGAAGGCATGGACAATTGGTTACATCTGATCCACAAAACCACTCTGGAGCATAGTAATAACACATCTATAAAATCACCAAACCATGCGCTTTCTAAATCACTGAGCAATTTAGATACATTGACCCACCAGCAAACAAGTGTTTGTTGGCATTTGGTGACATCTCTGGTCTAATGAATGATGTATTTGCAGCATTGAGCGAAAAAAGCTGAAATGCGTTGCAAGATGGGGTAACCTAGGCAACCAAAAGGACAGCTTAGCATATCTCCATGCTAAGTTCCATTATACAAAGACATTGTCCAGCTCCAAGAACAATTGGAAGATTCATTTCTTGAGCCTGATATATATCACATCTCTGTGGAAAATGTAGAATATACATTTGCTCTTCAGGGGGTAGGGACAAGTCGCATTGGAAACAGTCACCTCACACAGGTGGAAGCTTCATTTTAATTTCCATTTGGGAGTGGGGACATCCTGCGCACTATTGTGCGGTATTCAGCTGTGTGGGAAATAGGGGGTGACTTTCCGTGGGGGCTTTCCCACTCGTCGACTGTAACTTCGGTGGAACAGTCACGGAAAAATCGCGAAAAGATGGTGTAAATGGCATTTATGCTATTTTTCTATGATTTCCACAGCTGTTCTGCTGAAGTTAGGGTGAACGAGCAAGACAACCCATGTGGAAATTTACCCCCAATTTTCAAAGGACAACCATGTGAATTTGCATCCAGTGTTGCCGCGGGATCAGTTGTGGCAGTAGCTAATTTAAATGGCACAGGCAAATGACTGAATCTAAACAAATTCTGTTCATTCTTGACCTCTTTGATGATTTGTTTTATTTTTTTTTCTGAGCCTTTATGCTAATTGTTCCAATCATAGCATGACATACTAACGATGATACCACATGAAAGAAGGCATGCCAGGGTGATCAATAGGTAGCATCATAATAATGCATAACTTAATAACAATAATTATTGGCTGCACTCACCAAGATGTCACCAACCATATCTGCAGGCCCTGGCACACCTATGAGGAACTGTCTTCACGGGATCCAGGCCAGCAAAGAGCTAGATGCAGAACAGTGCCATCTGCTGCAAGACCACTTGCAGTTAACATGCAGCCCATGACAGTCAGCTGTGGCCTGAAAATTAGCTCTACCTTCTCGCAGTTATGCTTTAATGCTGACCTCTAGGGATGGTGCCAAGGAGTGGTTACCCTCGTTGCAAGCACCTTGTGTCTGCATCACCTCGTCTTCTGAGCCATCAAATAGGGGGTTAGGTGCTCGTCTAGTGAATCACTTGCCTGCAGTCTTGTGTCTGGAGCTTTGGTTTTCATAGCCATCATTCTTGCCTGTCCCTTTTAGCTCCCTTCCTCTACAAATTGGCAATAGATTAAGATGCCTTCTTAGCCCCATAGGGGAGGGAATACATATACTTCTGCAGCTTGGCAGATTTGATCAATCCCAAGCAGCACTGTGCAGAGGGAATGGGTAAAATGCCATAAGCAATTCAATGATCTCACTGGGAGAGGGAAGCAGTAGATCGCATTCAGTTATGTAGATAGACTAGAAAACTAGGATTGTCTCCTTAGAACAGAGAAGGTTAAGGGGAGATTTGATAGAGGTGTTCAAAATCATGAAGAGTTTTGATGGAGAGACTGTTTCCAGTGGGGGAAGGGTCGGTAACCAGAGCATACAGATTTAAGGTAATTGGCAAAAGAACCAGAGATGACACGAGGAAAAAAAATTACGCAGCGAGTTGTTGTGATCTGGAATGCGCTGCCTGAAAGGGTGGTGAAAGCAGATTGAATAGTAACTTTCAAAAGGGAATTAGATACATTTTTGACAGGGAAAAATTTGCATGGCTATTGGGAAAGAACAGGGGAGTGGGGATAATTAGATTGCTCTTTCAAAGAGCCAGCACAGGCATGATTGGCCAAATGGCCACCTTCTGTGCTGTATCATTCTATGATTCTACGATCATGTCCTATTTATGCTCTGCACCAAATTATTACTATCATGAACTATTCCTTCCTACCCTCGCATCTCTTAATTTTGCCTTCACCTTTCTATGGGTCCCCATTTTGCTACATTATGCACTTTCCAGCACCTCCCCAGCCCAGCTCCACCTCCAGTAGAAGCTTGCAGAGGACAACTCTCTGCCAACTTTTGCCATGACCAGTACCTGAATCTTTCTGTCTGTACAATTCCCTAATAGAGCACCCTGAGACATGGGTTTCAGGAGATTACATGCCACCGATGTCACCTGATCAGTGCATACTTCTGCTACTTTAGGGGAAGACAGCACGTAACAAGTGGGAGAGTATGACCCTCGAGGATCTAGGTAGTCAGTTTGAGGAGGATGTACTGACTGGATTAACGACTGAGCATGAGCAAGCAGATAAAGGTGGCACGTTAGGCGCATCTCCCATCCATCCACCCCTGATGAGGGCAGGGATGTAGTTCACCAAGGCCCAACTTTTAAAAGAAAATGCTTTCGGACCACTAGGGATTGTTGGATTCATTAGAAGGTGTGCCTGGGAACTTTTAACACTTATCAGTGGATTTCTCATACATGACATAGAAAGTGTTCAATCTGTCTTTTTTTTTAAATATTCATTCTCGGGATGTGGATGTCGCTGGCACAGCCAACATTTATTGCCCATCCCTAGTTACCCTGAGATGGTGGTGGGCCTGCTTCTTGAACCACTGGTACAGCTGAGCGGCTTGCTAGGTCACTTCAGAGGACAGTTAAGAGTCAACCATGTTGGTGTGGGACTGGAGTCACCTATAGGCATGATGCATAAAGGTAGCAGGTTTCCTTCCCTAAAGGATGTTAGTGAACCAGTTGATTTTTTTAATAGCAATCTGACAGCTTCATGGTCACTTTGAGTGATACCAGCTTTTTATTTACTACCAAATTTTTAAAGCTGAAAACCAATGGTGGGATTTGAACTCACATTTTTCTCGTTTATTAGTCCAAGCCTCTGGATTACTAGTTACATAGTATTTACAGCACAGAAACAGGCCGTTCGGCACAACACGTCTATGCTGGTGTTTATGCTGCACACAAGCCTCCTCCCACTTTATTCCATGTCACCCTATCAACATATCAAGACAGTGGTTAGTTCAGTAACATAACCACTATGCTGATGTACCTCAGTCTTGGAGCAAGTGGCACCTCAAGGGACTTCTGCAGCTCAGTTTCTCCCGACAGCTCCTTTACGTCAGTCTGTACATATCTCACGAATGCTCAGACTGCTGCCATACAGATCTTGGACTGCAATTGCAAATTCTCCATCTTAGCTGATCAGCTGGTCCAAATGGATAGAGCCATTTGTAGGGACTTCAGCAATGCCATTGGGGCAATGTGTCTGCAGACCCACAGATCAGAGGGCACGTGACCCAATGACCAGAAGCAAGGGCAGGCTGGACCTAGATATCAAAGATATTGGCCCAGAAATTTGTGTGTACCCATTTTTGGGAATGATCCCTGCACCTAAATGATGAGGTCCAATGCACCCTCGCTATTGGACCTCCGCTCCTCCTGGCTTCATATTCAGTTAAGTATATTTTAAAAACTGACCTTTTTTGCGGCCTAACAGTCAGTCCTTACTGCCTGTTAGGTTGTATGTAGGCCTAGTGTTCCTGAGTGTAGCCAGCACCATCTGCCTCACAGCAAACCACTCTTGCAGTGGCAACAGTGGTCACTGCATCGATATTAAACAAACATGTATTTAAGCCTGTCGTATGATTATAACATGAGCAGACGTCAAGACAGTCTGATTAACCCCTTCCCTACACTGACATACTCTTTTATTAATTTTGCCATTTAAGGCAGCCATCCTGGTACCTCAACCAAGTGACCATTCACAAATGCAAATTGAGACACATGGGCCCAGAATTTTCACTTGGGTGAAATCCTAAGTAGAAAAATGGTGGAACATGATTTGCGCCTGCCTGCTGAGAATTAGGCTGATCCCACTGCAGTTTCCAGGGCCAATCTGACTACCAGAATGATGGCGAGTTGTCAGCATTATGGACGGCAACTGTTGGGAGCTCACCATTTGAGAGGGGCGATGGGAATTGAGTGCTGCTATAGGATTTAAAGGCCCATGGCAGCTTAAAGGGGCCGCAACATAAAAGATTTTTTAGGTTGCAGAACAACAAGCTTACTTCTTTGAAGAAGGTCTGTGAAGTCTGGCTGAGGTACCAAAGGCCCCAAATTCACAGTGTCGCAGAGGAGGGAGGCATTTTTTGATGTAGAGCAATGTGGGACTGAAAGGAAAGAAGCGTAGCAGCGGTGGAAGGAGGTAGCCACGACAGTTGGTTCCCAATGGAACACTGCATGCATGGCAACTCCGTGCTGGAAAACATGGAAAACATGTCATCATCTGATCAGCTCTGCCATCGTAAAGAGGAGCCAGCCTGACCTTCCAAGAAGGCACTGTTCTAAGTATGCCCTTACCTGGTCTACACACACACACACATGTGCACATGCACATACACATACAAACACACACACACACATGTGCACATGCACATACAAACACATACACACACATGTGCACATGCACATACAAACACACACACACACACATGTGCACACACGTCCTGCCTATTATTTTCTCCGTGTCGCTCAGGAGCCAAATGAAACCATGCCTGAGTTGCAAGTTTCCATTTTGTCACCAGAGTGAAAGGATAAAAAATACTTCAAAGTAATAATTGGCTTGGCTCTGCCCATCAGATTTCAGTTCTGAATTTATCTCTGGATCCAATAATAGTAAAAATATACTGTGGTGTGTGTGCTTCTTTTTATTCTCTTTAATAATCTTCACTATAACACTTGAGTGGTCTCACAGCTGTGCAAGTATCAATCTAATTCCACTCTCATGAAACTGGAATGAAAAATATCTTTGTAAAACAACAGAAAGGGAAATCAGCGCCATCGACGGTCTTGTGGTTAAAGGCACTAAAGTCATAAAGAGCAATTCCTACACCTCCAGATCCCTGTCCGTGCTGATGTCGCTGATTTCCTCTCAGGCAGCAGTTGTGGGTCTACATACGCACTTTAATGGCCCTAACCTAGGGACAGGAAAGTGCATCTGTGTAGATGTCAGGTGAGGACAGTTTTGGGCTTGGTTGTAATGCCTCACAAGGTAGAATGGTCTGCTTACATTCACTGTTTAGGCTCACACATTAGTAAGCATAAGTTAATTCCTCAACCTAGCTTAGTATGTTTTCAACAAAAATTGCTCATTTCTTTTGTATGTGTGTGTGACTGAACCATGCAACGAGTGTTACAAATAGAATGGTAGTCTAGAGCAAAATTATTTTTTCCTATTCATGAGTTAGAGTACAGCTCACCTGTGAATTTGTCCCATCTGAGTTTTAGTACAGCTGTGTAAAGAAAAATTGTATGATGCCTTAATTCATTTACTTCATTTGATTTTTTTCATTACCTCCAATTTTATTAACTCCTTCTCTGAAAGCACTAACTCTTGCTGGGCTACAGTTCCGCAGGTGTCAGTTGCCTACCATTACCTCACCCACTGGCCAGTCTTGAGGCATGAGCCTAGACAGTGAGCGTCAGCGGGCTATATGGGCATCATAACCAATCCCGTTCCTATCCCCACCAGGTGTTCACCCACACACACTTTCCTGCAGGAGTTACTGGATAGAAATCAGGTGTGCGAACCCTGACTGAATTTCTTCTGCTCACTAGCCTAAGGGGGCTGAAGCCAATTATATTTTCATGACTGCTGCCCCAGCTGAGATGAGATAATTTAGTACAGACCCTGAATCAAACTTGGGACCTTCTGGTCCATCTGACTCAGATACAGGCTGCTTTACTAATTGGGTCATCACGGGAGCTTATCAAGCTTGTACAGCAAGCAAAAACAGCTGTGTCGATGTTTCCTCAATGAAATTTTAGTTTGCAGAGGTGTGCTGTTCTGGCAGTACATTTTTCACAAGATCACAGCACTCAAAGAGTTAACATGGTGATCATTGTTTTGCATTCTGGAAGCAAGCAAACAAACTGAAATATTCCAGTGACATTTATCTGTTATCTTTCAAAAGATACTTTGCATTTTTCCATTTGCCCATACTGTTAAATATTCCCATCAACCACCCCCCGCCTCCCCTAATATTATCTGATATGTGACGACTAAATATTCATGGCATTAGCTTTTCATACATGATTGGCAGCTGCATCCCTGCTTGCTTGGTCACTGAGTGATTAGCATGCGACGCCCGCCTCAGCTGTTGCCTCACACTGTGAGATACTGCTCACGGGGCTGTTATTCAGAAACTGGCACTCTCTCTTTCTTATCTACATACAGTGTGACGTGTAATCTCTGCCGAATGGGTTTTTGCAAGGAATTTAGTGCGAGTGAAGCACTTGAGACTGATGCTGCAATCAGCTGGAATGGAATGAATTAGAAGGGGAAGAAGAAATCTCATCTGGCATGGTGGATCTGCTGGACAATTTTAGTTCAGAGCCCAGGTTGACATCACAGAGCCTGCCAGATCCGCATCTTGAGTACTACAGTCTCCTGCATTGCACCATGACCTTGGATATACAGACCATTGTTGTATTTGCCATTATCGTAGTGTTGGTGCTGGTGAATGTAATTTTAATGTTCCTGCTCGGCACACGTTAATGGATGACTCTTGAGCTACTGGGTGACACAGCGCTTCAGAGGGACAGCCACAGCATGGCCCTGCAGTGATATGAATGACGTTGGTATATTATCTACCTAATCTTTTGTCGTGTCTTGTCTTTAATATGCCTGTAAGTCTAGTTATTTGTTGGCTGGATCTTGTGTAATTTTTTGAAAAAGAAGAGAAAAGCTCTTTTGTGGCATTTTTCTAGCATTAGAAGCTGTGCTCTGTAGAAATTTCTAGCAAGCAATTATTGATGCTTTGTGTATTACTGAAGGCTTGTGTGTGTGTGTGTGTGTGTGAGAGTGTGTGTGCAGTTTTTGAGCAGTTGGGGCTGGAGGTTTATTAATTTTGGTATTTATGCACGAAGAAAAAAGAACAGAAATTATAGGTCGTTCCCAAGAAAGATCTTTTGTAAAACTGACAATGCCATTTGCGCCGATTAATTTGCTGGTGGATCGATGACCTTTTAAACAGCATGTTTCAATGTGAAGGAGAGCATGTGATTTAAAAAAAAAATGTTATCTGGGAGGGAAATGATCTTTTTGGAGTTTGTTATGTACAATATGGCAGATTTGTTTCTGTAATGAGCCGGGGGTACTCTGAAATTTCAAATGCTGGCCTTGTCTCTTGTGCTGAGTGGGTGTAGGGATAATGTTTCAGACCTGAAAGAGTTAATAAACCTATTGCAGATTAAGTCAAACCCTGAGGCAAACCTCATTGCAGCGTTAATCAAAATGTTTTCAATTGCTGCTATTTCTGTAAAACAACATGACACAGCTTTGCTAATCTGGCTTTAGTCATTTTTGAAGTTGTGGAAAAAAATTCAGACCTTATTTTGTGTCATTTCCCATGTATTTTGACTAAATTATTCTGGTAGAATTTATAATGATCTGCATTTTCCTTCAGCCATTTTTAATGTTTGAGCTGCAAATGTGATTCAACAATTCGGCAAGCTTGTATCCTCAGAAAATTAAAACATTGTTTGTTGTATTATAGTATTTTAAATGGAATAAGAGGTGGCAAATTATGCACAGGCTTTATGTAGCCCACCTCCATGCAGACTTTGCCTCCCCATTACTGATGAGCACTACACACACAATTCACCTTCAGGGCTATTACTGGGGTCCCTGTGACTGAAGGGGCCTGAGACGTGTTTAAAAATACCATCTAGTCAGAGCTAGGAGGAGGATCAGTCGTGATTCATTGGAGCTGTAAAGAGATGTCAAGAAGCAAAAGGCAGGCCCTCTGCCCCGCTATCCTCGAACTGAGATGAAAGATAAGAGCATCAAATTTGGGCATATGAATAGAATGTGCATGATGGTTGCCAATGAAAGAATATTTAGCTAAGTAAATCTCATCCAATCTTGCCATAGTTGCTTGCAGACTTTCCTCCTGTGTCGTGCTGGGAATTATTGCTTTGAAATTAGGTACCAATAGCATCTGTGCCCATTGTAACTAAATAAATTGTCTGGATTTTCTTAGTGTGAGCACTATTACGCCAAAATCTGATGAATTTGTTAAGGAAGGAGGAGGAGAAATGTCCTTAATTTTATTCCCTCTCCATCCCCACTTTTCTCTCTTCAGAGGCAGCGCGCCCCCACACATCCTATTCCAGATTGGTGGGTGCGGCACTTGGGCTGTAAATTTCCCCCACAAACGTTTTCAAATTAATTTTGCGATGAACCGATCGGAGGCATGGCTTGGCCATTGGAGCATCCATTTGCCCTTTTCCCAAAATAGGACCTCTTTTTTTTCCCCTTGGAGTGTTCTGTCCAGCAGGCTGGTATCGAACTGGCAGAATTCACCTAAATGAACTAACTGAGTTTGGGACTCAAACTCGTAACCTTCTAGATGCGAGATATGAAACATTTAACCCTTTCTGGACTCGGTGAATATTTTGATTTTTTTTTTAGAAGTTCAAAGTTTTGGAATAAAGCAAAAACATATAAAGATAGAAACTACTGTTGGTAATATGATTGCCCAAATGCTTAATTCACTTTTATAAAAATTCTCTCTTTATTATTTTAGTGCAATTATTAACCTGTTTATTTTGAATGGACTAGTGCTTCCAATAAAATAGCAGAGAGGAATTTAATACAGCATTACAGTATTTGCATTAACAAAGAAATCAAAATTGTGAAGGAAAAAATTATTTTTCTATTTTTTTCCTGACAATTTTCTACACACCACTCCTCCGTTCCTGATGGCGCTATCTGTTGCTAGGCTACAGTTCAATGAGCTTGATAATCTGCTAGTATCTCATGCCAGTTTCCATTCTCCCTGTATTTGTCCATACATGGGGATAGATTGTTTTCTACATGGTGTTGTGAAACGGCTGCCGATTATAGAAAGCACCCAATTTAATTTCCATTGATTTCAGTGGACATGAAAATCAGGCAGCTTCAACAATGGGTGGCTGATCCGCAATGCCAGCTTTATGTTCAACCAGTAAGTTGAAAATCTACCCCGTTGATTCGTGGCAGGCTGTTTGACCATGAGGGCATCATTCACATATATTTACTTCCAGCAGGGGTGACTGGAAAGTGATTGAGTACGCTGGATGATTTACCCTATTTAACCCAGGGATACTGATGACAATTGCAGTTCCCCATTACTGCTTCAGCTGATAGCACTTACAACCCTCCAAGATCTCTGCACTCCTCTAATTCTGGCCACTTGCGTATCACCGATTTCCATCGCTCCACCATTGGCGGCCATACCTTCAGCTGCCTAGGTCCTAAGCTCCGGAATTCCCTCCCTAAACCTCTCCACCTCTCCCTCCTCCTTTAAATTACTCCTTAAAACCTACCTCTTTGACCTAAGCTTATGATCATCAGTCCTAATATCTCGTTATGTGGCTCGGTGTCAAATTGTGTCTGATAACGCGCCTGTGATATGCCTTGGGCCTACGTTTTACTACGTTAAAGGTGCTATATAAATGCAAGTTGTTGTTGTTGAAAGCACTTAATTCAACACAGACTGAGGAGGAACCTGGGACTTTCTTGATCTGGATGGCGTTGCTATTCACTGTTTTAACAAACAGAGCATTTGAGGAGCTCCATTTTTGATGTTTTATGATAATAGCATCTACCCAACATTATATGAAACCATAAATACTCAGCAAGAATTTCTAGTTAAGATGTCTTCACCATGGAGGAAACCTACAGATTTTTAAGCTATTATATTGTTTTCGATGTTTGTGATTTGCCCTTCAATATTATACCCATTATGTTGGCTAAAACACAAAATAGAAATTAATTGTCTTATTTGTTTTTGGAATGGTAGCCAGTTGGGCATATTTGATAGCCTGGGGACTACAGTTTTGACCCTGTATTTGAGACAAATTGTTTCAGAAAAACTTAAAGGATTGAGACGATACATATTTTCTAATTCTACTGTAATGTGCTTTTTTAATGTCCAACTGATTTTCCAGAATTTTTAATATTTGTAAGTCATACACACTTAAGAAGATCCCATGTGAAGTATGTTGCAGCATACAGTCCAATTTATTTAATGTTCCTTTATATATTTTAATAATAAGAGTAGTTATAGCTCTCTTGATGGCCCAGTGGGTAAGGGCATTACGTACTATAGCACTAAGCCATACAAACCAGAAGGTCCCAGGATTGTTTCTCAGTTTATGGTGTGCTAACTACATTACAACAGTGACTACACTTTAAAAGTATTTCATTGGCTGTAAAGCGCTTTGGGACACCCTGGGGGTGATTTTCTGATGTCGGAGCAGGCGGGTTTGGAGGCGGGAAAGGCGGGAAAATCAGATTCAAAGAGGTCGGGTTTGGCACCCGCCTCCGTGGGATTTTGCCGGTGCCGGTTTTGGAGGTCGGGAAACGCTCCCGCCTCCAGCTGGCCATTGTGCTATTTAACATCCTTAAATGCTCGTTAGGGGCCTCTCTAAGCCTATTTTGAGAGGCCCTCATGATTTTTCCAGCTTTTCAGTGTGATCCACGCACCTCCTGAACCACAGCAGGTAAACCTGACGGTTTGACTCGTGGGTGGCCTCCTCACTGCTGCAGGTCTAACAAGACATCGTTTATTGCAGCAATGATTACTTGCAGGTGCCAGACCTTGGCTTTAAAAGGTCTCTGAGCACTTTTAGAAGGCCTTCCGAAGTCGGAGGGGCTGCAGCTTGACTCCATCAACTGTGGGACCTCCTTGGAAGACCCTCTCCCCGCTTGCAATGAGCGCTTCCCCAAAGGAGGCATCTACAAGCAGCATGGGAACCATTCGTTTTCTTTCTGCATGGCCCTCAGATGAGGATGAGGAGGAGGAGGAGGAGGATCTGGAGGAGGAGGAGGAGGTAGAGGTCAGAGCATGGGATGCAAGGGATGAACTTATCCTGGCCAGATTTGCATAGGTTGCCCAAGTTGGCACATGTCCTTTGCTCCATCCTAGGACATCATTGACAATGGACATGACTCTCTGGCCTCCTTTCACTCAGGCCACCAACCTGACAACGCAAGTGTGGCGGTGCCTGCAATGTGGAGCTGCCTAAGGCGAAAGAACAGATGGCATAACGCCAACATTTTGGCTTCAAATCATTTTAATGCTTTCCAACAGGGATGGCATTTCATCAATACACAGAAACAGTCTCCCAATCTGCACACAGATCTGGAGGTTATATCCCTTGCCAGCTGTGCCCACACAGCCTTGGTTTTTTTGGCAGGCCTCCTCCTCCGAGATGAGTGGAAGAGCACCTCCCTGCTAGCTCTCACCTCCTCAAACAACATTTGCAGCGCCTCATCCGAGAGCCTCGGGTAGGCCCTTGCCTTGGAATTGGACATAGTGGTTTCTCAAAAGATGTTGGACGTGGTGCAGGAGATGCAGAAATGCTGTGGAATGAGCCAAGGGAGCAAGAAGTCATAAAATCAGACTGGAAAAGTGTTGTCAACTGAGGCGAGTTTCAGTCCCAAAACACTAATTGAGCAAGGGCATCCCACACCTCTGAAATCAAGTGGCCAATCAGGGGAAAATCGCAAATTTTTGAAACCTATCAGTGGAGGCGAGTTTCAAACCCACCCAAACTGAAACCCGCCTCCATCTCGACTCCAGTGGCAAAATTGCCCCTCCTGTGGTCGTGAGAGGCGCTATATAAATGCAAGTTCTTTTTATTTTAACTGACCTCAGTTAGGGCTGTAATTGCAGCACTGAGATTAGTCTCAATGCTTTGGGGTAGACAAGGGAGATAAAATAAGCTAGGGATCCTGCTCCTGAGTGCATAAGCACCAATCAGTGAGGAGGGGTTGGAGAGTAACTGTTACCCCAGTGATGATTTTTTAGGGTACAGTGCATTCCCAATCTGAGGTCTGTCATCATCTGATGATTGCCTCAGACTGTTTTGGCTAACCAGCATGGCTCACAGTCTGCAATCCTGGCATTTGCAGCCTGGAGCTTCAGGGAGAGGGTCTTGATTAACTTTTCACTTCTTTGTGACTATGGCCGCGATTTTGCCGGCACTCAGAGGGCGGGTTCGGAGGTGGGTCAGCTGTCAAAATCAAAATGATTGACAGCGGGTTGGGAGCCCGCTCCGAACCCGCCTTCATGTAAGTTTCCAAAGTGTCTGCGATTTCAGAACAGACCCGACACCAAGCGGTGGGGGAGACATTTAAGATAGTTAAATGCTTGTTAAACACTTGTTAACTATTATTTTGCCAGCCTTTTTCTAATTTACCATTTTTTTAACGAGGTTTACGTCGTTTGGAGATCATGTCAGGTAAGTAGGTCGGGTTCTCTATGTCTCCCCATTGCTGTGAATGGGTGACAGCTGAAAAAGTGGTATAAAAGCTACCATTTCACAGCTGTTCACTTTCCAATATCAGAAGCTTGAGCCTTCAGGACTTGGAAGACACTTTTGAGCTGTATGCAGTTTAGAAGTGTTTGGAGTAAACTTTCTATCCACTGTCACCTCCTTGGAGCAAGCTCTCTCACCATTGACAGATCGCTTCTGTCATCTCAACTTCAGCTGCCATCTATTCCAGCAACATCGGTGCCCTTGAAAAAATCTCACCTTGGTCCTCTGAATCCCTCCACGATCAGCCCCAACACCAACATCAACAACAACAATACCAACCTTCTCCACAATTACCTGATGCTGCACAGGACACAGGGCATCAGCACCCGACAACATTGCTCCCTGGGAGGCCAGCGATGGCCTCACCATGGCCAGATTTACTTCACTTGACACTGTACACCCTGGCTGCCACATGATGCGCCAGGTTTACACCACATCACACCAGCACCATAAAGCATCCCTACAATGTCCAAGCCATTCCTTTCACACTCATTACAATTGCGGGGGTGGGGGGGGGAGGAAGTTATGTCTCAACATTCACTGGAACTCACTAAGACACTTTCAAAGGTGAGCACAAATCTGTCCAATAAGGCAAAGTGTTGAAAATAAAGATTTCAATGTTTGACAACACATTAACAGAAAATGTACATGAACATTGCATAAAACACCCAAGTGCCTACCCTTGTGTGTTGTTAGCTGGTATGATTGGACTAGGATGAGGGTGAGTGTGAGGGATGGCTACTGACATGGGGAAGTGATAATGTAGATAGAGAGGGATGGGTGGAGGTGCAAGGTAAGTTGGAGTGAGTAAGGATGTGCAGGAGTACTGTAGGGGAGGCAGAGTGATGAGGATGTGATGAGTGGCACAGCAGGATGAGGTTGAGTGTGGCTTTGCAGTAATGTTTTGTGATCTACTGAGATTATTGAAAGGTTTGTGCCACTGCAGCCTGGTCCTCCTGACGACATCCCTGCTTGTGTCCTCCTGTGCAATGTGCAACCAGGCTGCGTTGGTCTCCTGGGGAGGTCTCTTCCGCCCTTGGAAGGGAAGAAAACCTCCCTGCGTGCTGTGACTCCCTCCATTAGCATATGGAGGGAGTCATGCGGGAGCCTGGGTGCAGCCGTGCACCTCTGTGCAGTGCTTGTCAGTGTTTGTAGCACCTCAATGCTGTAGAACACTGACAGCACAAATGTCAAAATGAATATGGCCATGGCCCCTTTAAGGAAACTGGCTGATGACACGTCATCAAATGACGTCATCAGACCCGCTTCCTTTTAATTGGCCGGGAACCTCACAGGGCAGGTTTAACAAGCCCAATCTACATAAAATCCTTTGCACAGAGCGGCTAGAGCTGGGAGCGGGACCTGGACCCGCCAACAACCTCTCCCGCCTCCGATGGCGAAATCGCAGCCTATGTGTTCACTTTTTGAGAGGATGTCAGGTGCATTTAGTAACAAGCGACTGGCTGGCAGATCCTGTTGGTGGAAACTAGGCAAGAGGCAGGGCAGGGTGGAGCTTCTCTCTCTCCCTTTATGTTGCTGTAAATAGACACAAACTTAGAGGGAATTGCACTAAAAGAAAATAAATATGTGCATGCTTACAAGAGGAGTCAGCATGTCCATCCACCAGGATCATGTGGTGGGGGAGCAGAACTTGCCTGAGTGAGGCTGAATGACAAAACTATTGTGGGACAGTAGATCTTATTCTATGGTGGAAATAGATTCTGGGCCAGATCTTGCTGGAGTGGGGATTCCCGCAACATGTGCCGTTAGTTAGACTTTTTTTCTGTAAACTTCAGCTCAAAATGTTTTTGCGCCGTAACTTGCTGGAAGTGCAAGCTTATGACAGGGCAATGGGGCATCTAGGATCTTAGTGAACAAAGGGACCAACAGTGTATCTCCTTAACCAATGAGATTTAAGGATTGAGAAAGAAACAGAGCAACGATGGAGAAGGAGGGTGAACTATAGTGGGTGATTTAGAGTCAAATCAGGTACAGGAATAGAAATAAAAAGGGAAAGAGATTGGGTTAAGAAAGAAAATATGAGACAGAAAGGAAAAGTAAGAAAAAAAATTAAGTATTAAACATTTGACATTTAAAAAATCTCTAACAACAATTCACTACATGCAGGAATGAGATAGAACAGTTTAACTTGTTCCCTTTCTGGGCCAGGGAGGTTGATTGGCATTGTATTAACAATTATCACGTTCTTAAGTTCCAGCACTATCTTTCTGCAGTGAGTTTAATGGGCAATTAATGTGCAAATCCAATAAGTTCTTAAAAATAACAGGGAGGCTAAGGGCGAGATGCCTTTTCTGCAAAGCAAATGGCAGAGTGGCGTAAATCGACCAGCAAGTGCTGGAGAATCACAACTCAAGGCATATCTCTCAATCCCCTGAACTTTCTGGCCGATTTGTGCATTAATAACAGCATGCGTCGTCAACGGGCCATTATTTTTCCAGCAAGATCCAGCCCAATGTTTCAATGTAACGTGGGGCGAACCACAGTTAGCTTGCCATTAAGTCAGGCCTGTCAATGATAGAGTAAATGGACAGTTATTACCTGACCATTGGTGACGTTGGTGTTGACAGCACTTCAAACCTAAGATTTAATGACCCGAGCTGGAATGTACATGTCTAGACAGCAGGCGAGGGCAAATTCATGCTTGACTGTGATGCTATCTGTGGCCAAAAGCTTATCAAGACTGACTCACACGTGAAGAATGAGTGAGACGTTATAGGGCCACCAGCACCCTCTCCAGCCTTAAAGAGCAGAGGGGAGAGAATTTGAAAAAAAAAGACAAGCTGGCACTGTTTAAAGAACAAAGAGGAATAACATTCAAATTAAGACATTTATGCTAGGTACACTGGTAGATAATGCATAATGAAGTGCTAAGTTCAGCCATTTCAATTAACAATTAGAAGATTAGCATTTATGATGGTGGGAATGGGACCATCAATCTTAAATTTCTGTGTATGGGCTATGTAAATATCTACTTCAATAAAAATTACCTGCATTAATTCCTGATGTGGAGCACAGCCAGAGTTGTCAACACCAGGGAAATTTAAGGGGTGAGATTTATAATCAAACGGAATGAGGCAAATCACAAACCCTTTTAAACAGTTTTAGGAGTGATATACAGCATAAAGTGAGAAAGATAAATTTATGACTTTTTGATCATTTTTACTTATTAACTTCATATTTCCGTGCATAAGAATAACATGAAAACTGTCCCACGTGTGCTTGGTGATAACCATTGCATCCTGAACTACTTCACTTCACTTGTGGCTGCTGTCTCTCTGGTCTTTAATTGAACAATCAATTTTGAATAGATTATCTGGAATTTTCTGAAATATAAAATGGATGAGGTTTTTTTTTATGCCTGTTATCCACTTTGCTTCTGCGTCTTATGATAGAAAGGTATTAGTTGACAATTTCTCTCTTCTCATTAAGGTGCTGGAGATAATGCTGCCAGCTCTGGTATCTCACTCAAGTAGCCATTCTTCATATTAAGGTTTTCAATAAACTTTTATCATGGGCATAGCAAGCGTCCAAATTCGCGCCATGTTCCCATCCTGGTTTGCCTCTATCCGGCCACTGGTCCACCCATTATTCTGGCATAAATCCAGTTTTAGGCCTGTGGTATGGGATCAAAGCAGTTAATGGCCTTACAGCATCTGACATCAAATATGAACTGTTTGTTAACAAAGAAATCAAGTTTCTATTGAATAAATAGATAAATATCCGTGTGCTGAAAGTAGCAGTATTATGAGCTTTATTTATTTATTAATTAAGGATATAAGGGCCTAGACATTTGGCCACGCAGCACCTGTTTTTCGAGCACTAAACAGCCATCTAAGCCTCCAATATGGCAAACAGGAAGTGTGCTCTCATTACAGACCAGACGCGCACAACCGCAATATTGGTATAGGCAAATCGGCATCCAGGACCCACACTTGAAACAGGCGTGAGGCCCTTTGCATATTCGAATAATGGGCCTTACGCCTATTTGAAGCCACCGCTACAATATTGGGTTGCCCTGGTCGTAGCCGGCACCAGAATGGCTGTGCCAGGAAAACCAGGTCTACAAGCGACCTGACAGGTGGTCCTTAAAGGTACCGATGCAGGCAGCAACTAACAAGGTAAGCATTTAAAATATACTTACCTGAATGTGGAGCCCACATTCAGAGCCCACACTCGGGGGAACTTTTTGGGGGGGTCAGCGGGCGCGTTCAGTGGCGGGTCAGGTTGGAAATTTTTTTTTTGACTGCGGTTCGAGACCCCGCTCTTCTGCCAATGGGAAGGGAAGAGAACCTCCCTGCGTGCTGTGACTCCCTCCATAAGCATATGGAGGGCATCATGGGAGAGCCTGGGTGCAGCCGTTTACCTTTGTGCAGTGATTGTCAGTGTTTGCAGCACCTCAATGCTGTGGAACACTGACAGCACAACTGTCAAAATCAATTTGCGCTCGGTCCCTTTAAGGAAACCGGCTGATGACGCGTCATCAAATGACAGCATCAGATCCACTTCCTTCAATTGGCCAGCAAACAAGCCCAATCAGGGTAAAATCATTTTGGACAGCGGGCTGGAGCCAGCAGTGAGGCCGGGACCCGCCACCGACATCGCTCGCCACGGACCCACCGATGTAGGCAAAATCGCGGCCTAAAACAATGCGGGCTGTTGCTGGTCACCGTGCCTGGCCACTGACCCCCCCCCCCCTCCCCCAATCACAACCTCTAATCTGCCCCGATCACCACTGCTTAACCCCCTGATCATCACCACTATAATCCGCCATCCCAGCCTCTGCCCTCCCTGATCACCACTACCCTCCCAACTCATTAGCCCGAGGATTAATAGCATGTGTGCCTCGGGCCTATCCATTCAAGCGCAGGGATTGTTCGAAGAATTTTTAGGAAGAGGAAAAAGGCTCGAGCCACGCCACGCTTTTTCATAGGTCAGCTATACCTATTCATCTTCTCACCATATCCCTCAATCCCATCTCTCTTCAGAAATGCATCCAATTGATACTGTTTGTTTCAATGGCCTTCCTTAGTAAACTATTCCACAGCTCTATTATCCAACGCTTAGCATCACCTCCAACAAGTGGCAATTTGCAAACCATTTCACATTGATATCTCTGGAACCAGCCAGCATTCCTCATATTAATTTATTTCCCATTTCAAATTCATATCTACCTTGTTTGCTGTTTCATTTTATAAATTCACGCAATACATTTTATCAACGGAATACGCGATGAACAGCCATTGGATAGAATCCATGTTCCACTTGTGTTCTGACTATTACTTGTTTTTAAATTATAAGATCAGTAGGATATGAATAATACCCCACCGCTCTTAAATATGTACTCAATGCTTTGAACTCAATACCAATTCTCCATTCAGGGATTCTCACAATAACAAGACAGATATGGATGAGCTCTATCATAGGTCATCCATCCAGACAAACCTGCAGATGCCTATCACAGTATCCAACTGTTGCTGAAGTGATTCCAGGATTTTTGCCTCAACTGTTCTAACCAGAAATCCATTCCATGTGTTAATTACTCATTGTTTAAATAACTTCCTGATATTGGTCCCCGAATTTGGCATTTGCCAGTTTCAATCTGTACCCTTTGCCCTATTATCATGGTTTGAGTTAAAGTAGTAGTCTGTTTGTACCCTTTTAAACCTTTTACTATCATTTATACCTCTGTAAGGTCACTTCTTAGTCACTCTTTTCAAGGCTGAAGAGCCCGAGTTTCTCCAGTCTTTCCTCGTAACAGTCCTCTGGAATCAGGCTGCAGGCCTCAATGTCTGATAATAGAAGGCAATGGTATTAAATCACATGACTCTAATGGTAATTAAATTTGGAGACAAAGAGAGCTGTGAGGATTGAATTTGAGAGCAATGCTGGGCTTTGCCTTGGTCCTCAAGGTGCAAGCTGTATATGTGTGGTGGTAGTTGTGGTTGCTGATCACTGATCAGTTTTGGAAGGCACTATGGCTGATACTATTCACACTGCAGCTTACTCCAACTAAAATCCAATTGGGATCAACCAGAATTAGAGTAGAACATGCCTTGAGTCAACTGGGAGGAATTGTGGGTTTTTAAAAGTATGATACCTACCTGATATTTTCACATAACTGGGGAGAGGGGGGAATGACACTACAATAAAGGAGATTATATCATGTTGATTGTAAAAGCTCCATCAATCTGCATTCAAACATATTTTGAAGAATAAACTTTTGCAATCATGATATGGTAACCGATTACTTGGATAGCTATTGAATCAGTACTCAAAGAATTCATACAGCATGAAAATATGAGAAAAAATTGTGTTGATAATGTATGGATTTTCTATTACTTGCATTTCCATCTTTAAATAATGATTTCAGTCAGCTACAGTCTTATTGAGCTACTTTCATCTTCCTCCGCCCTGCATCCTCACAGTGTTGAAACCCAAAGACTGATTCCGCAGTCCCAGTGGAGAGCACATAGCTGGAAATTAGTGAGAGGGACTTTCCATCCATAATTTTAATAGATGCAAAAACACAGGATATGCATCTAAGATTTTCTGCATTGTACTCTTGCTTCTCGGTGGGAGCATGGGACTGCAGCATCATCCCTCATGACTCATCACGTCACACTCCAACTCAAGACCGCAGAACTATGGAACACTGTACCTGCCTCAGTCTCTTCTTCCTCGTACCATCTTGAGGCTTTTAAAATCAAAGCTTGGTGACACCTCCTCACTGCTTCCTGATTCATCTCATCTCTTAAAGGTCGAAATTATTACTGGCGATGTTATTGTACAAATGTTTAATGTGCTCATATCAAATTCTTCGCTGAAATTTTAATGGAGGCATTAACACATTTATTTTAAATGGGTTCACACCTCTGTTAAAATAGCAGAGAAAGGAATCTGGGACAAACACATTAAGTGCTCGTATAAATTGTTGCCAACTAGAGTTTCTACCCTTTAGTCTTTTCAATCAGCATTATTAGCTATGGCCTTTCACCTTGGTTTCTCAATAAGATTTTAAAAATCATGAATTCTGAAACTTGCTCCACATTCCAAAATAAATTAAAAATTGATATGATCAATCCAGAATGATTAGTCTTCAAACAAAGCACAGAACAGACATTTGTAAAGAATACAAAGACATTGGGAATGTTATTGAAAACCTGGATGTTAGGCGCATTCACTGCGTTACAGTTGAACTGACAGCATATTATTCTAAAGCTCATTGTTATCTCATGACACATCACTTAGCACAGGTGCAAGTGAGGAACAATAGCACTAACAGAATGGAAATAAAATTCTATAGCATTTTTATTTCATAAAAACATAAGAATATTTAAGAACAGGAAAAGATTATTAGGCTATAAAAGATTGACCCTTGTTCACAGATGCAGCTGTGTTTTTTTTCATCATAATCCTCAACATCCTTTTTCCAGAGAAACTCAGATCACATTTCGGGATTTTTGAATTTTTTTTTACATGCAAAGGATTTTGGGATTGTGTTATACTTAAGGGTCATATTTTGAAACAATTCAGTGGGGGATCGTGTGCACCAACAGAATTGCCAATATCACCGGCAACTCGAGTTAACAGCCGCGGAAAATGGCCGCAGCGCTACCAGTGAAAGATTCGTGCTGGGGGTTGGCGATGTGGAGCGTGGCGCTAGCTTATCATGTAACGCCCTCCTGGTGGCGTTATTGGAGGCCTTCAACACGAAGTTCTCATCCACAGTCAGCGTTGCTGCTTCTTCCAGCCTGTGGGAGCGAGGCTGTGGAGTTCGCAAGGCATTGTGGGCAATTGAAGGGGCTATGAATTAAAGGGGCAATGCATTCAGAACTAATAAAAATTACAATGCAGTGAAAAAATGCAGCTTTCAGTCCTTACTGCCTTTCAATAAAAAATTTACCATTAAAAAGAAGTCCCAAATGGGATTCTTCAGCACTTAAAGCTGAATTCCCTTCCAAAACTCGAAAAATGGGAAAAGTGCTTCAGCACTAACACAAATAGCTCAGCAAGCTAGGGAAGGGGCACCCAGGCTCTTGCACGCAGCACCCCAGCATTGTGCAGGAGGTCAACACTGCAAGAGAGGTCCTCTACCCACAGGGGCCAGGAGGCCCTCCAGAAAGAGTGATGTGTGACCATATCACCGAGGCCGTCACTGCCAGCAGTGACTCCAGAGCCCAAAGAAGCTTCATGACCTCAGACCACTGGTCAAGATCAATGCCTGGAATTTTCCGGGGGGTCAGCGGGCGGGATTGGTGGTGGGTTGGGTGGGAAATTTGATTTTTTTGACAGTGGGTCGGGACCTCGCTGTCAACCTGCCGTAACGTGCCTTTCCCACAGGCGCGTGTGTGATCTCCGATCCGACCGACCCGCAGAGGTGGGCGACCCAATTAAACCAATAATTGGGTTGTCGACAGACCCTTAATAATGCTTTTAGTCTTACCTGTTAACTTCAACTGCTTGCCTCTGGGATCCACACTGCTCGGGGCCATGTTTGTGAACCTGAGGCGGGAGTTGAATCACCATTGCTCCAGCTGATTACTTGACAGCTTCAAATATACAGTAAAAGCTCCCACCTGACAGATAAACCCTTTCTTCAGCCACAAGCTGTTTCTCAGTCCATTTCCAGCACAGATTCTGCAGGCTTTCCACTTTCCACTCTACATTCACTCTTACCTCATTGGAAGAACTCTCTCACCATTGACAGAATGCTTCTGTCATCTCTACTTCACCTGCCATCTATTCCATCAACATGAGTGCCCTTTATACTGTCTCACCTTGGTCCTCAGAATCCGACCACGATCAGCCCCAACACCAGCAGCACCAACAACAACACCAACCTTCTCCGCAATCACCTGATGCTACACAGGGCATCAGTACCCGAGCACATTGCTGCATGGGAGGCCAGGGATGGCCTCACCATGGCCAGATTTACTTCACTTGATGCTGTACACCCTGGCTGCCACATGATATGCCAGGTTGGCACCACCCCACACCAACACCATAAAGTATCCCTATAATGTCCAAGCCATTCATTTCACGCTCAACAGCATTGTGGGTGGTACCGTTATGTCTCACTATTCACTGCAACTCACTAAGCCACTTCCAAAGATGCACACAAATCTGTCCAAGAACGCAAAGTTTTGAAAATAAAGGTTTCAATGTTTGACAGCACATTAACAGAAACTTTACATGAACATTGCATAAAACACCCAAGTGCCTACCCTTGTGTGTTGTTAATTGGTGTGATTGCACTAGGATGAGGGTGGCTGGTGAGATGGGGATGTGATAATGTAGATAGAGAGGGATGGGTGGAGGTGCAAGGTAAGATGGTGTGAGTAAGGATGTGCAGGAGCAGTGTAGGGAAGGCAGAGTGATGGGGATGTGATGAGAGGCACAGCAGGATGAGGTTGAGTGTAGCTTTGTACTAATGTTTCATGATCTACTGAGATCATTGAAAGGTTTGCGCCACTGCACCCAGGTCCTCCTGACCACATTCCTGCTTGTGCCCTCCTCTGCAATGTGCAACCAGGCTGTTTTGTTCTCCTGGGGAGGTCTCTTCTGCCCATCGGAAGGGAAGATGACCTCCCTGCGTGCTGTGACTCCCTCCATAAGCATATGGAGGGAGTCTTGGAAAAACCTGGGTGTAGCCTTTGTGCAGTGATTGTCTGTGTTTCCAGCACTTTAATGCTGTAGAACACTGACAGCACAAATGTCAAAAGAAAGTTGGCCATGGTCCCTTTAAGGAAACCGACTGATGACACGTCATGAATGATGTCACCAGACCCACTTCCTCTAATTGGGCCGGGAAACGCGCTGGGTTGGCTTAACAAGCCCCGTCAACGTAAATTCATTTTCCAGAGCGGGATGGAGCCAGCAGCGGGGCCATGACCCGCCACCCACATCGCCCAAACTGGACCCGCCGAGGTCAGCAAAATCCTGGCCAGTGAATGCATCTTCAAATGCATCACTAGCCTTACACACTTCTCAATGCACGACTCCCCCCACCAATCACTCACCTACCCACAATCTGTCCCAATCACGAGGCACAGTTCCCATTCCTAGCCTCACTTCACCCCCCTTGGAGGAGACGGTGCAGGTCATTCTGGGCAGGGGTATGGCTGAGCCCTTGGCCAGCGGCGGGGCTGAAAGTATACAAGATGTGGGTATCCTCATACGTTATCCCCCTTCTTGCATGCACCTCTTGCTTTACCACCCTCCCCTCACCACAACTCCACCCTTGTGCTTCCTCATTTCACACACCCAAGAAATGCAGCCAGTGGCTGACCAAGAAGATGGCGAGGAGAGTGAAGAAGAAGAAGATGATTGATTTGACACTCCCAGCCACCAGCTCCTCAAGGTCGACCAGCAAGGCTATTTGCAGTGTCCCCCACTGAAATTCAGCAGCCTTCCACCAGCCATGCTGCAGCCACTGAGGTAGCACTGCATAATATCAGTAGGATAGGCAAAGGCACACTCAAGACAGTCACTAAGAGTGGTGAGTTGATTTCTTGATGTCATATTGGATGAATAGATGTATAAAGTTGGATTGGAAAGTTTGCTTTGTGGTGGCTTTTATTTCAACATCGTGGCCAAGAGGATTCTGTGATGGTCAGGAACAGAGGGAAGGTAAGGTGTGGGACTAATGTTGAAAGGGGAATTATGGTTGTGGTCACTGGGACCACAGGCAGATGATTCCATCCCGAATATCCTGGCCACAATGGGGCTGTCTGGGATGCATCCTTCCATCTGCTTCCTCCTCTTCTGCTTCTTCCTCTTCTGTGTATTTCTCTTCCCTCTGCAACTGGATGCTGTAAATGTGAAACGACAGCATAAAATGCTGGAAATACTCTGCAGGTCAGGCAGCATCTCGACCTGAGATGTGAACTCTGTTTCTCTCTCCACGGATGTTGCCTGACCTCTTGAGTATTTGCAGCATTTTCTGCTTTCTCATAGGCCTTTCTTTACCATCCGAGGCCTTGCAAGCATCCAGCAGCACTCCTCACACATTTAAAAAACTTTTTGCATCTATTGCAGCAAGCCTCTACTTCAATAAAATCAAAAAAAACTCGGTCCAAAAGCTTAAATGCAAACTTAATTGAAAGATGTGTGTCCCTTTAAGAGGTGCTGGCAGCGTTTGCATGCTGGGTTACCAAGGCGTGCTGATGACCCAGCGCTGAACTCAGCGCTAGGGTCGAAGTTGGCCGTGGTGACGTTAAGTCGGCATTGCAGACTGACTGACGTCACCAATCCACCATTTTTTTTGCAGGGTGCTAATACTTACCGGCAGCGCTACCGGGACGATGAAATGGAGGACACTGCAGGACCTGCCACCAGCTGGTGAAAGAGCTGTGTCTGTTTTCTGATGGTAACAGATGGCGTAAAGCCCCCGAATCTTTTGCCGAATGTCTATTTCAAATTGATACAATGATGATCATTGATCGATCTTCTGAGAACTCTGCGTTCCTCCAATTCTGGCCTCTTGTGCAACCCCGAACTTTGTTTGCCCCCCCATTGGCGGCCATGCCTTCAGCTGTCTAGATCCTAAATTATGGATTGATGGGTGAACCAGACTTGATGTTGGACAGGCTACGGGCAGCAGAGTTTTGGATGAGCTGAAGAATACGGAAGGTGAAGACTGGGAGGCGGCCAGGAGAACATTGGAATAGTTAAGTCTGGAGGTGACAAAGGCATGGATGAGGGTTTAAGTTAAAAGATGGCCTAAAGCAAGGGTGAAGATGGGTGATGCTAACGAGGTGGAAGTGGCAGTGGCAGTCTTTGTGATGGAGATTATATGAGATTGAAAGCTAACGCCAAGATCGCAAACAGTCTGGTTTAGCCTGAGATGATGAATAGGGAGAGGGATGGGATTGGTGGCGAGGGTATGGAGTTTATGGCAGGGGCCAAAAATGATTGCTTCGTTCTTCCCAATGTTTACCTGAAGGAAATTGCGGCTCATCCAGGACTGACAACATAGAGACAGTGGAGTGGTGGAGAGAGTTGATGGAGAGGTAGAGCTGGGTGTAGTCAGTGTACATGTGGAAGCTTACTTCATGTCTGGAGATGATGTCACTGAGGTGTAGCATGTAAATGAGGCAGAACGGGGGGGCCAAGGGCAGATCCTTTTGGGATTCTGGTGGTAATGGTGTGGGAGTGAGATGACAAGGTATTGCTGGAGATGCTCTGGCTATGTTCGGATGACTGTGTCAAAGGCTGCAGAGAGATCGAGGAGGATGAGGACGGATAAGGCACCATGGTCACAATCCCATAGGATGTTCATTATTATTAATCTTTATATGCACTCTAAGGTTCTGGCTTGCTTTGGGTCACCAGCATTGCTGGCAGGCTGTTGATCCAGACCAACATAAACAGAAGAGGGACATATGTCATAATCTTGGCTGCAAAAGACAGCTTTAGGTAGTGCTTACATTATGCTGTGTGTAGTGGTTTCGTGGATGAGTGTATCCCAGTGTGTATGAGGGAGTGAATAGGGGGACAAGATATACAACAGGATAACTAGCCCTGAGCTTTACCTGGCCATACTCCCCCAACGCCCTGATAGCCCATCATGTCTAGCATGGCCTCTTCAAAGGCAAATAAGGGCTTAAAGGTTCTGGGCCCTCCTCCAGTTGGGGCCTGTACCTGTCCTGCAGCCCATCCTGTGTGACAGTAAATGAGCCTGCAGCTAGATTGTATTAGCAGGAAGCTTCAAAAGTTTCACTATCACAACAGTTTCAATTGTAACCTGCAGCTTGTATTTGTGCCCTGCTGTAGTATAGCCATGCTCAGCATTCAAAGTGCTGTAAGGTTATCTTACTGCCTTGGATGGAGATGCAGTAACACAAAAGAAAGAAAGACTTGCATTTATATAGCGCCTTTTACGGCTTCAGGATGACTCAAATTGGTTTACACCAATTAAGTACTTTTGAAGTGTAGTGACTGTTGGAATGTAGGAAACGCAGCAGCCAATTTGCGCACAGCAAGCTCCCACAAACAGCAATGTGATAATGACCTGATAATCTGTTTTTGTTATGTTGATTGAGGGATAAATATTAGCCAGCATAGTGGGGATAACTCCCCTGCTCTTCTTCATGAGAGAGCAGACAAGGCCTCAGTTTAACATCTCATCTGAAAGACAGCACCTCTGACAGTGCAGCACTCCCTCAGCACTGCACTGGAGTGCCAGCCTAAATTTTTGTGCTCAAGCCTCTGGAGTGGGACTTGAACCTACGACCTTCTGACTCAGAGGCGAGGGTGCTGCCAACTGAGCCACAGCTGACAAGAGAAAGAGATCATGATACTTGAGACCACTAGTAGGCATAGAGAGCTGTTGCTTAGCCTCATCGAGGCAGTTTTATTCAATTCTGCCACCTTCTTGTGAATTTGGATCCACTTCTTCTGAGTGTTTCACCATGTCAGCTATCTGCTGCCAAACTTGTTACACCATTCTTTTCTGTTGAGTCAGCCCTTCAGTGTCAGAGGACAGCCTCCTTTTTGTTCAGTGTGAATTAAAGCGCACCATTAGTGAATTTGGTGATGCATGGGCGAAAAGCTTCTATTGTGCAGGGATTTTGCTGCTCAAACCCCTTCCCTCATTTTGCAGGCAAGAATGCAGCTATGTCAATTACTGACAGCTGTGACCCTGGTGCAAGTGCCCCGTCAAGCAGCTCACTGTGCCGATGGGAATTTGCAGAGAATAGGTAACATATGCAAATCCTGAATATTAGAAGCAATGACGAAGGGTCATCGACCTGAAACGTTAACTCTGTTTCTCTCTCCACAGATGCTGCCTGAACTGCTGAGTATTTCTAGCATTTTCTGTTTTTATTCGTAATTGTTAACTTGTGTTCCCTGATATTTGAACCCTTCACCGTAATCAACAATTTATCTGTACCTTTTTATTGGCAAATCCCTTCATAAACTCAGAAGCTTCAATGAAGTTACCTCATAGTCTCTTTTCTGAAAATAAACCGAGGTCAGCTTCCATAATCTTTCTTCAGAACTTGAAACTGGAATTCCTGATAAAGATGGTGGCAAAATGCCAGACTACATTGTTTTTAGGCTCAGTATGTTGAACAATTTTTGTTTTTTTTAATCCCTTCTGATACCAAAATCTAAATATTAAACAGTCTCCTCTGAACTCATCCAATTTAACTAGCTTTGTGTGCCCAAAGATGCTAATCTAGTCCAACTACAATCAGCTGTTCTTTTCTAGTTATCCCCCTTGAGCCATGATTGATGATCCTCGGGGATTGTTCTTGCTATTTTACATGCTTTTTCTCTCATTGTGCAATGGAACAACTTATATTTAGCCACGATGCCTCTGAAACGTACAAGAAGAATCAAGCCAAGACCAAATATAATGGGATGGAGAGATGCTGCACAGGAGAAGGAAAGCTTAGCAGACACAGTTGGAGAGAGAACTGTGAGGTTGAAGATCAAAAAGCCATCCTGTACTGATATCCATTAATGATATTGGGCTGGAAGAGCAAGACGTAGAATCAGTTTGGGTGGAGATAAGAAATAATAAAGGTAAAAAGTCACTGGTGGGAGTGGTCTACAGGCCCCCAAACAGTAGCCACACTGTAGGACAGAGAATAAATCAAGAAATAATAGAGGCTTGTAAGAAAGGTACGGCTATAATCATGGGAGATTTTAATCTTCATATTGATTGGACAAAGCAAATTGACAAAGGTAGACTTGAGGAAGAGTTCTTAGAGTGTATACGGGATGGTTTCTTGGAACAATATGTTGTGGAACCAACCGGGGAGAAGACTATTTTAGATCTGGTAATGTGTGACGAGGCTGAATTAATTAATGATCTCGAAGTGAAGGATCCTCTTGGGAAAAGTGATCATAGCATGGTAGAATTTCAAATTCAGTTTGAGGGTGAGAAAGCTAGGTCTCAAACTAGTGTCCTGAACTTAAACAAAGGTAATTACAAAGGTATGAAGGCAGACTTGGTTAAAGTGGACTGGGAAAATATATTACAGGGTAAGACTGTAGAAAAGCAGTGGCAAACATTTAAGGAGATATTTCATAACTCTCAGCAAAGATATATTCCAGTGAGAAAGAAAGACTCTAAGAGAAGGATAAACCATCTGTGGCTAACTAAGGAAGAAAAGGATGGTATCAAATTGAAAACAAAAGCATACAATGTTGTGAAGAATAGTGAAAGGCCAGAGGATTGGGAGATTTTTAAAAACCAGCAAAGGACGACTAAAAAAATGATAAAGAGAGAGAAGATAGCTTATGAGAGTAAGCTAGCAAGAAATATAAAAACAGACAGTAAGAGCTTCTACAGGTATATAAAAAGGAAGAGAGTAGCTAAAGTAAACGTTGGTCCCCTAGAGGATGAATCTGGGGAATTACTAATGAGAAACAGGGAAATAGCGGAGACTTTGAACAAATATTTTGTATCGGTCTTCGCGGTAGAAGACACTAAAAACATCCCAGTAATGGATAATCAAGGGGCTATTGGGGTGGGGGGGTGGGGGGAACTTAAAACAATCACTATCACTAGAGAGAAAGTACTAGGCCAACTAACGGGACTAAAGGTGGACAAGTACCCTGGACCCAATGGCCTACATCCTAGAGTCTTAGAAGAGGTGGCTGCAGAGATAATGGATGCATTGGTTGTAATCTACCAAAATTCCCTGGTTTCTGGAGAGGTCCCAGCAGACTGGAAAACCGCAAATGTATCGCCCCTATTTAAGAAAGGAGGGAGACAGAAAGCAGGCAACTATCGACCAGTTAGCCTAACATCAGACATTGGGAAAATGCTGGAATCCATTATTAAGGAAGTGGTAGCAGGACATTTAGAAAATCATAATATAGTCAAGCAGAGTCAGCATGGTTTTATGAAAGGGAAATCATGTTTGACAAATTTGCTGGAGTTCTTTGAGATGTAACGAGCAGGGTGGATAAAGGGGAACCAGTAGATGTCGTATATTTGGATTTCCAGAAGGCATTCGATAAGGTGCCACATAAAAGGTTACTACACAAGATAAGAGCTCACGGGGTTGGGGGTAATATATTAGCATGGATAGAGGATTGACTAACTAACAGAAAACAGAGAGTCGGGATAAATGGGTAATTTTCAAATTGGCAAACTGTAACTAGTGGGGTGCTGCAGGGATCAGTGCTGGGGCCTCAACTATTTGCAATCTATATTAATGACTTGGATGAAGGAACTGAGTGTAATGTAGCCAAATTTGCTGATGATACAAAGATAGATGGGAAAGCAAACTGTGTGGAGGATGCAAAGAATCTCCAAAGGGATAGAGATAGGTTAAGTGAGTGGGCAAAAATCTGGCAGATGGAGTTTAATGTGGGAAAATGCGAGGTTATCCACTTTGGTAGGAAAAATAAAAAAACAAATTATTATTTAAATGGGGAGAGATTACAAAATGCTGAGGTACAGAGGGATCTGGGGGTCCTTGTACATGAATCACAAAAAGTTAGCATGCAGGTACAGCAAGTAATTAGGAAGGCAAATGGAATGTTGGCCTTTATTGCAAGGGAATGGAGTATAAAAGTAGGGAAGTCCTGTTACAACTGTACAGGACGTTGGTGAGACCACACCTGGAGTACTGCGTACAGTTTTGGTCTCCTTATTTAAGGAAGGATATACTTGCATTGGAGGCAGTTCAGAGAAGGTTCACGAGGTTGATTCCGGAGATGAAGGGGTTGTCTTATGAAGAAAGGTTAAGCAGGTTGGGCCTATACTCATTGGAGTTTAGAAGAATGAGAGGGGATCTTATTGAAACATATAAGATTCTGAAGGGGCTTGACAGGGTAGATGCAGAAAGGATGTTTCCCCTTGTGGGGGAATCTAGAACTAGGGGGCATAATTTCAGAATAAGGGGTCGCCCTTTTAAATCGGAAATGAGGAGGAATTTCTTCTCTCAGAGGGTGGTGAATCTTTGGAATTCTCTTCCCCAGAGAGCTGTGGAGGCTGGGTCATTGAATATATTTAAGGTGGAGATAGACAGATTTTTGAACGATAAGGGAGTCAAGGGTTATGGGGAGCGGGCAGGGAAGTGGAGTTGAGGCCAAGATCAGATCAGCCATGATCTTATTGAATGGTGGAGCAGGCTCGAGGGGCCGAATGACCTCCTCCAGCTCATGCGTCTGATGTAAATGGGTATATGTCTATTATTATCAGGCTGCATGAAGCAATGAAGTATCAGCCTCAAAAAGGTCCAGTTTGAAAGTGCGTAGGATATAGTGGGTTACTCAGGGAAGCAAATTGTAATGCTTTGAGCCACAAAGCATGGCAGCCTAGGCACTACCTCAAATTTGTGAGTGTCAGAAATCATTATTGTTACTTTCTAACCCTCTGAAATTGGCACAGATTGTCTTTCAGGGTAATACACAGATGACCTAAAATTTTTCCCTGACCTAAAATTTTTTCCTCACCTGCAACATAGTTCAATACTCACAGGATTTATATACTGAGATAAGTCTGTAGAATACTTACTGTTGTTACTGGATACAGCAAAGTTAGTGTACCAGTTTCCATCACTGTCAATCCCATGAGTAGAGTAGTGCTCGGTGTAAAGTGCACTCATAATTATCTGTTTGCAATGGCCAAGTGGCAGAAGGCTAAATCTATTGTCGTCATGCTGCAATAATCATAGCTCTGTATTTCTGGTGATAAGGGATTCGATCAAACTTTCTTCCAAATGTCTGTTTGGGTCGATGTCTAGTGCTTTTCTTGACTCTTATGTGGTCTTGCTTAATGAGGGGAGATGAAACAAAAGGGACAATTTAACCCTATCTGTCTGGTGAAAACCAGATGGGCAGGCAGTTAAAATTGACCGGGAGGCGTACCCGTCAACATCCCGCTCCTTTCCCGCTGTCTTCAATTTTAACCTGCTCTGCCGAGCAGGCGGCAAGGATACCCGCCTGAAACCGGCAGCATTCTTCTTTTAAGTATACAGATCGAGCTCCAATAAAGTCATCGGGGCCTAACTGCTATTTTAACCGGTGTCCTGAGTGGGGAAACTATCGTGGCTTTCCCGCTAGCAGGAAGAAGAGTCGAGCCAATGAGAAGTTTTTAAACTTTTTTTTTTACTTTCCTTATGGGGCCAGGAGGGTAGAAGTGCTCTTCCGTGCCCCACAAGGAAAGTTCAGGCCTCCCCTGCCCCGGCTCCCCTCCATCCCGAGCGCAAGGCCTTCCTGAAACACCTCCCCTTGTGCAACATACCTGAGTGCCAGGGACTGTCACTTCGGTCCTGGCCAGCGGCGTCATGCAGGCTGACATTCCACTTCTGCTCGCTGCCACTTCCCACAGGTTTCAGGCGGGCAAACTGACCGGGGCTTCCCCCCCCCCGCCAGAGTTCAAATCACCTGAGCCTCATGCTGCTGAGGGCGGTGGGGGGGGTGCGGGGTTTGCACGCCTTGGCCCCCGCCCGCCTGATTCCCACTCCGCGTTAAAATTGAGGCTAAAATGAAGATAAATAGCTTGTTGACTGTGCCAGAGCAGTGCAGAGAAGAATCTAAGTCCTATTGATCTTTATTTTTCTCCCCTGGACGCATTGACTCCTCACAGGTATTTACCTTTCCCATGTAGCCATTATTCATGTATGAGCCTTGGCAATAAAGCCCTGATTTCATAGCGCAGGGCGGGTCAGAAAATTGTGTGTCTGGCCTCATGTGACCGATTTGCAATGCTCCTGATCTTTCAATGGGAGATTTGGGGCAGTAAATGATCCCTTGCTACTGGCGTGCAAAGGGCTGATTTAACTTAAATAATTCAAATTGTGTTTGAATTGTGCTCACTGATTCTTCTAACTTCAGTGAAGCTCCAGCTACAAATGTGCACATCACCCGTATAATTGGGATGCATTGAGAATCTTGACACCTGCTCAAGTCGGCTTCTTCAAGGTAGCTTCACATTGCACAATTAGGAAAAGTCTTTTTTTTGTTGCATTTTTTGATAAATATTGTTGCATTTTGCTCTCTGCATTAGTTGGTTTTACTGGATAGGGCACTATTTTTGCACATTTTATTTCTGCCAGTACTTTCCTTCATAACTTTCGGTTGCTGCTGTCATTTAAATAACAATGTACAAAGTGGTAAGATTGGGAATTCCTTTGGGGATTCCAACAGTGCAGGATGATTCAAATAAGGAAGGCAAGCTGATGATGGGCCAACAAGTGCATGTCCCATAATAGCTGAAGTGTTTTGCCTGCATCTGTTTGCCTTGGGATCTGCATTTATCGGACCTGCTACATTAATCTGGACATGAAAAGGGGCTGTCATGACCTGCAGAAGAAGAGCCAGAGCCCTGGTTGTGCTTTGCCTCAACTTGTTGCTATGCCACACCCAGAAGGGCAGAAAAAGACGGGAAGTAAGCGGAGGTAGATCCGCTGCATAATGGTCAGAGCTCTTGCAGCACAAGGTGTGAGCTGAAGCATTCACAATATATTGTGCTGATAGACTTCAGCTCTGTTTTAGGAACTGAAGAGATATGCGGAGATGAATTTCATTATCGACCTGCAGCTGGTACATCCCCTCCTATTTCCCACTGCTTCTCCCATATGTCTGCCCAAGAGTTCCAAGTTTTCTTCTTGATACAGGGTGAGAGACTGGAGGCTGGGGGTTCTCCCACCTGTGACAGTCTGCTGTCATTGATTGTGGGCCACAATCTACTTTAAGAGGAAATTAGAGAGTGAGAAGGCACCTTTGACTGCCATCATATGAAATCTAGGCGTGAGCAAGCATTTGTTACAGGGGATGATAACAGGTGCGCAAAATAACAAATACATATATGAGTCATTCGTTCCTTCCCTTCTGTGAGTGAAGGAACTCTTACAGGGCAAGGAAAAGCCTGTAGAGATTATCGCGGTACCCTCAATTCTCCTTCTCTAGTGGCACGAGATATCCCATTTCTTCCACTGCTTTACATCCAGCAGATTGTGCTCTGGGTTTTTCCTTCAACAAAGATCCATTTTACGTGGGAAGGTAATGAGCCTGACTCACAACTCCCTACCAGAAGAACCGACTAGATACGATGGGGGGTTGCTACTCCACTCCAATTGGACGCAAGTACCTTGCTGGATATCAAACCAGTGTTCAGAGACTGGAACCCTCGTCTCTGCTCATGGGGCAGTTTGGAGTGGGACTCAAACCCAAAGCCTTCCGACTCAGCAGCAGGAATGCTACCACTGCGCCAAAACTCACTCTGTGGCACCCTATTGAAATGTGAAAAGTTGCTTATTGCAATGATTTGTTATATGGTGTGATTGTCTCTGCTTACCTTGTTTAATCTGGTGAGATCATTAAACTGAGCGGCCATGCAGAAGTTGATAGAGATTACATTCAATATCAAAGCCACTTCCTTCCACTGGGTATACACCATACCTTTGGTTGACCTCCTGCCCTTGTGCCAAATATCTGCTGCCTCCTCTGCTTTATTTTGAACAATAATCAGAAAACTTGAGGCTGTGGGAATCCTAGAAGCCTCAGGCATACTTTTTCGCTAACTGCAGTTCAAGTCCTTTCTGTCAGAGAATACCTGCCCTGCCTTTCTTAGCTGCTGCAGCCATTGAAATACAGCAGTGCCTGATTCTCCTCCCTTCCCCCCACCCCCAAAGGTGAGCCCCCAACAGAGGGCATAAAAAGTGCTGGGAACTCGAACTTAATATTAAAATGAACCTGACCTTGGAATATGCGACAGGGCGAGGGCTAGGTCACACCGGCAGGCCAAAGTGCAGTCCTGATGTGCTTCTGGTGCCAAAGCTGTCATGGGGACAAATCCAGCAAAATTTGTTAAGCTGGGCCGTTGAATACAAACTTATTTAAAGGATCAGCCTGCAGCTGTAATACCAGCTTTTCAACTGTTTTTTGCAAGATTTTTTTTGTTGTTTTTTGCTAGGGTCAGCTGTGGATAAGGAGGGTTTGTGGCTTAGGTTTTGGTAAACCAATTGTTTGCTACCAAACGACTAAATTGGAGCAGTGGGTATTTCTATGGGAATTACTCTTTACATTTATGTTATTTGAAAGAGGAGGGGAAAGAAAGTGAAACCGGACACATCAGATTACACCAGAGAAGAATTGCGATCACCTGCGATTACCATCCAAACTGTATTGAGGCAAAAGTTGACTTACATGGACTTTTCAGAGGCCTGTGATACCCAAGAAGTCCTCAGGCTAAATGTGGCCTGTGAGTTTGTTTGATCGAGCCTGCAAAGCTCTTGCCAGTTCCCTTCTTCTTTGCATTTGTCGATGAAGCTGATTTCAGTGTCGACAATACCCGTTTAATGTTCCTAGGCTGAAAGACTGGAGTGGTGGATTTTGACTCGTCAGGGAGCAACATTTATTCGACCTCCAGACCCAGCAATTTTGAAGAGTTGAAGCATTCTCTCCCACTCCCTTTCGTGGCCCCAGCCAAATTGCTGCGGTGTTCACTGAGAAAACATCTTCTGAAGTGGGGCTAATAATCTTAAAGACAGCAGAACCTTCCTAAGGATATACTGCAATGTGAAAGGGGGCGAGAGAGATAAATGGAGAGGAGAGGAGAGCAAAGAGAGCACCAGAGGCCATAGAATTACATAGAATATACACCACAGAAACTGGCCATTCGGCCCAACCAGTCCATGCCGGTGTTTATGCTCCACTCGAGCCTCCCATCCTCCCTCATCTAACTCTATCAGCGTAACCCTCTATTCCCTTCTCCCTCATTTGCTTATATAGCCTACCCTTGAATGCGTCTATACTATTCACCTCAACCACCCCCTGTAGTAGCGAGTTCCACATTCTCACCACTCTCTGGGTAAAGAAGTTTCTTCTGAATTCCCTATTTGATTTCTTGGTGACTATCTTATATTGATGACCTCTAGTTATGCTCTTTCCCACAAGTGGAAACACTTCTCTCTCTATCTACTCTATCAAAACCTTTCATAATTTTATAGACCTCTATTAGGTCACCCCTCAGCCTTCTCTTTTCAAGAGAAAAGAGACCCAGCCTGTTGATCCTTTCCTGATAAGTATAACCTCGCATTTCTGGTATCATCCTTGTAAATCTTCTCTGCACCCTCTCCAGTGCCTCTATATCCTTTTTATAATATGGCGACCAGAACTGCACACAGTACTCCAAGTGTGGTCCAACCAAGGTTCGATAGAAGTTTAGCATAACTTCACTACTTTTCAATTCTATCTCTCTAGAAATAAACCCTAGTGCTTGGTTTGCTTTTTTATGGCCTTATTAACCTGCATCGCTACTTTTAGTGATTTGTGTATTTGTACTCCGAGATCCCTTTGCTTCTCCACCCCACTTAGATTCTTATTTTCTAAGTAATATGTGACCTCCTTATTTTCTTACTAAAATGTAATCCCTCATACTTATCTGGGTTGAAATTCATTTGTCAAAAGGACAGATAGAGAGAGAAAGTAGGACCAGAGATGAGAGAAAGAGAAGACAGACCAGGAGGATGAAAGAGGGGACAAAGAGCAGAGGCCAGAAGAGGGAGAGAGAAAAAGAGAGGGAGCAGGAGAGGAGAGAGAGAGAGAGAGAAAGGGGTAAGAAGATGGAGAAAGAATGAAAACAGGAGAGCGAATGAACCAGGCTTTGGGAGGGGGAAGATGAGGATACGAGCAAAGGAGGTGGAGACTGTGTGAAAGAAAGAAGGGGAAGGATGAGGGGGAAAAGGAGGATGGGGTCCTCGCATTGTGTTGTTTTTTCTGTATTGGGAGTCTTGCTTTTTTGTGTATGTGGATTTGGCTTATTTGTGCATAGGAGGTATTACCTTTTTGTGTACGGGTGCGCGCATTATTGTGCAATTGTATGCAGCCCACTCACTGGTTTTGACACATGTATCAAGCTCGCAGCTCCAAAACGTTGGGCATCCCTGGCATAGGCTAGGGTTCACTCGAGGAGTGGTGATAGAAATGTACTGCATGCTGTAGGGCCACACTGCTGTTAAGGCCACTTCAGCCCTGACTTTTTATGCTTCAGTCTCAGTCCAGGCTGCTACAGGCTGCCAAGCAGGTGTTATTTACCAAAGTAAGCAACTTCATCACTTTCCCCATGGCCAACCATTAACAATATTTTTTCAAATTGCAGGATTCCCCTAAATGCAAGGCATCATTGATTGCACCCACATAGCATACTCCTGCACACAATAATTGTATTAATTAACTCCATTAATCTACACAGGACCAGGCAGGGCAATGCTTACTTCCCAGGCAGCAGACATGATGCCTTTATTATAAGGAAATCCACCATGCTGCCATCATTTGACCCAGAAAGAAATGTGAAAGATTGGCTCCTAGGGGAGCAAGGCTACTCTCTGCAGCTGTCTAACTCATGACCTCTCTACAGCAGCCATGTACACCTGCCGAGCATGGGTATAATGAGATGCATTCATCTATTAATGTCATCATTGTGCATACTATTGGCATATTAAAGCAGAGTCTCAGATGTCTAGACAGATCAGGGGCTGTACTGTAATACAGCTCGACTAATGCCTCCCATATCAACGCATGCTGTACAACTTTTACAATTCAACAAGGCATCACCAAGGAGTACATGAAAGAGGAAAGCATTTTAGTAAAGGGCATGGGAAAGATGTAGATGAGACTATTAATGCATTGTCTGTATTTGCAACTTAAGAGAAAGCGTCCTGTATTAGAACTTGCTCGATGGTTCCTATCTCGTCCCTTCTGCCACTGAAACTCTAGTTTGTGTCTTCGTCATCTCAAAGCTCAACTTCTCCAGTGCCTTTCTAACTGGCCTTCCCCATAAACTGTGACAAGCTTCAACTCATGCAAATTGCCACAGTCCATATTCTAACCGCACTAAATCCCATATTCCCATCATCTTGTCTGTACTCCTCCAACAGCACTTCTTTTAGTCCACCTCTGGGGCACTGCTCTTCCCTCCGCTTACCTGGAAAAATGCAGGCACTACATTATTGCCAATGACTTCTCAGCATACAATGTCACCTGCGATATACTCCAGGAGTCCATTCTTAACTATCTACAGATCACACCTTGGTGACATTATCCAAGGTCCACCGGCTCCCTGTGCCCCATCAAGCCGACCAGAGTTTCCTTTGACGGTTCTTTCAATTTCCCATCCTGGTCTCTCCATTCCATTCCTCTTTCCTCATGTTTGGTGTCCATTATATCCCTTTCCTACTTATTGCAAAATGATCTGAGACACCCTCCTGTATATGAGGAGCACTATATAAATGCAAGTTGTTATTACCAGGTTGGGTTCTCCATTACTTTGCTTATCTAGTAATGTCATTGAACCTTTTTCTGCAATGGTTCCAGATATGTTGTGTCATGGAGGTAGCATTCACACTGGTGGCCACCTCCTCCCATTCCCTCTGGACTGCTCTTCTTCAGGTATTGCAGCAATCCCTGCCAAAGAGGGACCCCCTCCTCCGCTGCAAGGAAAATCTCTTGTGCTACCATTGGAGAATAGGCCACTTTATCGCCTACTCCACTCCTTCCAGACATTGGCCTAGAAATTGGATAGCTCTGTGCCCATTTTTTGGGGCTCTAAATGGGAGCCTAAGCCTCTAATACGGCGGGCCAGAAGCACACACTCATTAGGAGCCAGAAGTGCACCGTCTGCCATATTGGTGTTGGCAAGAAAATAGGCATTGAGGGCACATCACATGAAACAGACATTAGGCACTTTGCATATTCAAATAAGGAGCCTAATGTCTGATTGAGGCCTCCTCTGCAACATTGGCCAGCTGATTCAGGAAGACCAGGTCTACATGTGGCCTAACAGGCGGTCCCTAAAGGGACTATTGCAGGCTGCAGACAACAAGGTAAGTGTTTAGAATATACTTACCTGAAAATGGAGCTGGGAGGAGCAGGACTACTCCTCCAGGCTCCACATTCAAACCATGTGGGCCACTGCTCCTACTACCCCCCACCAGCCCCGATCGCGACCTCGATCTCCCCCAATCGTCACTGCTACCCTCCCCGATCGCTGACGACTGCTACCCACCCTCCCAATCACCATTACACTCCTTCCCGCTCGTCCTGTTTCCTGGTCCCCTTAAGGACTCACCTGAGAGCTGTTGCTGCCGTCACTTTTTGAGTCCTCTGCTCCGACCAGCTTTCTGGGGATGCCCATTTAGTGTCCCAGCTCGCTGGCTTGATGATAATGAGGCCTGAGGCCCAATATTGCAGGCGCCTATCCATTCAGGAAAGGGATCGATCCCTGCAACCCCATTTTTGGGGTTTTAATTAATTTTAAGGTTATTGTTTCTAACAAAAGCTTTCTGATTTGAAAATTTTCAAAATCACAAACCCTTGATTTTAAAATAATGGAGGAAATTGATAATGTAGTTTAAGAAGGCTTTTTTGTGCAAAATTAGTTAGGAGGACCAAAGGACATAACTAGAAGCTGTAGAAATGTCAGCAGAAGGAATATCATGTTGATGAATTAAGTCTTTGGCCTAAAAATTCGACTGCGACACAAAAGTTGCTGGTGCCACCACGGCATTGGGTTAACGGCTGCCGAAAATGGTGGCGCTGGTAGGAGTTAAAAATTTGCGCTGGGGACTAAAGATTCTTAGCCCAGAGCTAAACTGACAGCTTACCGCCCTCCTGGTGGAGTTAGTCCTGGCATCAGTCTGGAATGTGGCGTCCAGAAGCAGTGATGCATCTTCCAACAGCCTCTGGAAGCGAGGATATGATTTTGCTCGGAATTGTGGGATATTAAAAGGGTAATGCCTTCTGAACTGATAAAAATTAAAATGAAGTGAAAAAATGCAGTTTTTAGTCCTTAGCATTTGAATAAAATATTCCCAAATGGGAGTCATCAGCTCTTAAAGCTGAATTCCCTTCTGCACCTCAAAAAATGGGAAAAGTGCTTCAGCACTAACACAAATGGCTCAGCAAGCCAGGGAAGGGCACCCGGGGTCTCGCACGCAGCACCCCAGCTTTGTGCAGGGGGTCAACACTGCGAGACAGGTCCTCTACCCACAGGGGAGTGCCCTCATTAACAACCAAACCGAGATTAACTAATTCAATATCGAGTATTATGTATTGCCATCCCTGCTCGGAGTATAATTACATTCCTGCATGGACAGTTTAAATTTCCTAATCCTAGTTTCCTTTCTAAGGGGATGTAATAAACAATTTTTGTTGAGTGTCTCAGCCATATTTAGTTATTTGTCTTTTTCACAAAAGAAGACTCTTTCTTGGCAGTAATTTTCTTCTCCTCTGTTGGGTTCTATTCACATTTTGTCAACTTTACCCAATCACTACATCATATAATTATCTAGTCAATCAACTGCCAAATAGAGTGTGATCGTATACCAGAGATTGTGTGCGAGATGGTTTGTATTCATTTGTGATGATAATAACTTTAATCTCTTGTTATTTTTTCTCCCCTTTTCTGTGTTTATTTTTAGCTGATCGGTGGCGGTTACATTGTCAGTGCTGAGGCAGTATGGGATCACGTCACAATGGCCGACCGTGAGTTGGCATTCAAAGCGGGGGACGTTATTAAAGTCCTCGATGCCTCTAACAAGGATTGGTGGTGGGGACAGATTGACGATGAAGAAGGCTGGTTTCCGGCCAGTTTTGTGAGGGTAAGTGCAGGAGAAAGAGACATTTTCAATTTATGGTTGATTGCTGCTTTCATGGGAAATTAACCACTACAGTGGCACAAACTCACATTTTGTGAACAGAACTGAAAATTTAAGAGATAAACAGAAAAAATACTGCAAATGTTGAAAATGTGAAATAAGAACAGAAAATACTGGAAATACACAGCGGGTCTGTTAACATCTGTAAAGAGAAAAGATTTTATTTCTTTTTAAAAGAAAACATTTTAGATGGAGACCCTTTGTCAGTTCTGATGAAGGGTCTATACACCAAATTTTAGCCTTTCTTTTGTGTTCACAGATGCTGTATCATATCAGTTTTTATCTCTAAAAGCCAAGGTCTAGCAATAGTGCACCTACATTGTCATGATACAAAACAATGAATGTATCTTAAAACTAAACAAATATTTAAGCTTACTAGTCGCTTTCCTGTGGCAGTGTACATGGGCAGTCAAGTCAAAGGCTCTTTATTTATGCTTTACCCTGAAGTGCTGTGTACCTGAAATAAATTTATGATGGGTGGTGGATGACAAAGTGTATATTTCATTGACCAAATGCAGTAATCATTTTGCCATTTAATATATTGTCCAGTGATTAAAAGGGTCAGGCCAGTCAACAGCAATTCTCCACTGATTTGAAGAGTGGAAACAAATTAAGTTGTAGACTACTGCTAAACCTTACTATTAATGCCAATGTAGAGGCTGGTCACATGTGGCTGCTTGTCACTGGATATGCTGGACAGGCTACCTCTGTGATTTTTTTGGGTGATGTTGGCTGTTACTAGTGCTGAAAAATGCATTGAATGTAATTCAATGGGGCTGCCACACAGATAGTTCTGAATCTGTGTGACAGCCCCATTTGGACCTGAATCTTTGGGGCTAGATGATGCAAATTAAGTTAACTGCATGCTACAGTATTTACTTCCAGGCTTTCCAATAACAGTCTGTAGTGTGTGCATCTTGCAAATGGAAGCAAAGCCCAAACAATTTCAATCTTGTAGGTTTCTTACAGATCAATAGATGCAGAACAATAGATCCCTAGAAAGCTACGTTAGGGAACTGTACAAAAGTGTACTATCATGAAGGGGTGGTCTCAGCAGAGGTATTTTGCATAGTTGCTGTAGTAGATACTAGGCCAAGTGGATTAACACCAATATTTCAACTCTGGGATCTGCAGTCAAGTCCAGCCTAGACTGATAGGATAAAAGTCTCTTCTGTATGGATCTTATGTGAAATGAATTTGGGCAATCCAGTTTCTAATGCATGGGTGTACAGCACAAAACTGCCTATAATAGGTAGCTAATTTGGCAATCTTGCTTACAAAACAAATGGCTAGTAGAAATAGAAAATTGTCAGGAGAGGGTGCTCTCTTGGGTTGGAATAATTTGATAGGATAGTTTTATTCTGCAACTATCCATGCTGTGCGAATTAGGGAGTTATACAGCTGTTATATCAGAAGTAGTGGTATTTCAGCATTGTAACAAATTAAATGTTACAGAAAGGATGGTTTACCTATTAATGAAATTTTGAAGCAACTGCTTCAGGAGTTTTCCGATATCAATGAGTATTTAGTGGGGTCCCAGGAGACTTGAAAGCAAGTCAATGTTGTGTGGCTCATTGTCGCCATATTTACACACGTATTTAATTTGATTGGACTTACTGTTTGAATACAACCATGGACAAATAATAAAAAATAACATGCTCTAACAGCTGGGACTGGCAAATGTGTTTTACTTCACAGGAGCATAAACATTCATATACGAGAAGAGATTGTCTCTCTGTTGGATTTGATTTTCTCTTATAATGCACTGCTCAAGGAATTAAATCCCCCTGTTCTCTGTTTTAATGTAATTGTTAACCCAAAGTCTGAATGGTTAAGCAGTACGTTACTAGAGGAAATTAAATCGATGTGTTTTGAATTCTCTGTATTAAACAAAACAAAATATTTCTTTATCAAATTACGCATTTTCTTTTCTTAAAGATAAACATTTTCTTTTGTAGACGTGAATAGGTTGGATTTCAAAACGTTACAAAAGAGAACCTTTTTTTTAATTCAGAAAGCAAAGTGAAAGGCCAAGGATCATAGTGCAGGCACCAACAATGTTGAAAACATTGGCCCGCAATTTATGGGGCCGATGACTGTGTACGCACAGTGTACGCCGTGGTGAGTGCTGTGAATGGCCCCACAAGTTCCAGGTTTCCACATGCGCGAAACCCAGAACTTGCGGGGCCATTCACAGCACTCACCACGGCGTACGCTGTGCTGTTTGCCCAGCTACTGCCCAGCGAATACCCCCGAAACATTTACTCCTGGTAAAAGCAGGCATAAGGCCTTCTTTTACCAGCGTAAGCGTTAAAATAAATGTTAAAATACATTTTTTTAAATGATTTAAACATTCACTTACATTTAAAATTAGTTTAGGTAAATTTTGTCCCGTTTAAAAATGTTCAGATTTATTTTTCAAAAAATGTAATTTTTATTTTAATTGTTTAATCAAAGGATATTTTAATTAATTTTGAACCTGTGATCATTTATTTTTATTTAAGTGGTGTGAAATTTTATTTATTTGGGGATTTTTATTATGCTTATGGCGATTCCGTACATAAATGGAATCTCCATAAGCATAATAGGAATCCCCCTTTGTCATTGGTTGGCCTGGCCCACGTGATCCCAGGGATGCTTGTGAACCGCATGTGCCCCGGGATACGTGAGCCTTTACGCAGACAGACGCCTGCAGGCCCAGGACCGCAAGAGTCCGAAGCTCCAGAGACAGCGGGTAAGTACGTAGTTTTCTATCGGTTCGGAGACGTACGCAGGCGGCAAGCCTCCGACCGCAATTTCCAGGCCAGAAAAAGAGAATAAGCATAAATCAGGAAGTAGAGTTTAGATGATGCCAAGTTTTAATTTTAAAAGTCCGAAGATTGTAACGAATCAATAAGAACATTCTCGCTGCAGATCCTAACCACTTCAAAAATTACAGGGTCAATCTGACAAACTGAATGAGAAAAGTTGATACCAGCTCCCCAGGTGTCTGATTAAGGCACTAAGTAGCTAAATCTCAAACTTGATTCCCAGTCTGTGTTGAGTTCATTGATCTTGGTAAAGATACTATAATTGGCCTCAATGCCTGGACTATAATTGTGTCCATTTCTTTTGTTACAATTAGTGAATGGTGAGAAATATACCCTCCTTGACTATCCAGAACCCCATGTTAGGTGTGTGGTCAGATCAGACAGCATCTGTGGAAATAGAAACAGAGGTAATCTTTCAGGTCAATGACCTCTTGTCAGGCCATCGACCTGAAACGTCACCTCTGTTTCTCTCTCCACAGATGCTGCCTGACCTGCTGAGTATTTCCAGCGTTTTCTGTTTATATTTCAGATTTCCAACATCCGCAGTATTTTGCCTTTGTATTAGGAGTGTGCATGTCTGGCAAGATAGGCTTGAGCACAGCTATTAGTCCTTGCAGTCAAATAGCCCACTCACAGTCTAGATATACACATAAAGAATGGGCACTTTTTTTAGATGATTCATTGTTGATAAATGGAACTGTACCCCGGCAAGGACATGCACCTTTGGGAGAAGAGGAGGTATGTGTAGAAAATTAGCAGAAAAAGGGGGGGAAATAAAAAGAAAAATCAATACTCTATTATTGAAAAAGGTTATTACAAGTCGATAGATAAAGTAACAGTGGGGAAATCTAGAACTCGGGGGCATAGTTTCAGAATAAAGGGTCGCCCTTTTAGAACTGAGATGAGGAGGAATTTCTTCTCTCAGAGGGTCGTAAATCTGTGGAATTCTCTGCCCCAGAGAGCCGTGGAGGCTGGGTCATTAAATACATTTAAGGTGGAGGTAGACAGATTTTTACAAGATAAGGGAGTGAAGGGTTATGGGGAGCGGGCGGGGAAGTGGCTTTGAGCCCAAGATCAGCCATGATCTTATTGAATGGCGGAGCAGGCTCAAGGGGCCAAGTGGCCTATTCCTGCTCCTATTTCTTATGTTCTTATGTTCTTAACAGCATTTGTGATGGTTACAAAAACACATCAAAAATAAAAGCTGCTGTCAATTAAAATGTTACACACTTTAGGAAAGCATTCAAAGTTGCTAACAATTGCTTAAGAGTGTTTTTATGGTCATTCCTTGCTAACAAGCTGCCAATTTTTTAACAGTGCACATCCATGACGGGCTAAAAATAGCTCCGGATTTCACCATCTGCAGCACAATTCTGTGCATGTTGTTTCTGATCGTGAATCTGATTATTTTGGTGATATATAAAGCTTTTAAAAATGGAATCATTAAAAATCAGACAGGGTTTTGATTGATGTTACACAAGAAATGTAAGCGAGGAAATGCAGACTAATATGAGCTAATGACACAAGGCAGCTTTGTGAGATCAGTAGACTCCAGTGTAGATAAGCCTGAATTTTGCTGAAGGTATATATTGTAAAGAAAAAGGTGCAGTGTGGAACCTCATGAGGATATCTGTTCATTTTGTAAATTCACTTAAAACTGCCTTATTATCATCTAAAGGTGACCTCCTGCTCATAAAGAACTGATGTATGAATAATAAAAAAGATAAAGAAAACTCATTAAGAGCTTGTTAACCTTTGTGCTTTTCTCAGCTGAGACAATTGAAAGAGGGTGAGGTTGTCTCGTCAGAGCTGGTGTTAATTTACTCCCAGATGTAAAGCTGCTCAAGGGGGTAATTTTTCTTCTACATATAAAATTAAAGAAAAATTATTTTAGTAAACTGTCATAATAAACCAATGACTACAGTTAATTCACACAGAGAGGAAACCATAGCTCCAAATCTCTGCGGGCTAGTCAGTCATTATCTGCATACTTAACCCCACCTGGCTCTATGGAGCTACAGCTTGACATGATGTACATCAGATGCTGGTGTATTTTCTTTGCTGGGCAAAGCTACACCTTCATAGTAGAGTATGTGAGAAGTCGCACAACACCAGGTTATAGTCCAACAGCTTTATTTGAAATCACAAGCTTTCGGAGCGCTGCTCCTTCAGCAGATTTCAAATAAAGCTGTTGGACTATAACCTGGTGTTGTGCGACTTCTCACATTTGTCCACCCCAGTCCAACACCGGCATCTCCACATCATAGTATAGTATGGCATTTATGTAGCAAATTTCTGCTGGGAACTCACATATTGTGACTATCAGCCACATAAATTGTCATTAACATACTGACTCACAAAGTCATGCACTTTCACAAATAATATAAGCACTCACCATGCCTTAACTGTGCACTTATCACACTTTTGTACATTTCTGCTGAGAGTTTAACTTGACTGTAGGCGATATTAGAGGACTATGCAGCTTATCCTGTGGATATGCAATCCAATCCATATGCACAATTCTTCACTCACTCATTGGAGGTGATAGAAATGTTGATCCCAGCAACCTATCCTGATTCCCCTGATGGTAAAGAGTTTAGGATACATACACCCACTAATCATGGAGGCTCTCCCACTTGTTATACTTCAGTAAATGTGAAGCTTGGATTCTTAGACTGTGGCTCCAGATCCAAAATCTGAACTCATTTGGATGGTCCACTCGCTCAAAACATAATATTTATTGTTTCTGTGGTAGTACATTTTGGTAGGAAGAATAAGGAGGCCACATACTCCAAGTGTCTAAATGGGGTAGAGGAGCAGAGGGAATCTGGGGGTACAGATACACAAATCACTAAAAGTAGCGACGCAGGTTAATAAGGCCATAAAAAAAGCAAATAAAGCCCTCGGGTTCATTTCTAGTGGGATAGAATTGAAAAGCAGGGAACCCTTGTTAGATCACACTTGGAGTACTGTGAACAGTTCTGGTCTCCATATTATAAAAAGGATATAGAGGCACTGGAGAAGCTGCAAAAAAGATTTACTAGAATAATACCAGAACTGAGAGGTTATACCGATCAGGAAAGATTGAACAGGCTGGGGCTCTTTTCTCTAGAAAAGAGAAGACTGAGCGGTGACCTGATGGAGGTCTTTAAGATTGTGAAAGAGTTTGATAGGGTAGACATAGAGAAGATGTTTCCACCTGCGGGGAGACTAGAACTAGGGGTCATAAATATAAGATAGTCACTAATAAATCCAATAGGGAATTCAGAAGAAACTTCTTTACCCAGAGAGTGGTTAGAATGTGGAACTCGCTACCACAAGGAGTAGTTGAGGCGAATAGCATAGATGCATTCAAGGGGAAGCTAGATAAGCACATGAGGGAGAAAAGAATAGAAGGATATGTTGATGGGTTGGAGGAGGCCCGTGTGGAGCATAAACACCGGCATGGACCTGTTGGGCCGAATGGCCTGTTTCTGTGCTGTAAATACTTTGTAACTATATCCTAGTAACAGCCAGCATCTTCAGGAGACGATCAAAGTACTGCAGACTGAAATGTCAGCATCCTTGTCTGCATGTTGCCCTCAACCAAAAGATTGAACTAAAATATTTTGACACCCAAGTACTCAACCCATAGTGATATACTTTACCGAAAGTTTCCTTACTCTCCTAACCCCACAAGGTGCTCTCCCAGTGGATTCAGCAGAGCTGGTGGAAGGCTATTGTTGCTCATGTGGGCACCCTTGAGATGACCATGACTGACGACTCCTGGGTGCTTGAGCCTAAGAAGGCCCAGCTGCAGACTGCTGCATTTCGGTTTCTGCTGGACCAGCTGATTTTTCGGCACCATACTGGATATTGGTTGAAGGGGTGGCGGAGGAGCAAACGTGCTGCCATCTTTAGAGAGGTCAACACAAGTCAACTCCCACTGTGCCACTGCCACTCTAATGAGGTTGGGGCTCCTCACTTCCACTGATCTGCGGAAGAGCGGACTGCAGCAGATGAGTGACTCCTTGAAAACCCCAATCTACTCACTCCATCAATCTCTCCAAGGTGGACGTCTGTCTATCCAAGGTGAACCACAGGTTTAAGCCCAGAGTTTGCATGGCAGCTGTTTGAGCTTCCACCAAAGCTGAAAAGCGTTCAAACATGGACTCCTGTTGTGAGAGCCCGGCTGCCGCGTCTGGCCACACTCTCCAAGGGAGGGTGCTGATCAATGTTCCCTTTAATAATTTTTTTGGTGCGTGGCCCCTTTAAGTCCTGATGTCCACATCCCTGTCCTCCTCAGCGGAGCTGGGAGAGGACCTTGCCTTCTGGTGAGCTCTCTTCTGGGCTGTCCCTTCCACCACTACCTGCTCCTGCACACTAGTGCTAGGTGCATTAACACGTGCAGACCCCTCTACCTCACTCTCTAATCCAGCTGTGGTGCCATTCTTTGTGCTGGTGACTGGGGATTGATGGAATATGTGACGGTGCCTCCTCAGAAGGATTCTCCTCCTCTGGGGTGTCTTCTTCGGGGGGCACTGGCCGTTGAGAAAGGCCTAGAGGAAAAAGAAAAGGAACAAGAGTTAGGATGGCATGGGGAGGCTGCACATTTGCAAAAGCCATACATCACAATATAATTTGACATAGTCAAGCTGACTGCGTTTTTACAGTGCTTAATGAAGGGGTACAAGAGGTCCTGGGGGTGGCACTCTTGGGGATGTCGTCCTCTGAAATCTCTCTGGAGGACAGAGTGGTTGGGAACCATCTTGGCACTGCTGGCAAAGAGGATTTTGCTCTTCCTCCTCACCTCTTCCAGAAGCACCTCTAGGGAGGCTTCTGAGAACCTTGGCACCCGCATCCTATTCACGTCTCAGAATATTCTTCTTCCAGCGCCATTGCAAACAAAACAAGCTACAGGGGAATGCAACCTCGCTTTAAGAGGTGAATTCCTGCTTTAAATAGACCTCTGGCGGCCCCACTGGAAGTTGTGTCCCGGAAGTGGGCAGGTTTGCCGTCGGGTCGGTCCAATCCAGTGGGAATCCCGCAGGTGAGATTATAATAAGGCCCAAGAGTTATAATACCCCGGGTCTGTTTTTGGCTGCAGCGGGTGAGTTTTAAACTGAAACCAAAGCACACCTGCCAAAAACTGGCCCAGAGTTAAAATAAGGGCCACTCTCCTGGAATGCGAGTGTGCCAATTTAGCACACAATCCTTGACTAGATTCGACTGGTACCCAAGTTTGCAGTGAACTTGGTTATAACAGCAAAGGTGGCCAAAGGCAGAAAGGTCAGAGTATAAATGAGAAAGGAAGTCAAGGTAGCGAGTCACAGAGTTTTCTCGATCATATAATCTGAAAGTAATCACAGGTCCTGTAGCTGAAGGGTTCATACCTGAGAGAAATGTTGAGCATAATTTCACAGTGTTATTCCCAGCTGAGGTACACATAGAATAATTTACTATGATCTCTGATTTGTGAATTAATTTAGTTTGATTTGTCCCTGGTTAATGGACTCATTCAGTCAGCTTTATCCTTAATTAACCGATTTATTTGGTTATTGTGATACCTAGCTAGCGAACTACTTTGGCTGAAATGATCACTGGGTCAATAATCAATGAATCACAGGACTCATTTGCTGCAGGAGTATTCATCATTTAACCAGGAGGCCACATTTAGTCCACCTCCACCTCAGCCATGAGCCTTAGCAGACCTACTAACCCAAACATCTCTAGGACTCCAGCAAGTGATGGTCAAAATAATGGAGCTCCCACCTCACATGCCTGAATTGTATTGCACCAAATTTTCTGTGGCAGAATTTTTGGGTCTAGGAGGAAGCCGTATTGCAGGCATATGCAAGCTTCATCTTAGTGAAGAGTTATGGAAATCAGGTCCCATGCTGAATTTCATAACTTCGGGTGGGGTTCTGCTCCCACCATATATCTTGCCCCTACAGGCTGGGGGCATGACAGGGGAAAGTGCCTAGCAAACTTTACAGTGTCTCTTATAGCAAGGTTGCAATTGTGTCATTAAATCCTGAAGTTAAAATTTTTGCCAGTGAGCATTTCTCTACTTGTGCGTTGAATATCTTGCACAATTTTATTTCACTCTGTATCTTTGCCTCTTTTGTTAAAGTCTTCAGTTTCCTAAGACAGGCTTTCCTGGAGCCTTCGGAAATTACTGTTGTAGTACAATTTACAGCTAACAAAGTCAGGAGGAAGGGAATTCCTTTGGTTGTTCCCATTGTGATTGATTTTATGGATGAGTCCCAGATTAGGCCTCAAATGCCAAGAAATGACACCACCTCTGTGTCTAACCCACTGCATCATTCCATCCCTATATTTTTGTATAGGTTTAAAAACATTTTAAGTGTATACTCACACCACATATTTACGCCTTCAGGCAGACCGGGCTCACTGTTCTAACAATGTCCTTAGACCCACAAGTCCTAGTTCTTTAAGAAAACTCAAAAATGAATTCCAGCAGCTGGTGTAAAGGGGGAGGTTACACTCCTTGAGGATGACTAATATGATTGGCTTGTGTTTCAGCTAGTCCTCCTGGACGAAGTTGCAGATTTTATGTGTGATACCACCGTTGGGATTACTATTTTAATTAGGTAACAATCTGCATGAATTAGCTGACACAGTAAAATCACAAAATAGACAGTTCAGGAGTTGTCTAATGATGGTGATGCAGTACATTTATCCAAATACTGTAGAATGTTGGATTATTCATCCTACAGACAGCAATGCTTCTCATTGTTTTTTTTTAATTAAGAAGCAACGGTGAAAGGCCAAAGCCCATAGTGCAGGACACTACCAAGGTTAGAAAGAGCAAAAGAGAAGTTGAGATAAATCAGGAGGTAGTGATTAGCTGACACCAAGCTTTTAAAGTCTGAAGATTGTACAAGGAGAGGAAGACTGAAGAAATAAGATGTTCTACATTTTGGAAGTCCTGTTAAAGGAATGAGTTAGACTATGTTCATATCTCATGCTCTTTGAAGTTCTTTAGCACCAATGAAGAATCCCTGAGTAATCGGGCAGTTCTTCATGGGTGCCAGAACCATGGACACAGACCTGTGAAAGAGCTGTATAAAATTTGAGTTTACGTGAAAACATTAGGTAACATCAGGATCAGTTATGTATTTGTTGCCATTTTTAGACTCAGTTGGATGCTAGATCTTACAGTTTTGTGTGTACACAAGTTCTCGTAAAATTCTGGAAACTGGTGAGAACTTGACATTAGGCCCATTTTGCAACAAAGAAGAAATTTGTTGCACTTGTACTCATATAAATCATAATTAGCTCAATTGATGGATCAGTACGTAAATGCACAACACAGTCAGATACTAATGAAACAAGAAGAAAGAAAGACTTGCATTTATATAGCGCCTTTCACGACCTCAGGATGCCCCAAAGTGCTTTTCGGCCAATGAAGTGTAGTCACTGTTGTAATGTAGGAAACGCAGCAAGCCAATTTGCGCACAGCAAGCTCCCACATACAGCAATGTGATAATGACCAGATAATCTGTTTTAGTGATGCTGGTTGAGGGATAAATATTGGCCAGGGGAGAAGACCCCTGTTCTTCTTCAAAATACTGTAGTGCCATATGGGATCTTTTACATCCACCTGAGAGGACAGACGGGGCCTCGGTTTAATGTCTCATCTGAAAGACGGCACCTCCGACAGTATAGCACTCCCTCAGTACTGAAATGTCAGCCTAGATTTTGTGCTCAAGTCTCTGGAATGGATCTTACGAACCCAGAACCTTCTGCCTCAGAGGCGAGATTGCTACCACTGAGCCACAGCCAAGTAGACTAAGAAGAACTCAGGGTTAACTGATCTCAGCCAGGGACCGCAGTGCCTCCGAGCAAGGGAAGGGGAAAAACGGCTAGGGTTCCCACCCCAGATCACTATGCAGTGACCTCTGCTAGCAAATGCATATGTGCACATTGGATAAGGACAGGATCAGATTCAATTGTAATGCTCATACTGTTCAATAATGCTGAAATTGCTTGTCTCATTCCGCACATGAATAATGGTCATTTGAGTAAGATACTGAAGAGCTATAACAGCCCATGGAAACATAAACCAGCAAAAGCCAGTGACTTCAATGAAGAGAGAAAATTGAAAATAATCAGTCAGCTAGATTCACAGTGCTGATTTAGTGTCAGAGGACTGAGTTGTGAGGAAAATTAGAAAAGCTGAGAATTTTCAGCCTTAAAAAGAAACAGGCAAAAGGATATTTTATAGAAGTATTTAAGACACTAAGTGGAATAGAAAAGATTAATTTGGAGCATTATTTTAATTTAAACCTCAACTGCAGGATAAAGGAACATAAGTACAACCCGATAAAAGTCAAGTGAAGTGCAGGGCTGATGTCAGGAGGCAGTTCTTCATACAAAGAGTGATTAATAGGATTGTACAATGGCTTTCCAGGTACAACAGTGGAAGCAAAAACTGGAGGTGCATATTACAACAAAAGAGAGTCCTTGCACGTTAGATGCTGGTGATGGGAAGGGGATAGAATTGCTTAGAATTTACAGCACAGAAACAGGCCATTTGGCCCAAGTGAACTCCTCCCACCTTACTTCATCTAACCCTATCAACGTATTCCTTCTATTCCTTTCTCCCTCATGTGTTTATCCAGCTTCCCCTTAAATACATCTATGCTATTCACCTCAACCACTCCCTGTGGTAGCGAGTTCCGCATTCGAACCACTCTCTGGGTAAAGAAGTTTCTCCTGAATTCTTTGTTCGATTTATTAATGACTTTCTTTTATTTATAGGGTTCTATGGAAGGGTGTAGATGGATAAAATGGCATCTCTCATCTGTTCTATCTTTGTGTTGGAATGAGTCTGTAAAGACTATTCAACCCCGAGGAATATCAAAGCTAAACCTGATCCTTTCCTCACCTGACATCCACATACTGTGCACTTTTCAGCAGGGGTGACTGGATAGCATTTGGAAGTAGGAACTTTGGGTAATTTTTCCCATCCAGCTCAGGCACTGAGGCCAATTTTACCACCCTAAGTGCTGCACTGGCTGAGATCAGTTAATTCAGCATCAAGTCTGGGACCTCCTGGCCCGTATAGGTTCATGCTGCGCGGAGTGGTGCCTTAACCCACCGGGTCATTGGGTAGTTGAAGTAAATTTTCAGAATGTAAGAAATTATTTTCTAAGTGATCCGTGCACAAAAATAAACTGTAATAATATAGAGCACAATGAAGATGAAGAACAAAATCATGGATTAGGTCTCTGTATGTAGCAGGGGAAGTGGAAAATTGTAATTATCTGTATTAATTCCTGTTATTGTCCATTTTGGTTTGCAGCCAAGCAAGTGAGATCAGGATTTCGCTGCCATGTGAATGCATTTTTCCTTGTTATACTAGTTTGTAATGAAAGCAGTGGAAAATATACCACCTACTTTTTACAATAGTTGCTGCTGCAATTTGTGGACATTTTAAATACATTGCCTGTTTAGAGGGAGCTGCAAAAAACTGCATTTGTCTGAAATGGCAAGACAACGAGAATGAATAAGCACGTGGTTGCTTTGAATGAACATTGTGTTGTATATCAGTAATGAATGTATTTATGCATTCATATGGAATTCCTTTGATCTCCTACTTGAATACAGGTATTAACCCATAACAAAGGAACGTCACATGAATGCGTTAACATGCTTGACACTAATATCGCACGATGTCATTTCGAACCATTCGTATTTTAAACCAAAGACAATATATAGGAATGAACAATAGAATCTGTAATAGGTTGTGAAATAAGTTACCAGAGAAGGTCATTGAAACAATCAGTACAAATGAATTCAAGAAAGAATTGGATGTGTATGGTGAGAGAAGGGATTGTTGGTCATAATGACCTATTCTTGTTTCTAAAAATTCTTATGAATACAAAGTATTACAAAATATTTACAGCACAGAAACAAGTCCATGCCGGTGTTTATGCTCCTCACGAGCTTACACCCACCCTTCTTCATCTAACCCCATCAACATATCCTTCTATTCCTTTCTCCCTCGTGCTTTGTTGCTTTCCCTTAAATGCATCTATGCTATTTGCCTCAACTACTCCTTGTGGTAGCGAGTTCCACATTCTAACCATTCTCTGGGTGAAGAAGTTTCTCCTGAATTCCCTGTGGATTTATTAGTGACTATCTTATATTTATGGCCACTAGTCTCGTTCACAAGTGGAAACAGCTTCTCTACATCAAACCCTTTCATAATCTTAAAGACCTCTATCAGGTCATGTCCCAGTCTTCTCTTTTCTAGAGAAAGGAGCCCCAACCTGTTCAATCTTTCCTGATAGGTATAAGCTCTCAGTTCTGGTATCATTCCAGTAAATCATTTTTGCACCTTCCCCAGTGCCTCTATATCTTTTTATAATATGGAGACCAGAACTGTTCACAGTACTCCAAGTGTGGTCTAACCAAGGTTCTATACAGGTTTAACATAGCTTCTCTGCTTTTCAATTCTATCCCTCTAGAAATGAACCCCAGTGCTTGGTTTTTTATGGTGTCGCTACTTTTAGTGATTTGTGTATCTCTTCCTCTAATCCATTGAGACACTTAGGGGGGAAGTTTAATGTTCTGACACGCTGGGAGCGGGTGGGGGTGGTAGGCGAGGTGGTGGGGGGGGGAGTTGCGGGTAGCGCACGGGAAACCCGGATGTTTTAACTCCACAGCATGCGTGTGACAGCACTGACAGGTTCCCCACCTGGATGTCAGCCTGAGTGACAGGCTGGCACCCAGTCGGGCGGGGAACGCTGGAGAAGAGGCTGCAGCCCCAGGTAGGTGCGAGCCCCGACCCCGGGGTGGTCCGATCCCCGACCCGGGGGGGGGGGGGGGGGGGGGGCGTCCGGGGTGGTGGGATCCAATCCCCAACCCCGGGGTGGTGGGGGGGTTTGTATGGGGGGTGCTGATGATGGGGGGGCTTGGGTGGCCAGGGGAAAACACTCCTGCTCCTCTCAGCCCACAAGGAGTGCTCCCTGAGGATGTCCTCGCCTCACCGCAGCTGTGGGTTTTCCCGAGGCCCGGGAACTCCGGCCGGCCACAGTTAAACTTGCCCAGGTTAAAGCCGAGGCTTTCAGTCTCATTTGCATATTTAAAGTGCCAACCCGCCTCCTGGGAGTGGGTTGGCTGCCCTCCCCCCTTCCCGCCTCCGTTAAAACCGGAAGTGGGCTAGTTGGAGGCGGGTTGGGGTCGGGATTCAGATTTTTAACACTTTAACCTCCCACTCTACCCCAACCCACCCATTTTTTGAGGTTAAAATTCCCCCTTATTTTCTAAGGAGTATGTGGCCTCTTGATTCTTCCTAGCAAAATGTTCTACCTCACACTTATCTATATTGAAGTTAATTTGCCAATTATATGCCCATTCTGCAAATTTATTAATGCCACCACATATTTTGTCGCAGTTCTCCTGCATTAACTCCACCCCCCAATTTGGTATCATCTGCAAATTTTGAAATTGTACTTCTGATTCCCAAGTCCAAATAGTTTATTTAAATGGTAAACAACAGTGGTCCCAGCACCGATCCTTGTGGAACACCACTTCCTACCATTTGCCAATCTGAGTAACTACCTTTAACCCCACTCTCTATTTCTGTTTTTTTTTAACCAGCTTGCTATCCATTCTGCTACTTGTCCCCTGACTCCACATCTTCTGACCTTAGTCACGATGCAGTTCCTGGTCAAAGGCTTTTGGAAATCCAAATATATTACATCTACTACATTACCCTTATCTACCCTTTCTGTTACTCCTTCAAAAAATTCAATGAGGTTATTCAAGCATGACCTTCCCTTTTGGAATCCATGCTGACTACTCTTTATTGTAGTTTCACTTTCTAGATGTTTTTCTATTACATCTTTGAGTAAGGAATCCATTATCTTTCCTACCACCAACGTTAAGCTAATTGTTTTATAGTTCCCTGGACTTGTTCTATCTCCCTTTTTATATATAGGAATCACATTAGCTGTCCGCCAGTCCTCTGGCACTATTCCATTTATTAATGAATTTTTATATATATGTAATAGTGCCTCTGCTATCTCTTCGCTAACTTCTTTTAATATGCGCGGATGCAATCCATTAGAGCAGCGGTTTTATCCTCTCTAAGTTTGATAGGTTTATCAATTATCTCCCCCCATTCTATCTTAAATGTCATTATATCTTTTATGATCTCTTCTTCTAATGTCATGTCCATCATGTTAGTCTCCCTGGTAAATACCGAGGCAAAGTCATTATTTAATATTTCTGCCATTTCGCTGTCATTACCTGTGAGTTTATCGCGTGTATCCCTCAGTGGCCCGATCCCAATCCGGATTTTTCTTTTGTTATTGATGTGCCTTTAGAATATTTTATGACTTCTTTTTATATTTCTTCATAATTTAATTTAGTAGTTTCTCATTGCCTTCCTAATTGTTTTTTGACTTTTTTCTTAACCTTTTCATATTCCCTGTTGTCATCCTCCCCTTTGTTGTCTATGTATTAGTGTTTGCCTTTTTCTTTAGTTTCAATTTTGCCTTTATTTCTTTATTCATCCATGGTGTGCCATTGCTGGCTAGTTTGTTCTTGATTTTTAGTTGAAAATATTTATCCTGGACTCTATTGATCACTGTTTTAAATGTTTCCCACTGCTGTTCTATTTCTTTGTTTGTCAGTAAATGTTTCCAGTTTATTTTCCCTAGTTACATTCTCATCCCCATAAGATCAACTTTTTTTCCAATTTATTACTTTGGTCTTTGTCTTACTTATGCCCTCCTCAATCTTTATCTTAAATCTTATTATGTTGTGATCGCTATTGCCTAGATGTTCCCCTACACTTACTTCTCTTATCTGTTCTGCTTCATTTACCATTACTAAATCCAGCACTACTCCCTCTCCTGTTGAGCTTTTTACATACTGGGTAAGAAAGGAGTCCTGCACACATTGTAAAACCTCTATTCCCTGGACCCCTTTCACTACCTCTCCTCTCCAGTTTATTTGGAGGTAGTTAAAATCTCCCATGATTATTATTCTATGTCCTTTACTCATTTCACATATTTGCTTACATATTTCTTCCTCCACCTCCTTTCCACTATTAGGTGGTCTGTAGTAGACCCCTATTAGAATGATCGATCCCTTGTTATCTTTTATTTTAATCCATATGGATTCTATTTCTAACCTTCTGTTAGTTATGTCCCTTTTTTCTACTGCCATTATTTTATCTCTAATTAGTATAGCTACCTCACCCCCGTCTTTCTTCCCTATCCTTTCTGATTATTCTATAACCTGCAATATTTAGTTGCCAGTCCTGTTCTTTATGTAGCCATGTTTCAGTTATTCCTAGCAATTAGTTGGAAAGAATTATTATCACTTCTTATTTAACAAGCCAGTGACACAGTAGAGGTCACTTTAGATTGTAGAGTTGAAGTGAAGGACACGTATGGGTTATTATTATTTGTAATAATTCTTTCACGTTGCAGCCCATGTATCCAGTTTTAAAGTACAGAGTTTATTTCAAAGTTTGGAACAAGTGTATGCTTTTTTCTACATACTCATTTGGATTCTCCTAATATGGTTAATATAGTTAATATTTTAAATATTCTTTGCTTGGCATAAAAGATAACCAGCAGATAAAGCTACTTTACCACTAGTGTCAATTCAATAATATCAACCTCATCTGGAAGAATGTTTCTGGAATTTTACAAAGAGGAGAAGACAGCAAGCTGGAGGTGAGAAGGATTGGCAGGGAGGAAGAGAAGTGCCAAAGACACAGAAAAAGAGAGAGGTTTTTAGAGACTATTCAAGCAAAAGAGAGAAGTCACAAGGGAAAATGCTTTCGGGCAAGTGCACCAAAGAGCAGAGGTATGGTTACTGAAAGATTGGCTAGCGCTGATAGTGTGGAAGAAGGATGGAACAAACAATAATCCGGAGGAGTGGATGGTCTGTGCTGGGATTTAGAGCTGGAAATTACTGAGGTAAAGTGGAGAGAGACTAAGGAGAGATTTGAAAATGAGGATTGATATTCTGCGGGATTGATAAGGTAGGGGTGCAGGAGAATACATGGGGTGGAATGTTCTGGTCTTACTGCTAGAAGGAGCAGATTAGAGTGATTGGTCAGTTGTTAAAATTTTCCATTTTGTTTTAATGTGGCAGTGGAAGTATTTTGGCATTAATCTCTCCTCCATGTTTCTGCTCATCTCAGTAAGGTCAATGCACAGCTCTATCACCCACCAATAGGACTATGCTGCCTAATGGGTCAAAGTCAATGGAATAGTTTGTCCTGTTGTGTTTCAGCTCCTTAGAATGTATTTTCAGGAGCTGTCCTAGTGGCTCAGTCAGTAAATGCCATGTAACTGAGCCGTACAGGGCAAAAAGACTCAGATTCAATTAATGGTCTGTATTGAACTAGCCGGGGCTGCAATAGACATGTTACAATTGCCTCCAGTGCCTCCTGGACTAGAGATAGAAAAATCAGTCAGAGCTGCTGCTCCTGATTTCTATCCAATGATGCCATCTAGAAAGTGTGGACATTGGACAGTGACAGGATCAGATTTGAGTGCAATGCTCCTCTATGGAGGAGTAGCCTGATGATATTCACATGAGGAATGGCCATTTTAGTGAAGTTTTGGTGGACTGATGGTGCCCTTGGCAGCGTGTCAGCACCTTCAGGAAAGTAGGGAAAAAAACCCGGCTTCCTTTGTATTGTATCTTTGCACCTCAATGTCACCAGATACCTGTGTGAAAATGATCCCTGGTGAAAGTAATGATAATAGTAATCATTCTGTCTGGAAATCCTGCCATGGTCCTGAAAGTTCAGATAACAATCGCTTACAAGTTAGCTTCTTGGGATTTTTTCCCCTAAAATTATTTAAATGAAGTCAGTAAGCTGTTGTATTATCTACTTTCGAGAAATTGATATCAGCCAATTATCTGTACTCTGTTTTTCTTTGTTTAACGGCAGCTTTGGGTGAACCAGGAAGACACTGTAGATGAAGCCAGTAGTGAGATTCAAAATGGGCATCTGGACCCAAACTCCGACTGCCTGTGCCTCGGCAGGAGTATCCAGAACAGAGACCAGATGAGGGCAAATGTCATCAATGAAATTATGAGCACAGAACGACACTACATTAAACATCTGAAGGACATCTGTGAGGTAATAATAACACAACTGCAGCTCCATCTTCCCTCATCCTGATAATATCAATTACATGGAAGAGCTCTGATTGCTACACATTTGTTCTTGGAACATTCACTGTTACTCTTCAAAATGTCATCAAGGGGTTCAGATTATTTAATTATTAATAAATTATGTATCTGCAGCTAAAACTTAAAGCTGCAGTATATTCAAGAATCATAAGGGATGAATTGCCTTGGGTCTACACTCCTGCACCTCCATGACTTTAGCAGAACTTCAATGGAACTTGCGTAAATGGGGTTCCAACAAATTTCTGCTGAAGTTACGGTTGCACAGCGGGAAAAGCCTGAAGGAAATTCTCCCCCATGGAGTTCTTTTAAGTCTTATTTTTGAAATTTCATAATATTTTCAGAAAAATCCAAGGTATCAATGAATATTTTGAAAGGAGACCTAATTTTAATCCTCACTCTGATGCTATTTGCAAGCACAAATGCTACTTCATCTCTTGTGGCATTGCTCATGGACAAAATTTAAATAAGATTGAGTAAGCCTCAGCAGCTGACCTCTTTTTACTCGGCCTGCCCCTAAATTAGTCCTAGGATTGTCCAGGGGTCATGACCTTGAGTAGGCCCAGACCCGCAACTTATTTAAAATTGAAGTTATAAATTTTAATTTTAAAATGTTTATTGTTGTATGAACTTATTCAATTAAACTTACAGTGACAATTTTTAAATGTTCAAAGTTTTTTTAAAATGTAATTTTTTAAGAGTTTTAAGGGTTCTCCCGATCAACCTCTGTAACTAAAGTGGAGAGCTACGGAAACCGATATGTTGTCTATATTTAAAATTAAAATATGTTTACTCACATATATATTGTGCTTAACTGTGCTAACGCTAAACTTCGAACTTAACAAAAACTATTATATCGTCCAGCTTTTAAAGAAAAATGCACATTTTATTCATGGAACTTATTTTTGTAATTACAGAATACTGCAGAAACTGTGTAAAAGTGTTAGCAATAAAATGATCAATCACATAAGAATGTGTATAAATCTATTTGCACCATGGAAATGTGAGTCCAAACTTACTAGGTATCATAGAATCATTCTACATAGAAAGAGGCCAACCAGCCCATCGTGCTTTGCTGGATTTTTGAAAGAGCTATCCAATTAGTCCCACTCCACTACTCTTTCCCCATAGCCCTGCAAATTTTTCCTTTTGAAGTATTTATCCAGTTCCCTTTTTGAAAGTTACTATTGAATCTGCTTCCACCGCCCTTTCAGGCAGTGCATTCCAGGTACAGTGATCTAATAACATCACAATTGAGATGGTCACTGGAGGTAGGTTAAAGTGTAAGGTGTTCTAACTCAGCAATCACCTTATGTACGGAATGATTGTTCTTACCCCTGAGAGTTGAAACACAGGTGATTTGTGTTTGCCTATAACTCCCTCAGTGCATCCATCGTTACACTAGTCAACTCTACTGATGGCTCTGTTGATAAGGACTGTGTGTCAATGAGCTATACGGATTAAAAAATCCCACGGTGAACTGATTTCATAATGGTGGCATTAGGACTGCTGCAATTGGCCTTCGAGCCAGTGAGCTATCTGATTATTATCCAGTGACCCTTCTGTTAGAAATTGTGCATGTGTGTGCGTGTATGTCTACTTGCTTTTAATTATAGTTCTATAAAGTCTGCCTGAATGTCACTATGATAAAGATGGTGACTTTTAAATCATGTTTTTTTTTGTTGTAATGATTTTTTTAAAAGGAATATTGATTGAGAAACTCAGTCCTTTTTTAAAATTTGGGTCAATTTTTGTTCTCATCAAAGTGATGAATGATGCTAATACTGGGGAATGGAACTTGGTACTTAGTGCCAGCATCAGTCACTTCCAGATCAGACATACCATAGGCTAGATGCAGCTTAAAGCATCCAGTGTTCTGCTTCACCTATGGGAGTAAGAATTCCTCTAGTTACTACATGTAGCAGCAAGTGCCTTTTGAAGATTTCCTTCGTTTGGTAGAGCCCGTGTTCTGGTCACAATAGCATATGGCAGCAGAGGAAAAAGGACAATGGAGCCTTTTAGGCTGGCCTAAATTACTGTTACACAAAACGCATCGGCATTTAAGTACTTTCCAAACTTCCTTTATCCATGACTTCATTCAAATTGCAGATCTCGCTTGGCTCCCAACAGGCGTGAGTTACAAGGAGCATGTTGTACCTGTACATAGATTATTATGCCACTGTTCAATTTACTGGATATCAGAGCCAACTTTTAACCTCTCTCCCAAACATTTTATCCAAATGTTATTCATTCTATGAAAAAGTACTTGGATGGGGAAAAATAGATCAATAGCGAGTGAATATTTAACTTGCTATTAATTATTAATTATTATGATTAAATTTGCTACTGCATGTAAATGAAGTTTGCCACAGGCAGCTAAATGTATTTTTTTCTTATTTTAGGGGTACCTTAGGCAATGCAGGAAACGCAGAGACATGTTTAGTGATGAACAGCTGAAAGTCATATTCGGAAATATTGAAGACATTTATAGATTTCAGATGAGCTTCGTCAGAGACCTGGAGAAGCAGTACAACAAGGAAGATCCCCATCTGAGTGAAATTGGGCCCTGCTTCTTAGAGCATGTAAATTATAATCCTGTTAGATTAGATTATCATTTCGCATCATCTGCATTTCTGTGTGTAATTGTTGTGCTCCTATGTGCTGACCTGTTATGCTACTACAGTGAAAAAATCACAAGGGTGCTGAAATTTTGCTGTGCTTTGCTAATAGTTAATGCGTATGAAATTCCTCTGTCTGCTATTTTGATGAAAGCATTAACCCCTTAATGGGTCTTCGTTAAAACAGTGGACAAAGGAATTTCAAATGAATGCATTTGTTAGTAATTTTGCACACCACAATTTCAACCCAAAGCTTATTTAGTTCTATTTTGTTTAACATTGTTGCCTTTACTTATATACCATCAATGGCATTATTGCACCAATTTTTTTCTTTTAAATTATTCTACTATTTCAAACATCAAAAATATTGAATCATAAAAATATAGCACAGAAGGCGGTCATTAGTCTCATCGCACCAATGTCAGTGCTAATTCTTCAATTGAAGCTATTCATTCTATGCCCATTTTTCTGCCCTTTCTCTATATCCTTTTATATTCTTCCTTTTCAAATACTTGTCTAGTTCCATTTCAATCATATACTGAATAACCACTTGTAGTAAAGCATTCCATTTTTAATAACTCTCTATGTGAAAAAAATCTTCCAATGTCCCTAATTGTTCGAGTCATAATCCTGAACCTATGTCCGATCCCCTTGATATTGATTTCCTTGTAAGTGGAAACAAAACTGATTTAAGCTTAAGCTGATTTTATGCCAGCGAGTAAATGTACCTGGGTGGAGTACATGGATGAACATTGAGTGGAAGGATTGTATGCCTCTGAGGAAGCATGTCCAATTTGTTGTCCATTAATTGAAATGGACAGAAAATTAGATGGGCTCTGTTATCTCCCCATCTGATGTTCCTCTATGTGCTCCAGGTGATTTGTTAAACCCAAGTGCAAAAAATAAAAACCTGCCCCATAATATTACAGCAGCTGGCTAATCAACAACTGAAAAGAATCCCCAACTCAAAGCAGGAAAATTGCAGTGTTAGACACAGCTCAGGGGCTTGGATCAAAGTCGTTGGGAAGATTGTTGGCTCCTGTACAAAGAAAGAAAGAAAGAACTTGCATTTATTTAGCACCTTTCATGACCTCAGGATATCACAAAGTGCTTTACAGCCAATGAAGTTGTTTTTAAATGTAGTCACTGTTGTAATGTAGGGAAACACAGCAGCCAATTTGCACACAGCAAGGTCCCAAAAATAGCAAGGTGATAATGACCGGATTATCTGTTTTAGTGATGTTGGTTTAGGGGTAAATATTGGCCAGAAAACCAGGGAGAACGCACCTGCTCTTCTTCAAAATAGTGCCATGGGATTTTTGATGTTCAGCTGAGACAGCAGCTGAGGCCTCGGTTTAACGTCTCACCCAAAAGACAGCACCTCCGACAATGCAGCACTCCCTCAGTACTGCACTGAGCTGTCAGCCTAGATTTTGTGCTCAAGTCTCTGGAGTGGGACTTGAACCCACAACCTTCTGACTCAGAGGCGAGAGTGCTACCCACTGAGCCACAGCTAACACCAACACGGCTAAGTGAGTGAGAGCGCGGTTCTCTCTAAGATTTGCGTAAGGATATAAAGAATAGACATAAAGGATTGAAATGTACTGTTTGATTTATTATGAACACAACCCCCTACAAGTCAACCAGTCATCTCTGCTGCCCACTCTAACATATTATTCTGTCAGCTCAGAAAGTTGATTACTTGGCTTTGCCCGCACATCTGATACATATATTTGTTGTATTTATTTATAGCAAGACGGATTTTGGATTTATTCTGAATACTGTAATAATCACCTAGACGCATGCATGGAGCTCTCTAAGCTGATGAAGGATGGCAGGTATCAGCATTTTTTTGAGGCCTGTCGTCTCCTTCAGCAAATGATTGACATTGCCATCGATGGCTTTCTCCTCACTCCTGTGCAGAAGATCTGCAAATACCCACTGCAGCTCGCAGAATTACTCAAGTACACAGCACTGGAGCATAGGTAAGAATTGGAAGCAAATGTTTTGAGGACCATTGTCATTCATTTTAAAATATCCCACTGTTACTGCGTTTCCCAGTTTAGCATTGCTCAGCAAGAGCCAACGGCCTCAGAAAAGGAGGGTCAGGTGTGGAGTGCCTGTGGTACCTTACCTCAACAAGAATTGGGGCCTTCAAGGAATTGGGGGGAAAAAATATAGTGGTGGATGGGTTGCCGATAAAGCGGGCTGCTTTGTCCTGGATGGTGTCGAGCTTCTTGTGTGTTTGTGTGTTGCCTGTGTACACAAGTTAAATAATTAAATTGCAGCATTTCAATGTGCCTGTGTAAGTGGAGTGGTTAGTCCTGCTGTGCACAGTTCAACTAATGGTCACTGCACATGCTATTGTGCTCGTGTGATATTTTCACACTTTTTCACACCAGCCATCCTGTGGTCTCAATCAATAAGATTGCCAATTCAGAGCTAATTAATGCTAAATTAGGCAAAGTTTTGTGTTATTTCCATGCATGCTAAACACTGGGTTAAGACAGCAGGCAGAGACAAGGAGACTTTCATCCACTCATTCTAAACTGGATTCAAGCCCTGCTCTTTGAGGAGAAAGGCCAGTGTCTAATCCAGGGTATGACCCAATCCCCAACTTCCAGTTCTTGACTTGGCGGAACCTTGTGCTCCTGCTACTGTTGGATGGAGGCATAACAATGCTGCCCCTCTGGCCCATCGTGCTTGTGCTGGCTCTTTGAAAGAGCTACCCAATTAGTCCCGCTCCCCTGCTCTTTCCCCACAGTCGTGCAATGTTTTTCCTTTTCAAATATATATCCAATTCCCTTTGGAAGGTTACTATTGAAACTGCTTCCACCACCCTTTCAGGTAATGCATTCCGGATCATAACTTGCTCCGTAAAAAAAATTCTCCTCATCTCCCCTCTGGTTCTTTTGTCAATTAGTTTCAGGAAGAGATATCAAAACCATTTTTCCTTTTGTTCCAGTGACTATAGATACGTTGCTGCAGCTCTAGCAGTCATGAGGAATGTGACTCAACAAATCAATGAACGCAAAAGAAGACTGGAAAATATTGACAAGATGGCTCAATGGCAAGCTTCAGTCCTTGACTGGGAGGTAAGCCTTTCACTGTGGGCTGAGCTATGGTTCAATACTAATATTTAGTTTATATTGTACACAGGTTAAATAATTAAATTGAAACAATTAGTCACGCAGCACAATCAAGTGCTTTAAATTACCTTTTATATGAAAATACTGCCATTGTTATGGAGCTAGTCTAAAAATGGTTATAACTATAATAATAACATATATATATTTTCAAGCCATTTTTCTTTACTTTTTTTATCTTCCCTACTTCTTCTTTCTTCATTAGCTTCCATATACCATGGGTAGTTCTCGCAATCAAATGAGCCAAATCACTAGAGAATGTCTGTCTATTCAGATCTCCTTCCTGAATCATATAGTTTTTTGGTTCCCATTATTCAGCATCCCCAATCTTCAGTTTTCTTTTCTTCTTTATTGACATTAATCATATTTCTACTGTTCTCACAAGTGAATAAAGGCCTTTCTCCCAGCAAGTACCATGTGTCCTGTGGGCTATAGCATTATTTATATTCTTGCAATTCAACAAATTCATCAAAAATGCCAAGTTGTCTCAAAATCTGTATCAATGACGACAAATATTTCTGCACTTTCCATATATCACAAACTTCAATTCGCAACTTTATGTTTTGCAGTCTCTTTGGGCAGGATTTTACCAAACTCGGCACATCTGTGGCGTGCGACGTCCGTGACAGCTCCCGACCCTGCAGCTGTCTCGATCCCGGCCTCCAAAATGATTTTACCCTGATTGGGCTTGTTAAACCCGCCCTGCGAGGTTCCCGGCCAATTAAAAGGAAGCGGGTCTGATTATGCGTCATCAGCCGGTTTCCTTAAAGGGACCCTGGCCACGTTCATTTTGACGGTTGTGCTGTCAGTGTTCTACAGCATTGAGGTGCTGCAAACACTGACAAGCACTGCACAGAGGTGCAGGGCTGCACCCAGGCTCTCCCATGACTCCCTCCATACCTTTAACCTACCTCTTAATGATGTTAATTGGCTGGCCCGCCGCTTGGTGTCGGGTCTGTGAAGCGGAGACTGACTCGGCACTTTGGAAACTTACAAGGAGGCGGGTTCAGAGCGTGATACCGCCCCGCTGTCAATCTTTTAGATTTTGACAGCGGACCCGCCTCCGAAGCCGCACTCTGAGCGCCGGCAAAATTTCGGCCATAGCTTTTACTTTTCCCAAACTTGCTGATGTCCTGTACTAATGTGCTGCAGTGAAATCACACATCTACAGCAAGTGCAATTTCACAATGGTTTCTGGAATTTTAAAAAACATCACATTGTCTAAATTCTGCCCAAATTTCACCTACATTTCTAGTGACAAATCAAAAAAGAGATTCTGGTTGCTCGAAAAACTGATGAGTTTGATAATGGCTGAAAAGGAAAATCACCCAGCAATCAAGCCCAAAAAACACAGAGTGGTTCAAAAATTTTCATTTTTCATTGTTCACTTGCTTTAGAGAAAATAAATGAGAACTCGTTTAGAATGAAATGGTTCTGCTTAGATGAATAATTCCAGATTTTCATTCTTGGGGTCAAATCTTTCTTGCCATTGTAGGGACACTGGGTAAGCAAGTGGCAACAGCCCAAGTACCATGAGGAAGGTTTTCATTCTTAATTTAAATCAAGACCTCACGACTGACGAAGTAGATTAATGGATGGGATAGGACCAGTCAGGATCAGAGGTCTTGCAACTGACTTTTATCTCAGGTATCAATGTAATAAATACTTTTTCTGCTGCTGATGCCATCTCCCATGTCAAACCTTTACACCCACTAAAGAGAAGACATGGAGGATAATGCTGTATTTATGGACGGCAGGTTGAAGCGGACCTTAGTGTCACTGGCCATAAAGGCCTGAATTTTAATGGGGAGGCGACTTGGGAGCGGAGGGGCTCCGAAGCGGTCGGGAAACCTGGGAGAACAGGTTTCCCACAGGCCCTGCTGAATTTAACGGCAGGGCTTGATTTGCATGGGAAACCTCTGCTTCCCACCTGCAGCCAGCCAGATTGGGAGGCTCGCTGGCTGCAGGTGGGTAGGCCTGCGGCACTAGGCCACACAGAGAAGGGAGGGAGGGATCGTGTGGGGGGGCAGACGGAGGAGCACGGGGAGGGCCTGAGGAGCAGGGGGGGCTTAGGGAACAATCGGCGGCCAGGGAAGTGGGGTGGGGGGAGTGGTGTTATGGAGCGATCAGTGGCCGAAGGCGTTGCTGGGGGGGTTGGGGTTGGGTGTCAGCAAAGATCAGGAGCCGGAGGAGCAAGGGTTGGTCGGCAACAATCGGGGGCCGGAGCGGCAGGTCAGGGGTCAGAGCAACAGATCGTGGGCCGGAGGTGTATGGGGGGGTAGTCAGACAATATTGGAGGGCTGGAGGAGCATGGGGAGGGGGGGAATCGGAGGCCTGGGGGGGGGGGTGGGTTCGGAGGACTCGTGGCGGGGGTCTCCAACCACAGGGGGTGGGTTAGGTAGGGACACTGGATCCAGGCGGTAAGTGTAAAGGCACTTACCTCCTGGATCCAGCAGTCCTCGCCTTACTTTAGCTGGCGGGTTTCACGAGGCCTGCAAAACCCGACCAGCCACTGTTAAATTCAAAATAGAGGTTAGCTCAGAGGCTTCCAGCCTCATTATAATATTTAAATGAACAACCCACCTCCTGGGAGCGGGTTGGCTGCCCGCCCCTGTCCCGCCCCCCTGTCCCGCCCCCCCCGTCCCGCCTCTGTTAAACCCGGAAGTGGGCGGGTTGGAGGCGGGTTCTGGTCGGGATTCAGATTTTTAACACTTTAACTTCCCACACGATCCCAACCCACCCATTTTTTTTTAGGTTAAAGTTCCCCCCCAAAGTTCCCAGTTTGTTAATCATCAAATTTCAATACCAGTTAGTTTTACTGAAGTAGGAAGAAGAACTTTGCCAGTCATGCCAGGGACTGAGATACTGTTTGGCAGATTCGAACATTCTTTTGTACCAGTTTGACACTCCCATATGGTGGAAAGATTCAGTGCTATTATGCATATAGTTAAAGAACTTGCCAATCAGCTTTTAATAGACATGTCACTGATAGGAATTGGGCCTTGTTATGTGCAATTGTGGAGATTGTCTCACCCAGGCTCATTTTTAAAAGAAAACTTTTTCTTACTAATATGCTCTGCTCCCCTCCTGAAGGTGTTGACGAGTAACTGGAGTACAGTTCCACAGGCGCTGATATCTTCTGGTACTTCTTCCATTTATGTATGAGCCATGAGAATGAGTGTTGGCAGGCTATTTGGCTATGAGGCTGGGACATTCCAGCTGTCCTCACCTAATGTTCACAGATGTGCAGTTGTTGTTTCGCCCAACCCAGGAGCACGCAATGTACCAGTTGTACCGCTGCTCCAATTGCCATCAGCTAGCAGCACAGACTGGGAATAGAACCTAGGACCTTCCTGGTCAGCACACCTCAGCTGCTCACTCGATAAACTCCAGCCCAGGCTAACGGGAGTTCAGCTGAGTGCAACGTGATGAAGATTTCCTCTGTTTGCCGATTGTAAGAACATAGAACATAGAACATAGAACCGCACAGCACAGTACAGGCCCTTCGGCCCTCGATGTTGTGCCGAGCATTGTCCGAAACCAAGATGAAGCTATCCCACTCCCTATCATTCTGGTGTGCTCCAAGTGCTTATCCAATAACCGCTTGAAAGTTCCTAAAGTGTCCAACTCCACTATCACAGCAGGCAGTCCATTCCACACCCCAACCACTCTCTGAGTAAAGAATATACCTCGGACATCCCTTCTATATCTCCCCCCATGCACCTTATAGTTATGCCCCCTTGTAACAGCTACATCCACCCGAGGAAATAGTCTCTGAACATCCACTCTATCTATCCCCCTCATCATCTTATAAACCTCTATTAAGTCGCCTCTCATCCTCCTCCGCTCTAAAGAGAAAAGCCCTAGCTCCCTCAATCTTTCCTCATAAGACTTCCCCCCGAAACCAGGCAGCATCCTGGTAAATCTCCTTTGCACTCTTTCCAATGCTTCCACGTCCTTCCTATAGTGAGGTGACCAGAACTGCACACAATATTCCAAATGTGGTCTCACCAAGGTCCTGTACAGTTGCAGCATAACCTCACGGTTCTTAAACTCAAACCCCTTGTTAATAAATGCTAACACACTATAGGCCTTCTTTACTGCTCTATCCACTTGAGTGGTAACCTTCAGAGATCTGTGGATATGAACCCCCAGATCCCTCTGTTCCTCCACGTTCCTCAGAACCCTGCCGTTGACCCTGTAATCCTTATTCAAATTTGCCCTACCAAAATGAATCACCTCGCACTTATCAGGGTTAAATTCCATCTGCCATTTTTCGGCCCAGCTCTGCATCCTATCAATGTCTCTTTGCAGCCTACAACAGCCCTCCACCTCATCCACTACTCCACCAATCTTGGTGTCATCAGCAAATTTACTGATCCACCCTTCAGTCCCCTCCTCCAAGTCATTGATAAAAATCACAAACAGCAGAGGACCCAGCACCAACCCCTGTGGCACACCGCTGGTAACTGGTCTCCAGTCCGAAAATGTTCCATCCACCACCACCCTCTGCCTTCTATGAGATAGCCAGTTACTTATCCAATCGGCCAAATTTCCCTCTATCCCACAACTCCTTACTTTCTTCATGAGCCGACCATGGGGAACCTTATCAAACGCCTTACTAAAATCCATGTATACGACATCAACTGCTCTACCTTCATCTACACACTTAGTTACCTCCTCAAAGAATTCAATCAAATTTGTTAGGCAAGACTTACCCTTCACGAATCCGTGTTGACTATCCCGGATTAAGTTGCATCTTTCCAAATGGTCATAAATCCTATCCCTCAGGACCTTTTCCATTATCTTACCAACCACCGAAGTAAGACTAACTGGCCTATAATTACCAGGGTCATTCCTATTTCCTTTCTTGAAGAGAGGAACAACATTCGCCACTCTCCAGTCCTCTGGCACCATCCCCGTGGACAGTGAGGACCCAAAGATCAAAGCCAAAGGCTCTGCAATCTCCTCCCTTGCCTCCCAAAGAATCCTAGGATATATCCCATCTGGCCCAGGGGACTTATCGACCCTCAGGTTCTTCAAAATTGCTAAAACATCTTCCCTCAGAACATCTACCTCCTCCAGCCTATCCACCTTTATCACACTCTCATCCTCAAAAACATGGCCCCTCTCCTCGGTGAACACTGACGAAAAATATTCATTCATCACCTCTCCTATCTCTTCTGACTCCATGCACAAGTTCCCACTACTGTCCTTGACCGGCCCTACCCTCACCCTGGTTATTCTTTTATTTCTCACATAAGAGTAAAAAGCCTTGGGGTTTTCCTTGATCCGACCCGCCAAGGACTTCTCATGCCCCCTCCTAGCTCTCCTAAGCTCTTTTTTTAGCTCATTCCTTGCTACGTTGTACCCCTCAATCGACCCAACTGAACCTTGTTTTCTCATCCTTACATACGCTTCCTTTTTCCTCTTGACTAGACTAATCTTATGTGTGATACGTTTGGGGAATCTCAATGCAGTTCTTAATTAGCATGGGCCTACAGATCAAAATTACCCCTTATATTGACACTAGATTGGTAATGTCACTCAAAGAGTCCATGGGATGGCAGTTGTGGGAAATGGGGAGGAAAAAAATCACACTGCTACACACCTTCTGAGCTTGTGGCAGGGGAGAGGGAGGTGTAATGTTAGGCTGGAGCAGAAGGAGCTTTACTCTGCATCTAACCATAGTATATGTGACCTGGAAATGCTGACAGTGGGAGCTCAAAATGGGAAAGTGTTCCAGTTATCAGCACTATCAGAACAAAATATTGTCAGAATTTTTTCAATGGGGGGAATCATTAACGAGAACACTGTTCCTTCCCAAGTTACATCACTCAGTACTGTGGAATATAATCAACAAAGCAAATCGAATGCTGCACTATATTATCAAGTCAGTACAGTATAAGTTGTAGGGTGTCGTACTGAAACTGTACAGTGCTCTGATCAGATGGTGTCTTAAGCACGTGTCCACTTTTGGTCAAGCCCTGGAAGCAATAGGAAAGACCCATGGGGCTGATCCCTGCTGTCAGAGGATTGAATTATGAGGAAAAACTGGAAAAACTTTGGTCCTTTAGCTTGAAATGAGTCAACTGAGAGGGAATATGTAAACCATTAAATGGTATATAAGAGTTAAGTCCAGAGCCCTACCTTAAGGTATTCATTGAATAAGACACGGGACGCATGTTCAAACTGGCGAAAGACAAATTCAAGATTGATGTCAGGCAATTCTTCCTACAAAGAGTGATTGAACCTTGAAATGGACTTAAGGGTACTTAAGTAAGTGGCCCTAGAAATAGTAGATGCATTGCTGGTCATCTACCAAAATTCGATAGATTCTGGAACAGTACCCATGGATTGGAGGGTAGCTAATGTTACCCCACTATTCAAAAAAGGTGGTAGAGAGAAAACGGGGAATTATAGACCGATAAGCCTGACATCAGTAGTGGGGAAAATGCTGGAGTCCATTATAAAAGATGTAATAGCAGAGCACTTGGAAAACAGTGACAGGATCGGACAAAGTCAACATGGATTTACAAAAGGTAAATCATGCTTGACTAATCTACTGGAATTTTTTGAAGATGTAACTGGTAAAATAGATAAGGGAGAACTAGTGGATGTGGTGTATTTGAACTTTCAGAAGGCTTTCGATAAGGTCCCGCATAAGAGATTAGCGTGTAAAGTTAAGGCACATGGGATTGGGGGCAAGGTATTGACTTGGATAGAGAACTGGTTGGCAGACAGAAGGCAAAGAGTTGGAATAAACGGGTCTTTTTCCGAGTGGCAGGCAGTGACTAGTGGGGTACCGCAGGGATCGGTCCTAGGACCCCAGCTATTCACAATATATATTAATGATCTAGATGAGGGAACGAGATGTAATATCTCCAAGTTTGCAGATGACATAAAGCTGGGTGGGCGTGTGTGCTGTGAGGAGGATGCCGAAAAACTCCAGTATGATTTGGACAGGTTGGGTGATTGGGCAGAATCATGGCAGATGCATTATAATGTGGATAAATGCGAGGTTATCCACTTTGGTGTCAAAAACGGGAAGGCAGATTATTATCTGAATGGCAATAGATTGGGAAAAGGGGAAGTGCAACGAGACCCTGGGTGTCCTTGTGCACCAGTCGCTGAAGGTAAGCATGCAGGTGCAGCAGGCGGTTAAAAGTCAAATGGTATGTTGGCCTTCGTAGCGAGAGGGTTCGAATACAGGAACAAGGATGTCTTGCTGCAGTTGTACAGGGCCTTGGTGAGACCACACCTTGAGTATTGTGTGCAGTTTTGGTCGCCTTATCTGAGGAAGGATGTTCTTGCCATGGAGGGAGTGCAGCGAAGATTCACCAGGCTGATACCTGGGATGGCAGGAATGACGTATGAGGAGAGATTGGGTCGATTGGGCTTATACTCGCTGGAGTTTAGAAGAATGAGAGGGGATCTCATTGAAACTTATAAAATTCTAACAGGACTAGACAGATAGATGCAGGAAGGATGTTCCCGATGGTCGGGGAGTCCAGAACCAGGGGTCACAGTCTAAAGATAAGGGGTAAGCCATTTAGGACAGAGATGAGGAAGAATTTCTTCACCCAGAGAGTGGTGAACCTGTGGAATTCTCTACCACACAAGGCAGTTGAGGCCAAGTCATTAAATATATTCAAGAAGGAGTTAGATATATTTCTTAAGGCTAAAGGGATCAAGGGATATGGGGAAAAGGCAGGGACAGGGTACTGAATTTGGATGATCAGCCATGATCTCATTGAATGGCGGAGCAGGCTCGAGGGGCCGAATGGCCTACTCCTGCTCCTATCTTCTATGTTTCTATGACCTTCAGGTAGGGTAGTAGTGGCAAATACCTCGGAATAATTTAAGGATCAGATTTTATGATTGGGCAATATAGATTTTTCCAGATGGATGAGCGAGAGGAAGCATCCCAGAGTGTGGGATCAAGATGGCTGAAGACTCTGCCTTTGAAAGCGGAGTTGACAGAGGAGTATGCAAATGAGACTAGAGTCAGGAGAGTTGAGGGTGCACATTGGCATTAGCGCTGGAGGAGGTTGCAAAGGGAAGGGTGAAGCCTTGAAGGGATTTATAAATGAGAACAAGAATTTTGAATTAAGTCTGGAATCATTTGCTGGCAACAGAGTTTGGACAAATTGTAATTTATTTATTTCTTATCTTGTGAAATGGTGCACAGATGTGTCACCAGGAAACTTAAACATTGAATTGCATGGTGTATGAAGAATTTACAGGCTTCATTGCAAGGTTATGACAAACTGGGCATTTTGATTATTTGGGATGAACTTGGGGCAACTACAATCTTTATATTTTGGATGTTTCTTTACAGCTTCAAAGAGCAGCTTTTAGAAGACTTCAAAATATATTTAAAAAAGGGATTAAAAGATGGACTCCACTTCTGTTGCCTTTGGGTAGTGCAGAACTGACATGATTGCCATGGGAACAGTTAAGGCTGTTACTATGATCACATTGTTTCCTCAACCTTCCCCAGGGAAAACAGATGACCTTTATGATGTAAATGCTGCAGTCTCCTGATAAACAGAAAACTTCCATATCTAACACAAATTGGCTTCATTTTTTTCTGTGTACTATTTTAGCACCTTGGTTCACACATTCACTTAAATTCCTGTTTGTCTTATTTTAACACAGTCATTACCTGTTTAAAATAAATAGGTTAACAACTGTATTAAAATAACACAGATAGCAATTTAACACAAATGCTTTAAGCAAGGCATTAAAAATAGTGCGCACAGGAAATTACACCACAAGGTGTGTTTACAATTTTTTCATTAAAGTTTGCGATACCTTCCCACAGCGTTGAGCTTATTGTGTACAAACAGTACATTTCCAAATTCCACTGCTTTTTCTTTATTTCATTTTTTGTGCTCATCGAGGTGTTGGATGTTAATCTCTCACCACTGCTGTTCTCGTATGGCTTAGGGCATGCCATTGTTTCCTTGAAAAAAGAAAGACTTGCATTTATATAGCACCTTTCACGACCTCAGGACGTCCCAAAGCGCTTTACAGCCAATTCAGTCCTTTTGAAGTGTCGTCACTGTTGTAATGTAGGTTTCATTTGGATAGCAATTCTTTGGCTAGTTGTATGCCCAGAGCTAAGAGGTAAGAAGGACCTCTAATGTCCCAATTTTTACGTTACACCTTGCAACTGGTGGTATATCATTCGGTGGATTTGTAGTTAGAAAGTTATGATTTGATAAGCGGTATCTGATAGTGGGTACATGACAGATAAAACTGTGGTATGGGTCTTATAGGCCACTGGGGAAGTATAATCACTCTAGTTACAAAGGAAATAGGTACCTTTGTTGCATATTATGCCTCTCCTTTCAGATCCCTAGAGAAATGAATATGTTGTACACTTACTCCCAAATTAGTGAGGAAATTGACACAAAAATAAAGAGTATTTAAACATACCCCAAGGTCCAGGGAATATAACAGAATAATGACATGAATAACCTGAAGATACGGGGGTGGTTTTATTGAAGTATTCAAAATTCTAAAGGGTATAGACAAGATAAATGTCATGTTTAACATGCGGTGTTGGACTGGGGTGGACAAAAGTGAGAAGTCGCACAACACCAGGTTATAGTCCAACAGCTTTATTTGAAATCACAAGCTTTCGGAGCGCTGCTCCTTCGTCAGGTGAAGTGACGAAGGAGCAGCGCTCCGGAAGCTTGTGATTTCAAATAAAGTTGTTGGACTATAACCTGGTGTTGTGCGACTTCTCATGTTTAACATGGGCAAAGATTCTACAAGAGGAAAAAATAACCTCAAACTTAGAAGAGGGATGATGAAAAGGCAGTTTTGGTTTGACTACAGAGAGGATGGTAAATGTATGGAATAGACTACAATTGGTTAAATACCTGGCAAAAAAATTGATAGGAGGTATGATATATTTCCTAGACACTGGGACCAGCCAAATGGCCTGCAATGGTATTTTCCTATGTAACCCACCCTGAAAAAAACCTTGGTTAAATGGATACATCAGATGCCTAACTCTTCTCCCAAATAAACACAAATGAACGATCTGTCCCCAAACCACCAGAGAAAGAGATACTTATACTCAAAGTCACTAGAACACCAGATGTATCAAATGTGTATCCACTGGGGCACCACACAAATAGCATGTAGTCTTCTTAATTCAAAGTTGCTTATCTTGAATTATCTGTTCATTTGCATTGAAATTGTTCAAAATGCCTCCTATGCTGCATTATTAAAACTTTGATGGAAGGTATGAGAGATATCTTGGTTTGAACTACTGGATAATTCAAATTTTTTTTTTGAATTAAAAAAATGACCTTGAATTATCAGGAGTCGACTGTATAATAGGTTTTGTTCACAGAAAAATAAACAGCAAAATGTCTGACTGTGCATATGTTACACGAACAGTGTCTCGTGGGAAGCTTTCCTGTATTTTGAATGGAATAAAGGATTATTTCCATTATAACAAAAACTTAGAACTATACTTGGATGAAAATAACTCTATAATTCGATTTTAGGTTTCTATTTTTCCCACTTTTGGTGTTTATTTCAGGCCACATTTGGGCATTATCGTTCCTCCATAAAAGCTTAAAAATTGTTGTTCTCAATACTAAATCAAAAATCAGTACTAATAACAGGGTTTGAAATTACATGGAGTCACAGTCTTTGTGGCTGTTTTTATGTCTAAATTGTTAAAGTAATGGTAATATTAACTCTTGTTTTGTAACAACAAAACTGTTAATTAATTATTACATTTTACAAGTCATTTCACTTATTAATCCACTAAAGAAAATATTCAAACATACAAAGACCTGAGAATCTCCCAAAGGGGTGTGGAAATTTTATTTGTAAAGGTTAGTTTTGTTTTTAGTCAATATTCTCCACTTTTCTTAGTGTTAATTTCATAAAGACAGTTTGAAATGTTTTGACCCCGTGTTGCTTAATCGACAGTTTTCACTTTAAATTGGGTTCCTGAATCTCCAACAATAGTTGCCAAATTATCAACTGTAACATCAAACACTGGGGGGACGGGGACGACACACAGTTGCTACATCGGTGGGATAATTTGTGCAAGTTCTGATTTCTGAAAGGAAGTTTTTCCCCACAAAGGGTAGTAAGGTTGAGCAATAAATTACCAGCGAGGCCATTGAAGCAAACGGTATAAATTGAAGATCAGAAAGATAAGTACAGATGAGAGAAGCCTTTTGACCCATCTAGTTCATCCTTCTGTAGAAACCCACGGTCTCCTTATCATAGTGTCCACCTGACTCCTGAATTACTCCAGTGTTTTTGCCTGTATTACCCTATCTGGAAGACCATTGGAGGTATTAATCACGCTGTGCTTCATGACACCAGTTCTGAACCCGCCTTTTACCAGTTTGTACTTCTGTTGTCACAGTCGTTTCTTAAATTAAAGCCGTGCTCTGGATTAATCCTTTTTATTCCACTCAGTGGGGTATAAAGTCATCCTGGGTGGTAAAGCAAAACAGCTGATAGAGAATCAGCAGCCCGTTTTGAACTCTGTCCAATTTTCTTCTCCATTGAATTTATACCCCAGTATCTATTACACCTTATAAAGGTCCCCTTTCAATTATCTCTTTCCAAGGCTAAAATTCCTGAGTTTTTCTAATCCTTACTCATAACTCAGTCCTTTGACCCCAGAGATCACCCTTCTCTGCACTACCTCCAGCACTTGATATTTCCCTTGTGCCTTGGTGGTCAGAACTGACTTCACTGCTCAAGGTGTGGCCTGACCAGAGTTTTTTTTTTATTCGTTCATGGGATCTGGGCGTCGCTGGCAATGCCAGCATTTATTGCCCATCCCTATTTGCCCTTGAGAAGGTGGTGGTGAGCCGCCTTCTTGAACCGCTGCAGTCCATGTGGTGAAGGTACTCCCACAGTGCTGTTAGGGAGGGAGTTCCAGGATTTTGACCCAGCAATGATGAAGGAACAGCGATATATTTCCAAGTCAGGATGGTGTGTGACTTGGAGGGGACCTTGGAGGTGGTGGTGTTCCCGTGCGCCTGCTGCTGTTCTCGGTGGTAGAGGTCGGGGGTTTGGGAGGTGCTGCCGAAGAAACCTTGGCGAGTTGCTGCTGTGCATCTTGTAGATGGTTCACACTGCAGCCGTGGTACGCCGGTAGTGGATGGAGTGAATGTTTAAGGTGGTGGATGGGGTGCTAATTAAGTGGGCTGCTTTGTCTTGGATGGTGTCGAACTTCTTGAGTGTTGTTGGAGCTGCACTCATCCAGGCAAGTGGAGAGTATTCCATCACACTCCTGACTTGTGCCTTGTAGATGGTGGAAAGGCTTTGGGGAGTCAGGAGCGGAGACACTCGCCGCAGAATACCCAGCCTCTGACCTGCTCTTGTTGCCACAGTATTTATGTGGCTGGTCCAGTTAAGTTTCTGGTCAATGGTGACCCCCAGGATGTTGATGGTGGGGGATTAAGCGATGGTAATGTCGTTGAATGTCAAGGGGCGGTGTTTAGACGCTCACTAGTTGAAGATAGTCATTGCCTGGCACTTGCGTGGCGCGAATGTTACCTGCCACTTATCAGCCCAAGCCTGAATGTCATCCAGGTCTTGCTGCATGCGGGCATGGACTGTTTCATTATCTGAGGAGTTGTGAATGGCGCTGAACACTGTGCAGTTATCAGCGAACATCCCCACTTCTGACCTTATGATAGAGGGAAGGTCATTGATGAAGCAGCTGAAGATGGTTGGACATACAGCTTCAGCATGATGGCCTCAGACTTATACTCTACTGATTTAACAATAGATAATTGGATGCACTTCCAAAGTGAGAATGGATTGAAGATATGGTGAAACAGCATTGATCTATGAAATAGGGATCGGCATTGTGTGCCCAGTGGCTGCCTGATGGCTATATCCTGCTGCGACAAATTCTTGGGGTAGAAATGAGCTTGTACCCGGTTTTGGGTGAGAAGGTGGTAACATGGCCACAATAGGTGGTCATACCTGGAGGCCCGAGCCCGGCCTGAAATGGAGTCTCGGGCCTCATGTAATAAATCTGGGCGAGCTAACAGTGGCTGTCGTGCCTCCACAGGCAGTTCACTCTCCTGCACCAACGAGCTTCGGGCCATCTGCCTCGCTGGCAGTGGCTTGAGGTGAGTGCTGGGGATCGGGAGGGGGCGGGAGGCAGACAGCTGGAGAGGGGCAGATCTCGACCGGCAGTGGATGTGAGGAGTGCTATGGAGCCAGGAGGTGGCTGGTTCCTCGGCTGCAATCCAGGTCAGGTGAAGCTGAGCAGAACAGGCCCGGCACCTGCCCCACTCCTCGGGACCCCAACATCCTGAGAGCTCCGAAAACAGCTGTTTGGTTCCTCATTTACGTACATATGGCCTGTTTTGAAAAATGGCCCAACCCAATTTCAAGTCGGATGTTTTTCAGGCATCCTTGTTGGTCCCCGACATTAGGCTTCATTGCAGGTAAAATGATTGTGGCAACTAGGTCCAATTTCTATCTCTGTATTTATTAATGGTAGAATAGGATTGAATTGGACTAGATTGAATAGGTTACTGATATAACACTGCCAGGACCTTCCCAGCACTTCAATATTAGACAATTCCTCAGGGTTAGTAAATCACAAGCACCAACCAATTTTGTATAACTTTTCATACAGATATGTAAAAGAAAAAGAAAGTGTGTAAAAAGAAAAAGATTAGTAAAGACAAATGTAGGTCCCTTACAGTCAGAAACAGGAGCATTTGTAATGGGGAACAAGGAAATGGCTGAGCAATTAAACAAATACTTTGGTTCTGTCTTCACGGAAGAGGACACAAATAACTTCCCAGAAATGCTAGGGAACCAAGGGTCTAGTGAGAAGGAGGAATTAAAGCAAATTAGTATTAGTAAAAAAATAGTGCTGGAGAAATTAATGGGACTGAAAGCCGATAAATCCCCAGGGCCTGATAATCTGCATCTCAGAGTACTGAAAGAGGTAGCCATTGGAATAGTGGATGCATTGGTTGTCATCTTCCAAAATTCTATAGATTATGGAACAGTTCCTGCAGATTGGAGGGTGGCAAATGTAACCCCACTATTTAAAAAAGGAGGGAGAGAGAAAACAGGGAACTACAGACCGGTTAGCCTAACATCAGTAGTAGGGAAAATGCTAGAGTCTATTGTAAAGGATGTGATAACAGGACACTTAGAAAATATTAATGGGATTAGACAGAGTCAACATGGATTTATGAAAGGGAAATTGTGTTTGACAAACCTACTGGAGTTTTTTGAGGATGTAACTGGTAGAATAGATAAGGGAGAACCAGTGGATGTGGTGTATTTGGATTTTCAGAAGGCCTTTGATAAAGTCCCACATAAGAGGTTAGTGTGCAAAATTAAAGCACATGGGATTGGGGGTAATATACTGGCATGGATTGAAAATTGGTTAACAGACAGGAAACAGAGAATAGGAATAAATGGGTCTTTTTTGGGGTGGCAGGCGGTGACTAGTACCGCAGGGATCAATGCTTGGGCCCCAGCTATTCACAATATATATCAATGATTTGGATGAGGGAACCAAATGTAATATTTCCAAGTTTGCTGATGACACGAAACTAGGTGGGATTGTGAGTTGTGAGGAGGATGCAAGAGGCTTCAAGGCGATTTAGACAAGTTGAGTGAGTGGGCAAATACATGGCAGATGCAGTATAACGTGGATAAATGTGAAGTTATCCACTTCGGTAGGAAAAGCAGAAAGGTAGAGTATTATTTAAATGGTGATAGATTGGGAAATGTTGATGTACAAAGGGACCTGGGTGTCCTTGTACACCAGTCACTGAAAGCAAACATGCAGGTGCAGCAAGCAGTTAGGAAGGCAAATTGTATGTTGGCCTTCATTGCAAGAGGATTTGAGTACAGGAGCAAGGATGTCTTACTACAGTTATACAGGGCCTTGGTGAGACCACACCTGGAGTACTGTGCAGTTTTGGTCTCCTTACCTAAGAAAGGATATACTTGCCATAGAGGGAATGCAGCGAAGGTTCACCAGACTGATTCCTGGGATGGCAGGACTGTCCTATGAGGAGAGATTGGGTCGACTAGGTCTGTTTTCACTAGAGTTTAGAAGAATGAGAGGGGATCTCATTGAAACGTATAAAATTCTGACAGGGCTAGACAGACTGGATGCAGGAAGGATGTTTCTCCTGGCTGGGGGGTCTAGAACGAGGGGTCACAGTCTCAGGATATGGGGTAGGACATTTAGGACTGAGATGAGGAGAAATTTCTTCACTCAGAGGGTGGTGAACCTGTGGAATTCTCTACCACAGAAGGCTGTGGAGGCCAAGTCACTGAATATATTTAAGAAGGAGATAGATAGATTTCTAGACACAAAAGGCATCAAGGGGTATGGGGAGAGAGCGGAAATATGGTATTGAGATAGAGGATCAGCCATGATCATATTGAATGGCGGAGCAGGCTCGAACAGCTGAATGGCCTACTTCTGCTCCTATTTTTCTATGTTTCTATGTTATTACAGCCTTATAAGAGTTAAACTTATTTAAACATAAACATTTGAAACCTTTACTTTTACAACAAGTAATGTGACCCGTCAAGAACTTTGAACTCTTGCTTACAACTCCATCCTCTCCCCAACTGCTCAATCAAGTTTCACCAGATGGTGCACAACATTGGCGTTGTAAGCACAATCTCATTTTCTTTCCATCACCAAAATGTCTTACTTCTACCTCTGCAGAGTTGCTTGCCATTGCCCCTGTCTCATCCCTCCATAACTCAAAACCTTATCTCTGCTTCATTACCTCAAAACCCGACTTTATTGTCCCTCTCTGCCAGCCTCTCAAGCTCCAACTTGTCCAAAGCTCCACTGCCAACACCCTGTCCTGCACGAGGTCTTATTCACCTATCACCTCTTTTCTCAGTGACCTCCACAGGCTCTGTCTCCCAATACACCAAATTCAAACCTTTGTTTACAAGTTTTCCATGGCATAACCACACCCTAACTTTGCAACCTCCTCAAGCCCTACGTCCCGGTCAGCTCCCTACAATCTTCTAACTTTGGGCTTCTGTGTATCCTCTTGCTGGCATTCTTTGCTTGGTGGCAGAGCTTTCAGCTGTCTTGTCCCCACTCTCTGGATTTTACCCCCCACTAAACCTCTTTGCCCCGCTGCTTCCTTCCTCGCTTTTAAAAATCTTTTCAAAACCTATCTTTTCGATCATGCCTGCAGCCATCTCTTCTAAATCCTCTGCTGCTAAGTTTATCTCTCTCCTATGAGAAATGCTTTGGGATATTTTGTTACATTAATCACTTAATACAAATACAAGTTGTTATTTGAGAGATGTATTTTTATATTTTAAGGGTGACGATGTTCTGGACAGGAGCTCCGAGTTGATCTACTCTGGGGAAATGACATGGATTTACCAGCCTTATGGACGGAACCAGCAGAGGACCTTCTTCCTATTTGACCATCAATTGGTGATGTGTAAAAAGGTAAGACAATTTGGCTGTGGATCCTCTATGTTTGTTGTTATCTGGTTGATGTGAGATCTTAAGATAGGTTTGAATAAAGAAGACTCTTTGACCATTTGATCTCACCCTTTCAAAATATCAGACCTACCACCTTCCCAGTACAGCATCTAGTTAGCTGATATCAGCTGGGACAACAGCTGAAGTGCTACAATTGGCTTCAGTGTCTTATCAGCTCGGGAGGCATAAAAAATGTCCAGCGCTCCTGCTTTCTGTCCATTGACACCTGCTGATGAATGACTGCCTGGGTGAGGTGACGGTGGGCTGCTGGTATTTGAGGGACTGTGCCCAAGGAAGTGTCTCTGTCTTTGGGATAAGGGGAGGAAATTGGGGAAAAAAGAACACTATGAACTACAAATTATCAGAGCGCATCTCTAGGAAGTCTGCAAAATATAGAAGTTTGAAATCCTTGTTTAAAAATTCAGGAAATATTAACCCAGAAATGTGCTGTCATCTCCCAAATCAGTGCCCATCTTTCCTGCAACTCACTGTTTGAATCTCTCCAAGTTTCTGTCCCTGCTACAGCAGCAAAACAGCCCGAACCAAATTCACGAATGGCATCCTCTGTAACTGTGACAGTGGTGCATTGCAACAGTGGTGCTTCTTGTCTTCCTCGACCTCTGCAGCCTCTGAGTCAATTTACTACTGGCCTCCTATTGGTCAGCAGGCCCCACAATCTTGGTCAGTGTGCTGATGGGTATAAAAATAGCAGACCATTGCTCAACGGTCATAAATTCTGCTTCAGTACTGCTCCCGCAGTGGCCAAGTAACAGTATCAAAGTGCCAAAAAAAACGTGTCAAATTGATTTTCCCCTATCCTTCTCTGGAAGGGCTAGTTCTTCCTGAGGTATGGTTCCACAGACACCGGTGAATCTCCAGCCTGCTTCCCAAGTGGTCACTCTTCATTTGTGAGCCTAGACAGTGAGTGTTGACAGACTATTTGACTTTGAAGGGCATCACAGCCAAACTCCTCACGTCATCAGCTGATGTCTGTACATGCTCACTTTCCAGCAGGGGAGACTGGATAGCAATCAGGAGTGGTTCATTTCTTCCCCCTCTCGAACTCAGGGTGCAGATGCCAATTGCACCACCTCAACTGATGCCCAAGTTGGGATCTGCACAGACCTGGCATCAAAACTGGAACTTTATGAACTGTATGTCAAGAAAAATCTTGCAAAAGGTATAAGCAAAGTAGTTTACAGGATGTAAAATAGTACTGCTTTGAGCCATAATAGAATGGCTAGCCTTAGCTGAATTCTAGAAGAATCTGCAGTTGGATATCATAGGATAAAATTACAATCATTGAAACTATTGTGTGAATGCTTAATATACTCATGTTATACTCTTCGTTCTGCTATTTTAATGAAGGTCTTATCCCATTTATTTAAATTATTAATTTTAAGCAGGTTAACATCACCATTAAAATAGCAAAGAGAGCGATGTAATATGTATATTAAGCACTTATATGATAAAATTGCCAAACACAATTTCTGCTCAGTATTCTCTGCATGCTCTGCAAGTGCCTTGGGACCTTTTACTATGTTAAGAGCACTTTATAAATACGAGTTGTTGTTATTGTTGCTCTGCCACGATTTCCCCTGCCTCGGTGGGACTGGTGCGGCCGGGGTCGGTGGCGGGTCCCGACCCCGCTGCTGTCTCCAGCTCGCTCTGTAGAATGATTTTACCGTGATTGGGCTTGTTAAGCCCGCCCAGCGCGTTTGCCTGACAATTGAAGGAAGCGGATCTGATGATGTCATTTGATGACGCGTCATCAGCCAGTTTCCTTAAAGGGACCATGCGCAAATTGATTTTGACAGTTATGCTGTCAGTGTTCTGCAGCATTGAGGTGCTGCAAACACTGACAATCACTGCACAAAGGTGCATAGCTGCACCCAGGCTCTCCCATGACTCCCTCCATATGCTTATGGAGGGAGTCACAGCACACAGGGAGGTTCTCTTCCCTTCCCATGGGCGGAAGAGACTTCCCCAGGAGATAAATGCAGCCTGGTTGCACATTGCATAGGAGGACACAAGCAGGGATGTCGTCAGGAGGACCAGGCTGCAGTGGCGCAAACCTTTCAATGATCTCAGTAGATCACAAAACGTTACTGCCAAGCCACACTCAACCTCATCCTGCTGTGCCACTCATCACATCCCCATCACTCTGCCTTCCCTACCCTACTCCTGCACATCCTTACTCACACCAACTTCCCTTGCACCTCCACCCATCCCTCTCTATCTACATTATCACTTCCCCATCTCACTAGCCTCCCATCACACTCGCCTTCATCCTAGTCCAATCATACCAACTAGCAGCACACAAGGGTAGGCACTTGTGTGTTTTAGCCAATGTTCATGTGAAGTTTCTGTTAGTGTGCTGTCAAACATTGAAATCTTTATTTTCAACACTTTGCATTCTTGGACAGATTTGTGAGCACCTTTGGAAGTGGCTTAGTGAGTTGCAGTGAATGGTGAGACATAACAGTACCCCCGCAATTGTGATGAGTGTGAAAGGAATGGCTTGGGCATTGTAGGGATGCTTTATGGTGCTGGTGTTAGGTGGTGCTAACCTGGTGAATCATGTGGCAGCCAGGGTGTACAGCATCAAGTGAAGTAAATCTGGCCGTGGTGAGGCCATCCCTGGCCTCCTGGGCAGCAATGTGGTCAGGTGCTGATGCCTTGTGTCCTGTGCAGCATCAGTTGATTGCGGAGAAGGTTGGTGTTGTTGTTGGTGCTGCTGGTGTGCCTGGTGCTGCTGGTGTTGGGGCTGATCGTGGTGGGATTCTGAGGACCAAGGTGAGATAGTTTCAAGGGCACTGATGCTGATGTAATAGATGGCAGATGAAGTTGAGATGACAGAAGCGATCTGTCAATGGTGAGAGAGGTTGTTCCAATGAGGTGACACTGGATAGAGAGTTTACTCTAAACACTTGCAACCTGCATAAAGTTCAATCTGTCTTCCAAATGCAGTAAGCAACAGCTTCTGAGCTTGGAAAGTGGACAGCTGTGGGATGGGAGGTTTTATAGCACATTTTCAGCTGTCAAGTAAAGAGATCATTTCATGGTAACACAACTCCCGACCTCCTTACCCGACATGATCCCCGAGCAGCGTGGACCCCATGGGCGAACTCGTAAAATTTAAAGGTAAGCTCAAAATACTTTTTAAGTGGCTCTTAACAAGGTCATAATGACCTAAATTGCCTCCCCAGCCACTGCATGTCGGGTCTGTTCAGCGTTGACAGACCCGACATCTGGGAAAGTTGCGTGGGGGTTAACAGCGGGTTCCTGACCACTGTCAAAAAAATGTTTTCCCACCTGATCTGCCACAAAAAAATTCCCCCCATGACACAGATCAGCTTTTCATCTGGCGACCCTTAACAATTGTCAATGGGAGATGGCAAACCTTTTCTCAGGTGTGAATTTGAGGTAAAACGCAGCATTGGAACTAGGATAACCATCTTTGCTCAGTCCAAACCCGAACTAGGATGGGGCGTCTAAAAGTGGACTCCGTGCACACGCAAAATGGCCCATATTCAGAATCAAACTGTTTTTCATTTGCACAATTGAACTCGTTTCACACATGTGCACCTTTTGAAAAATACATTTCTCATACTTGACAGAATTGGACTGTTCAGTATAAAACTAAACGGGTAGTTATCCTAGTCAGAACAACCATTAATTGCTTAACTTTTTATAATATCAGCTGGATTCAAGTTAAAGCTCTGCATAGACCTGTACCAGTTTGGCAAAATCACTAGAATCAGAATAGAATCGAAGCAATCATTGAAGCAGCATTATGTATAACTAACTACTGGGAAAGAATTCAAGGTTGTTGACATCGCTGATGTAGAAAGAAAAGCAAAGAGATCACAGATCTTTCTCAATGAAGAAGGCCTTTCAGGCCACCTTAATCCTCCAGAACAACCCTACACTCCCTCCCATTGCTGCATCTCATTTTTCCTTAAATCATTCCAGGGTTTTTGCCTCCACCACTCTGCCCAGAAGACCATTCCAGGTGTTGAGCCCTCTTTCCGTGAAGAAGAACCTCCTGATAGCATTTGCGGATGACACCAAATTGGGGGGGGGATAGTCAATACTGAGGAGGACTGCAACAAATTACAGGAGGATATTAATAAGCTTGCAGAATGGGCATATAATTGATAAATTAAGTTCAAAACAGATAAATGTGAGGTATTACATTTTGGTAGGAAGAATAGGGCGGTCACTTATTACTTGGAGGGTGCGAGTCTGGGTGGGGTAGAGACACAAAGGGATCTCGGAGTACAAATACACAAATCACTAAAAGTTGCGACACAGGTTAGCAAGGCCATAAAAAAGCAAACCAAGCACTAGGGTTTATTTCTAGAGGGATAGAATTGAAAAGTAGGGAAGTTATGCTAAACCTGTATCAAACCTTGGTTAGACCATACTTAGAGTACTGCATACAGTTCTGTTCGCCATATTATAAAAAGGATATAGAGGCATTGGAGAGGGTGCAGAGAAGATTTACAAGGATGATACCAGAAATATGAGGGTATACATATCAGGAAAGGATGAACAGGCTGGGTCTCTTTTCTCTTGAAAAAAGAAGGCTGAGGGGTGACCTAATAGAGGTCTTTAAAATTATGAAATGTTTTGATAGAATGGATACAGAGAGAAAGTTTCCACTTGTGGGGATGAGCTAGAGGCCATCAATATAAGATAGTCACCAAGAAATCCAATAGGGAATTCAGAAGAAACTTCTTTACCCAAAGAGTGGTGAGAATGTAGAACTTGCTACCACAGGGAGTGGTTGAAGCGAATAGTATATGACATGAATCTTGTCATTCATGTATGAAATAATACTGGGCGGCCTGCTGGTGGCGCTGTCCAGGGAGAGTATAAATACTCGGGCATGGGCCCAGCTTACTTAGGACATTCCTCAACAGGAACTAGTGAAGGACACAACTAGACCTCCATGTTGAAAAACAGTTGATTAAAGCTTTGTTTAACACTTAGACCAAGTGCCTAGTAGTTCTCTTACATCAGTATAGATGCATTTAAGGGGAGGCTGGACAAGCATATGAGGGAGAAGGGAATAGAGAGTTATGCTGATAGATTTAGATGAGGAACGACGGGAGGAGGCTCGAGTGGAGCATAAATGTCGGCATGGACTGGTTGGGCCAAATGGCCTGTTTCTGTGCCGTATACCCTATGTAATCAGTTCTAAAGTTATTTTTTACTACTGTGAATCCTTGTACTATTCTAACAGTTTAACTTATAGTATTCCAGATTTACCTGTTCAAAATCATTTACCATCTTATATGCCTCTATTAGTTCACCTCTCAGACGCTTACTTTGCAGGCTGAAAAGCCCGTGTCTCTCCAGATTTTCCTCATAATTCGGACTCCTGAGACTAGAGGTATCAGCCTTGTGGCTTTTCCCTGTGCTACCCCCTTGTTTCTCAGTCACAAGAACATGTATCAAGCTGTGTCAGGAAGACCTTGTGAGCTCTGAGTGATGATGGCCTTATTTAAAAGTAAATGCCCCACTGTTCTAACAGAACTTTGAGATTCACATTCAGAATTCAAAGACATGTAAATTGGTTACATTTACAATTCATTCAGTTCCAATTTCTGTCGACTAACTGACTTCCAGTTCAATTTATCTGACTTGATTTCCTCCAACTGATTTTCCTTGTGAAGCTGAGCTAATTTGGATTTATTTTGTTAAACTGCATTAATTGTTCCAGCTGAATTTCACACAAGCCGAAAATTAGGTGTGTTTTCGAGAACAATAGCAAAATACTGCGGATGCTGGAAATCTGAAATAACAACAGAAAACGCTGGAAACACTCAGCAGGTCAGGCAGCATCTGTGGAGAGAGAAAGAGAGTTAACGTTTCAGGTCTAGGACCCTTCATCAGAACGGGAAAAAGCTGGAGATGTAACAGATATTAAGCAGGAGCAGAGACGGTGGGGGCGGGGGAGAAAGGAATTGAAGGAACATACTGTGCTTATGTAAGAGGCAGGAAAGAGAAAATGTTGCAAATGGGAATGGCAAAATCATACAGCATGAAAAATGGGGGCAGGGGTTATAGTTTGAAATTGTTGAACTCGATGTTGAGTCCAGAAGGCTGTAAAGTGCCTAATCGAAAGATGAGGTGCTGTTCCTCGAACTTACGTTGAGCTTCATTGGAACAGTGTAAGAGGCCGAGGACAGAGAGATCAGAGTGGGAGTGAAGCGGAGAATTAAAGTGACAGGCGACTGGAAGCTCGGGGTCCCCCTTACGGACTGAATGGAGGTGTTCCGCAAAGCGGTCGCCCAATCTGCGTTTGGTCTCCCCAGTGTAGAGGAGACCACATCGTGAGCAGCGAATACAGTATACTAAATTGTAAGAAGTACAAGTAAATCGCTGTTTCACCTGGAAGGGGTGTTTGGGGCCCTGGAGAGTGGGAAGGGAGGAGGTAAAAGGGCATGTGTTGCATCTCCTGCACTTGCACAGGGAGGTGCCAGGCGAACCGACCTCTACCGTGCAGAAGCTGAACACCAACTCTCCGACACCTCCTCCTACCTCCCCCTGGACCATGACCCCACTAGCAAACATCAAGCCATTGTTTCCAAGACTGTCACTGACCTCATCTCCTCTGGAGATCTTCCCTCCATGGCCGCCAACCTCATAGTCCCCCAACCTCGCACAGTCCTCTTCTACCTCCTTCCCAAGATCCACAAACAGGACTGCCCTGGTAGACCCATCGTTTCAGCCTGTTCTTGCCCCACGGAACTTATCTCTTCCTATCGCGACTCTATTTTTTCTCCCCTTCTCCAGTCTCTTCCCACCTACATTTGCGACTCTTGCGACGCCCTCCATCACTTTAACAGTTTCCAATTTCCTGGCTCAACTGTCTCCTTTTCACTATGGACGTCCAATCCCTCTACACCTCCATTCCCCACCAGGATGGCCTGAGGGTGCTCCGCTTCTTCCTTGAACAGAGGCCCAACCAGTCCCCATCCACCACCACCCTCCTCCGCCTGGCTGAACTTGTTCTCACATTGAACAACTTCTCCTCTGACTCCAGTCACTTCCTCCAAATTAAAGGTGTTGCTATGGGAACCCGCATAGGCCCTAGCTATGCCTGCCTGTTCATGGGATATGTGGAACATTCTTTGTTCCAGTCCTACTCAGGTCCCCTCCCTCACCTCTTTTTCCGGTACATCAATGACTGTATCGGTGCCGTTTCCTGCTCTCGCCCTGAACGAAATAAGTTCATTCACTTTACTTCCAATTTCCACCCTTCCCTCACCTTCACATGGTCCATCTCCGACTCTTCTCTTCCCTTCCTTGACTTCTCCGTCTCCATTTCTGGCGATTGGCTTTCGACAAACATCAACTACAAGCCCACTGACTCCCACAGCTACCTGGATTACACTTCCTCCCACCCCGCTTCCTGTAAAGACTCTATTCCATTCTCCCAGTTACTCCATCTCCGCCGCGTCTGTTTTGACGATGCCATATCAGTGCTTCCGACATGTCTTCCTTTTTCCTCAACCAAGGATTCCCCTCTACTGTGGTTGACACGGCCCTTAACCGTGTCCGGTCCATTTCCCGCACGTCTGCTCTCACCCCGGCCCCTCCCTCCCGGAACCACGATAGAATTCCCCTTGTCCTCACCTTTCACCCCACCAGCCTCCACATTCAACGGATCATCCTCCGCCATTTCTGCCACCTCCAACGTGATCCCACCACCAAACACATCTTCCCCTCACCTCCCCTTTCAGCATTCCGAAGGGACCGCTCCCTCCGCGACACCCTGGTTCACTCCTCTATCGCCCCCAACACCCCTTCCCCTTCGCCCGGCACCTTCCCGTGCAAGCGCAGGAGATGCAACACATGCCCTTTTACCTCCTCCCTTCCCACTGTCCAGAGCCCCAAACACTCCTTCCAGGTGAAACAGTGATTTACTTGTACTTCTTACAATTTAGTAAACTGTATTCGCTGCTCACGATGTGGTCTCCTCTACATTGAGGAGACCAAACACAGATTGGGCGACCGCTTTGCGGAACACCTCCGTTCAGTCCGTAAGGGTGACCCTGAGCTTCCGGTCGCTTGTCACTTTAATTCACCGTTTCACTCCCACTCTGATCTCTCTGTCCTCGGCCTATTACATTGTTCCAATGAAGCTCAACGTAAGCTCGAGGAACAGCACCTCATCTTTTGATTAGGCATTTTACAGCCTTCGAGACTCAACATCGAGTTCAACAATTTCAGACAATAACCCCTGCCCCCATTTTTCATGCTGTATGATTTTGCCATTCCCATTTGCAACATTTTATCTTTCCTGCCTCTTACATAAGCACAGTATGTTCCTTCAATTCCTTCCTCCCCCCTCCACCCCCATCTCTGCACCTGCTTAATATCTGTTACATCTCCAGCTTTTTCCAGTTCTGACGAAGGGTCCCAGACCTGAAACGTTAACTCTGTTTCTCTCACCACAGATGCTGCCTGGCCTGCTGAGTGTTTCCAGCGTTTTCTGTTGTGTTTTCTAGAAGTTGTTCTGAGTGTATCAGTGGAGGTCATTTTTTTTCTCTAGCATAAGGTGTTATATTTGTGTAAAGTGTTGAGACACTCACACAATGTGTCATAGAATGATAAGGATGTGAGTTCTCCTCTATGCTCTCAGCTGGAGCCATGCTATATTTCACTCAACAATTCCGCTATCACCAATGCTCTTCTGAACTTTCCTCTTTCCTCCTCCTAAACTGTAAATACAGCATCCTACATGCAATTTTTTTCTGCTGTGTACATACATCCTCCCTGTTGAAATCCAGACTCTTCACACAGTTTCCTACTCTAACTTGTTCTTTCCCCAAGACCTCAAAACTGCAGAAATCTGCTTTGTTCTTCAGCCTGTCCTCCTATAGTCTTCAAGCTATTAAAATCCATATTTTGGCATTACCTGAACATTATTTCCTGATTTAACTCATGTTCTCATTTACTTTTTTCAATATTGACGGCATCCTGCTTTAAGAAGCTTGTCTTTTCACCTTGATTTTCAAATATATATAAAAATTCTCAGGTTTCCCACACAATTTCTTGATTGAGACTGCATTTAGGATCAGTATGAAGCAGTTTTGCTTTGCATTGATGCTAAAGTTGTAATGTAAATACAGAGTCAGGCCAGATTCAGCTCTGGAGCATAAGGTGAGTTAGGTCAGGCCCTGACTCTGGATTTGTGCTTTTCTTTGCTTTCCTTTACTCTAACTTCTTAGTATCAGTGTGAAGTGAAGCTGCTTCCTACTGATGCTTACAGCTGTAGTATAAATCTAGCCTGAGTAAGCAAAAGAGTGACCTGACTCCAGGCTTCTGCTATTGCTGTCTGGAACTGACCTCTAGGAGATGAATGAGAGTGGCCCAAGGTGACTCACTCTCTGCTTCTCCCTACTTTCCCTGTTGCCATGTAACTGTTGCCAAGCACATTTTCTCATGGTAACCCAAAAGGAGCAGCTGACTCTGTGGAAAATCATTGGTATAAATCTGTAGCCAATCACTGTGTGGCACACTTTGTTACAACAGCAGCATAGTGCACCAATGTCCTGCCACAAAACATATTAAAGTATAACATTTGCTTTGAAGTTAAACATCTGCCAGACTGGAAAAAAAGGACGAGATTTGAGCTGAGCAGTAAAATTCAGCAATTGTTTGATCCATACTTACCTGCTCTTAGACTAGGAGTTCGATCTAAGCATTCATATTAACCCAAAGAGGCAAAAAAAAAATCAGTAAAAAAAATCCTTAATTAAGGTCGCTAAAAGCCTCTTTTAAAGGTTAATGCACTATCAATCAGCACAATAGTATTTGCATTATAAGAGGCACTCTATAAAGTCAGACCGGCCTCAGTAAGAACATTCTGTCTCTGTTTAATAATGGGGCAGGAGTCTGCTGCAGGTTCAGGACTGAAATAGGGGGCCAGAGAATTGATTGCAGCACAAGGTGCAGACCTTGTGCTTCAATTAGCTTGCGGTGTCTTTGTCCAGTGTGGAATCTGTTAGAAACTGTGTTATAACCATTCCCAGAATGATTGCATTTAGTACATCTTTCAGAACTGCAGTTAAAATGTTCTTCAAAAGTAGGACCCTACTGGGGATTAGTGCACACTGGCAAGCTAAACCAAATGTATAAAATGTGTAGCCTAATCTGTAGCCGTGCCTAGGGAAAAGTAAGTCATACATCTTCAAATCATTGAAACTTGAATTATACTGTAAAAACTAGAAAGGAAAAGGTATTGTGCAGAGAATAATACTCAGTCTGCACCTTGCACCCATTAGGTTTTTTAAAAAGTTTGCAATAGCTTCCCCAACATTCATACAAAGTATTACAAAGTATTTACAGCACAGAAACAGGCAATTAGGACCAACAGGTCCATGCCGGTGTTTGTGCTCCACTCGAGCCTCCTCCCACCCCTCTTCATCTCACCCCATCAACATATCCTTCTATTCCTTTCTCCCTCGTGTGTTTATCTAGCTTCCCCTTAAATGCCTCTATGCTATTCGCCTCAACTATTCCCTGTGGTAGCGAGTTCCACATTCTAACCACTCTCTGGGTAAAGAAGTTTCTCCTGAATTCCCGATTGGATTTATTAGTGACTATATTATATTTATGGCCCCTAGTTCTGGTCTCGCCCGCAAGTGGAAACATCTTCTCTATGTCTACCCTATCAAACCCTTTCATAATTTTAAATACCTCTATCAAGTCACCCCTTAGACTTCTCTTTTCTAGAGAAAAGAGCCCGAGCCTGGTCAATCTTTCCTGATAGGTATAACAGGCTGGATTTTGATACTGGGGCGGGTTGGGGTCGTGTCATCCGCATTTCGTGTTATCCACCCGACTGGAATTGGATGTGGGAGATTGATGCAATTTTCACTTAATTGGGCAATTGAGTTCCAGCATGTGGGAACCCATGAACCAATTAGTGGTTTCAGTCTGAAAGTCGCCTCTGATGATGTCATCATTGCAGGTCAGAGACTGCCTGGTCTCAGAGATTGCCTGGTCTCTGCTGTGAGTGGACCTGGATGCAAAATGAGCAGCATCTGAGAGAGAGAGAGAGTGAGAGAGAGAGAGAGAGAATTTTTTTTGCAACCAAGTCCTCCCAGGCAGTCTCTGAAGACATTCAATGCAGCAGCATCAGAGGCGACTTTCAGACCTAATACTACTACTACCTTCATCACATCTCCGTTGTAATAGTGGACCTGCAGCTGATAGTCAGCTGTCCACTTGTGCTCCCGCCAGGTTTCACTGGCGTGTTTCATATCAGGCGTACTTCACGTCGGAAAAGGGTTAAACTAGCTAAAACGTTTCAAAATAGCATTACAGAGCCAATTTAGGGCTTGTTAAGGGCTTTAATGGCCTCTCACGCCTCTTGGAGGCAGGACGGAGTCGGGAACCCCGCAACTGATTTTGTCAAAATTGCGTGGAGGCGGAATGGAGTCGGGATGGGGTCGGGACCCCCGAATCTGCAACTTTAACCCCCCACACGCCTCCAAACCCGACTCCACGGGTCATTGAAAATCCAGCCCAATTTCTCAGTTCTGGTATCATTCTAGTTAATGGGCCAGAATTTACCGTGTCTTCGAAGGACCCACAAGTTCCGGGTTTTTGTATGCCCTGCGCATGCGCGAAAAGCAGGAACTTGCGATCTGTAAAGGTACACCTTGACAGATCATATGAACTGACTGGAAAATCATTTTCGCTGGTGCAGAGTTGGGCTATTTGCCCAATTACTGCTCAGCAATTGCCCATGAAACTCTTACAGCTGGTAAAAGCAGGCATAGGGCCTGCTTTCACTAGCATAAGGATTATTATAAATCTTAAATTAAAAATTAAAAAAATAAAAATTTATGCACGAATACTGAAAATTAGTTCATGCAAATATTGACCCGGATTAAAATGTTTAAAATTATTTTTCAAAAAATTATTTTTTATTGTATTTGGTCTAATGAAGGGACATTTAATTACATTTGAAAATCAGAATATTTATATTTATTAGAATTGTCTAAATTGTTTAATTATTTGGGAATTCCATTGCATGTCATTAGGGGATTTTGTTCGGAAATTACTGCAATGGAATCTTCCTTTCTCATTGGAGGACTTGGCCCACATGATCCCAGGGATGCTTCCGAACTGCCTGCGTCCCTGGGATCCATGGGCCTGGAGGCCCAAGACCCAAACTCTCCATAGCTTTGGAGCCAGGAGGTACGTTCACAGATGTTTCGCAGGTCAGAGGCGTACTCTGGAGGTACGCCTCCAACCGCAAATTCAGGGCCAATCTTTTTTGCACCTTCTCCGGTGCTTCTATGTCCTTTTTTATAATATGGAGACCAAAACTGTTCACGGTACTCCAAATGTGGTCTAACCAAGGTGCTATACAAGTTTAACAAAACTTCTCTGCTTTTCAATTCTATCCCTCTAGAAATGAACCCCAGTGCTTTGTTTGCTTTTCTTATGGCCTTATTAGCCTGCGTCGCTACTTTTAGTGATTTGTGGAGCTGTACCGCCCGATCCCTCTGTTCCTCTATCCCATTTAGACACTTATTTTCCAAGGAGTATGCGGCCTCCTTATTCTTCCTACCAAAATGTATCACTTCGCACTTATCTATATTGAAGTTCATTTGCCAATTACACACCAATTCTGCAAGTTTATTAATGTCTTCCTGTATTTTGCGCAGTCCTCCTCTGTATTAACTATACCCCCCCAATTTGGTGTCATCCGCAAATTTTGAAATTGTACTTCCAACTCCTGAGTCCAAATCGTTTATGTAAGTGGTGAACAACAGTGGTCCCAGCACCGATCCCTGTGGATCACCACTTCCCACCATTTGCAAATCTGAGTAACTACCTTTAACCCTTAATCTCTGTTTTCTGCTTTTTTAGCCAGCTTGCTATCCATTCTGCTACTTGTCCCCTGACAACGTGTGCCCTCCCTCACTCAAGTAGCCACTCTCAGGCCACGATTTTGCCATCGGAGGCGGGATTGTGGCAGGAGAGGTAGTTGGCGAGTCCCGCTCCCGCTCCCAGCTCCAGCCGCTCTGTAAAAAGGATTTTACATTAATTGGACATGTTAAGCTCACCCTGCACATTTCACCGGTCTGAAGTGGGCCTAATGATGTCATAAGAACATAAGAAATAGGAGCAGGAGTAGGCCAATCGGCCCCTCGAGCCTGCTCCGCCATTCAATAAGATCATGGCTGATCTGATCCTAACCGCCAATCTACTATCGACTATCACAGAACCATCTCCTGCATCTAACAGAATTGCACACACGAAATAGGAGCAGAATCAGGCTACACGGTCCCTGGGCCCGCTCCACTACCCACAGGGCCATGACCGATCCGAACCTAGACTCATGTCCAAATTCCTGCCCGCTCCCCATAACCCTTAATGCCCTTTACTTCTAGGAAACTGTCTATTTCTGTTTTAAATTTATTTAATGATGTAGCTTCTACAGCTTTTTGTGGCAGCATATTCCATGGACATACCACCCTCTGAGTGAAGTAGTTCCTCCTCATCTCAGTTTTGAAAGAGCAGCCCCTTATTCTAAGACTATGTCCCCTAGTTCTAGTCTCACCCGTCATCGGGAACATCCTCCCCGCATCCACCCGATCCAACCCCTTCACAATCTTATATGTTTCAATAAGATCGCCTCTCATTCTTCTGAACTCCAATGAGTAGAGTCCCAATCTACACAACCTCTCCTCATATGACCACCCCCTCATCCCCGGGATTAACCGAGTGAACCTTTTTTGCACTGCCTCGAGAGCAAGGATGTCTTTCCTTAAGTAAGGACACCAAAACTGTATGCAGTATTCCAGGTGCGGTCTCACCAATACCTTGTACAACTGAAGCAATACCTCCCTATTTTTATATTCTATCCCCCTAGCAATGAAAGCCAACATTCCATTTGCCTTCTTAATCACTTGCTGCACCTGCACACTAACCTTTTGAGTTTCGTGCACCAGGACCCCCAGATCCCTTTGCACTTCAGTACTCTCCAGTTTCTTGCCATTAAGATAATAAATTGCTCTAGGATTTTTCCTGCCAAAGTGCATCACCTCACACTTTCCAGTGTTGTATTCCATCTGCCAAATCTCTGCCCACTTACTTAGCCTGTCTATGTCCCCTTGCAGGTTTTTTATGTCCTCCTCACTCACTACTTTCCCTCCCATCTTAGTATCATCTGCAAATTTTGATATGTTACACTTGGTCCCTTCCTCCAAATCGTTAATATAGATTGTAAAGAGTTGGGGACCCAGCACTGACCCCTGTGGAACACCACTAGTTACTGATTGCCAGTCTGAGAATGAACCATTTATCCCAACTCTTTTCTTTCTGTTAGATAGCCAATCCTCTATCCATGCCAGAATATTACCCCCAATCCCGTGATTTTTTACCTTAAGCAATAATCTTTTGTGTGGCACCTTGTCAAATGCCTTTTGGAAGTCTAAATACACTACGTCTACTGGTTCCCCTTTATCCACTCTATATGTTACTTCCTCAAAGAACTCCAGCACAGATGTTAGGCTAACCGGTCATAAGAACATAAGAACATAAGAAATAGGAGCAGGAGTAGGCCAATCGGCCCCTCGAGCCTGCTCCGCCATTCAATAAGATCATGGCTGATCTGATCCTAACCGCCAATCTACTATCTATCACAGAACCATCTCCTGCATCTAACAGAATTGCACACACGAAATAGGAGCAGAATCAGGCTACACAGTCCCTGGGCCCGCTCCACTACCCACAGGGCCATGACCGATCCGAACCTAGACTCATGTCCAAATTCCTGCCCGCTTCCCGTAACCCTTAATGCCCTTTACTTCTAGGAAACTGTCTATTTCTGTTTTAAATTTAATTAATGTTGTAGCTTCTACAGCTTTTTGTGGCAGCATATTCCATGGACCTACCACCCTCTGAGTGAAGTAGTTCCTCCTCATCTCAGTTTTGAAAGAGCAGCCCCTTATTCTAAGACTATGTCCCCTAGTTCTCGTCTCACCCGTCATCGGGAACATCCTCCCCGCATCCACCCGATCCAACCCCTTCACAATCTTATATGTTTCAATAAGATCGCCTCTCATTCTTCTGAACTCCAATGAGTAGAGTCCCAATCTACCCAACCTCTCCTCATATGACCACCCCCTCATCCCCGGGATTAACCGAGTGAACCTTTTTTGCACTGCCTCGAGAGCAAGGATGTCTTTCCTTAAGTAAGGACACCAAAACTGTATGCAGTATTCCAGGTGCGGTCTCACCAATACCTTGTACAACTGAAGCAATACCTCCCTATTTTTATATTCTATCCCCCTAGCAATGAAAGCCAACATTCCATTTGCCTTCTTAATCACTTGCTGCACCTGCATACTAACCTTTTGAGTTTCGTGCACCAGGACCCCCAGATCCCTTTGCACTTCAGTACTCTCCAGTTTCTTGCCATTAAGATAATAAATTGCTCTAGGATTTTTCCTGCCAAAGTGCATCACCTCACACTTTCCAGTGTTGTATTCCATCTGCCAAATCTCTGCCCACTTACTTAGCCTGTCTATGTCCCCTTGCAGGTTTTTTATGTCCTCCTCACTCACTACTTTCCCTCCCATCTTTGTATCATCTGCAAATTTTGATATGTTACACTTGGTCCCTTCCTCCAAATCGTTAATATAGATTGTGAAGAGTTGGGGACCCAGCACTGACCCCTGTGGAACACCACTAGTTACTGAGTTACCGGTCTATAGTTACCAGCCTTCTGTCTACTGCCCTTTTTAAATAAGGGTGTTACATTAGCAGTTTTCCAGTCTGCCGGGACCTTAGCGGAATCCAGGGAGTTTTGAAAAATTATTACCAATGCATCTACAATCCCTACCGCCACTTCCTTCAAGACCCTAGGATGTAAGCCATCAGGTCCAGGTGATTTATCCGCCTTGAGTCCCATTATTTTACCATTTTCCCATTTGATGACGCGTCATCGGCCAGTTTCCTTAAAGGGACCCTGGCCACATTGATTTTGACAGTTGTGCTGTCAGTGTTCTGCAGCATTGAGGTGCTGCAAATACTGACAAGCACTGCACAGAGGTGGACGGCTGCACCCAGGCTCTCGCATGACTCCCTCCATATACTTATGGAGGGAGTCAGAGCACGCAGGGAGGTTCTCTTCCCTTCCAATGGGCGGAAGAGACCTCCCCAGGACACCAACACAGCCTGGTTGCACATTGCATAGGAGGGCACAAGCAGGGATGCTGTCAGGAGGACCAGGCTGCAGTGCCGCAAACCTTTCAATGATCTCAGTAGATCATGAAGCATAACTGCAAAGCCACACTCAACCTCATCCTGCTGTGCCTCTCATCACATCCCCATCACTCTGCCTTCCCTACCCTACTCCTGCACATCCTTACTCACACCAGCTTACCTTGCACCTCCACCCATCCCTCTCTATCTACATTATTACTTCCCCATCTCACTAGCCACCCCTCACACTCACCCTCATCCTAGTCCAATCATACCAACTAACAACACACAAGGGTAGGTACTTGGGTGTTTTATGCAATGTTCATGTACATTTTCTGTTAATGTGTTGTCAAACATTGAAATCTTTATTTTCAACGCTTTGCCTTATTGGACAGGTCTGTGCTCACCTTTAGAAATGTCTTCGTGAGTTCCAGTGAATGTTGAGACATAACTTCTCCTCCCCACCCCCCAATTGTGATGAGTGTAAAAGGAATGGCTTGGACATTGTTGGGAAGCTTTATGGTGCTGGTGTGAGGCTGGTGTCAACCTGGCGCATCTTGTGGCAGCCAGGGTGTACAGCGTCAAGTGAAGTAAATCTGGCCATGGTGAGGCCATCGCTGGCCTCCCAGGCAGCAATGTTGTCGGGTGCTGATGCCTTGTGTCCTGTGAAGCATCAGGTGATTGCGGAGAAGGTTGGTATTGTTGCTGATGATGTTGGTGTGCCTGGTGATGTTAGTGTTGGGGCTGATTGTGGAGGGATTCAGAGGACCAAGGTGAGATTTTTTCAAGGGCACCGATGTTGCTGGAATAGATGGCAGCTGCAGTTGAGATGACAGAAGCGATCTGTCAATGGTGAGAGAGGTTGTTCCAAGGAGGTGACAGTGGATAAAGAGTTTACTACAAACACTTCCAAACTGCATACAGCTCAAAAGTGTCTTCCAAGTACTGAAGGCTCAAGTTTCTGATATTGGAAAGTGACTAGCTGTGAAATGGTAGCTTTCATACCACTTTTACAGCTGTCACCTATTCACAGCAATGGGGAGACATGGAGAACCCGACCTACTTACCTGACGTGATCACCGAACAACGTAAACCTTGTTAAAAAAGTGGTAAAATAGAAAAAGGCTGGCAAAATAGTCGTTAACAAGTGTTTAACAAGCATTTAATGATCTTAAATGTCTCCCCCACCGCTTGGTGTCGGGTCTGTTCTGAAATTACAGACCCGACACTTTCGAAACTTACATGGAGGCAGGCTCGGAGCGAGCTCCCAACCCGCTGTCAATCATTTCGATTTATGCAGCGGACCCACCTCCGAACCCACATTCTGAGCACTGGCAAAATCGCGGCCCTTGTCTGGCTTACAAATGACTCCAGTTCCACACTACGTGGTTGACTCTTAATCACCTCAGGGCAATATTGTTGAGCAATAAATGTTGCCCACATCCCAAAAACAATTTTTTATCAAATTGCGCCAGTAAATTTTTATCTGAGCTAACACACAATGCTAGAGAGTTTAAACAGCTAAAGGTAAGTAAATCAAAATAAATTGAAACTCAAATTATAGTAAAATATATAAATATGGAAAACAAAACAAAGAAGCTTTGCTAGTAGAAAATTTTCTAACCAATAGCTGTTCTCGAACATCATTACAGAACAATGCCCGATTTGCCATTTGCATTGTCACCAGCCAAGAACTACATTTAAATGTCTTCCCGTGCACTATTACCAGTAGATTAAGCAGACTAATATTTTGTCCTCATGCTCCAGGAAAAAATGAAATGTTAGCAGCAGAGCAACTTGATCAAAACAAATAGGAAAACCACAAAAACTAACATTAGAGAGCAACTCAGCTTACATTGTGAGATAACTGGACAGTTTAATGGTAGAATTCTCTCCCAAAATGGTAGCTTCAGATACCTCAACAAACCTGTAAAGATTTCACCACATTACAGATCTGCCTCAGGAACTGTTGTCTGAGCTAACAGACAGTGCTGACGAGTTTTTAATGACTGAGTGAGAACAAATGATTTAATATTTAAAAATGAGAATTCTCTGCAAAGTCTGACGGTAACAGCTCAAGAAATCAAAATGAAAAAAACACATATTGAAATTCTGAAACTATAAAGGAACTACTGCAATTACACAGCAAGTCAGCATCTGAAAGAACAAGATGTTAATATTTCAAGAAAAGATACAGATAAATTGGTGCCTCACATTGAAAATGTATTTGGGGACAACTTTGGGGAAGAAATGAAAGGACAGATGCTCATTTCCAATCCCGACTGATAAAGTTATTAAATCACAAAATATTTTTTTTTTCTCTTTGGGATTGGATTGACATTGCTGGAAGAGAGGAATGATTCGGGATCCTAACTTTTTGCTTGGGTCAGGAGTATGTGTTCAGGTGTATAATAATGGAATAGGAAATATAGAAGTAAATGGGAAGTGATTTATTGCACTGGAATATTTTGCTGGAGTCAGCATGATATTTTGATCTGATAATTCTTTCACAGAAGTGGGTTATTTAACATTAAATATTAACATTGAGACATTAAAAAAATGCAGGATTATCTATTTTTGTTAGGTTTTCTCATCTGCAGATGCTGAGAATAATATACATGCTTGCAAAAACAGTTTCTTTTCCTATTCTTTTCTTCCTTCTACCTCCACTACTGAAAGTGTTGTCTCGTGTTGGGTACTGCGCAACAGGTGCCATTCAATCTTCAGAACCTCCTCGCACATGTGGCCATTTGTATGCATCAGCCTGGACAGTGAGGCTATTTGACTGTGGAGGTTATTACAGCGACGGCTGATTCTGTTTAATTTGATGTCCACACATGCACACATTCCACAAGAGCTCGCTGGTTAGTGATCAGCAGTAAGATTTTTCCCATCTCCAAGCTGAAGAGCACAGAAGCCAATTACAGCAACCCAACTGAATCAGTTCCAGTAATTCTTACAAGAACAATGCAGAAATTAGAAGGGAGGTTAAGCTTGGCTTCTTTGACATTTGTCTCTTTCACAGAAGAGCCAGGGCTTATCCTGCCAATTACACATGTTGATGGCTGTAAAACATAGATCGGCCTGTTGTGGATTCTTGTAGTGCAATTTCACTGAGCAAATCAAATCCAAGATTCTCAGTTTGAATATTTGAGTTTTACATTTAATTAGTTTTTATGGAATCCTCGTTGAGATGAGCCGCAAATCATCCTTTAACCCTGCCTGCCCAGCACAAACTGAGCAGATGGGCAAAGCTTCTGCCTGCTGCATTCCGGGCCAATGGTGTAAGAAGGGGCCGAACTGAGGGCAGAGACTCCCAGCACCCTGAGCTCCCGTGACCCCGGATCTCATCGGCAGTGGTTTGCCTGGTGGGAATGGGCAATGCAGGCCCCAGCCTCAACCCCTGAAGGAGTTTTAATTTCTTAAGAATTATTTTAACGAGGCCCTTGGTGGCCCCGTTATAAAGGGGGAACATCCAAGTTCTTTTTCGGGGGCACGGCCCTCTCACCCCCCACCCCCCCGGAACTGAGAAGTTGCATCAGACTCTTCAGCATGTTGGTGCTGGAGGGTACCCGAGATGTGCTCCAAGTATGTGCATTTTAGGGAAGCCAAGTTTTATTCATTGCAGCAGATGCAGACAAAATGACAAAAGGGTACACTTTCGTCTTTAGGGGAGGCAGCACAGACCTTTGCGGCCGGGAGTGTATATTGCGAATTGGGGCATATGATTCACCCATGCCTTTTCAGGCATACAGAAGATTTGCTCCAAGGCTGATATTAGGTGTTAAAACACTGAGCAAGTTAATGAGGAGCATATTTGCGTCTTTTGCAGAATAAAATTTTAATTGCCCTTATTTGTAGAAAGTAAGAAATTCACATCAAGGTGGTGGGTGTAATTGGCATATACTTTAGCTGGCAAAATATAGCTACCAGTATTCTCTGATTTTCAGGGATAATTTATTCACCAGAATTACAATAAAACTACATTCATATGTGTTTATGGTGTTTTTATTTACATGACATCTGTTTCAGAAGTTTTAAAATGCCTACTCAAAGAAAGTGACATAGATTTACAGATAAAAGCTGTGTAGAATTATTTATAAATTGTAACCATTTTCCTCTGTCAGTTTTCACAGAATCCCCACAATGCAGATAGAGGCCATTTCGGCCCATCGAGCCTGCACCGACACATATCCCACCCTATCCCCGTAACCCCACTTATTTAATCCCCCCCTAACACTAAGGGTCAATTTATCATAGCCAAATCAACCTAACCCGCACATCTTTGGACTGTGGGAGGAAACCGGAGCACCCGGAGGAAACCCACGCAGACACGGGGAGAATGTGCAAACTCCACACAGACAGTCACCCGGGGCTGGTTTCGAACCCGGGTCCCTGGCGCTGTGAGGCAACAGTGCTAACCACTATGCCACCGTGTTGCCCATATTTTCTCTCCTCCATTCCTCTCTTGAAGTGTTGATTCTTTGCTGGACTGTGGCTCCATAGGCACTAGGTCTCCACTAGTAATTCAACCATTAATCGGTATTCGACCATGGTGGGTATCACAGCGAAACTTAATCCTGTCATTACCTAATATCTGCGTCCACTTCTAGCAGGGGTCGCTAGATAGCTATCAGGAGCTGAGATCTTGGTTGCTATTCTCCTCCCTAGTCTGTGGCACTGAGGCCAATTGCTGTGTCCCTACAAACACTCTAGCTAAGATCTACGCAGCACAGATGAGGGATTCAACCCAGAACTTTCCTGGTCTGTGTATCATAGCTGCTCACTGCATAAGCCTGCTGAGCTACTTGAGGAGCCAAATAATTTCTGATGCCAAATACTGTTCTTAGTCCAATGACTAGACTTTTCTCAACTAAATCTTGGCTTCTGTCTATAGAGTAGCAGATGCACAGCGCAGACTGCAACAAATCTAATTAATCCTTTGTCAAATTCACTCCTTTAGAAAAGAGCTAGATAAACATTCAGTGAAGACTGGGAGTGAAAGTTTTCAGGATAAGTATAGAGACAGTTTAACAGATACTCTACAGAAAATGTCTTCTGCGCTGTCGGGACCATCAAAAATATCCCTGAAAATGTAACAGGTCAAGATGAACAGTATAGGTTTGAATGTCAGGTATATAAGAATTTTCTTTGCTTTATTTTCGATGTTAAGGAGAAATTTCAGAGAGCTTTATCTCCCCTCAGGGCTCGAAATGAGTTGAACATGATCCATGGTATGAGAAACCATGCATTGTCTCCAGAAGAAGCAGGAATGGTCAACAAGCCTTATCTTGTTCTTCATTTTCTTGCTCCAGGAGCATAGCCGCACTAAACTGTCCTTCTACATACAGCTCTACTTGAAAGGTGACAATTGGCCCTTAATCAACGATCTGCTAATCTGAGAATTTGTTCCACATATCACTAACCTTTGGGGAAGAATATTTTCTTAGCTCTAACCTTGCTCGAGGCTTCTGAATCTTGTACTGGTACCAGTCTGTCCAATGCTCATCATTCAAGATAAATAGCTTGTTTATTTCCATCTTATCTTGAATGACTTGCATTATTTTGAATGACTTGTTAATTTGCTTTTGGTGGTGTTGGTTGAGGGAGAAACATAGGTTCGGACTCTGCTCTTCTTTGAATTGTGCCATGGGATATTTAACATCTACTTCAAGCACCGAAACAGGCAAATAGGACCTCAGTTTAATGTTTCATCCAAAGAAAAGCATCTTTGACAATGCCGCAGTCCCTGGAGTGTCAGCCTACATTATGTGTTGAAGTTGTGGAGTGGAGGTTGAACCCACAACCCTCTGACTCAGAGGAAAAAGCTTTCTCACTGAGCTAAGCTGACACATTGATGCAAAATAGATTTATATAATGCACATACTATTTTTCCGTACTTTAATGTTGCTGCTTCTTGCCATTTTCAGAAGCATTCCAGTATTTCACTGCAGAGCTGCTTGACATTCACAGTACAGTGTCAGACTTCCTTATGATGCAATCACTGCAGGTTTTTAAAAAAATAATTTGCAGTAGATTATAGGGACATCCCATGTACATGTAAGTATTAATACCTTATGATTAACAAATTAACCATGGTAAACAAATCCATTAAATTTGTAACAAATATAAAGTGTTAGTTTACTCTAAATGTCAAAGTTAGCGCAGATAATTTAGGTACTGCTATACATTGCATGTACAGATGGTATACTCACAGCTAAAAACAATTCCCCAATTTTCTCCTGAAGGCATTGACTGTTGCTCCTAGTTTACATGGGTGAAAGAGGCCCTCTGGTATCTCCCACAAATAGTTATTGTTAGTGTGTGAACTTTGATGGGAAGTGTTGTCAGGCTGTTCAATCATGGAGGGCATCATGGTGAACATAGGTACAGGAGGAGGCCATTCAGCCCCTCGAACCTGTTCCGCCATTCAATTAGATCATGGCTGATCTGTATCTTAACTCCATCTACCTGTCTTGTTTCCGTAAACCTTAATACCCTTGCCTAACAAAATCTATCAATCTCAGTTTTGAAATATTCAATTGTCCCCCAGCCTCAACAGCCTTTTGGGGGAGAGAGTTCCAGATTTCCACTACCCATTGTGTGAAGAAGTGCTTTCTGACATCACCCCTGACCAGCCTAGCTCTAATTTTAAGATTATGTCCATTTGTTCTGGATTCTCCCACCAGAGGAAATCGTTTCTCTATCTACCCTATCATACCCTTTAATCATCTTAAACACCTCAATTAGATCATCCCTTAATCTTCTATATTCAACAGAATACAAGCCTAATCTATGCAACCTGTCCTCGTAATTTAATCCTTTTAGCCCTGGTATCATTCTGGTGAATCTGCGCTGCACCCCCTCCAAGGCCAATATATCCTTCCTGAAGTGCGGTGTCCAGAACTGAATGCTGTTCTCCAGATGTGGTCTAACCAGAGCTCTATACAGCTGTAACATAACTTCCACCCCCGTTGCATTCCAGCCCTCTTGAGATAAAGGCCAACATTCCATTAGCCTTTTAAATGATCTTTTATACCTTTTGTACATGAAGCTTGTGAACATATGAAAAGGGACAGGAAAAGACCAGCTGGTCCATTGAGCCTACCCCATCTCTGCATTGTTTATAACCTCCGCATACCGTCACCACCCTCCTCCAAACAGCAGTCATTAAATCTCCTCCATTGTTGTATTTTAATTTGATTTAATTTGTGTTTCCCACATTAGGTAGTTGTGTAAAAGTGCCACCTCTAATCCCCCCTTGACTCTCTCCCCATCCCTCCCTTAAGCTTCTCTTAAAACATAACCTTTTTGACCAAGCTTTTAGCCACCCCCTGTAATCACTCATTTGGCTTTGCATCAATTTCCTGTGGGAATCCTGTTTTTCAAGCGTATTAGACACATGCGTTGTGCATTGAATGGTACAGCCACTTAAGTAAAGATGTCATCAATTGCAGCCAGCCTATGTTTGTATCCTGTTGTGAAGTGCACAAATGTGGATATTGGCTGAGAAGAGCATCGAGCTTATTTGTGATGTCGTCCATCATACAATATTCTGCCACAATGATCACAAAGATAATTACAGATGAGGGAGGCCAAATTGGCTCACCAAGCTTCCATAGACACCCACAGTATTCATACATATTCATGTATGAGGAATAGCCACTTGGGTGAAGTAACTAGAGGGGTCGGTGCCTAAGGAATTGTATATCCGAGCATTAGCAGAGAAGGAGAAAGGATTGATAATATACAAAATAAAATAATGAAATATCCTGTCTGAGTATAATTCTTTTCGTGTTTTCAGTGCCGCATTCATAGTAAAACAGATTTTGGAAACCCACTGTTAGTTTTTCCACATTTATTAAGTTTATCAATGTTAAATTTCTGTGAAGTAATGCACTCGACAGTGCTATTATTTGTAGCAATTGGAGGTACACTTCCTCTGCTCAAGATGGAGCCTGCACTGTTATTCCTAATCAGATTTTGGAACTACAAAGAATGGTTTTGATAGCCTCCAGCTTGATTTCAATTTTGATTAAATTGGCCTGAATCAAGTTACTTCACTAGAAATTGCTACTCATTTATACCATATCATTGCAGGGGTTATAAAAAGAGCCAGTAATCTAGATTAAGGGACGATGTATGCATAAGGTGCCCAGAACAATTTTCACACATTCCCAAAAGCATTTTACTGATGTCAAAGGAAATGTAATACTGTACCATACCAGCTGAACCACGTTTTATTTAGATCCAGCAGCTTAAAATCAAATTTTAAAATGGCAAAAGGATATGAGGGGTTTGAAATCCTGATTGAACCTGTGTCGCGATGAGCTGCATTTTAATATTTCTTTGGAGGCTCTCTGGATGACTCAGTGCTGCACGTGACCATATATATATATCTGATTGCATACATATGCATCTGTAATTGTGCAAGCAAGCAACTATGATGGGGGAATTTTAACCTAAAAAAACGGGTAGGTTTGGAGCTTGGAGGTAGTTAAATTATTAAAAATTGGATTCCCGACCTGAACCCGCCTCCAACCCGCCCACATCCGGTTTTGATGGAGGCGGGACTGGAAGCAGGACGGGGGTGGGCAGCCAACCCACTGCCAGGAGGCGGGGCCTCAATTTAAATATTATAATGAGGCTGGAAGGCTCCTTTTTAACCTCCATTTTGTTTTTAACTGCATGTGAATGGGTTTTACACACTTCGTACAACCCGGCAATTACAGCAAGGCGGGGACTGCTGTATCCAGGAGGTATATGCCATTATACCTACCTCCTGGATCCAGGGACCCTGCCTAACCCACCCACTGTGATCAGGGCCTTTGATCACCCCCCCCAGGCCTCCCCATCCCCACCGATTATGCTGAGGCTGGCCAGGATCTTCTCTCACCCCGACCGATCCGCCGGTGGCTGGCCACAATCTACCCTTCACCGCCCACCCTTGATCATGCGGCCCCGATCCTCTCTTCCCCCCGATCTTCTGCCCAAGCCTACCCCCCACCTGATCCTTTTAACGGACCGGCCCCCACGCGAACCCTCCCTCCCTCCTCTGTGCAGCCTAGTGCCACAGGCCCACTCGCCCACAGCCAGCCAGCCCCTCAATCTGGCTGGCTGTGGGTGGGAAACCAAGGCTTCGCATGCAAATCAGGCCCTGCCGTTAAAATCGGCAGGGCCTGCGGAAAACCCAGCCTCCCGGGTTTCCCGACCGCCTTGGAGCCATTTGGGGCGCTAACCTTTGAAAGCTGGAAAAATTAGCGCCAGGCGCTAATGATTCCCAGCTGTCTGTAAATTCGGTGTTAGCGCTCCAGGAAGGAAGTGGAGTGTTAAATCAAGCGCTCCACTTCCTTCCTGGATCGCTAAAGAATACAGGCGGGGCGGTAGTGGTGCAGCGCTGCCGAGATCCGAGGCTCCTTCCCTCCCTTAAAGGGAAGGGCCATCGCTGCAGGCTCTGCATTGGGACCAGTTAGCTGGTCCCTGGTAACAGCTGCAATCCGGCCCAATCAGCCCCATGCACTTCAGCAGAGTGCCGGGCTGATCGATCGCGACTGAAGGAAAATGGAAAGAATTCAAATACAGCATTGCAACATCGGTAGTGGGGAAAATGCTAGAGTCCATTATAAAAATGTAATAGCTGAGCACTTGGAAAACAGTGACAGGATCGGACAAAGTCAACATGGATTTACAAAAGGTAAATCCTGCTTGACTAATCTACTGGAATTTTTTGAGGATGTAACTGGTAAAAAAAATAAGGGAGAACCAGTGGATGTGGTGTATTTGGACTTCCAAAAGGCTTTTGATAAGGTCCCGCATAAGAGATTAGCGTGTAAAGTTAAGGCACATGGGATTGGGGGCAAGGTATTGACTTGGATAGAGAACTGGTTGGCAGACAGAAAGCAAAGAGTTGGAATAAACGGGTCTTTTTCCGAGTGGCAGGCAGTGACTAGTGGGGTACCGCAGGGATCGGTCCTTGGACCCCAGCTATTCACAATATATATTAATGATCTAGACAAGGGAACTAGATGTAATATCTCCAAGTTTGCAGATGACACAAAACTGGGTGGGCGTGTGTGCTGCGAGGAGGATGCCGAGAAACTCCAGGATGATTTGGACAGGTTGGGTGATTGGGCAGAAGCGTGGCAGATGCAATATAACATGGATAAATGCGAGGTTATCCACTTTGGTGTCAAAAACAGGAAGGCAGATTATTATCTGAATGGCAATAGATTGGGAGAAGGGGAAGTGCAACGAGACCTGGGTGTCCTTGTGCACCAGTCGCTGAGGGTAAGCATGCAGGTGCAGCAGGCGGTTAAGAAGGCAAATGGTATGTTGGCCTTCATAGCGAGAGGGTTTGAGTACAGGAACAAGGATGTCTTGCTGCAGTTATACAGGGCCTTGGTGAGACCACACCTTGAGTACTGTGTGCAGTTTTGGTCGCCTTATCTGAGGATGGATGTTCTTGCCATGGAAGGAGTTCAGCGAAGATTCACCAGACTGATACCTGGGATGGCAGGAATGACGTATGAAGAGAGATTAGGTCGATTGGGCTTATACTTGCTGGAGTTTAGAAGAATGAGAGGGGATCTCATTGAAACTTATAAAATTCTGACAGGACAGGACAAACTAGATGCAGGAAGGATGTTCCCGATGGTCGGGGAGTCCAGAACCAGGGGTCACAGTCTAAGGATAAGGGGTAAGCCATTTAGGACAGAAATGAGGAGGAATTTCTTCACCCAGAGAGTGGTGAACCTGTGGAATTCTCTGCCACAGAAGGCAGTAGAGGCCAATGCATTAAATATATTCAAGAAGGAGTTGGATATATTTCTTAAGGCTAAAGGGATCAAGGGATATGGGGAGAAGGCAGGGACAGGGTACTGAATTTGGATGATCAGCCATGATCGCATTGAATGACGGAGCAGGCTAGAGGGGCCGAATGGCCTACTCCTGCTCCTATCTTCTATGATTCTATGAACAACGCCTCCTGCAGCTGTCGGTGTTATCGCCCGGCCATGCTGCAGGGGGCGGAACCGAAGTTCGGGTCTGGGGTGCTAGTGGGGTGATGCGCAGGACAATGACGTCACGATCTCCGGGCGCAGGAGACCGTGGCGCAATGTGTTACCGCCGCTGCAAACGTCTCGGTCAATTTAGCGGGAGTCGCTCATTTCGCCGCACCCGGTCAGTAAGTCGTTAGCGCCCCATTATCGCCCCCCGGAGGAGATAACGGGAGGCGCTAAGGAGGCCAATTTCTAGCCCAAAGAATGTAAGGAAAATTTTAGAGAACTCAAACTTTTAACTATTTATTAAAACAGAAAATGCTGAGCAAGTCTCCCAGCATCTTGTTTCATTTGAGTCCCTTCAGTTAAGAAGGGGTTGGAGGGAGCGGTTGAAAATCATAGAGACATTAACAGCACTGCTTTACTTTTTTCAAAAATGAGAAGTCGCACAACACCAGGTTATAGTCCAACAGTTTTATTTGAAATCACGAGCTTTCGGAGCGCTGCTCCTTCGTCAGGTGAAGTACTTTTTTCAGGGGAGATTGAGGAAGAAATTTAGGCCTGGATTTTCTTTTGCTGTTTGCTCGCTGTCACGGCGTAAAATGAGCGCGAGGGTAGCAAAGAATAGGCAGCAGTTCCAAGTCAATGGTAAAGAAAATAGGCATGGTGTATCACGGGTGGCTGATCTGATTCAATATCTCCCATTTTACAGTATTGCCAGATGGTAAAATTACCCTCATAGTGTACTCCCTGCACCCCTCCTAATCTGCCCCTGAAGTTATGCTACTAAGATTGGATGTGAACAGAACAACTGCCATTTGCATCTGTCTAATCGCTACCAATACCCTTTTGAGCCCGCACTATGCCAATAGCTGAAAATCTAGTGTTCGTTAAAATAGGAGATTGGCAGGGCAGGTGGTTGTGGCAAGGATGCGAGAAAGTCAATGAAAGAATAATAATCATACATAAACTCTGGATGAGTGAGCCTGATAGGCCAAATGGCCGTTTCTTGATACAAACTTTCTGATGCTTAGAGATGAAAGGCTAGTGCCTGACCGATGGCACCACTTGCAGTAGGTGCCCCTTTAAGGAAAAAGTGACAGTTGATTCATTGGAATAAATTTGGCTGGAGGCCTGATGTCTCCTTTTAGTTGCTTCCAGGAGTTAAGTATGAGTTGGCAAAGATACGTGCCTAATGCCAAAAAGACACTTTGGGGCTGATTTAAATTATCAGCATTCATCGGGCAGGCGGTGGGCGGAGCGACTACACTTCGCCTCGCCTGGTCAAGCTCGCCCGAGGCTCAAATTATTTTTTGTGGCCGGGCCCTATTGGAATAATATCGTCATGCTGCCAGTGCTGATGGGCAGTTTGCCAATTGGGAGGGGTGAGAAATTCGGCGGCTCCTCTGGAGATCCATGCTGGAATTGGGCCTTTAAGGAGGAGGGTAGAGGCAAGCCCGGTAGGCACAGAAAGACTGGTAGCGGACGAGAAGAATTTTGTGGGGTCAGGAGGAGCAATCATGTATGCAGCTTTACAGCGATCAAAGTACAGCATGAATTTAGGAAGCAGTGTCGCTACTGCCACCCTGATTGTTCCACCAGTGATTTACTGAAAGGTTACTATGGCATAGTGTTAGCTCAATAATAACACCAACATGCTGCAGCCAAGGTTTCAGTAAATCACTGGTGACAGTAGTGATATTGATCTGTGTAAAGGAGAACAGGAAAGCCAGTCTGAGCCAGGGTTGCCAACTCTGGTTGGATTTATACCTGGAGGTTTCATCACATGGTCTCCTGCCTCCAACTGGCCTGCAGTCTTTCTCCCCCCTCTCCAATATTTTTATAACACACAGCAAAATTGCGGGGGAATGCGCTAAAATGGGTGATATTGGATTGTCTGCCCGTTATATATCCTGTCTAATTTTCCATCCCATTGAAGTCAATAGCAGAAGGCTCATCAACATGCAAATCCAGATCCTATGATGCAAATCGGACCCCGATGTTATTTTAGTTCCTTAAAACTGACGTAGTGCCGAGGGTTCGGTGGGCCTGGCCTGCCCAGTGGCGGTAAAGGACAGAATCGGCAAATAGAACCTAATTTAAATGGGGAAGCACCTGCAGACAAAAATGATGAGCACTTTCGCTGAAAATCTCAGTTGCTTGGTGTGAAACCTTTTTGCAATTTCCGTACTGAATGTAACAGACAGGCTATTTGAAAATCCTTGCCAGAATTTGCTCTTTGCCTTCAGGGGGGGGGCGAGTGAGGACAGGAGGCATGGGAGTGATTTTTGCCTCCCAATTATGGGCAGAGGAGGAGGAAAAGGAACAGCACCAACAGCAGCAGCAGCAAGGAGAGCATGCAGGAGCTGCAGAAGGTGCCATCTGAGCACCACATAGGAAGGGGTTTGCCTGCAGGTGGGGTTTATAGAGCTCACTGAAGATTAATACGTAAGGAGGCTCAGATTCTCCCGGCAGACCGTGGCGGAGCTGTGCAGCTGCTTGCAAGAGAACCTGCAGGCTTCTGTGTCAGCTGGTCACTCTCTGCTTCAGGTTCCCTGCGGGCTGCAGTGGGGGGACGTGGCACATGCGAGGCAGTCGACTGCACGTGCCTGCATAAAACAAGGAATGGATGCTCTGTTCGATCAGGCAAGCTAGTACATTAAGTTCTCCTTGTACGCCGTCAGTCAACACGACAGAGCAGTGAGATTTGCAGCAACTGCCGGGTACCCACAATTCCAAGATGCTTTTCACTGCACTCATGTGCTTATTAAGGCAGCACCTGTTATGAATAGGAAAGAACTCCACTCTCTCAGTGTGCAGTTGGCGTACGGCCATCGTTTACAAATGATGTAGGTGTATGCATGGTACTCTGTGTTCATGCTGCATCAGTCCAACATCTCCGCACTTTCTGAGTAAGAGCTGCAGGTCCAAGGATGGTTATTATGGGACAAGGGCTATACTGTTATTCCCATGGCTGATGAAAACCCGTCCAACAGCCACGAACTTTAGTCAAAAGTCGTAACAATGATAGCCATGGGAGCACTAGGGCAGAAATGGAACAAGATATTGGTTTGCTGAAGCAGCGATTCAGGCGCCTGGAGAAATCTGCAGGATTCCTTCAATACTGACCCCATCGAGTCTCCCATAATCGTGGTCATTGGCTGCATTCTGCATAACCTGGTCTTGCAATAGGGCCAAGGCATCAAGCCAGCACCAGCTGAGGAGGAATCATCATCAGAGTGTTCTCCTCCTCCAAGAGTTCAGTTGCAGCTTCTGTAGAATGAGGAGAACCTAGAGAAGGGATAATTGTTATAATGGCGGTAACAGTTAATGAAGCTGTGGATTACTGCCAGCCATGCTCCAACAACCCTCTGTAAAGAAATTTCTTTTAATCTCTTTCCTCAGATGCCAGAGTTGTAGCTGTACTGGAACAGCTAGACTAGAGGCACGGCTAGTTCTGGAGCACAAGTCTTCAGCACTACAGCCAGGATGTTGGCTGGGCCCATAGCCTTTGCTGTATCCAGTGTGGTCAGCCATTTCTTGATATCATGTGAATCGAATTGGCTGAAGACTGGCTTCTGTGATGGTGGGGACCTCAGGAGGAGGCTGAGATGGATGACCCACTTGGCACTTCTGGCTGAAGATGGTTGCAAACGCTTCAGCCTTGTCTTTTGCACTCACGTGTTGGGCTTCACCATTATTGAGGATGGGAATGTTCATGGAGCCTCCTCCTCCCGTTAGTTGTTTAATTGTCCACCACCATTCATGACTGGATGTGATAGGACTGCAGGGCTTTGATCTGATCCGTTGATTGTGGGATCGCTTAGCTCTGTCTATGGCATGCTGCTTCCACTGTTTAGCATGCATGTAGTCCTGTGTTGCAGCTTCCCCAGGTTGGCACCTCATTTTTAGGTACGCCTGGTGCTGCTTCTGGCATGCTCTTCTACACTCCTTATTTAACCAGGGTTGGTCCCCTGGCTTGATGGGAATGGTAGAGTGAAGGATATGCTGGGCCATGAGGTCACAGATTGTGGTGGAATACAATTCTGCTGCTGCTGATGGCCCACAGCGCCTCATAGATGCCCAGTTTTGAGCTGCTAGATCTGTTCTGAATCTATCCCATTTAACACGGTGGTGGTGCCACACAACACAATGGAGGGTGTCCTCAGTGTGAAGACGGGGCTTCGTCTCCACAATGACTGTGCGGTGGTCACTCCTACCATTACTATCATGGACAGATGCATCTGCGACAGGTAGATTGGTGAGGGCGAGGTCAAGTAGGTTTTTCCCTCGTGCTGGTTCTCTCACCATCTGCCGCAGGCCCAGTCTAGCAGCTATGTCCTTCATAACTCGGCCAGCTGGGTCTGTATTGGTGCTACCGAGCCACTCTTGGTGATGGACCCAGTGTAGATTCTGTGCCCTATTAGCCTTCTCTGCTCCAGTGGAATTAGAAACATAGAAACATAGAAAATAGGTGCAGGAGTAGACCATTCGGTCCTTCGAGCCTGCACCGCCATTTAATGCGTTCATGGCTGAACATGCTACCTCAGTACCCCATTCCTGCTTTCTCGCCATACCCCTTGATCCCCCTAGTTGTGAGTATTATATCTAACTCCCTTTTGAATATATTTAGCGAACTGGCCTCAACAACCTTCTGTGGTAGAGAATTCCACAGATTCACCACTCTCTGGGTGAAGAAGTTCCTCCTCATCTCAGTCTTAAATGGCTTCCCCTTTATCCTTAGACTGTGACCCCTGGTTTTAGTTTCCCCTAACATTGGAAACATTCTGCCCGCATCTAATTTGTCTAAGCCAGTCAGGATTTTAAACGTCTCTATAAGATCCCCCCTCATTCTTCTGAACTCCAGAGGATACAAGTTCAGTTGATCCAATCTTTCTTGATATGTCAGTCTGGCCATCCCAGGAATCAATCTAGTGAACCTTCGTTGCACTCCCTCAATAGCAAGAATGTCCTTCCTCAAGTTAGGAGACCAAAACTGCACACAATACTCCAGGTGTGGCCTCACCAAGGCCCTGTACAACTGTAGCATCACCTCCCTACTCCTGTACTCAAATCCCCTTGCTATGAAGGCCATCATGCCATTTGCTTTCTTGACTGCCTGCTGCACTTGCCTTCCCACCTTCAGTGACTGATGTACCATGACGCCCAGGTCTCGTTGCACCTCCCCTTTCCCTAATCTGCCACCATTCAGGTAATAGTCTGCCTCCCTATTTTTACCACCAAAGTGGATAACCTCACATTTATCCACATTGTACTTCATCTGCCATACATTTGCCCATTCACCCAACCTGTCCAAGTCACTCTGTAGCCTCCTAGCATCCTCCTCATTGTTCACACTGCCTCCCAATTTAGTGTCATCCGCAAATTTGGAGATATTACAATTAATCCCTTCGTCCAAATCATTAATATATAATGTAAACAGCTGGGGCCCCAGCACCAAGCCCTGCGGTACCCCGCTGGTCACTGCCTGCCATTCTGAAAAGTACCCATTTACTCCTACTCTTTGTTTCCTGTGTGCCAACCAGTTCTCAATCCACGTCAACACATTACCCCCAATCCCATGTGCTTTAACTTTGCACACCAATCTCTTGTGTGGGACCTTATCGAAGGCCTTCTGAAAGTCCAAATACACCACATCTACTGGTTCCCCCCCATCCACCCTATTGGAAACATCCTCAAAAAATTCCAGAAGGTTTGTCAAGCATGATTTCCCTTTCACAAATCCATGCTGACTTGGACCTATCATGTCGCCACTTTCCAAATGGTCTGTTATGACATCTTTAATAATTGATTCCATCATTTTACCCACCACCGATGTCAGGCTGACCGGTCTATAATTCCCTGCTTTCTCCCTCCCTCCTTTTTTAAAAAGAAGGGTTACATTAGCCACCCTCCACTCCTTCGGAACTGATCCAGAGTCTAAGGAATGTTGGAAAATTATCATCAATGCATCCACTATTTCCAAGGCCACCTCCTTAAGTACTCTGGGATGCAGACCATCAGGCCCTGGGGATTTATCAGCCTTCAGTCCCATCAATTTCCCCAACACCTTTTCCCGACTGATAAGGATTTCCCTCAGCTCCTCCCTCTTACCAGATCCTTTGATCTCTTTTATTTCCGGAAGGTTGTTTGTGTCCTCCACAGTAAACACTGAACCAAAGTAATTGTTCAATTGATCTGCCATTTCTTTGTTCCCCATTATGACTTCCCCTGTTTCTGACTGCAGGGGACCTACGTTTGTTTTTACTAACCTCTTTCTTTTTACATATTTATAGAAGCTTTTGCAGTCCGTTTTAATGTTCTCCGCAAGCTTCCTTTCATATTTTATTTTCCCTGCCCTAATCAAACCCTTCGTCCTCCTCTGCTGAGTTTTAAAGTTCTCCCAGTCCCCGGGTTTGCTGCTACTTCTGGCCAATTTGTATGCCACTTCCTTGCTTTTAATACTATCTCTGATTTCCCTTGTTAGCCATGGTTGAGCCACCTTCCCTTTTTTATTTTTACGCCAGACTTTATCTACCTGCACTTGTACTTTCAGTGAATTATGTGTTTGAATCCCTAGTTCTCTGTTTATCCACATCCTTCAGTGTCTTTCCAGTAAGTGTATGGTTCTATTCTTTGTTTTTTCTCCCAAAATATACTACCTCACACTTAGCCACATTAACTTGCACCTGCCACCTGGCTGCCCATCCCACTAACTGTCTATGTCTTCCTGAGGTCTTTTGCTGTCCTGCTACTTTTGTGTTTTATTATGCTCCCTATATCCAAGTGCAACTCTTCTCCAGTCCAAGCAACACCCATTTACCATAACTCTTTCTTCATCAACCAACTTTCTGTCCACATTTCCTCTTGTACCATATGCCTGAATCTTTCGAACAAGCCTTTTGTGAGACGCCTTATCGAATGTCTTTTGAAAACCCATATACGCTACATTTACTACATTCCTTTATCTATCCAATTGATCAGTTCTTCAAAAAACTCTTATTAAATTTGTCAAACATGACTTGCCTTTAAGAAATCTCTTCTGCCTCTTGGGTGTAGGGGTCTTATGCAAAATATTTCAGAGCAGTTTCAACCCAGTTCTTAGTGGGCATGAACCCACAGCACAAAACTATCCCTAATTTAGCACTAAATTGGCATTCTCACTAGCAACTGGAAATGTGCTGTTTCACTGACAATATAGTATCTGAGTTATCTCAATAGGGCAAAATGCAACTCATTTTACAAATTTTACAAAACAAGATAAGAAATAAATAAGTTTAAAAATAAAAATTATTCAAATTTCAGTTAATTTAGGGGGGGAAACCTTTTTCTTTTTATTGAAGAAAAACTTATAAATGTCTAATATTCTAACCATAAAATATTCTGTGCATTTGATTTTTTTGTTGAGTTTATCAAATCATGCCTTTGAGGCTGCATAAAGAGAGATTATGAACTCTTTATGTAGATGTGATTACAGTCTATTTATAGCAGTGACACTGAATTTATAATCAGAGGTGAATCTAGCTCTTCTGCAGAATAATGTCAGCATAATGCAGCACTGTAATGCCCTGCCAACACTGTCTGTCCAGGCCCACACATGAGGAATGGCCACTCGGGTTAGGTACTGAAGTGTGATCATGGGACTGTAGCCCAGCAAAGAGTCGGCACCTTCAGGAGAGGAGAAATTGGGCAAGAAAAGAGAAAGACCTGATGGCCCAAAGATTCAAGGCACGGCCTGATGTAGTTCTGAGCCATACAAACCAGAGGGTGCCAGGTTTAAAGTAGCCATGATGCGGAGATGCCGGTGTTGGACTGGGGTGGACAAAAGTGAGAAGTCGCACAACACCAGGTTATAGTCCAACAGTTTTATTTGAAATCACAAGCTTTCAGAGCTGCTGCCCCTTCGTCAGGTGAAGTGAAGGAATACGAATCGGCAAAGCATATATAGACAGAGAACAATGCATGTGTAGCGTACAATGTCAGACGACTACATTTAACCCTCCTGTCAGAAGGATTAAATGTAGTCGTCTGACATTGTTCTCTGCACAGGCATTGTTCTCTGTCTATATATGCTTTGCCGATTCGTATTCCTTCACTTCACCTGACGAAGGGGCAGCCGCTCCGAAAGCTTGTGATTTCAAATAAAACTGTTGGACTATAACCTGGTATTGTGCGACTTCTCAGGTTTAAAGTATGAATGGATGTTAATTAAAAACAGTCTCATGATTGAATCAGCTGCTAAAATTCACCTGTTTAGGTTGACATATGTAGACCTGTGGGATCACAGCACAGCCGGAGTCAATAACTCAAGGGGGAGACTTGGGAACAAAAAGTGTATTTTGCTTTTCATTTTAGTGTTTCCTTCCATTAGAAAGGGAAAGGGAGTTTGGCCATATTTTTAGTGGCAGATCATAGATATTGATTTGTAAGAGCTAAATTGCCAGCGACTGATTAGCACATAGTTTAAACACATTGGGGTTGATTTTCACTGCCTCTGCCTGGCGTGAAGGCCTCATAATGGGGTCGGTAGCCTGACTGCTCCGTTAACACTGGCGATGCAGCCAGCTCCATTTTGAAAGGGGCTCACTGCCAGATTCCCAAAGTGTCCACCAACTTCCAGCAATTGGCCCCGTTAATATGGAAATCAGAGTTTCTGATGTAAATAGTACCCTGATTGCCATTTTTGGTTGGAATTGGTCTGAGCGTTCGTTCAGTTCCACAGGCGATGGAACCGGAAAGGCCGGCCAAACCCCGGGGGAACACTTAAGTGTCACATTAAGAGCTGGGTCCACAAAAATAATCTGGGCCGCTACCGACCCGAGACCTCCACTCTCTGCGATTGCGAACTTCCTCCGCCCCCGCACCTTACCTTGCTGGCGGCCGCCATGGCCTAATCTTGAGGCCTCTTGAGGCGAGCTGCATCGGGACACCTGGTTGCCATCCCAGAGCTCACCTGCCAAATTTAAGTAAGACCGGGGCCTCAGAATCGCGGGGGGCCTCTTCGTCGCCGGAGTGGGTGGCGAGCCAAAGTTAAAATTAATCCCATTGTGAGAGGAAAAAACTTTAGCCCCTCAGTTCTGAAAATTCTCAAAGCTGTGGTGGCATAACAAGTCGTTGATCTTGAAGTGCATAGGATACTATTGCGTATCATAGATACTGGCAAGTCTCATAACAAGGTTGGGTAGTTGGTAGATCCATTGTTTACCATCTCTCTCTCTCCATTTGTGTCCCTGGCCTTTTACTGTTTTCTACCACAGAACTCTGAACCAGGAGTCTTGCCCCTGTCAATTTAAAAAAAAGTCAGACATTGGTAAGAGTCAATGGAAAGGAAAATCAGGTGGGGTGTGCAACGGGCGGCTGATCCGACAAGGGCAGTTTTACCCCCCACTCCACCCAAGTTGAAAGTGCTGCGCATTGATTCAGCAGGACACCCATTACCAGGGCCAATGGTTTACGGTGATTAAGTGAATCAAATGACGTGGATTCCAGGATGTCTCACTGGTGTTTGGGTTTGCGTTATGTGATTTTCAACATTTTCTTGTGTACACTCCACACAATTGGCGTTGTCTGAAACCTGTTGACCAGCTCTTCTTCAGTCTGCTCTGTAAGGCACGTTCCCGATCACACTGTATACAATGAAGGCAATGCATTGTAACCAGACAACAACTATATACATTTTTATTAAATTAAAGGAAAGTTTGCACATTCACTGGCCAGTTTAAAAACTGGGGAAGATTTCCTGCATACGCTGTGTGTAATGAAATTATAATCCCATTTATAAAGAACAATTTTATTACACATAGCTCACAAAGGAAGCCTTCCTACTTATTGATTTATTTGTGTGCCTGCATGGGAATTGGTTATTAACTTAAATGCCATATAATCCTCTGAATTAAGACTGTGGAATAGAAAATTGATATTATTCTATGTTACAGTAAATGGTTGATATTGCAGTTAACTTGCAAAGAGCCTTGAATTTTTCAGTGCCAAATCAATGATGCAACCTCTAGCTTGGATGACATTATAGACAGATTGCAATTATTATTTTTTTTAAACCTGGATAAGTAGACAGCTCCTGCAATGATCAAGCTTTAAAAACCCAAGCCTGCCGTCACTATTCACTTCATCTTCTCTTCTACCCTTTTTGCCATTGGTGCTTTTTAAAAATGATTCACTCTCGGTATGTGGGCATCGCTGGCAGGGCGGTGGTGAGCATTGTTCTCGTGGCATGCTGGACCAGTCCTGAGGGTAGTTTAGAGTCAGTCATGTTGGTATGGCACTGGAGTCACGTGTAAGCCAGACCGGATAAGGACGACAGATTTCCATCCTTAAAGGACATTAGTGAATCAGCTGGGTTTTTATGAAAATTTTACAGGGCACTTTTACAGGTAACAGCTTTTTATTTTTAGATTTTTTAAACTGAATTTAAATTCTCAAACTGCTATGGTTGGATTTGAACTCCTATTCTCTGGATTACTAGTCCAGTAACATACACTCTACACTCTTAATCTCTCCCGCCTTCCATCCTATCACAGACCTTCCCTTTTGTTCTTTCCTCCCCTCCCCCCGTTCTCTGCCCCTGCACTTGCTTAAAAACCTGTTCCCATCTCCAGCTTTTTCCAGTTCTGACGAAGGGTCATCGACCTGGAATGTTAACTCTGTTTCTCTCTCCACAGATGCTGCCTGACCTGCTGAGTATTTCCAGCATTTCCTGTTTTTATTTCAGATTTCCAGCATCCGCAGTATTTTGCTTTTGTATTAGTGTTTCATTCACTGCCACTTCTCTTCTAAGAATGCCCACCTTGAAGAAGTTCTGCTCTTCTCTCCGACGGGATTTCCATTTGTCTCTTTTACCTTGTTCATCTTCATTGCTTTCTGTTTCCCTTCTCGTGTTTGATCAGGTATCTACCAAAACTCGCTTTCACAGCCACATATCTTTCCTCAGCAACTGTCTCCGGCTCTTAACTTGTCCCATTACCATCTCCTTTTGCCTTGCACCATCATCCCTTTTGTCTCTTAATCTCTCCTGCCTTCCATCCTATCACAGCATTTTCTGTTTTTATTACACTCTACACTACTGTGCCCCTACACAGTGCTGTCCTGCACTGTGGGCCTTGGCCTATCACCTCAATTAAAAATAAAAATTAGACTCTCATTAAGGCAAATTATTTGGTGTAGCATAACATCCTGCAACAAATCCCATGAATTACTATGTAGTATATGATTTGGTGCCACATTTTTGCATAAAAATTCCCAGCGGTAGTGAAACTAATGGTTTCTGAGCAATAACAAATTACTTCTTTCAATAATCATCAATGCTTTTCAGTAGTGGATCTGCACTATGCTTCCTGTTCTAACACTTTGTTGTTTCTTAATTTCTTTCCTCAAGGATTTAATACGACGGGACATACTTTACTACAAATGCAGAATTGATATGGACAAGTATGAAATGAATGACGTTGGTGATGGGAGAGATGACGAATTTAATGTTAATGCCAAGAATGCCTTCAAACTTAAGAACAAGGAAACAGAGGAAGTGCACTTATTCTGTGTAAAGAAGCCAGAGGAGAAGCAAAGATGGTTGCGAGCACTTCATGAAGAGAGGAAGATGGTTCAAGAAGATGAAAAGATAGGCAAGATCATTTGTTATTTCTCTTTCCCTGCCAAAAGAGTTGTGCTACGTAATGTCATGTTTATAGTAATAACAGACTAAGAGCCATTTCAGTTTGTTGAAATTGTGCAGAGCAGCAATCATTATAGGACAAATGTTGTATCGGTGAAGAAAATGAAGGATTCTGGATGGGTGGGAGCAGATTAGAAGGACTGACTCAGTTGAAATAGTCGTCATAAACTGCAAAAGAAAAGCCTAAGCTCTGAGCTCTGGGAGTGGTTTTCTGTTCATAGGTGCTTTTAGATTGATAGTGGGACACTGGGAGACTGGTGGTCAAGGAAAAACCCACAATTTTCAAGTGCTGCTCTCCCCTTTATAATTTACCATGGTGCTGTTGATAATTATAGATTTTATTGGTAGGAAAGGATGCCATTTTCCATTACTTCCAAAAGCAACTCGATCAACCCAAGAGAAGATAGATCCCAGAGGGTATCAAAGGCTCAAAATTTGTCTTCTTTACCATTGTCAGATGTGATAAGAGACAGAAGTGTTGTACTTCTGCACATTAGCAACATAAAAGTGCCTTGTAATTCTCCCCCAATTTTTTTAATGTATGGATTACTTGTGGTTGAAAGATTGCACCCGTTCCAGCATCCTCCCTGCTGTAACTTCAACAGAAGTGCATTATGAGGGCTGGAACTTAGACTGGGGTCTGGATACGCCGGGTCCTAGCCTTATGTCAGGGATTTCGGGATGGCCTGTTGCGGGCAGAACCTCAACCAAGGCCAGCGACGTAAGGGCTAGAGGAGTTCCCAATGACGGGAGTTCCTGTGTCCCTGGCGGGCTAAAGTACCAGGAGTAGCATGCCGACCACCAATGGAAGTAGGGCCCAACTGGGAGTCCAGGCTGGGATTGCAGCCACTTCGGCGGGTGCGCACCGTAGATGTGACCCTGATGGTGTGAATGCCTGCCAGTGGTATGGTTATTAAAGGACTTCCTCCTGACCCTGCAAACCGGGCACTTATGCCAGCATGCACCCCCTGTGTAGATTTTCAGCTCCCTTGTGTTTTATTAGAGTTATTGGAGCAATGCCTTGTGCCATTGTGCTCGATAACAATGCAGAAAAGGTAACTTTAATAGAGAGTTTATTAAACGATGATTAATGAATCAGTGTAGCACATAGAAGTTTTAAAGAAAGAACTTGCAATTATATAGTACCTTTAACGGAATCAGGACTTCCCAATCCAATAGATTGATGGTTTTGTCAGATCTCTTCAATTGGGTGGCGATATAGTGAAAGGAATGAATGATGCTCACAAGTTGGCCCTGAAAGTATGCTGTGCAAAGATTATATGATAAATGGGTTAATATCTCCATTGCAATAGCAAACAAAGGAATTTAATACGAATAGTTTAAGCACGGTATACTACTCTTCAAATGGTGTAATTTCAAGACTGTTGTTTCTTGTTGCTTGACACCATTAGTGTGTTGTTGGTGCTCCATTCTTTTGAACATTGGTCCTGTCTGATTCTATGACTGCATTCCTGGAGGTTTTTGCTTATTGTTATATTATATGTTGATATGCACATTCACCTGGATTATTGTGTGGAGGCTAAAGTCAAATTGAGAGAGCAGAGGTTTTGCCTTCTGCTAGTGCTGGAGGATGTGGATTCTGAAGAGAATTGACAGATGCACAATTTTCAGTGAAGTGTACGTTGTTTCTGATGTAGTGGATTCCATACTTACTTTTCATCCATCATGAAAGCATGACAGTTGAATCCAATCCTGTCCTCACCTGACACCTGCATACACAGAGTCATTGGATAATAATCATGATCAGGAACCCAGGCTTATTTTTTCTTTTCCTACCTGAATTCCTAATGTGCTGTAACTCCTGCCTTAGCTTAGATCAGCTACTCAGTACAGACCTGGAATTGAACATGTATATAAGCTTGGCTCAGTTGACAGCCTTCTCACTCTAGATCAGAAGGTTTTGCGTCTGAACACCACAGCAGAGATTGAGTTGATAATCTGACACTCCAGTGCAGCAATGAGGGAGTACTGCATTGTTGGAGGTGCTGTTTTGCTTGTTTTGGTGACTCAGGTCGACACTAAAGATCCTATGACTCTATTCAAAGAAAAGCAGGAAGCTTTCCCAGGCTCAAGACCAATATTTCTCCTGCAACCAATACCACCAAAAACAGTTTAACCGGTTACTCATTTCATTGTTGTTTGTGGGAAATTAATAGCACAGAATGGTTGCCATGTTTGCCTACATAAAAAGGTGCTATATAAATGCAAATATTATTACTACAATGGATGTCATCTTGTCTGGCTGAGAAGTGTGAAAAAATCTTTTATCACATGACTTTTTTGTTTGGCTTCTCACATTTCAATTGAGAGGAATGTACTGTGCAATAACATTTTTAATATATAGGGATAAAAACTCTGCTGTGCCAGCTCTTGACTCCTTAAATGGACACAAATTCATAGCCTGGGCATCTGCAATTTTCTGATATACGTTCCCAGTGTGTGCCAGGAGCAGGAGCCAGTGCAGTGGAATTTTCACCTCATAGTTGCTAACTTTGAACTGATTATTCATGGGAAGCAGATTACTGTAAAAAAGATAGATGGTAAGACACTGAAATGCTACTTTTTATTACTGAATGATCTCATTAGACATATTTTTAGTTAAAAGTTTTACCTAATGTGTACAGTATATGATATCAAGCCCAATTCTTTGAAGTTGATACCTCTGCCATGAAAATGTCAAGCAGTTTGTTTTGTGCTTATACATATTGCACACAGCCAACCAGATGTTTTGAGGTCAATCCTAATTACATATTCATGGCAATCTCCTGAGCTGGATTGGAGCTCTTGCTGGGAGCTCACACAGTGATGCCAAGAGGAATAGCAGGAATGTCTGGCACACCACAGCAGTCATTTAAAGGGGTGTTTTTTTTTAACCAATGAAAAATTCATCTGAGCCTGAAGTTCTCTGTTGAAATATGGAGCAACAACAGTCATGAACATCCTGCTTCATGGATGCAGCTGTGGAGCTGCTGCTCCAGGAAGTGGCGAATGGAGGGTTATTCTGTTTGGCACTCCAAGGCACCCTCCTCACACAACAGTGTTCAGTCTGTTTCGGAGGAGGTGGCAGAAAGGGTGAATGCAGTGTCCAACAAACAGCAGATCTAAGAGTAGAGGAGAAAGATGTTTCTCAAGAGAAAATTTGCCATGCCTATGCTACCTAGCAATTCCCTATAGCAAGTAGATGAGCAAGGTATGTGTACCTCGTAACCCAGTGCACGTTGACTGCACTGCATTCAAAGCACTCAGACAACCTTGTAGCTGTTTCAAAGCTTAACATGCATGCCCACGCTGCAGCAAGCATATTACCCAGCTGAAACTTAAAACTGAAGCCATTGTTGCACTTAAAACTGAATTGTGTGTCCACTGCAAACAATCTTCCAAGCAAGCCTAGGTGGATGATGCTCATTGACTTACACAATGTTGGGACGCCAGATGGACACTCACATCTCACTGTACTTTGCTCTTCAAACACCCAGCATCTCAACACTACTTCTCTGCCTGCTGCACAAGACAGGACATAACAGGAAGAAGCAAACCCATGCAGGAAAAGGTCCTGCAATTTCAAAACTGAGTCACTTTAAAGAAACAATGCTGGAAATTGTAGGGACTGACAGCACTGAGGAAGTGGAGTAGGGTAAAGTCTCCCAAACTCAGAGCTAATACTATCCATTGCCTGCTAATTTTTTCTCTCCTACTCACTCACTCACTCACTCACTCACTCACTCACTCACTCACTCACTCACTCACTCACTCACTCATTCACTCACTCACTCACTCACTCACTCACTCACTCACTCACTCACTCACTCACTCATTCATTCACTCCCACACAGCCATACACTCAAGTACCACATCATGACACACATTGCCATGTAAGCAGCATGCAAACGTATGTCATTGAGTCAGCATTCAAACATATCTCCTGTTTCGATAGATGCCCCCCAAGCACCAGCTCAAGCTCTCAGTGAAGTGGAAGAAGCTTACGGTGCTGTGGGTCACTCATTCCACTTTGTTCAAGCACCACACAGGTACATCCATCCCAAGGGAATAGTCAACTTGAAGAGTCAGTGCTAGATGAATCACACAGTACGCTTGAGCAGGATTGTGTGATGGTGTCAGTAAAGGTGCAGGAACCTGCTGCAGCCGCAATGCCTAGGAGTTCAGACTTCATGGGGTCTACATATAAAAGAAGGTTGCTATCTGAGCATGGTCACCTTCTGCAATCAGTTGAGATTGTGCAAAACACACTGCGAGGTTTATCATTGACCGAAGAGGAGTTCACTCATCACATCTGTGCAATCATGCAGCACAGTTTATTGGTACTGCATACCACCATGAAGAGCATGGCAACTCTATGGGCTTCTGCAGCTGAGCCATCAGTGACTGAGGTCTTCACACAGTATCTCCTACACTGTAGATATGGTGGCTTCGGGCTCGAATGCACGTCCTTTTAGCATGTTGGGTGATTAGATTGAGAGAGCCATTGCACAGGACTTCACAAACCTCATTGCAAGGGGGTTGGAGTATAAAACCAGGGAAGTCCTGCTACAACTGTACAGGGTATTGGTGAGACCACACCTTGAGTACTGCGTACAGTTTTAGTCTCCTTATTTAAGGAATGATATACTTGCATTGGAGGCAGTTCAGAGACGATTCACTAGGTTAATTCCAAAGATGAGGGAGTTGACTTATGAAGAAAGGTTGAGCAGGTTGGGCCTATACTCATTGGAATTTAGAAGAATGAGAGGAGATCTTATTGAAACATATAAGATTCTGAGGGGGCTCGACAAGGTAGACGCAGAGAGGATGTTTCCCCTCGTGGGGAAAACTAGAACGCGGGGGCACAGTTTCAGAATAAAGGGTCGCCCTTTTAGAACTGAGATGAGGAGGAATTTCTTCTCACAGAGGGTCATAAGTCTGTGGAATTCTCTGCCCCAGAGAGCCGTGGAGATAGACAGATTTTTGCAAGATAAGGGAGTGAAGGGTTATGGGGAGCGGGCAGGGAAGTGGCTTTGAGCTCAAGATCAACCATGATCTTATTGAATGGAGGAGCAGGCTCGAGGGGCCAAGTGGCCTACTCCTGCTCCTAGTTCTTATGTTCTTATGCTCTTATGGCAGCCCATGCAGGTCACTGGATGTGCTCAGGGAGTGCCCAGCAGCAGCGCCATACATGAATAGAGTTGGTATAAATCTGTCAAGGCAATGCCCCTGTCAGAAAATGTGCTAGAAAATGGCAAATCCAGCCATCACTGGATGTGGTAGAACCAGCTGCAGGACCACCTCATGACCATGCACAAGGAGGTACATCGCCACTTCAATCTCAAAACACTAACACTAACACACCCAAGGCAGCCACCTCACTTTTCCTCTCACTGTTGAACTGCCTGGAAGGAACACAAGACTAGATTCTGGAACACACACTTCATGCATTTTCACCGAGGGGAAGCAATGTGGAAAAACATAGTAAAGATACGTACACTGATCGCCTACAGGTTATTCAATTGCACTTTGTTTCAACTTGTTTGAGAGAGTTTACTCCTGATAGTGCAGAATAAGGTAGTATCGGATCAATGGATGGGCAACCAAGATAGTTAATGCAGCACAGAGGACAATTTGGGGTTTGTGCATTAGTCCAGAGCATTGTGCACATGTGGACAGGGCTGTTAGTGAATTGGTCAACACAGACTTGTCTATGAGAACCTGGTGTACTACCTTTCCTGCCTGCAGGGTTATCTTCAGAATCATTGCCAGTATCCTTGCAGCCTTAGTGGACTTCCTCCTTCACCTGCTCCACGGTTTAGGCCCCATGAATGGCAAAGTGGTATAGCAGGCAGCAGACAAGATAATCTTCGTAAAGGAACCAGGTAATTTGATGGAACTGAAGTGTGAGGTGCTTACTGATTCAATTAGCATCTGAAGCCTATAGGATGTTCAATAACGATTCTGGTGGCTGCATCAGCCTCTTAGGCCAGAGTTTTTACCTTGGAGTCGGGTCAGGTATGTGCGGGCCATGTAGCAGGTCGGGAACGTGATGCTTTGCTCAGCACGTTGCTCAGTGTGACTTTAACATAATGGCCCCACTTAAAGCAGTCATGCGCCTTTCCCAGCCCAATTAAATGGCCATGATGTGGAGATGCCGGTGTTGGACTGGGGCGGACAAATGTGAGAAGTCGCACAACACCAGGTTATAGTCCAACAGCTTTATTTGAAATCACAAGCTTTCGGAGCGCTGCTCCTTTCACCAGGTCTGCTGACTTCATTGAAGACTCGTTTCCAGCACCGCTATTTAAAGCAGTCTTGCACGCAACTCATTTGAAGGTTGCTGGAGGAGTGTGCAAGATGAAATAGAAATGTCTGAGTACTGTTCCAAACTTTAAATGATGGATACTCAAAGGCAGAGGGCTGCAACCAGATTTACTGATACATCCATGAATATTCTGGTGGAGGCAGAGAGCACGCAGGGAGGTCCTGTTCCCTGCAGATAGGCGCAAGAGACCTCCCAAAGACACCAAAAGGACCTGGTTGGAGATAGCAGAGGAGGTCAGCAGCAGGGATGTGGTCAGGAGGACCTGGATCCAGTGCAGGAAATGATTCAATGATCTCATGAGGTCAGGAAAGGTGAGTGCAATGCCACACTCACCTTCATCCTGATGTGCCTGTCACCACATCCCCATCACTCTGCCTTCCCAAGCCTACTCCTGCACATCATTTTTCACAGCAACTTACCTTGCTGGTCCACCCATCCCTCTCTCTCTATGTACATACTCACATCCCCATCTGACTAACCACCACTGACACTGACCCTCATCCTAATGTTATCATAGCAAGTAACAACGCAGAAAGAGGCCAATTGGCAATGTCACGCCATTCCTTCATAGTCACCCTCTACAGATGTAACCCATCCGTTCCTTACACTCATTCCATCACTCTCACTCAAACCTCTCTTCTTTCCCTCCTTGCAGGAGAAAAGTGCCCAGAACATGCAGGAGAGGGAGAGAACCGGAGATGGCCCTCCAGTATTCACGCAACGGACTCCAGCAAAGGAGGAGGCCCTGGAGATATCAGGAAGTGCAGAGCTGCTGGCGGTGGGAGATGGGGTCATCCCAGCAACCTGGTGACAGAATTACATATCATACAGCCACATGGCATACAGCAGTCACTCATATGGTGACTGATGTCAGCAGCCAGTGAATTTTCATCGTGTGCATTATGGTAACGTTACCTATTATTATAACACTTCTAAATCATCTCTTTACTCTCCCACAGGTCCATCAAGTGCCCCCCACACTGTCCAGCCGGAGGAGGAAGACGACTCCTCAGAGGAAGCTCCAGCCTCTGAGGGTGCACCATCAGCAGACCCAAGTGCAGCCAGCACCAGCGCAGATACGCACACCTCAGTGGGTCCTGTGCGAGATAGAGTAGTGTTGTCACCTGGTGCCTCACACTTCACAAGTGAGCAAGAGCAGATGGTGTTGACAGGGACAGCAGTGGAGACTCCTCGCCGGAGGGTGCAGGATGCTCCAAGCTCTGCTGAGCTGCATGCAGATGCTGAGCCTTGGGGGCCATCGAGAAAGAGGGTGATCTTGGAGGGGCAGCAACAATTGCATGAGGTTCTGGCAGCTTTTACAGCCGCAGTGTCTGCAAATGTGCAGAGAATGGAGGAGCCCATCTCCAACATGAGCACCACCATGTCACAGGTGATGGTGACGATGTGCTCCTCCATGGAAAGGATGGCCACCTGCATGGAGCAGCAAATGCGCCAGTCACATGAGCACATGGTTGCTGTGGACAACAGATGGCAGACACTCATAGACCTCATCTCGAGGAGGGATATAAACATAGACTTCGGCCTTCATCGCCCCACTGCCGTGCAGCACGGTGCTCTTCGGCTCCTTGCTAGCAGGGAAGTGTGGGTGGCCCATGAGAGGGATGATGGTGAGAGGGGATGTGGAAGTGGGGGCTCTTATCAAAGTGCTCCCACTTCTCCTCTGTTGCCTCCCCCTCAGTCAGAGCCCCACATGCTTCCTTGGATCGCGATGGATGAGTCTGCCTCTGCATAGTTGCAGGAGGAGCAGACTTTGGCGGGGCCATCACAGGCTCCAAAACCCAAAGGGCATCCGCCAAATGTGTCTAACCAGTCGCAGCAGGGAAGTGAGCAGCCTGCCTCTATCTCTGCTGAAGCCAGAGGGGGTGCACCTCATAGAAGCACTCGGAAAAGAAAAAAGACACAAAAGTAGATGCATAAGAGTATGCACGTGAGTGTATGAAAACATTTTAGTGTTAATTTTCAGTTCTTTTGATTACACAGATAAATGTATTTCTTTGCACCACTTTCCGGTCTTGTCCATTTGCCTGCTACCTTGGGAGTGGCTTTGTCACTTGGAGTGAATGGTGAGACATTACTTAACTTCGAGCACTGGGAGTTTGAGTGAGAGGAATGGCTTGATCATTGTAGGAATGCTTTATGTTGCGGGGGGCGGGGGGGCGGGATCTTAGTACAGCATGTGGCAGCCACATGGGTGCATTGGAGCAAGTTAAGCAAATCTGGCTATGATGAGGCCATCTCTGGCCTCCTGGGTAGCAATGTGCACCGTTACTGGTGCCATCTCCACCTCAGGTTCCTTCTTCTCCTCCTCCACCTCTGAAGAGGCTGTGTGCTGTGCGCCTTGCTCCTCCTGCAGCTCCAATCCTCGCTGCTGCGCTATGTTGTGCAGCGTGCAGCAGACGGCGATGATTCTGGAGACCCTGGCTGGTGTGTACTGATGGGCTCCTCCAGATCTGTCAAGGCATCTGAAGCGCATCTTCAGCATCCCTATTGCTTGCTTGATGACACATCTGGTGGACATGTGGCTCTCATTATAACGCTCCTCGGCCTCAGTACTTGGCGTCCTCAAGGGTGTCATGAGCCACATCTTCAGTGGATAGCCCTTGTCTCCAAGCAGCCAGCCGGTAAGTTTGTTTGGAGGTGCGAAGAGCTGAGGGAGGGTGGACTGGTGCAGCACGAAAGAGTCATGACAGCTGCCAGGGAATCTGGCGCACACATGCGTAATTATCTTGTTATGGTTGCAGACGAGCTGCACATTGAGGGAGTGGAAGCCCTTGTGGTTCACAAACACTCCTGGGTGATGAGGGGGTGCCTACATGGCCACATGTGTGCAGTCGATGACGCTATGCACCTGTGGGAAGTCAGCCAGAGCTGCAAAGCCGAGCACCCGCTCAGTAACACTGGCTTCATCAGTGGCAAAGTTGATATAATTGGCTGACTTGTGAAACATGGCATCGGTCACCTGGGTGATGCATCTGTGGGCGGCCGACTGCGAAATCCCGCAAATGTCTTCTGCAGATCCCTGGAAGGAGCCTGAGGCGAAGAAGTTGAGGGCAGTGGTGACTTTGACAGCCACTGGTAAGGAGTGTCCACCAGGGCCTCTGGGCAGCAGGTCTTGTTCCAGCAAGCTACAAATGTCTGCGACGACCTGATGCGATAGCCTGAGCCTCCTGAAGCACTGCTGCTCAGTCATGTTGAGGAAGCTGATCCTCTGCCTGTATACCCTGTATTGGGGGTATCGCCTCCGGCGCGGTGCAGCCCTGTGGTGCCCCCCTCTCTCCTCTGGGGCATCAGGTCGTTGAGGAGAAGGCTGCTGCTAGTGTGGCTGGTGGTGGGGCTCATCTTCGACCGATTCTGAGGACCAAGGTGAGAGAGTATAAGCGGCACCCATGCTGATGTAGTGGATGGCAGGTAAAGTGGAGATCAGAGGGCCAATCCCTCAGTGTTCTGATACTGAAATGGAGTCAGCAAGAGCCTTTTCATGAGGAGTAATGCTGGAGTTTTTATGCGCTTCTCCCAGGTCTCAATGAATGCACTTGTCAATGGCTTCCGCCTCCCCTTCACAAGTGAGGTTCCCGAGCTCCGTGAACCCCTTGCTCCTGCAGTAAAAGTCAAAAGCTGGTGTTAAAAACCCTCTTAAGGGTCTCTTAACAAGCAGTTAATAATTTCAATGAGGTAGGTCGCTCGCCTCTGCCGATTGGGTCCGTGTCGCGCCTTCACAGCCACCCGAGTTAAATGTGCGGGGGGGGAGGTGGGGGGGGGAAGGGGGGAAGGGGAGATGACGGCAGGTTCCCAACGCACTGGAAATTTCCAGGATTTTTACTGCCGACCTGCCCCCAAGCCCACACGCTCAGTAATGGGAAAATGCCAGCCATAATATCTACAGAAAATGCTGGAAATACTCAGCAGGTCAAGCAGCATCTGTGGAGAGAGAAACAGAGTTAACGTGTCAGGTCAGTGACCCTTTATCGGAACAATTCTGATGAAGGGTCTGATGAAGGGTCAGCAACATTCGTATCCGAACTATTTTGCCTTTTCATGATATTTACGTGCACTTGGTATTTAGGGATATTGTAAGAATGTTGAAAATATTTCCTAAGAGTCATCCTCCCAGTTTGTCTTAATCTTCAAATAAACCAGTGACACAAGATTTCCTTAAAATAAATGAGTCATGACTGTTGCATTAACGTGCATGATCGTGTGTTCCAGGTCACTGACCATCTTCATATTTATGGGGTGGAACACCTTACGATTCATAAACACCATGGGGTAGAAATTAGGTCGCGCCCCATTTGGGGCGCAAATATCGTCTGGACGCAAATATTAGTGCCTGGCGCTAATTATCGGCACTGACTGGAAACTTCACTTTTACCGCCCCGGGAGGTGAGTGGAGCGCTAAATCAGGCGCTGCACACCTGTCTTAAGGCACAAAGGCCAAGGAGTGAGGAGCTAACTCAGAGCGCTGGCGAAGCTCATGTAATGTCAGTCAGCAATGGAACACACACACAATGGCATGGGCCAGTTCTTAAAGGGGATGGTTAATCTTGCTTTCCATCCACATCCTGTTCATTGCAGCCTTGAATCTCGGCCTGGAGAGACTTGCACATCAAATGTGCTGGAAAGAACAATGGAGAGTACCAGGCAAAGAGCTCAGAGTGCAGTTCCCACAGTCTCTGCTAAATCGATACAAGGAATGGCAAATCAAAATGAACCTGCAAAGTGCTGCTCAGTACCCAAAACTCCTTCACACAACGTTGAATCTCTCCAGAAGTCTCTCCCTCTCTCTCTCAGAATGCGTAGTTCAAAAATGCCACCAACAATAAAAGACAGGAAGAGGCCCCCTTTAAATAGCGCCCCCCCCAGCCCCACAGCGATTGATAGCGTTCCAGTCTTCTGGTCGTTGGATGCGCCAGGCGGTAAGGCAGGGGGCGCCACTCAATTTCCGCTCCGGGGCGCCACAAGGGCGTTGCACCATGGAATGACGTCATAATCTGCGCGCGCAGGTGGTCGCAGCGGTAAGTTTTAGCGCCGCCGCACAATCTCTAGTTAAGTTCCCGAGCGGCGCAACTATCGCTGCGCCCGGGCGTTAGCGGCTTTGCGCCCCATTAGCGCCCTCTTAAGGCGCTAACGGGAGGCGCAACCAACTGAATTTTTACCCCCATATGTATGACCCCAGATCTCCACATGGGTGCCACCAATAATGCCCTGTCAAAGGCCCTGAAAATCTGCAGCTGTTCCAACATACCCCTGTTGTAATTTTGTCAGAAGCCTGCTCGAATAGACTGGAATCTATGCCGGAACCAAAATACACAAGGTCTCAGCCTTTCACAGAAGTTTCCTCTGTAGCCAGTCAGCAGCAGAACTGCTGCTTGTTTCAAGAATGGCCATCGATGTAGTTGGGCACAGTGGCTCTGAGCATTTTTTTAAAGTGATTCACAGTATGTGGGCGTCACTGGTAAGGCCAGCATTTATTTCCCATTCCTAATTGCCCTTGACAAGGTGGTGGTAAGTTGCCTTCTTGAACCGCTGCAGTCCGTGTGGTGAGGGTACTCCCACAGTGCTGTTAGATAGGGAGTTCCAGGATTTTAACCCAGCGACGATGACGGAACGGCGATATACTTCCAAGACAGGATGATGTGTGACTTGGAGGGGAACTTGGAGGTGGTGGTCTTCCCATGCACTTGCTGCCCTTGTCCTTCTCGGTGGTAGAGGTCGCAGGTTTGGGAGGTGCTGCGAAGAAACCTTGGAGTTGCTGCAGTGCATTTCAGTTCCTATGTCCTGGGCCATCAGTATGGCTGACGGAGGTGACATGAATCTTGTCATTCATGTGGAAATGACTTATGAAATAATACTGGGCAGCCTGCTGGTGGCGCTGTCCAGGGAGAGTATAAATACTCGGGCATGGGCCCAGCTTGCTCAGGACATTCTTTAACAGGAACTAGTGAAGGACACAACTAGATCTCCATGTTGTAAAACTGTTGATTGAAGCTTTGTTTAACGTTTAGACCAAGTGCCTAGTAGTTTTCTTGCGTCAGGAGGTATGCCTGGTCTGCCCAGGTGTTATGGCTAACCAGGAGTAGAAGTAGGCTTTACCTGAAAGTCCAGGCCGGAATTGTGGCCCACACTTACAAGGACTACATTTTTTTTGTAGGTGAAAAAAAATTATTCTACATGGAACACCTAATGAATGTTTTCCAGAGGATCCAGAGCCACCCCTCGCCCCCCTACCCCCGGCCCCCCCTCGCCCCCCGGCCCCCCCTCGCCCGCCCCATCCAATGGACACTATTCCACCAGATTTTCCAGCATCTTCAGTGGGCCATTTCCTGCTATTTGCAGTCAAATTAGGAATCCTCCCCCAGAGGTTCCTGACAGGTGCATCTCAGCATTTGTACTGAGATGCGTCCCATAGCAGATTTTCAGAGCCTAAGTATTTACCATTGTGAAAAGTACATTAGTAATTTGCTTGATGCATCTAATCACTGTGGATTCATTAATGTTCCATATGTTCCCTGCATGCAATTCAAACCAAATTTCACCACATTGAGTGTTAACTCAGTCTGCTTGTTGAGAGATTGACGAGATACACAGGTAAAATATAGAAGTGTTTAATGTAGATCCCAGGATTATGCTATCATACAAGTAGATATAGGGCAGTGTGTGTCAACTCCCATAAAAGTAAGATACTCTGACCGGTGAAGGGCACAATTAATGCAACAGAATACAAAAGGTATCTACTGCAAACCCAAATTTGTTACACTGGGCAAAACTGAAAAGTTGCTATTATAAAGCTAAACCTCACTCTCTTCTGGACAATGAGAAATTGTGCTTATATGGTCCATTTAATATCGAGAAATGTCTCAAGGTGCTTCACAGACAGGGAGGAGTTGATGGAGGAGCTAGTGAAGATGATCTAAGGCATGGTCCAAGAGTTAGGTTTGGAAGATCGGGAGAAATGTCACAAGGAGGACGGATCTAGGAAGGGATTTCAAGCCTGCAAACTTGTGATGAATAAATGCTTTGCCGCTGATGTTCATAAAGGGTTTTGTAAACGAGAAGGAGGATTTTGAGATCAGTGCACTGTGAGATGAAAAGCCTATGGAGTTTGGTGTGAACAGGGGTGATCGGTAAGCGGGACAGTGCAGAATACAATACAGGCATTGTAGTTCTGTAGGAGTCAGAGATTGTGTAGGATAGAATTCAGGATGTTTGCGAAAAGTGCATTGGAGAAATTGAGCCTGGAGTTGATGTACAACAACAACAACAACTAGTAAAACGTCCCAAGGTGCTTCACAGGAGCGTTATAAAACAAACTTTGACACCGAGCCACATAAGGAGATATTAGGGCAGATGACCAAAAGCTTGGTCAAAGAGGTAGGTTTCAAGTAGCGTCTGAAAGAGGAAAGAACGGTAGGGAGGCAGAGAGGTAGAGAGGTTTAGGGAGGGAATTCCAGAGCTTAGAGCCGAGGCAGCTGAAGGCACGGCCACCAATGGTGGAGCGATTTAAATCAGGGATGCTCAAGAGGCCGGAATTAGAGGAGCGCAGATATCGCGGAGGGTTGTGAGGCTGGAGGAGATTACAGAGATAGGGAGGGGCGAGGTCATGGAGGGATTTGAAAACAAGGATGAGAATTTTAAAATCAAGGCGTTGCTTAACCAGGAGCCAATGTAGATCAGCGAGCACAGGGGTGATGGGCGAACGGGACTTGGTGCGAATTAGGACACGGGCAGCAGAGTTTTGGATGACCTCAAGTTTACAGAGGGTAGAATGTGGGAGGCCGGCCAGGAGCACATTGGAATAGTCGAGTCTAGCGGTAACAAAGGCATGGATGAGGGTTTCAGCGGCAGATGAGCTGAGGCAGGGGTGGAATCGGGCGACGTTACGGAGGTGGAAATAGGCGGTCTTAGTGATGGCATGGATATGTGGTCAGAAGCTCATTTCAGGGTCAAATATGAGACCAAGGATGCTAGGAAGAGGAATGGAGGCGGTGGCTAGGGAAGGGAGTTTGTGGCGGTGAATGAAGACAATGGCTTCAGTCTTCCCAATATTTAGTTGGAGGAAATTTCTGCTCATCCAATATTGGATGTTGGACAAGCAGTCTGACAATTTAGAGACAGTGGAGAGGTCGAGAGAAGTGGTGGTGAGGTAGAGCTGGGTGTTATCAGCGTACTTGTGGAAACTGACGCTGTGTTTTTGGATGATGTCGCTGAGGGGAAGCATGTAGATGAGAAATAGGAGGGGGCCAAGGATAGATCCTTGGGGGACCCCAGAGGTAACAACGTGAAAGCAGGAAGAGAAGCCGTTGCAGGTGATTCACTGGCTACGATTAGACACATAAGAATGGAACCAGGAGCGTGCAGTCGCAGCCTGCTGGACAATGGTGGAGAGGCGTTGGAGGAGGATGGTGTGGTCAACCGTGTCAAAGGCTGCAGACAGGTCAAGAAGGATGAGGAGGGATTGTTTACCTTTGTCAAAGTCTCTTAGGATGTCAGTTGTGACTTCAATAAGAGCCATTTCGGTACTGTGGCAGGAGCGGAAACCTGATTGAAGGGATTCAAACATGGAGTTTCGGGAAAGATGGGCACGGATTTGGGAGGCGACAACATTTTCAAGGACTTTGGAGAAGAAAGGGAGGTTGGAGATGGGGCGGTAGTTTGCAAGGATGGAGTGGTCAAGGGTTGATTTTTTTGAGGAGAGGGGTGATGACGGCAGATTTGAAGGAGAGGGGGACAGTACCTGAGGAGAGAGAACCATTAACAATGTCAGCTAACATGGGAGCCAGAAAAGGAAGTTGGGTGGTCAACAGTTTAGTGGGAATAGGGTCAAGGGAGCAGGAAATAGGTCTCACGGACAAGATGAGCTCGGAGAGGGCATGCAGGGAGATCAGAGAGAAACTGGAGAAAGATGCGAGTTCAGGGCTAGAGCAGGGGGGAACCTGAGAGGAAGTTTGGCCCGGTGTGCTAGGGGAAGGAAGGGAGGTGGCAGAGGCAGCTGATCTTAGTGACAAAAAAGTCCATGAGCGCCTCGCACCTGTTGTTGGAGGTGATTAAGAAAAGATATACTTGCTCTCGAGGCAGTTCAGAGAAGGTTCACTCGGTTGATTCCGGAGATGAGGGGGTTGACTTATGAGGAAAGGTTGAGTAGGTTGGACCTCTACTCATTGGAATTCAGAAGAATGAGAGGCGATCTTATCGAAACATATAAGATTGTGAGGGGGCTTGATCGGGTGGAGGCAGGGGAGGATGCTTCCACTGATGGGTGAGACTAGAACTAGGGGGCATAATCTTAGAATAAGGGGCTGCCGTTTCAAAACTGAGATGAGGAGAAACTTCTTCACTCAGAGGGTAGTAAATCTATGGAATTTGCTACCTCAGAGAGCTGTGGAAGCTGCGACATTAAATAAATTTAAAACGGAGATAGACAGTTTCCTAGCTGATAAGGGAATTAAGGGTTATGGGGAGCGGGCAGGGAAGTGGGCGTGAGTCTAGGTTCGGATCAGCCATGATCCTATTGAATGGCGGAGCAGGCCCGAGGGGCCATATGGCCGACTCCTGCTCCGACTTCTTATGTTCTTATGTGAGGGTGGAGGAGACAGGGGAGAGGGGTTTAAGAAGACGGTTTGCAGTAGAGAAAAGAAGCATGGATGAGAGTTTTGATGGTAATTGGTGTGAGGTAGGGATGGAGGTGAGTGATACAGGGATGGTTTTCACGCCATCGTTATAAGATTCTTGATTTATGCAACAATAGTCTAGTAGTTGTGCTTTGGAAATAGTCCCTTTCGGCATTCATAAAATACTTCAGTTGAATCTGTATTCCACCTTCATGAAACCTTGAATACATTCGTGAGCAGATTGTGCAGATGTTTTAATAGCTTGGAGAATAAGGTTGCTTCTCAGCATCTGAATTCAACCCAGTATAATTTAAAAAATTTACAAGCTCGAAAGTTATTTAATTCCTTACATACTAGCAAAACAAGTGTGCCTGCACCGAGAAACATCTTGCAATGCAATGCTGAGAAGAATAGATAATGTAGATGCAAACAGGTTATTCAACTTGGACTGTGAGTGTAGAATTAGAGAACACAAATATAACATAACCAGGCTTCAAGCAAGACTTGATTTTAGAAGGAGTTTTCTTACCATTGCCAAGTTATGAATAAGTGGTACAGACTCCCAACTGGGCAGTTGATCCAGTGACAATTAACACTTTCAAAAAGAACTGGATGAATATTTGGTTGAGAATGGGATTGAAGGTTATAAAAATAAGTACAGAGACAGATAATCAAATGCTGTGTGAAATATGATGGAGCTAATTTTCCAGCTGTTCCTGCCCCATGTGATCCCAATTAACCATCACTCGAGATATGGTCTGACTGGGTCACTGTACAGTTTTAACATGACATCTTCTGACTTATTCTCCACTGATCCAGCAATATCATTCAGCGTTCTATTTGCTTTGCTCATTGCTGCTCTGCTGTGATTTGACATGTAAGCTAGATTTTTCTGCCCATTCTAGCCAGTTAAGTGCAGAATTGATCAATTCTAGGTCTCTTTCACCTTCACCTTTAACAATTTTTACACCATCCATAATACACTTGTAGCATCCATTATTCCTTCCAATGTGCAATACCTTGCATTTGTTTGTAACTAATTCCATTGCTCCCCTACAGATTTTATTAACTCATTTGCAGGTTCCTTGCTACCTCCTCCCACCCAACTGCTCCATCTCCTCTTAATTTAGCATCATTTACAAATTTGACCAGTTTGCATTGGATTTCAGAATCTAAGTTCTAAAAATAGATTAGGAACAGTAGCATTAGAGCTTTACCTTCTTGGAAGTTTTGCCTGCGTTTATGTAAATCCTTAGAAGATTAAGTTAGGGACTATGACAGTGGAAATTGTACGCAGTCTGTTGGAAAGGATGGGCTTGGTAGACCAAACAGTCTTATCTCATTTCATGCCATCTGATGCAACAATGAGTGGCTAGCAGGCTCACGTGAATGTCTTAAATTGATATCACTGGGGCTGCTGCCATTTATATTTTGGTGTTTCTTTTTAATGGGCTATTTTTCATTACATTGTGGTTTTATTATTTCTGTTATGTGAATCATCCTGATAACATTTCTGTCATAACGACTGTGAGTGAGAAGGAATGCCTGCCAAAGAAGGGAATAATTGGATGGAGAGAAAGCAACACAGTGACTCATGTTTTTATTAGATCTGTGCTCGGAACCAGAAATAACTTGGTGTCTGATTTTTCACAGTGTGGAATGATGTTTTCTTCAGATGAAATTCTGGAATATTCACTTATAGATGTAAAAAAATTCAAATGAGAAACAGCAGTGATTGCTTATTTCACACGTTGGTGTCAGGCTGTAGGCAAGCCTTAATCTTCATTCCTGTGTGCATTCAGTCACAGCAAGACAGATGCCTCATGGGGAAACCCACTGATGTGAAATTAACAGTCTTAAACAAGTTATTTTTCCTAACTTTGCCCCTTTTTCTGCCCATCTCTGCTGAAGGCATTGAGGTTTGCCAGGGCATGCTTCCAAATACACCTGTGCCAAACTAACCTGCACCCACTTCTGGCTACAGATTGTAGACTGTTGATCTAAGCAAAAGTAGCTCAATGTAAAATAAAAACAGAAAATGCTGGAGATACTCAGCAGGCCAGGCAGCATCTGTGAAGAGAGAAACAGAGTTAACGTTTCAGGTCGATGACCTTTCGTCAGAACTCAATGTAAACCTGTAATTAGAACTCCATGCTAGAAAGTTGTCCTTCAAGGCGGAGATAGGCATATATTTGAGCTATAGGGGAGTCAAGGGTTATGGGGAGCGTGCGGGAAAGTGGCGTTGAGGCCAAGATCAGATCAGCCATGATCTTATTGAATGGCGGGGCAGGCTCGAGGGGCCGAATGGCCTACTCCTGCTCCTGTTTCTTATGTTCTTATGTAAAGACTAGAATCATAGAATGATACAGCACAGAAGGAGGCTATTCGGCCCATCATGCCTGTGCCAGCTCTTTTAAAGAGCCTCAATCCCCTGCTCTTTCCCCGTAGCCCTGCAATTTTTTTCCCTTCAATTATTTGTCCAATTCCCTTTTGAAAGTTATTATTGAATCTGCTTCAACCATCCTTTCAGGCAGTGCATTCCAGATCACAACAACTCGCTGCATAATAAAAAAAACTCCTCATCTCGCCTCTGGTTCTTTTGTCAATTACCTTAAATCTGTGTCCTCTGGTTACAGACCCATTTGCCTCTGGAAACAGTTTCTCCTTATTTACTCTATCAAAACCCCTCATGATTTTGAACACCTCTATTAAATCTTCCCTTAACCTTCTCTGCTCTAAGGAGAACAACTCCAGCTTCTTTAGTAAAAACAGACAATGCTGGAAATACTAAGCAGGTCAGGCATCATCTGTGGAGAGAGAAACAAAGCTTCTTTAGTCTCTCCATGTAACTGAAGTTACATATTGGGTTAAAATGATGCCATTCAGTTCTGATGAAGGATGCAAACATGAAACATCATAACCTGTCTCTTCTCTCTTTACAGTAGATGACTGACCTGCTTTGTATTTCCTTCATCTTATGTTTTTATTTCAAATAGCATTCTCTTGTCCTGAGAAAAGGAGACGGAATTGATTGAATCCCAATTCAGTCAACATCCCAGTCAGGCAGGCTATAAATGGAGCCTCAGTGATATAAGGAGCAGCTTGTCTGCCAAGGACCACAAGTGTTGGAGAGTGGAGCAGCAAATGGCTGCCAGATTGTATACGTGCAACTGCCTAATGGCATCTTTATGGGAACAGGGATTGCAGTGCGAATGACAATAAGAGGTGCCTGGAGTTGTGGATACCACAGATATCAAATGTTGTCTAACAGCTGCCAAGAAAATAAAAATCGGCCCACTTGGAGTAAGCCAAATAAGTATCCTTGGTACCATTCTAGTAAATCTCCTACAAAAAATACATTGGTCCTACTCGTAGGCACAGCCCATGCTTTCATCCTCAACTATCAGTCAAAGAATCACTACTGCAGACTGGGCCTGATTACTGATCGATACCAAATTACCTGCAACTACCTGTGAAGGCATGTCAGAACAATAGGCATTAATTATTTTGCTTGGCTGCCATTCTAAGTCAATTGCAGAGGAAAACTGCTCCCCAGTTTGGAATGTTTGTGATAAATGTGACCCCATCAAAGATACTGTGACATAGATACAACCCAAAACCTCTGCATTTAATTGACAATAGCTCATCAAAACTACCCTTTCATTCCAGCAGAAACTAGTCATAGACTCAGTGTTACATATACAATTCCCTGTCCATGTACAATGGCAGCAATCAGGCCATGCATACCAATGAGTTCCAGAACTAAGCATTTCTCTACTTTGTATTGTGATGCAAATATTAGCCAGCCTGTGTAATATAATCTCCTCCAGTTTACAGAAAACCACTGGAAATAAAACGATTTTAACTCTCTATGTGTACTGCTACAAGTCTAATCTAAAACACAAAAAAATATATTTTTGTTGCACCTACATTGGAGACATCCACGTTTTCATGCAACCTGATAATCATCTAGCTGGAGTGCCAAACCCCGGGAGTTTGGGAAGATAAGGATCCAATGAGGCGGTTTCCTCTCGAGTTGGCTGCATGCCTTCCCACTGCAGAAAGGCAACACGAAGTATGAAGGAAATGCTTGAGAGCAGGCAAGCACTGGCAGCCACTGTGTTGTCAGACATGACTACAGTTGTTACGGAGACATTACATGAGCTGACACCTCGGGGCTCAAAGGTTGCATTGCCTAACCTCAGAGCATGGAAGAAGAAAAATAAAGAACTTGTATTTCAGTATGATAGCATCAGAGTTAATCCTAGAAGCTGGCAGCTGTCCTTCATTCTGCCAGTGGATTTCACACTTCATTCAGCCTTAATCTGTCACATTAACACCACCTCTAGCCTTGCATATCTCTTAATGTCTCTTAATGTCTCTTCATCTCCTCCTTTGTTCCTTTATCCCCTCCCCCTTTTCCCAGCTTTACCCTGGCCTTAAATCTATTTGATTTCCAGCTCTTCCCAGTTCTGATGAAAGGTCATCGACCTGAAACGTCAACTCTCTTTCTCTCTCTACGGATGCTGCCTGGCCTGCTGAGTTTTTCCAGCGTTTTCTGTTGTTATTTTGGATTTCCAGCATCTGCAGTATTTTGCTATCGTACTAATCTTGTCCTTCCCTGGCATTCATGCATTTTCCAGCAGAAGTCATTGGATAGTGATCGGGAGCAGGAACACTAGCTTATTCTTTCATACCTCTGAGGCTGTGAAGCCTCTTCTACCATCCTGGCTGAGATCAGCTAATTCAGGACAATCTGATCATTGAATTTGTGACCTTCCTAGAGTATATCCACAGTAGTTCCATACCACCATCAGAGGAGTACAAAGCCAAGTTTTTAAACTTTAAAAAATAAATGTTTAGAAAGAGCCCAGGCACTATACTAAGCTATATTCACGTTTCTAATGATAGAAAAAAATAACTCTCCATTAGCTCTCTTCTAACATTAGTAGACATTTCCCTAGCAGTCAGAGGCTGGGAAGCAAGGCTCTACCTTTTACAATCCTGAACCTGTGTCATCCTGTCCTATTACATCATTGTATCAGAAAGTATTGTTCCAAGCTTAACTTCTCTATCCCTAAAAGTACCCTCAAGACATTGCTTTAAAAGGAGTCTTAGAAGCCTAAAAGAAATGCTACAGGTTTCAGCTGTGAAAAATAGAAAGCGGGTGCCAAATGTTGTTCTCGAGTATGTCAGGTCATAATATTGGTATCATAGGTTACTGTTATATTAACACTTTCACTTTGATGCCAGGAGGTTTCTGAGGTGCATTAATGCAGGAGCATCAGTATAATTCAAGAGTTATGTCAGGGATCTGTTTGCTACCTCTGCACTGAAGCAAGAAGTGTTTGACCCACTCTACTAGGCAGTCTTGCATTACTTGGCCTTTTTGAAAGTGACCACGCTGTCTGTCGGGGCTAAAGAACATTATTTGGGCAGAGTAGAGGAAGCTGTTAGTGCATCTACACTTGACCTAGAAGAGCTTAATATGCCAGCAGCCACGGTTCCCAACCACCAGCATATTGGGAAAATTACCCCTCCCCTATATTGGAAATCACAGACAATGTTCCATTCCACAGGACTAAAATTCTACATCTTGACTGCTTTATTCATATTTCTTAGCTCCGGAACTATATGGAAATCTTTTCGTATATTGATTTTTTTTAAATTATAGAGTTTATCAGTGTAGATCTTAATTGGGTTCTATTGTAATAAAGTACTTGTTTGGGATTAGCTGCTTCTATGATTAGCTGCTTCTGTGTCCTTTCCTTTCTGGGGTCTGAGTTTGAATCCTGCCCAACATGAAGAAATGAACCATTGCACTTTTTGATATTTGTAAGGGACTAACTTAGACAAGTTTGGGCAATTTCAACCTAGTTCCTATTGAGCATAAGTTCATAACACAAAAGTGCCCACAATTCATCACTAAATTGGCGGCCTCTCGTAGAGAGGGTACATGACTTGCTGGTGCAGGAAAAGGATATGAGATGTTTGTGCAATAGGGGTTCCTGTTCTGAGGTTAGAGATTAGAGCACATTGTTGCAACTTTATCCTACATCGACTCATTCCTTACCTGAGAATGGTTGTGACCAACACTAAGTGCAAAATAATTATTTCACCAGCATTGAGATCACTCACCTTGATGAACACAAAATTACTTTTAAAACGCCTAGTTTCAATCTACGAGTCTCTCATTTATTGTACTGCTTTTCAGGGTTTGAAATTTCGGAGTATCAGAAGAGACAAGCTGCAATGACCGTAAGAAAAGTCAGCAAACAAAAAGGTGAGCATGTATTCTTGTACTTGTCTTTCTTCCCGCAGACAGTATTACAGAAGAGGAGTTAACAGTATTACAGGAGAGAAGGGGGTAAGAAAACAGCCAGAAGAGCACCCCTGATGGCCTAGTGAGTAAAGGCACTGCCCGATGTACCACGAAACCATACTGATCAGAAGATCCCAGGTTTGATTCCTAGTCTGTTCTGAGTTAGCCGATTTCAGCTAGCTCGCAGCTGGAGCTGAAATCAGATCATGTGCGAAGTGTGTAGGCATTAATTTAAAAGAAGATCTGACTCAGCCTTGATACACTGGGTTCTTGAATAGCTGGCCTATCTCACTCACTTGTCAAGGCTCGCGCAGAAGAGATACGAGAGGGCTACTGGAGGGCCATTCATGGAATTGTACACCCGCAAAAGGTAGTGAAAAAATGGTTGAAGATTTTGTAGAAAAAATACAATGGTTTTAATTGCTGGAGTGAGAAGTCTGAGACACAAACACGAGGTATAATTTTCCAACTTTGTGCTGCCAGCAGGGAACTTCATCTGCTGGAAGCACATACTGAAAATTCAGGATGCACACTGCACGTAATTTTCTGAGCATTAGTGGTTGGAAAATAATGTGCAATGCATGCCAAAACTTCCTATATACCTATGGACAGAAGACTATCCATGCATCTGTTGCCTACAATGTCCTAAGCACAAATATTCCAGAAAATACCCTAGGGTTTAGTACAAATGTGTACAATAGCAAACTAAAATTCCCCCGATGGCTTGCTTATTTGAGGCAGCTGAGCCAGACAGACCAGGAACAACACAGGTTTAATCCACAGCCGATGATCAATGAGCTGATTTTGGCTGAGGTAGCAGCAGAGCCATTACAATCTGTCTCAGTGCCCCTAGGCTAGGCATGCCAGAAGTCAGCTGAGGCTTCTGCTCCTGATCACTATTCAGAGAACCTCTGTGTGCAGTGCACATCATTTATTTTTGGACCAGACTTATGCCTGACACACATGGAAACCCATCACCAAACTTCAAAGTCTTCAAACGAATCCACTGAGACATCCACATGAGTAGTATGCACAATATCTCTGTATAGGGACACACCCCACTTACCCAAATCCAGAGAGCTTAGACCCGAGCTTAAAGACTGCCAAGCTTACTGCTGGAATTTAATCAGCTAATCGCTGACACTGGTAGATTCCCACAACTTGTCCAACCATGACCACCCTACTCATTGGGGCATTGGCGTGCAGGGTTATAGAATCATAGGGGGAAAAATTCAGTTGGTTGCGCCTCCCGTTAGCGCCTTAAGAGGGCGCTAATGGGGCGCAAAGCAACTAGCGCCCGGGCGCGGCGATATTTGCGCCGCTCGCGAAATTAACTAGACATTTTGCGGCGGTGCTAAACAGTACCGCCACGATCTCCTGCGCCGGCAGATCGTGACGTCAGTCGAGTGCGCAGCGCCCCGGAACGGATATTGAGTGGCGCCCCCTGCCTTACCGCCTGACGCTAGCAACGACAGGTTGAGGGGAGCGTTTTGCAGTCAGGAAGGGACTGGGGGAGCGCTATTTAAAGGCGACCGCTTCCTGCCGTTTTTGTTGGCGACATTTTTGAACCACGCATTCTGAGAGAGAGAGAGAGAGACTTCTGGAGAGATTCAACGCTGTGTGAAGGAGTTTTGGGTACTGAGCAACACTTTGCAGGTTCATTTTGATTTGCCCTTTCTTGTATCGATTTAGAAGAGACTGTGGGGGCTGCACTCTGAGCTCTTTCCCTGGGCCTCTCCATTGTTCTTTCCAGCAAATTTGATGTACAGGTCTCTCCAGGCCGAGATTCAAGGCTGCAATGAGCAGGATGTGGATGGAAAGCAAGATCAACCCTCCGCTTTAAGAACTGGCCGGCGCCATTGTGTGTGTGTTCCATTGCTGACTGACATCACACGAGCTTCGCCAGCGCTCTGAGTTAGCGCCTCGCTCCTCGGCCTTTGCGCCTTAAGACAAATGTGTAGCGCCTGATTTAGCGCTCCAATCACCTCCAGGGGCGATAAAAGTCAAGTTTGCAGTCGGAGGCGATAATTAGCGCCAGGCGCTAATCTTTGCGCCCGGCCAATAATTGCGCCCCAAACGGGGCGATACTGAATTTTTCCCCCATAGAATCATAGAATGGTTACAGCACAGAAGAAGTCCATTTGGCCCATCGAGCCCGTGCCGACTCTCAGCTAGTCTCACTCCCCTGCCCTTTCCCCGTAGCCCTGCAAATTGTTTTCCTTCAGATATTTATCCAACTCCCTTTTGAAAGATAAGATTGAGTCTGCCTCCACCACCCTTTAGGGCAGTGCATTCCAGATCTTAACCATTCGCTGCGTAAAAATGTTTTTTCTTACATCTCCTTTGGTTCTTTTGCCAATCACCTTAAATCTGTGTCCTCTAGTTCTCGACCCTTCTGCCAGTGGGAACAGTTTCTCTCTATCTACTCTGTCTAAACCCCCTCATGATTTTGAACACCTCTATCAAATCTCCACTCAATCTTCTCTGCTCCAAGGAGAACAACCCCAGCTTCTCCAGTCTATCAACGTAACTGAAGTCCCTCATTCCTGGAATCATTCCCGTAAATCTTTTGTGCACCCTCTCTAAGGCCTTCACATCCTTCCTAAAGTGTGGTGCCCAGAATTGGACACAGTACTCCAGTTGAGGCTGAATCAGTGTTTTATACAGATTCATCATAATTTCTACACTTTTGTACTCTATACCTCTATTTATGAAGCCCAGGACCCCGTAAGCCATTAAACTGCTTTCTCAACCTGCCCTGCCACCTTCAACGATTTGTGCACACGTACCCCTAGGTCTCTCTGTTCATGCACACCCTTTAGGATTGTAACATTTAGTTTATATTTCCTCTCCTCATTCTTTTGACCAAAATGTATCACTTCGCACTTTTCTGCATTAAATTTCATTTGCCACGTGTCCACCCATTCCACCAACCTGTCTATGTCTTCCTGAAGTCTATCACTCTCCCCCTCACTATTCACTATACTTCCTCTTATCTGGAGCAAGCATGAACAATCTCAGCCCCCATTGATGGATCTGCTTCTCTAGATCCTATTAATGAGCCAGGCAGGTAGGTCTATCATCAACACTGTCTTGGAGTTCTGTAGACTTACCCAGGTCAGTATTACACGGTGATTGGATTTGATTGCAATCTTGCGCACTAGGTGTGCTATCTTAGAGCTATCTTGAACCCAAAGACATCCAGTTGAGCAATGCCCCAAGGAGAATAGTCATTATTTGGTCATTAGACAATAGGCAAGTACACGTTTGAGCCCTCCCATGGCAGACAAGTACTAGGAATTGCATGTGTGTGCATGTTGGGTAATGACAGGATTAGGCTCGATCCGGATGCCCCCTGAAGTGGATAACCTGCCAAGATCCACTGTCTGGACTTGCATATCAAAATTAGCCAATTGGGCAAGGGTACTGGTACCTGTGGAACCATAACAAGGCACAATCAGCTCATTCAGGAAAGAGAGGAGAAAAAAATGGGAGAAAAGAAGAAAGAAATACAGTGTTATTGATCTGTGACTAGATCAATCAGAGCAATGATAAAAATTGTCAAGATCTGGCTAATCTGGGGGTAAGTAGCAATTACTCCACTAAAGTTGCCCTCTAACAGACTTGTTAATACCTATCCATGTGACATGGTTATGGACCATTCTAAGTTCATCTCTCTTAAATGCTAACTAGCTGATAAACCGCGCCATTATTGTGATGATCTGGATTTGCATAATACAGTCTACTTTGATTGCTGTATTTTATACTTAAGTGGATGAGACTTTGGAAGAAATGTTTGCCCCTAAGTTCCTGTGGCAACCTGATTTGTTGTGTATTCGAATAATAAGGATTATTTTAAAATAACAATAATTTTATAGCCTATGGGGGAAAAATTTGGTTGCTTTGCGCCTCCCCCGGCCACGGAGATGTTTGCGCCACTCGCGAAATTGACCAGTCATTTTGCGGTGGCACTAAACACTACCGCCACGATCTCCTGCACCCGCAGATCGTGACGTCAGTCGAGTGCGCAACGCCCCGGTAGCGCCCCGGACCGGATATTGAGTGGCGCACCCTGCCTTACCACCTGACGCTAGCAACGACAGGTTGAGGGGAGCGTTTTGCAGTCAGGAAGGGACTGGGGGAGCGCTATTTAAAGGCGACCGCTTCCTGCCTTTTTTTGTCAGCGACATTTTTGCATCACGCATTCTGAGAGAGAGAGAGACTTCTGGAGAGATTCAACGCTGTGTGAAGGAGTTTTGGGCACTGAGCAGCACTTTGCAGGTTCATTTTGATTTGACCTTCCTTGCATCGATTTAGAAGAGACTTGGGGGCTGCACTCTGAGCTTTTTCCCTGGGCCTCTCCATTGTTCTTTCCAGCAGATTTGATGTACAGGTCTCTCCAGGCCGAGATTCAAGGCTGCAATGAGCAGGGTGTGGATGGAGAGCAAGATCGACTCTCCCCTTTAAGAACTGGCCGGCGCCAGTGTGTCTGTGTTCCATTGCTGACTGACATCACATGAGCTTCGCCAGCGCTCTGAGTTAGCGCCTCGCTCCTCGGCGTTAGCGCCTTAAGAGAGGTGTGTAGTGCCTGATTTAGCGCTTCAATCACCTCCAGGGGCGATAGAAGCCAAGTTTGCAGTCGGAGGCGATAATTAGAGCCAGGCGCTAAACTTTGCGCCTGGCCGATAATTGCGCCCCGAACGGGGTGATACTGAATTTCTCCCACTATGTCTGTAGGGTTGGTATTCTGGAAGGTTGAGATCAAATAAGCAAAAGTGCATTATTTATCTGAATCTGCCTTCCGATCCCATAATATAGATTTGCATTTTAAAAGTGTTTATAATTATGCCGGTGCTATTTTTAGAATGCATTTGTTCAGCAAATGGGCCAGTGTGGATTAAAAAAACCCCACAAGATACAGAATAGCTGGAAAAGGCTGACTTTTAAAATAATCTTCATAACCCTACATAGAAATGCTGGATGATGTAAGACAACTAATGGATGTTTTACTGTTGGCATTTGTGTAACTGAAGGTGTGAACCAGCAACAAGATAATCCCCTAAGGGAGCTAGTATCGATGTATAATAGTAGTAAGTCTTAGGTCTACACTTGAGCATCTCTTTTCTGTCTCCAGCAGAAATGTAAAAGTTCCTTGAGAATGGCCCAAACCTCCTAAGACGATACGTAGTAGGGTGAATTGTAATCTGAGCAATTGTATGTACATATGTATATAGCACCACACATACTCGGTAAAGAATTTAACCTAGTCATGCTAAACTTTTTGAAGGACAGTGCTTAACTTAAATTTCACAAATAAAAAACAAAAGAGTAAAGATGTAGGAAAGTGGATTTCTGGTCTGTAGCTATTATTTTTTTTAAATTGAGAAACCAAGGTAGAGAGCCAAGGCAGGGCACAATGAAAGTTGAAAAGAGTAAAAGAGAAGACTAAATAATATGCAATAATAATAACCTAAGCTCGGGTTTTAAAAGGTTGTGGAAGGATAAGCTGGCTTCAAGGTGAAATAAATCTAGGCAAAATACCTTTTGAGTCCTCCATTTTACAGAGAAAAATACAAAAATTACAAATGATTTGACTTAAAAAAAGAATAAATTTTCTGAGCAACATGGAAACTATTGAATAAAGTCGCCTTTGCTGGGGTACCACCCAGTGATCTCACCAATAGGGAGCATCTGGTGCTTCTGTAGTAGCAACATTGGAAGCAGCAGGGGCTTCAGAAATCTTCGCATTGGAATGTGTTTTAGGATTCTTTATAATCCAATGTTTAAAACAACTTTTTATATAGTAATGTACTGTAGTTTATCCTCTACTAATAAATCTCCATCTTCAGTCTTCTGCAGGAACATTCTGGATGAAAAAGTCTGCCTAATTGATATACTATTGGATACTGATTGTTAAGCGATTCACTCTAAATTAGATACTCAAGCTAACATAAACACTCATACTTACTAAAGTAGGCGAACACCTATAATTTCTCATATATCATTACAGTTGTTACTTTGGATCAGGTAAAGAGTTGCATAACTCTGTAAAACAACCTTAGCAGATGGAAAATAAATATTTTACAAATATTGTACAGGGCTTTGGTGAGACCACACCTGGAGTGCTATGCACAGTTTTGGTCTCCTTATCTGAGAAAGGACATACATGCTTTAAAGGCGGTGCAACGAAGGTTCACCAGATTGATCCCTGGGATGAGGGGGTTGTCCTATGAGGAGAGATTGAATAGATTGGGCCTATACTCTCTGGAGTTTAGAAGAATGAGAGGTGATCTCATTGAAACATATAAGATTCTGAGGGGGATCGACAGGATAGATGCTGAGAGGTTGTTACCCCTGGCTGGAGTGTCTAGAACTAGGGGGCATAGTCTCAGGATAAGGGGTCGGCCATTTAAGACTGAGATGAGGAGGAATTTCTTCACTCAGAGGGTTGTGAATCTTTGGAATTCTCTACCCCAAAGGGCTGTGGATACTGAGTTGTTGAGTATATTCAAGGCTGAGATAGATAGATTTTTGGACTCTCGGGGAATCAAGGGGTATGGAGATTGGGCAGGAAAGTGGAGTTGAGGTCAAAGATCAGTCATGATCTTATTGAATGGCGGAGCAGGTTCAAAGGGCCGTATGGCCTAGTCCTGCTCCTAATTCTTATTCTTATTTTTTTTTAAGTATAGTACTTTTACCTACAAAATTGGGGGATACTTTAAACAAAAATCGTACCTCTAGACTTTACATTTGCCTTTAAACGCAAAGTAATGTCCTTGCATGTACACTGGAGGCAATATTATTGCTATTTATGAAGTGCTATATTTAATTGCAGAAAAATCTGATAAAGATTTATGATTGATTCAGCCTTGTAGACGTTCAGGAGAGAATAGGAAACCCAAAGCAGTGATTTCAAATATTCCAGGACAGCTTCAGGGCTGTAAAGGGAAACTTAGGCTAGACATCCAGAAATATTTCTGTACACAGATAATGATCAACAGCTGCAATGGCTGCCAGGAAAATTAGGTCAGGACATTGGACTCATCTAAGAAATGACTAGATTCTGTAATGGAAAGATGCTGGGATTGGTATTTTGTAAGGTTAAATATATCTTGTGATTCCCTGCAGTGAATTGATTGAACAGCACTGTGGTTTTCTCTATATGCAAAATTATTCATTAAGGCTCACTTACATTACATTCACACTTCCCAAGTTTAGCGTTAGTGCAAAAGCAAAACCACTTTGCACTGATGTTAAACTTGGGAGTGTAACTCAGGTGTGAAGGCCCAAGTGAACTCTGGAGCAAAATGGAATGAGAGTCCCACCTCCAGAAAGTCTCGCTGTGCTTTGTTCTGGCAGCAGGTGGGGCCCTCACACTAGATTCAGGTTGCATTTACATTATAATTGCAACATTGGTTTGAAGCAAAACCACTTTGCACTGGCCTTACTGTTGCAGTGTAAATACACCCTTAACCAGCTACTTAATGTTGTACTGAGAAGAGAATTCAATAGAACATGTAACATTGTCTAATGACTTTTTCTTTTCATTTCAGGAGTGAACTACACAAGGTCATTACCTCCCTCATACCCAGCACCCCCTGATCCTGTCCATCAGAGAAACTTCATGCTCACTGATGGCATACCTCAGGGGTCAATGTATGAACTATCGGAGCCCAAACGCAGCCAGTCTCCCTTCTGGCAGAACTTCAGTAGGTTAACGCCATTTAAAAAGTAACAGGCCATGTTGTTATGGGAGGACCTAGCCCTTGACGTTTACTCTTGGCAGTTAAAAACAAAATGTGGACCAAGAAACAATGTTTGGATCATGGATCTAGATGATTGAACCATCTGCTGACACCTTCCCTGCTGAGCCTTGGTTCAAAACAACATTTTAGCCAATTATTTCTTAATGTGGGTTCAACTGTTCAAAAAAAACATACAGTATATGACAACAGAAAGTCAGAAAGGAAAACTGAAATTCAGACTCAACCTTCATTGCATTATTTCATTTGTGATTATGTGAATCTAGGTGTGCTCTTCAGTGCACTGTAATGCAGCTGTACACACACACACACACACACACACACATATATATATATATATATATATATATGTGTGTATATATACATATATATATATGTATATATCTGCTTCTGTTATTCTAAAAGCTTATTACATATGTACTGGAGTGTGAATGTTTTATTGCTTGATTAGTTCTACATAGGCTACTACAGACATTTTAATGACTAATAATGTAGCCACACTTTTGATGATTTATTATATATCCATGTGCTGATATGATATGTTGTACCGAGTGAACAATCCCAAACTCCATTTGAAGAGGTAAGAGTTTGAGAACACTGGACTATTAGTCATTGTGTTAAGACAAGTCACAGCATTTCTAGTACTAGCTATGGAACTTGTAATTATTCAGAAGGTAAGAGTTAATTGACAGGATCACTCCTTCGCTATCTCCGTACTTAGCTGGTTAAGAGCCAATTCTGTTCCTCAATACAGCAAAATTGTTCAACACAACGGATATATAATTATTACCTTTTGACCAGAGAATCAATTGTTTAATATAATTAACATTCATTGTTATGTTTTAATCCACATTTGTTACAGTGTTATACTTAACAGTTAATAAGGCTCAATAACTGATCCAATTGTATTTTAACTCTTTAAATTGAGTTGGAAGGTGTAATGTAACACCAACAAGTCTTTGCAGTAGTCAGTTTATCCTTTCTCACCTTGTGCATCCTTGGACATTTGCCAGTGCTTCCACAGGAATGGCATTAACCATCTGATTGATCCCATGTGGTTGCTCTACAACATCTCTGGACTATTTTAACTGAAGTGTTTGCAATTCAGTGGAGTTCTGTGGATTGAACAGTGCACTACACAGTAGATCACAAACTATGTTATGGAGGAACCATTACAGATTAAGGAGTTAAGTTATCTTTAAATATTGTCCTACAAAACTGTTTTGTGCCACAAGTGATGTAAACATTTGTTTTGTGATGTGCTAAAGTTTCATTATTTTGCATTTCTAATGCATATGATGAAATCATACATAGTATAAAAAATGGTAAAATAGCCAATCTTTTGAAATAATAATGGACATTTTTATAGAACTACAGAGCTACTTTTCCAATAATCATAGCTAGATATTATTTTCTAACAATCTAAATACTTAAATATTTATTAAACTAGTGCCAAAAAATATAGAAGTAAAGTCAACAAAGAAAAACCTAGTTAGTATATGATTCAATACACAGGCACTTAGCTATATGAGGGTCATTCACCACCAACTGACAGATTGTTCATTCTGTGCTGTCACTATATAAAGGTTGTAGGTGCCCTGTAACTAAGGTAGTTAGCTAAAGTCCTGTTTAATCAAAAATGTATTTTCTGAAACTGAAGATACGGTCCATCAGGTATATGTTATTGCTATCCATTTAGGGAGTTTAGTGGCTTGCTTTTGTTTTATTTCTACTTATCGAATTATTAATGCCCTAATTATTTAGTTTCATGTAATTGTTGTGGTATTTGGCCAATCATATTCAAGCTCTTTGCTCAGGTAAATTCTAGAATGATGTGCCATATAAACTAGTGATTGACTGGTACATAGTTCCACCAGTCCAGTTTTCTGGGTTTTTCAGTACCTGCCTATATTGGTAAGGGTACCAAGTACTGTCCAATCATCAGTTGGACCAAGTATGAAACTACAGATTGCAATTGGTGATTGACATTGTAACACACACCAGCAGAGTATGTGACCTATATGAAGAATAAGGCCAAGGCTTCTGTGCTGCTGTAATCTGAGGGCAGGCAGAGCTTATCAATGACATTTTTGTATAGCACAGTCAAGTGACTGCATAGGATGACCCAGATAGTGCCTATGCATTCATATTTAAGGCATCCTTTTTTGTCACTTGACCAGGGTACTGGATAGGAGGTTTCTCAGGGGAATATTGGTCAGAACACTGATCTTGCTAGCTCATGCTCTTTGCAATAAGTAACTAAGGGATCTGCAATGTCTAGTAGGCCAGATGGGATCTTAGTTCAAGATCTTGAACAAAGTATAGCACCCCCCCCCCGATATGTACCACAACTCAGTGGTCTCAGTGTCAGACTGGAATGGCAGTGTGAATGGACAGAAGGCCAATGTGGTCCTTGAACCCACAAGTTTTCCACTATGGGGACAAGAGAGTGCTACCACTGAACCAACTAGCACTACTATGATAGTTAGCATAATGAATGTATCACTTATCATGCTGATATGGATGGGGAGAGGATGCCACTGACAAATTAATGGGTATTGATAAGCTATCTTCGCATATTTTTGCTAAATGTATTCACCACTCTAAGGAGTAACAATAGGTATCTGTTACACCATTGCAGAGGGTAGCTGACTAGGGTTTGGGCTCCCTCAGTGGTCTAGTGGGGAAAATCATGACCGAGTGCAATTCTCTGCCATGCAGACCAGGAGGTCCCAGGTTTGATTCTTGGTCTGTGCTGAATGACATGATCTGGGTCAGCAGTAGGCGTGCTAAAACTGATCTCAGCAGCCATGGGCTAAGAAGACAAAATTATTAGCCAAGGGTTCCCACTCCTGATCACTATCCAGTAATACCTGCTAGAAGGTGCACATATGCAATGATCCAGTATGGGCAGATTAGTCTGCTGACACACTCTGTCCAGTCTCATATATAAAGAATGGCTTTTTGGCAAGGCGCTGGAGTGCTGCCAATAACCGCAGAACCATGGTCCATCAACAAGACTCCGAGTCTTCAGGGGAGAAGGAAAGAAAGTTGAGGATTTTTTTTTTAAATGATGAGGATTGTTGCTGTTTGGTTGGATATGAAATGAAATGAGATTATGGCTCCTGCACCCTGCTGACTTTACCTCATTGCAAGTGTAACCATCTAACGTAAAAAGTCTGTTTATGAGGTTAACTAAAAATCAGAAGGATTTTTATCTTGGATCAAATTGTGTCAAGGCAAAGTATTCCATGCTTGTAACATATTAACTGATGCCAATACAAACCAGGTTATTGTACCAGTCTATCACTAATGCAACCCCTCAATTTTGCCTTATTGTGTTAACGCAATAGAGTAAAATTGCATCACACAAACGGGTGGTAGCAGCTTCCCATTTCATATTGTATTCCTCCGTTGTCCTTGGGTCATGTATGTAAGTCATAACGCTCTGTACAACCTTTCCACTATGGAACCGGTCGGTGCACGTGGCATTTATACACACATGCACATATAAATCGGTGTACAATGATTTTATGCAGCTTTGTGTCAATATTGCCACACATTCTGTGTAGCAACAGAGTTGCTGTTGTAAAAAAATACTTCAAATTCACTTGCTCGGGAGTGGCTCCACCTTCCAGTTCATATGGAACTAAGGTAAACTATCAAATCTTGTTTCTTAATTTATAATCTCATATAGGAAATGTCTCATAATTGAAGACACGACATCATTATTTCAATATGTCAGTGCAGCGCTATTTAAAATGAATTCTAACTGCCAGTGCACATAAAGGTAAATATAAGACTGAGCACGTGAAGCATTAGTGCACAGACTAAGGAGCAAGTTCGGTTGGGGGGGGGGGCGGGGCAGGGGGGGGCCGGGCAGGGGCCGAAAAGACTTTTAAAAGGCTATGGTCAGCATGTAAAGAGATGTGGGAAGAAGTGTCCTCTTACAATTGAGAAACTTGGGCATAAGAATTACCATTAAATGGATTTCTTACCTGTGAAAAAAGAAAAGTTACAAAGGAATGCTGGTTACAAGGGGCAGGAACAATTCTTTAAAGTCCTTACAATGTAGATTAGAATTATTGCATCGAGCAAAGACGATACTTCAGTTTTGAACTCTTGCCTTTCTACCGAAGGTTGCATAGTAACAGGCACTGGATTTGTAAATGATGTCTAATTATCAATTCAAGTGTTTTGATGGGAGGTGGTCTGAGGGAAACCATCTCCTTGCACTGGCATATAAAGTCACACCAACAGCAATGTCCAATTACATAGTTATAATAATATGATCTAAACAGCCTCTACTGTCTTAATAAGAAATAAATAGGACTTTCTTGTTATTGATGTGCATGCCCAAATGTACCTTGTTCAATATAGAAATTTGGTTCTCAGCACCATATTGCAACACGCCATGCAATGGGTGCTCAATTGAGTAACAAGACAGTCCTGTTGAAGCCAGTAGTGTAACATTCATTAGTTAGAATGAAGTCTTTAAGTAAACATTATAATTTAGCTTGAGCCTGTAAAATATCAGCATTTTGCTCAGAATTTAATTTCTAGATATGTAGAAATTAGTCGTAAAGGGATTATTTGATGGTCTCGCATTGTTTATTTTGTAAAATTGCTGTTTGAAAAGCAATGCATGCATGATGCCATTGGAAGTTATGCATGGTCTCACTGCCGTTTTTTGCAACACAAATGGCATTCATTGATAATTTTTAGGGAATGGTAAAACACCAGTCAATAAAACATGAGGGCAAATCCTGACTTCTTGTTACAAGAGAAAGTGTAGCATGGTAAAATCACCAGTAAGACATGACTGTGTTAGAAACTAGTCGCTAATGCTTGAGATTCCTAAGTGAATCATGTTGTAGAGAGTAGGATAATATTGGCAGATTGAGATCCAGCCTATTAGCTCCAACAGACCAGAGCTTAGATATTCACTTTCCTAGATAGAAATGGCCAATATTATAAGTGAAGGGGTCACAAATGGGCTTTGTCAGTTTGTGGATGTAGATAGATAGATAGAATTGAACACTATCATTCATGAGAATAACTCTCTCCTGAATATGGATTCACCTCAGTTTTACTCATCCGTGTAGAATAAAGGTGGGAAAACCCCCATAATGCACGAATATATCTCCAGCTCACTGTCAGCTATCCTAACTCTACTGTGACTATGAGTAGTACTTACCAGTTTAGATGCACTTGTATCATTGATTCTCTCACATAAAGACATACATACAATAATTATATATCCGTTTTAACAATAACTTACCTGCTCATTATAAAGACATTGATACCTGCAACGTGTTGAAGGACATAATTTAGGTCTCCACTTGGCGGAGGAGCACGATTTTGTGGAGAACTGGCAAATTGCTGATTTTGCCAATTTGGGAGTCTTATTTGCTGCAGCTGCTTTTCGCAGTGGCGCAGTTTAAAGTTGGAGCATCCTGAGTAAAACAGGAGAGTTGAGGGGTATGCCTGATAGCTCACTCACATTATATAACCATATTACGTCTGGAACTTAAGAAAAGTACAGGTAGCTTTTATTTAGTTAAAATGAAATCAGCTTACTTGCTATTTGTCGCAAATTGTACAGCTTTTCTGCCATATTTATATTAAGTTGAACCTTAAAGTTGCTCCAAGTAATATTTTAGATACCATTTAGTTAAAATCAAACCTTTTGATTTAACTAATAAATATGTTCATAAAGGATTCCTTTGTCTGCCATTTAATTAAGAATTTAGCCCGAGTTAATGCTTTGTTAAAACAGCAGACAGAAATATTGTACGAATGTGTTAACAAAATGTTTATTAATATTGCACAGTGCAGTTTCAACCCCTATATTACAAATGTCACAGTTAACAAACACATCATTACTTATAAAGAATTAATGGTGAAGTATTTGCAATATATTTTCTCTGTAATAGCCTAAATGGTAATATCCTTACTCTTTATACGGCAAGAGATTTTTTTTAAACAAAAGGATATTTTCTCTATATTAGAGTTATAAAATACCATTAAAAGAAGTGTAGAGAATGAAATAATTAGTTATAATAATTAATTTATACAGCATAGTGTTCTGACATTTGATGGATGTATTTCTTTGTGGATAAATTCTGATGATGTCAAATGGACTGATGGGCTATAACACTGGAAAATATTTCTCCAATGGCTTAGTAGGTAAGGCATTGCCCTGTGTAGTACCAAGTCCGACAGACCAGAAGGTCCCAGGGTTGATTGCTGATCTTATCTGGGCCAGCAATTGGAGTGCTACATTTGGCCTCAGTACCCCTGTGTTTGGGAGGGGCTAAAGCAGCCAGAGTGCCTGCTCTTTGTGAAAAATTACATATATGTGAATGAGAATAGGATTGGGCCTGAGGGGGGGGTGGGTGAGGATGGCCTTCACAGTCAATTAATCTGCTGACATCCCTGTCGAACACTTCAGAATGGCCACTTGGACAAAGTACTGGAGGGGCTGTTGGCACCCATGGGACTTTAGGAGGGAGCAAAGGGGAGATAAATACCACTGGAAAATTTGAAACTTGGGCTAAACCTCACAATTTAGTAATCCCAGCTCATAGCATTTAGGAGCACATATGAAGAATTCCAGCACAGAGGTCAGTGTACCAATATTTGGTCCACATAATTTTCAATCCGTTAAAAAAGTCACTCATTAAATAGCATTTTCTTTATTAATAACTAAATTGTTGTTTTCCCAAAGCAATGGAGAATAACAGTTAATAGTTGCACAGCGATGTAACTCTCCATTTCATTGTTAGATATTTATATATTTTAAGAGAGTTTAAGAGAATTTCCAACAGAGAATAGAGTGACTTATATAATCAGTTAGATAAATTAAAGTCATCTCAGCACCCACCAACAAATAAGCATTAACTCGCTTGCTTATAAAAATACTTTTATAGTCTTCAACTCCTGGGAAGACCAGCAACATAGCCAGAAAGCCAACAGAGTGACAGTGTTAACAAAATCACCAGAGCATTGGGGACTAGTGATGGAGTGGATTAGACACTTACCTTCTATCTCTTTAGCCTGGGTTTAAAATCAGCCTAGTCTGATGGAATGGAGGTCGCCTCTGTCTATTGGCTGTAAGGGTCCTATATGAAATCAATTTGGGAATTCTCAGTCCATTTACTGTATTCACAGCACAAAACTGTTCCTAATTTCCCACATTACAACAGTGACTACACTTCAAAAAGTACTTCATTGGCTGTAAAGTGCTTTGGGACGTCCGGTGGTCATGAAAGACGCTATATAAATGCAAGTCTTTCTTTCTTTCTTTAATTTGCATTAAATGGCACAACAGTGTTGGTGTGGGAAATGGTAACGTGTTACACTTGTACAGTAGAGGCTGTTAGTCTGAGGTTGGAGCTGAGGCATTTTGTTAGGCAGATTAGAGGGAGCTTTACTCTGCATCTAACCATGTTATATCTAACCTGAGAATTATTGACGCTGATACTGGATGTGTCAAGTTATTTAGTAATCCCAGTTATCGGGGTCGATTTTAACACCTAGCGGGTTTCTGGTGGGAAGCCGCGGGAGTCAGATAACTTATCGCCAGCCTGCGGCAGAATGAGGCAACAGCGATTTTAACTGCTGGGCCTCATTAACATGCCATCAGCTGACCAGAAATGGGCATGGTGCAGCTGCAGGCCTGCGAAAAATCGGGCGGCCCTTACCTGCCTGCCCACACTCAGGTAAGTGTGGGGACAGGGGTTCTGGGGGCATTGCATGGTAGGGAACAGGGGGAGTCTGGGGCAGGGAAGGCCTCAACTTTCCTTTTGGGGCCCAGAGAACGAGTGCTGCTCCTCCTGGACCCACAAAGAAAAGTAAAAAAATTACTTTGAATGGCCTGTTTTGCTTCTGTTCCTCTTCTGACAGGCCTGAAAGGCGCAGCGGCTTCCCCACTCAAGCAACAGTTCAAATTGCAGTTGGGGTCTGATTACATCATCAAACCTCAATCTGCATATTTAAAGAAGGACCCCGCCAGTTTAGCCAACGTCCAGTAGTGCCAGTAAAAAACGGTAACAGCGGGATCAGGGTGGGACGACGGCGGATAAGTCGCCAGTGGATTTTAACTGCTTACTCACCGAGCAGGTAGGGCTAAAATTCCCAACATCATTTCCTATTATTGAAAACATTATTATTGACCTGCTCAAACAATAGTAACAAGTTCAATATAAGAAGATTCTCATCACACTTTTTACACAATCAACATTAAAAGTAATAATTTAAAGGTATTTTTAAAAATGTATTTTTTAGTTATGTTATCAGATCTGGTTATAGTGTTCCTCTTGACCAAAGGTCATAATTGGGAATAATTCACCATTGACCAAATCAATATAGACACAGGAAGAAAAATGATGAATTGAAAACATTGCATCACCAGTGAATGGGGGATGTTGGGATTCGAATATTTCTGGTGTAGTTTAGCCCAGTGTAGTTTGGTCTTGACGTGAATCCTAATTGTGACGGGTATTGACTCTCAGGTTTCCCTAATGGGATCTGTTTCAGTGATTGCAACCCAAGTACAAATCTGGCTAAACTCACAACTCTGCATTAGTCATTAGTTTGAGTTGGACCCCGTTTTTAAATCAATTTGACTGAAAAATCAGATAGAGGAACAAATTAAACACATTGCAGACCAAGATTTATTTAACTATGCATCATCAAAATACAATAAAGTGTTCATCTGCCTAACTGAGAAGTGTGTAAAAAAACAAAACAAATTAATACATTCCAAACTTCCTCTACCTGAAACACCTCTTAATTTTTACAATTCACTTGAGTCTCAACAGGTTGCTTTAACTATAATTGGGGATACTGAGGCAAAACTAAAGTGAATATGTTGGGGGGAAGAGGCACTCCTTACTGTGCTCATTCATACTGCCCAGTGGGTCAACTTTAAAGTGTTATTCACAAACATGTTTACAGGGTGATCAGTCCTGCAGAGGATAGCATGGTTTAACAGGACAACAAATATCAAGGACGAACATAACCTAATCATTCTTTGCTTACTGACAATGATGTTAATTTTTGCTTTTGCTAAAATTTCAGTTGAGGTGAATGGCAGCTGGGTTCTGCATAAAAAGAAGTTTTTCTTCCTGTAACGATGTAAATCATGTTAAGTGTTATGATTTGCCTGGAGTGATATAACTCCTTCTCCTTTTTATTGAGAAAAGAACATTCTGAGTTGCATTTACTCCAATGTACTTGCCATGGCGATGCTCGAGTTGGCTGTTCTAGTAAAATACCATGGTCTGCTGGGCACCGTTCTCAAGAAGTTAGCATATGTGCATTGTTTTTGAAATGCAGTGCTCTCTCTGACAAGGTCAAGCCTCTGTTGAAAAGTACAGAGTAAAATGACTTCTAGAGGAAAGGGAAACCTATCAGTTTTTTAAGAGCAGTTGCCTGTAAGTACTAATAAGAATGGATGCCAAATTGCAGTTTTTACCAGACCTGTGGTTAAAAAGATCATAAGTTAATCAAGCTAAATGTCTAATAATGACAGAAATTAATCGTGTCCTCACTGCTGCACTAGTGGATTCTCATTACATTTCTTGTCTCTTAAGCAAAAGGTTTTTTTTAAGGTTGAAGAAGCCTCAGACCACACCTGTATAAAAAAACTAAAGTTAATGTATTAGAGCTGATTTCCTGGGCTAGCGCTGCTAGTGGGAAGCCTTGACTGCGGCAGTGCTTATCAAGAAATTCCGGATGCGCTGCCCGTAATTTTCTGAAGTTTGAAACTAGTAGCTGCGCCACCACCCCCCCCCTCCACCCCCCACCCCCCCCTACCCCCCCCCACCCCCCCTCCCCCCACCCACTCACCGCTGGCAGAACGAACTTTAGACAAATTCCCCCCACATTATGTATAGTTACAAAAGTATATATGTAAGCTTGGTGCTGTAATGTTGGAAAAGAAAAAAAAATGTTCTTTCTATTTTGTTTATCGAATTTAGACATAAGAATTTTGTAACTTTTGTGAATGTTTGTCAATGTTGTTCTACATGCATTAAAAGCCGTCTTGTAATTAAAAAAGGTAACAGCTGATGTCCAAAGGTTTTTTTTAAAGCTTTGTCGCTGCTCATAAAATGGAACATTTGTCATTTGCATGGAAATTGTGCAGAATACAACTGGTTCTGTTTCAAAACCACTTTTAATTTGGTCTTTATAAAAATGATAAATATGTCCATGATGGGGCCCACAGCTGTCTGTAATTGTGAATTCAATGTGAGATTAGGCAGCTGCAATACAGTTTGAAAATATCAGTACACCCATCTTTTGAAATTGAAATAGTAATAAATCTCCCATTTTGATCCCTTTCATAAAGATCCCTTTTAAAACTTTCTGAATAAGTGGTGTAGATAAGTTTCCATTTTCCCATTGGTTCATAGTAAGCTATCTTGTTATTGGTTTAAAGTTTGTGATAGTGAGCTTCCTCAAATGACCCACTGGGTAGTCATCACCAGGTCATACAGGGCTGAAGATTCCAGATGGATGGTGAGTTAGCCCTGGCAGTAGTTTTGGGGTTCTCCTGCTTGCTATACAGTGAACCATGCTGAAAAGTATGTATGTGTGGATGTTGGGTGAGTACAGCATTGGCCTTGGCTTTAATGCTTCCTGCAGTTGAATACCTTACTTAGTCTGTCTTGCCTTACACCTGAACAATCGGGTGGGGTACCGGAAGGCTGCCCACATCCATGAACTGTACCCCAACAAGAGTCAGCGTCTCCAGGAGAGGAAGTGGAGGAAAACTGAGGAATTGAGCCTTCATGTTCTCACTTGCTGATAGTAAGTGAGGCTTTGATAGAATTAGACATTGTAAGAGTTACAAGTGTTTTCACAATTTCATAATTATACACTGAAGAAGCAAAATCATTTTATCCACTCAACTAATCTTTTGGCCATTTCAAGAGTGTAAGAAAAAAACAATGCCAAACTGAATCATATAGGAGGTGTACATTAATAATCATTTAATGCATAGAGTATATGCCAAATGAAGGAGGGCAGATTGAGATTCAAAATTCCTTTTAAATCAGATATTGCCTTTAAAAAAAACTTATTGACCTTGTTTGTTGCTGGATACTTGATTGCATTTTGTGAAATAATGGTCATTAAGCTCTCAACATCTTTCCATCTGATATAACTTGGTTTATGTTTTGCAATATAGCTGCTTACATGCTTTTCAGTATTTTTATGAATGCCTTTGGGTGTTTTTCCACAGCATTTATTTTTTCTGTGTAAATAGGGAATGATTTTTCTTTCACTGCTTTCTTGGTTCTAGGGATTTTAATTTCCTTTTGTTTTATGGCCCTGTGTATGTATATTATAATGTTTGTGGCTGAACAATATTTTGTTATAGTTTTGTACCTGTATTGAAATCACACAATGTACACAATAAATGCTTTCAGCTACTTAGTGTATTATATGTGCCTTTGCCACAAACAATAGCTTGAGGTCGGGTTAGTATTTGGCTTGTTGCCTTTTCTTGTGAATTTACTTCCCAGTCCTTTCCTATTCCTTTCCTGAAAATGATGGTGTCTGCTGTAGTACAATTTTATGAATTATTGACACCTTTGATGCCTCACCCGAGTGATCATTCTTCATGTGTGAGTCTAAACAGTGAGTTTGGTAGGGTATTTGACCTTGGGGAGGATCAGAGGTGTACACGGTTCTCTTCTCATCAGATGTCCACTCACATGCACTTTCCAGTAAATGTCACTGGACAATGACCAGGAGGAGGAACCCTGGATGACATTGCACCCCTCCCCCACCCCCAACAAGCTGAGGGGTGCTGAGGTCAATTGTAGCACCCCATCTACTGCCATGGCTGAGATAATTTTCTTTCATCTAAAACAGTCAACTAACGTTATGGTTCTGAACTGAAAATTCAGAGATCAAAGCTGGATCTTTCTGATCTATCAAAGATAATAGCTGCTTTGGGGAAATTTATATAAAATGTGGCTCAGTCAAAGAGTCCTGATGGTATCATAAATATCAAGCTCAGCTAAGAGGTTTATGAATGTTAGCAAAACCTCAGAAGTTAGAAAACAGCATTTTAATTCTACAAAATCTGTTATATTAGAGTCACTAACTACATATTGTATGTAAAACATAAATCAGTTAGCATTTTGAGAATGTAACTGGTAGAATAGATAAGGGAGAACCAGTGGATGTGGTGTATTTGGATTTTCAGAAGGCCTTTGATAAAGTCCCACATAAGAGGTTAGTGTGCAAAATTAAAGCACATGGGATTGGGGGTAATATACTAGCATGGATTGAAAATTGGTTAACAGACAGGAAACAGAGAGTAGGAATAAATGGGTCTTTTTTGGGGTGGCAGGCGGTGGCTAGTGGGGTACCGCAGGGATCAGTGCTTGGGCCCCAGCTAGTCACAATATATATCAATGATTTGGATGAGGGAACCAAATGTAATATTTCCAAGTTTGCTGATGACACAAAACTAGGTGGGATTGTGAGTTGTGAGGAGGATTGAAAGAGGCTTCAAGGTGATTTAGACAAGTTGAGTGAGTGGGCAAATACATGGTAGATGCAGTATAACGTGGATAAATGTGAAGTTATCCACTTCGGTAGGAAAAACAGAAAGGCAGAGTATTATTTAAATGGTGATAGATTGGGAAATGTTGATGTACAAAGGGACCTGGGTGTCCTTGTACACCAGTCACTGAAAGCAAACATGCAGGTGCAGCAAGCAGTTAGGAAGGCAATGGTATGTTGGCCTTCATTGCAAGAGGATTTGAGTACAGGAGCAAGGATGTCTTACTACAGTTATACAGGGCCTTGGTGAGACCACACCTGGAGTATTGTGTGCAGTTTTGGTCTCCTTACCTAAGAAAAGATATACTTGCCATTGAGAGAGTGCAGCGAAGGTTCACCAGACTGATTCCTGGGATGGCAGGACTGTTGTATGAGGAGAGATTGGGTCGACTAGGCCTGTATTCACTAGAGTTTAGAAGAATGAGAGGGGATCTCATTGAAACGTATAAAATTCTGACACGGCTAGACAGACTGGATGCAGGGAGGATGTTTCCCCTGGCTGGGGGGGTCTAGAACGAGGGGTCACAGTCTCAGGATACGGGATAGGACATTTAGGACTGAGATGAGGAGAAATCTCTTCACTCAGAGGGTGGTGAACCTGTGGAATTCTCTACCATAGAAGGCTGTAGAGGCCAAGTCACTAAATATATTTAAGAAGGAGATAGATAGATTTCTAGACACAAAAGGCATCAAGGGGTATGGGGAGAGAGCGGAAATATGGTATTGAGATAGAGGATCAGCCATGATCATATTGAATGGCAGAGCAGGCTCGAAGGGCCGACTCCTGCTCCTATTTTTCTATGTTTTCTATGTTTCCTGATGGTTCACTTGTTAAATGTGGAACTGAACCATGTAGACCAAGAAAGTCCACATTCAATTCTTTGTTAATGCTGAGTTAGCTGGGGTAATAGTAAGGGCGCTTCAATTGGTTGAGGGCTCCTGGGCTAGGGAGGAGTGGGGGGAATCAGCAAGGCTTCCTGCTCTGTATCACTATCCAACAACACTTGGATGTCAGGCAAGAGTAAAATCGGGCTGCATTTGAACAAATCATTGCCTAGGCTCACACATGGAAAATGGCCTCTTGGACGAGGAGGATGGCTGGGCTAGTGGAACCATGTTGCAGCAAGAGGTCAGCTCCTTCAAGAAGGGAGAAGAGAAAATTGGAGGGGGAAAGAAGAAAAATTAAGTCGTTATAAGCACAGTTATAGCTTCACTCAGGTTGACTGACAGTTGTGGGGAAATGATACTTGGAAGCAGTCAACTATTGGCTCTTAGAAAAGACTCGAATAACTAATAGCAGGGTCCATAAACCTATCGAGCAATGAACAACTGAGAATGAGTAACTGGTCATTTCATGAAGGATTGAAAAAATGTAAAGTGCAACTTGGATAGTTTCTTGATATTGTCTGAAGGCTAATGTTAAATGATGCTCTTGTACTCACAGCTTACTTTTTAAAGATTGATACTAAATCTGTTTTTCTTTCAGCTAAAAAAGACAACTAACATTATGGTTGTGAAGTGAAGATTCAGTGCTAAGAAACCATTGCAATGTCATTACTACAGAAAAAACTGTGTTGCATATTTCATAGAGGAATTTGATCAATGAGTTATCTTGCATTTATAACACCAGCTTAGCAGGAATTAAATTTTAATGCAAATTGTAATAGAATCTCAGACTCCTGGATAGGAGTTGGTTACCTAATAGAGTGCCACCTCTCATTTACAATTTTTAAAATTTCTATTTGGTCAATACTACTGTGGTCAGTGCTTCTCTGAATGTTACTTTCTTTTTCTCCTAAGCTACAAATATGTCATTGTCATGTTTTAGGATTTTTATTTTGACTATCTTTCAAAAGAATGGATTTGGAAAGGGAGTTACTTTGATATGCTGTGGTTTACAGCAGAGCGTATTCACACAAGATTAAACTAAGCACTGAGACAATAGATGGTTAATATACCAATAGAAGTTATTTTTCTCAAAGACTGTAAACAATAAGCAATGAGTGAGCTTGTCTCACTAATTGAGAACGACTTCAAACCCATTGGGCTGGATTTTCATTGACCCGTGGAGGCGGGTTTGGAGGCGTGTGGGGGGTTAAAATTGTGAAAACTGGCGGGCGGGCACAATTCCACCTCCATCCCGCCTCCACGCAATTTTCATTAAATCGTGTCTGCTGGTCCCGACTCCGTCCCGCCTCTAAGAGACGGGATAGGCTGTTAAGGCCCTTAACAAGCACTAAATTGGCTCTATAATGCCATTTTGAAAGGCCTTTGTGATTTTTAACCCTTGTTCTACGTGAAGCACGCCTGTTCTGAAACACGATTGTGAAACCTGGCGGGAGCACATTTGGATATGGACAGTTGACGCTGGCTGGCTGGCTATGGGGATGCATATATGGATGGAGAGGAGACATATCTGGGCGTGGTGGTGTAAAAATATCTGGGAGCAGATTTAGGGCTGCTGCTGCTTATTTTGCAGGTCCTCTCACAGCAAAGGCCAGGCAGTCTCTGAAGACCTTCAATGCAGCAGCAATGATGACATCATCAAAGGCGACTTTCAGACTGAAAACACTAATTGGTTCATGGGTTCCCACATGCTGGAACTCAATTGCCCAATTAGTTGAAAATTGCATCAATCTCCCACATCCAATTGCAGTCGGGTGGATAACACGAAAAGTGGATGACACGACCCCAACCCGCCCCAGTATCAAAATCCAGCCCATTGTGTTTGAAAGTCATTGGTACCAGATAGTCACATGGGGTTTGGCAGGCCGTCCTTTCCAGCTCTGAACAGAGGAGAAAAAACTAAGATACAGAGACACAGGCATTAAGGCCCAGCAAAGGCTACAAGAAGGTTAGAATGCAGGTTAGAAATTATTTTGTTTAAAGTCAAGAAACCCACTAATGTGGGGAGGTGTAGCAGGTTCATTACTATATAAAGACAAGTTGTACTGATTGGACTAAGTGAATTTGATTCTAACTGTTCTCTGTATGTTTAGTCTTTGTGAAATAAAGCAACTTAACAATTTGTATCTGACCTCATCTCACCAAGTGATTGCTTGGTCCACCTTCAAAAAGATTGAAGAAGTAGCCGCACGAAAGACAGTTCAGAACGCAAGGGATATTGTTGTTACATCCCTGGGTTATAGAATCATATAGATAGTAGATAAAATGATCATATCCCACAATGTAAGATGCTCCAACCTCTCACAGGAATGGCTGCTACCAATGTACCCAAGGCAAGACACCAAACTTATAACAATTGAGGCAACTACCTGAAATACACTGGTGACAAAGGCGATATAAACTGATCAAAGATTCAAGTGAACAGAATACAAAGAGCGATATATAAAATGCTGGCCAGATCAGAGGGCAGAAATTGAGTGAGCATGATTGGTAGCTGAGGAGGAAGACAAGGAACAGGTTTTCCAGATAGAAAAGTTGACATTTTTTTTATTCATTCATGGGATGTGGGCGTCACTGGCAAGGCCAGCATTTATTGCCCATCACTAATTGCCCTTGAGAAGGTGGTGGTGAGCCGCCACCTTGAACTGCTGCAGTCCGTGTGGTGAAGATACTCCCACAGTGCTGTTAGGGAGGGAGTTCCAGGATTTTGACCCAGTGATGATGAAGGAACAGCGATATATTTCCAAGTCAGGATGGTGTGTGACTTGGAGGGGAACTTGGAGGTGGTGGTGTTCCCATGCACCTGCTGCCTTTGTCCTTCTAGGTGGTAGAGGTCGCGGGTTTGGGAGTTGCTGCCGAAGAAGCCTTGGTGAGTTGCTGCAGTGCATCCTGTGGATGGTACACACTGCAGCCATGGTACGCCGGTGGTGGAGGGGGTGAATGTTTAAGGTGGTGGATGGGGTGCCAATCAAGCGGGCTGCTTTGTCTTGGATGGTGTCGAGCTTCTTGAGTGTTGTTGGAGCTGCACTCATCCAGGCAAGTGGAGACTATTCCATCACAGTCCTTATTTGTGCCTTGTAGATGGTGGAAAGGTTTTGGGGAGTCAGGAGATGAGACACTTGCCACAGAATACCCAGCCTCTGACCTGCTCTTTTTGCCATAGTATTTATGTGGCTGGTCCAGTTAAGTTTCTGGTCAATGGTGACCCCCAGGATGTTGATGGTGGGGGATTCGGTGATGGTAACACCGTTGAATGTCAAGGGGCGGTGGTTAGATGCTCGCTTGTTGGAGATAGTCATTGCCTGCCACTTGTGTGGCGCGAATGTTACCTGCTACTTATCAGCCCAAACCTGAATGTTGTTCAGCTCTTGCTGCATGCGGGCATGGACTGCTTCATTATCTGAGGAGTTGTGAATGGCACTGAACACTGTGCAGTCATCAGCGAACATCCCCACTTCTGATCTTACAATGGAGGGGTGTTCATTGATGAAGCAGCTGAAGAAGGTTGGGCCTAGGACACTGCCCTGAGGAACTCCTGCAGCGATGTCCTGGGGCTATGATGATTGATCTCCAACCACCATAACCATCTTCCTTTTTGTTAGGTATGACTCCAGCCAGTGGAGAGTTTTCCCCCCCGATTCCCATTGACTTCAGTTTTACTAGAGCACGTTGATGCCACACTTGGTCAAATGCTGCCTTGATGTCAAGGGCAGTCACTCTCACCTCAGCTCTATAATTCAGCTGTTTTGTTCATGTTTGGATCAAGGCTGTAATGAGGTCTGGAGGCAAGTGGTCCTGGCGGAACCCAATTTGGGCATCAGTGAGTAGGTTATTGGTGAGTAAGTGCTGCTTGATAGCACTGTCGATGACACCTTCCATCATGATTGAGAGTAGACTGATGGGTCGGTAATTGGCCAGATTGGATTTGTCCTGCTTTTTGTGGACAGGATATAACTGGGTAGTTTTCCACATTGTCGGATTGATGCCAGTGTTGTAGCTGTACTGGAACAGCTTGGCTAGAGGCGCGGCTAGTTCTGGAGCACAAGTCTTCAGCACAATAGCCGGGATGTCGTCGGGGCCCATAGCCTTTGCTGTATCCAGTGCGCTCAGCCGTTTCTTGATATTACGTGGAGCGAATCGAATTGGCTGAAGACTGGCTTCTGTGATGGTGGGGACCTCAGAAGGAGGCCGATATGGATCATCCACTTGGCACTTCTGGCTGAAGATGGTTGCAAACGCTTCAGCCTTGTCTTTTGCACTCACGTGCTGGGCTCCACCATCATTGAGGATGGGGATATTCATGGAGCCTCCTCCTCCCGTTAGTTGTTTAATGGTCCACCACCATTCACGACTGGATGTGGCAGGACTGCAGAGCTTTGATCAGATCCGTTGATTGTGGGATCGCTTAGCTCTGTCTGTAGCATGCTGCTTCTGCTTTTTAGCATGCATGTAGTCCTATGTTGCAGCTTCCCCAGGTTGGCACCTCATTTTTAGGTATGCCTGATGCTGCTCCTGGCATGCTCTTCTACACTCCTCATTGAACCAGGGTTGGTCCCCTGGCTTGATGGTAATGGTAGAGTGAGGGATATGCTGGGCCATGAGGTTACAGATTGTGGTGGAATACAAGTCTGATGCTGCTGATGGCCCACAGCGTGTCATGGATGCCCAGTTTTGAGCTGCTCAATCTGTTCTGAATCTATCCCATTTGGCACGGTGGTAATGCCACACAACACGATGGAGGGTGTCCTCAGTGTGAAGACGGGACTTCATCTCCACAATGACTGTGTGGTGGTCACTGCTACCAATGCTGTCATGGACAGATGCATCTGCGACAGGTAGATTGGTGAGGACGAGGTCAAGTAGGTTTTTCCCTCGTGTTGGTTCTCTCACCACCTGTCGCAGGCCCAGACTAGCAGCTATGTCCTTCAGGACTCAGCCAGCTCAGTTAGTAGTGGTGCTACCGAGCCACTCTTGGTGATGGACATTGAAGTCCCCCACCCAGAGTACATTCTGTGCCCTTGCTACTCTCAGTGCTTCTTCCAAGTGGTGTTCAACATGGAGGAGTACGGATTCATCAGCTGAGGGAGGGCGGTAGGTGGTAATCTGGTAATTGGAGGCAGACAAAGAACAAGAGGAGGCTGGAAACAGGAGGAGGAGCTACATAGACTTCAGGATGAGAGAGAACAACATGGAATTCAAGGCCAGCCAGAAGGAGAAACAGCGTTACTATGATAGCCATGAGATCGAGAAAGAATGTCATCAAGCTCTTGGACAGGCAGAGAAATTACACGCATCAGCAGTAAGTCCAGTCAGTGGGGTTATGGATCTTAGTGCCTACCCACCTTTTTATTAAAGTCAAATCTTATTCTACATTTTTTAGAGGTGAAGATAGTGATAGTTTTTTCTGAGCATTTAAATTGTTAACTGTGGAACAAAAATGAATGGGCCAATCACCTCGTGACACCATGAAATGAAAAACGCTTTTAACATTTTCTCGAGTCAATTCTTCTGATCGTATGGACAAAGATATTGCAAAACAAATTATTCTCAGGGCTTAGGATTTATCACCTGAATCGTACAAGCAGAAATTTAAGAAACTAAAAAAACCTCCACACAGTAGTTACTGAGAAATGGTTATCCAGCTTGAAGACACGTGGGAGATGTGGCTGGAAAACAAAGGCACAATAGACCACTCAGGTCTTTTCCATTTAATGCTAAGGGAAGGTTTTCTGGAAATAGTTCCAGATGATTTAAGAATCTGGTAACTTGATCAGGAGTGTAAAATTCTCAAGCAACCAGCAACACATGCTAATCATTTTATGGCCTCACGAGCGCAGTTATGTTATTGCACAGGTGGGAGATCAGATGCCTCATGCAAGCCAGCTGCTCAGCCTGCACAAGGTAAGGCTGGAGGAAGGTTGCCAACCAAAATTTGAAGATCTGAAGACAATGGCCTTGATATTAACTCCCACCCACCCATAACAGGCAGGAGAGAGTCGGGGGGGGGGGGCGGGGGGTGGCGGGGGTTAAAAAGTGAAATGTGCGGAACGCGACCCCAACACCCCCCACACGCGCTTGCTGCCATTTTTACGATGGTGGATATCAGAGCGGCCGAGTGTCCTGCCGTGGAGTGGCAGGACGCTTATTAACATATTTAAATCGGGCTCTTACAGTGCAATTGGGAGCCCGATTTTGAAATTAACTGCTACTGCATGGGTTTCCCAGGGGTTGGGAAACCTGGCAGTAAAACATAGACATGAGCTGTCAGCTCCCCGGGGCAAATGGCTCTTTCAGCCAAGAGGAGCAGGAATGCTTCCCCCAGGCCCCTCAAAGAAGTCTTCGGCCTCCTCAGCCCTAATCGCCAACCTCTCCACCCCCAGCGCCAATCTCTTGCCTCCACCCAGCCCTCCCAATCACTGATCCTCCCACCCCCCACCACCCCTCCCAATTGCCAGGCATCATACCCAAGGGTCCCCGGCTATAGCCTCCTGCCACTGATGTTCTCTCCCGTCCGCCGACCAGGCTGTCCATTTGGCTGGCTGCCGGCCAGAAGGTGGAGCTATAAGATATTGATGAGGTCCTGACATTACGTTTGGCAGGACTTGTACATCCCTGGCCTTGCCAGGTTCTTCAGCCGTTTTCAGCCTCACCCGTATCCTCCCCACCTCCCTGTAAATATTGGGGCCAATGAGATCATGGGTTGAAATTGAACAGCGCCAGCCTGGACACAGGGAAGGATCCACCTCTCTACACCACCCTCTGCCTCTCATCTCCTTACCTCTCTCTCTGCCCACCCATTTGCCTCTTTCCCTCCTCCACTTTCTTATTCCAATTCAATTACCCCCCACCCATTTAACTCTGCTTGATCTGAATACTGCTCTTGGTCGTGATTCCCCATGTGCCCCCCAATCTTCCAATTCTGGCCTCTTTTGTAACCCCCTTCTCTCCAATCTAACTTGTTGCTGCAGGCACTTCAGCTGTCCTAGCCATAATCTCTGGAATGCTCTCTCAAACCCCTCCATCTTGCTACCTCTCTCTCCTTGCTTCAACAGCTTTCTCAAATCCTTCTTTCATCAGTGCTTGGTGTCCACTTATTTTTGCCCCTGATAGTGGTTTGGAAAATTTCACTGCGCTAAAAGTGGTTTTTAAGTTCATGTGGTCGGTGGTGTTGTTGTGCTACTAAGCCCTACAGACCATCCCTCGCCTTCGGGAGAGAAGTGGAGTGAGGCGGGGAAGAAAAGTAGAAAGAAATCAAAACAAAAAACGTCACACAAAATATCTATAATATATTAACAATGGTGAATGGTGTCAGAATTCCATTGCACACATGGATTGCACTCTCCTTTCCCCCCATTAGGGTTGCCAATCCTCCAGGAATGTCCTGCAGTCTCCAGGAATAAAGATTAATCTCCTGGACACTGCTGTGAACGACTCAGGAGAAAATTCATTGGGGCATTAAAAAATTGAGTGTTTTTTTAAATTTTCTTTGAACACTTGGATTTATTAGTTCTGAATATATTGGAGATGGGGAGATATCTGTTGGACTGAATCATCTAATCGGGTAACATAGGCCGCGATTTTCCCGACCTCGGCGGGTCCGTGGCGGGCGACATCAGTGGCGGGTCGCAACCTCGCTGCTGGCTCCATCCCGGCCTCTGACATGACTTTCTCCTGATTGGGCTTGTTAAGCCCGCCCAGTGAGTTTCCCAGCCAATTGAAGGAAGCAGGTCTGATGGCGTCAAAGCGTCATCAGCCGGTTTCCTTAAAGGGACCATGTGCAAATTTACTTTGACATTTGTGCTGTCAGTATTCTACAGCATTGAGGTGCTGCAAACACTGACAATCACTGCACAGAGGTGCACGGCTGCACCCAGGCTCTCCCATGACTCCCTCCATATGATTATAGAGGGAGCCACAGCACGCAGGGAGGTTCTCTTCCCTTCCAATGCGTGGAAGAGAACTCCACAGGAGACCAACGCATCCTGGTTGCACATTACACAGGAGGACACAAGCAGGGATGTGGTCAAGAGGACCAGGCTGCAGTGGTGGAAAACTTTCAATGATCTCAGTAGATCACGAAACGTTACTGCAAAGCCACACTCAACCTCCTCCTGCTGTGCCTCTCATCACATCCCCATTACTCTGCCTTCCCTACCCTACTCCTGCACATCCTTACTCACACCAACTTACCTTGCGCCTCCACCCATCCCTCTCTATCTACATTATCACTTCCCCATCTCAGTAGCCACCTCTCACACTCAGCCTCATCTTAGTCCAATCATACCAACTAACAACACACAAGAGTAGCCACTTGTGCGTTTTACAATGTTGATGTGAAGTTTCTGTTAATCTGCTGTCAAACATTGAAATCTTTATTTTCAACACTTTGCGTTCTTGGACAGATTTGTGTGCACCTTTGGAAGTGGCTTAATGAGTTGCAGTGAATGGTGAGCCATAACGGTACCCCCCGCAATGATGATGAGTGTGAAAGGAATGGCTTGGGCATTGTGGAGATGCTTTATGTTGTTGGTGTGGGGTGGTGTCAACCTGGCGCATCATGTGGCAGTCAGAGTGTGCAGCGTCAAGTGAAGTAAATCTGGCCATGGTGAGGTCATCCCTGGCGTCCTGGGCAGCAATGTGGTCAGGTGCTGATGCCCTCTGTCCTGTGCAGCATCAGGTGATTGCGGAGAAGGTTGGTTTTGTTGTTGGTGCTGCTGGTGTGCCTGGTGTTGGGTCTGGAATTCTGAGGACCAAGGTGAGAGAGTATAAAGTGCACCCATGCTGATAGAATAGATGGCAGGTGAAGTTGAGATGACAGAAGTGATCTGTCAGTGGTGGGAGAGGTAATGAGGTTAGATTCCATGGAGACTTGTGTAAAGATGTGCAGCATCCTGTCCTGAATCTGTAGTGGAAATGCAGTTTAGAGAAGCTAGTGGTTAAGGAACATGTTAAGGGAACATTTCTCAATCAGCTGGGAGCTTTGACTTGACATTTGAAGCTGTCAACTCATCAGCTGATTCAATGGCCACTGACCTCCCACCTCAGCTTCACAGACGAGATCTAGGCACAGCGGGAAATCGGTGGGCGACCTGTCAAATTCAAAAAGCTGGGAAAAAAGCATTGTTTAGTGGCTGTAAACAAGCCACTAATGATTTGAATTGGGTCCCCCCGCCGCTGCCTGTCGGGTCTGCTCAGCGCTGGCAGACCCAACATCGAGAAATGCAGGTGTGCGCGTTTTGACAGCGGGTTCCCGACTCGCTGTCAATCATTTTAAATTTCACAGCTGACCCGCCACCCATCCCGTCCACTGAGCACCGGCAAAATCGTGGCCATTGAGTCTGTTCACCTTCCAATTGGCGTGTGGAGGTGATGCGCTGCGAGGATGGATATGACGAGTGACCAATGGCGTGGGGGTGGGACGGTTGGAGGTGGGAGGTCATGTGATGAAACCTCCAGGAATACATCAAACCACAGTTAGCAACCCTACCCCCCATTGAGAACTAATCCTGCCCGTTCCTCATGCTGACCACAACCCAGTAACTCAACAGCCTATACCAGATATCGTTTCCTGACCGAAAGCATATATCTAGAGAAAGAAAATGATGTACCGCGACCTTGAAAGTGAACAGAATCAATGAAAGCCCAACAATAACATGTTAGCAGCACTTCCCCCACACGAGAGCAGAGATCCTGGCAGGGGAAAAGCCTCCAGATTCCACCCTGCCCCCTCCCCTCACCTAAAAACAGAAACACGCAAGACCCACTATCACCAGAAATTCAGACAATGAATAACGACCCACTCCTAACCTACAACACACATTGATCAAAAATTCTGGCAGCGAACCACAATCCCTTTCACAAAGCATCATTGGATCCAGCCCCCATTGGAGTCCCCCCACTTCTGAGAAGAGAGAGGTTAACATCATCAGCCCCCCAGCAATGAATCCCACCGCCATGCAGCAGAAATATTACCAAAATACCACAACCACATGTTGGATTCTCCCCCACTGAGCAGAGATATCGTGCAGCACTTCCCTACTTGGCCCCCCTCCTGAGCAGAAATCTGTGGAAATAACGACCCCAACCCACTCTTGGAAACTGCCGCACCAGCAGAAATATAGGTCTTACCCTCTGCCCATACCCGCGGAGCGTTACCTGGCTGATTGGAATCTGCCCCCTCAGCCAAGCAACACCCCTGGTCCTTTTGGTGATCAGGACCCACACACATCACCTGAGAACATCACCCAACCCTTCCACACTAACCATCACTTAGGTGATTGGAGCCCACACCTCTCACTCGAAAATCTACCCCCCCACCCATTGAGAATCATTTATGTGACTGGAAACCAGCCTCCTCACCTGAGCACATCTCTCCTCCCACCCACACTGAGCATTGACTGATTTGAGTCAACCTTCCTATCCTTATTTCCTTATCCTCCTCCTCATCGCCCCTTCCCTCTCCCCCATTCTCTCCGCACCCTCTTTTCCCCTCTCACCTTTTCCCCCTCCCTCCTCTCCCTCTTGCCCTTCCTTCCTCCCCTTCTCTTTCTCTCCTTCCCCTTTCTCACTCTTCTCCTTCCGGTCCCTCTCCACAGTCCTTCCTCTTCCCTTCCCCCTTCCTCTTCTCTCTTCTCTACCCTCCTTCCTCTCGCTCTCTCTCCCTCTCTCTTCCCCTCTCTCTCTGTCCTCCCTTTTTTATAAATCAAAACTCAACCCAACTATCATTAACATATGAATAAACAAAAGACGGTTAGTAAACATTGAGATGAAATTAAACTATATCATTAAAACTAAATGTGGATGTGGGGAGAAGTGACTAAGGAAAAAATAAATCATTGGAATTCAAAGCATCAAGAATAACTATTGTTTGTCACTGCTGAAAATGCTGAGACCAGCGTGTCCCTTGTCCCACTACTTTTAATTATTTTCTGAACATTTCATTGTGAGTGGTTTTGCACTGACATAGCTGACAACATATCATAGAAAAGGGTTCTTGATGCCTTTTTTTTCAAGAAGTGAGTTGAAATCAAACTGTGCAAATTGGCTGCTACGTTCCCTACATTACAACAGTGACTACACTTCAAAAGTATTTCATTGGCTCTAAAGCGCTTTGGGACGTCCTGAGGTTAAATAAGGCACTATATAAATGCAAGTCTTTCTTTCTGGGGGATATTATTATCAAATGCGTTAAAGCACCCAACAGCGAGTACCACTTTTATGGTATCTTTCACATATGATAAAAAACCCATGGCACTTTACGGCAAGTTGGGGAACCCAGGCAGCAAAGGGAGAGAGGATAGGGCAAGTGACTGAAGCCACAACAATCCTTGTGCAGCGAGAGAACAGGAGATGGCTCCAGCAAAGAGCCTGAACTGACATGATAGGCAAAATGGTCTGTGCTACAAACCTCTATGATTCTATTGTTCCATAGGTATATCTTAAGGAGGCTTTTGAAGGTGGGGAGAAAAGTAGCAAGGTGGAGGGGCTTGGGAAGAGAATTCCAGGGTGCAGGGCTATGGTGCTCATATGAAATTCCTTTATGTATTATCTTAACAAAGACATTAAACTGTTTAAAAGGGGAAAATTAACCGTTTTGTTAAAACAGTAAAGAAAAGATTTTCATTGAAAACATATTAGTTAGTGATGATGTGCATCGTAATTTCAATCCAAAGGATTCTCTCCACTAGGATTCCTTTTAAATTTGAAACAATAAAAAAAAATGATTGATAACTTTCACATTCTTTTGATTTCTTGTTTCTTTGTGTCTTTTTGAGAATTACTTAATAAACAGTGAGTTCTGATGACATAGTGGGAGAACAAGCTAACATGAGGAGGAGGCTCCATGAACATCCCCATCCTCAATGATGGCGGAGCCCAGCACGTGAGTGCAAAAGACGAGGCTGAAGTGTTTGCAACCATCTTCAGCCAGAAGTGCCAAGTGGATGATCCACCTCGGCCTCCTCTTGAGGTCCCCACCATCACAGAAGCCAATCTTCAGCCAATTTGATTCACTCTACATGATATCAAGAAACGGCTGAGCGAACTGGATACAGCAAAGGCTACGGGCCCCGACAACATCCCGGCTGTAGTGCTGAAGACTTGTGCTCTAGAACTAGTGGCACTCTAGCCAAGCTGTCCCAGTACAGCTACAACACTGGCATCTATCCGACAATGTGGAAAATTGCCCAGGTATATCCTGTCCACAAAAAGCAAGACAAATCCAATCCGGTCAATTACCACCTCATCAGTCTACTCTCAATCATCAGCAAAGTGATGGAAGGTGTCGTCGACAGTGCTATTAACGGGCACTTACTCACCAATAACCTGCTCATGGATGCTCAGTTTGGGTTCCGCCAAGACCGCTTGGCTCCCGACCTCATTACAGCCTTGGTCCAAACATGGACAAAAGAGCTGAATTCCAGAGGTGAGGTGAGAGTGACTGCCCTTGACATCAAGGCAGCATTTGACCGAGTGTGGCATCAAGGAGCCCTAGTAAAACTGAAATCAATGGGAATCGGGGGAAACTCTCCACTGGCTGGAGTCATACCTAGCACAAAGTAAGATTGTTGTGGTTGTTGGAGGCCAACCATGTCAGCCCCAGGACATCGTTGCAGGAGTTCTTCAGGACAAGGGCAACACGGTGGCATAGTGGTTAGCACTGGTGCCTCACAGCGCCAGGGACCCGGGTTCGAATCTGGTCCCGGGTGACTGTCTGTGTGGAGTTTGCACATTCTCCCCGTGTCTGCGTGGGTTTCCTCCGGGTGCTCCGGTTTCCTCCCACAGTCCAAAAATGTGCGGGTGAGGTTGATTTGGCTATGATAAATTGACCCTTAGTGTTAGGGGGGGATTAAATATGCGGGGTTACGGGGATATGTTAGGGGGAATTAAATACGTGGGGTTACGGGGATAGGGTGGGATAGGTGCAGGCCGAGATGGCCTCTATCTGTACTGTGGGGATTCTGTGTGAGGAAAGCAGGGACAGGGTACTGGATTTGGATGATCAGCCATGATCGTATTGAATGGTGGAGCAGGCTCGACGGGCCGAATGGCCTACTCCTGCTCCTAGTTTCTATGTTTCTATGACAGTGTCCTAGGCCCAACCATCTTCAGTTGCTTCATCAATGACCTTCCCTTCATCATAAGGTCAGAAGTGGGGATGTTTGCTGATGATTGCACAGTGTTCAGTTCCATTCACAACTCCTCTGATAATGAAGCAGTCCGTGCCCGCGTGCAGCAAGACCGGGACAACATTCAGGCTTGGGCTGATAAGTGGCAGGTAACATTCATGTCACAGATGTGCCAGGCAATGACCATCTCCAACAAGAAAGAGTGTAGACACCTCCCATGACATTCAACAGCATTACCATTGCCAAATCCCCCACCATCAACATCCTGGGGGTCACCATTGACCAGAAACTTAACTGGACCAGCCACATAAATACTGTGGCTGCAAGAGCTGGTTAGAGACTGGGTATTCTGTGGCAACTGACTCAACTTCTGACTCCCCAAAGCCTTTCCACCATCTACAAGGCATAAGTCAGGAGTGTGATGGAATACTCTCCACTTGCCTGGATGAGTGCAGCTCCAACAACACTCAAGGAGCTCGACACCATCCAGGACTTAATTGGCACCCCATCCACCACCTTAAACATTCATTCCTTCCACCATCGGCGTACCGTGGCTGCAGTCTGCACCATCTACAAGATGCACTGCAACAACTCACCAAGGTTTCTTCGACAGCACCTCCCAAACCTGTGACCTCTACTACCTAGAAGGACAAGGGCAGCAGGCACATGGGAACACCACCATCTCCAAGTGCCCTCCAAGTCACACGCCATCCTGACTTGGAAATATATCGCCATTCCTTCATTGTCGCTGTGACAAAATCCTGGATCTACCCCCCTAACAGCACTGTGGGAGTACCTTCACCACACAGACTGCAGCGGTTCAAGAAGGCAGCTGACCACCACCTTCTCAAGGGCAATTAGGGATGGGCAATAAATGCTGGCCTTGCCAGCGATGTCCACATCCCATGAATGAATTAAAAAAAAATCTGAGAGCAGTTACTGAGCCGCAGCAACAGTGATTAATCTGTGGTACTTCAGTGATCTTGTAATTTCAACTATGTGCATTAATTGCATTCCTTCACGACATCAGGCAATTTAACTTCTCCAAGCACATTTCTAATTTTTGCTTTTAATCATTAATTTTACGAGTTAATCAGTTCCCCCTTCTCTTTTCTCTCCTTCTCATTTGAAGATGCCAGCTTTTCCTGGGATTCATTTCCACAGCAGCCTAACTGGCCATTCTCCATGTGGAAGCCTAGAAGCAGGCTATTCAACTGTGGAGGCATCGTAGCTGAGCCACAAACATGCACTTTCCAGGAGCGATCACTGGATAATGATCAAGAGTGAGACCTCTAACTGACTTTTACCCTACCTAGCCCAATGGGGCTGTGGCCAATTGCAGCACCTCAATTGCTCTGGTTGAAATTAACTAACAGACCAGGAATCAAAACTGGGATCTTCTGGTTTGCTTGGCTTAGTGGTATGTGGTGCTTTTACCCAGATTACTGGAGGAACAATGATGCTTTTTAAAAAATGTATTGTCCTCTAGCCACTCCACGTTAGTATAAAATTACATCAAACACAACCATTAGTTTAAGTTTGAATAAATTTGGCTGCAGCATCTGATTCAGGGCACTTACATTCGACTCAGTCTCTGATTACTCTATAGCGGGCCTCATTTAGTTATATTCATATAGGAAATAATTGTGCATGAATGATGTCCTTTTGGGGGAAAAATTCAGTTGGTTGCGCCTCCCGTTAGCGCCTTAAGAGGGCGCTAATGGGGCGCAAAGCAACTAGCGCCCGGGCGTAGCAATGTTTGCACCGCTCACGAAATTAACTAGACATTTTGCGGTGGCGCTAAACACTACCGCCACGATCTCCTGCGCCGGTAGATCGTGACATCAGTCAAGTGCGCAATGCCCCGGTATCGCCCCGGAGCGGATATTGAGTGGCGCCCCCTGCCTTACCGCCTGCCACTAGCAACGACAGGTTGAGGGGAGCGTTTTGCAGTCAGGAAGGGACTGGGGGAGCGCTATTTAAAGGCGACCGCTTCCTGCCTTTCATTTTTGGTGACATTTTTGAACCACGCATTCTGAGAGAGAGAGAGAGAGACTTCTGGAGAGATTCAACGCTGTGTGAAGGAGTTTTGGGTACTGAGCAGCACTTTGCAGGTTCATTTTGATTTGCCCTTCCTTGTATCGATTTAGAAGAGATTGTGGGGGCTGCACTCTGAGCTCTTTCCCTGGGCCTCTCCATTGTTCTTTCCAGCAGATTTGATGTGCAGGTCTCTCCAGGCCGAGATTCAAGGCTGCAATGAGCAGGATGTGGATGGAAAGCAAGATCAACCCTCCCCTTTAAGAACTGGCCCGTGCCATTGTGTGTGTGTTCCATTGCTGACTGACATCACATGAGCTTCGCCAGCGCTCTGAGGTAGCGCCTCGCTCCCAGGCCTTTGCGCCTTAAGACAGGTGTGTAGCGCCTGATTTAGCGCGCCAATCACCTCCAGGGGTAATAAAAGTCAAGTTTGCAGTCGGAGGCGATAATTAACGCCAGGCGCTAATCTTTGCACCCGGCCGATAATTGCGCCCCAAATGGGGCGATACTGAATTTCTCCCCCAATTTGTATTTGACTTACTTTCAGTTCACTGATCTTGTTTTTTTAACTGGTGTCCTACTTTAATTATTCTCACTCAGGAGTTCAAAACTGTGGAACTTTTGGCGTGGTTCATATGAGCTTGGCTCAGTAGCAGCACTCTCATTTCTGAGTTAGCAGGTAGTGAGTTCAAGCACCACTTCCGAACCTAAGCATATGATCTAGGCTGACTCTTCAGTGCAGTACTGAGGGAATGTTGCATTGTCATAGGTGCTATCTTTCAGATGAGATGTTAAACCGAGACCCTATTTGGGTAGATGGAAAAGCACTCAAGGTGCCTTTTTGGACAACAGCAGGAAGTTCTAGCATTGCCTTGGCTAACATTGACTTTGACGTGGCAAGGCAAGCTGATAAGCTGGTTAAAAAAGCATATGGGTTACTTGGGTTTATAAATAGAGGCAGAATATAAAAGCATGCTAGAACTTTAAAAATCACTGGTTAGGCCTCAGATGGAGTATTGTGGAAAATTCTGGGCACCACATTTCAGGAAAGATGTAAAAGCCTTGGAAAGGATACAGAGGAGGTTTACCAGGATGTTACCAGGGATGAGGGACTTCAGTTATGAGGAGATGTTGGAAAAGTTAGAACTGTTCTCCTTGGAAGGTTAAGAGGTGATCTAATAGAGGTTTTCAAGATGATGAAAGGTTATTATAGAGTACATAGATACATAGATACATAGAAGATAGGAGCAGGAGTAGGCCATCCGGCCCTTCGAGCCTGCTCCGCCATTTAATGAGATCATGGCTGATCCTCCAATTCAGTATCCCGTCCCCGCCTTCTCTCCGTAACCCTTAACCCCTTTTGCCTGTAGAAATACATCTAATTCCCTCTTAAATATATTTAATGAGCTGGCGCACACTGCCCTCTGTGGCAATGAGTTCCACAGGTTCACCACCCTCTGAGTGAAGAAATTCCCCCTCATTTCTGTCCTAAATGGTTTAGCCCTTATCCTTAAATTATGTCCTCTAGTTCTGTTCTCACCCGCCAAGGGAAACATTCCTTCTGCATCTAGTCTGTCTAGACCTGTCAGAATTTTATACACTTCTATGAGGTCCCCTCTCAATCTTCTAAACTCCAGTGTGTACATCCCTAAACTACATAGTCTCTCCTCATAGGTCAATCCCGCCATTCCTGGTATCAGCCTGGTGAATCGCCGCTGCACCCCCTCCATGGCAAGAACATCTTTCCTCAGATGAGGCGACCAAAACTGTACACAGTACTCGAGGTGTGGTCTCACCAGTGCCCTGTACAGCTGCAGCAAGGTATCCCTGTTCCTGTATTCCAACCCTTTTGCTATGAAGGCCAGCATACCATTTGCCTTCTTGATCGCCTGTTGCACCTGCATGCTCGCCTTCAGTGACTGGTGTACAAGAACACCCAGGTCTCTCTGTACTTCCCCCTCTCCCAATTTATTGCCATTTAAATAATAATTTGCCCTCCCGTTCCTGCACCCAAGGTGGATAACTTCGCACTTGTCCACATTATAGTGCATCTGCCATTTATCCGCCCAATCACCCAGTCTGTCCAAATCGCTCTGGAGCTTCCTGGTCTCCTCCTCTGAGCCCACCCCCCCTCCTAGTTTAGTGTCGTCTGCAAATTTGGAAATGCTGCATCCGACTCCCTGATCCAGGTCATTAATGTAAATTGTGAACAGCTGGGGACCCAGGACAGATCCCTGTGGTACCCCACTTGTTACTGCCTGCCATTCAGAAAATGAGCCGTTTATTCCAACTCTCTGTTTTCTATCTGACAGCCAGTTCTCTATCCACGTCAATACTTTCCCCTTTATCCCATGAGCTTCAATTTTCCCTGCTAATCTTTTATGTGGGACCTTATCGAAGGCCTTTTGGAAGTCCAGGTACACCACATCTACTGGCTCTCCCCCATCTATTTTACCAGTTACTCCCTCAAAAAATTCCAATAGATTAGTCAAGCACGATTTACCCTTTGTAAATCCATGTTGACTCTGTCCTATCCTGTCCCCATTTGCTAAGTGCTCCGCTATTTCATCCTTAATGATGGACTCCAGCATTTTGCCCACAACTGATGTAAGGCTTACAGTAGAGAGAGAAAAACTATTCCTTCTGGCGGGTGGGACAATAGCCAGAGGTCATAGATTTAAAATCATTTGCAAAAGATCTAGAGGGGAGATGAGGAGAATTTTTTTCACTCAGAGAGTTGTCAGGATCTGGAACGCTCTACTTGTAAAGATGGTGGAAGTTGATTCCATAAATAATTTTAAAGTGAGTTGGACAGGTACTTGAGGATGAGGAAGTTACAGAGTTACGGACAAAAAGTGGGAATGTGGGACTAAGCACGGCTGCTCTTTCAAAGACCCTGCACAGGCACAATGGGCTGAATGGCCTCCTTCTGTGCTATAAGTTTCTATGATATGGAGATGCCGGTGTTGGACTGGGGTGGACAAATGTGAGAAGTTGCACAACACCAGGTTATAGTCCAACAGCTTTATTTGAAATCACAAGCTTTCGGAGCGGCTGCTCCTTCGTCAGGTGAAGCCTTCTTCACCTGACCAAGGAGCAGCGCTCCGAAAGCTTGTGATTTCAAATAAAACTGTTTGGACTATAACCTGGTGTTGTGCGACTTCTCACATAAGTTTCTATGATTCTATGGCGTAGAAATTCCTTACCGTAACGCCACCCGTTAGTGCTGGAATTATGGCGAAAAATGGTGGCCGCCACTCTAGCATCCTTCTCTGGCAGGGGACTCGGGCATCAGCTAATTTGGTGAGGGCCTTAGAGCTGCCGATAGCAGCACTGGCCCTGGAAATGTAAATAGAGAGGGTGACATCAGTCGGCGTGCAACACCGACTTAACGTCACCTCAGCGAACTTCAACCTTCGCACTGAGTTCAGCGCTGGGTCTTCAGCGTTCAGCAGACTGATAGAGATGCTGTCAGCACCTCTTAAAGTGACACACACATCTTTCAGGTAAGTTTGCATTTAAGCTTTTGGACTGGATTTTTTTTTATTTTATTGAAGTAGTGGCTTGGTGCAAGAGATGTTAAAAGTTTTTTTAATTGTGCAGGGAGTGCAAGGAGTGCTACTGGACACTTGCAAGGCCTCGGATGGTCAAGGAAGGCCTGTGAGAAGACAGAAAATACTGGAAATACTCAACAGTTCAGGCAGCATCCATGGAGAGAGAAACAGAGTTCACATCTCGGGTCAAGATACTGTCTGACCTGCTGAGTATTTCCAGCATTTTCTGCTTTTATTTCAGATTTCCAGCATCCACGATGCGCTAGCTTCCCACGCCCGATGAAAGTAATGCAGGCAGCACGTGACATTCATGCTGCCTGCTAATTGACATGATTGATGCGCTCAGTCCAGCACTGAACGTGCTGCTGGTTGACTGAGCGCTCAGCAAGGCCCAAGTTAGTGGGATGTGATCTTTATTTAAAGCTAGCCTGCAGTTTGAAATGCTGCCTGCACTTCTTAAGGGGAAGGTGCTTTCTGAAATAAGCACCTCATTGTAACTGTTGTTAAGGAAACTGTAAGGTAGACATGGCTCAACAGGGCAGAGAAAGGGCACCTAGGTTCTCATACGGAGCACTGGCGGCCTTAGTGCAGGGGGCCGAAAGGAGGAGACTGGTCCTCCAACCACAGGGGGCCAGGAGGCCCTCCATACTGACTGTAAGAAGGCAGTGGGAGCAGTTTGCTGAAGCGATCAGTGCCATCAGTCTTTCCCCCAGGAACTGGATACAGTGGTGAAAGAAGTTTAATGACCTCACATGAGAGTCAAGGTCAGTGAATGCATGTTCAAATACCTGCAAGAGAAAGGGAAGTGTGTCAGTGAGTGTGGTGCAATGTGTTTGGGTGATGTAGCTGTCATGCACCACTAGCCTCCCACATTGCTCAATGCACCACACATTACTCACCTACCAACAATCTCTAGCACTCACGACTCATACCTCACAATCATAGCTTCAGCTCACCATCACATACTTACCACTGTTGCAAGCCTCACACCCACATCTCACAGCTTGCACACACTGCAGCTATTCAACCATGACAGCTACATCACCCAAACACATTGCACCACACTCACTGACACACTTTCCTTTCTCTTGCAGGCCAAGGTGGCGCATAATTGGTGCAAGCAGCAGCTAACAGGTGGGGGACAGGCACTTCTACATAGCCTGACCCAGCTGACCCTGATGCTGCTAGACATCATTGGAGGGGCCGTCACTGAGGCCGTGGTGATCGGCGAGGCTGAAAGCATTGATGATGATGGTATGCTCATACCTAATCCTCCTTCTCACAGCCCACTTCCCCCTCATCCCACAATCTCTTCTCACTCACAAGCTGCTGATGATGTAAGCATTGCTTTTCCCCCCTCCCCTCACCACAACCCTAACCTTGTGCCTTTCCTATTTCAGATACCCAAGAACTCCAAGCTTCACAGACAGTGCAAGACAAAGAAGAGGAGAGTGATGGAGAAGAAGAGACACCGTCACTTGATCTGACACGCACAGGCGCCAGCTCAGACCCGGGCACTGCACGTACTTTAGAGGTTAGTATAGAGGCGGGATCTGCACGTGGTGAGTCACTGGGCACAAGTGGCCTGCAGCCAGACCAGGGGGAAAGGGTAGCGCAGGTGTCAGCTCCCCGGAGGGTGACGTTGGACACGGGTCCTGCTGCAGAGCACTCAGATGAGGACTTCGATCGGGCAGCCTTCAGAAGAAGGGTGATGGGTATGCACACAGAGATGCTTGGTGCATTAGCAGACCTGCCAGAATGTCTGTTGTCACTGTCAAGGCTCCAACCTTGCACAGGGCTTTGTGCCGAGCTGGGATGATTTCCAGGATTTCCAGGATGTAAGTGATGGCAACTCCATTAGAGCACTTGTGGACCCAACCATGATGCAGGATCTGATGGGCGATGTCTCAGCTTCTATTGTAGCACAAGCGGAAGCGACTCAATATCTGAATGCTGCAGTGGAAGCTCAGATGCTCGCATGCAGGCTCAACTTGCTGCCATTGTAGCTGCGTTTACCAGTGTTTAAAAGGGCTTGTAAGGTGTCACAGCAGTCTAGTAACCTCCAACAGATTACTAGGATTGCTGAGGCGCCGCCCCGGGGGAGTGCCAGTGGCTCCATGGAGCACGAACCTGCTGCCTCTCTCAGGATGACAGCTTTCGTACTTCCACCACTGCCACTCCACCAGTGCCCTTGCTGCTGCCTGTCAGCCAGCCAGCCCAGGCTGCTGCCACCGATGCCGAGGTGGTGCAGTCTACAGCTGGGCCTTCTAGGCCAGATGTAGAATTCGCAAAATTATCGCGATTTTATAATAATAAGAAGGAGACATAAAGTTTCGTATAAACAGCTTTATTTCAGCAAAATGCTGTCATGTTTCAAAAGGGACACAAGCAGCCTGTAAAATGGCCGCCACGCCTCGTGGCAGAAGGTTCTAGACTTTCAGTAGGCAGACAAGATGGCGTTTCAATAAACATTTCAGCAAGATCGGACAGGACTCAGCACATTTGAGATAATGACAAGACGCGATGGGTTTGCATTTTAAACATAAATACTGGAATCGGTCTTCCAGGTACAAACGAAGGCTATTGTACTGGGCGATCAAGGACCCATCCAAAGACATTGATATGCAAAATCCCCACGGCTCTACGATGAGAGAGCCGTTCGCGGATACTCACAGCAAGCATTTGGAAGCCCCCAAAACCCCTCCAGGGAGACTACTAGCCGGTTCCACAATGGGAGAAATATTAACGGGTACTCAGACAGTTACAAGTATCACCGAAACCCATTAACGACAAGTACCACCCCATACAAGAAGTTTGAGCGCCAATACATGACAAAGATGAACATTTAGATTGGGCGGGAGATAAGGAATTACAGTACTATAAACTGTAGTGTCCAGTGTTAGAACCGTAAGGGCGAGTGGGTCGAACCACTCACAGGTGCTTATTGCAACAAGGCTGGCCGGAGACCAGAGCAAGCAATAGTATTAGGCAACGAAGGCCTAAACCCCGCACAAGCACCTACGAACCGTAACCCCTTACACAGAGCTGCTCAAGGTCATCCTGCAAGGCCATCTGCAGTCTCGGCTACTGAGGAATCAGCAGCCTTCCACCAGCCACTGGGGTAGCACTGCATAGGAGCACTAGGATATGCAAGGCACACGAAAGACAGGCACTAAGGGAATTCACAAGTGTGATTAGTTGACTTTGTTGTATTAGGGAAAAAAGTGTTAACATGGATGGAAGTGATGGCACTGCTTCAGGTTCTCATTTAAAATTATTCAAATGGGTATAAAGCATGATGAGGAACACATAAAGCTGATCACATTCACCTGCTATAAATGGCTCATATCCAACTACTTAGATGTTTAGCAGTGAATTGTCTGACATGCCTCATGTGGCATCCAGCCAACCTTTGATCCTGATTTTAGAAGTTTGATGCTAATGTTACAATTATTATCTCAAATCGTGAGCTACTTTGAAGGATGCACCACTGCTTGTAAATTCAAAAGCAGTGGAAAAATTCCCAGATTTTTTGAAATATAAAACAGAAAATGCTGAAAATAGACAGTAGGTCCATCAGCATCTGTGAAGAGAAAAGACAGATTAACAAACTCGATTGTGATGAAGGGTCTCCATTTAAAACATTAACCTGTCTTCTCCCTTTTCAAATGCTAACAGAACTATCGTACATTTCTGATATTTTCTGTTTTTATTTCAGATTTTTAGAAAGAAAGTATCGATTCGTTTGCTTGGCAGAGCTTGACAGAATTTTTTGTGAGGAAGAGGAGGTATTGTATATAAGGGAAGAACTAATTGTTCATGAAATGACTGATTACTGCTTTCAAGACGAGTCATGTTTTTGTCCCATGTCCAAGAAATCATCTGTAATTACAATTACTACTTCTCTTATGGCAGATTGAAAATTTATTCTGCACATCAAAAAGGATATTTTAAAAAGCATGTTGTTTGGTCTCGACATGTTGGTATTTTCCGTGATATTTATTGGCCCAGAAATTGATCTCGCTCTGTTCCCGCGGGGGTAAGCCTTCCCCGCGATGTCTCACCTCGCTTATGCTTTTTCTGATCCAGCTCGCACGAACTTGATGTTCCAGACATCAGCTGTGCTGGGCTTGCGTATCCCAGCGGCGCAGTTAATTCGTGCGAGCTGTGGGATCACGTGACTCAGTTAGAGCCAATGGCAGCACACCATCTTCCATTCATAAGTCTCACAGCATGGCTGTGAGACTTATGAATCTTACACCCCCCCAAAATAACAGCTAAACCTCAATTAAATTTAAAAAAAAACCCATCACATTAATAAAATAAGTATAGTTAATTAAATTAACCATTTTAAATAAAAAATTAAATTTTTGAAAAAATTTAAAATCTTTTAAAAAGTTATAAAAATAAACTTACCTGTCTTTAAAGTCTATAAAAAAGATATACCTGTAAAAAAAAATTCAAAAAAATACTTAATTCACTACTTACCTTCTTAAAAGCGGGTCTTACTCCTCCTTTTTACATTTCCAAAATCTTCCCTACTTACCTGCGCGTCCAAAGCATGAAGTGCACAGCGTGCGCGCAGCCTGTAGCGCGCACGCGATGCACTCAGGCCCCGCCCCCTTTTCAGAAGAGCAATTGCCGGTTTTCAGCGCATGCGCAGGGCATGCAGAAAACCGGCAATTGGAGTGGGAATACGCGAGAGTACGCAGTGCGTACTCTCGCGTCCCGGGATCAATTTTCGGCCCATTATATTTGTAGAAAGTAATTTGATAGAAAATAAAATGGGCCTGTATTTGTGGTCGGAGGCTTCCCGCGGGCGGATGCCTCCGAACGGCAAAAAATCTACAAACCTACCTGATGATCTTGGAGCCACAGAGCCTCAATGCGTAGACATGCACAGAGGCCCACGTACCCCAGGGGCGCAGGCGGTTCGCAAGCGCCCCTGGGATCACGTGGGCCAGCCCAACCAATGAAAAATGGGGATCATATTAAAAAACACATTAAGATAACAAATAAATGCAAAAAAATTACATATTTAAAATTAATTAGAATACAATTTAATTAAACATTTAAAACATTTTAAAAAATTTTTTTGAAAAATAAATGTAAACATTTTAAAGGGGCTAAAAATAACCTGAACTTATTTTACAGTTTTTTTTTTAGGTTTAAGTAATTGAAAAAAAATTATTTTTATGTTCATTTAAACTCTTACGCTGGTAAAACCAGGCCTTAGGGCAAAATACGGGCCAATATATTTCTCAGCAGCTGAAATATTCTCCATTCCTCAAGAAGTGAATTAATTGAGGTTCTATCTGTCTCTCACCCCACTCAATACTTTTTCTTAATACCTAACCTGAATTTTTGGGGGGGACTGTGTGGTGCGGGTTAGGTTGATTTGGCTATGATAAATTGACCCTTAGTGTTAGGGGGGGATTAAATATGTGGGGTTACGGGGATAGGGTGGGATATGTGTCGGTGCAGGCTCGATGGGGATTCTGTGTGAGAAAGCAGGGACAGGGTACTGGATTTGGATGATCAGCCATGATCGTATTGAATGGTGGAGCAGGCTCGACGGGCCGAATGGCCTACTCCTGCTCCTAGTTTCTATGTTTCTATGTTTCTATGTTATACATTAGCCTTTCACCCCTGGGACTTGGTAGAAATTCAGCCTAGACTGATGGCTATAAGCTTCCTATGTGAAATAACATAGGAACAGGAGTAGACCATTCAGCCCCTCGAGCCTGTTCCACCATTCAATTAGATCATGGCTGATCTGTACCATAACTCCAGCGACCCGCCTTGTTTCTGTAACCCTTAATACCCTTGCCTAACAAAAATCAATCAATCTCATTTTTGAAGTTTTCAATTGACCGAGCCTCAACAGCTTTTTGGGAGAGAGAGGTTCAGATTTCCGCTGCTCTTTGTGTGAAGATGTGCTTTCTGACACCACCCCTGAAAGGCCTAGCTCTAATTTTAAGGTTAGAAAGAAAATAAGAAGGACTTGTCTTTATATAGTGCCTTTCATGACCGTAGGACGTCCCAAAGTGCTTTACAGCTAATTAAGTACATTTGAAGTGTAGTCACTATTGTAATGTAAGAAACACGGTAGTCAATTTCCAAAGATGGTCAGGACTGAGAACTAAATATAGCAGGTTATAAGGTCTACAGGAAAGACAGGGAAATGGTCAAGGGGAGGAGTAGCCTCAGTGATTAAGGATGAAATCACTTCAATGATAAAGAGGATATAACGAGAGGTAAGCAGGCAGTGGAGACTTTATGGGTAGAATTAAGAAATAGGAAAGGATTTAAGACTGTAGTGGGCATTGTGTATAGGCCCCCTGGTAGAGCTGTGAAGTGCTAGATTGTATAAATGCAGAGATTAGACAAGCGTGTAGTAAAGGCAGAGTGGTTTTAATGGGGACTTTTAACTTTCATATAGATTGAGATAAGCAGACTAGCACCCCAGAAAAGTAGTGAATTTCTTGAATGTATCCGGGATAGTTTTCTACAACAATATGTCCTAGAACCAACAAGGGGGCAAGCTATATTAGATTTAGTAATGAATAATGAGCCAGATTTAGTTAACAGTCTAACAATGAGTGAACATTTATCTAATAGCGATCATAACATGATCGAGTTCAATGTACTGTTTGAAAGGGAGAAACACGAAACAGCTACTAAGATTCTAGATTTAGGTAAGGCCGACTTCAAAGGGATGAGGCAGAGACTGTCCACAGGAAACTGGGCAAATTTTTTAATGGGAAAAAGGACAGAGGATCAGTGGGAGATGTTCAAAAAATAATTTAATGTGATACAGAACCAGTTTATACCCCTGAGGGGCAAGAGCTCTACTTGCCAAAAAACACAGCCATGAACGACTAAAGAGGTGAGGGACAGCATAAAACTAAAAGAAAAAGCTTACAAAAATGCAAAAAATAGCACAGATCCTGGCGAATGGGAAAGATACAAAGAACAGCAAAGGGCGACAAAACAGATAGTCAGAGCTCCAAAAAGGGAGTATGAAAAGAAACTTACAAGGGATATCAAAATCAACACACAATTTTTTTACAATTATATTAGGAATCAGAGGGTGGTCAGGAGCGATATTGGCTGCTTGAAAACTGACATCGATGATATTGTCAAGGATAATAAGGAAATGATGGACATGTTGAACACTTTGCATCAGTACTTACAGCAGAGGAAGAGTATAGCATACCAGAAATCCCAAGGAAACTAATATTGAATCAGGGACGGGGACTCAATAAAATTAACATAAGTAAAATAACAATAATGAAGAAAATAATGGCACTAAAGAGTGACAAATCCCCAGGACATTGCAGATGCCCCAACTATAATCTTCCAAAGTTCTCTAGATTCAGGAACCGTCCCTTTAGATTGGAAAATTGTGCATGTCACTCCGCTATTTAACAATGGTGAGAGGGGGAAACCAGGAACTATAGACGAGTTAGCCTAACATCTGTTGTCGGGGAATTACTAGAGTCTATAATTAACGATATGGTGACTGAACACCTTGAAAATTTTGAGCTGATCAGAGAGAGCCAGCGTGGATTTGTGAAAGGTAGGTCATGCCTGGCAAGGCTGATTTAATTTTTTGAGGTGACTAAAGTAGTGGACAGGGGAATGTCTATGGATGTTATTTATATGGACTTCCAGTAGACATTTGATAAAGTCCCTCATAAGAGACTGTTAACTAAGGTTGAAGCCCATGGAATTGAAGGCAAATTATTGACCTGGTTAGGAAATTGGCTGAGCGGCAGGAGACAGGCAGTAGGGATAATGGGTAGGTACTCTAATTGGCAGGACATAACTAGCAGTGTCCCACAGGGATCTGTGTTGGGGCCTCAACTATTCACTGTATTTAATAATGACTTAGATGATAGCATAGAAAGCCACATATCCAAATTTGCCAATGACACAGAGATAGGAGCCATTGTAGGCAGTGTAGATGAAAGCATAACATTACAAAGCGATATTGACAGATTAAGTGAATGGACAAAACTGTGGCAAATGGATTTCAATGTAGGCAAATGTGAGGTCATCCACTTTGGACCTGAAAAAGGATAGAACAGGGTACTTTCTAAATGGTGAAAAGCTAAAAACAGTGGAGGTCCAAAGAGACTTGGGGGTCCAGGTACATAGATCATTAAAATGTCATGAACAGGTACAGAAAATAATCAAAAAGGCTAATGGAATGCTGGCCTTTATATCTCGAGGACTAGAATACAAGGGGGTAGAAGTTATGCTGCAGCTGTACAAAACCCTGGTTAGACCACCCCTGGAGTACTGTGAGCAGTTCTGGGCACTGCACCTTAGGAAGGATATATTGGCCTTGGAGGGAGTGCAGTGTAGGTTTACCAGAATGACACCCGGGCTCCAAGGGTTAAATTATGAGGAGAGATTACACAAACTAGGGTTGTATTCCCTAGAATGTAGAAGGTTAAGGGGTGATTTGATCGAAGTTTTCAAGACATTAAGGGGAGTAGATAGGGTAGATAGAGAGAAACTATTTCCGCTGGGGACATAGTCTAGAAATTAGAGCCAGACCTTTCAGGAGTGAAATTAGGAAACACTTCGACACACAAAGGGTGGTAGAAGTTTGGAACTCTCTTCCAAAAATGGCAATTAATGTTAGATCAATTGTTAATTTAAAATCTGAGATTAATAGATTTTTGTTAACCAAGGTATTATGGGATATGGGCCAAAGGTGGGTAAATGGAGTTAGGTCACAGATCAGCCATGATCTCATTGAATGGCGGAACAGGCTCGTGGGGCTAAATGGCCTACTCCTGTTCCTATGTTCCTATTCGTAATTTGTGCACAGCAAGCTCCCACAAACAGCAATGTGATAATCAGTTTCTTTGTGATGTTGATTGAAGGATAAATATTGGCCAGGACACTGGGGATAACTCTCCTGCTCTTCTTCGAAATAGTGTCATGGGGTCTTCTACGTCCACCTGAGAAGGCAGGTTGAGCCTGGTCTTAATGTCTCATCCGAAAGACGGCACCTCCAACAGTGCAGTACTGCACTGGAGGCCACGATTTTACCATCGGCGGCGGGTTGGAGTCGGGTTGGCTTGTCGGCGGGGTCCAGTCCCGCTGCCGGTTTCAGCCGCTCTGAATGAACTATTTTCCCTTAACTAGGCTTATTAAGCCCATTGTGTGCGCTACCCGGCCCAGTCAGTGGGTTCGGGTCTGCTGCTCACCTCTGCTGAAGTCTTCCATTCAGCTGCATTTAAGGGGCCCGTGCAGCCTTGTGGTTTTTCTTTCATATTTTGATGCTTCTCAGTGTGGCAGATAGCGAAATGACTGCTTCAAGAGCAAAGGCCTCTCCAAGATTCGATGATGACTCCCTCCATGCTCTTGTGGAGGGAGTGAGAGGGCGCCAAGAGGTACTGTTCCCCTCAAATGGACGGAGGAAGCCTCCTCAGCAAACCAAGGCAGACTGGCTGCAAATTGCTGGGGAGGTTAACGCCAGGTCTTTGTGTGGTCGCACCTGGGTTCAGTGCCGCAAAAGGTTCAATGATCTGCTACGCTCAGCAAAAGTGAGTATAAAATCGCACTTACCTTCAATCTGCTCCCCATCTCCTCTCATCACCAGCACTCTGCATTGTCAACCTACTCCTGCACATCCCTTGCACCCTTAACCATCCCTCTCGATGTACAGAATCACTTCACCATTCTACTATGCACCCCTCACACTCGCTCTCACTGTTATGCAATGACAACAACTAACAACGCACAGGGAGGGCCCTTGATATTGGCACCTCACTCCATCTTTGTCTCCCTCTAAGCACCTATGCTATGGATTCTCTACACTCACTCCAACATTCTCACTCAAACTCCACTTGTGTCCCTCATTGCAGGAAAAGAGAGCCCACAGTAAGAGGGAGAGGGGCAGGACAGGAGGAGGGCCACCTTCCATGGGGTACTTGACCACTGCTGAGGAGGCTGCTCTCGACATCGTCGGAGGTGCTGAGGAGCTGGAAGTGGGGGACGGAGAGGCGTGCGCAATAGAGCAAGCTGGTGACAGAATAGATTTGCAACCATCTCATTTAGTTTGCATGAGTGACTGGTATGGCATCTGATGTTCATACAGATTGAGTTCTGATCATCTGCACAATTGGATGTGTCTGCTACGTTAATATCACATGTCTAACTCATGCCTTTACTCCCCCACAGGACCATTGAGAGCCCCCCTCCCCACTGTCCAGGAGGAAGAGCCGGAAGACTCCTCAGAAGAAGCTGCAACCTCTGAGGGTGCAGTGTCAGCAGAATTGAGCGCACCCAGCACCAGCGCAGAGACGTGCACCTCGGTGGGTCATTCGCGAGATAGAGTAGTGTTGTCACCTGGTGTATCACAGCTCACAAGTGAGCATCAGCAGATGGTGGAGACAGGGACAGCAGTGGAGAGTCCTCGTCAGAGGCCGCAGGACGCTCCTAGCTCAGCTCAGCTGCATGTGGATGCTGTGCCTCTGGGGCCATCCAGAAAGAGCCCCAGATTCCTCACCCAACTGAGATGGCCGTCTCAGCCCCTGCACAGCCGCAGGAGGAGCAGACTGTTTCTGAGCCCTCCCAGGCTCCCAAACCCAGAGGACACCCGCCACAGGTGTCGAAGCAGGAGCAGCATGAAAGTGAGCAAGGTGCCTCAACTTCTGCTGAAGCAACAGGGGAAGCACCACGTAGAAGCACGCATAAGAGAAAGTTAACACACAAATAGGCACAAGGGTAGTCACTTGGGTGTTTTGATGTAATACAAAATGAAGATTATCATCGTTATTTCAACTGTAATAAAGAAATGCGATGGCAAAGACGCAAAGAGTTGGCCTATGTGTGCCCAGAAATTAAAGTGTCACAGTGAGGTGTCAGGGCGCCTTTCATCTGTAATGATGGTGGTGAGAGTGATAGGAACCCACAGTTTATTGTACAGATGGTGTATGATGTGTTAAGAAGGTCGGCCAGACACTCATTTCCATGTGGCAGCCACATGTGTTTGCTTTGTAAACTTAAGTGAATCTGGCATGCATTAGTGCATCCCTTGCCTCACGGCCAGCAATGTGCTCGCGTGCTGGTGGAACTGGCACATCCACCACCGCAAGGTCTTCCTCCTCCTCCTCCTCTTCTGAGGAGGCTCTGCATTGAGCCACTTGTTCCTCAGGCTGTGCTAAGCCACGCTGCTGTGCGATGTTGTGCAGTGCACAGCAGACCACAATGATTCTGGAGACCCTGGCTGGTGAGTACTGTAGGGCTCCACCAGATCTGTCGAGGAATCTGAATCGCATTTTGAGCAAGCCAATGGTTTGCTCGATGATGCTTCTGGTAGAAATGTGGCTCACATTGTAGCGTTCCTCAGCTTCGTTTGATGGCCTCCTCATCGGTGTCATTTGCCACTTTTTCAGGGGATAGCCCTTGTCTCCAAGTAGCCATCCGAAAAGTTGGGTTGGCAGATTGAAGAGCTGAGGCACAGTAGACTGCCGCAAGATGAACAAGTCATGGTAACTGCCAGGGAACTTGCCGCAAACATGCATAATGTTCTTCCTGTGGTTACACACCAGCTGGACGTTAAGGGAGTGGAAGCCCTTGCGGTTGACAAGTACAGCTGGGTTGTGGTGGGGTGCCCTAATAGCCACATGTGTGCAGTCTACGACGCCCTGCACCCTCGGCAAGCCTGCCATATTTGCAAAGCCAACCGCACGCACGGTTACACTTGCTTCATCCGTGGAGAAGTGGATGTAATTGTGCAACTTTGCAAAGAGGGCATCGGTAACCTGCGTGATGCAAGTGTGTGCGGCCGACTGGAAGATGCCGCTGATGTCTGCTGATGATCCCTGGAAGGACCCAAAAGCAAAAAAGTTGAGGGCGGTGGTGACTTTGACAGCCACTGGTAAGGGGTGTCCACCCGCTCCTCTGGGCTCCAGGTATTGGTGCAGCATTGTGCAGATGTCAGCGACTACCTCTCGCGAAAGTCTCAGCCTCCTTTGGCACTGCTGCTCAGTCATGTTGAGGAAGCTTATCCTCTGCCTGTAAACCCTGTGTTGGGGGTATCTCCTGCGGCGAGGTGTAGCCCTGCACTGACGCCCTCTGCCCTGTGCAGCATCAGGTGGCTGAGGAGGAGGTTGGCGTTCCTGTTGTTGCTGCTGCTGTTGTGCCTGGTTCTGCTGCTGCCGCGGCTGCTCTTCCTCCGATTCTGAGGACCAGGAGGAGAGGGTATAAATGGTTCCCAATCTGTTGGTATATATCTCAGTTGAGGAATAGATGTTATAAGTGCTCAATCAATGTGGCCAGAGGGTATTCCAAGGAGGTCACAGTGCATATGGATCTCAGCTTATACACTTACAAGCTCAATAGACCTGCAAAATGTGTTCCAAAACCTCAAAACACAAAGTTCTGTCATCTGAAAGTCAGCCATGTTACACGTCCGCTTTTATGCTGCAGGAGCAGCTGTCAAGAATTCAGGTAGTTGCTGAACCCGGCACAATCAGCTGGCGTGTTTGGCGCACGACGGGCAACACGCTGACAATGTCGTAAAATGGGAGGAGCCTGGTAAAATGGGATTATGTAGGTAGTTAACAAGCTGTTAACTGCCTTAAGTGCCTCTCCCGCCGCTTGGTGTCGGGTCTGATCGGGACTCGCAGACCCGACACTTTGCAAAGTTGTGTGGAGGCGGGATGGCGGAGGGTTCGCAACCCGCCGTCAATCATTTAGATTTTCACTCCTGATCTGCCTCCAAACCCGCTCTCTGAGCGCCGGCAAAATCGCGGCCGGAGTGTCAGCCGAGGTTTTTGTGCTCAAGTCTCTGGAGTGGGACTTGAACCCACAACCTTCTAATTCACTGAGCCATCGCTGACACAAAGGTCATGTCCCCTTGTTCTGGACTCTCTCACCGGAGGAAATAAAGTTGGGCAGTCTCAATGCATTTCCTAGTATGCATGTGTTTACAGCACAAAAGTGACCCTCTCTCATTCAGCAAGGCCAGAGGTTGGTTGGTATGCCAGATGGAAATAAAAATGTCACACTGGTCCAGTAGAGAGTGCATTTCTAAGGTTGGAGCTAAGATATATTGTTGGGACATACTGGACTGAGCTTTATATTTACCCATGCTACATCTAACCTGAGAGTGCGTGGTGCTGACATTGGGTGCTTGAAAGTGTCCAATTCATTCTCCAGCACTCATCCTTCACCTTGAAGAGCACAAAAAGGCAAATAAAATCTTGAAAAGGAAAATAAGAGACTTCTTTTGACAGCACCTTCAGTTTAGAAAATGGGTTGTTCACTTCCAAGACTTTCATGATTGTGAAAATGTTAATTTAGCTTACATCCTGTGGGAAGCACTCTGCTACTTTGCAATGCTGTTTTTAATGGCATGAAATGAGTAGTGATCACACCTGTCCCAACACTGAAGGGTATACTTGAATAATGGATAGTCCTTGACCCTAAACCCATGACCATCCTGATCAGTTGTTGTAATAATAGCAACCACTTTCAGAAACCAAAATGACCTCCCTCTGAACTCAAGAGAGTGTTTGTGCTGAGGCAGAATGTTGTGTATTTGCTGACTGCATGACCTGTTGGTAGTTCTTAATATTTTGGTACTCCTTAATTTGTGTTCTTGTTAACTTATAATAAAACCTATTGAACTGAAGAACAGAAAAGTGACTGCAGTATTGACGTTCCTCTTGCTGACAATTTGAGCAAAAAAATCAATAAGAATGTGAATTGGGAATTTTGATAAAACTATCAAAAGAAATACTTTCACTCTGATTTTTTATGCACTAGTTTGTATAGTAAATGTCAGTTTTCTGGGTCACCTTCATTCTACCAAGATATCTGAATCTAACAAAGACAATTTTTAAAACATAATTTTCCCCTAAAATGATTTCCTCTGTATTTCACTTCATCTTATCTCATTTCATTCGACAGGAACTGAACACTGCACTAATTAAGGAAACTAGGCTGACACTTCAGTGCAGTCTAAGAGGGTGCTGGATTGTCAGAGGTGTCATCTTTTGGATGAGATATTAAACTGATTCCTTGTCTGTCTGTTTAAGTTGATGCAAAAGATACCCAGGCATTATTGAAAATAGAGCGGGGGAGCTGTCCTGGTGGTCCTGGCCAACGTTTATCCCTCAACCAACACCACCAGAAAACAGATGTGGGCTCTTAGTGTATGCAACCTGACTCTTGCATTTCCATATATAACAATGCCTACACTTCAAGAAGTAATTCATTGGCTGTGAAGCACTTTGGGATGTCCGAAGGGTGTGAAACGTACGATATAAACTCAAGTTCTTTCTTTCTTTAATGCTATGGTAACCTTGCCTCATGAATAGTCAACCCTGCAAATATTCCCTAATGTTAAATGGATCTATTTTAATTACTGCAAAAGAAGTACAGCGTTGAGGGACTTCTACTTCTTCCTGTCACTTATCTTGCTTAAGCAGGGTTCACAATCCTTTCCAACCAAGATACATTGCTTGGTTCTCTGAGATGAAGAATGATGCTGGTTGTTACAGCAGTATAAGCAGTTACCTAACTTTTAACTGTCACATTCAGGCAGCTATCAAAAGTGTTGGAAATAGTAAAAAGATGCATTTGCTTTAACTTATTCCCAATTTTCTGTCCTCCTATCTTGGAAACACTGATTCATGTTGGGGGTATGATTCCATGGGTGCTTGCAGCCTTCTCGTACCTTGTAAAAGTCCCAATTCTGCGAGTTGTGAACCTAGACAGTGAGTTAACCCATTGTGGAGAGCATCATCTTTTCCACACCCAATATCCACATGTATATACATTCCAGTAGAGGTCTGGACAGCCTTCAGGAATAGGAACCCAGGTTGATTTCCCCTCCTTTCCAGCCCAGAGGCACTGATGCCTATAGTAACACTTCCAGGCCTGCCCAGCTGAATCAACTAACTTGGTACAGACCAGGGATCAAACTTGATTCAATTATTTCCTTTCCTTCACCAATATTATAAACAGAATCTGGTAAAACTTTAGGGGGGATAAATTGGGTGGCGCCCCTTTTGGGGCGTTAATGTCGCCGGGGCGCTAATTTTAGCGCGCCGAAAAAGTTAGCGCCCCTCCGCCGGAAATTCAGTAATTGGAGCAGGAGGTGGAGCACTACTTGAAGCACTCCACCTCCTTCTTGGGGCGCTACTACTGAGGATTGCGGCGCTACGTGTAACAGCACCATGCGTGGTGGCACGTAGCACCACGTCATTGCCGGCCTCCTCCCCTGATTAAAGGGGAGGGGCCTAGCGCTGCGCGCACCGGGGTCCTGCTAGACTACCGGGGAGCGGGGTGCCGTGAAAACAGATCGGCACTCGAGAGGAGTGCCAGGCTGAGCGATCGCGGCCGGCACCCTGAGGGAAAAAGGGGAAGGGGGCAGGTGCTGGCAGTTGGCCAAAAAAAATGGCCGCCCGACACCTGCCCCGTTTACTAGCGCCGTCGCCGCTGCAAAAACGACCCCTGACCCCGTCAGACATATCATCCGGCGATAGGTCAGGGGATGCAAGGGAAGTTTGCGGCCGGGGCGCAAGCAGGGCACTGCGCATGGTGATGATGTCATCGCCGGCCGTGCAGTGCCGCGGGGAGCTACCGGCTACCGCTGCCGCTAACCTCCTGCTGAATTTTGCAGGAGGCGTTCGAGGCGCCGTGCCCAGATGCGAGGGGATTTACGCCCCGTTAACGCCCCCGGGGGCGCAAATCAACCCAATTTTTCCCCCTAGGATTTTACAGTGGTTTAAATTTCTGACAACTTCACCTAAAATTCAGTAGAATCATTGGAGACCAGGCATTTTTCTTTTCAATGTACCTATTCTTCAGAATGATTTATCCCATGTCAATCATTTCTTCTCTTGCAAAATGCAGTCAGATAGTGCATGTACACCATTAACTTCACAATGAGAGTTACTTTAAACTTACAGACAATGTAGAGGAGATGTTTAGCACAACACACAGTTTATTTTAACAGAAATATTTTACAGAGCCTTATATACAAATATTTACAATCGACGAATAGACAAGGGGAAGATTCTGAACTGCATCTATCCCAATCCATTTCTCCTCCTAATCCGTGATTCCAGTCAAATCCCTTTATTCTGAAAACTGATTTATTTTGGACCCCATAATTAGGTATTTTGGCTAACTATCCCGTTGATAATTGTGTAATGCTTTTGACCTGGGAAATTGGAGCACAGCAAAATAACTACTCCCTCCCCCCCCAAAAAAAGCAGAAACACAACTTTCCTGAACACAATAGAAAGGTGCAAAACAATGGGATGCCTCTGTTGCACAACTGTGTAAAAGTTTTGGCAAATTCTGTGTAGTCATCTGCCTATTAGTGTGAAACATCTGTCGTATAATATACCAAACGGTACCGAAAAGATGAATGCAGAGCACTATTTCAAGGGGACGTGGGGGCACAAGTTCAATGTGGCAAATTTTGGACTGATGTCCAGAAGGTCTTCACATAAGTTGTGATCAACACATGGAATGGAGTTCTGAGCAGGAAAATGGAGACGGAAACCCTGGAATCATTTAATTTAAGTTGGATGCTGTGATGAGATACTGTAGGCCTTTCGAGATGGGTGAGCAAGGATGAGTCGAATGTTCTTCCTCATCTGCATCTATCTTCTGATCTTATCATTTCCAAGCTAAATAGGAACAAGATTCAGACACATATTTCATACTGAGAAAAACCCTTATATTGTTCTTTGTTTAAAAAGAGATTGTTCTTAATAATGTGATTTTCTTTTACTAATTTATTCAAGTGACAGTTCAGTAATTTTTTTTTTAAAAAAGCAGATTAGAAAATGAGACAGAAAGCTCTAGTCTGTCAAACAACTGGTAATATATTTTTTCTTGAACAATATAAGGATCTTGTGACTTTTTCTTCTACCGAGCCCAGTGCAACTTTACATTTACTTATTTGGCTGACTCCAAGTTGGTCGATTTTTATTTTTTCGGCAGCTGCTAGACAACATTTCATATCTGTGGGTTAACTTGTCCACACCTCTTATTGTCATTCGCACTGCAATCCCTGTTCCCATAAAGATGCCATTAGGCAGTTGTACATATACAATATGTGAGAAGTCGCACAACACCAGGTTATAGTCCACCAGCTTTATTTGAAATCACAAGCTTTCGGAGCGGCTGCTCCTTGGTCAGGACTTCACCTAACAAAGGAGCAGCGCTCGAAAGCTTGTGATTTCAAATAAAGCTGTTGGACTATAACCTCACATATACAATATGGCAGCTATTTGCTGCTCCACTCTCCAACACTTGCGGTCCTTGGCTGCTCTTTATATTTCTGAGGCTCCATTTATAGCCTGCCTGACTGGGATGTTAACTGAGTTGGGATTCAATGCTATCCCTTCTCCTTTTCTTGGTTTCTGGAAAAGGGAGTGTTATTAGAAATAAAAATGTAAGATGAAGGAAATACAAAGCAGGTCAGTCATCTGCTGTAAACAGAGAAAAGACAGGTTTTTATCTTTCAGGTTTGCATCCTTCATCAGAATTGAATGGGGTAATTTTAACCCAATATGTTTGGTGGAAAATTGACGAGATTGGGTCAGCCGCCCATTTTATACAACAGCCGATTTTATTTTCCATTAAGTTCACTCGGTGCTGAACTGAGACTGCGGTAACTCCTCAAGTAAGGCTCTTGTAGCCAAGAGACAAAGACTTTCATCCCATCAATCGGAGCTGGATTTGAATCCAGGTCCACTGCTACATTCAGCTCTTGCTATTTTTGTGAACAAAGTATCCCATGTCTTTTTGCTTTGATGAATCCATAGGTTAAACAGCTGATATTAATACAATTTACCAGCATTCATCTTGTCTGTTTCTTGTTGGGTGGGTTAGGTTAAGATTAGGAACTTAGGAACAGGAGTAGGCCATTCAGCCCCTCGAGCCTGTTTTGCCATTCAAGTAGATCATGGCTGATCAGTAACTTAACCTGATTTACCTGCCTATGCATCATATCCCTTAATACCCTTACCCCCGAAGGCTTAAAGATAGAAACAAATTTTAATAAGATGGGAAGAAATGTTGATGAAGGCTGCACACCCTAAAAGTAATTTCTCTTTACAGAGACTGAGTGATCTTCTGTGTATTTCCAGCATTTTATGTCTTTATTCTGAATTTCCAGTATTTGTAGTTTTTCATTTTTTTTGGAATGCTTTTAGAAGGTGGGATTTTTCCACATTTCCCGGAGCAATTAGTTAGAACTATTTAAGAGAACTATTTTTCTTTCTGTTTCTGTGTGGAGGTGCCCGACAACTACATAAAGTAGGATGATAGAGGTCAGGAACTCACTATGGCAAATTCCAGGTGCAGACCTGCATCCCAGGAGCTGATGCATTCCTGACAGTGGCCCTCAAGTAAGACCTTTGATAAAAAGTTAGTGAAATTAATGCCATATGGTATCATTATTTTTACTTCCACAGAATGGACGTAGGTGACATGAGTGATGACATGTGGTAGAACTGTAGAATGTACCAGTTAAATAGTGTTCTACCATATTTAGCACCAAAAGCAACTGCTCACCTGCCCTCCTCAGTATAACAAGGTTCAGAGTTGAGAAGCCATATGATAAAAGGGGGTGAAATATTTACAATGCCTAGAAGTAAGACTACAGCTAAGCGTCACTTGTGTGAACTAATTGGACCTGGTGAGGTGGATGGGCAGGGTGTTCACATCATCTGTCATAAAAAAAATACATCCTTGGCTTTACTGTCTGTTTTATATTTTATAATGAAATATTAATACCAAATTTACTTTACATGTAATCAAGACCAAAAAAGGAAGTTAAAATATTTCTGTTCTGATAATTTACCTGTTACTATAGATAGGACTCAGTCTGCAAGAGATTGAAACTGCACTGTGCAATAATAATCATGGGTTAATGCCTTTGCTAAACTATCAGAGGAATTTAATCTGAATGTGTGAATGCATAATGCACAGTGCAATTTCAACCCCTAGGAGAGGTGCTATCTTGGCATTGGTTGAAATGACTATTTGGATACAAGCTCTTTGAATGAAACATTGACATGATTGGCTTTATTTCTAGTTATCTGATTGTTCATATATAATTTATTATTTTCCTGAAATGAATAGAAAGTGCTTGCACTACTATTGTCCATTACTTAGAATGGTGGCTTTATCTTTGGTCAAAGAGGAAAAATTGGAAAAAGAATTTGCTTTTGAATTTTTTTTTGGTTAACATTCCAGTATGTTGTTGAACTCTTTCATTTTAAAATGGGATATTTATCCATCAGTTTTTCTCTTTCTTAGTTGGCGGGAGAGGGAAAGGAGGATTAAAGGGGAGGTTTTCTTTATTTCTGGGAGTTATAGGGGAGATTTTCTTCTTGCCACTCCCAACACACAGTTAATTTTGTTAAGTTAAACATTAAAGAATTAAAAAAATGATGGTCTGGGAGTGCAGTTTCCTGCTATGTGTTCCCTATGTGTGGCAGGAACACCAAAGTAGAAAATCTCCCCTTAAATTTCAGGGGGCACAAAATGATGCCTTAGCAACCATTGTGCTGTTCAATCCCTTTCATTAACCTCAAGTTCACTCCAGTAGGATCTTTTTAAAAAAAAAAAGAATTTCCCCAATTTTTCTTCCCTCTTTTGGAGGTGTTGGCTTTGGGTGGGGTATGGCTTCACCATCTTGTACCTCATCCAAATGACCATTCTTATGTAGTGCCGACTCAGTGAGAGTTGACTGGGGTTTTGACAATGGACAGCATCACAGCAAAGCCTGCAAATATAGTGCAAAATACTGCCAAATTAGTGGTCAATTCGGATAATTTTGTGTGGTAGCCCATGTTCACTAGGAGCTGAACTGAGACTCCCCAAACTCTTTTCACGTAGGGCTCTTGTAACCAAACTACAAAGACTTTCAACCCGCCAATCCGAGCTGAATTTGAACCCAGGTTCCAGTGTGTAACCCACTGCTACATTCAGTCCCTTTGCTATTTCTGTTCATATGATCAAAGTATCTCTTCCCTTTTTGCCCTGATGCACCCATAGGTCACATGGCAGACATTAATACAAATTACCAGCATTCATATTATTTTAAAACAATGGCACCATAAATATTAAATTTAAAACAAGGAGTTAGCACTGAAATTGTAATACAAATAGTTCCAGATTAACATGCATGGAGCTGGTCATTGTATTATCTAACACCATATTAAAACTGCCTGGGGTCTTTGAGACTGACGACGAGCTCTCCTCAATGGCCTAGTGTGTAAAGACATTGCTCAGTGTAGCGCTAAGCCCTCAAGATTAATAGGTCTTAGGTTCAATTCCCCTTCTGTGCTGAGCCAGCAGATTACAGTTGGGGCAGCATTTATGATGTTATAATTAGCCTATGTTTCCCTAGCATTGGGAAAGGAAAAATCAGCCACGGCCATTGCAATTTGATCACTCCCCAGTGGAAATAGTGCGTATCCATGAACCTCGGGTGAGAATGGAATAGGGCTCAGCCGTGATGTTAACTCCCATCCCCCACTAGTTTGAATAGTCTGTTGACACTCACTGTCCAGCACATGAAGAATAATAACTTAGGTGAGGTATTGGAAACTGTACCTCACTGAAAATCAGTGTCTTCAGGTGGAAGAATAGAAACTGACTACTGAATCTAGCTACTGTCCACAATCTTTTCTCACTTGTACTATGTGGAAAAAAATCCAGAGCTCAACAGGAGAGCAATGGTGTTCGGGAAAAAGTATCTAAAGGACATGTATCTCACAAACTATTTTGGAGGTACCATTGGTTTAAAGGATAAGATAATTTTCAGACTTTTCCAGGGTTGCACCCTAAGCCATGCCTACACCAGCCCATCATTTTTGTTTGTGCTTATAAGAAAGGATTTGCTTAAGTAGCTAAGAAGAAAACGGAGCAGAATAATTTCCAGGTTGCTATTTAGCCAGAGAAGGGAATGTCACCTTTATTGGGTTGGACCAGGTTTAGGCTTGATTAAGGTGGCGTCAAACAACTAGTCCTCTTAGTCTATTCACCTATACATTTCCTGAAAAGGTGCAATCGACTGCTGATGTTTCTACAAAAAGTACAGAATGTGTTGGAAAGACACAGCCGGTCTGCCAGCGTCTGTAAGAGGCTAATACTTCGGTTGGAGGCTCTTCATTCATTCTTACAAAGGGTCTCTATCCAAGACATGAATCAGTCTTTTCTCTCTTCTGACGCTTTTGGACCTGCTGTGTATTTGCAGCATTTTCTGTTTTTATTTCATATTTCTAGCATTTGTTTTATCATCACTGATGTTTCTATTCCTGAGTTAAATTATAAACCTGTTTTTTATTTTTTTGTTGACCCAGAATAAGCACTTCTGCACAATCTGAAAAAAGTTACCTGATAACTAGTGCAATAAATGTAATAATAATTCCAGCAAAAAGAGGAACCTTAGAATGAGGCAGAAATTCCTATTTGATTAGAAAGTGAAGATAATTTGGAAATATGTCATTGGGACTTGTGGAACTGTCCAGCAGCTCCACTATAACTTTCCGAAAACTTTTGCAATCCTATTTCATAGAGGTTTCTCTTTGCCTACTCTTAGGATGCAAACTAAAATCAAAACTGTAAAAAAAAAAATGTTTAAGCCTACAAATGATTACTGTCCAACCAAACGACTAAATTGGTATATTTGTCATTGTCTTTGGTGACCAAGATGGTGGAAACCACCTCTTCAAAATATCAATATCAATGGTTACACCCTGCTCACTTACTCAAGGCTGAGACATCTTGCTATTTGTATAAGACTTCAATACTGCTTTCATATATGGAGAGGCTCCTCTGGCCTCTCTTCTGCACTCCTGGATACAAGAAAGGTTGATGCCTGCCTCTGTCAGACTTTGCCTCTAAGATTACTCTCTCTTCTTTTGTAATCAACACTACTATAGTTAATGTTCCTCTCAACTTTCATGTCTTGTTCCTCTCTCAGCTCCAGAAATATCGCCCTGCACAGTTTTGACTTCCCTACATTTCCACTGTGTTGAAATCAGGACTCATTGAATACTCATCCTACTTCAAAACTATGAAACTCCTTAACCCTCTTATTTCTCCTATAATCGGCGGGCTTCTGAAATTCAAGCTGGGTGTCAGCGAATCGCGTTTCCTGATTTTACCGTGTTTTTCTCTTATACGCTTTTTTAAACCTTGGTGGTGTCCTTTGCACTCTGGCCTTTGACCCTTCACAATGGATTTTCAATAAAAAAAAAATAAGGGTTACTCCAGCAGCCAATAAATCCACTTGGCATTCTTCTTAATTGTATTTGACACAGTACCTGACCGAAAGCATTGCTGTCAAAACATAAACCGAAAATTGCTCAAAATAAACCAATGCGGTGGCATCATTGTTAGAAATACAGTTCATTCTTTGTATCTCGGATTGAGTCACCAATGAGCAAGCTGCCTGTTTTCATTGTACTTTCACTTCTTAATTAAAAAAAAATTTCAATTCACTCCTACAATCTGTTATTTCTAGAACCATATTGGTGTCTTGTGTCTTATTCCATTGCTGGTAAAGTTTTGTTGCAATAAAAATCCGTCATTTTAAAGTTTTTGACAGGTTACAAGATTGCCGCACATCAGTCCACTCCTGCTTAGTGTTCTGCAGAGCCTGGGTCTTCTGTTCATCTACCTGGACATAGTCCACCCGCTCTTCCAGCATGGATGAAAGGAACGGCTTCTGTGTATAAGACAAAAAAAGCAATCTATTAAATGCTACGCAAAATGTGTTATCTCTTTCACTCACACCGTTTCTCACTCTTACTCTCACTCACACTCTTTTATTCTTGCAATTTCTTTCTTTTACTTTATCTCACTGTCTTTTTTGCACTCTATCTTGTACATTTTCTCTCACATTCTCTCACCCTTTCTTGCTTTCTCTCTCACAATTTCTCTTGCACTCCCATACTTTCACACTTCTACTTTCTCACACTCACTTTCTCTGAATCTGTTTCTCTCTCATTCCTTTCTTATTCCCACTCTTATTTGTTTACTACCACTATGGGCATTTTGCATTTAGAGGTTTGTCATAGTTTTTTGGGGGGCATTATTTATAGAGAACTTGTCTAGATGTGTGCCATCACTCAATTATATTCTTAATTGCTACATATATTTCAAGTAGCAAACTGAAATGCATTAATGTAACCCAATCAAGCAAAATCTGGATAAAATACCTTCTGAACAGGAGAGGGAGACGTTGCATTGAAGTCTAAGGCTAGATAGTCCAGGTTTAACGTTCGGGGCCAGTGATTGCTGCCATTACCATTATATACAGAGCTGGAGCGTTCCTGTGGATAGATATCAAAAAAATCAAATCCAAGGACTAAAGTATTTCACAACAATTATCATTCAATCAAAAGCAAAATACTGCGGATGCTGGAAATCTGAAATAAAAACAGAAAATGCTGGAAATACTCAGCAGGTCAGGCAGCAACTCTGGAGAGAGAAACAGAGTTATTGTTTCAGGTCGATGACCTTTCATCAGAACTGGAAAAAGTTAGAGATGTAACAGTTTTTGTTTGAAAACAAATTTTGTTTGATACCGCTCTTGTGAAGCGCCTTAGGACATTTTACTACGTTAAAGGCGCTATATAAATGCAAGTTGTTTGTTTTTAAGCAAGTACAGAGGCAGGGAAAGTGGGGAGGAGAGGAAAGAACAAAAGTGCCGCCCTTGTCAACAGGTTTAATGACAATGACAGGGTTAGAAAGAAAATAAGAAAGACTTGCATTTATTTATAGCTCCTTTCATGACCTCAGGATGTCCCAAAGTGCTTTACGCCTATGAAGTTCTTTTGAAGTGTCGTCACTGTTGTAATGTAGGTTAGACCTGAGATAACGGAGTGCTGCAAGTTCAGAGGGAGGTAGGTTAGAGTGAGCGAAGTGAGTAGAGAAACTGAAACAGCCAACGTCACACCAGCAGTTCCCAATGAAAAGATCAAGAGAGGGTAAGAGGCTCATTCATTCATTCAATCAATCATGAGTTGTCTTGTTTTGTAACTCCAAATAGTAGAATATTGTATACTCATTACTTTGATTATATGTACTGGTGTCTCAAAAACATTGTGCAGTCATAACAGCCGGCCTAGTAGTTAGGGATCGGAAATGCAGAATATTGACTTTAATTTCAAAAACTGCTCCTGACCATATATAGTAAGAAAACATTCACACCTTTTTTAAAGAAGCTTCATTAAGAATCTTTGTTAACCTGGTTTGGAGAGTATTACCGGGATTTGATCACAAAATCCTAAGAACATTATTCTTTTTAGGAATGAAAAAAGTCCATTAAACCCAACAAGCCTCTCCTTGTTCATAAATCAACCTCACATTCTCACCATATGCCTAAATCCCTTCTCTATTCAGAAACAGATCAGTTGTATTTTGAATCCATTTACTCTGCCTGTTTCAGTGGCTTTCCATGGTAACTTGTTGGATATCTGAATTACTCTTCGGTTAAAAAAAACAAAGCGTCCTTTGATTTCCCTTCTTACCCCTTGTTTCCTGGATTTTAGCTTGTGATGCATGCATATTCAGACGCTTCATCACAGTGAACAATTTCGCTGGCTCAATTTATCTACTCCTGTCATCTTACCTGGAAAATGCCAATTGATTTCTGCATTATTACTGTGGGTTGCATTTCATGTCCTTAGCTTTACTTTCAATATTTAAACTTTGTACTAAGACTGTTAGCGACAAGGGGGGTAGAAATTGGTCCTTATTGCATCCATTTTACATGCATAATACGGATGCGACAAGGACCAATTTTGGGACGTAGCGTACTACGTCCCAGGGAAACGTGAAAAACGCCCGATCCACAATTGGGTTCTGCCAATTTTCATGCGTCCAGGACGGCCGCCTAAAACAGGTGTCAGGCCTCTTGCATATGCTAATGAGGGGCTTATGTCTGGTTACGGACCCTTTCCAGAAATGTGGCTGTCCTGAGTGGCCAGGCGTTGGATGTTATCCTGTGCATTACCAGAGGAAATCTTCCCCATGATTGGCTATACTATTCCACAAGTACTGGACTATGACTACATGCATGTTTTTTTTACCATTGCAGTGTAATTTTCCTCGGTCTCCCCATCGAAAGTGCTGTAAAAGCTTCTGGCTGAACTACATTGACTTTCTGGCGTGATGCAGTTGGCCGTACTCCACCTGCTAAAAAAATAAAAAAAGAAGTGCGGTTAAAGACCTCAACACAGCAAACAGCGCTGAAGAATTACACATAGGAACAGGACATTCAGCCCCTCGAGCATGTTCCCCCCATTCAATTAAATCATGGCTGATCTGTACCTCAATTCCATTTACCACCTTTGATCCATATCCCTTGATACCCTTACCTAATATAGAAACATGCACACATCAGGTCATTTTAACATTTGAACATGAATTTAGAATTTTTAAAAAATCAAACAAAAATTTCTAAAATAAATCCAGCAAATGATTGTTTGGTAATTTATTGCTCAGTGTGAAACAATAATTTCCTTCCATTCTCCCCTAGAAGGTAGCCAGAAGTGGTCTATAGCCATTACAGTCATCTACACACACCCCAGAGCAACAAAATCAGTCAATAGTTAGACTTTGCTCCAGCTCCCCGATGGGTGTAGGCATCACCCACTGTGCAGCTGAGCCATACATATCAGAAGGTCCCAGGTTCAATTCCCGGTCTGTGCTGGGTTAGCGGATCTCAATGAGGGCGGTTTCTTGGGTGTTACAGTTAGCTCTTGTGTCCCAGGGCTAGAGAAGGAAGGGTTGCTGACTGCTATACAGTGAATGTCTTCCAGAAGGTGAATGTGCATGGACATTGGGTGAGAATAGGATTGTGCTTTCTGTGATGCCTTCCATGGTTAAATAGCCTCACACTACTCACTCTGTAGGCTCACATGTGGAGAATGGCCTCTTTAGTGAGGTACCTAGGAGTGCTAGCACCTGTGAAACTGTACTCTACCAAGATTGGGCATTCTTCAGGAGAGGAGGAAGGAAATATGGAAAAACTGGGAAAAATACATTGGTTTGTTGCTTTATAATGAATGGTACAATCCAATATATGATTTTAGAATAAAGATGACAAATGTAATAAAAGCAGAATACATAACTGTTACACTGCAGCATGATTTGCAAAAGGCTTTCATTTTCCATGTTGATCACCCTGAATTATATACTGGGGTAGAGTTGCTGCTTTGGGCGCATTTGACATTTCCAGGCCAAATTGCACCCAAAATTGCACCGTTTTGAAAAGTGATTTCCGCCCCCCCCCACCCGCGTTTCCGCTCAAACACATTTGCATATCGCCAAATTCAAAATCTGCCATGAACCAGCGCAATCGGGCAGCATTTTATAAGATAATTTTTAAAAAATATTTTGCTTTCAAAAATATTCCTTGATCTATTTAGGCGTGGTAACTTGGTAAAGTTTGATTAATACAGCTGAAATTGGGTTTATCACAAAAAAATAAGCATTTTAAATCACAGTGTCAATCCACCACCTGTGAGTAACTTGATTTTAAATGACTGAAAATGACTTAAAAAATGTACAAAACTATTTTCTAGTTAGAATGGAGTACAATAGTCAGTTCCTTAGTAAATTTAAAAAATGGTTTCATTCAAAACCTTTCAAAACTTATCTATTAGTGTCCTTGCGCCCAAAAGAACTAGCTTAATTTTTGGAGCCTCCTCAAAGGCCTGCAAACGAGCGCAATTAGCGGAAACTCCCAATGGTGATTAATTCACCCTGGGGGCGTGGCCAGTTTTGTAGGCGGGGCCTGCTTCTAACTCGATGTTTTTATGTCTAGTGCCAAAGATCGCGGAAACTTGAGTTGCGCTGAACGTAATTTGCGATTAAAATTCTGCGATCTTTCGTGCCAGTTACACCGATATCGGGGGAAGTGCGCCAAAAAAAAGCGCAATCGAGCGGAAACTCCAGGATAATGCGTTTTGGGGAGAGGGGCTTGAAAGTAAACCTACCTAAACCTTCTGCCCAAAGGTAAGATGCTATCTGGACCTTTGAGAAAATGGAATAACAAATATTAAACATAATACCTGATCCCCTCAATGAGTAAACAGAACTCCTTTCCCACTGGGTTGTGGGGGCTACATATTCACAAATCTTTGAAGTGGCAGGGCAAGTTGATAAGGCGGTTAAGAAAGCATTTGGGATACTTGGCTTTGTAAATAGGGGCATTGAATACAAAAACAAGGAAGTCATGCTAAACCTTTACAAATCACTGGTTTGGCCTCAGCTGGAATATTGTGTACAATTCTGGGCACCACATTATAGGAGGGATGTCAAGGCCTTGGAGAGGGTACAGAGAAGGTTTACCAGGATGATACCAGGGATAAGGGATTTCAGTTATGTGGAGAGAAGGTTAAGGGGAGACCTGATAGAGGTGTTCAAAATCATGAAGGGTTTTGATAGAGCGAGTAGGGAGAAACTGTTTACTCTGGCAAGTGGGTCGTTAACCAGAGATCACAGATTTAAAATAATTGGCAAAAGAACTAGTGGGGAACTGAGGAGAAATTGTTTCACACAGAGGGTTGTTAAGATCTGGAACGCACTACCTGAAAGTGTGGTGGATCAAATTTCACAGAAACTTTCAAAAGGCATTTGGACATGTACTTGAAGAGGACTAATTTGCAGGGTCAGGGGGATAAAGCTGGGGTGTGGGACTAAATTGGACCGCTCTTTCGAAGAGCCAGCACAGGTACGATGGGCCAAATGGCCTTCTTCTCTGCTGTAAGATTCTATGACTCATGCAGAACAAGGCAAAACAGACCAGAAGGTCTCCGGTTTGATTCCCCATATATGCTCTACATGGGGAGTGGGTGTCTTTACTCACTGGGGGGAGTCAGTTTAATTTTATATGCCCTTCGCTTATAATGAGGGACAGTTTAACTGTTTCTGTACATTTGCAACACCATTTTCTCAGTGGCCCACAAAGCTTCTTGTCTCTGGGACTGACTTGGATAGGCTTGCATGCTGCGTTAGCTAATCTTCAGACAGGGCAGCAATTCAGCCACTACAGTGCCTCTTGGCTGGGGAGGGGCAAAATCAGCTGGGGCTCCTGCTCCTGATTTCCATCCAATGGCCACTGCTGTAAGTGGCAGTGTGCGAACATCAGCTGAGAACAGAATCTGGCTCGGAGGTGAAGCTCATTGCAGCCCACATTCTAACCTGAATGTTCTGATATTAATGCTGGCAAATAAATTAGTTAAAATAACACCAATCAGAAACTCCAGGCTTCACTGTCTGGACTTTGGCAATGTACCGAAGAGTTGCCAGTGCACATGGAATTATACCCCAGCAAGAGTAGGTGCCGTCAGACCTGGAAGAGGCCAAATTGGAAGGAAGGAAAAGAAATCTGTTCTTGTGAGTGAGTGTACTTACAATGGCATACTCCGTGTCCTGCTGACACAAGAATGGTTGTAGTGTCCCCTGATAGTCGAGAGGTTCGTCAGATCTAAAGGTGGTGGTTTGACTGCAATTTAAAACCACAATGAGTGAGCACACAGATTCATTAACACACAAAATAGTTACAAAGACTTCTTCTGCCTTGGGAAAAGTTACATTATTTTGCTACTTCCTTTGATTTTACAATACACTGCAAGTTTTTTTTTAATCAATTTCAGAATTTATAAAGTTTTAAACATTCAAATTTTCAGCATTGGAGGGATAAGGACTGGGTCACCACATCATCCTTTCGCCTCCTGGAAACTACAGCCTAGATTCTCCGCTGGAGTTTTGCTGGCTTCCCAGCGTAACTCCAGCAAAATGTGCCGGAAAATGCTCCCCGTTCGCCCCTGCTACTTACGGTAGTGATGGTGGGCGTGCAATATTTCTGCCGATAAATTGATAGATGCTACAAATTTCGGGTGTGCACTAGATATTCTTTTGGGTTCAGCGTCACTAGTCTCTCCCATAAGCGGACCCCATGTCCCCTACGATCAGGAGCTTATCTTTATTGTCCAATATCAAGTCATATGATAGCGTGACCCTGGAGTGATAACAACGAAACCCCTTGTTGTGTGAACTGAATACAGTAATCTCGCACGTGCCTCCATGTGTATTTCTCCTTCCTGCAGGAAGGTGGACTGATAGAAACTCTCGTGATAGGAGGTTAATTATAACCAAAGAAGTTGGTTTATTTTACACAGAATACAGGACTGAACAGAACACAGTCTTCAGGGAAATGCAGTCTAATCCTACTGCTTCACGCAAGATCAAAAATAACAAATTAGTCAAACATATACAGACCTACCTTTACATTTACTAATCAGTATTCACTCAGTGGGCTGGTTCTAAATTTCGAAAGAGAGATCTCTCTCACCCCTGTGACTGCTTCCACTCTCACTTCTTCCACACCTCCTGTCCTGTGTATCTTTACTTTCTTAGCTGGACAGGAAGTCAAAGGCTTGACCTCTGACTTTCTCTCACCCCTCCATTTCAAGGGATTAAGACAGTTGAGCTCCCAATCAACCATCCAACTTTGGATCAGGAACATTACTCCCCCTCCCCCCACCCTCAACACGGGCACGGTCTGTTAAACTAAGCCCCTGCTGTGCGTACATGAATGAAACCATTCTGACAAATTACACCCAATTTGCCCTCTGGGATGTGGGAGCAAATCTCATTCGATTTAAACTGATGTGGTAGGTGGGAAACACCATTTGCCCAGTCGGTTCATCTAACGTGCTGAATTCTACTCCGTATTCCCAAAAGCTGTATGTTTTGGATTTAAACCCTGCTGAACTGAATTTAACTCAATACACATTTCTTAATATATATTATCTGAAGTTGTCCTTGGTTAAATAATTAAAAATCCTGAAACATGAGAGTGAACATCCTGAAATGCAATGACAAATATGCCATCCGATGTATTTTCCGCCATTTACACCGTAGCGATTCTGGATACAAGCGCTACCTGGCAGTCAGAAGTTCTATTGGCAGCACCGCAGCCCTTTAAAATGTAAATAGGCAAAAGGCCAACCCAACTGATTGCAGAGTCATCAATTGCATCGGCTAAAGCACTGGCTCTCAAAATGATCATTTTTATTTAACACTGTAATCAGCAACACAGAGACTGCCAGCTCCCGCTGTACTGTAGAAGGCCCCCGACTGCAGCCAGTCTCCACCTCTCCCCCACCTCGTACAGGGAAACCCCCTGGTGGAGGCTTGGGAAATGCAAATGGACCTCAGGTTGTATATCGGCAGCATGCTTGTAATGGGTGCAATCCTGCCACATCGGATTTGTCCTGGTGTAATGTCCAAGCGGTGTGAGCTCGAGGCAGATGGTCAGGCACAGTAGGTAAAGCTGTGCCCTGCATTTAACCGACGTGGGGTTGGGTGGAAAAAAAATGAAAATCTTTTCAAGTCCCAAATGCTGATATCTCACATCAATAAGTAATCAAGCAACAAATAATCTCATGAATTAAAAATGTTCTGAGCAATGGTTCTACACTTGAAATGTTAACCTTGTCTTTTCCTTCTTCATTTACTGACTAGCCTGCTGTTTATTTCTAACATTTTCAGGTTTTGATTCAAATAATCCAATCAGTTTTTTTGCCCACAATTTTTTTCCCTTTTCTACTTTTATTTACAGTATGTAATTACATATTGAAAATAAAAATAGAAAACATGTAGGTTCTCCATGGGTGGGATAGAACTCACCATTTGGCAACTTGAAAGAGAGCTGGGGTTTCAGCCCACCATACCTGGACCAGCTCTCTTTATCTGAGAAATGATCCCAATTACTGATGAACTTTGCTTTATTTCTCTTGCACCATTTAGCTAGTTAATTGTTAACTTCCTCAGTTTTCCTATTAGTCTCACTCTCTTGCCTAACACTACATCCACAAATTCTATCTCATAACCCCTCAGCATGAATTTTCTTCCTATTCCAAATCCCTAAATGTTTAACAGGATAAACAAACCATTACTGATGAACTAAGGCCGGAATTGTGCCGGTCCTCAGAATGCAGGATTGGAGGCGGGACCACTGTCAAAATCGCAAAGATTGACAACGGGCAGGAAACCCGCTGTCAACCCGCCTCCAATCAATCTTCCCAAGTGTCGGGTCCCCGATTTGTGCATGGACCCGACACCTAGTGGCGGGAAGAGGATTATAGCCACTTACCTGACTGTTAACAGGTACTTGATACTTGTTAACAGGCTCTTTTTCAATTTTGCCGCTTCTGCCTCGGGTTCCCCGATGCCCGGACACCACACCAGGGTAAGTGTGGCGTATTGTGAGTCTGCTGTAATGTTTCTGCATTGATGACAGCTGCAGAAGTGGGGTGAAGGATCCAATGGTGCACTGGTGAGTTTCAGAGGTAAGAAAATGTTGGGAAAATCCTTTTTAATGTATTTACTCTTTTCTGTAGGTAACAAGTTTGGAATTGACTGTCTAGTCCCACCTCATTGGGAGAACCTCTCTCACCAGTGACAGGTCGCTTCTGTAACCTCACCTGCAGCTGCCATCTGTTCTAGTCTAAGGAGGGAGTGACTGGAGAGCCTGGGTGCAAGGGCTCACCTTTGTACAGTGATTGTCAGTGTTTGCAGCACCTCAATGCTGTCAAACACTGAGAAATGAGCTGTCAAAGAAAAATTGTGCGTGGTCCCTTTAAGAAAACCGGCAGATGACGTGTCATCAAATTACATCATCTGACCGGCTTCTTCTTAATTGGTCGGCAAGCCCGCAGGGCGGGCTTAACAAGGCCAATCGACGTAAAATCACGTCCGTGGGCCGGATACAGTTGGTAATGGGACTGGAACCCGGAAACCAGCTGACCCGCTCCCAGGCCACATCCATTTGCAAAATCGTGGCCAGAGACACCAAATCAGTGGTTACTAAACTGTTTGGTTTCTATTACCAAGATATTGCTAAGAAAGGGCGTTACAGTCTCAGTATCAGGATCACATTTGCACTCTGTGCCTCTAACTACAGCCTATCCCTCTGGGTGCTCCTATTGATTAACACTAAGCAGGCAAGCGAGTCATAAGAACATATCTTTCCCGAGATAAAATGACTTGCACATTTTCATTTACACCCGCATTGTTTATAATGAAGAAGACAGTATATAGCAAAAGCCTCCTCCATGGTATAACTACCAACCAATAAAGTAACTTCACCTGCACCGCTATAAAAGAAAAAGAGAAGATCAACTAAAGTTCTCAAATTACTTATTACATAAACATGTTATTAAAAAATGGAATTGAGATGTAAATTTTGGAACCTTAGAGACAGCCATAATCTCTCTGTTCCCAAAGTGCATTCTGTCTAATTCTGTATCATTCGTCATGGTATAAGATATCTTCTTTTAGCTATTGGCAGAAAAATGTTAAATGTGCTCTGCATGTTCATGTTTACAATTTCACTAAACTAGTGAACAGACAAAATCCTACTCTATATATATATATATATAGTTATATATAACGTGTATATTAGAAATCACCCTTACTCTTTCTGATTCGAGGCTTGAGGTTCCTGTTAACTGGAGGAGGTTCAATGTCTGTAGGAAGTGTAGGTAATGGCAGATTGTCTGTGGTGACTGATGGGAAGACCAGATTAGTACAGGCTGGACTCATGGGGATGTAACCATCTGATGTGCAGTCAGCTGCAGACATTACTGGAGAGGATCCTGGATTCATAGGAACATAACTGTCATCAGCGCTGTCCGTGGTACTACACTGCTGGCCAGGGAGCTTCTGCTTTAACAAAGAAAAATAATTGTGTTTACATAATGCCATGGTGAAACATCTCAGAGCACCTGATGTGATGTATTACATTTTAGATTGCAGTACAGGAGCGAACAATGGCTCACACACAGTGAGTTGAATTGCCGCTTTCTGAAACATAAGTTCTATGATTTAAATAAACAAAAAATTACGATGAATGTTAGGCCAACTGTACAGAAACATATTGGTCCAGAATTAGGTAGCAAAATAGTGGTGAGTTTAATGCGCACGCGTTATTAGTGTGTAAATCGTCCAGCAACTTGTGGCAAGGAAGAGATACCCCGTGAGTCGCAAATCGCCACAAATTGCTGGACAATTTGCACTGCTCCGCCATTAGTCTCATGAAAACGGGAGCTTGCCGTCAACCTCCTTGTGAGTTTCAAGAAATTGCTGCATTTGCGCATTAATTGACAATTAAACTCGCCACAGAAAGGGCTTGCACTTAGCAGCATAAGGACCCTTTTTTAATTATGAGATTTATGTTTCTGCAACGCCACTCAACCTCTCCGGCCTAGAAAGGGAATAATTGAAACTGTGGAGTCTCATTCTCAGGCAGTAAATTGTTCTTAGATATTTTTAAAATTAAAAATTTTAATTTCTTTTTCTTACTTTTCCTTCTTGGCTCTTTTTCTCTCTCTCTCTTAATTCAATCTTTCTTTCCTTCCCTTTATTTGTTTTTCTGTACCTGATTTGACTCTAATTCACCCAATTTCCTTCTCCTTCGTTCCTCTATTCCTTTCTTAATCCTTACATTTAATTGGTTAATAAGATAGACTATTGGTCCCGTCATTCACCAAGGTCCCAGATGCACCGTTGACCTTGCACTTATCAACTCGCACTTCAGCAATTTGTGGCGCAAATCTTTTTCCCTAGCTGAAGGCTCCCCTCCTTTAAGACGGTCCTTAAACCTATCTCGTTTGTCACCTGTCCTAATATGTCTTTATGTGGCTTGGTATCAAATTTTGTCTTTTTACGCTCCTGTGAAGCGCCTTAAGACGTTTTACTACGTTAAAGGCACTATATAAATGCCAGTTGTTGTTGATTATACATGCATAATTAGAAGTATCTGTACCGAATGTGCTCACTTGTAAATGTGCCCAGTGGTGCACTACTTGCTGATGATATGAGATGATGGGAGAGATTACCAGGCCACCCGCTGGGCAGAAACAGGGCGGTATTACCCTGAACACGGTGAGGCTTACAGCGCTCACCATTATTAAAGTGTAAATGGGACAGCAACTTCCAGTGACCGCACATGCGGAGTTAAAAGTGACACTCCGGAAGATGCTGTCCGAGTTGCCCTGCTCCTCCCGGAGCTGCACTATAATGTCCCATACCCGCTGGCAATATCTTCCCAAGGGCGTACTGTTGGATGGCCAGAGCTCCTGTCTGAGTTAGGCCGTAAGCCCTTTTTATATGCAAATCGGGGTCGTATGACATACACGGTACTCCAATTGCCATCTTAGGACTCAAGTGGTCCAGCTGAAGATCAGCCCAGAAGATCAGCTTTAATTTATTTTTGAGGGGTTGGGAGGAATTCCACAAAAATAACATGGGCCACTGACATGGACCAGACCCACTAACTGAGAACGGACCCCCACCCCCCCCACACAACACCTCCCCTCACAACCCCCACACACCCCCACACCCCCCCCACACACCCCCCACACCCACCCCCCCACACCCACCCATACCCACCCTAGCAACCTCCACCCCCCACACACACCCCACCCCCACCACACCCCCCTACACCCACCCACACCCGCCCCCACAAGCCTCCCACCCCCACCACCCACCCCACCCCCCCCACACCCACCCACAACCCCCCCACACCCACCTACACCCCCCCCACAACCCCCCCACACCCACCTACACCCCCCCCACACCCACCCACACCCCCCACACCCACCCACAACCCCCCTACAACCCCCCACACCCACCCACGCCCCCCACACCCACCCACAACCCCCCCCCACACCCCCCACACCCACCCACAACCCCCCCCCACACCCCCCACACCCACAACCCCCACCCCCCCCCCACACCCCCCCACCCCCCCCCCCCCCCCCACACCCACCCTAGCACCTACCTTTTTCCAGGTTAAGGGGCCGGTCAGGCTGTCCAATGTTGCAGCAGCCCAGAGCTGGCGAGCTACCCCCTGGATGCTTGTTTTGCACCCACAGGCCCGATGTTAATGAGGCCTAGGTGGTACTATTGGGCACTCCACTGGAGGGGAAATCTATCTAATTCTTAAGATTACAATGTTAATAATAAAGTCTTTCATGATCTCTATAGCTTGGAAATTATAGCTGCATACAAAAACTCAGTACATTTGTATCCAATTTCTCTGCCCACTATTATAACAGAGACATTAACTTATTTATTTAAACATGTTAATCCTTCCATTAAAATAGGTGACAAATGAACTTGGTACAAATATATGGAGTGGGCTCGATAGACTGAGTGGCCTTTTCTATTTCCAGACTTTCTTATTTTCCCATGTAATACCTGTGGCAATACAACAGATATTTATGCTTCAGACTCACCATATTTAGATTAAACCCTTCATCGGCAGACGTTATGCAGTTCCCTTGAAAATCAGTAAATGGCATAAAATTGCACTCTTCAGTATCTGAAATATAATATTTGGTTATTAGATTTAAATACGCATCACTATTTTATAACAAACAAATCAGAAAAGAATAGAAATGGTCACTGGTTCTGAATTTTACTTCAGACTTTGAGCTTTTTTGTGTTTCTCCTCCCTTGACTATATCCATGGAAACAGGAATGAATATCATCCAGCATTAACTAAATATTTTTACATTTAGAGAATGCTAAGACTTGCCAAATTACTTAATAGATTTCAATAGTAGTTTTATGATGCACTTTGCCAAAAAACTTGCTTGGGATAATAATGTCCTGTGAGATAATAGCCTTCAAACACAATGGGCCACATTTTGCGGTCAGCAGTGAACAAAATGCGCCGACCATTCATTATACTTACACTTGCCCACAGACTTTCTATGGCGTTTTGCACTGGAACTTACAGTAATTATAGAGCCATTTCAGTGCAGCGCCCTCTACAGGGGATCTGGGACCTGTGCGAACATCGTTAATGAGCAGAGTCTGAACCTGGAAGTGTCAGTTAGAATATTTAATTCAATGTCAAATCAGGTACAGAAAGTGAAATAAAGAGGGAAAGAAAGATGGGATTAAGAGAGAGAGAGAGATAATAGAGACAAAGAAAAAGTTACAAAAAATGTTTAATTTAATTTATTTTATTAAAAAAAATCTCTATTAATTAAAATCTGAAGGAATGAGACTCCACACTTGTAAAAGTTAATTTTCAGTGCCAGAGAGGTTATTTGACAGTAATTAAGACTTAAAACGGCGTTAAAAATTTACTTACACTGGAATGGACAAGCCCTAACTTTTTCCGGTGTGTTTAGTGTGTATTTATCGCGCAAGTACAGCAACTTCATGCCTTCATGTGTTTCAACGCTGAGTGTCCCGGCGAGATACCGTAATAGCGCAGCTTTGGGAGGAGCAGGGCAACTCGGACAGCAACTTCTGGAGTGCCACTTTTAACTCCGCATGTGCGGTCACTGGAAGTTGCTGTCCGATTTACACTTTAATACTGGTGAGCGCTGTAAGACTCACTGTTATTTCCATCAACCCAAACACCCCACCCACCTGTCCCTTCAACCACCGTCTGCCCCACCTACAGACTGTAGGTCCCGCATTGGACTCATCAGTCCCGAGAACTCATTTTTAGCGTGGAAGCAAGTCATCCTCGGTTCCGAGGGACTGCCTAAAGGAGAAAGACTGCTACTTCTACAGCAAAATCCAGACCAATAATATGTTCGTATAAAATTCCAATGTCTAGTATTTTAACTAAATTATTAACCTATTTAAAACAAGTAAATTCTTTTGTTAAAATAATCGATACAGCAATTTCATACAAAATATATTAACATGTTTGCATTCTATTACTGCATAGTACTATTTCATCCCATCTGTGTTACTATATCCAAACTAGAGGCTGAGATTTATTGCCTGATGTGTGTGTGTGTTGGTGTCTTTTAAGGACCAGATCAGATTTGGCTGTGATGTCCACCCCCCACCACCCCTATGCTGCTGAAAGTCACGCTCTCAGCTCACACATGAAGAATGACCATTTGGCTGAAGTACCAGAGAGATGCTGGAGTCCATGGAACCACATCCCAACAATCACCTTCAGGAGAAAAGGAAAGGAAATTGGAGGGAAAAAATGAATGTGCTAAAGCCCTGTACCAGTCATTTCCCCTACTTAACTTTGAATAATAACAACTTGTTTTTATATATCACCTTTAACATAGAGAAAGATCCCAAGATGCTTCACAGAGACATCAGGAATGATAATCAGGAATAAACACAAGAATGAGAATTTTAAATTTGAGCCATCAGTGGGGGGCTGGGAGGCAATGTTGGTCAGCGAGAGCGGGGTTGATGGGCAAGCAGGACTTGGCGCAGGATAAGATATGGGCATCAGTTTTGCATGGGCTTAGGTCTACGGACTGTGGAGGATGGGAGGTCGGCCAGGAGATCCTTGGAATAGTCGAGGTGACAAAGGTTTGGATGAGGGTTTCAGCGGAAGATGGGCTAAGGTAAGGTACTGTTACAGAGGTAAATGTAGGCAATCTTTGTGATGGAGAGGATATGGGGATCAGAAGATCAGCTCAGGGTCGAATAGGATGCTGAGGTTGTGAAAGGTCTGCGTCAGCCTGAGACAGCGTAGAGGGAGGTAGGTGGAGTTAGTGGCAAGGGTAGAGGGAGGAAGGTGGAGTTAGGGTTAGGGTAGAGGGAGGAAGGTGGAGTTAGGGTTAGGGTAGAGGGAGGAAGGTGGAGTTAGGGTTAGGGTAGAGGGAGGAAGGTGGAGTTAGGGTTAGGGTAGAGGGAGGAAGGTGGAGTTAGGGTTAGGGTAGAGGGAGGAAGGTGGAGTTAGGGTTAGGGTAGAGGGAGGAAGGGTACAGAGATTCTGGTGGGGATTGAAGATGACGGATAACTTTATTATATGGCATCAAAATTTGAAGCATGCTTAAAAAAGCTGCTTTGGGTTACCTTCTGAAAATATGGGAATATTAATGGGTATTAATAAATTGAATAAACATTATTCACCTGAGCAAAGCAAAGCCCTACAAGACCTACACCAATATCCGGTTCAGTAATATTACCTTTCCAACTTCTTGTTTTCTCTAGGCTTGAGAGAGGGATTCTTTTGGGTACTGGTGCTGGATTTACAGCATAGGCACCATCTCCATTCTGAATCACCTTGTGTGGCTTTTCACGCTCCGTTAGTTGGTTTGGCTTCGGTGGCCGTGGGGGTGGGGTGTTGGACAAAAGATGAATACCCGTGACACCAAAGGGCAAAGCATTGTGGTTTTTGTCAAAGTTAAAGATCTGCGAGAATGAATAAACTGACAATGGAGATGAGGATGCTGAAGAAGGTCCACTTTGATCTTGGCTGGGAAGAATGACCATTTGTGAATCTTGCACGTTTTTATATAGAGGTACACTGCAAGACGTCTGCGTTGGGGTGCCACTCTTGGGCTGTAGATTCTCCTGAATATCCTCTGATCCTGTCAACTCAAAGGAATAATCGAGTGATCTATCACATGGGGAACAGCTGTTGCTTCTGCAAAAAGAAAATCATCCGATTCAGAAAGAGAAAGAATAAAACACTTGCAGTTATATAGCAGCTGTCAAGTCTCTCAGAAACGTCTCAAAATACTTTGTTTACAATAAATTACGGTAACAATTTAGTGACTGTTATTATGTCGGCAACATGCAGCCATTTTGTAAATGGCAAGATCTCACAAACAACAATGAGATGAAAGCAATAACAACAGTTAATCGGTTTAAGAGAAATGTTGGCCAGAACATCAGGAGAATTCTGCTCTTCTCTGAATCCTGCTGTAGGATCTCGAGCATCCACCTGAATCACTGAAACAAGTAGAAGAGGCTTCAGTTTAAATTTCATCTGAAGGCTGGTATCTGAATAATGCAGCACTCCTTTCCAACTGCACTGAAATGTCAGCCTAGATTATGTCTTCAAGTCCTGAAGTGAGGCTTGAATCCACAACCTTCTGACAAAGACGTGAGAAGTTGATTCAAGTGCCAGGTGGCTATTGGAAACTGATGATTATTCCGAACATATTATACCATTTTAACTAACATCACTTCAAATCACAGTTAAATTCAGATTGGTCTATTTTGATCTCATCCCTCCAAAATATAAACCCACCATTTTCCTATTGCAGTATCCAGCTGTTTATTAGTGCAGTATTGATATTTCACCCACCTTTCCTATTAAGTCTACTAACAGGACATGTTATAATTATAACAAACCAAAAATTACCATGATGACCAGATTCCTTGATGTAACCTTGATGTGTTCAGACTGTATCACAAATAGTGAACCATAATGCATGCTGCTTTTAACAACCTGAGTATCAGGAGTCTAATAAATAGATGGGAATTATAATTGAAACTAGATTGACCATTTGAGCAGTGTTAGGCTCAATGGGCTTTACACCATCAGTAGTATTTTATTTTTCCAATTTTCTCTCATTCTCTCCTGAAGGTGCTGACTCTAAGGTACAATTCCACATGTGCTTTCAGCCTTTGGTATCATGCCATGAGGCATATGTGAGCCTAAATAGTGAGAGCTGGTAGCTTATTCAACTGATATCAGTGCTGAGGCCAGTGCTGTCCATACTCAATGTCTACACATTCACACTTTCTAGTCGGAAGGTCACTGAATAATGATCAGAGGCAGGATCATTTTTGTTGTTTTTTTCTAACCAAGAGCATTAAAGCCAATTACTGTGCCCCACCTGCTGCGCCACTGAGATCAGCTCACTCACAACAGCAATTCAACCAGGGTCTGTATAGTTTATTGCCAAACTTTAGAATGGGGCATTCCTAGGTTGTGTGCTCCGAATGTAGTGCTTTATTTTTGCTTTTCACCCATGCACAAGGAGGCAAGCTGGAAGAGGAAATGAGGGCTAAAGCCTTTTAAATAAGAGCAGATTCTTTATTTGTGAATTCCCTGCTCCACAATCGCCCTGCTGCTGTTGTGTTTGCATGCCTCCGCCAATAAAGCTACGAGTTGGCCCTAGATGTATGTAACGGCAGTCTGGGAAACATTCTCTCCAATTTTTGTTTGCACCATGTGCAGAGTTATCTGACATCTGTTCAGTGCCTCCTGATGCCACACTGTGTACAGAAGAAAATGGGAACTCACTGATGTGAATGAGCAAACCTCTCTCTAGCTCCCGTTGCTGAGATTTCTAAATAAAAGTCCGTTTCTACTATAACTCCAAGTCCATCAATTACTCGACGAAAATTGCACTTGTGACCCTGAGCCTTCATGGATAACACTAAGCTTTACAGAGTGAAATGAGGCAGGATCCGTTCAGAGCCACACTGAATTAGCTGACCGCAGCCCAGACTGCAGTTGGAGCAACACTTCCTTGAGTGAGGGGGAAGCTGAAATCAGCCAAGGTTCTCACTTCTGATTGCCATCTAGTGGTCCCTGCATGAAAGTACACGCATGACTATTAGACAAGAACAGGAGCAATTTCAGTTATGATACCCTCAACCGAGAAATTTCCTGCCACGATTCACCGGCCGGACTCACACATAAAGAACAGCCACTTGGTCAAGGTATCAGAGAGCTGCCAAGCCTGTGAAACCATACCGAGCAAAGGTCAGTGCCTTTAGGGGAGGTGGGAAGGAAATATACTGCAGGTAGTATTAACTGACATTCTGTCAGCAGCATTTATATCAGTTTAAACAATAAAATGTCACTATGGTGTAACATTCTGTGAACTAAATATGTGAACCAGTAAGAAATGAACAGGAAATGAGCAAGATTGCTAATTTAAAAAAATTACAACTGGAATGTTTAGCTCTGTCTGAGGTGGCGATTGGTAGCAAAGAAGGACAATTGCTGTGGCCCTCTATATTAACAATTTTATTTGTTTGGTCCGCTCAAATCTTTTACCTGACGATATCTATTGACCTGGTCTCGCATTGGGATAAAATAAGATAATCCAGAGGCATGGCAGCGGACAGTGTGGACTCTGACTCACTCCTCCTGGAGTCGGCTTCAGTTGCAGAATCTTGAGTTGAGGGAAATTGGTCTCTATTCATTGATTGTGATGTGTGAGTTGAAACGGCGGGAGATGGTTGGAGAGATGAGGAGGTTGTAGGAGAAGAACTCCCGAGGGAATCTGAAATAAAAATATTCATTATTGCATCCTGTACTTAACATTCATTACTGTTTAGATGGTGCAAGGAACACCATCACCTCCAAGTTCCCCTCCAAGTCACACACCATCCTGAATTGGACATATTATTGGCGTTCATCATCACTGGGTTAAAATCCTGGAACTCCCTACCGAGCAACATTGTGGGAGCATCTTCACTGCGCGGACTGCAGGTTCAAGAAGAAAGCCTACCACCACCTTCTTAGGAAAACTTAGGATGGGCAGCAAATGCCAGCCTTGCCAGTGACATCCCGAGAATGGATTTAAAAAAAAGCCAGGTTAAACACAATTCCACACTAAAAGCTATAACTTTGCTCCAGACATCAGACTACCTGTGAGCAGGTGATCAGCTAGTCAGTACAGAGTATATAATAGAACAAACAGTACAAAGTACTCTTCCGCACCTGTTCCATCCCTCTATTCAGGATCTTTACCCATGCATCATTACTTGCAATTTAGGAGCCAAGTAATATTATATAGCTCATCACATTAAATGTACAAATGAATGGTCAAACTATGTGATTTCATTTAATCCATTGTTCCCCTGCCCAGTTAATGGCATTTTGCTATTAATATCACAGAATCCCCACAGTGCAGATAGAGGCCATTTCGGCCCATCGAGCCTGCACAGACACATATCCCACCCTATCCCCGTAACCCCACATATTTAATCCCCCTAACACTAAGGGTCAATTTATCATAGCCAAATCAACCTAACCCGCACATCTTTGGACTGTGGGAGGAAACCGGAGCACCCGGAGGAAACCCACGCAGACAAGGGGAGAATGTGCAAACTCCACACAGTCACCTGAGACCGGATTCGAACCCGGGTCCCTGGCGCTGTGAGGCAACAGTGCTAACCACTATGCCACCGTGTTGTAATAGCTCCAGTGCTATGATTTTTTTGATATTGTGAAATGCGACATTAGATAATTCTCCTGATAAGCCAACCCTGTAACCAATGGAATCCCATCTTTTATCAGAAATAAGATTTTTAGGATATTTCCTGGAATGTGACACATTCCTAATATTAATGGTTTTTTCCCCAAAATTTTGCACTCAAGGTGAAGGATGAAAATGCTGTGAAATGGAACAATTTCCATTCTCAACATATATTGTCAATCAGTATCAAGCATTCCCAGGTCAGTTATAGCACAGGTCAGATGCAGAGCAAAGCAGTTTTGTGTAATGAACCCCGCTACTAAGAATTGGATTGAGACTGTCCAAACTAATTTCACTAATGTAGCCAGCAGATAGAGAAGAATTTTTGCTTTGAACCCCGGATCCCACATTCTTTCTATATAAAATAATTTCTCCAACACAGTTCATAGATTACTGGTATAGTTAAAATTCTTATTTTAATTTCTATTTATCTTTAGAATTTCCTGCTAACATGTTCTCAACTGGCTTTGCTTACCTCTGGCAACCCAAATGATTTACTGTTATTACTCTGTATTCCACCAGGGGGCACCAAAGCCAGGTTGCTAGGGCTGCTGTATAGTCATCACAAGGTTGGACATATTTGAAACATCTAAACATTGAAGCTAACACAGCCTTTTATTTCGATTTATTAAAACCCTGTTTAGGTTCCCCAACATATTTTTTCCTGTCGTCGTTCTTCTGCTAGGTGGCCAGTCTTATTTTGAGCTGTAAATTTTGCTGTGGCCCTATCAGAGCTCCTCCCTGATTGACTGACAGACAGAACAGGTACCTCTGTGGGTGGCACTGGTCCTGAAGTTCTCGCCCTCTCACCCCGATGGAATGCTCCACCACTGCACAGTACTCCACTCAAAGGTTAGTTTGAAACGGAAAAAAAAAAATCACCCAATACGGGCTGATGAGTTGTAATACCAGTTCAAATAGCAGGGAACGCAACTTAGGTTCGGAATAAAATGGAAAAGTCAGGGAGAACTTTTTCACTTAAAATGTAATAGTGTTGAGGAATAAATGACCAGGAAAGCCCTTGAATCAGACAGTATAAACTGGTGCAAGAGACAATGGGATGTGTTTCTCATACATGACAACCTTGAAAACTAGCAGAAGTTCACCAATAACGTCAAAAAGCTGACAAAAAGCCCAAGAGATGAGAATAGAATTTTTTTCTACTAAAATGGTTCCTTCTGGTTAATTCGCAATATGTTATATTGTTACTTCTCTACCACACCCCATCCAGTTCCAGCAGGCATTCTCCTACCCTCCCAGCCCCCGCCCACCTCAGTTAAAGATGACACTTTTTCCAAGCCCCATTAAAGCTGGCATTCATCCTCCCCCAATCCCAAAGCACCCCTGCCAGTTTCTGCCTATTTCAACTTCCCCACTTCATTTTCCCCCTTCCCTTTGCCTTCCCCACCAGTCCCACTCCTACATGAGTCTCGCAGCTCCTTGGGGTGATTGTGGCCACTGCATACTGTAGGTGAGAACTCCTGTTCTTGTAACCACACCAACAACACATACAGAGCCAGACTTCTTCCACTCATAATACAAGCAGTGATGGCGGTGAGGGCCTGGTTTATGTCAGCAAATGCTGATACACAAATTGGGCCTACTTGCTGACTGTCCTCATGAAATGCTAACACTTGTATGGTTTCTAGTGAGAGCAAAGATTAAAGGATATGGTGAGATGGTGGGTAGATGGGGTTGATATATAATAAAAGGATTGGCCTTTTCTGTTCCTAAAATGTTTATGTTTTTAAAGCTTTGATCTCCAAAGTTTAACATTCTGAATAAATACATTAAATTTTAAATTCCTATTTGGGCAATAAAATGTCAGTTGTGTGTTTTTCATTTCTGGGTTGTTCAATGAATCCAGAGAAGTCAAAACCTTTATTTACATTCGGCCAAAAATTGCGGTTGGTGGCGTACCTCCGGAGTGCTCCACCGAGCTGCGAAAAGAATACGCACCTACCCGAGGGCGGCCCTCCTGTGAAAACTTGCAGTCTGACGCTGCGAGGCGGAGGGCAGCGTAATGGCCCACAGATCCCAGGGGCGCAGCCTGTGCGGAAGCGTACCTGTGATCACTTGGGCCTGGTCCTCCAATCAGAAAATAAAATTAGATTTTACATCATTTCAGAAGGGAATCCCGTAATCAGATTTAATGGAATCCCGTAATCAGCTTTAATTCCAATTTACAGGATTGGAATTTAATTCCTAATTAGCTTCATTCCACCAACTTCACTAAAAGTTTAATTTTGCTGATAATTTTATCGACATCATTGAAACTCTAATATTTGCAGAAACAAGGAAAACTCATTTGACATAGTCAAACTATATGATTTCCGAGATGAAAATGTTTAAAGCATGCCTGAGGTATCCCCTTACACAGATGCAAACAGGCCCTGTGCCTATTTGCATCAACTGTAACATTTCCATACGTAATTGCTGGGCAGTTGGTGAGCCCACCTCTGTGCCAACAATTGCTTTTTCGTTGACAGACCGCAAGTTCTGGATTTAGCACATGCGCTTGGAAATCCTAAACTTGCGGTGGATTTCAAAGGAGGTATGACAGCGTACTCTGAGAGTGCGCCGCCATACCCACCGCAAAATCAGGGCCAATAAGAACCCGTTGCGTCAGTCACTGCTCCCCAGCCCTCAGAGTAGCCAGCAATATTTAGATTATTTTTGTTGCTAATTTTCTTGACTTTTGCTGGGATACAATTCCACAAGCACCTTTGGCCCTTTTTACCTCACTTAAATGACCATTCTGCATCTCTCAGTTTAGAGAATCAGTGTCAGTAGCCTCTTTGAGCATAGAGGGCATTACTGCTGAGCGCCATCCTTCCTTCACTTGAAGCCCCCACACGTACATTTTGTAGGATTCACCGGATAGTGTTTAAGAACTCTGGTGTTATTTTTCCCTCTTTAGCCCAGCTGCACTGAGGGCAATTGTAGTAATCTGAGTATCACCCTGACTGAGATCATCAAACTTACTGCAGACCGGGAATCAAACCTGGGACCTTCTGGTCTGTGGAAACATACGCGAGATGTTCTGGTCTCCATGGCTCAGTTACATGCATCTTTTACCACATCAGCCATTGGAGGGAAGCTCAGTCCTATTGCTCAGCCTATGCTGTAGAATGCTCTGCAGTTACTGTTAATATCTAATCTAGCTGTATCTCCCTAACAATTGACCTTGCTGCAATACAGACTCCAAGGGGTAGAAATTACTCGCACAGGTTAACCTCTTAACCATTAGGATTTAGGCAGAGACAAATTTACTGGCTGAGAGGGCTGGTGCAAAAGGCCTCAGTGTCCCTGACTAAGAAGAGGGAACATCAAAACCAGGGTTCCTGCTCTTGATCGCTATCCAATTACCCCTGCGGAAAAGTGTGCATGTGCATATATTGGGGTGGGTCAGGGTTCGGGTCAGCTATGGTGGGCTCAATAACCAAACAGCCCTGCTAACACTCACAAATGAAGAATGGCCACGATGGCGAGCTGATGCCGCCTGCGAATCCATACTGCATCAAGAGTCAGCACTTTCGCAAGAGAAGGGGAGAGACTTGGGGGAAAAAAATAAACAGCAACAAGAGACAAAGAGGGGGGAAATATCCCACGGTAATGGATCTGACTATAATGCCCTTCCGTAACCTTCCTGCTACCCTTTAAGCTGCAGTGATTTCCCTGTGGTACAGAGAAGCTAAAGGAGAGTCTTCAGCTCAAGTAATCAAATCACCATACATCAATGTCAGCTCCCTGCAATCCTGGCAGCAACATCAAATATTCATGCGCAGTTTCTAATTAGAGGACATGGAAAGGTTTTAAAAGAACTCTTTAAAAATAAAACATAAGATGTATCAAAAGAACACAATGTATGTGTTGCATTTCATAATTAAAGCTTGTGAAATGGCTTTGCAACCTGGAAAATGTAAATTATCACAGCAGGTTCATTAGAATACAAAGAGCTAAAAAAAATTGGTTAGCGAAACATGATTGGTGAGTAATAATGAGGCTTACAGTTAAGTTGCTGTTGAATGACTTCTTTTTAAAAGAAACAGAAGTTATTTTTAACTCCTCTGTAGGCTGATTGCGTATAGGCATTGCCCGGTATAGTATGAAGCCATTTAGCCAGGCAGTCTCTCCTTCAATCCCCAGTTAGTGCTGGAGCAGTAGTTCTGATGCTACAATTGACCTCAGTACCTTGGGTTAGGAAAAGAAAATCAGCCTATTCCTGATCACTATAAAGTGGCTCCTGCTGGAAAATGTGTTGACATAGGCCGGGCCCTATTGACCCCTGTGCTTTAATCACTGCGACCTCACAGGATATTTACTATATCTTACATAGAGTTGGACAAGGGCAGGATTTGTCAATTTGATGACCTTGGTGAATGTGGTTGGTGTATCAAGCAGTTCACCTTTAAATCATCGCATCCTGGAGCAAGGGTTCTGGTCCATCGCACATTGCTCTATGTGGTAATTAGTAACCACAGTTTCACAAGACAATGCAGCCCAAAAGTAGGTCAGCAAAAATAGTCTCAAGGGCTGGAAAATGCAACGCACAGGGTCAGTATAGGGCAATGTACATTACTTTAAACAGAATGTAGGATACATTCGTATACTCTGCTGGTTCAGTGCTGTTTTTGAAAGTAATCCTAAGAGGTGGAACAGATGAAGTTAAAGGTATCTTCACATTAAAGTGCAGCAAATAACAAAGGAACAGTTTTCCTGCCATTGAATGACCTTTGTTGTTGCCCAGTGGAAACCCACTGGGGGTCTTGTGAGCGGTTGTCAGATTCACTGGTTTCACGCTTGGTCCACTAAAGATGCAGAGTCTGTTGAGTGCATCATGACATTAAATAGTGCCATTACACCTGTGCATGCTCTGCAGATGAGCCTTCATATTCTCAATCAATGGCCTTTGGCTTTATGACAAGCAGCGCTGGTGGAATGGAATAGGTGTAGTGGTCTTTTCCTGTTCCTAAAAAATCTTGTGTTTATTAGTGTACTGCCTGTTTAAAACCATTGGATTAATAGGGGGAAAAATTCAGTTGGTTGCGCCTCCCGTTAGCGCCTTAAGAGGGCGCTAATGGGGCGCAAAGCAGCTAGCGCCCGGGCGCAGCGATGTTTGCGCCGCTCGCGAACTTAACTAGACATTTTGCGGCGGCGCTAAACTTTATCGCCGCGATCTCCTGCGTCGGCAGATCATGACGTCACTCGAGTGCGCAACGCCCCGGTATCGCCCCGGAGCGGATATTGAGTGGCGCCCCCTGCCTTACCGCCTGACGCTAGCAACGACAGGTTGAGGGGAGCGTTCTGCAGTCATGAAGGGAAAGGGGGAGCGCTATTTAAAGGTGACCGCTTCCTGCCTTTTATTGTTGGTGCCATTTTTGAACTACGCATTCTGAGAGAGAGAGGGAGAGACTTCTGGAGAGATTCAACGTTGTATGAAGGAGTTTTGGGTACTGAGCAGCACTTTGCAGGTTCATTTTGATTTGCCATTCCTTGTATCGATTTAGCAGAGACTGTGGGGGCTGCACTCTGAGCTCTTTGCCTGGTACTCTCCATTGTTCATTCCAGCACATTTGATGTGCAGGTCTCTCCAGGCCGAGATTCAAGGCTGCAATGAGCAGGATGTGGATGGAAAGCAAGATTAATCATCCCCTTTAAGAACTGGCCCGTGCCATTGTGTGTGTGTTCCATTGCTGACTGACATTACATGAGCTTCGCCAGCGCTCTCAGGTAACGCCTCGCTCCTCGGCCTTTGCGCCTTAAGACAGGTGTGAAGCGCCTGATTTAGCGCTGCAATCACCTCCAGGGGCGATAAAAGTCAAGTTTGCAGTCGGTGGCGATAATTAGCGCCAGGCGCTAATTTTTGCGCCCGGATGATATTTGCGCCCCAATCGGGGCGCGACTGAATTTTTTCCCCTATATGTGTTAACTCAGTGTGGTATTAGACTGCTCTTTGATACTTTGAATAAAGTCTTTCTATTATCAAACAGGTCTCACCCCAGGGAGAAGGAAAGCTGATGAGGGCTAGTTCACCTCACACCAAGTACACCTTGTCTTGATTACAGACAGAGGATACAGAAAGAAAGTTAGCAAAACCACATGGCAGCTGTCTTTCTCTCTCCCACATGGCAGCTGTCTTTCATTCTGCCGGTGCCATTTAATCTTCATCTAGAGCCATCTTTTGTTTCTTCACTTGTCCCATTACCATCTCCTTTAGCCTCGCACCATTTCTTAATCTCTCTCAATGTCTCTTAATCTCTCCTGCCTTCCATCCCATCACAGACCTTCCCTTTTGTTCTTTCCTCCCCTCCCCCCTCTCCCTGCCCCTACACTTGCTTAAAAACCTGTTACATCTCCAGCTTTTTCCAGTTCTGACGAAGGGTCATCGACCTGAAACGTTAACTCTGTTTCTCTCTCCACAGATGCTGCCTGACCTGCTGAGTATTTCCAGCATTTTCTGTTTTTATTTCAGCAAAACCAAAGCTTCTTTCCATCTGAAAGAGGCTAAGTAAAATATAAATTGGTTGTTGATTACCATTCAAGTTTACAGTAATTAGATCACATTTGTTAATCCCTCGGATGGATGTCACATTAATGATTTGCAGTTTACTGGCTCACAGTACAGGAAACTTTCGTTTATCCGGCATCGACGGGACCGGCGTGGTGCCGGTTTATCGAAAGTACCGGATAACGGAGAGTTATATCTACCGAGGCTATTTTTAACAAAGAGACTCCAGGCAGCACGGGAGAATCAACTCCTGCTACTGCAGTGTTTCGGACTTCCGACAGCGCCAGGAGGCCGAGTAGTGGCACTTTTGAAAAGTACCCCTACTGACTAAATCGGCGTTCGCGGACTCGGACTCGGACTCGGGATCGGCAACATTGCCGGTTATTTGAGAGGAGTTTTCGGAGCACTCGGCGTTCGCGGAGACTCGACTGCGACTCGGCAACATTGCCGGTTATTGGAGAGGAGTTTTCGGAGGATGATTTTTGCCGGTTAAGCGAGAATTCCGGATATTTGGGTGCCGGATAAACAAAAGTTTCCTGTATCTATATTGAAATGTCGGAAAATTTGGTGGGCTGATGGGCTGTTTCTTCCATTCTTTCTTGACACTGTTTAAACCAGTGAACCTGCTTTCGTAAAAGTTCGCTTAAGTGTGAATTTTTTTAAATTCCTATTTCTTTTCCCTAGTACTGTATATATATATATATAAACACACACACTAGAAAATCTGCAACAAGCTTAAAGAAAATGCCATTTTAATTGTGCTTTCCTTTCACAAAGTCACCAATTTTGTATCATGACTGAACCATTGTGATTTTTGCTGTGCCTTCAATGTACAGATAAAAATGTTTGGCATTGCGTTGAGCCTCGAGGTGCGCTTCCATTTTGAACAAGTCACAATGGACAGACAAGACACTTAACTCACCATGTCAGCACAAGTGGTAAAAGTAGTGACCTCCATGGCCTTTCAAGGCAAAAGCATCTCAAATGTAAGCCATTCATGAAACAGAACAAAATAGTTTGGCTTTCTAGTGCACAGCAGTATCGAGCCTATGGTGCTTTCACTATTTGACCCCAGGCTCTTAACAGACAAGATACTGTCTTTATTGAGTTCCAAGAGACCCTACTGATAGATCAATAGCCTACTAATGTGTCAACCAGTTACTTAGCAGTGTTATAGGGCAGTACTGAAGGACTTTTTTTTTGATAACTGTGACCTAAATGGGTTTCCTTGTGCCGCCAGCTGCAATGGAACATACTCTGGACTGGATGATGGACTGTGTCATCTTAGAAGAGACAGTAACCCTTTTGATGGTTCAGATGCTACTAGAGAGCTAAACTTTCTTTCCTGAATTAGAAACCATGGACAGACAGGACCCTGAAGCTGAAAATAACACAAGGTGATAAAGGTACATTTCTTTGTAATCTCCCTTCCTCCCTTGAAGGCACTGCCTGTTGTTGGGGTAGGATTCTAAAGGCATCAGCAGCCCTTTGCTGGCTCACATAAGTGGTCATTCTTCATGTGTAAGATTAGATAGTAAAGCCCAGACTATTAGGTTATGGCAGGCATCACATTTCAGCTGCATCCTGTCCTCACACAAAATCCACACATGCGCCTTGCATCAGTTGTCATTGGATGGCGATCAGGATCAGAAATCCTGGCTAATTTTCTTGTTTTTAGCCCAAGGCACTGAAGCCAATTGTAGACTCGATTTGCTGCTCTAGTTGAGATAGTAAAGAGTAAAGACTGGAAAATGAGCCTGGGAACTTCTGTGTGTATGGTTCCTATCCAGTGACATTTAATGGAAAGTGTTCATTTGTGGATACTGGGCAACGACAAGAGTGGGTGTGGCAATGAAGACTTTCACAGTTGAATAACCTATCAAGACCCATTATTTAGACTCACATGGAAGAATGGACACATAGGTGGGTTAACTATAGAACAATACACCAGCAAATGTATGCATCCCCAAGCATGAAAGAGATTTAATTGACCTGTAGTTTCAGTATTTTTTACTCAGAAACCTAGGTGGAGACAATCCAAAAATACAGGACATTATCAAGGTTAAAGAAAATAAGATCAATCAGAAAGTAATGATTAGGTAACACCAAGCTTGGATTTTAAAAACCTGAAGATTGTAGGAGGAAGGAAAGATGAGGGAGGTGAAGAGTCTACAGTTTGGAGGTCTAGGAAGGAATAAGTTATAGAGTAGACTATGGAGTGAGTCTTGATTTCAACACTGATGGTGCAGGGAGGAGGAAGAGAATGTGGGAAGAAGTATTTGCTGCTGAGGAAGAACAAAAGAAGAAAGCTCAGAGGAATGACAATTGTAGAATTTTAAAAATAGAGAGAAAGTTAAAGAAGTGCGAGAGAGATGAGAAAGACTGATTCCCTATCATTTGGCAAAAATGTTCTTGTGTCATAAGAGCATAAGAACATAAGAAATAGGAGCAGGAGTAGGCCAATCAGCCCCTCGAGCCTGCTCCGCCATTCAATAAGATCATGGCTGATCTGATCCTAACCTAAAATCTAAAGAACACAAGAAGTAGGAGCAGGACCCGGCCACTCAGCCCCTGGGCCCGCTCCGCCACCCACAGGGCCCTGACCGATCCGAACTCAGCCTCATGTCCAATTTCCTGCCCGCTCCCCGTAACCCCTGATTCCCTTTACCTCTCGGAAACTATCTATTTCTGTTTTAGATTTATTTAATGATGTAGCTTCCACAGCTTCCTGGGGCAGCAAATTCCACAGACCCACTACCCTCTGAGTGAAGAAGTTTCTCCTCATCTCAGTTTTGAAAGAGCAGCCCCTTATTCTAAGATTATGCCCCCTAGTTCTAGTTTCACCCATCCTTGGGAATATCCTTACCGCATCCACCCGATCAAGCCCCTTCACAATCTTATGTTTCAATAAGATCGCCTCTCATTCTTCTGAACTCCAATGAGTAGAATCCCAATCTACTCAACCTCTCCTCATATGTCCACCCCCTCATCCCCAGGATTAACCGAGTGAACCTTCTTTGTACTGCCTCGAGAGCAAGTATGTCTTTTCTTAAGTATGGACACCAAAACTGTACGCAGTATTCCAGGTACGGTCTCACCAATACCTTATATAACTGCAGCAATACCTCCCTGTTTTTATAATCTATCCCCCTAGCAATAAAAGCCAACATTCCATTGGCCTTCTTGATCACCTGCTGCACCTGCATACTAACTTTGATTTTCTTGCACTAGGACCCCCAGATCCCTTTGTACTGCAGTACTTTCCAGTTTCTCGCCATTAAGATAATATCTTGCTCTCTGATTTTTCCTGCCAAAGTGCATAACCTCACATTTTCCAATATTGTATTGCATCTGCCAAATCTCCGCCCACTCACCCAGCCTGTCTATATCCCCTTGTAGGTTTTTTATGTCCTCCTCACTTTCTACTTTCCCTCCCATCTTTGTATCATCTGCAAACTTTGATATGTTACACTCGGTCCCTTCCTCCAAATCGTTAATATAGATTGTAAAGAGTTGGGGACCCAGCACCGACCCCTGCGGAACACCACTGGCTACTGGTTGCCAGTCCGAGAATGAACCATTTATCCCAACTCTCTGCTTCCTGTTAGATAACCAATCCTCCACCCATGCCAGAATATCACCCCCAATCCAGTGATTTTTTATCTTGAGCAATAATCTTTTATGTGGCACCTTGTCGAATGCCTTCTGGAAGTCTAAATACACTGCGTCCACTGGTTCCCCTTTATCCACCCTGTACGTTATGTCCTCAAAGAACTCGAGCAAATTTGTCAGACATGACTTCCCCTTCATAAAGCCATGTTGACTTTGTCCTATTAAATTATGTTTATCTAAATGTTCCGTTACTGTCTCCTTAATAATAGACTCCAAAATTTTACCCACCACAGATGTTAGGCTAACTGGTCTATAATTTCCAGCCTTCTGCCTACAACCCTTTTTAAATAAGGGTGTTACATTAGCAGTTTTCCAATCTGCCGGGACCTTTGCTGAGTCCAGGGAATTTTGGAAAATTATTACCAAAGCATCCACAATCCCTACTGCCACTTCCCTCAAGACCCTAGGATGTAAGCCATCAGGTCCAGGGGATTTATCCGCCTTGAGTCCCATTATTTTACTGAGTACCAATTCCTTAGTGATTTTAATCGTATTTAGCTCCTCCCCCACTAGAGCCCCCTGTTTGTCCAGTGTTGGGATATTCTTAGTGTCCTCTACCGTAAAGACTGAAACAAAATATTTGTTCAGCATTTTTGCCATCTCCATGTTTCCCACCATTAATTTCCCGGTCTCATCCTCTAAGGGACCTACGTTTGCCTTAGCCACCCTTTTTCTTTTTATATAATTATAGAAACTCTTGCTATCTGTTTTTATATTTTTTGCTAATTTATTTTCATAATCTATCTTCCCTTTCTTAATCAATCCTTTAGTTACTTTTTGCTGTCTTTTGAAGACATCCCAATCTTCTATCCTCCCACTAAGTTTGGCTACCTTATATGTCCTTGTTTTTAGTCGGATACTATCCTTAATTTCTTTACTTAGCCACGGATGGCTGTCATTTCTTTTACACCCTTTTTTCCTCAGTGGAACATATTTCTTTTGAAAGTTGTAAAATAACTCCTTAAATGAACACCACTGCTCATGTACCGTCTTACCCTTTAATCTATTTTCCCAGTCCACGTTAATCAATTCCGCTCTCATACCATCATAGTCTCCTTTATTCAAGCTCAGTACGCTTGTTTGAGAACCAACCTTCTCACCCTCTAATTGGATATGGAATTCAACCATGTTATGGTCACTCATTCCAAGGGGATCCTTAACTAGGACATTATTAATTAATCCTGACTCATTACACAGGACCAGGTCCAAGGTTGCTTGCCCCCTTGTAGGATCAGTTACATACTGCTCAAGAAATCCATCCCTAATACACTCAATAAACTCTTCCTCAAGGCTGCCCTGCCCAATTTGATTTGTCCAGTTAATATGATAGTTAAAATCCCCCATAATTATAGCTGTTCCCTTATTACATGCCCCAACTATTTCCTGATTAATACTTCTTCCAGCAGAGTTGCAACTATTAGGAGGCCTATATACAACTCCTACTAGTGTTTTTTTCCCCTTATTATTCCTTATCTCCACCCAAACTGTTTCATTATCCTGATCCTTTGACCCAATATCATTTCTCTGTATTACAATGATTCCTTCCTTTATTAACATAGCCACCCCACTTCCCCTTCCTTCCTGCCTGTCCTTCCTGATTGTTAAATACCCTGGCATATTTAGTTCCCAGTCATTGTCACCCTGCAGCCATGTTTCTGTAATGGCCACAAGATCATACCCATACGTAGTTATTTGTGCCGTTAACTCGTCCATTTTGTTACGAATGCTACGTGCATTCAGATAAAGAACTTTCAAATATGTTTTGTGACACTTAGTTCCTGCTTTTTCCTTTTTTAACACTTTATCTTTTACTCCATACCTTCTGTCCCTTCCTGACACGCTTTCCTCTGTCTCCCTGCTCAGGTGCCCAACCCCCTGCCTAAGAGTTTGAAAGAAGTGATAGGAGAAACTTCCCAGATATAAGTATAGTACTGAAGTGTTAGACAGACATGGACTTTGCAAGAATACATTGGCCCATCTGAAAAAAATGGTCTGTCAAAATTAAAAACTATTAAGATTACTCTCTTCATGAGAAACAAGTTCAGCAAGCATGTTTTTTTGCTGGGAAGGAAAAGAAGCAGAAAAATCATGCTTCATTTTTGTTAGAATAATGACGTGCAAGTTATAGAATGATGCTTCATGATGTGATTTATGTCATTATGTTGTGCATTTGAGAACTTTGTTTGATTTTGATTTTTCATTTTAAGTATCACAATATGATAATATTCTATCATATCTAATAATGACCATGATGCGGAGATGCCGGTGTTGGACTGGGGTGGACAAAAATGAGAAGTCGCACAACACCAGGTTATAGTCCAACAGTTTTATTTGAAATCACAAGCTTTCGGAGCGCTGCTCTTTCGTCAGGTAAAGTGAGGGAATACAAATCAGCAAAGCATATATAGACAGAGAACAATGTGTTTCTGACTGCCCTCCATCACACCTCAGCAGAGATACAATCAGTCAGGGAGGCATTACATCAAAGACACAGCAAAATACAGCTAAGACAATGAGGTGGGGTCACAGGGGGTCCAACGTGTCAAATGCTGCAGTCTGCAGTTAAGCTTTTTACTTTTTTTTTTAAAACTGGAAATCACATCTGTGAACAAGACAATGACGACTCGAGTCTGGATGACTCTACGTCATGTAGCGTGACATGACGTAGAGTCATCCAGACTCGAGTCGTCGTTGTCTTGTTCACAGATGTGATTTCCAGTTTAAAAAAAAAGTAAAAAGCTTAACTGCAGACTGCAGCATTTGACACGTTGGACCCCCTGTGACCCCACCTCATTGTTTTAGCTGTATTTTGCTGTGTCTTTGATGTAATGCCTTCCTGACTGATTGTATCTCTGCTGAGGTGTGATGGAGGGCAGTCAGAAACACATTGTTCTCTGTCTATATATGCTTTGCTGATTTGTATTCCTTCACTTTACCTGACGAAGGAGCAGCACTCCGAAAGCTTGTGATTTCAAATAAAACTGTTGGACTATAACCTGGTGTTGTGCGACTTCTCATTTTTATCTAATAATGAGATACCTTTGGAGCACATGGTAAAAATTATACTGTAATGCTTCAAGAATACCATTTGTCCTGACACACTATTCAGTAGTAAACAACATTATCTCTACACTTTATTTAACTGACCAGGAAGATAAATAACTACAGATAGCGTTCTTCACCAAATAAAAACAGAAAAGATGGGCAGCAACAATAGTACAGTCCTATCTACTTACCTCAAACCTGTTTATGTCAACATCTCACTTATGTCGACATAAAAGTAAAGTCTTATCTTCGCACATTAATACCAAGAACTAACCGTCATGTTAATGTCGACATAAACCCTGGCTCACTTAAGTTGACAAACATTTTTAAGTCCCTAAAAGTATTAACGGCTTATGTCTCTCATTGCTTATGTCGACAGAGATTCTCCGCCGTTCCTTCCCGCCACGTTCTCTATACTGCTCACACTTTGTTGTGCTGGAAGGCCCCAACACTGGGGTAGGTGGTACCCAGTTGGATGCCTACTGCCAGGTTGGCTTTGGAGCTCATGGCCGCAGGAGATGAAGACCATGGGCGCGATCTTGCCAGCCCTGGGGAGGCGGGTGTGGAGGCGGGACTGCCGGGAAAATGGCAGAATCTGGGGGTGGGTGCCCATCCCGCCCCCAACCCGCCTCCGTGCCATCATGCCAGGAGGCGGGTAGCTGCCCCGCGCCAGGTCCCATCTCCTTGAGGGGGGAAGGGGATTACAGCCACTTAACTGCCTGTTAACAGGTAGTTAACAGGCAGTTAAGAGGATTATCCCCATTTTTCCAAGTGAAGCGTGGGCTTCCCGACGTAGGGAAACTCCGCCAGGGTCACCGAGGCGAGCAGTGGGTCTGCGGGAGTCAGAGGGGTCCAAAAGTGCGCTGTGAAGGTAAGTGATAGGTGCAAGTGTGGAGAGGTAAGTATGTGAGGTGAGTGGAAAGTGCTAGAAAATGTTTACTTACCTTTGTTTCTTCCTGCAGGCTTCAACAGTTGGGGATGCGGAGACTCTCGCATCTCACCGGCAGAGATGACAGATGGCTGCTGCATTCTCCGATGCAACAACCATCTAATTTCCGCAAAAGAAAGAGGTTTGATGAGTCTTGAATACAAGGACTCATCAAACAACATAGAATGTCAGTGTTTGACAGCTTCACAGAGCTGTCAAACGATGACAATTCATCTGTCAAAATTTTTTGACAGATGAAACGTCATACGCTGACATTCTCTGTAACCAGCTTTCCCTTAATTGGCCTGCTCAGCCCGCTGGGCGGGCTTAACAAGGTCAATCAAGGGAAAATAGCGTGGGTTGGCCAGAAGTCAATGGAGGCGGGACAACGACCCGACAAGCAGCAGTCCCGCCTCCAACGCGCCCACATTGGCAAAAATCGCCCCCCTTGTGTCAAGCTGGCTGTTGGTGATGATGGAGTTGCTAGAAATAGGCTGGCTAGTCAGCAGTGCAGGGTCAGTGGAGGCAACTAAATAGAATCAGGGTCCGCCAGGGAGATAGCGTCACACAGGGGTCAAGGGTCGGCCACATCCCAGGCATCAAGGGCAAGGGACGAGTACTGGGAACTGATCAGACTGGGTATCAACATTTTTTTAGTCAGCTTCGTACCTCGCGCTACAATTGGCACTTTTATAATGTAATATTTACTGTTACTATTTGCGATAGTTGGAATTTTCTTTATTAAATAATGTTACTTTGATCTGTGTGGGTGACAAACACAGTAGGGATGGGGTTTAGAGCCAGTGATTCAGGATTCTCTGGTCAGTTTTACGTCAATTCAAAGCAAACTGCTTATGTCGACAATATTAGAACGGTCCCCGAAATGTCGTAATAAGTGGGTAGGACTGTAATTATCTGGGTGGAATAAATCACACAACTGCTAGCCACGATCACAAAGGAAGTGACTTGAAATGCCTAAAGTAGCTCTATTAGCCCGAAGAGAAGCTTCTATCCTGTCAAAAATACCCCTAACAATGTCCGCTTCTCTCAAATCAGACCTGATAGAAAAACCCAGCAATGTTCATCGCTATTTGATTCAGAGTAGTGAATGAGCTGGGTCAGCTTCCTCTGCAGCAGGGTCGAATGATGGCCTTCACAGGATTAGAAGATAAATGCGGATGAGGAAGAACATTCAACCACCTTAGTATGTCCGTCCTAAAGATCCACCTGCCACTAACCCCCTTGATGGCATGTCATTTTTTATTTATGATTCTAGAATTTTTGCCTCCATCCGCTACCCATAAGTCCATCCCATGCGTTGATCACTCTTCATGTGAAGAAGAACTTCCTGAAATCAGTCCTAAATTTGCCTTTTACTAGTTCGAATTATATTCCTTTGTCCTTCACTCACAATTTAATTTGAAGTCACTTTTCAGATTTACCTTTTCCATACCGTTCAAAATCTTATATATCTCTAAGGTCACACTTCAGTCTCTTCCTTTGAAGATAGGAAGGCCCAAGTTTCACCAGTTTTTCCTCATAACTCAAATCTCTCTCGCTAGGGATCAGCCGCATGGCTCTTCTCTAAACTGTTTACAGTTTCAATTTTCCTTTACATTTACAGTGGTTAGAACTGGATACAGTACTGAAGGTATGGTCTGACCAAAAGCACTACACAATTTCAGTATGATAACCTCTGATTTGTACTCTACTGTTCTGGCTATATAATTCAGCATTCCATTTCTTTGTTGATTGTTGCTCTGCAGTGGGTGGACATATTGAGTACTGAGTCCACTAAGATCCTAGATCTCCTTCAACTTCATCCTTAGGCTTTTTGACACAATTAATGTAGTATGTAGGCCACCCATTTTCTTTCTATGGGCAGTACTTGGCTGTATTGTTCTGTCCACTTACATATTGTATCCAACTCATTCTGTATTTCCCAAGCTGCCTCCTCAGAATCAACAGATCCTCCTAGTTTAATATTATCTTCAAATTGGACCAATTGAGTTTCTAAATCCAGGTCAGTCCAGAAACTAGTCAACAAATTCCACCTTACACAGCTAAACCTACTTCACAACTTCCAAATCAGACACTTCTCCTAAATCACAATACTCCAAAAACTTGAACCCATAGCAGCCTCTTTGGAACCATAGCTTCACTGATAGTAAAGCCATTCATAACTGCACCATATTCACTATATCAGTAAAGTCTAATGGAGGTTGCTGAATCATGGGAGAAGGAATGAGGCGAAGTATGAAGGCATACACACTGAAGCTGCACATGCGGCTGGGTGCGAGGTCAACTCAAAATTGATGCACATGATGATGTACTGAACCTCAGACAAACTCTGGGAATTACACCAATCCTGCAAGGGCTGAGGGCTGGAGTCTGTGGCCAGAAGGGCATGCTGCTACATGTGCTATGATCATGTCCTCATGTTCAGCCATTCTTGATAGCAGTCAGAGAGGCCAGAAAGAGCATGGCTGGCTTTAGCCCAGATCCTTGCCCTACTGGAGAATGAAGTTGGTGTGGATTTCTTTTTTTTGTAACCAATATAATTTCATCAAAGAAGTCCCCCCCGCCATCAGGAAATTGAGGCAGGTAATACAGCAATCATTATAATTTGTACCTGTTCCATCATCACTCGGGCTAAACCCGCAGATCAGACTGATGTGCCGTACCCATCTGTTCATTTCATCCTCAGTTTTAGCCACCAAGTAGAATGTACGAGCTGGAGTCTTAACTTCAAAAACATAATTGTTCTGGAATTCCTTTTTACTGAGCTTTAACCCAGCTTCAATATTCTCGCACTCAGTGAGGTTTATCATGCGGAGCGGTTTCTTGGAGTGGTGGTTTTTGTAGTATTCAAGGACGTCTGGGTTGCCACTCAATCGACCACTACGTAGCACAAACCAACGCTTCCTCCAGGCCTGGAAAAACAGAGAACAGTCAGACTTAGGCCTCACTGCAAGAGCAGAGATTTTACAAAAATGTTTTCTCCTCTCATGAAGGGTTTAAATCTCACTTGGATATATATCCTGCACCTCATTCTGGTGGTCATTCTTCATTTATGAACCTAAACACTGACTGTCAGTATGTGTTCTGATTATGTTGGGGGTGGGGGGGGGGGGGGGGGGGGCGGGGGGGCGGGGGGGAGGAACCACAGAATCCAGTCTGGTTATTGTTAGGCAAGGGTATTAAGGGTTACGGAACCAAGGCAGGTAAACGGAGTTAAGATACAGATCAGCCATGATCTAACTGAATGGTGGAACAGGTTCGAGGGGCTGAATGGCCTACTCCTGTTCCTATGTTCCTTGTCCTCACCTGATGCCCACACACATACACTCTTTAGCAGGGATCAATGGATACCAACCAGGAGTGGGGGTCCTGGCTGAGTTGTCACCTCTCTAGCACAGGGGTGCTAAGGCCAATGGTTCTGCTCTTGTCACAACAGCAGAGATAAACTAACTCATCACAGACCCTGGGTTTACGTAAAATTATCATGACATTATATAGTGGATAAGTATAGGTTCTAAGCTACAGCATCCTGCAGCATATACATATGTAGGAATCCAATGCACATCCAGACGATATTAAATGGCAATGGGTGAAATGCCTCTTGTATGCTATAAGCGTGGGATAAATTTGTGGTTCAATGTGTCCTCATTTGCATACATTCCATTCAAAGGACACTGGGGTAGAAATTCATTTCGGCCTGTTTCTGGGCTCACACTAGCCAAGCGCACACCAGAAGCCTGAAACTCTCCTGAAATTGAACTTCGGGCCTCATTTTAATAATATAAGCGAGCTTGCCGGCACCTGTTGCACCTCCAGAGGCAGCTTGTTCGACGTCAGGGAATGAATTTGGGCCATCTGCCTTGCTGGCAGTGCCCTCAGATAAGTCCTAGATGTGGAGGGAGGGGGGGGGGGGGGGGGCGGTGACACGCTTATTATTAACTAAAATAATTACCCAGTCCTCCTTGACTTGAAAGCATTTTGTAGATCTGACTCATTCGTACAATCAAAAAAACAGGAAAAATGGAAACATTTCTTTTTGTCAGGAGATGATTAAGATGACATAATCCCGGTGCGATTGTGGGGTTCTCTATTAATCTGTGCGCAAGACTTTGGAAAGATGCAACTAGGGAAGGAAGTGGAGAAGCAGTGTAGGGGTGTGGAAATACTAAAAGAGCAGAAGCAGATCCAAAAAGGTTGAATTGAGAGCAAAACCTGAGACAGCTTCCCCCAATGGTTAAACATACTGGGAAAACAAACCAGTTTGCACCGAGTGAGCTGGTCTTAGATGGGCAACAGATGGGACGCAACAATTGGCTTTGTCGTCCCAAACCTAGAGAGCAGGAAAATCAGCCAGGGTTCCCACCCCTGACTACTACCCCTACTGGATATGAAGACTTTGGGTTAGAACTGAAGTAGGTTTGGGTTATGTATCCGGTGGTTGAATAACTTTGCAACATTCACTGCCGAGGTTCACACATGAAGAATGGCCTCTTGGACAAAATACTGCAGGGCTGTACTCCAGCAACAGTCATCGCATTCACGAAATAAGGGGAAAAATTGGGGGAATTAGCTGCTGCAACTGTGCACCCATACCCCAGCATGATTCAGGATCTTCAAGAGAGAGAGGGGAGTGGAGAAAAATTTCCAAGAAAATTACAAAAAAAAATATTTGCATGTTACAAATAAATAGTTCCTTCTTTTACAAGTGTTAGAAAATATATCAGTTCACGGTGTCTTTAATTACCGAAGTAGTACAAATGAGAAGGCACCAACACTGAATACAGTTATGATAAAACTTTTCTTTAATAGATGAAAGACAAACACAGTATTCTTTTGTAAGTACTGTCACATGGTTTTGGACGCAACACATGTGGTAAAAGTGGTTTAACACACAAAGCTCAATTTCCTTTCAATTGTATCTCTAACTATGGGCGTTGAACACATTGTTTGTTAAAGGAGAAGTCCCACTGTACTGTAACGATGCAAATTGGGTATAGTTTGCTGATTCACATGATGTACACTTCATTACTGCATGGAATTTATTCACAAGCACAATCATACCATTACAAAATAGATACAGACTAGGAAAACCATTGGACCCAACCTAACTCACCCATCCAGGAAAAAACCTACAGTTCCCCATCACAGTATCCGACTGTTTCTTAAAGGCACTTTTACACTGTTACTGTTTTAGTTCAGAATCCAGGAAACCGGTGCCCATCTGCTAGCTCTCAGCCTTTACACTGCTAAACCTGACTCCCTTATCTTTGTGACAGACACACAGACCCTTGAAAAATTCAATGTATGAGTTTACTGCTGGGATAAGGGAGGTGTTTTTAACAGTGTAACTGCTGGGAGTCAGCTAGTGGATGATGGTCCACTGGAATCCAAACTAAGACAGGACTAGTGTAAAAATGGCTTTAAATGGTTCCAAGGTATTTGCCTGCACTACACTACCTGGAAATCTATTTCATACCAGAAATTAGGCTCCCTGGCTTCCCGTGGGTGCAAGGATCGCGCGCACACCTACCTACCGCGCCTGCCGTTGACCTCTGAGCCCACGGGGACTTCAGCTCCTGGGCCTCCTGCAGCTGCCGGCGCGCAGTGCTTGTGTATCCCAGGGGCGTAGTTAGTGCGATGCGTCCCCTGGGATCACGTGGGCCATGGAGAGCCAATGGCAGCAGACCATCTTTCATTCATAGATTTGACAGGAAGACCTGTCAAATCTATGAATTGAAATCGGCCCCAAAACAACACCTAAACTTCAAATACATTTTTTTAAAAACCATCACATTTTTAAAATAACTATAAGTTAAATAAATTAACTACTTTAAACAAAAATTAAAATTTTTGACAAAATTAAAATACTTTTTAACAGTGCTAAAAATAAACTTACCTTTCTTTAAAGTATCTAAAAAAGATAAACCTGTTGAATTTTTTTTTAAATTGTAATTAATTAACCACTTACCTTGTTGAAAACGGGTCCTGCGCCTCCTTTTTAAAAGCGCAGCTTCTTCCATACTTACCCTCCCGGAGAAACCTGAAAAAAACCCTAAGTTCGCTGCGTGCGCGCAGCCTCTCCCGCGCACGTGGTTCACCTCTGAACCGCTCCCTTCACGAGACCGGAAGTTCCGGTTTCCCGCGCATGCGCAGTGCATGCAGAAACCGGCACTTCAGGTGGCCTTACGGGTGAGTACACAGCGCGTACTCACCCGGCAAGGGCCGAATTTCTGGCCCATAACTATTCTTTGTGTGAAAAACTTTCTGACATCACAGGTAGTAGTAAAGACGTAATTCCAAAGCAAAAGCAAGACATGAAAACATGTAATCTTATAGTAGAGAATAAATGATTGACAAAGATACTTAACAAATACTTTTGTATTTATAGAGGCATGTGAGAGCCCTCTGGCCTTAACATTAACTTTAACAGCTTCAAACCTTAACTACAGTTCCCATTTTCTCTCTGACAGTAGCTGCTGGCAATGTGGGATGGGTGAGTTGGAGTTTCCAGAGATGGGGAATAGAGTTGGTTGTTACTTGGGTAGGCACCACGCCCCACCACTTCGGAACACTACTGGCGGGGTGATCTGCACCCTTTGTGTCGACCGGTTTCTTGCACCAGACTCTTTTCCCTCCCCCTTTCCCTTGTTGTGTTCCTTTTTAAATGCGCTTCATCTGAAATATCTTCCAGTCCTGAGGAAGAGTCTTAAGACCTGAAAGGCCGTATGACTTCTGTTTTTCCACAGATGCTGCCTGACCTGCTGAGTATTTTTGTGTTTTGTTTTCAGACTTCCAGCATCTACAGTATTTTAGTTTTTGCTTATGCACAACATGAAGGTGGTTTGAGAAAAAAAGGTTACATTCAGAGTCTTATTTATTTTCAAGTGAACTACTGTAACACGCAGAATATAACTGAACAAGCAATACTTTATAAAGCACAGTGCCCTTCAAATGGATGAATACATAGCTGAGGTCATTCCTCTCATTAGGTAACGGCAGCCTTGTCATTTATACTGGTTTGCTGTGACTGGGAACATTGGGGGAAAAAATCAATCAAAAATCAATTTTGAAGGCTTGAACACACTTTGCAGCCAATGGAGGATTGCTCTCCATTTACTATCAATCCAATACTATCCATATTCACATTATAATGGCATCTATTTTAAAAAAGAATCTTGTCAGTGTCCTGTACATATTTTGGCATAGCTGTAATGATACTTATATTAGTCAGTTATGAGTAACTGCTAATCAATTATTTATCAAGCCTGATGTTATCACATCATTTCCCTGCTACTGTGTTTACTTACGGTACTTTATATGGTATATGGGAAAAAGGTGCACCTAATATAAATAATAAAGGGCTTACTAATATTTTTATGATATCATAAGCCTTATCATTAACAATGTGTTTCCTCTTTTTTAAACCTTCCAATATCTTTATGTGCCTGACTCACACGTTTAAATCAAAAGAAGTTGTGCCAAATTGGAACCAGAAAATTGCGTGGTGGGCCTTGAAGGCTTGTCACAGTAGGAGGAAGAAGGCAGCTATCGAGTTGCCTGCAAAATTTACTATTTAAAAAAAAATTTGATGCTACGGTTGGGGCCTGTGCACGGAGAGAAACTGCACAGGCCCCTCTGCAAGTAACCCTCGGAGGCCCCCGCCACCAACCTTTGAACACTGGGTGCCAGGGCCTAACAAGGGGGCCCTGGCTTTCAGAGTTCAAACCGAACAAATGGCAGGCAACATGGCGGAGGGTGTGCTTTCCATATCTCAATATGATTTGCATGAGCCCACCCACCTATGGGTGGATTCTGCAATGTGTGTCCCTGAGCATGTTGCCAGTCCGCCCACTGCAGGTCTGCTGTGAAACCAGTGGAAGGGAGCTGGAAGTCCTGGGTAATGTGTCAAGAACATGTAGCTACCTCTCAGTGCTGCATTAGACTAGTGGGTTCCAGGTTCTATTTCTGGGCTGTGCTAAATTAGTTGATCTCAGCTGGAGTACTACAATTGCCCTCAGGACTCTGTGGTATGGAAAGGGAAACATCAGCTAAGGTTCCTTCTCCTGATTGCTAGCCAATTGGAAAATGCACATGTTTGGATGTCATTTGAGCACGGAATCAAACTCAACTGTGATGGTGTCTAAAGTCAAATGTCCTGTTAACACCCACTTGATAGACTCACTCATCAAGAATGGTTACTTAGGCAAGGTTTAGGAGGGCTACTGGTGCTTATAGAATCCCAGATACCCTAGCAAAAGTCAGCACCTTTGGTATCTGAAGAGAAATTGTCAAAAAAAAATGATTTCTTTATACTGTTGCATTTTGTCAACCTAGAATACTGTGTAACATTGTTATACATATACACCAGATTTAAAGTCAAGCTGGTAGAAATTGGTTATGGCCTGTTTTCAGGCACATGACCAACAGTACGCAGACAGACCTCGCCAGAACTAGGAGGCCCGAGGCATGCCCTAAATTTGACCTCAGGCCTATTTTCAATAATTTGGGCGAGCTGTCAACGTCTGTTGTGCCTCCTGAGGCAGCTCGCCCACTTCAAAGGGATGAATTTTGGCCACTTGCATTGCCAATAAAGAAGTCCCGGGAGATCAGGGAAGGACAGTGGAAGCGGCCTATCGTGGGCCGGCAGCGACCCTCAGGAGTGATGTGGACCCGGGAAGAGCATTCTTGCTTCTCCTGGCTCCACTCAAAGTTTAAAATGATTTTTTTTATTTAACTTTTTTGTTGGGGGCCGCTGCTTAGCCGCAGCAACAGCTGACGGACTTGAGCGGAGCAGGTCTGGTGTCTGCTCCACTCAGTGCCGTCCAAATTAGGAGAGGTATCCTAAAAAAAGGGTTAGGTCCCTCATTTACAAAGGTAAAGGGCCTAGCGCTTTTTCAGGTAGTCGTCAGCGGCGCCTGAAAAATTGGATGACCCAATTTGGGGTTGGACGTATTTCAGGGCCTTTGCAGCACAAGAGACAGCACCATGAAATTGGTACTTTTTGGCCCCATCCTGTGCCTGAGAAACAGGTGCAACTGGTTCCAATTTCTCCACTCCCCCCCACCCCCAATGTGTTTAAAAACGTGCAGCTAACAGTTTCAAGATAAAATTATGGCATATTTTTAGCATCCCAATGGTCACATTTATTATTTACCTTGCAGTTTCTCTGGGATTGATGCCAGAAGCCTGCAAGGGTCCTGTGGGATTGTAAATGGGATTCTGTATTATATAGGTTGGTAACAAATGTAATACAGCTCCATCTATGAACACTTGAAACCAGGGAGCTGTGACCTTTCTTAAACTGTGAAATGTGTGTGTGGGTGTCTGTGTGTGTGTGTGTCTTGGGGAAAGGGAGTGGTGCTTGATTTCCAAAAAAGATGTTTAAAATATAACTAACGCAGCATATGACTACAGTCACAAGTCTATATTTATCCTGCATGTACTGGCAATGTATATAATATGTACAGTACAATTCATATCATGATGGAAAGATTAGGCATAATTATACCACCTTTGAATTTTGTTCAGATATCTATGCAGTATAAAATAATACAAAAATATTAACACACATCTTATTAAATACTAAGGGGGAGAAATTCATTATCACCCGGTTTGGGGGCGGTAACCTTTGAAAGCTGGGGAAATTAGCACCAGGCGCTAATGATTCCCAGCTTTCAGGAAATTGGGTTTAGCGCTCCAGGAAGGAAGTGGAGCGCTAAATCAAGGGCTCCACTTCCTTCCTGGATCGCTATGGAAGCAGGCGGGGCGGTAGAGGGGCAGTGCTGCCGCGTTCCGAGGCTCCTTCCCTCCCTTAAAGGGAAGGGCCATCGCTGCAGGCTCTGCATTGGGACCAGTTAGCTGGTCCCCAACAGTGGCAGCGATCCGGCTCGATCAGCCCCATGTACTCCAGCAGAGCGCCGGGCTGATCGATCGCGGCCCAGGAGAAGGAAAAAAAATTGACCAAAACCATTTCAAAAATTTCGGGACTTACCTCGGCAACCTCCCCTTTAACTTTCGCCCCTGAAGCGCCCGGCCTCCCGATCAACGCCTCCTGGAGCTGTCGGTGTCGTCGCCCGCCGATGCTGCAGGGGGCGGAACCGAAGTTCAGGTCCGGGGCGCTACCGGGGCAATGCGCACGGCGATGACATCACGATCTCCGGGTGAAGGTGATCGGGGCGCAACGCCATACCGCCGCCGCAAACCTCCCACCGAATTTAGCGGGAGGCGATATTCTCGCCGCGCCCGGTCGGTAAGTGCTTAGCGCCCCGTTATCGCCCCCTGGAAGCAATAATGGGAGGCGCAAAGGTACCCAATTTCTCCCCCTAATTTAAAAAAGATGTTTCCCCAACTTTCTCCACCCCCTCAAAGCCTAATGTTACAATACAGTTTCATGGGTACTGGCAATCATCTGGTACCTCACCCAAGTGTCCATTTTTCATATGCAACTCTAGGCAGTGAATGTCATCAGGCTATTTGACCTTGGAGGATATTACAGCTTAGTCGACTACTGTTCTTGCCTAATGCCCACAGAGGTGCACTTTCCACCCCGGAGGGAGAAGGGGGAATGAGTGGAGAGAAGGTGACACCAGATAGCAATAAGAAGCATTAGCCCTGGCTAATTTTTCCACTCCCTAGCCCAGGGTGCTGAGATCAACTAACAAGGGATCAAACCTGGGGCCTTCTGGTCTTTTTGGCTTCAGTGCTTCATTGGCATGTATGGGTGTTGCCTAAAGCCCTTTACTTTATATGTATGTTCTGGCTTACAGTAAAGATACAGTGAGAATAAAATGAATTATGCACAATACATTAGTATACAGCATTTATATTGCAATGCTCATGCATATCGGTACAATTCGGCTGGGTCAAAATTGCATGATTGTTATCAGTCTTACGATCTTTTTGTGATTCTGTCTACTTAAAATAACAGCATTTACGAGCAGTGTGCTGTGTGCGTCTCATACAGTAAGACAGTCAGCAGCTTCTCTCGTTCCTGTTCTATTATTAACACAGTCAATGCTGATCCTTTGAGAATGAACTGTTGTCAAGTGACAGAGTATAACTGCCACATTAATTATGACAAGTAAGCACTCAATATTTTTCATTGCTAAAACAGTTCTCTTCCAAGAAACGCAGCCCTTGTCGTGTTTCAAACTACGATGAAAACAAAGACGACACGACTCCTTGCAAGTACCTGAGAAACCAGAAAAAAGAAGTTTCTTTCTGGTTAACAATTTCCTATAACAGGAAGTTGATTGTTTTTATCAAAAATAATATACAAAAAAGGAAGTTTTAAAAAAAACATTTGCTGACCTAGAAGCATTTGGCGGATCAGATGACAATGTTTGAACTTGTAACAAGAGCAACAGTGGCAAAATATTGGGAAACCAGTCGCTGTGCCTTACATTGTCAGAACTGTAAGCAGACATTCAAGTTCTGTTTTCCAAGTTGTGTGTTTTATACTTACTCATTCTTTTATTTAAATTTATTTTTTGATACTCACAAGATTTAGTGGAGTTCCCAATTTTCTACTTACCTTTTTTTTTGCGTAATATTTCAGTCACGCTTATATGGAAGTTCCACTTTGGATTACTAGGCCGAAAGCGCTCAGAAAAAACTTTCACTTACGTTTCTCAGCCCCTGTTTAGTAGCCTGTTAAAATTTCATTGTAGTCCTATCCAAGTGATAGGACCCTGATTTGCATAAATTTATGAGGCTCCCATTGGGTCAGGCAGGCGCCTCAGCTGCCCGATAAAACAGCGGCATTAAAATGGCCACAGGACGGGAATCAATCGGTAAGTGTACCGCTTCCATTTTAACTCCTGTTCCGCACGGTTTCCGCCAAGTGGAGGGAGTTAAAGTTCCCCCTTGAGAGGGGTTGGGAGAAATTTCTTTATGCAGAGTTGTTACAACATGGAATGCCTTGCCATAGGGAGTGGTTGAGGCGAAGACCATTGCATCTTTCAAGGGAAAAGAAGATAAACATTTGAAACCGAGGGAGATAGAGAAGAGAGAGCGGGGCAGTAGGATTAGTTTTGAATTGCTTTAACAAACAGCCAACACAGACATAATGGGCTGGATGCCTTCCTCTGTGCTGCAAATGTTGTTGCACCTTGATGCTGGTCAGTTTAAGGTTATTGCACACCACAACATGGGTCTGCCAACTGCACATCACAGTGCTACATCTGAGCTCAGGTCACTAAGTGCAATACAATTGCAGTCTATAACTGCATAAAGATTTTTAAACTTCCTGTTGGTTGTTGGTATAAGACTAAGCAGACTGATGTGTGCTTCTTTTTAACCACAGAGGCGCACCTTTAGGACGCGGACTAAGAACAAGAAAAGCAAACTAACCAGTGCAAAAATGATAACCTTTTCAACTAATATTAAGACGGTTTAAATTGCAGTGAGGTGAAAAGAAAATTCTTTTGGTCACTAGTGACAAGGTAAATGCATTATTAAAGATTTCTTCTGTTCGGCATTTCTAGTGAGATGTAAATATGTTCCTCTAGAAAGTATTTTGAATTCTGCTACAAATAGCAAACAGAGGAATTTTTCACAAAATCATTTACGACATTGCTACACATAGTGACCAGGAGAATTCATACCCAAGCGTACTGAATGGTCAACTGTTCATGGTATATTAAGACTTAATAGTTAACTAACTCAAGGCTGACAGGATTTGACTATAGGTCTGCACAGCGGGTTGACAAGAGCAGAGACCACTCATAAGGTAGTAAGACGATTGAAGTAGTAACTCATTATCCTCCCCTGCTACCTCCTCCCTACGCTCTGGTGTGACAGAGGGATGTGTGACCTTATCATAATCATATTACTATGTTTCATAAGAACATAAGAACATAAGAAATAGGAGCAGGAGTAGGCCAATCGGCCCCTCGAGCCTGCTCCGCCATTCAATAAGATCATGGCTGATCTGATCCTAACCGCCAATCTACTATCTATCACAGAACCATCTCCTGCATCTAACAGAATTGCACACACGAAATAGGAGCAGAATCAGGCTACACAGTCCCTGGGCCCGCTCCACTACCCACAGGGCCATGACCGATCCGAACCTAGACTCATGTCCAAATTCCTGCCCGCTCCCCGTAACCCTTAATGCCCTTTACTTCTAGGAAACTGTCTATTTCTCACTCCTAAAAATAAGCACAGCTGTGTGTGTTTAAATAGGTTTGAAATCTGTCACCTGCTTTATCATATAAATCTCACTCCAAACATATCCTCAATATTAACACAAGTTTGTACCTGTGATTTCCCATATATCAATTTCCTCATTTCTCTGGGGTGGCAACAGAAGGCCAGTGTTACCCACCTCCCCCAAGACTATAAATCTATAGGTACGTCGCCCAGCCAGAGTTAATCAGCGGCACTGGCCAAGCCCCGAGACATGTGGGCTAGATTTTACCAGCCCTGAGGAGGTGGGTTTGGAGGCGGGACTGCTGGGAAAGTCAAAAAGAATGGTCCCGAACCCGCTCCCAACCTGCCTCCAACCAATCTTCCCAGGAGTCGGGTCCCCGATTTGCGCAGGGACCCGACTCCTAGCGGCGGGAAGAGGATTATAGCCACTTAACTGCCTGTTAACAGGTAATTAACAGGCAGTTAAGAGGCTTTTCCCAATTTTCGACTGCTGCTGCGGGCTTCCTGACGTCGGGGAACCCTGCCAGGGTAAGTGAGGTGTGCTGTGGGTCTGTTGTTATGTTGGTGTTTGGATGACAGCTGCAGAAGTGGTGCGAAGGCTGCAATGGGACAATGTATCAGAGGTAAGGAAATGTTGGGAAAGTAATTTTTTATGTGGTTAGATGTTTCTGCAGGTGACAAGCTGTGAAGTGTTTGTGTAGCCTCATCTCATCGGGAGAAGTGACAGATGGCTTCTGCATTCTCAGCTGCAGCTGCCATCTGTTTTATCCTAAGGGGAGAGTAATTGGAGAGCCTGGGTGAAAGGGCTCACCTGTGGACAGTGATTGACAGTGTTTCACAGCACCTCAATGCTGTCAAACACTGTCAAATCATCTGTCAAACAAGTGTGGTGCATATGCCTTTAAGAAAACCGGCCGATGAAGCGCCATCAACTGATGTCATGTGACACCGGCTTTCCCTTAGTTGGCCAGCAAGCCCACAGGGCGGGCTTAACGAGGCCAATCAGGGCAAAATAACATCTGTTTGTCAGACGTCGCTGGGGGGCGGGACTAGAACCCGGAAGACAGCAGTCCCGCCCCCAACTCGTCTCAGTAAGTAAAATCCAGCCCCATGGTGTCCATTCACAACTTTCAACCAGGAAATAAAGTGCACTATGAGACACCAAAAGAGAGGGAGGGAGGGAGGGAGAGAGGGAGCGAGGGAGGGAGAGGAGAGAGGGAGAGAGGGAGGGAGGGAGAGGAATGCAAGTGCTTTTAAGAAACTCCAATTAAGACAGTTCTGTGTAACAAGGCAAATTGCAGGGTTGAAGCAGCTAGCTTATTCCAAAAGCAGATCCATTCAGAGCCATAGACTGAACAATTGCCCCTAGATAAACAGATAGATAGAAATAGCACAAGTTACTTTGGGCCCTCGTCCTCAACTTCAGGTTCTTCCACGGCCTTGCTCTATCCTACATCTGCAATCTTCTCCAGCCCTATATCCAGAACACGCACTTGCCAAAACAGCCAACAGTTTGGCCCAAAAGCACCCTAGAAGCCTAACATTAATAACCAGATACTTACTTTAATGGAGATGAGGATCCCTTTAAATAGTGTTTGTGAAAGCTGCTTGCCAACTGATCGCGCCACGATTTGCTGGATGGGTTAAGGAAGTGACATTTCAGGCACGCACAGACACCAATTTGGCAAAAGGGCCCTGATTCAGGTGCAGGACCCCTACTATCATATTTAAATGATGCCTACACTTGTTGCAGGCCGTTGCCGTGGACGCCTATCAAGCGCCCGGACCAATATGGCGTTGCGCGCACTCCCGACACGGAATGTCACGCTGCTGAATCTAACTTTGTGGCACCCATTTTAGACCCCAAAAACATGGGAGATGCATCGCTATTTCTCCCCCTTAATGCTTCCAGTTTCTGCATAATAGTCTCTACTAACTTCTATATGCTCCAGGGATAACTTTGCCCCAATTACTATGACTGGAATTTTATCTGCAGTTCTCCTTTGAAAATATACTGAAGAAGATTATACAAGAGCTCCAGTTTGTGTGTGTGTGTGTGTGTGTACGTTAACACGGTGCATTTCAATTTCTCTGCTGGTTTGAGGATTTCTAGATTATTTGGCATGTATGCAAAATTGCCTCATTGCATAATTTTTGGGCTGTGTCAGTTCCAGGAACAGTGAGAAGTAGTTGTTTTGGAAAACCTGACATGAAAATGTCAACGGTGCATAAGATATATTTGCTGAAACTCCAGGGGGTGATTTTCAACTGCCACCTGCCCCATTTACACTGGAAAAATGGGTGGTCGGTAGATGAAAATTGAAAGAAAATTGCCCAATAGCCACCCGAGGCCCACCTGATGCTATTTTCAGGGTAGCCTGCGAGTAAGTGGTCAGCGCTCCCGCCTATGCAAAAACCGCGGGGTCCATTGTTGGTTTTAGGACCCGGTTTGTAATTTGCAGTACCAATGGGTACAGCACACACCATGCACACTCCGTCCAGTGGTGCGAGGTGTTGAGTGGCCTAACCCAGCAATCATTAAAGGGACCACTGCAGGCTGCTCAAAAACAGAATGTTTCAGCTTTTAAAAATAACCAATGCTCCTCCTGACTCCTCATTGGCCCTCACGATGCCCGCCCCTCTGCGGCCCTCTCCAGGGATCACCTCCCGCCCCCTTCGCCTACCTGCACCAGCTGTGCTCCATGCTGCAGCTGCCAGATTGTCATCTTAGTTCAATCAGTGGGCTGCTCGAAATGAAGGAGCAACTCGCTGATGGTATGGGAACGAGGCCCGGCCATGAAACTGCTGAGGCCTCTCGTTGCAGTGATCAGGTAGGCCCAATGGATGCTCCGCCCACTTCACACATTTTGGGCCAAAGTTGGAAATTGCTCACTCCCATATCTTTCACAATGCGTTCCCTGAGCTTCTATTTTTAAAAGATCTTAGGGTTCTTTAAAACAATTATTATGCAACATAACAAATCAGACTGATATGGAACAGTGTATGGATCTGCACAGTCATTAATGGACCTTTCACTTAGATGAAATAGGTGCCGTATAGTTTTTCCTTCAATTTTTTTCTGTCATCACATCCAAGCCCGATGCCCACACAAGTGCTCTGGCCAGCAGAAGTCAGTTCACGATAAGCAGGATCAAAAACTGTCTGATTCCCCCACCCCTCCCTTTTTTGGACACTAAGGGAATCAAGGGATATGGGGATAGGGTGGGAAAGTGGAGTTGAGGTAGAGGTTCAGCCATGATATTGAATGGTGGAGCAGGTTCAAAGGGCCATCTAGCCTACTCCGGCTCCTATTTCTTATGTTCTTTTGTTATTCTCCTCCTAAAGGCACCGACTTCCTGCTGAGGTACAGTTCCATGAGCAGCAGCAATCCTCTGGTACCTCATCCAAGTGGTCTTTCTTCATGTGTGGGCTTAGACAAGCTATGCTACGATAGAGAACATCTTGTCCAAGCCTGATTCTGTTCTGCTCTGATGCCCACACATGTGTAATTGCCAGCAGAAGTCACTGAATAATAAGCAGGAGCAGGAACCTGTCTGATTCCCCCACCCTCCCTTCTTCTTAACCTAGAGACACCGAGACCAATAGTAGCACCGTCCAACTGTTACACTGGTTCAGATCAGCAAACCCGCACAGAAGCCAAGGCATAGTTGCAGTAATTTTACAAAAAGCAACACAACTTACCTGAATGATAGCAAAACTAAGGCAGGAAGAATGCTATGCAAAGTTGTGGGACTGTCCCAGTGAGCCTGAAGTCATATTAGGATTTTGTTTTAGATGATGAGGTGTTAACCACAGGTGGGTTTATAAGAGTTTGAAAAATAAAGATAATGCAAATTAGTAAGGGGAGAGATGATTGAGTATCTGAAGAGAATAGGCCCAAAGTATCATCCTAGCCTCACAAGGGGTGAAAAAATCTGATCCCCAGCACACTATAAGGGTGCAGTTGCACTGGGATCTGCATTGCAAAGACACAAAAATGGTAGTGTAACTCAGGAGTTGATGATCTGACACTGTGGGCGCGATCTTGCCAGCCCTGGGGAGGCGGGACTGCTGGGAAAATGGCAGAATTTGGGGGCGGGTGCCCAACCTGACTCCGTGCCAGCTTGCCAGGAGGCGGGTAGCCGACCCGCGCCGGGTCCCGTCTCCTTGGAGGCGGGAAGGGGATTAGTGCCACTTATCTGCCAGTTAACAGGTAGTTAACAGGCAGATAAGAGGATTATCCCCATTTTACCCACAAATGTGCGGGCTTCCCGAAGGCTCCGAACCCTGCCAGGGTCACCGAGGCGAGAAGTGGGTCTGCGGGGGTCAGAGGGGTGCAAAAGTGCGCTGTGGAGGTGAGTGATGGGTGCAAGTGTGGAGAGGTGAGTATCTGAGGTAAGTGGAAAGTGTTAGAAAAAGTGTACTTACCTTTGTTTCTTCCTGCAGTCTTCAATCGTTGGGTATGCAGAGAGTCTCGAACCTCCACAGTAGAGATGACAGAATGGCCGTTGCATTCTCCAATGCAGCAACCATCTAATTTCTGCAAAAGAAAGAGGTTTGATGAGGTCTTGAATTCAAGAACTCATCAAACTACAGAGAATGTCAGTGTTTGACAGCTTCACAGAGCTGTCAAACGATGACAATTCATCTGTCAAAAATTTTTGACAGATGAAACGTCATACGTTGACGTTCTCTGTAACCGGCTTCCCCTTAATTGGCCTGCTAAACCCGCTAACATTCAACCAAGGGAAAATAGCGTGGGTTGGCCACAAATCGATGGAGGCGGGCCATCGACCCGCCAAGCAGCAGTCCCGCCTCTAATGCACCCCTCTTGGTAAAATCACCCCCCTGTAGTACATTAAAGCAGTGTAGTAAGCATGTCTATTCAGAAATTTAACATCCGCTTTCCACTGTGTAGACAACAGTATCGCTCTCATCCAGCTAAGTTCAGGTGTAGAGCAGAATACCCCATAATATTGGGTGTGCTGGAAGTAATTTACAGTTTATTTCCATACACTGAGTACGGTTGTTTTGCTCCACTGCTTTCTCTACATGTTCAAACAGATTTACAGCCTACTTTGCATGATATGTAGCTGCATCTATGAATGATCTATGTTCTGGAATTGACCTTTCCTGTTGCCAAAACAATGCAACAGAGCTGAGTGGCAGAACATTGTTGTTCACTCAACAGATACCAGTCTCGGACCAATAGGTGCAGTATAACTGCAGCTTAGGGCATCATTATACTGTATTACAGGTACCTACTGGGAGCAATATTTGGCTGGCAGACCCAGCTTACATTGCTGCCCCCTGCATTGGTCTCTGGCTAAGGGAAATGGAGCATCAGAACATGAGTTACATTTTATTATTAACAGACAGCTGATTGCCCTGTCATGTCAGCTCTCCATTGACATTATAAAGATTCAAACTGATGATTTTAAACTCCCAAAGTAGCAACTTTCTAAAGGTCACATCACACTAGTCTGTAGTTATACTGCAGCAGGAGTGAAGCCCAGCTGTGTAATACCTCCTCCTTGAACTGAGCTCACATCTTTTGCCGAACTGCGCTTTGGGTGACTGCTCCTGAATTACACTGAACAACTGGTATTGATACAAAGTAGTAGCCATTTCACATCAACAAAACTGTCAAATCAATGGAAACTGGCCTGTAACACTAACTTTGTTGTAGATACAAAATATCACAAGGTAGATACAGATAAGAATGGCCTTATGCTATGCATAATAAGAATAAAATCAATTAGTTGGCCCATACCAGAGTCCAAGGAAGTCTACAGAGGGTGGCCCAGAAGTGGTTTGGGTTGAACAGCTCATCCCTTCACTGATTTGACCTCTTCCAAATCATTGTCCACAACAAAATATTACAAAGAGGTTCAGCATATTATTGCTGCCAGTTTCCTTCTCTCCATATACAGTTTGTTTAAAATTATTTTTTATTTAAGGCTTTCAAATATAAACAGTGAAAATGCCGAAAGGCACAAAAACAGAAGAAAATAACAGACTGACACAACAATAAAGTTATAATCAGTGACAAATGGTGACCAGAAGAACAAGGATAAGGACATACACATGTGAGGAAAGTGACAGAACAATTGATGGACAGTAGTTATGGATGCCAGTGTAAAATCCATCCTTATAAATGAACCACAATTTGGTGGGGAAGAGAATCCGGGTGTACGGAAAGTTAGACTGGCCTTTTATCTCCAAGACCTGGGTCCAAAATTACCTCAAACCATTGGGAAGAAAGTCTCCTTTGTCTGCTGGCTCTAAGTGTCCTATGTGGAACAACCTTGGGCAGTCTCATTCTGGTTTCTAGTGGGCATAGGCCTACAGCACGAAGTTGCTTCCAATTTGACAATCTCCCTTCAAAAAGTACATTGTTGGTCTGTACGGGGAGGGTTCATAGGTCAGGCTCTGGAGTCACTTTCTTTACTTTGCAAGGCTGCTTCTAATGGTAATCTTACCATTAGAGGCAACCCTGTAAAGTAAATGCGCGATAAATCATGGCCCTTTTCTGAACACCAAACGTTGGCACTCCGTAGACCAGTGGCTAATTTTCTGCACACTTAGTTAAGTTCAAAATCAAGTGTCAGAAGTAAAAGTTTAGGTAGCAACCACCAGGACAGCAAAAATTCCCTTACAATTGGCATAACTGCCATTAAAACACAACTGTGTACATCAACCAGATGAAACTTGATCAGTCATGTTATTTTTGTGGATTTTGGTTGAAGTAATTTCAGGAATATCACAATCTAAAGATAGTTCTAACTATTCATTTGTGAAAATAGAACTAGAAGTGAGCAACACACACACACAAAGAAAGGCCTCGGTTCACTCTTTCCATGCCCATGCCATTGCATCCAAGAAAATAATTTTTTGACGACAGACTAGTTTTCTATTTGAATATTTAAAATCCAGAGGCTTTCAAACCAACACACCATACATAATAGAAATTATTTTTAATAAAGGCATGAATGAGTTAAGTTGCCAAAGTTGGCCATCTGTCTTCGGCAGTTACCCAGATGAGAAACATAAGAGTGCATTCCTGGTCTCCTCAGTTCAGCTGCACAAACCAAATTTCACAGAAGCCATGGTTTTGATAAAAAAAATGTGCTTTTTAACTTTAAAAACATAACGGAATGAAAATTCCTTCGATTCTTTAAAGTCTTGGCAAGCGTTATTCTTGCATAACCTTTTGTAACATAAAGGGTCAATAGCAGGTCATCCTGTTCTATGTGTAACAGTCAGTCTCATATCACATGACTTGGAAAGACCAAATGTTCTTAACTGAAAAGGAACATAAACAGGAGATTGTGCAAAGTGGATCTGTCGCCATGGCTGTATGGAACAGTTGGATGTTTATACCCTGCTTAGGAGGAATAGAAGATGATAAGTCATTCAGTGATATGTTTTATATTTGCATATAAGAGCTTGTGCATGATAAAACTAGCTATATATAATGTTAGTATGACTCACTGAGTGAGTCAGATGATGCATTATAATAAAATAATAGGAATCCTTACCAGCTAGGTCTCCCAAATGCAGGACAGCCAGCAGACCTTTAACAAAAGAATTCTGGTAGAGCTGTCAACATTAGGGAATTGTTGAAACCAATTGCAAATCCATTTAAATATATACAGCAGTTTACTTTTAAAAGTAGGTTACATTGAAATAAGTGATAATTTAATGAGTGAGACTTAACAAGTTGGATAATTGACAAAAATGTTTTCCTAAATATCTTTATTTTAGTCTTAAGACAATTTAATTTTTCTTTTGAGTGAAAAGCATGGCACCTTATCTCATTTTGTGACTTGTCGGTTCGTGACGTGCTAAATAATGCAATTTTTAAGGGCATATCTGATTTGCACACAAGACTGGTATCTTGTAGTGAGGGAGATCTCCAATATTCACCCCTTCTCTCCTGAAGGCCTTGACTCATGCTGGCATACTGGTTCACAGGCAGCTTTCTGCGCCTATCCTAGGTGGTCTTTGGCCCCCTACTCACCTGAAGATCTTGACTCTTGCTGGAGTATGGTTCCACAGGTGCTCTCTGGCAGCCTGCCCAGGTGATAGAAACCCTGGTTACATTTTGTCAAGTATTTACTACATTTTTCTCCACGTGGTTTTGCCTCCGAGGAGTAAGAATTGCAAAGCACTGCCGGGGTGAGCAATGTTGATTGGCTTTCCTTGCCTTTTTTTCCCCGATGTTTGTATGCAAAATACTATTTAAATAGAAAGAGTTGGAAGGTAGTAAATGTTTCATTGCGTTTGGTTTTATTTCATGCCATGCCACAATAAGGTGGAAATACTTTGAGGTACTTCTGTTAATTTAGCAATCTGTTTCTTTGACCACAGATTTCATCAGAATACAAACCACCAACAGTCCTTTTTTCATTGGTAACCAATGAAACCATCTACTCCGACGAAGGGTCATCAACCTGAAACGTTAACCATTTCTCTTTCCACAGATGCTGCTTGACCTGCTGAGTATTTCCAGCATTTTCTGTTTTTATTCTAGAAAACAATGATTTGAATATCAGAATACAAAGTAGGTGGTTACCCTACAGTTAACATAAAGCTTCTGAATAGCTATATCCTGAGTCTAGAACATCAAATGGGCCAGCAGAACTGCCAGTGTTAGCCAAATCCGAGGTGTAATGTTTTCAGTTATGAGCCACAGACCTGAAGCATCACCTTAAAAAGCAGCAAGCTCTATCTGTCACATGGGTTATATAGTCAGCGAAGTGTATTTCTCTTGCTCCATTCACAGCTTATCCAGTTGAGAAATCTCAGAGTAATTCTCTTGCTGGAGAGAAAATAAGAGCGAGAATGCTTTGGAGGCAAGGCTACCGCAGCATCCATAAAGGCCAATTTTCATGACCTTTGCATAACACAGAACACCATTTTCCAAATGAGCAAAGATCAGGAAAAAGGGGCAGAGATGCTTTTTACTGAGTCACTAAAAGCTAGTGGAGAGGTACAAAAAGTAATTAAAAAGGCTAATGGAATGTTGGCCTTTATCTCAACGGAATACAAAGGGGTGAAAGTTATGTTACAGTTATATAAAGCTCTGGTTAGTTCCCATTAAGACCACTGTGCTCAGTTCTGGGCCCCGCACCTCAGGGAGGATACACTGACCTTGGAGGGGGTGCAGCGCCGATTCACCATAATCATACCGGAGCTAAAAATGATGAGGACAGGTTGCATAGACTAGGTTTGTATTCCCTTGAGTAGGGAAGATTAAGGGGTGATCTAATTGAGGTGTTTAAGTTAATTAAACAATTTGATAGGGTAGATAGAGATAAAATATTACCTCTGGTGGGAGAATCCACAACAAGTGGGCATAACCTTAAAATTAGAGCTAGGCTGGTCAGGGGTGATGTCAGAAAGCACTTCTTCACACAAAGGGGAGTGGAAATCTGGAACACTCTCCCCCAAAAAGCTGTTGAGGCTGGAGGACAATTGAATATTTCAAAACTGAGATTGATAGATTTTGTTAGGCAAAGGTATTAAGGGTTACAGAACCTAGGTGGAGTTAAGATACAGATCAGCCATGAATTAACTGAATGGCAGACAGCTCGAGGGGACGAATGGCTTACTTCTGTTCCTACGTTTCTATGAGTCTCTGCCCCCTTTATGGTGTTCTAAGATTTCTGGAGCTTCTCTGGGTGGAGCTAGGCCGGCCCCTACAGCTGCTGCAGATCTAACTCAGACTTGCAAATGAGGCGGGACGAAGCATTCTTGGCCTCTCACCTCATTTCTTTGGGATTCCACTGAGACTTGATGCTCTGGCCTGCCCCCAGATCCCTGCCAATGGGATGATGCAGGGGTCTTAGGGCAGGCCAAAGGCAGGCAGTTTCTTCATAAGCAGCTGAAAGGCTACACTTACATTTGTACCTAGCTTTTAGACGCAAGGCCAAGCCAGGGCGCGGGCCTGCATCAGGGGTGTCCCAAGGGATAGGAAATATAGGCACTCGTATGTCTGGACAGGAGCAGCAAGCTGTGCATCGGGGCAAAGGAGGGCCAAGAAAATCAGCCCCCAAGTGATAATGAAAGTCCTCTATTGAAATTAACTTCTACATTGATTTTTGTTTTCTCCTACTGTCCAGTGACAGAAAGCAAGACAAATGCCAGGAATTACTTGCATACTCCACACGTGCTTGAGACTGTGATGCTCACCGACAATGGCGGGGATCAAAATCTGATACACAAGTTTCCAACCAAAAGCATGAGAACTGGTCATCCAATTCGTTGGCCAATAGTGCAACTTACTGAACATTGATTCAAATCAAACCAAGTTACACGGACATCACTCATTATGAGGCCTGGTGCTATGATCTCAGTTACTTTCTGTCTATCTCTGTCTCCCCACTTTTTTTAAAAATTTGCGTTTCTCTCTTGCCACATTCAGTATTAAAATGAAGAATGGTGTATGAGTTTATCTGATCCCTACATGTAGCAATATTGTAAATGCGTTTGTGAAGACCTCCTTTGTTCAGTACTGCTATCAAAATAACAAGTGCATTCTTTTAGAATGTGTTTACAATCTTGCCAGCAATATTGAACAGAGGAGATTTTACAAAATGTATTTAGGAACTTTTTAATCAAATGTCGGATTCAGCTGAATTAGTTTTGAATCCAGATCCTGTGTTCCAGCACTCTAAGCCAGCAGGTAGTGGAAATTGCTTGCAAGTGAGAAGATATATTTTCATTCTATTTTAGTCACATTTCTTTTTAGCTGTTCCCTTACAGCAGCTGAACTAAACAGAGGCAAAATAAAAGATATGTGTGGGAAAGCAAACTAACTATGTGAGTACAAGAGTGATCAAGGGAGATAGTGACCATTCCTTTTTGGTGCATGGGATTCAGAGGTAGAGCATACGTATCATTTAATGAGCAAGACTCCAAATTAGTTCAGACCGTAAACCAACATCTGAATTAAGTCTTGGCTGAATTCAGGCCATTTAGACTTCCAAATGGATTCAGTAAAAATTTGCAATTAGAGCCTGCATCACTTTGGAATTCCAAACAAGGTACCTTTATATCTTTATGGTTATTTTTGTGTCGTGATGATTTCACCAGGGCCCGACTACTACTTTAACCGATTGTCTGAGCAGGGAAGCTGCTGTAGCTTTCTCGCCAGGTGAAACTGACGGAATTAAGAGTCGGAGCCAGAAGAGGCTGAAAGAGGTAAATTTAAAAAAAAAATCCTCATAGGGCCAGGAGGAGTCCAACTGCACACAGAAGTAAAACACAAACTGTGTGGTTCTAGTTTTCCTCTGAGGACCACATGGCGCAAAAAACTTGTACTTGCACATGACTGTTCCCAAAGCAGGGACAGGGTACTGGATTTGGATGATCAGCCATGATCGTATTGAATGGTGGAGCAGGCTCGACGGGCCGAATGGCCTACTCCTGCTCCTAGTTTCTATGTTTCTATGTTTCTAAGTTATGGTGTAGGTAACAAAGGGGAAAAATTCAGTTGGTTGCACCTCCCGTTAGCGCCTCTCCAATTCCAGTTCGCTGCATTGCCCTTCACTCCAAGGCGGGGAGGGTGTGTGTGTGTGTTTCCTTACTATGAAGGCCATCATTCCGTTTGCTTTCTTGACTGCCTGCTGCACTTGCATTCCCACCTTCAGTGACTGATGTACCATGATGCCCAGGTCTCGTTGCACCTCCCCTTTCCCTAATCTGCCACCATTCAGGTAATAGTCCGCCTCTCTATTTTTACCACCAAAGTGGATAACCTCACATTTATCCACATTGTACTTCATCTGCCATACATTTGCCCATTCACCCAACCTGTCCAAGTCACTCTGTAGCCTCCTAGCATCCTCCTCATTGTTCACACTGCCTCCCAATTTAGTGTCATCCGCAAATTTGGAGATATTACATTTAATCCCTTCGTCCAAATCATTAATATATAATGTAAACAGCTGGGGTCCCAGCACCGAACCCTGCGGTACCCCGCTGGTCACTGCCTGCCATTCTGAAAAGTACCCATTTACTCCTACTCTTTGTTTCCTGTGTGCCAACCAGTTCTCAATCCACGTCAACACATTACCCCCAATCCCATGTGCTTTAACTTTGCTCACCAATCTCTTGTGTGGGACCTTGTCGAAGGCCTTCTGAAAGTCCAAATACACCACATCTACTGGTTCCCCCCTGTCCACCCTATTGGAAACATCCTCAAAAAATTCCAGAAGATTTGTCAAGCATGATTTCCCTTTCACAAATCCATGCTGACTTGGACCTATCATGTCGCCACTTTCCAAATGGTCTGTTATGACATCTTTAATAATTGCTTCCATCATTTTACCCACGACTGATGTCAGCCTGACCGGTCTATAATTCCCTGCTTTCTCCCTCCCTCCTTTTTTAAAAAGAGGGGTTACATTGGCCACCCTCCACTCCATCGGAACTGATCCAGAGTCTAAGGAATGTTGGAAAATGATCGTCAATGCATCCACTATTTCCAAGGCCACCTCCTTAAGTACTCTGGGATGCAGACCATCAGGCCCCGGGGATTTTTCAGCCTTCAGTCCCATCAATTTTCCCAATACCTTTTCCCGTCTAATAACGATTTCCCTCAGCTCCTCCCTCTTACCAGATCCTCTGACCCCTTTTATTTCCGGCAGGTTGTGTGTGTCCTCCACAGTAAACACCGAACCAAAGTACTTGTTCAATTGATCTGCCATTTCCTTGTTCCCCATTACGACTTCCCCTGTTTCCGACTGCAGGGGACCTACGTTTGTTTTTACTAACCACTTTCTTTTTACATATTTATAGAAGCTTTTGCAGTCCATTTTAATGTTCTCAGAAACAACTTAGTTGTATATGATAAAACATAACAGAACAGCTACAATTCACTCTCATACTTCTGCTGATATTCATAAGCCACTTGAACCTCACTCCATGGTTTACAGGTTCTCCATAATTCCAGGATTAAATTAAACCCTACTTTGAAGTTTCCGCTTAAACATCCATTAACCTCGACGGAGGCAATTTGGGGATTTAAAGCATCAATTCCCTATGGATTTCTGGTGCTACTTCACCAATGCCCAATACATTTTCTGATGTGTGCCACACCAGCTGTCATGGCATAAATTCATCAGTTGAAAATAATGCCAGGATACAGGGGAAAAGGAGAAATCTAGATCAACATTGAGGTTCGGACAGCATGCGATTTTATCAAAAAATAGAGTTCTCTGCACCCTTAACTCTCATTACATTGCTAGTGATCTGCCCACTAACAAATAAACTCTTAGAACATTTAAAAGGGGTAAAATCCCTAAATATTAGCAATATGAAATTAGAATATTCGTTGGAGGTCAGATCCAGTAACAGAGGAGACTGTTGCTAATTTCTGATAGTGGTAAAACCCATCACCTGTTACTATGACAATTCTTCTCCATACATTTCACTGCCAATAAAAAAAGAGGTTGGTCATGGCAATTAACTCTTTAAAACAGTGATGCTGCTAATTACAAACTGAAAACTAGGAATAGGATCAAAACCACTAACAAAATTGAGACTGCCCAACCTCATTTCATGTAGGACTCCTACTGCTAGACAAAGGACTTGCATCCCATCAGCCAGCCCTGGATTTGTATCCAGGCCCCAGGACAGAAAGGCCAGCAGTAGCCACTGGCTCTTTGTGATTTGAATTTGCATGACGCTTTTGCATAGAACTATGTGATATTCAAAGCAGAAATCTTGGACAATGTGGATGGGTGGAGTGCTATACTATGCAGCATTTCTGATATGAATGGACAAAGCATACGCAAAGCATAAAGGCTCATGGAAGGTATCTGATTCAAAGATTTCAAAAAAGGAATTTAAAAGATCTTGCTGATGTCTTTTATGCTCTTGAGATTTTGTGATAGATATTTCTCTTCAGGCCTTTCCAATTCAAATTGGACCTCAGGCTCTTATATTGGACTGAGGATTACTCAAAGAAGATGAAGTGGACACTTCCCTAATGATTCAGTTCTCTCCACAGATGCAGCCTGGCCAACTGAGTGTTTCAAAATTCAAGCACCGTTAAATATTCAGATGGTATTTTGGACCCTTCGGATGACTGGCCACTGGCGGAGCCAGGGAACAAACCTTAGCTCCCAGAGACACACAAGGTTCAAGGCATCTTGTATTTAAAGACAGACTGTCAGACTCAATAGCATTTCCACTGCTGAAATTATTCCAAACTGGTTATCAGACTCTGCTGCAGTTACAATTAAATGTGGCTTTGTAAATGTTTAGAATCTAATTGAATTCAACAGTTTATCACCAGCCCTCTTTGATATAAAATAAAACCCTAAGTACTGCTTTGGCAACTTCATTGGATAATACCAGCTCAGCCCCCTTTCTCCTAATCCCACTTCTAATTTTCAGGACTTTATTTTGCATATTTTCAAATGCAATGATAATTCAATTGCATGGAAGAATGTTAAGTGGGAAGGCAATTAGATATTAGGTAATTGACTGAGGCATCAACCCTGTTTATACATGATAAAGCACCCAATGTGAACCAGTTAGGCCCTGAAATTCCTCAGGTTGCGATCCCTGTGGTTATGTAGGAGCCATGCCCAACGGTGCCACCCAGCACTCACGTAGCTGGAGTTTGCAGGGTCAGTGGGGGGGCACCTCATTATCATGGGACAGGCAGGCACAAGCACCACTTCAGGTGCATCACTGGCCCCGTCCAGATGTAAATCCAGGCACTGCTCTCTCCATGGTGGAAGCGCGGGGTTGCCCAGGCCCCCACTCCGACACCAGCAATCCTCTTATTGGCCTCCTGAGTAAGGGACCAATCTGAATAAGCATCCATCCCCCACCACCACCCCGCAAACTGTTTTTAATTCTTTGGGATCCAAGCCGCTTGCCTTGCCTGGACCTCGCTGGTGGGACCCACAGTTGGGCCACAGTCGCTGGTACCTCTCACCTCACTGGACATGCCAGCAATCACACAAATGTCAGGTTCTGACTGTGGATTACCCTCTGCCCATCTTTTGCCTTGTAAGGAGTGGACGAAAGTTCCGTCCCTTACAAGTCAATAAGAAAACTCCTGGAAATGACTGTGACCCGGGGTAGCCGGACCACTGCCATTTCCCTGGCGGTTCTGCGGGCCTCCCACCAGAGTTACAGCAGGAGACCAGTGCAACCCCTGCTGCATTTCAGCCACTTTGGGGGAACAGATAAGTGAAGTAAAGAAGCTATCCCAGCCTGCCCAATATAATTGAATGTTACATCAACTCTGATTTCACAATCATTGTGTAACGAGTTACTGGCAGATCTTCACTTTTAGTCTGAGCAAGTCACCAGGTATTTATTAGTGGCATCCCTTTCTCTCCAGGGTGGTGATTGAAATATTTTAGTGCCACCCTATCAACCTGTACAAAATAGACCTGGTTCCTATAAGCTGCTTTCAATTATCACAACAATTACCTTTCGGGATTCAATCTTTGCCTGGAGTGCAATCTCAAATTACTGAAGCTTTGCATGCGTCATAAGGATCTGTGATTTGGATCGACTGAGTTTGAATTAAACCTTGGCCAGGTGATTAATGTGCTATTGTTCACTGTTAGAAACAGATTAGGGAGGGAAAAAATCCTTTTTAGGAAACCAACAGGAATCTTGAACACTAAAGAAAGAAAGACTTGCATTTATATAGCGCCTTTCATGACCACCGGACGTCTCAAAGCGCTTTACAGCCAATGAAGTACTTTTTGGAGTGTAGTCACTGTTGTAATGTGGGAAACGTGGCAGACAATTTGCACGTTCTGGTAAAATAACTCCCACAATTTTAGGAACTCAACAAGAAAAATTGTCCTTTTTAAATGCAAAATGCTGGTATGGTTAAAAGGTAAATAGAAAGTACAGTACTGTGATGGCCATTTCTTGTACAGTGCAAAAGTGGACTAGCGCAAAGCATTATAAAAACCATTATGTGCGTGGGTGAACTGGACACAATTGTGAATGCTCACATCATTTTTTTAAATCAAAGAATTGAAAACTGGCCTTTTTCTATTTGGTTTTTCGGTAATCATAATTAGTGACAATTATCCTTGAAACCAGACTGTCCAGTTCAAAATTAAATGGGTGGTCATTCTAGTTGGTGGAAGGCTGTAGGTTCACACCCATAATTTCTCAATTAGAGAGTGCTCAATCATGCTGATGTCATTTTGGAGAGAGAGCGGGTAGAACTACTGAGCGAGGAAAGAGGAAGACAACATTGGAGGGCAAGTAGCCCAACTTGGGAGATGAATCTGGGTGGATTAGCCTTGGACAGCTAGCACAGGAGGCTAATTAAGCTGGACCAGATTTAGAGAAGTAAATTGGGAGTATCTTCTGGTAGCAGATTACCCAACCACCAGTTCAATCAGAGGCTCCAAGGATTAGGTGGGTAAGTAACCTTATCTGATATCACTAAATAATGGTCAGGAATGGGACTGCTAGTTGATTTTCACCCTTTGTAATCCAGTGGTATTGTGGCAAATTATAGTGCCTTATCTACTGTCCTGATTGTGATCAGCTAACTCAGCACAGACTGGGAATTCTTTGAGTCAGATTCTCCTCAAGTCTTACTGAAAGAATATTTTGGAGAACAAACATGTGAAAGAGAGATGTAAGATAACACAGACATTGAAATATGGTGGGGATTCAGGGCAAAACCTAGGAATGGATACGAAATTGGCTGAAGGGTAGGAAGTAGTGGGTACTTGTTTGAGGAGGTATTTTGGTTAGAGAGGAGGAGTGTTGAGTGGGATACCCCAGGGATTGGTTTTCTTACTCATACTGTTTCCTTACAAGGCAAATGTCATCAGGGGAATGGAGACAGGAGGAGGAACTGCCTACAGTGCGAGTGCCAGTTTTCTTGGCTCAGTGAGGACCCAGAATGGTACTGGAGGCTGGTACACCGAGTGAGATGGGGCATACTGGCCTCCAGATAGGCGGAAGTGAGCCCTACCCCGGGTTCAGGCCAGGGAAGTGATCTGGGCCTCTGAATAAAGGTGCAGTGTTTTGTTTTAAAACAAATTTTTGATGAGCCCCCTTACACAGGGGACAGAAGGGGACAAGGCTGAGGTCTGGGAGAGGGCCTGAGAAACCATGGCGGGCAGTTGCTGGATTTTCCAGCTGCATGACTGAGGAGAATGCCAGCGATGCACCCACAGTGGTGCTTGCCAGGGGGCAGTATGAGGGTGCAAACCTGGCATAACCACTGAGATTGCATCCTGAGGATTCTGATTTTCAGAACTGTAACTTATAATGGAAAATAGTATTACAAGGCTGCCTCGGTTTAAGTTCTCATCCGAAAGACGGCACCTCCGACAGTGCAGCACTCCCTTTGGGTCATAAAAATTCTAAAATTACTTATTAAAATGTATATATTTTTTGCCCTTCCATGATTACTCAGCTAATTTACCAGTGAGTAGTTGAAGTCCCAGTGTGAATTCTGGTCTGTGCGGAGTTAGCTGATCTCAGCAATGGCAGTGGCAGCAATGGTGCAATTGACCACAGCGTCCCTGGTAACCCTTCTTGTGGCACGTAGGCAGATGTCAGATAAGACAGGGTTGGGCTCAGCTGTGATGTCCTCCATAGATAAGCAGTCTTCTGACACTAACAGATGAAGAATGCCCACTTGGGCAAGGTTCCAAAGGATGACCTCCTTTGGGCAACCAAGAATCGTACCCAGCTGGCAGTCAGCTGGGTGATGGCAGAGAGATAACTTTCAGAGAAAATTGACAAGAAAAAAAGTGCATTGTTGCATTAAAAATATATTACGTGATTCGTTCTGAGTTTGCTGGAATTGGCCTCAGCAGCCCCAGTGACCCCGCGGGAATATGTGTAGACTTTGGATGAAGACAAGATTAGCTGTAAGGTCCTCCATGATGGATTAGCCTGCTGACACTCACTCCCACGGCTTACATATGAATAACGGCCACTTGGATGAAGTATTGGAGAATACTCAGCACCCATGGAACGCGATCTCATTATGAGTCAGTGCCTTCAGATGAGGTCAGAGAAAAGGAAATAAAACTGATATTTTTAAAATAAAACATATTGAGGTAGAGTTTCTGGCGCAAATTGCACTCAAAAATTGTGCCCGTTTTGAAAACTGATTTTCTTCCCCCCCACCCCCCACCCTGAGTTTCTGCTCAAATCATTTGAATATCACCAAATACAAACTTTGCCATGAATCAGCGCAATCGGGCAACGTTTTAAAACGTAATTTTTTTTAAAGAAATTTTGCTTTAAAAAGTATTCCATGATCTATTTAAGAGTGGTAACTTGGTAAAGTTTGATTAATATAGCTGAAAATGGGTTTCTTGCAAAAAATAAGCATTTTAAATCACAGTGTCAATCCACCTGAGTGACCCGATTTTAAATTACTGAAAATGACTTTTAAAAAATACACGAAACTATTTTCTAGTTAGATTCGGGTACAATAGTCAGTTCCTTAGTTAAAAAAAATGTTTTTTCATTCAAAACCTTTTAAAATGTATCTATTAGTTTTGTTGCGCTCAAAAGTGGCCTAGAAAGAATAGGATTTGGAGCAGCATTTTAGCCAAACTGGTTTAAAGTGGTGTTGTCAGGGCTAAACCCATTATGGGAGGTTGGAGCAGGCAAAGAAATCCAGATAGGAAACGTATTTAAAGCTAGAATAAATAGATTTAAAAAAAGTTGAACTTGGGCAGTTAGGGCTTCCTGAGTTTGGTGTTGATGCATATTGTTGGACCAGTAGAGGATGTTCATTCCTGCATTTGAACTCAGAGGTGTAGACCTGGAAGTGTTTGATGCAGTAATAGGGTAACAAAGTGGAGCTGCAGTCATTTCCTTCACTTAAAGCAGACAAAATTCACTAAAAAAAGCCCCAAAACAAAGGTCTTCAGTTATCAGAATCTGCCTTTAATCTGCATCAGTCAATCATGGGCAGTGGGGGCACCAGAGTAATTTCGTTAAACTTCAGTCTGTTTTTCTATATCCAGCTTCCTCTGGTTATGTCCATACCTTTTTCCCAATTGCCCCTTTTCTCCCCTCCTCCCCTGAAGATGTGACGCTTGCTGTGGTGCAGTTCCAGTTTTAGGTTTAGTCCGATAATACTGAAATCATAAATTCTATTAAAAAAAAGCTCCATAATTACCTGGTTTATCTATTGGTTGCATGGTAAATTTATGATAATACTTGCTGTAAAATAAAAATGCTGTTTTATTTACCTCATTAGCAATATACAATGAATATTCCTTTTAACTGTCAGGTAACACTGAAACTGTCAGATCAAGGATGAAACAAAACTCTTACTTTTTTTTACACCTGATTTTACCTTTTAGTTAATAAAATAAAAACAGAAAATCTTGGTAATACTTAGATTGATGGTTTGAAATCATGCTGTGTGATATTAGCGATGAACATGTTAATGCATCTGCGTGGAATTCCTGCGTTGATTGTTTTAATAAAAGTGTTAACCCTTTTAAAATAAAATATCTTTATTAAAAAGAAGACAAAATTATTGAATATGAATGTCTTAAAATGTTCAGTAGTAATATCACACAGTGAATTTCAATAGTGTGATTAAGAAAATTGGCTAAATTGTAAAAAGTAAATACCAAAAACTGAAACCCCCAGCTACAGCATACTTTATAGAGGTTTGTTTTTAACGTAACTGATTTTTGGATAGATTGTTGTATATTTTGTTTGCATGGTGGTTGCAGGGCCATACAATAATGCATTCACATTGCAGGTGCAAGCTTGCTGCAACTGGAAAGGTCACATATGCATGTCAGTTGAGGAGAGGGTTGGTCTCACTGTGACACCCCACATTGTCAAATTGTCTGTCAGCAACTGATACATCAAAGAATGGCCACTTAGATGAGGTAATGGTGGGGGCATTACTGCCCATGGAACTGTACCCCAGCAAACTCAAAAAAGTCTAAACCTTCAGGAGAAGAGGAGCGAATTAGAAATAAAGGCTTAAGATAAGTGCACTATATTCTTCAAGTTAGCTTTATAACTGTTAATCTTAAAAGTGTGACAGATAATATGTAGAAATCAGTATATTGAGAGCTAACAATCATTACAGTCTTGTACCAATATTAACAATTCCTTTGTAGACTATTTTAAATGGAAATGCCGACCTATTTATTTTAAATAACATTCAGTACCATTAAATACCAATAGTATTCACATAGAATAATCTCAAAGCATAAGGGATATAATTTCTTCTGGTCATTAATTTTAGCAAAAAGATAGCCATGAGTAATGTGATGTATTCATCCAGACACTAGAGGGGGATCTAAGCGTTTTCTGTTCAAGCAAAGATGATGCGCTGATTGTACTTTCCCTGTGAACAAATAATCCATGTTTATAAAAACAAGCATGATAGTTTGGTGACAGCGATGGTTCAAGAATATTAATTAAAGGGTTGTGAATGTTCAGAGAATTAAGAATGAGTTTGGGGGTATGAAAATGATTAATTAGTCCATGTACATTACGCAAGCTTCATTTAGCTGATTGCTCTGGGAGGAGTACATAAGCATAGATCCAGTGTATCCCACCTGTCTATATCTTTTCAAGTAACAGTTTGGTTCTACTAGTTGTATGACCTCAGATTGCCTCATCTACTCTCAATCAACCTCCACAACTACCCAACTTCAATCCCTTCAAGGTGGGAGAAATGGGTGACAGTTCAATTGTGTCATGACAGGTTTTGATATCATCAATGCTATGCAAAATAAAGCTTTCCCTTTTCATTATGGTGGAGATATTTGCAAGACAAATTCAACATGCTGCCTGATAGAGCAAATGATGCAGATTTCACCAAGGCTAAGAAAGCCCCAACTGATCATTTCACTCCCGAGCAAAATGCAACATATGAATCAATTATATTTTGATAAACTGCACAACAATGCAATGATTCAGTAAATGCCTTCACACATGCTTACGTTGACAAGCAGAATACAGAAGGATGTTTAACTAAAAAATTGAGCTGTTGAGCCCTACAGCTTTTAGCATTGGTGAGAGCATCGGATCCAACTGAAATTTCATGCAGCAAATGTGGAAGTTAAGCAACAGTTTCTGTTAACTGGATAAAGATTAAGCGCAAACCACATCACACTGAGGCAAAACCAGTCAAGCCAGGTCAACTCCAGTTATTTACGATAGTGCAAATTAACCTCATACATGTTATTGCCCAGCGAAGGGCGACCGTGTCATGCTTTCAGAAAACAAAATAACTTCTCCCAGCTGTCAGTCATCCAACCATAGACTTCTCCAAAAACATGTGGCCCAGGTACATATGCAGAAAAATACAGCCTGTCAAAACAGCACAACATGCAGCAAAGTACTGAAACCTACTGTATATAGCTCTAGAGATGATGCATTTCTGGGTCTTTTCTACCCTCTTACTGGATATTCCAGCTTCCATATTTTAGCCTACTCTCACAGGTGAATGAAAGTAGGCTACAGCCTTGAGAATATCTTCACTAGCTCTGATATCTAGTTAAGTTTTTGATAACATTACCAGGATAACAAACAGAAAACCTTTCTTCACATTTCTTTAGATACTGGATCTATCCTGTGCCTTCACAGGATTCTCAAAAGTGACAGAAACTAACACGAACACCAAACACTCATATAGGCTTTAACTGCCAAATAAATGTATTGAATAGATGAACAAGTTATTAAGTAACAGTAGTAGAATACAGATAAAATCTACATGATATATTAAAAATATTGGGGGAGAAATCCGTGGTGCCCCCTTTGGGGCACTAACTTCACCGGGGCGCTACTTTTAGCGCCCCAAAAAAGTTAGCGCCCCAGCGCCGTAAATTCAGTGGTAGCGACCAAAGCAGGAGGCGGTGCGTTAGTGAAAGCGCTCCCCCTCCTTCCTGGGGCACTGCTACTGAATATTGCAGTGCTACGTGCAACAGCACCATGCGTGTCGGCACGTAGCGTCATGGTATTGCAGGCCTCCCTCCCCTGAGTAAAGGGGAGGGGCCTAGCGCTGCACACATCGGGGCCCTGCTGGACCACCGGGGAGCGGGGTGCTGGGAAAGCAGCCCGGCACTCAAGAGGAGCGCCGGGCTGAGCGATCGCGGCCGGCACCCCGAAGAAAAAAGGGGAAGGGGGTATAGGTGCTGGCAGTCAGCCAAAATAAAATGTCCGCCCGACACCTGCCCTTTAACTTGCGCCGTCGCGGCTGCAAAAACGCCACCCTGACCCTGTCGGACATATCGTCTGGAGATAGGTCAGGGGGCGCAACCAAAGTTTGCGGCTAGGGCGCGAGCAGGGCACTGAGCATGGCGGGAGGTGTTGGCGGTGGTGCGCCATGGCGCTAGGGGCTTTGAGCCCCATTAGCGCCTCCCGGTGGCGCTAACGGGAGGTGCAAAGCAACCCAATTTTCCCCCCATTGTGTTTGCACGCACTTTCGGTCAATTTTTGCCGTTATGCATTCCTATGTCCACATTTATAATGGAAGCTGTCTATGTAAACTTGTTATGCTGTAATTATACCCTCCGTTCAATAAAAATGTTACAATGCCACCAGTGACAGGAATGTATAATTACAGCATGACACCTTTACAAATTGGGGGTAATTTTGACTTCGGGCAAGAGTATAAAATGACCGATATCGGATCAGCCGCCCATTATACATCTCTCCTGATTTTCATTTCCGTTAACTTAAATAGAAATGATAATCGGGAGAGATGTATAACGGGCAGCTGATCTGATATCGCCCGCTTTATACTATCGCCCAAAATCAAAATTACTCCCATAGTTTCTATTATATATGTAGGTATATGAACGTAAAATACAAATATAAAAATAAGGACAGGACATACAACTTTAAAATGGAGTGGGAATAATTTTTGCATGCCCAATTATCATTTGCCTTCTACCCCATTTCACCTGAAGACATCACTCGGTCTTGACTCCTCATCTGCAACATCACAGGAGATTGACTAATATATATAATATATATTTTTACAGTAGATCTTAGACTATGCTAACTCTTCGAGATATGGACAAATAATAAAATGGTTTGCAATCTCTAATATTAAACTATAATTTATAAATATAGCTGCAGTTGTTTTCCTCTTATATTTTTACCAACCGCCAGAACTAACTGGCTGAATTTATTCTCCTCATAGGTTCCAGCCAGCTGCCTGTCTCTCTCATTTGAACAATCTAGGCCCATTAAATACCCCCAAAAGCCATTGCCAGAACTTCATGGAATTGAATAACTGTGAGCTAAATTTAAAAACATAACCAAACAAATCATACAGTTTGTGCTTGAATTGCACGGTTTGGCTCCTTCTCTCAGCCTAGGAGACAATCAACCTGTCCTTGCAACATCGGTATCAAGTCAGCCTGGGGACACAATTCTCAATGTAGCTAGTTTTGAACGCCATGGGGCAAATTTTCATCTTCGCCACCTTGGCAATTACCTGGCAGAGCAGATCACCCGCCCAGTATAGAGCCACCCTCAGCATCATTCCACACACACAATAGCAAAATCTGAAATCACAACAGAAAATGCTGGAAACACTCAGCAGGCCAGGCAGCATCCGTGCATCGTTCGATTGATTTCAAAGGAATGAAAATCAGGCAGATTCTATAATGGGCAAGCAGACCACTCTGCCAGGTTACCACCTGAATGGTGAAGATAAAATTCTACACCCTTGTTTACTGTCACTGAATTAAAGGAATCACTGCCAAGCAAAAGCTAGCTAAAAATGCTTCATATTTATTTTCCATATAAGAACAGCAGACTGCCAATCTGGTAATCAGTAACAAGCCACCGAGGATAGTATACATTCAAAGCGCACCAATTCAAGTTACCATTGACTCCGGGTATCCATGAATCCAGTTACCAATCTATTTCTACTGGTTCTGAGTCTCAAGTCTGGCAACAGATCTCCATTCCAGAGTTCAGAATACCTGCAATTTGCAGAACACCTTGGATATTGCGACCACTGAATCAGACCACAATGGCCTGCTGCAAACTCAGAGCTTGAAAGATTTATGAGAACATTCAAGAGGTGCACCCAGCCTGCTGAATTAGCCGTGACAATTTTGGGCAGTTCTGTGTAACCACCACTCCACTACAAGTGTTGTTTCATTATGCATTGAGAATCAAAGTGCCTCATGCTATTGCTTCCAAGCAGATTCATAAGATTGTGATGAAAGATCTTGATGTTATGGCAACAATGAAGGAAAATGCTGCCACACCAAACCAGGGAGAAATAATGAGTGAGGAAATCTGATTCAATGTATTTGTCTACACCATGATTTGCAGACTTGGTTTCACTATAACTGTGCAAAGAAAGAAAGACTTGCATTTATATAGCGCCTTTCATGAGCTCAGGATGTCCCAAAGTGATTTACAGCCAATTAAGTAATTTTGAAGTGAAGTCACTAATATAGGAAATACGGCAACCAATCTGCACACAGCAAGGCCCACAAATAGCAATGAAATAATGACCAGATATTATTGGTTGAGGGTTAAATTTTGGCCAGGGCGCAATCCCCTGCTCTTCTTCAGATAGTGCCATGGGATCTTCTACATCTCCTGAGAGAGCAGACGGGGCCTCGGATTAACGTCTCATCCAAAAGATGGCACCTCCGACAGTGCAGCACTCCCCCAGTACTACACGGGAGTGTCAGCCTAGATTTTGTGCTCGAGTCTCTGGAGTGGAACCCACAACCTTCTGACTCAGAGGCGAGAGTGCTACCCACTGAGCTACGGCTAACTACACAGCAAAGACGTTCCTATCAAATAGGCAGTAATATATCAAGAAATTACTAATATTCCTGGAATCTCAACACATTATGCAGACTGAACATAATATTGATTTTTTGTGGTTCTAAACCAGATAATGTCGCCATCAATATCCAGGTATCACCTACTTGTGATCTCCATTTCAGGAACTGGAGAGCCCTGATGTACCGATGTTGTTTAAGTGTTTATATATTGTGTTTTGGAACGCCTGGTTAATGGTTTAAAAAAAAATGAGGGTGATTTTCTGCAGGGCTTCACCTGCTCGACCACTGTAACTGTGGAGGAAGAGCCGCAGAAATCCTGTAAAAATTATGTAAATAGCATTTAAACCATTTTTCTGGGGTTTTCGCAGCTCTTTTTGCAAAGTTATGCTGGACAAGTGGGAGAACCCTTGTGGAAATTCACTCCTGTACTGTCAATCTATCTTAAAGGAAGGGGAGAATGTAATGCATGCCACCAGACACTAGTGGGGAAGCTAGCACTCTCCTTTCGGAAAAAGATGACACAGCAATTGAATCACTTGTAACAACCGAGGACATTTTCTGTGAAAAACGGTCTTTAAAAAGATAAACACAACAGGCAGAGACTGATGTCCCCTGCTTCATAGGCCTAACTTTTTTTTTTCAGTAAAATTAGCAAACAGCAGAAAATGTACGCCTCAGTTGCAATTTCCTTTTTAAATGTTACCCTTCCTATGGTCCATTTGTTAACATTATAAAATAATTGCATCTGTCTTAAACTTCTCATATGAGCAAGTGTTTTCCAGATAAACAACTGGGCAAAATAAGCACCACAAGAAAACGTTCTAATGGGGTTTGTGGTAATTCTGTTAGCAGCTGATGATGTCATGCTTCTTAATAAAGAGTCCTCCATATAAGTCACCCTTCCCAGAGGTCCTCTGCTTTCCACGGCCTTTCTACTGCTCGAGTTCCTCACAATCCAGCAACTCCCTTCTGTGGTTAGACACCCACTGTCTTCACTGTCAGCTGTTATCATTTTGTAACAAGCAGCACAAAATATTTCTGAATCTCACTGCCTGCCAACTCCCCTATCTAACCCATGCTCCACTAAAAGTGCCAAACAAAATTATTTTTAAAACTGATTGGGACCAACTGTCAGCCTAAATACTGTGATTAAAAAAAGCGCTGCACTTCATCGAGCTATGTTCTGCACAATGACGCCGCGCCAACAAACTGCTGATTGTATCAGCCCAGCCAGAAGTTTGATCTGGTAAAGCTACTTGATTCCCACGTCATTTTAGTTTTAATAATGCAGCTTTACAGTCAGCTGTTGCGACATGCTGATAAAATGCTCTTCAGGTGCCAGGAAGATACTTATTGAGCAAAGGGCAAGGGGGGGGGGAGGAGGAGGTGGGGTGCGGGGATTGTTCCAGTTCTGAGATGTAGTACTAAAATAGTGACCATGTACCAGTTATGTAATTTGTATCTATATATTTTAATAATTTATATGGACAAAAAACTGCAAATGTTGGAAATCTGAAACACAATACTGAAAATGCAGGAAATATATTGCAGGTGCATCATTGTTTAACAGGGGAAAGACCAATTGACATTTCAGGTAGAACTGGAAACTGGAAGATAAATGGGCTCTTTTATAGGACTGAACAAAATAAACAGGAGAAAGAACAACACATAAATGTCAAGAGTCAGATATCCAGACTACTATGACAAAAAGGGAGCGAATAAGTTTAATAGCCTTATCCTCCAGTTTCGAGTCCTGATAAATAGTCTACACTTGAATCTTTTTACACATTTCTGCTTTGTATTTCCAGCATTGTTTGCTTACATTTCTAAAGCCTATATCTTCATGTAGTCCCCTTACCATTTGTAAACGGTAGAGTTTGCACTTATCTAATCTTTCAATATAGCTCATCCCCATTGCACTTGGGAAACCATCATATCTTTCTTTCAGAGGTTGACTGAGCTGTCTTTTATTCTCATTAATTTTTACAAACATAAAAGGTTGCTACGCAAGATAAGGGCTCATGGGGTTGGGGGTAATATATTAGCATGGATAGAGGATTGGTTAATGGACAGAAAACAGAGAGTAGGGATAAACGGATCATTTTCAGGTTAGCAGGCTATAACTAGTGGGGTGCCGCAAGGATCAGTGCTTGGGCCTCAGCTATTTACAATTTATATTAATGACTTAGATGAAGGGACCGAGTGTAATGTATCCAAGTTTGCTGACGATACAAAACTAGGTGGGAAAGTAAGCTGTGAGGAGAACACAAAGAGTCTGCAAAGGGATATAGACAGGTTAAATGAGTGGACAATAAGTGGCAGATGGAGTATAATGTGGAGAAATGTGAGGTTATTCACTTTGGTAGGAAGAATAGAAAAACAGACTATTTTTTAAATGGTGAGAAACAATTGTACAGGGCTTTGGTGAGACCACACCTGGAGTACTGTGCACAGTTTTGGTCTCCTTATCGGAGGAAGGATATACTTGGTTTAGAGGCGGTGCAATGAAGGTTCACTAGATTGAGAGGTTGAGTAGATTGGGTCTATACTCTCTGGAGTTTAGAGAATGACTGGTGAGCTCATTGAAACATATAAGATTCTGAGGGGGATTGACAGGGTAGATGCTGAGAGGTTGTTTCCCCTGGCTGGAAAGTCTAGAACTAAGGGGCATAGTCTCAGGATAAGGGGTCGGCCATTTAAGACTGAGATGAGGAGGAATTTCTTCACTCAGAGGGTTGTGAATCTTTGGAATTCTCTACCCCAAAGGGCTGTGGATGCTGAATCGTTGAGTATATTCAAGGCTGAGATCGATAGATTTTTGGACTCTAGGGGAATCAAGGGATATGGAGATCGGGTGGGAAAGTGGAGTTGAGGTCGAAGATCTGCCATGATCTTATTGAATGGTGGAGCAGGTTCAAAGGGCCGTATGGCCTAGTCCTGCTCCTAATTCTTATGTTCTTCTGATTTGGACTCTTACTTTTTTCGGATAATTACTACACATATATGTCTTCGTTTTTCTTGCAGAGAAATATATAGTAAAAAGAAAAAAATATATATAGTAGATAGAACTCAAGTTCTATCATCAAAATTAGAAAAGTAGATCTTTAACATTTTGCTCTGAGCGTGGATAGTATGTCTGTTGCTGCTCATGACATAGAGCATCTGATGCTGAGGCAGCCGTTTCTGATCTTGTGTAAATCCCCACATGCCCAGTAATACCTGAAACAGCTCAATGTGTGTTTTGCAACCAGCGCAGGTGCAAGCGGTCGCTTAGCACCCGTGCCCACAAATTTGAAATTTTGATATGCTTAATAGCTCTGGTTCCTGGAAACTAGTAGCACAGTTCTGCGCAGGGTGTGTACCAGCTAATTACAGTCAGCACTGTGTCAGTGCTATCAGTGCTGACGCAGTAAAGATCTTTTAGCATGGCATAACTTCCTTATTTTACTTAATTTTTCATCTTGTTGAAAGACTTTTATCCTGGTAACGCTACAATTTTTTAAACCATACAAAAAAATTAATGTTTTACATTTAATTTTTATTCCAGGCAGAGTGGCTGTGAATATTCTATCACTTCATAGGAGGAGCAGATTAGGAGCTAGAGCAAGTAAGTTAGTTGCCATAAAGGATAACCACAGCGTTAAGAAGTAGTTGTAGAAAGTGAGAGATTATTTTGTTAGCATTTCCCAGTGAAAGTAAAATTGACGTGGAGGTTTGAGGCGGCGGTAACCACTAGCGCCACGCTCTCCTGTGCCCGGAGATCGTGGCGTCATCCGACTGCGCAGTGCCCCGGTAGCGCCCTGGATCCGAACTTAGGTTCCACCCCCTGCAGCATCGCCGGGCAATAACACCGGCAGCTGCAGGAGCCATTGCTAGGGAGGCCGACCGCTTGAGGAGCGGTATTTAAAGGTAAGGCCGCTTGTGTCTCTACTATTTTAAAGGTGACATTAACCCATTAATTTTAAATAGGTTAATATTGCCATCAAATTAACAGACAGAAAAATGTTATCCGGCATTGTAAACCTTCATATGGTAACATTGAAAATATCAGCTCAAAAATTCTAGTTAAATGCATTAATATTTTATATCTGTTGTAGTTTTCTCCACCCCCCTTCCCCCCACCGAAGGTGCAGACTTATGCTAGAGTACAGGTCCATGGGTACTGAAAGACCCTTACCCAAGATGCTGTTTCTCATATGTAAGTCCAGGCAGTGAGTATTGCCTGGCTATTTGAAAATGGGGACATTATACTGAGAATTATTTGGTTCCCCGTCATACACACGCACACATACATGTGCACACACATACACACTTTCCAACAGAGGTCATGGATGACTTTTGCTCAGGAGCATTGAGGCCAATCGTTCTACCCCTACCACCTCTCCTGTTGATTCCAGTTAATTCAGTGCTGACCAAGAACCAATTTGGAGATCTTCCAGTTTGTATAGCCCTGCATTGCATGCCGTTGCTGTAGCAATTGTGTTGATTATGGGATATTCAAATTAGCAGCAGAACATGAATAATCTCAATCTTTACAGTAATTGTGATATAAAAACAGCCATTTTAAAACTGTTGAAAAATAATCTATTATCTATACAAACAACAGTGCATCTAGCACACATTTTGCTGATCAGACTCCAGATGTTGCACTTTGATAAAGATACAAAATAATCTTCAAAAAAGAGGAAGACACTCACTAAATGCTTGTAATTCTGACTTGGACTTTGAAAGGGGAAGGAGATGGAAAAGGGGGTTGGGGGAATGGAAGGGTGAAGGAGAAGGGGTAGGATAGGTTATAGACGGGGTGGAAGAGGGAGGGACATGAGAGGGATAGGGGTGGGACTGGGGAGTATACAGGGTAGGAGCAAGAGGATGAGGGGATGGTGAGAAAGGAAAGGCATAGGAGAGGTGATGGCAACATTGAGGTGGTGGGAAGGAGATGGGATGCGGGGCTGTTGGAGTAGGTATCAGGCAAGGTGCCTAGGGTGCCACCTTTTTCACATTGCGTTCTGTTGCTGTCTTGCACTCTGGCAAGTTCCACCTGCAATCTTAAACACCCTGCAAGCATTCAATGCACAAAAATCCCAGAATACACCAGTGTCACTGTCTGCAAGCAATCTCCGCACTACAATGAGGGGAACATTGGCGGCCATGTCTTCAGCTGTCTGGGCCCTATGCTCTGGAATTCCTTCCCTAAACCTCTCCACTTCTCTACCTCGCTTTCCTCCTTTAAGGTGCTTCTTAAAACCTACCTCTTTGACCAAGCATTTGGCCACCTGTCCCAATAACTCCTTAAGCTACTCGGTGTCAAATTTTGTTTGATAATGCTCGTGTGAAGCGCGTTGGGGCGTTTTAAAATGTTAAAAGCGCTATATAAATGCAAGTTTTTGTTGATGTTGAACAAATGTATTTATTTATCTACTTATTTTCTAGCAACTTCTTTCCAACTCCTCTCGGTGACCAGTTGAACGCTCTCCCCCGCAACAACGTAACCTTTGATTTGCCATGAGCCATACCATGGGAGATCTGCTAGTATTATTCCGCAAACGGCAACTGATGCTAGATCAATTGTTCATTTTAAATCTGAGATTGATAGCTTTTTGTTAACCAAAGTTATTAAGGGATATGGGCAAAAGGCGGTTATATGGAGTTAGGTCGCAGATCAGCCATGATCTCATTGAATGGCGGAACAGGCTCGAGGGGCTGAATGGCCTCCTCCTGTTTCGATGTTCCTATAAAATCCGAGTATACTTACATCCATCCATCATGGATTTCCTAAACTGGCTCATTTGTTTACAAGCACTAATTTCCAGTTTGCCCCTTTTAATATACTAACTTTTCTTTCTGCCAGTGACTCACATAACTGTGACTTTTGCTGTTCATTGTAATCCCTCCATAATCAAAAAGAAAAGCGACATGTATATAGACCACGTGCCCTGGGAATGAAGGCAGTTCCAAACTTCCAGATAACTGCATGAGTTACTTGGAAGTTAAAAAAAAAAGAGAAAAACATGTTTTGAATTCTTTTTACTGCAAAAAAGGAACCTCCCATAGTCCTTTCCTCTTTATCTTTTGTCTACATTTGTTTTTGTGGGACTCAGGCTGTGTTGATAGTGTTAACCCTGTGTTCTAATAAAATAAAATCCTTCTGCCCACTAGAGTGAGGTACCAGAGGCCTGTTGCAAAGACAAAGATTGCCTCCATGGTTGGAGACCGAGATTCCACTTGAGAAAAATGATAATAAAAGTGAAGACTGCTTTTCAGAATTTGAATCTGCACACTGTGTGTGAAAAGGCAAGAGGCCCAAATATTGGCGAATGCTGGGAAGGAGGAGAGAAAGCATTGCTAAAAAAAAAAATGAATAAAAATAAAAGCAGAAAGCCCCCTGTATGAAGAATGGCTGTTTGGGTGAGATACTGGAGAGCTCCGTTTCCCCTTGGAATCAGAACCCAGCAACAGTGTCAGAAAGGAGGACATTTAAAACAGAAAAAAGTAGGAAAAAAAATTCACCTTAAAATAACTGCCTTTTCCAACAAAAATAATAAACTGATAAAGGGTTAAAATCTTTATAAAGTGTTCAGGATTGTGATATACTAAAGACTTTTTTTCTACTTGCCAGCTGCATACAAAGCAACTTCCTTTTAAAACACAGGTGCCATATTTCTTAAAATCAGAAACTGAACGAACAGGCCCTTCAAACTGGAACTGCTTTGAGGAGTTCCTCCTGATTTACTGGAAACCGTAAGTTACAACCCAAAAGCACATTTCGTAAATAGTCAGAAACTTGGCAAGCAGTTTTGAGGTTTGGGGCACATAACAGGCATTTTGTCACTCGAAGGGCAATCCCACCTAAAAGTGAAAAGCTAACAGATTAGCAACCACTGCAGGGCTCCTCACGTGTACTATTATTTGGGTTTCCCATTATTTTTTGCGTTGCTATGAGAAACCATTTATAAGAAAAAAAGCATTGTTTTGATCGCTGAATAATTAAATACAAAGGGAACTACGTTAGGGAAAGTAGTAGTAAATTAGGGAACTTCATTACTAATCTACTTCAACCATATATAATGTTTAAGCCCGTGGAATCAGATGATTTAAAAAGGCTTTTAAAGAACATTTTCTATAGAAATAATAGGAATTTAAGTGATAAGAAACACACTGGTCCTGACAGGTTAGTGTTCTTGAAACTTAACGTAATTCATGAGATTGTCATGCTGTAATGTGCAAGCCTCCTATTTGTGCTCATTTCAGTCACAAAAGAGTTTGGGACCCGCATGACTCTGTATTTGAGGTCATCATCCTTTCATCTTAGTGATTGTGTTTAAATCCAACCGAAACAGCTGGAATGAAGGTCTCTTTTCCTACACGAGGGATTGAATAATATAGTGTGCTAGACACTCAGGGCAGTGGGGGAGGATATCACTCTGGTCACTATGTTTTGGTGATCATGTAAACCTAGCAAGAACATTTCCCATGTTTAGTATTTAGAGCAAAATTGTAAAAGCTTTCTTGGAACTCATTTCTGATTTTGTTATAAATAGCAATCAGGAAATCACCCCACTATGTTTACAATGTTGCTAAGTACAGTGACCAGTATAAATCTTTACCATTACCTTTACACCTACTGGACAAAGGTGTTAAATTATATCCAAACATATGGGATGAAGGTTTCTGTGCTCTGATGGAAAATTGGGTAATGTGCCGCCTGTTGTTTAATCTCTGGGGCCTATGTTTGAATTCAGCTGAAATGGACAGGTTAAAGGCTCCTACAGTTCCTGACTGAAATAAGTCTGGATAATTACAAATCTAGTTGCTAGTTTAGGTCCAGAGGATGAAAACCTGCCCTCAAATGAAGTCATTGGCCACGATTTCGCCGACCAGGTGGGTGCAGGGCAGCCAGGGTCGGTGTCGCAGTCCCAGCCCGCTGCCTACTGCAGCCCACACTCTCCATGTGATTTTACGTTAATAGGGCTCGTTAAGCCCACCCTGCGTGGTTCCCAGCCAATTAAAAGTAAGCGGGTCTGATGACATCATTCGATGACGCGTCATCAGCCGGTTTCCTTAAAGGGACCATGTCCAAATTGATTTTGACAGTTCTGCTGTCAGTGTTCTACAGCATTGAGGTGCTGCAAACACTGACAAGCACTGCACAAAGGCTGCATCCAGGCTCTCCCATGACTCCCTCCATATGCTTATGGAGGGAGTCAGAGCACGCAGGGAAGTTCTCTTCCCTTCCCATGGGCGGAAGAGACCTCCCCAGGAGATCAACACAGCCTGGTTGCACTTTGCACAGGAGGACACAAGCAGGGATGTTGTCAGGAGGACCCGGCTGCAGCGGTGCAAACTTTTCAATGATCTTAGTAGATCACAAAACGTTACTGCCAAGCCACACTCAACCTCATCCTGCTGTGCCTCTCATCACATCCCCATCACTTTGCCTTCCCTACCCTACTCCTGCACATCCTTACTCACACCAACTTACCTTGCACCTCCACCCATCCCTCTATATCTACATTATCACATCCCCATCTCACTAGCCACCCCTCACACTCACCCTCATCCTAGTCCAATCATACCAACTAACAACACACAAGGGTAGGCACTTGGGTAGTTTAGCCAATGTTCATGTGAAGTTTCTGTTAATGTGTTGTCAAGCATTGCAATCTATATTTTCAACACTTTACCTTATTAGACAGATCTGTGCTCACCTTTGGAAGTGTCTTAGTGAGTTCCAGTGAATGTTGAGACATAACTCCCCTCCCCCGAGTGTGAAAGGAATGGCTTGGGCATTGTCGGGATGCTTTATGGTGCTGGTGTGGGGTGGTGTCAACCTGGCGCATCATGTGGCAGCCAGGGTGTACAGCATCAAGTGAAGTAAATCTGGCCATGGTGAGGCCATCGCTGGCCTCCCAGGCAGCAATGTTATCGGGTGCTGATGCCTTGTGTCCTGTGAAGCATCAGGTGATTGCGGAGAAGGTTGGTGCTGTTGTTGGTGCTGTTGGTGTGCCTGGTGATGTTGGTGTTGGGGCTGTTCGTGGACGGATTCTGAGGACCAAGGTGAGATTTTTACAAGGGCACCGATGTTGCTGGAACAGATGGCAGCTGAAGTTGAGATGACAGAAGTGATCTGTCAATGGTGAGAGAGCTTGCTCCAAGGAGGTGACAGTGGATAGAGAGTTTACTCCGAACACTTCTAAACTGCATACAGCTCAAAAGTATCTTCAAAGTCCTGAAGGCTCAAGCTTTGGACATTGGAAAGTGAACTGTTGTGAAATGGTAGCTTTCATACCACTTTTGCAGCTGTCACCTATTCACAGCAATGGTGAGACATAGAGAACCCGACCTACTTACATGACATGATCTCTGAACGACGTGAACCTCATTAAAAAAGTGGTAAAATAGAAATAGGCTGGCAAAATAGTAGTTAACAAGTGTTTAAAAAGCATTTAACTATCTTAAATACCTCCCCCGCCGCTTGGTGTCGGGTTTGTTCTGAAATCGCAGACCCGACACTTTGGAAACTTACATGGAGGCGGGTTCAGAGCGAGCCCCCAACCCTCTGTCAATCATTTCGATTTATACAGCGGACCCGCCTCCGAACCCGCCCTCTGAGCGCTGCCAAAATCGCGGCCATGGTCACTGTCATTGTGTAGTGTGAGTGTTTTTGGAGGGTCCCTTTCTTCAGTAAATGTCTTGTTTTGTACAAACTTAGAATTGGTAGAATGGGCTTAGTCCCATCAGAATATCTACAACCACGTCCCACAAAAGGGAGGGCATCACTATCACAATGAAATGGGTTATCGAAACTAAGGTGGGTAATTCAAATTAGAATCGGTCAAATTTAGAGCGACAGCACAGCCAATCCTTTGCAGTGCCCACCATCTGCAGGAACCTTCGAGTGAACTGGTGGACATTGTGTGGTTATAATCACCCAGGCATATAATATAGGCCTGAACAAGCGCCAGCAGCTTAAGATACCCTGCCCAGTGATCTAGACTTGTGATCAGCTGATTTAGCCGAGCCCAGGAGCAAACCCACTAGGACATCATCCAACTAAATACAAGCATCGTCAGTGAGAAGTGCGGCTAGAAATGAAAGCGCAGCCCTTTTAAATGATGAAATAGGGGCTGCAATCTCTGGCACGGCAAACACGTAGTTTCATCCTGTATTTCAAAGCAGTCTGAGTATGTGCATTTTCAGATAATCCCTTAATAATTAGTATCTTAAAAAAAATCAATCAGGCAACTGATAGAGCCAGTCAGCCTACAATTTGGAATTTGTAAAGTTGTTTTAAACCTTAATAAAGTTATTCCTTTTGCCGTTCAATTTTACATTTTAATGAACCCTGAAACAAAGGAGAACTTGTCTTTATATAGTGACTTATCATATCATCAGGACATCTCAAAGTACTTCACACCTCATGAATTGTTTTTTGAAGTGTAGTCACTGTTGTTATGTAGGTTGGGATTGGACAATGAAATGTACAGAAATCTCACTGAGAAAGACATACATACATACATAATATCAGAAATGAAAAAATGGATATGTACAAGCAAATTAACAGGGTACTGAATGTGAGCACTGTACAGCATATGGCCTATAAATTGTTGCAAGCATTGGGATATAATGAAGAAAATAGATTATTTCCAATCCTGTAAGCTCATAATGAACTAAATACACATAAAATGTATTGTGTACAAGTTCAGCATTCCACCTGTGCAGGAGTGAAAATAGACCAGACCATCTCTGGAGACACGCACTTCCTGATAGTGAGTGTCAGCATAGTATTTGGGTTGGAGGACATCACAGCTGATTTCACCCAACATCAACACACACACTCCCAGAAGGCATAACTCGATAGCAATCAGGAGTGGGAATCTTGTTAATTTTCCCATTCCCTAGCCCAGGGCTACTGAGATGAATTGAGAGCTGCATTGAGGCCTGTTACAGTGAAATCCCTGTCCCCTCTCAGCTGCAGTAGGCAGTGCAATGCTGAGAGGAAGCAGTGGGGGACCTAAAAGGGGGAAAGCTCAGGTAAAAATAATTTAAAACTTCCTAGAAGCAATAGTTAAGAATCAAAAAAGTTGTATGGCTATTTCAAATAAGCGCTAATTAAAGTGGAGTTCTGATGGTGCAATACAGAATAGAATTTTTTCCAATAAATGAAAGCACAGTAAGTAAGTAAGCTGTTTGTCTTCACAACCTTGCAAGACTACATAGGTGATTTGATTACATCGGGTAAAGCCAGAAAAATGCAGTAGTACCTCCTTACAATTGCCATATTCCAGATTCAGGGCAGTCAAGGAGAGTCACCAGTTCAGACTTTCCAAATCATGACAGTTCTCAAATCAGAAGGTTTAAAAAGTAAGTACTGTAAATTGTTTCCATGTAGCTTCTGTTAATGTCCTGGCTAATATATGTCCCTCAACCAACACTACCAAAAACAGATTAACAGCTCACCTGTCTTTTTGTTGTTTGTGGGACTTTACAGTGCACAAAGCATGAGGCATTACCTATGTATATCAATATCTTTCAATGTGAAGCAGCTTTGAGACATTTCTGAGAGAGGTGAAAAAGTGCCGAGTCTCCTTTCCTTATTTTACATCTTTGTAATTTTCACGTTCGGTTTTCTGGTGTGCACAATGCAACTCACTTTAGTTAAAGAAAACAGTGATCCTGATGTTGACCGCCATGCTGTTGTGTTGACAATTATTTTAAAAAGGTCAAATTTAACTTTGCCTATGGCTCAGTTGTTAAGAGTAGTGCGTAATTAGGCCATACAGAGCAAAAGGTCCCAGGTTTGACTCTTGGTCTGTGCTGAGTTGGCTAATCTGAGCTCGAGCAGCAGTACAGGTGCTACAATTTACCCTGGTGCCCTGAGCTAGAGATGGGAAAATGGGCCAAGGATTCCTGCTCCTGATCATTATCCAGGATTCCTGCTGGTAAGAGAGTGTGATGTTAGGCATAGACAGGATTGGAGTTGGCTATGCCCATGGTTAAGTAACCTAGCAATACTCACTTGTCTAGGTTTAAATATGAAGAATGGCCGTTTGGTCAAGGTTCTGGTGGCTGACCAACATCCATGAAACTGTACCCCAGCAGAAATCAAAATCTCTGGGAGAAAAGGAAATCAGAAAATTGGCAAAACTAAAACCCCTTCAAACTTGCTTAATACCAGAAATTTGATAAAATCCAAATTATTCACAAGGTAAATTGGAAAACTGAGTATAATTGTAAAAATCAGTTGCCACTGTTAAAATCTATCTTGCAGCACTTAATATCTTGAGCATGAATCATTTTAAAATTTCATCTGACTCCTGGAAACAATTTTCTCTACCATTCTAAGGATAAATGCAGAAACTACAACACACAGGCTCATAGGCGATTAACACAGCAAGAGCTTCGGATGTCTTTAGAAATAGTAAGAGGAGAGCTTATTAATGTCATCAGAATACTGAGGTGTGTTACTGCCTTGAAGCACACTGTATACTATTCTTGATTATATGTATAGCGGAATCTTTCAGAATGATCTGCCAGGATGTCTATGGGACAAATCCTTCTCCAAGTCCTTGCCTCACTGGACAGCCTGCTAACACCAATCTCCTCATGTCCAACATAAACCAACCTCACAGCTCAAGAAAGATTAAATTCAAATGATGTTATTGGTATTGTACTTGTCTTCATTCTGTGCCTAAGGTACTCCTGTGTCATTTGTATATCTGCCAGTTTTCATTATCCTCTAGGAGGTTTCTTCTATTAGTCAGGATAATGGAGATTCCAATATAGGTTTGAATATCTTCTTATTGCATCAAAATGGAGACCATAGTGGAGATGACACTGTAAATACCTAGACTGGAAAATAGGTCTGAATGGATATCAGGCTTCATTGATTGAACACACAATTCAAACCGTAATGATATTGTCCCTTGTGACTCACACTATGGTATTATTGAATCACAAGGTTCATATTGTATTTATATTAGTCTACAGCATACTGTAGCATAGAATATTCTCTGCACACATCAGATGATACATCTCACCACCTGCAGTTCATTGTTAAAGCCCACAATTCTCGAGCGCAAGTTACAAAATCCTTTCATAAAGTAGAACTGGAAAACACTGTTCTCATTTGTGCACCATGCACCCAGCCAAGCTGTTCTGTAGCTACCTGCAAAGAGGTTCAGAAGATGGACATGGGGGCAGTGAAATTCCTCCTGTCAATAATCCTAGTCTAAAATAAACTGCACTCATATCAACTTTTTCACTAAATTTATATTTCATGGGCAACACGGTGGCATAGTGGTTAGCACTGGTGCTTCACAGCGCCAGGGACCCGGGTTCGAATCTGACCTCGGGTGACTGTCTGTGTGGAGTTTGCACATTCTCCCCGTGTCTGCGTGGGTTTCCTCCGGGTGCTCCGGTTTCCTCCCACAGTCCAAAAATGTGCGGGTTAGGTTGATTTGGCTATGATAAATTGACCCTTAGTGTTAGGGGGGGATTAAATATGTGGGGTTATGGGGATAGGATGGGATATGTTAGGGGAATTAAATACGTGGGGTTGGTGGGATAGGTGCAGGCTCGATGTGGGGATTCTGTGTGAGAAAGCAGGGACAGGGTACTGGATTTGGATGATCAGCCATGATCGTATTGAATGGTGGAGCAGGCTCGACGGGCCGAATGGCCTACTCCTGTTCTATGTTTCTATCTCCTGATAACTGCTTCTCTAATTTTCCCTTCCGCTTTAGAGTGATTCCTGCTCTATGCCTCCCCATAGGTGTATGGTGAAGTATGGAAATCAATATTGAGAAAGGTGAGCATATTAGTCTGTGGCAGGGTGCATTGGAGGTCTATACTGGGCCAAAATATTACCTAATAATTTAAATCGCTTCTATTAGAACTGCTAGCTGATTACTCTGCAATGGCCTAGTAGTTATGTATTACTAAGCCATAAATGCAGAAAATCCCAGATTTGATTCCCAGCCTATGCTGAGTCAGCTGATCACAGCCAAGGTGGCAGTACATACACTATAATTAACCTCAATGATTCTGAGTTTCAGAGGGATAAAATCTGACAGGGTTCATGCTCCTTGTCACTATCTAGTGATCGTTGCCAGAAAGTATTTCACCTAAAGAGAGAGTTGCTCTTGGCTTCAATGCTATCCAAAGCTGAATAGCATGCTTAACCTCACTGTCTAGGCTTGCACATGAAGAATGGGCATTTAGACGAGGTATAGGAGAATGGTTGATGCCTGTGAAACCATACACCAACAAGAGACCATGGCCTGGAAAATTGTTGGCGTGCGCCTGTTTTTCTGGCGCAAAACGAGCACGTAACATCCAATATGGCGGGCTGCACATGTGCGTTCGGAGGTGCGCCACCCGCCATATCAGATCGGGCTTCTCCATAGGTATCCAGGGGATGTGCCGGGAGTATGTGAAATGATCATTAAAATATTTAAATGAGGGTCCTACGTTTATTGGAGGACACTTTTGTGATATTGGTCTGCTCCAGCGCCTAACTTGCCACGTGATAAACATGCTCAGCAACTCATGGCGCTAACAAGCAGGAAGAACCCTTCAGCAGCGCTATTTAAAGGGCTCGTCCACTACATACAGGTTGGTTGCTGGTTTGTCTTTTTAGGTGGCTGAGGGCACTTTTCTGGGCATTTTTTGGCCTGTATTCTGAGAAAACTCCTGAGAAGAAGTTTTTGCTGGTGCTGGACAGTTTTCGGCTGTCTTCAAAAGAGCAGCATTTCCCCTACATGAACTTCTCTGAGGAACAATGTCTTGGGTGCCCTCACTTCACAATGCAGGCTATCACAGAGCTATGTCACCTGCTGCAGCCACAACTCGAGCCTCGAACCAGGACATGGACAGCACTGCCTGTGGCTGTCAAGGTCAGCATGGCCCTTAACTTTTATGCAACAGGCTCCTTCCAGGCTGCAGCAGGTGACCTCAGTGGCATCTGACCATTTGCCATCTTGCACGGTATCGAGGTGGTTACCATAATTTAATTAAAATCGTTCTTTAATCTTACAAAAATTGTTAAAAGAGGACACTCAGGATAAAGCTTTACAAAGACCTTATTTTCAAGTACTCATGAAAAATACACTCTTGCATGTAATTGAAAAAGTCACGTATTTTTAAAAAATATTTTAAAAATTCATTACAAGGTGACTTTTTTTTGGTGGGGTTGCCATCCTTGCTACGTTTCTGAAGCTAGGCAACAAGCATGGCACTTTGTCACTTAGCCTCAGCTCCCGCCACCCACTTCCCGTTGGTTTCAGTGGATTGCAGGGAGTTGCGATTAAGCAATAAAAGGGTTTCATTTTCTCTGGTAGCTAACGAGCTGACATGCTGACATAAAATTCCATTTTTAATCTAGTTGTTAAATTGTTTACTTTAAACTGGCTATTGACTGAAATTAAACAAGACACAAAGGAATTTTACGTAAACCTGTCAATCAGTGTGCTTCCAGAGAAGATTATACTTCAGCAGCTAGCCTTGAAAACAGGCATTATGACAACCTTGTGATTTTGAAAAACCTTGAGGATAAAATTTGATTTCAGAAGTAGCGCAAAATGGGCAATAATGAATGGTCAGCCCTGTTTTACACCCAACCTGAATTTCTTTTCCATTGACTTCTGCCAAAGTCAAATTTCACCCCATCGTTTTTTAAACTACATCTAGACCATTTACTTCTAAGATGAATGGCCTTAAATTGAAAGGAAAAGTTTAAAAAGCATGTTATACAATAAAGCAAAGGTGCAGTCAGAAGTGGAATTATGTCATTGTATTGTACTTCTGAGATACACTTCTCATGATTGAAAGGTAATGGATTCTTCTAAGCTCTACGTCACCCGCTAGGCAGTAAGTTTTAAAAAATGTAAATTTTTATGAATTTTGCATTCATCAAGGATGCTGGTGATGGGGAATGGAAGACTTTCCTTTCTGAGGACTAGCCATCAGCATCAAGCTGTCCCGAGTCAGGTATAGTACATTGAAATCCAAAATAAAGGTGCCTTTACTCTGCCCCAACAATGGCCCAGATTTTGCTGTAATAACGGTGAGGCTATCAGCACTCACCGTTATTACAGGGTAAATCTGACAGCAACTTCTGCATCCACACATGTGCAGTTAAACATGGAAGTCCAGAAGTTGCTGTTAGAGATACACTGCTCCTCCACAAGGTGCGCTGTTGCAGTCTTCGCAGATAGACTCGGCACTGAAATTACTGCAACGGCATGAACGTGCTGTACTTGCCGACTAGTTCCGCACTAAAAACGGCTGAAAAAGTTAGGGCTGGTGCATTCAGGAATAAGTGAGTTTTTAGCAGTGTAATAAATGATAATTACTGCTCAACAACCTCCCTGGCCCTGAAAAATTAATTTTACAAGTGTGAAGTCTCATTCCCTCAGAAGAAAATGAATGTTGGAGATTTTTAAAAAATGGAATTTTAAAAAAGTTTTTCTGTCTGTTTCTTTTATCTCTCTCCCTTAATTCCATCTGTATTTCCCAATCTTTATTTCGCTTTCTGTACATGATTTAAATCTAATTTATATTTCTTGCTTTATACTTCCTGGTTTGGACTCTGCATGTCTCATTGAGGATTCTTCAATCTGATTGATTGAAGAGCATCGCTGTTGCTTTCCCTGCTCACAGACGCCACAGATCCCCTGTAGAGGGTGCCATGCTGGAAAAGACTCACGGAAATCTCTGCTGACAAGCCTGCGAAGTCTGTGGGCAACTGCCAATGAGGTGAGCGGCAAAAGCCGTTCCTTCGCCATTGAGAGCAAAATCCGGGCCAATGTGTCTCAACATCAACCTCCTACTATACTAGCATAACATTTTTCGAGCTCCCACGTCAGCCTCCGAGTGAAATAGCCAATTACTGCTGAAAAGAGACATCTAGGAGCCCACTAGGAGCTGAACTGTGACCATCCCACCTCATTTCATGTAGGATCCTTATACCTAGAAGAGAGAGAAGACTTTCATCTCATCACTCCCCGTGCAACCAAAGTAAAGATTTTTTTTCATTTGTAGCGTCAATAAACAAAACCTCACTTTATTTTGTGGCATAAATCTAAGCAAGAAACCATAGGGGTAATTTCGGAAGGAACTGCTGCCTGTGTGAAGCCTCTCTAGCAGTGAGCAAGAGCCAAAGAATCGGGGTTATAGTATTCGAGCCCTATCTCCAACCTGCGCTTGCGTTGATTGGGGCTCTTCAGCTGAATAGCAGAAATTACTTTTCATGTGACACGTACCATATGAAATCACTGATATATAGATTTAACTTATGGTGGATACTAGGTGGGATACGGAAGGATACATTTTTTACCATGTAATTTCCAGTAAATAATGTTTTGTTATGGTATAATAATAAGGCATCTCCTACAGTCTTTAGACTTTTAAACTCTAGCTTGATGTCACCTAATCACTATTTCCCAATTTACCTTCTCTTCTCTTTTACTCTTTTCTGTACTATGCTATATTATGAGTCTTGGCCCTTTCATCTTCGTTTTTTAATATCTTTTTAGAAGTCATAAGCCAGAAATTACTGTTGGCTAATTAGCAGACAACATTTAGCACATTCCCACAGCTTTACTCTTTCCGCTTTTTAATAAATGCATTATTTTCAATGGCGGATAGAGGAATGTCATAACGCACATTCAATGTTGATCGCTCATATTGTCACCAGTAATTTCTAGATTTATATTTTTTCTTCAAGCTTGAAAGTGATTGATTCTTGTGACATCACTATCAAAGTCATCAATGTGTGTATCTACAGCTCAGATCTTGTTGTGGTCCAACAGTTGGGGCAAAAACTGAGTTCTTAGCTGTCAGTTGTCCACATTCTGGGGAACAGAGGAATAATCAATTCATTCCACAAGGAAGGTGGACCCCTTAAGCAGGCATGAACTCATGTGTGTTTTAAGAAGCTCTTCTTCACTTGGGGATTAAACTCTTCATTCCATTCATTCCACATTTGTGTTTAAATTACAGGTATGAGAATAATTTTGTATTTATCTAATTGTTTCATTTTTATTTAGCCTGAACAGTGAAAATGTCAGCTTAGTATTATTCTTGCCTTGGAGTCAGAACATCATGGGTTCAAGCCCCACTCCAGGATTTAACTACATAATCTAGGCTGACCTTCCAGTACAGTACTGAGGCAATGCTGCATTGCCAGCGGTGCGGCCCTTCAGATGAAATGTTAAACCAAAGCCCTGTCTGCCGGTTTAGGTGGAAATTAAAGATTTGACGGCACAAAGTGAAGAAGAATGGGAGTTCTCCTAGTGCCCTTGCCTACAAGTTTCCTGCGACTAGCAGCACCAGAGAAATGAACTGGTCACTCATTTTACAATTCTTCGAGTCTATCTTTATGTTTTCATTTCTCTCTTCAAGGCACTGACTCTTCCTGGGGTATGGTTCCATGGTAGCAGACAGTCCTCCAATGCCTCACCCAAGGGTAAGCCTGGACAATCAGTGTTGGTAGGCTATCTGTACTTAAATGACAGTGGCAGCATTACGGCCGTGCAGCCCGTGCAATTGAGCCAGGGGCGCCGAGCCAGTCAGGGGCTGTGAGCGGATCCAGTGAAAGGTAACGTACGCTCCTTGAGGCACGCCAACATGCAATATGGCATGGAGCACAATCAGGAAGGCTATTTAATTTTTCATATTATCTGTCATTATATTAAAAAGGAGCTGTGTTTATCTTGCTAAAAAAAACTAGCTGCTTCTGCCTTTTGTTATGATCTGGAACGCATTGTCTGAAAGGGTGGTGGAAGCAGATTCAATAGTAACTTTCAAAAGGGAACTGGATAAATACTTGAAGGGTAAAAAATTGCAGGGCTATGGGGAATGAGCAGGGGAGTGGGACTAATTCGATCGCTCTTTCAAAGAACGGCGCAGGCACGATGGGCTGAATGGCCTCCTTCTGTGCTGTATGATTCTACGACTATAGTAAAGGAAAGAGAATCACATGGGCTTGGCCCCAGTGACAGAAGTTATTTGGAATCTGTCCCGGGTGGGGGCCCCAGTCTTCAGTTCCTGGTCGAACTTTAGGTGTTGATTCCAGGGACAGACTTTCACTTTAGGGCTTCTGGTACTGTGCCGCTAGTGAATATAGGAGTCTGTCTTTGTGTCCCATAGAATGAAAGGACAAGGAGGGAGTGGAATCAAGTCAGTGAGAAGGATCTGGACAGGGAGAGAGAAAGAGAAAATGAAAATGAGTACAATGCCCTTTCACCCTGAGATCAGGGTATTGTTCTCCCTTCCCTTGGGTGAAGGGGTTGAGTTACTGAGTGAGTGAATGAATCAGTGAGAGTGAGCATGAATGAGTGAGTAGGAGTGAGGGAGACTGAGGGAAAGTGTGACTGAGTGAGTGATTGAGTAAAAGACTGAGTGAGGGAGTGAGATTGAGAGTTGAGTGTGAGAGATTGAGATTGAGTGAGGGAGTAAGTGTATATGAGAGTAAAGGAATGAGTGTGAGATGGTGACTTACTGAGTGAGAGCTTGTGTGAGTTGCTGAGTGAGTGAGTGACTAAAAGTGTGAGTGAGTGTGAATCAATGAAAGAGTGAGAGTGAGTGTGTGAGTGAATGCGAGAGTGCGTGTCAGTGAGTGAGCGCGGGAGTATGAGTGAGAGTCAGTGAGTGAGTGCGGGAGTATGAGTGCGAGTCAGTGAGTGAGTGCGGGAGTATGAGTGAGAGTCAGTGAGTGAGTGCGGGAGTATGAGTGCGAGTCAGTGAGTGAGCGCGGGAGTATGAGTGAGAGTCAGTGAGTGAGCGCGGGAGTATGAGTGAGAGTCAGTGAGTGAGCGCGGGAGTATGAGTGCGAGTCAGTGAGTGAGTGCGGGAGTATGAGTGCGAGTCAGTGAGTGAGTGCGGGAGTATGAGTGAGAGTCAGTGAGTGAGTGCGGGAGTATGAGTGCGAGTCAGTGAGTGAGTGCGGGAGTATGAGTGCGAGTCAGTGAGTGAGCGCGGGAGTATGAGTGAGAGTCAGTGAGTGAGCGCGGGAGTATGAGTGCGAGTCAGTGAGTGAGTGCGGGAGTATGAGTGCGAGTCAGTGAGTGAGCGCGGGAGTATGAGTGAGAGTCAGTGAGTGAGTGCGGGAGTATGAGTGCGAGTCAGTGAGTGAGCGCGGGAGTATGAGTGAGAGTCAGTGAGTGAGTGCGGGAGTATGAGTGCGAGTCAGTGAGTGAGTGCGGGAGTATGAGTGCGAGTCAGTGAGTGAGTGCGGGAGTATGAGTGCGAGTCAGTGAGTGAGTGCGGGAGTATGAGTGCGAGTCAGTGAGTGAGTGCGGGAGTATGAGTGCGAGTCAGTGAGTGAGTGCGGGAGTATGAGTGCGAGTCAGTGAGTGAGTGCGGGAGTATGAGTGAGAGTCAGTGAGTGAGCGCGGGAGTATGAGTGAGAGTCAGTGAGTGAGCGCGGGAGTATGAGTGCGAGTCAGTGAGTGAGTGCGGGAGTATGAGTGAGAGTCAGTGAGTGAGTGCGGGAGTATGAGTGCGAGTCAGTGAGTGAGCGCGGGAGTATGAGTGCGAGTCAGTGAGTGAGCGCGGGAGTATGAGTGCGAGTCAGTGAGTGAGTGCGGGAGTATGAGTGAGAGTCAGTGAGTGAGCGCGGGAGTATGAGTGCGAGTCAGTGAGTGAGTGCAAAGAGTCATAATCCAGTGGACTCGCAGCAGCCTGCAGCGCCCACCTTCTCACCTACCCAACTCATCCATTCACAGTCAAAGCTGAGATGGGAGAAGGAGAAGATGAAATTCACCTTTTACGAATTGTAAACACCATTTAACTTCTCAGGTGTTATACAAGACCTCGCTGCAGCTAAAGCACCAAAAAGTTGGTTTCTGAGTTGTTATACGGTTCATATACTGAAATAATCAGTGTTTCAAGGCCTTTATAATTATTCACTGCTGTTTACTCATGTTATCTAATTGGAGACGCTCTTTCAAAGAGCTGACACAGGCATGATGGGCCAAATAACCTCCTTCTGTGCTGTATCATTCTATGATTCTATCACTTATCATTTTGTCAACTATTTTTATATTATCTAATGCAAACATACCTTTTCACGATTGCACATGTGCAGAATTAACACCAGATTAAGTAGGTAGTATTTAGAATCATTGTATAGTAAAATGTAGACACCCCAAACTAAACCTTTGCATGGGGTTCTCGCAAGGCAAACACCTGCCCCTGTTATACGGCCTGAACATGTCCTCACCCAACATCAAAACACAGCATTGCCCAGCAGGAGCGGGGGGTGGGGCAGGGTGCTGGTAACTGGATAATTATCAGCAACAGGAACCTTGGCTGAATTTTCCCCTCTGTAGCCCAGGGACACTGTAGCACCCCAATTGCTGTCTTGAATGAGATCAGCAAACTCAGTAGAAACTGAATAGCATAAGGATGTTTTAATACTCCTCGTTGTACCACAAGGCCCAGCTCTTTCCGGATTCAACCTCAGGGTAACTGCAAGAAGATGCCTATCAGCAATAAGCCAATGAGATTTCAAATACTACAACTTTTGTGAGCAAGTCTCACAACTTGCATGTATACTTTGCTCTATGCCTCCCTTATATAATGGTTGGAAAACTCAGATGAGGTAAGAAAAGGCAGTAAGTATGATAGGAGCACTACAAGTCTGCCGAGGGAGGGTAGAATTTGCAACTCTTCCTATTGCTGATCCTTACCTATTGACCCCTACTGAAAAGTGGGCAAGTTGGGGACAGGATCAGGCTTGATTGTACTGTCCCCAATGGTTGAACAGCCTGCCAACACTCACTGTATAAGCTCATTCATGAAGAAGGTCAATTTGAGTGAGGTACCAGAGGGCGGGCAACACCCATGGAACCGTACCCCAAGAATCAGCACCCACAAGAGAGGAGGAGGGGAAGACAAAGTATAAAACAACTAGCCTTGGAAACCAAATATGTATTCTGTTTGTACATGATGCTTATGTAAACATTGAAAATGGACAACTGTTTGCTTAAGGTGCTTGGATAGACACGTATAACTGCAATAACTGCTTCTACTTGTCTCATATTATGCATGATAATTATATTACCTATAATAATAAACACATAAGGTACTATACAAGACTACATTTTTGACATGAGCTTTGATGTTTTTAAGATTAATAATTTGGTGTATTATCAAGCACCACAGAACACTAGATAGCCGCAGATCACAAATAACTAAATACAGATAGTTATAATAGAGATAAAATGAGAAATTGTGAATGTTGGAAATACAGATCAAGTGTGTCAGCTAGTGTCTCTACCTGAAATGTTAACCTGTCTTTTCTGTTTTCAAACGCTCCCCAACTTGCAATATATTTCCACCATTTACTATTTCTCTTTCCCACCTATAACCAGCTGGTCAAACTGATTGTGCTTTCTCCTTTATAATGTTAAAATAAAACTAAAAATGTACATTTCCGAACAAATTAAAATGGTGATGTTTAAAGTATGCTTATTTTGTTCATTATATATATATACACACAAACAAAAGTGAAAGTGAATATAAGTTAAATAAGTACATATGATATATTAAAATCTATTTTTCTTACAGGTCGGATTGTACTATTCATTTTTCTTTGATATACTTTATCATTCTTTGAAAACAGTTTTATTAATATACCATACATAATATACACGTTTTATGGACATAATTACCGCTCGGTGAAAGCGGGTACTTGCAGGAGGAGCTAAGTGCAAATCCACTGTTTTAAGCATCAGACAGTGGAGGCAGCACTGTAAACAAGTTCAGCTTGACCACTGATGCGAAGTTGTTGTTGCTTGCAAACGCGTTTCGCCGACCTTCTGCAGATAAAACACTTTCGTGCGCAGGCCGGGATTTCATGGGACTGAGTTTTATTTACGGCGTTATCATTATTTGGACGAGCATATCTTTGACGGGGGTCTGACAGCCTCCCAAGGACGGTCGAGACTGCCAACCCACCCGGCCTGGTTTCCAGAACATTAACTCTTATACCGAAAGGTTGCTGCACACAAGACGGCTGAACGCTCTCATCTGTGAAATAGCTGATCACCACCAAATATAGCTCTCTGCACTTTCACATACCCCATGACACAAATCCATTTGCTCCAATTCTTTCCAAATATGACTTTTCAGAGCCACGTTATATAGAAGTGACCTCACAGGCACGCCGCTGAAACGTTTATTTTATGTTTGGGGAATTAAATAGAAGGGCTATTTCTGTCTTTTAATCCCATTTGTAAACTGCATTGTGCAGGTCCGTTAGCCGAGCTAGGCGCTCGTGGTGGGCGGGGACTCATCTCAGGCTGATAATCGTGTTCATATAAGATCAAGTTATCCCAGCACATTTCGCTATTCTCTCCGCCTTATACCAATATCGTTCAATAACTTTCAATTGCAGGACCGATTCAGCGTACAATCATTAAAAGGCACGTTCATCAAAGACCAGTAAACTCGGAAGAACATGAGCAAGAAAGAGCATATGGTGAGGATCACATAAATAAACAAGTGCCAGACTAATCATCTTTAGGTTTGTGTTTATAAAATCATAGTTTTGTGTCGCAGTACCAAACATAACCACCCCCCCTCCCCAAAACATTTCTATTAAGTAGAGAACTCTCTGTTAAATGTGCTATTCTTGGAGAGTCTGCAACGGGTCATTTACAATGTCGGCTACATGTGACCCCTGGTATTGTTTTGAAATTATTGACGCGATCCAGCGACTTTGGGAACATTGTGAGGTCAGAGCTACAATGTGTAACCGTTTGTGGCGGGTCCACGCTCGGCCAATTGCCGTTCTAATGTTGTTAACTAGATTAAATAATGATTCGCTTTCTTTTGTTGGTGTTCCTGCTGGATCGCGGCTTGGAGTGCGCCAGTAACCTTATGGCACAGCTTCCGATTTGGTGATGTTTTGAAAACACGCCCTAATTTCTCAGAAAAACAGGCGGACGGTTAGCTTACAGTGTGTGCAGCGAGGGGCCCCCATGTGAGAAAAAAAACACAACCGAAATAACTTTCCTACCAACAAATTGAATAAAAATAAACGAAGCTGGTTTAAGGTTTTCATATTGTAAGATAATGTCTTAATCCTGAAACAGATTATGCCTGTTCGTCTATAAATTATTTATTTCAGCTAGAAATACTTAGCGAAATATTGTCCAAGACCTTAGCAATGACTGGTTAATACAAGTGCCTTCTTGTACAGCAGTGAGTGCTGTTTGTTATATTAGGAGTCTAGCAGGTCTGAACTGTATGAGCATCAAATAATAGTCGGGTTGAAACCAGTTCCTTACTTACATAGCGCTTTAATTTCTTTTCTGGAGGTGATTTGATGAGCCACCCAGTGTATACGATGTCTTCTGCACTCATGACTGCAAGTGGAGGAGAGTCACTTCTTGTGTAGATTGTGTTCCGTGCTAGTTTTTTCTGTTGTTATTGCTGTCACTCAGCTTCTCCATGCACAATGCGGTGTAAAATCCATCACAGTATCTGTCTAATGGCACAAGTTCCTTGTTGTGGAGGCGGAAGCGCTGCGAGCGACCGCAGACACCAGTTCTCCCACCCATTACACAGATCTATCCAATAATAGTCACATCGTGGCATGACGTTTCGTAAACAACAAATACACACAATAGTATCCTCCCCCCTCAGAAAATGCAGAAAGAAAAACTGAAAGCGCTTTCAAATCACCCTCAAGGCACAATTACGGAGTAAAATGAGATATAAATTGAAACGCTTTGAATAGTATTGCTTTGGGTGAAACACGCCGGGTTAGAATCAACAGTATTACGATTTAATTGTTGTAACCTGAGCCCTGTTATTCCGATATATTGGGTGCTGACAGGTTGGTTGTTTTCACAAGGTTTAATCGCTGGTGAGATGAATTTGGGCTTTGAAACAGAATTGAAAGTAACAATGGGGCAAATATTCTGATTAAATATTCCTCTCAGTCACAGAAGTCAAATTCAGCCCACGGAACGCTGATAATCAGCAGAAACCTTGTCCCCATCAAACATACCGAGCTGATCAAAGATGCTGCACTTTCATTAAAACCGATACTGCGGTGATACTAAATTATTTGTTGTTCTTCTCGACTTCTACTTTCGAAGTTGTTTTCCCTGTTCGTCTCATTGTGCCTGGGGTTTTATATTAATATATGAATTGGCGTTACAAAGCTTTGATAGGACGCTTACGTGTGGGACGTTTTACTCGGTTCAAGGCGCTATATAAATGCAGGTTGCTGTTGTTTATACGGGTTTCCATTCCCAAGCACTGCCCACGTTGTTGGCTCAGTATTCATTCTGTGCAGATACATTGATGGGGATATTTACAGGGTTATAAGTAAGTGTCTCCTGATTGTAGATTCTGATCATTTCCCCTTCTCCCTCAATCCAAGTCTTGGCTCCTTTCATTTGAAAGAATGGGTTCTAAACTTGAGGATTCTGGCAGAGTCCTGATGTAAATATTTATTATTGAACAAAAGGTATATTGCTTGATAGGCAATCCTTCTCTGACCTTCAACCTCCCTGTCATCATCCATCACATTCTTTCTAATCTCTCTATTTCAATCAATATTACTATGGCCAGTGCTCCTCTGAAAGTTCCTCTGTCATTCTTCATAAGTTGCAAAGACTATATTCTACATACTGTCCCTCCTGTCTGCATCCTCACTATGCCAAAATCAAATCTCATTGCAGTCTCCATCTCTAGCTCATTCTTCCCCAGGAACTCTTTACCTACCTCAGTCTTTCTACGATTTTCAGGGTTTTATAATCCAATCTCTTTTATGCTCCTTTCATATCAGTTGTATCCTGTACTATGGGCCTTAGCTTCTCAATTTAAAAAAATATTAATAATTTCATGTCACTGGGGTGTGGCTTTTGTTCCGACAAGGGTTATCCTCAAAAACGAATATTGAAGATTTCTTCTGGTCACTATGATCATGAAATTCGGATGAGCAGCGCCTGTTTTTCAGATGCTAAACGGCCTCCTAAGCCTCCAATATAGCGGGCAGGATGTGCACGCTCATTATGAGTTGAAGTGCGCATATTGAGAAAGGTGCTGGATGCACTCAAGAAAATCAGACCTACATGTAGCCTAACAGGTGGTACTTAAAGGGACCATCTGTTAGGCAGCAACCAACAGTGTAAGTTTTAGAAATATATTTACCTGAATTTAGAGCCAGGAGTGATCCTCCTGACCTCACATTCAAAGAGCATAGGCCGCCGTAACTCTGGCTAGCAATCTCCACACTCCCTCCCCTCCCCTCCCCCGGCCACCAATTCCCCGCCGCCAGTCACCCCCCACCACCACCACCACCACCACCACCACCACACCCTTCCTCACTTACCTGAGGGCTGCTGCTAGTATTGCAGTGGCTCGATCTTCAGCGACGCTTCACTGGGCCAGCTGCCTTTTACAGTTCGCTCGCTTAATGGAGTTGAGGCCCAAGGCCCAATATCGGGGGGTTTTGGCCCTCACCATTCAAGCACAGGGATTGTACGCTGAGTTCCCTGCGCACGCAGAAATGGGCACACCCGAACTTCTAGGCCCATGTTTTACCAACATCAAAAACATATCAGGAAGATTTTCCATGTTTGTGATTTCCAGCAAAACTGTAAGCACAGTACTTTAGAATGCATTTATGATTTCTTCAAAAATAGCAAACATAGGAAATCTCGCTATGTTTACAATGTCACTAACACATAGCAACCAGATGTAATCTAGCCGCCGTCAGACTGTACACTGGAGTTGGGGACAATGAGCTGATTGAAGCTAAAGTCTCCATTTTAGCGTAGAACTAGCTCAATAATACATTCTAACTATCATCAGATGCCCCTGCATGAAACATTCTTTTTAACCTAGTTTAGGAAAACATTTTGATTTCTTTCTTTAACTATGAACAATTAAGAATTTTTTTATTTTTTAACCTAATAAATGAATTCATGTGATCCAAATACTTGTGTGTTTTGACTACCACATTGGTTCAATAAAAGCTATCATAGTCTATAGAGGTTATTAAAAAAAATCCTCAATTAGAGGAATGGAGAGAAAAAAGAACAATTATTTATGTATACTTTTCTGTTTTAGCCATGATTTTTTTCTCCCTTTTTCACTCTTTCCCCAAGTCTATAGCTGGGAGTTCTGTATTGATGAGCAGTCTCCTCTACCTTGCCAAGTAGCCATTCTTTATGCACAAGCTTGATAAAGAGTGTTGGCAGACTAATCATTTGTGGAGGCCATTACAGCCAAGCCTGATCCTATCCATGTTCACACACATGTACTTTGCAGCATAGATCACCAAGGATTAATGAGTGAACTGTTGTTTTTTCTCTTCCTAGCCCAAGAACATTGAGCCTGCTTACAGTGCCTCCACCATTGGAATGGCTGAGATGAAGTAACCCAACAAAGACTAGGGAATGAATCTGGGATCTACCTGGCCGGTATGACTCAGTACCACATCAGATAGTACATTTAGCCACTAAGTCATCAATGGGTCTGACTTATGCTTTCTAATAATTACCTGATAGCTTCAAAGGCACCATGCTACTGTAAATAGCTAGCAAGTTGTGGTGATCTAACTGAAAACATTATGGCTTCCAAAGTCTTAAGATGTGGGTCAACGACTGCCCTGATGATCTATTGAATAAAGATACAATTGGATAGAAAGTCATAAAGACCAGGAGATCCTATGTGTGATTCTCAGTTTATGTTGAGTTAGGTGATCTCATCCAGGATGACAGTAGCATTGCTACAATTAGTCTGAATGCTATTGAGCTAGAAAAGGGAAAAATGTAACCATGGTTCCTGATTGTTCTCCAGCTACTTGTGGTGAAAAGTACACACTTGTGGCAGTTGGAGGAGGGCAGGATCAGGATTGACTGTGCTGTCCTCCACAAATAGCTTGCCGACACTCACTTTTGAGACTCATGTGAAGAATGACCACTTGGATGAGTTAGAGGAGGTTGCCTGCTGCCACTGAAACTATACCACAGCGTGAATCAATGACTTCAGGAGAGGAGGAGGAGAGAAAAAAAGGCTGCAGTGTGTTTCAAGGATGTGACACATAGCATGATCTGTGATGTCATGTGAGCCCCTTGGTGCATAATTGACTTGTGATACATTCCAGCCCATATGTTATGCAATATTTACATGTAAGTACAGGCAGACACACACCATTACACAGTTCATTAATATAATTACAGTGTAGTTACCATGAATAGTGGAGCTCTGAATCCCAAAGTAGTAATGATGAGGAACTTGTTCACGATTCCAACCACAGTGGACAGATTTGTTTTATATTTTCAGCATTTATTTTTACAGGGGAAAATATAATATTAGAATGCATTCTCTGGAAAGGGAAACAGAAAGACTCTTTATACTCTTGTGATAATTATCTGGTTCTGGATTCTTGTGGACAAATGTCAATTGTTTTACACTAAGCATTCCAGCCAACCATATATTGAGCTCTTCCCTCATAGTATTATAATTCCTGCAACATTTAGATAATTTATTCAAAGCCCAAGTATTACATAATTTGGGTTATGGAAATGAAGCTGTGTATTAAATGTGAACAAAAGAGCTTCCACTGATGCTTAGAGTAACTCCAATATACATATGCTCACCCACATTGTAATGAAACGCTATTCCTTATTGCTCAGTACAGATAGTAACAGTTTTAATAATACCCTGCGAACTTCAGTGGGAGAGACCATGGGTGGGCAGATCTGACACTTACACTGGGATACGGCCGCTGCAGATTTTCAGGGCCATGTTTATTACAAAATTAAATTGCAACAGCATCCAGCAGCTCCTGCTAGCTTACAAACCCTTGCTGACACTCTCAGAGTTTAGGCTGCATCTTCCCAGATGCCTAACTGATACATTGCACTGACTATGCTAGGAACATTGACACTTACTGAAGCTGACAAGTTGGAGGCACTGACTACCCATATATCTTGTGGTATGCCTGCCTTACTGCCATTGTGATCCATGAAATGAGATCTGACTCTGTCATGATTCTGTCATACTCATTGACAGAGCTGTAAGGAGTTGAGCAGTTGTGCCAATCTCACCACCACCCTCTCCCCCCCGTCCCCCCCCCACCCCCGCCACCCCCCCCCCCCACCAGTTGGCTGGAGCTGTTCATCAATAGTAGGCCCCAAAACAGGGAGTTCCTGCATTTGTTGCTGCTGCACAATCTCCACTTCCTTGCCTCCATTTTCTATTATTCATTGGCTACTCCAAAAACTAATTTTACGACAAAAATCTCTATTGGCAGACTAGCGATTTAAACAATAACAAATTGCATTATATAGCACCTTTAATGTAGTTAAAAGTCCCAAGGCACTTCACAGGAGCGTAATCAGGCTGTTTAGATTCCTTCATGAAGAATAGCCAATTGAGTGAGGTGCTGGAGGGTTGCTGGTTGCCAGGAATCATTCTCGAGCAGAAGTCACCATATTCAGGAAATTGGGAAAAATACACTTATTTTCAAATTTTACTAATTATTACAACAACTTCCATTTTTATAGTGTTGTGCCAGGGTAAAGCTGGGAAAAGGGGGAGGGGATAAAGGAACAAAGGAGGAGATGAAGAGACATTAAGAGACATTAATAAAAATATATACCAAGACCCTTCACTTGTGAAAATTGACAGTAAATTGGATGCCAAGACATGGAGGGAAATATTAGGGGGGAATGACTAAAGCCTGGATGAAAAGATGGGTTTTGAGAAGGTTTTTAAAGGAAGTGAGAGAAATGAAGAGGTGAAACGGTTTAGGAAGGGAGTTCCAGAGAGTGGGAGGCAGGACAGCTGACAGATGTATCACCAATCATGGGGCGAAAGGAAGGAGAACACACAAAAGAGCAGAGTCAAAGAACAAAGGCTGGAAAAAGTTGCAGAGATAGGGTGGGGCAAGGCCAAGGAGAAATTTGAAGAAGAGGACATACAAGCATACAAAAATGATGGACACGAAAAGACTCATCCAGCCTGTCCCACACAGTTGTAATGCCTTATGCATCAAAATACACATACTCTCCACCTTCCTGGAGCCATGTAATCTCCTGGGAGAGGTGAAAACCCAGGTAAAAAAACAGGCCAATTAGGGAAAGAAAAAAACTGGAAAATTCCTCTCTGAACCCCTTAGGCGATCAAAACTAGTCCAGGAGATCACCTTGGCCTTAATTTATGTTACACGATACCTACCTCTTGTACAAGGCCTGAAGGAATACAGCAAATCAGTGTTCACCACACAAGCCGGCAACCTGTTCCACAGGTCCACTATACCCTGGAAAAAGAAGAAACGCCTAACATCCAACCCAGCTCTGCCTTTGCATAACTTGTAGGCGTGACCACTGGTCCTCCCTAATCTATTCTGTTGAAATACTTGGCCTATATCAAAACAATCTAATCCCTTCATTATTTTATAAACCTTGATCAATCACCCTCCAGTCTATGCTTCTCTAAAGTAGAGAGACCCAGATCGATGAGCCTATCTGGAAAACTAAGGTATTTTAAGCTTGGAATTAATATTGTGGCCCTCCTCTGCACTTTTTCCAAACATTCAGTATCCTTCACCTCCTTTGAGGAGACTAAAACTGAGCACTGTATTCTAACTGAGGCCTAACCATGGTCTGCTTTGTTTTACAGTGAATTGTCCTGTGAATACACCCTAGAACCCTAATCGCTTTAGATATAGCTTCACGGTATTGGTCATGGATTTTTAGAAATTGATGCACTAAAACACCCAGATCTCTTTCTTTCACCACTAACTTTAATTCTTTTCCCAGTAGGGTGTATGTATGTTTAGCATTTGACCTGACAATGTGCAGAACACTATATTTTTCTAAGTTAAACATAATTTGCCAAACACGGGCCCAATCCCCCAGCCCATCTAGATATGCTTGTAGTAGTTAGCACCCTCTACAGTCCTAACTCTCGCACATATCTTGGTATCATCTGCAAACTTGTGGAATATTCCCCACAAACCTACATTTAGATCATTAATGAAAATAGTAAACAGCAAAAGTCCTAACCAATGTTCTCTGTAAGCTGCGCTATGTTCTGCGTGGTCTGTCTCTTTTAGTTTTTAAAAAATATATTCATTCATGGGATGCGGGCGTCGCTGGCTAGGCCAGCATTTATTGCCCATCCCTAATTGCCCTGGAGAAGGTGGTGGTGAGCCGCCTTCTTGAACTGCTGCAGTCGTGTGGTGAAGGTGCTCCCACAGTGCTGTTAGGGAGGGAGTTCCAGGATTTTGACCCAGCGACGATGAAGGATTGGCGATATACTTCCAAGTCAGGATGGTGTGTGACTTGGAGGGGAACTTGGAGGTGGTGGTGTTCCCATGCACCTGATGCCCTTGTCCTTCTAGGTGGTAGAGGTCGCGGGTTTGGGAGGTGCTGCCGAAGAAGCCATGGCGAGTTGCTGCAATGCATCTTGTAGATGGTACACACTGCAGCCATGGTGCGCCGATGGTGGAGGGAATGAATGTTTAAGGTGCTGGATGGAGTGCCAATCAAGCGGGCTGCTTTGTCTTGGATGGTGTTGAGCTTCTTGAGTGTTGTTGGAGCTGCACTCATCCAGGCAAGTGGAGAGTATTCCATCACACTCCTGACTTGTGCCTTGTAGATGGTGGAAAGGCTTTGGGGAGTCAGGAGGTGAGATACTCGCTGCAGAATACCAAGCCTCTGACCTGCTCTTGTTGCCACAGTATTTATGTGGCTGGTCCAGTTAAGTTTCTGGTCAATGGTGACCCCCAGGATATTGATACTGGGGATTAGGCGATGGTAATGCCGTTGAATGTCAAGGGGCGGTGGTTAGACGCTTTCCTGGTGGAGATGGTCATTGCCTGGCACTTGTGTGGCGTGAATGTTACCTGCCACTTATCAGCCCAAGCCTGAATGTCGTCCAGGTCTTGTTACATGCGGGCATGGACTGCTTCCTTATCTGAGGAGTTGCGAATGGAAATGAACACTGTGCAGTCATCAGCAAACATCCCCACTTCTGACCTTATGATGGAGGGAAGTTCATTGATGAAGCAGCTGAAGATGATTGGGCCTAGGACACTATCCTGAGGAACTCCTGCAGCGATGTCCTGGGGCTGTGATGATTGAACTCCAACCACCACAACTATCTTCCTTTGTGCTAGGTATGACTCCAGCCAGTGGAGAGTTTTACCCCCTGATTCCCATTGACTTCAGTTTTACTAGGGCTCCTTGATGCCACACTCAGTCAAATGCTGCCTTGGTGTCAAGGGCAGTCACTCTCACCTCACCTCTGGAATTCAGCTCTTTTGTCCATGTTTGGACCAAGGCTGTAATGAGGTCAGGAGCCGAGTGGTGCTGGCGGAACCCAAACTGGCGAGCAGGTTATTGGTGAGTAAGTGCGGCTTGATAGCACTGTCAATGACACCTTCTGTCACTTTGCTGATGATTGAGAGTGGACTGATGGGACGGTAATTGGCCAGATTGGATTTGTCCTGCTTTTTGTCGACAGGACATACCTGGGCCGGTTTCGACATTGTCGGATAGATCTTCTCTTCTTCTTAGGCAGTCCCTCGGAACCGAGGATGACTTGCTTCCACACTAAAAATGAGTTCTCAGGTGACTGATGAGTCCAATGCGGGACCTACAGTCTCTGTCACAGGTGGGGCAGACGGTGGTTGAAGGGGCGGGTGGTTGGCGTGCGCGGGTTGACGTGCGCTCCTTCCACTGTTTCTGCTTGGCTTCCACTTGGTCCCGGCGAAGAGACTTCCCGGATGCTTTTCCTCCACTTTGTGCAGTCTTGGGCCAGGGATTCCCAGGTGTCGGTGGGGATGTTGCACTTTTTCAAGGAGGTTTTGAGGGTGTCCTTGTAGCGTTTCCTCTGTCCACCAGGGGCTCTCTTGCCGTGTCGGAGCTCCGAGTAGAGCGCTTGTTTTGGGAGTCTCGTATCAGGCATGCGGACAATGTGACCCGTCCATCGGAGCTGATCGAGCGTGATCAAAGCTTCGATGCTGGGGATGTTGGCCTGAGCGAGAACACTGACGTAGGTATGCCTATCCTGCCAATGGATTTGCAGGATCTTGCGGAGGCAGTGTTGGTGGTACCTCTCCAGTGCTTTGAGGTGCCTGCTGTACATGGTCCATGTCTCTGAAGCAGACAGGAGGGCGGGTATCACTGCTGCTCTGTAGACCATGAGCTTGGTGCTGGGTTTGAGGTCCTGGTCTTCAAACACTCTCTTTCTCAGGCGACCAAAGGCTGCACTGGCACACTGTAGGCGATGTTGGACTTCGTCATCGATGTCTGCCCTTGTGAAGGTAGGCTCCTGAGGTATGGAAAGTGGTCCACGTTGTCCAAGGCCTCGTCATGGATTTTGATAATCAGGGAGCAGTACTGTGTGGCAGGGGCAGGTTGGTAGAGGACCTTTGTCTTACGGATGTTTAGTGTAAGGCCCTTGCTCTCGTATGCTTCGGTGACGGTGTTGACGATGGTTTGGAGTTCGACTTCAGAGTGTGCGCAGACGCAAGCGTCGTCTGCATACTGTAATTCGATGACAGAGGATGGGATGACCTTGGATCTGGACTGGAGGCGACGGAGGTTGAACAGTTTCCCGTTTGTTCTGTAAATTAGCTCCACTCCAGCGGGGAGTTTACTGAGGGTGAGATGGAGCATTGCAGCCAGGAAAATCGAGAAGAGCGTTGGTGCGATGACACAGCCTTGCTTGACCCCGGTCCGTACGTGAATTGGGTCTGTGGTGGATCTATTGGTCAGGATCAAGGCTTGCATGTCGTCGTGAAGCAAGTGGAGAATGGTGACAAACTTTTGAGGGCAGCTGAATTTGAGGAGGACATTCCATAATCCCTCACGGTTGACGGTGTCGAAGGTCTTTGTGAGGTCAAAGAAGGCCATGTACTGCGGTTGGTGCTGTTCCCTGCATTTCTCTTGTAGTTGACGCGCGGTGAAGATCATGTCCATTGTGCCCCTTAGTGGGCGGAATCTGCATGCGACTCTGGGAGGAGCTCTTCAGCCACTGGGAGAAGGCGATTGAGGAGGATTGACTTTCCCTGTGGCAGACAGCAGGGAGACTCCTCTGTAATTACCGCAATCGGACTTGTCACCTTTCTTGAAGATGGTCACGATTACGGCATCTCTGAGATCCCCTGACATGCTCTCCTCATTCCAAATAAGAGAAATGAGTTCATGTATTCACACCAATAGTGCTTCTCCGCCATGTTTTAGCGCCTCGGCGGGGATTCCATCTGCTCCTGAGGCCTTGTTGTTCTTCAGTTGTCGAATGACCTTTTCAACCTCATGCCGGGCTGGGGTTGTGCTGAGGTGGTGGCGGGTAGCATGCTGCGGGATGGAGTTGAGGACACTCGCATCGAAGACAGAGTCTCGGTTAAGGAGATCTTCGAAGTGCTCCTTCCAGCGGGCACTGACTGCCTCTCTGTCCTTGATGAGTACATCTCCATACTTGGCCCGCAGTAGGGTAGGACCTTGGGTGCTTGGGATAGATGCCAGTGTTATAGCTGTACTGGAACAGCTTGGCTAGAGGCGCAGCTAGTTCTGGAGCACAAGTCTTCAGCATGACAGTCGGGATGTTGTTGGGGCCCACAGCCTTTGCTGTATCCAGTGCGCTCAGCCGTTTCTTGATATCACGTGGAGTGAATCGAATTGACTGAAGACTGTCTTCTGTGATGGTGGGGACCTCAGGAGGAGGCCGATATGGATCATCCACTCAGCACTTCTGGCTGAAGATGGTTGTAAACGCTTCAGCTTTGTCTTTGCACTCACGTGCTGGGCTCCACCATCATTGAAGATGGGGATATTCGTGGAGCCTCCTCCTCCCGTTAGTTGTTTAATGGTCCACCACCATTCACGACTGGATGTGGCAGGACTGCAGAGCTTTGATCTGATCCGTTGATTGTGGGATTGCTTAGATCTGTCTATAGCATGCTGCTTCCGCTTTTTAGCATGCATGTGGTCCTGTGTTGCAGCTTCCCCAGGTTGGCACCTCATTTTTAGGTATGCTTGGTGCTGCTCCTGGCATGCTCTTCTGCACTCCTCATTGAACCAGGGTTGGTCCCCTGGCTTGATGGTAATGATAGAGTGAGGGATATGCCTGGCCATTAGGTTACAGATTGTGGTGGAATACAATTCTGCTGCTGCTGATGGCCCACAGCGCCTCATGGATGCCCAGTTTTGAGCTGCTAGATCTGTTCTGAATCTATCCCATTTAGCACGGTGGTAGTGCCACACAACACGATGGAAGATGTCCTCAGTGTGAAGACGGGACTTCGTCTCCACAATGACTGTGCAGTGGTCACTGCTACCAATACTGTCATGGAGAGGTGCATCTGCAACAGGTAGATTGGTGAAGACGAGGTCAAGTAGGGTTTTTCCCTCATGTTGGTTCTCTCACCACCTGTCGCAGGCCCAGACTGGCAGTAATGTCCTTCAGGACTCGGCCAGATCGGTCAGTAGTGGTGCTACCGAGCCACTCTTGGTAATGGGCATTGAAGTGCCCCACCCTGAGTGCATTCTGTGCCCTTGCTACTATCAGTGCTTCTTCCAAGTGGTGTGCAACATTGAGGAGTACTGATTCATCCGTTGAGGGAGGGCGGTAGGTGGTAATCAGCAGGAGGTTTCCTTGCCCATGCTTGAGCACAATTTTGGCACAAGTCCCCAGATGTTGGTGAGGAGGACTTTGCAGGGTCGACTGGGCTGGGTGTGCTGTTGTCGTGTCCGTAGCCGGTGCCGAGGTCGATGCCAGGTGGTCCATCCGGTTTTATTCTTAATGCTTTTTGTAGTGTTTTTTTTACAATGGAGTGGTTTGCTAGGCCATTTCAGACAGCAGTTGAGAGTCAACCACATTGCTGTGGGTCTGGAGTCACATATAAGCCAGACCAGGTAAGGATGGCAGATTTCCTTCCCTGAAGGACATCAGTGAAGCAGATGGGTTTTTACGACAATTCGATAGTTTCATGGTCACCATTACTGATACTAGCTTTTTTATTCCAGATTTATTTAACTGAATTTAAATTCCCCAGCTGCCGTGGTGGGATTTGAACTCACGTCTCTGGATCATTAGTCCAGGCCTCTGGATTACTAGTCCAGTAACAGTGCACGGTCCCTTTAAATTTCCACGCATGCGCGGTATTTATAATGGAGAAGCCGGTGTGCGGCCTGCGCGGCTTAGAGAGAACATTGGTCCTAACACCGATCCCTGTGGGACACCACTGGTAAGCAGTCTCCAAGCAGATCCAAATCCATTGACAACCACTTTCTGCCTACAGGCATTCAGCCAATTCTCAATCCATCACAGCAGATTACTACTAATTCCACAAGATTCTATCTTGTAGAGAAGCCTCTGTTAGGACAATCCTTATCCTGTTAATACAATTCAGGCTCGTGAACTTAAAACACAGAAAGACGTCAGATCAATACGCTTTATTTATAAAACATGACAATTTCAGCATATACAGACTTATGAGATTGGTACCAATTTTATACTCGGGAGTCCGTGAGTGAAGTCCTCTGACCGCTCACAGTCGCCCTGTGCAAGACTAGTTAGATTTCCTGAGGTGTACCAATTTATACCACCTTTATACTGTTCAATGCATAGTATTAACGTAGGGTTAGTGTACAAGCATGCCTGCAGTACGTGAGGTTAAGATGTAAGTACAATAGTTGTACATGGGGTTAGTACATGAATATGCCTAGGGCAACACAGGCCACCAACCCTCTTGCGCATGCGTATTGCAGTTTTATCTGTTTATTTTTCTCTGGACATTTCACACGCTTGAACGGTCAAGTTGGCCGTGCCTGTTCATATTTTCTTATCTTTTAAGTCATTTTGCATGTCCTAACCTTCACTCATCCCTGACGCTTATCACTTTTCCATCAGATACCTTGGTTTCTGGCCATAATTTAACATTCCTTTCTGCTTCTTTCTCACAAGATTTCCCAGTTTCACAGCCTATGATGACTAGCGTTGGAATTAGTCCTGTTAACCCCATTATTACTGCACCTATCCATTAGTATGCTGCCATACTACTAATAGCCTTATACTCGGTATCTTATCAAAAGCTTTATGAAAGTCCAGGTAGACAATGTCTACTGGGTTACCCTCAGCCATTAACCTGATGACTTCTTCAAAAACTTCAATCAAATTGGTAAGACACCACCTTTTCCGGAAGCTGTGGCCCTTGATATGGCCTTCTTTGTCAAAGTGGTCATTTATTGCATCCATAATGATGCATCATTTGCAGGCATAGGATCAGGAAGGACAATGAGTTTAAATTCAATACACTGGGAGATAGGGAGTCAGTGTAGGTCAAGGATAGAGATGATGGGTGACCGGCACTCAGGGCAGGAGAGAATATGGGCAGATGTGTTTTGGACAAGTTGGAATTTGTGAAGAGAGGAAGATAGGAGGCCATAAAGGAGGGCATTGGAATAATTGAGCCTAGGGGTGACAATAGCATGGATAAGGGGATTAGCAGCAGAAAGGCAGAGGCAGAGATAGAAGTGGACAATATTGCACAGGTAGGATTAAGCAATCTTGGTAATGGATAGGACGTAGGGTTTAAAGCTCAGCTCAAAGCTGAAGAGGACACCAAGGTTTTGCAGTCTGGTTCAGTATGAGCAAGTGTCCAGGGAGAGGGATAGTATTAGTGCCAAGGAGACAGAGTTTATAGTGTGGGGCTTCAGCCTTTAGGAGATTAAGTTGTGGTTTATCTATGACTTGCTGTTGGACAGGCAGTTTCACATCAAGGCAGTGGTCATGGGGCTAAGAGAGCTGGTGGAGAGGTAAAGCTAAGTGTCATCAGCATATGTGTGGATTACCTGCAAATGATGTTGCAGAATGGCAGCACGTAGTTGAGCAAAGGAGGGGACCAACGATAAACACTTGGATGACTCTAGAGGGGACAGTGGGAGGTTGGGAAGAGAAGCCATTGCTGGAAATGTGCTGGGTAGATGGGAGTAGAACCAAGCAAGGGCAGACCCATGGAGCTAGCAACAGAGGAGAGGCAATGGACCTTGACTACATACATAATCGTTTTCCCTCCTATGGCACACTAAGTAGCTTTTTAAAAATGTATTCATTCATGGGATGTGGGCGTGTTGGCAAGGCCAGCATTTATTACCCATCCCTAATTGCCCTTGAGAAGGTGGTGGTGAGCCGCCTTCTTGAACCCCTGCAGTCCGTGTGATGGACGTACTCCCACAGTTGAGTAGGAAGTTCCAGGATTTTGACCCAGCGACGATGAAGGATCGGCAATATATTTCCAAATCAGGATGATGTGTGACTTTGAGGGGAATTTGGAGGTGGTGGTGTTGTCATGCGCCTGCTGCCCTTGTCCTTCTAGGTAGTAGAGGTCGCTGGTTGGGGAGCTTAAAAATGTTGAGCACATAAATCATTATGCACTATAAATTTTACAAGACTTGTTTATTCTCCATTTTTTTTAATGAAGGAAGAAAGACTTTAACTTGAGGTCCCGCCTACCCCCTCAGGTAAGAAGAGCAGGGCAGTTCTTTTCGGTGTTCTGGCCGATATTTATCGCTCAACCAACACCACTGAAACAGATCATCTTTTTTAAAATTTGCTTATGGGATCTAGGCATCGCTGGCAAGACCAGCATTTATTGCCCATCCCCAGTTGCCCTTGAGAAGGTGGTGGTGAGCCGCCTTCTTGAACTTCTGCAGTCCGTGTGGTGAAGGTGCTCCCACAGTGCTGTTAGGTAGGGAGTTTCAGGATTTTGACCCAGCGACAATGAAGGAACAACAATATACTTCTAAGTCAGGATGGTGTGTGACTTGGAAGGGAACTTGGAGGTGGTGGTGTTCCCATGCGCCTGCTGCCCTTGTCCTTCTAGGTGGAAGAGGTCGCGGGTTTGGGAGGTGCTGCCGAAGAAGCCTTGGCGAGTTGCTGCAGTGCATCTTGTAGATTGTACATACTGCAGCCACGGTACGCCGGTGGTGGAGCCAGTGAATGTTTAAGGTGGTGGATGGGGTGCCAATCAAGCGGGCTGCTTTGTCCTGGATGGTGTCGAGCTTCTTGAGTGTTGTTGGAGCTGCACTCATCCAGGCAAGTGGAGAGTATTCCATCACACTCCTTACTTGTAGATGTGCCTTGTAGATGGTGGAAAGGCTTTGGGGAGTCAGGAGGTGAGACACTTGCCGCAGAATACCCAGCCTCTGGCCTGCTCTTGTTGCCACAGTATTTATGTGGCTGGTACGGTTAAGTTTCTGGTTAATGATGACCCCCCTGGATGTTGATAGTGGGGGATTAGGCGATGGAATGTCAAGGGGAGGTGGTTAGACTCTCGCTTGTTGGAGATAGTCATTGCCTGGCACTTCTGTGGCGCGAATGTTACCTGCCACTTATCAGCCCAAGCCTGAACGCCGTCCAGGTCTTGTTGCATTATCACATTGCCGTTTGTGGGGCCTTGCTATGTGCAAATTGGCTGCCATGTTTCCTACATTAGAATAGTAACTACACTTCAAAAGTACTTCACTGGCTGTAAAGAGCGTTGGGATGACCTGAGGATGTGAAAGGCGCTATATAAATGCGAGCTCTTTCTTTAATCAGTATGATTTCTTCCAATGCCGATTCCCAATAAAGGGAATCAGAAAACTGCACTACTTAAAGTTCAACAAAGTAACCACACAGTGCAGGTTGCTTTCTTCAATAAAGCGGCATTTTCATCTCAACCTCTAGTTACTGTGAATTGAATAAAATGTTAGTTTTCTCTCGTTCAACTGCGTTTTAGTTTAAACCTAATGGATGCTGAATATTTGTGAAAACATATATAAAGACCGTCCCACGGCTTCGGATCTTCCTTTCTGACTGACATTTGTGTCTGCGGTGTGACAGGAATGTCTGAGCGGCGCCACCACATGGCCAGTGCAGCGAACTTCGACTGCGCCGTGGGCTCAGCAAGCGCCACCTGGCGCAAATCAAAGGGACCCCCTTTGAGAAATTCTGCCCCAGCACATTGCATCTCTGACCTTGGCTCGGGAGCGGATGTTTCCGGACAATTGCCCCGTTTTGCGAACGTGCAAAGCTGGACCGCGGGTCGGTTAGGGGATTCGTGGTCCTGATTTTATAGTTAGCTATACTAATGATGACATTTCATTGTTTATTAATAACTAAAGCCTCCACAACGTGGGATACAGGAGTAAGTGGAAAGTAACGTCTTCTATTTTTAAAACGGAAAAAAATCAGCTTCGATCTTTCGCCCCGCCGTAACGAGCGGAGGTGCAAGTGCGGTGAGGCTTTCAACCTGCAAGGAAGGCAGCACAGACCCTGGAGGAGTTTCAGAGGTCCTGGCCGCCGGCATCTGGGTTGCCAGTTCAAGAACTGAAAAAATGCAAATTTTGTTTTAAGAAAGGTGCATAAACATATACAATCGATCTCTCTACCATCAATTCCACAGGCTGTTTGGTCCTTGAAGTTCCCCCCCCTCTTAGAGGTGCCAACTCTGGTTGATCCTGTTCCTGAAGGTTTCATCACAGGACCTCCATCTCCCAGCCCAGTCAAGTAGCCTTTTGATTCGCCATCTCCAATATTTTATAACTAATAAAAAGTGTTAAAAGACAATGAAAAGAAAACATTTTTTAAACACCGCTATTATTTTCGCCTGGTTTTCTCCCAGAGGAATCTTTAATTCCTGGAGACGACAAGACAACCCCGGAGGGTTGGCAAAACCCTACCTCTGCTGTACATCGCAATGGTGGGTGGCAGGGTGATCGGGCGCCCCTTGCAGCCAATATTGCTGTCGTGCAAATGATGGAAGATTATCCTGGAGAGCAAAGATAACCACATGCTCCTTTTCTTTACCACCAACCAGCTCCTTAAACCCCTGGTTCCTCCACCTTCATGTCAAACAAGTGTGAGGAACTCCAAGATAGAGACCATTAATTCAGCTGCCTCTGCTGCCAAACCTCTCAACACTATCTCCACCCCCAACCCTATCCCCATCCCTCAACCCTATCCCCACCCCCAACCCTATCCCCATCCTCTCAACCCTATCTCCACCCTCAACCCTATCCCCATCCTCTCAACCCTATCTCCACCCTCAACCCTATCCCCATCCCTCAACCCTATCCCCATCCCTCAACCCTATCCCCATCCTCTCAACCCTATCTCCACCCCAACCCTATCCCCATCCCTCAACCCTATCCCCATCCCTCAACCCTATCCCCATCCCTCAACCCTATCCCCATCCCTCAACCCTATCCCCATCCCTCAACCATATCCCCATCCCTCAACCCTATCCTCATCCCCCAACCCTATCCCCATCCTCTCAACCCTATCCCCACCCCCTCAACCCTATCCCCATCCTCTCAACCCTATCCCCATCCCTCAACCCTATCCCCATCCTCTCAACCCTATCCCCACCCCCTCAACCCTATCCCCATCCCTCAACCCTATCCCCATCCCTCAACCCTATCCCCATCCCTCAACCCTAGCCCCATCCCTCAACCCTATCCCCATCCCCTCAACCCTATCCCCATCTCCTCAACCCTATCCCCATCCCCTCAACCCTATCCCCATCCCCTCAACCCTATCCCCATCCCTCAACCCTATCCTCATCCCCCAACCCTATCCCCATCCTCTCAACCCTATCCCCACCCCCTCAACCCTATCCCCATCCCTCAACCCTATCCCCATCCTCAACCCTATCCCCATCCTCAACCCTATCCCCATCCCTCAACCCTATCCCCATCCCTTAACCCTATCCCCATCCTCAACCCTATCCCCATCCCTCAACCCTATCCCCATCCCCTCAACCCTATCCCCACCCCCTCAACCCTATCCCCATCCCCTCAACCCTATCCCCATCCCCCAACCCTATCCTCATCCCCCAACCCTATCCCCATCCTCTCAACCCTATCCCCATCCCTCAACCCTATCCTCATCCTCTCAACCCTATCCCCATCCCTCAACCCTATCCCCATCCTCAACCCTATCCCCATCCCTCAACCCTATCCCCATCCCCTCAACCCTATCCCCATCCTCTCAACCCTATCCCCATCCTCTCAACCCTATCCCCATCCTCAACCCTATCCCCATCCCTCAACCCTATCCTCATCCTCTCAACCCTATCCCCATCCTCTCAACCCTATCCCCATCCCTCAACCCTATCCCCATCCCTCAACCCTATCCCCATCCCTCAACCCTATCCTCATCCCCCAACCCTATCCCCATCCTCTCAACCCTATCACCACCCCCTCAACCCTATCCTCATCCTCTCAACCCTATCCCCATCCCCTCAACCCTATCCTCATCCTCTCAACCCTATCCCCATCCCCTCAACCCTATCCCCACCCTCTCAACCCTATCCCCATCCCTCAACCCTATCCCCATCCTCTCAACCCTATCCCCATCCCTCAACCCTATCCCCATCCTCTCAACCCTATCCCCATCCCCTCAACCCTATCCCCATCCCCTCAACCCTATCCCCATCCCCTCAACCCTATCCCCATCCCCTCAACCCTATCCCCATCCCCTCAACCCTATTCTCATCCTCTCAACCCTATCCCCATCCTCAACCCTATCCCCATCCCCTCAACCCTACGCCCATTCCTCAACCCTATCCCCATCCCTCAACCCTATCCCCATCACTCAACCCAATCCCCATCCCTCAACCCTATCCCCATCCCCTCAACCCTATCCCCATCCTCTCAACCCTATCCCCATCCCTCACCCCTATCCCCATCTGTGTAATGAGTCTAGATTAATTAATAATGTCCTAGTTAAGGATCCCCTTGGAATGAGTGACCATAACATGGTTGAATTCCATATCCAATTAGAGGGTGAGAAGGTTGGTTCTCAAACAAGCATACTGAGCTTGAATTAAGGAGACTATGATGGCATGAGAGCAGAATTGATTAAAGTGGACTGGGAAAATAGATTAAAGGGTAAGACGGTACATGAGCAGTGGTGTTCATTCAAGGAGTTATTTTACAACTTTCAAAATAAATATATCCCACTGAGGCAAAAAGGGTGTAAAAGAAATGACAGCCATCCATGGCTAAGTAAAGAAATTAAAGAAAGTATCCAACTAAAAACAAGGACATATAAGGTAGCCAAAGTTAGTGGGAGGATAGAAGATTGGGAAGTCTTCAAAAGACAACAAAAAGTAACTAAAGGATTGATTAAGAAAGGGAAAATAGACTATGAAAATAAATTAGCAAAAAATATAAAAACATATAGCAAGAGTTTCTATAGTTATATAAAAAGAAAAAGGGTGGTTAAGGCAAACGTAGGTCCCTTCAAGGATGAGACCGGAAATTAATGGTGGGAAACATGGAGATGGCAAAAATGCTGAACAAATATTTTGTTTCAGTCTTTACGGTAGAGGACACTAAGAATATCCCAACACTGGACAAACAGGGGGCTCTAGTGGGGGAGGAGCTAAATACGATTAAAATTACTAAGGAATTGGTACTCAGTAAAATAATGGGACTCAAGGCGGATAAATCCCCTGGACCTGATGGCTTACATCCTAGGGTCTTGAGAGAAGTGGCAGTAGGAATTGTGGATGCTTTGGTAATAATTTTCCAAAACTCCCTGAACTCAGCAAAGGTCCCGGCAGATTGGAAAACTGCTAATGTAACACCCTTATTTAAAAAGGGTTGTAGGCAGAAGGCTGGAAATTATAGACCAGTTAGCCTAACATCTGTGGTGGGTAAAATTTTGGAGTCTATTATTAAGGAGACAGTAACGGAACATTTAGATAAACATAATTTAATAGGACAAAGTCAGCATGGCTTTATGAAGGGGAAGTCATGTCTGACAAATTTGCTCGAGTTCTTTGAGGACATAACGTACAGGGTGGATAAAGGGGAACCAGTGGATGTAGTGTATTTAGACTTCCAGAAGGCATTCGACAAGGTGCCACATAAAAGATTATTACTCAAGATAAAAAATCACTGGATTGGGGGTAATATTCTGGCATGGGTGGAGGATTGGTTATCTAACAGGAAGCAGAGAGTTGGGATAAATGGTTCATTCTCGGACTGGCAACCAGTAGCCAGTGGTGTTCCACAGGGGTCGGTGCTGGGTCCCCAACTCTTTACAATCTATATTAACGATTTGGAGGAGGGGACCGAGTGTAACATATCAAAGTTTGCAGATGATACAAAGATGGGAGGGAAAGTAGAGAGTGAGGAGGACATAAAAAACCTACAAGGGGATATAGACAGGCTGGGTGAGTGGGCAGAGATTTGGCAGATGCAATACAATATTGGAAAATGTGAGGTTATGCACTTTGGCAGGAAAAATCAGAGAGCAAGTTATTATCTTAATGGCGAGAAACTGGAAAGTACTGCAGTTCAAAGGGATCTGGCGGTCTTGGTGCAAGAAAATCAAAAAGTTAGTATGCAGGTGCAGCAGGTGATCAAGAAAGCCAATGGAATGTTGGCTTTTATTGCTAGGGGGATAGAATATAAAAACAGGGAGGTATTGCTGCAGTTGTATAGGGTATTGGTGAGACCGCACCTGGAGTACTGCATACAGTTTTGGTGTCCATACTTAAGAAAAGACATACTTGCTCTCGAGGCAGTACAAAGAAGGTTCACTCGGTTCATTCCGGGGATGAGGGGGTGGACATACGAGGAGAGGTTGAGTAGATTGGGACTCCACTCATTGGAGTTCAGAAGAATGAGAGGTGATCTTATTGAAACATATAAGATTGTGAAGGGGCTTGATCGGGTGGACGCGGTGAGGATGTTCCCAATGATGGGTGAAACTAGAACTAGGGGACATAATCTTAGAATAAGGGGCTCCTCTTTCAAAACTGAGATGAGGAGAAACTTTTTCACTCAGAGGGTAGTGGGTCTGTGGAATTTGCTACCCCAGGAAGCTGTGGAAGCTACTTCATTAAAGAAATTTAAAACAGAAATAGACCGTTTCCTAGAAGTAAAGGGAATCAGGGGTTACGGGGAGCGGGCTGGAAATTGGACATGAGTTTGAGTTCGGATTGGTCAAGGCCCTGTGGGTGGCGGAGCGGGCCCAGGGGCCGAGTGGCCTGGTCCTGCTCCTGCTTCTTGTGTTCTTTAGAGTTGAGGTTGGATCAGATCAGCCATGATCTCATTGAATGGTGGAGCAGGCTCGAGGGGCCGATTGGTCTACTCCTGCTCCTATTTCTTATGTTCTTATGTTCTTATTAACCCTATCCCCATCCCTCAACCCTATCCCCACCCCTCAACCCTATCCCCATCCTCTCAACCCTATCCCCACCCCTCAACCCTATCTCCACCCTAACCCTGAATCTTCATCTCTAGTTTCTCTCCCATTCTCTTCCCTCAACTTCTCCACGTTCTTTTTTTTTATTCATTCATGGGATCTCGGCGTCACTGGCAAGGCCAGCATTTATTGCCCATCCCTAATTGCCCTTGAGAAGGTGGTGGTGAGCCGCCTTCTTGAACCGCTGCAGTCCTTGTGGTAAAGGTACTTCTACAGTGCTGTTAGGTAGGGAGTTCCAGGATTTTGACCCAGTGATGTTGAAGGAATGGCAAGATATTTCCAAGTCAGGATGGTGTGTGATTTGGAGGGGAACTTGGAGGTGATGGTGTTCCCATGCGCCTACTGCCCCTGCCCTTTTAAGCGGTAGAGGTCAGGGGTTTAGGAAGTGCTGTGATAGAAATCTTGGTGAGCTGTTGCAGTGCATCTTGTAGATGGTACACACTTCAGCCACAGTATGCTGGTGGCGGAGGGAGTGAATGTTTAAGGTGATGGATGGGTTGCCAATCAAGCGAGCTGCTTTGTCCTGGTTGGTGTTGAGCATCTTGAGTGTTGTTGGAGCTGCACTCATCCAGGCAAGTGGAGAGTATTCCATCACACTCCTGACTTGTGCCTTGTAGATGGTGGGAAGGCTTTGGGGAGTCAGGAGGTGAGACACTCGCTACAGAATACCCAGCCTCTGACCTGCTCTTATACCCAATACCCAACCCTATCCCCATCCTCTCAACCCTATCCCCACCCCCTCAACCCTATCCCCATCCCTCAACCCTATCCCCATCCTCAACCCTATCCCCATCCCTCAACCCTATCCTCATCCTCTCAACCCTATCCCCATCCCCTCAACCCTATCCCATCCCTCAACCCTATCCCCATCCTCTCAACCCTATCCTCATCCACTCAACCCTATCCCCACCCCCTCAACCGTATCCCCATCCTCAACCCTATCCCCATCCCTCAACCCTATCCTCATCCTCTCAACCCTATCCCCACCCCCTCAACCCTATCCCCATCCTCAACCCTATCCCCATCCCTCAACCCTATCCTCATCCTCTCAACCCTATCCCCATCCCCTCAACCCTATCCCCATCCCTCAACCCTATCGCCATCCCTCAACCCTATCCCCATCCTCTCAACCCTATCCCCACCCCCTCAACCCTATCCCCATCCCTCAACCCTATCCCCATCCCTCAACCCTATCCTCATCCTCTCAACCCTATCCCCATCCTCTCAACCCTATCCCCATCCCTCAACCCTATCCTCATCCTCTCAACCCTATCCCCATCCCCTCAACCCTATCCCCACGCCCTCAACCCTATCCCCATCCCTCAACCCTATCCTCATCCTCTCAACCCTATCCCCATCCCCTCAACCCTATCCCCACGCTCTCAACCCTATCCCCATCCCTCAACCCTATCCCCATCCCTCAACCCTATCCCCATCCCTCAACCCTATCCTCATCCTCTCAACCCTATCCCCATCCCTCAACCCTATCCCCATCCCCTCAACCCTATCCCCATCCCCTCAACCCTATCCCCATCCCTCAACCCTATCCTCATCCTCTCAACCCTATCCCCATCCCTCAACCCTATCCCCATCCCCTCAACCCTATCCCCATCCCCTCAACCCTATCCCCATCCCTCAACCCTATCCCCACCCCAACCCTATCCCCATCCTCTCAACCCTATCCCCATCCCTCAACCCTATCCCCATCCCTCAACCCTATCCCCATCCCCTCAACCCTATCCCCATCCCCTCAACCCTATCCCCATCCCCTCAACCCTATCCCCATCCCCTCAACCCTATCCCCATCCTCTCAACCCTATCCCCATCCTCTCAACCCTATCCCCACCCCTCAACCCTATCTCCACCCTAACCCTGAATCTTCATCTCTAGTTTCTCCCCCATTCTCTTCCCTCAACTTCTCCACGTTCTTTTTTTTTATTCATTCATGGGATCTCGGCGTCACTGGCAAGGCCAGCATTTATTGCCCATCCCTAATTGCCCTTGAGAAGGTGGTGTTGAGCCGCCTTCTTGAACCGCTGCAGTCCTTGTGGTAAAGGTACTCCTACAGTGCTGTTAGGTAGGAAGTTCCAGGATTTTGACCCAGTGATGTTGAAGAAATGGCGAGATATTTCCAAGTCAGGATGATGTGTGATTTGAAGGGGAACTTGGAGGTGATGGTGTTCCCATGCGCCTACTGCCCCTGCCCTTTTAAGCGGTAGAGGTCAGGGGTTTAGGAAGTGCTGTGATAGAAACCTTGGTGAGTTGTTGCAGTGCATCTTGTAGATGGTACACACTTCAGCCACAGTATGCTGGTGGCGGAGGGAGTGAATGTTTAAGGTGATGGATGGGTTGCCAATCAAGCGAGCTGCTTTGTCCTGGTTGGTGTTGAGCATCTTGAGTGTTGTTGGAGCTGCACTCATCCAGGCAAGTGGAGAGTATTCCATCACACTCCTTATAGATGGTGGGAAGGCTTTGGGAAGTCAGAAGGTGAGACACTCGCCACAGAATACCCAGCCTCTGACCTGCTCTTGTAGCCACAGTATTTATGTGGCTGGTCCAGTTAAGTTACTGGTCAATGGTAACCCCCCGAGGATGTTGATGGTGGGGGATTCAGTGATGGTAATGGTGTTGAATGTCAAGGGGAGGTGGTTTGACTCTCTCTTGTTGGAGATGGTCATTGCCTGACACTTGTGTGGTGCGGACACGGACTGCTTCATTATCTGAGGAGTTGCGAATGAAAATGAACACTGTGCAGTCATCAGCAAACATCCCCACGTCGGAGCTTATGATGGGGGAAGGTCATTGATGAAGCAGCTGAAGATGGTTGGGGCTAGGACACTGCCCTGAGGAACTCCTGCTGCAATATCCTGTGGCTGAGATGATTGGCCTCCATCAACCACAACCATCTTCCTTTGCATTCCAGTCAGCGGAGAGTTATCCCCCTGATTCCCAATGACTTCATTTTACTAGGGCTCCTTGATGCCACACTCTGTCAAATGCTGCCTTGATGTCAAGGGCAGTCACTCTCACCTCACCTCTGGAATTCAGCTCTTTTTTCCATGTTTGGACCAAGGCTGTAATGAGGTCTGGAGCCGAGTGGTTCTGGCAGAACACAAACTGAGCCTCGGTGAGCAGGTTATTGGTGAGTAAGTGCCGCTTGATAGCACTGTTGATGACACCTTCCATCACTTTGCTGATGATTGAGAGTAGACTGATGGGGCGGTAATTGACCGGATTGGCATTGTCCTGCTTTTGTGGACAGGACATACCTGGGACATTTTCCACTTTGTTGGGTAGATACCAGTGTTGTAGCTATACTGGAACAGCCTGGCTAGAGGCACGGCTAGTTCTGGAGCACAAGTCTTCAACATGATAGCCGGGATGTTGTTGGGACCCATAGCCTTTGCTGTATCCAGTGCACTCAGCCATTTCTTGATATCACATGGAGTGAATCGAATTGGCTGAAGACTGGCTTCTGTGATGATGGGGACCTCAGGAGGAGGCCGAGATGGATCATCCACTCAGCACTTATGGTTGAAGATGGTTGCAAATGCTTCAGTCTTGTCTTTTGCACTTATGCTGGCCTCCACCATCATTGAGGATGGGAATGTTCATGGAGCCTCCTCCTCCCGTTAGTTGTTTAATTGGCCACCACCATTCATGACTGTATGTGGCAGGACTGCAGAACTTTGATCTGATCCATTGATTGTGGGATTGCTTAGCTCTGTCTATAGCATGCTGCTTCAACTATTTAGCATGTATGTAGTCCTGTGTTGTAGCATCCCCAGGTTGGCACCTCATTTTTAGGTACGCCTGGTGCTGCTCCTGGCATGCTCTTCTACACACTTCATTGAACCAGGGTTGGTCCCCTGGCTTGATGGCAATGGTAGAGTGAGGGATATGCCAGGCCATAAGGTTACAGATTGTGGTGGAATACCATTCTGCTGCTGCTGATGGTCCACAGCACCTCATGGATGCCCAATTTTGAGCTGCGAGATATGATCTGAATCTATCCCATTTAGCACGGTGGTAGTGCCACACAACACGATGGAGGGTGTCTTCAGTTTAAAGATGGGATTTCGTCTCCACAAGGACTGTGCGGTCGGCACTCCTACCAATACTGTCATGGACAGATGCATCTGCGACAGGTAGATTGGTGAGGACGAGGTCAAGTAGGGTTTTCCCTCGTGTTGGTTCTCTCACCACCTGCCGCAGTCCCAGTCTGGCAGCTATGTTCTTCAGGACTCGGCCAGCTCGGTAGTGGTGCTACCGAGCCACTCTTGGTGATGGACAATGAAGTCCTCCACCCAGAGTACGTTGTGTGCTCTTGCTACCCTCAGTGCTTCTTCCAAGTGGTGTTCAACATGGAGACCTATCTCCTGCTCCCTCAACCCCATTACCACCAAACTCTTGATCACCCACCTTCGCTTCCAGGCACCATTTTACCTGATATTGTAAGTGGTTGCCTTTTCTTAGGCACTATCGCCCTACCTTTCAAAACCGACGCCATCACCCACCTATTCAAAAACAAACCTCTCTGTCCTCGGTAACTACTGTCTCACCTCCCACCTTCCTTTCAGCTCCTGTTGTCGCCTCCCAGATCTGTATCTGCTCGCCTGCAACTCCCTGTTTGAATCCCTCCAATCAGGCTTCCGACCTCCTATAGCACCAAAACCAAAGTCACAACCTACATTCTCTGTCACTGTGCCCATGATTTGTTATCCCTCCTTATCCTCCTTGACCTTTCTGCAGCCTTCAACGCAGTTGATCAACCGTCCTTCTCCAACACCTCTTCTCTGTTGTCCAGTTCTGTAAAGTTTCGCAATTATCGCGATTCGAAATAACAAGATAGAAGCAGATTCGGTTGATCAGTTTATTTAAACGAAATGCTGTCCTGATATAAAGGACACAGAAGCCTGTAAAATGGCCGCTGAGCATCGTGGCAGAAGCTTCCAGAATTACAGTGGGCAGACAAGATGGCGTTCGAATAAACATTTCAATATAAGACGGGATCATACTCGATAAGCACTGATAAAGACAGGATGCAACCTGTTTGCATTTGAAACAATAGCAAAAGATATGAGTGCTGGAATCGTTTTTCATGCAGAAGTAAGGACCATTGTACTGGGCAATCGAAGGCCCATCCAGACACATCAATACACAAATACCCCTACGGCTCTACAATGAGAGAGCCATTCTCGGGTGATTAAACAAGTATTCGGGGGCCCCCAAAACCCAGCCAGGGAGGCTCCTAGCCGGTCCAACAATGAGGAAATCATTAATGGGCAGTTGGCCAGTTTCAGGTGCTACCGAAACCCGTTAAAGACAAGAATCGCCCCATGCTGGGAGTTTTGAGTGCCAATATTTCACAAAGGACAAACATTAAGATTTGGGCAGGAGATAAGGGAACACAGCACTATAACTATAGTGAACAAATGTCCATCGGTCTCTTATCTCTGCGTACTCTTGACTCGGGCTGAACTCTGCTGGACGAGCAGCCTTCTGTGTTTTCTCTGGACTCTGTTGACTCTGGACTTTTAGCCGCACTGGACGGTTATTCGAATGTTGGGTGGAGCTCAATTGGAACGAGTCGCCTCGATGAAGGCCAGTGACCGGGTGCACCATCCCGAGAGTTGGTAAATGGTGTTTGGACCCGAAGGCCCAACAAGACAAGATGAAATGACAAGAGAAGAAGAAGAATCCACGTGCCGCCGCGGTCAGTAAACCCCGACCGCGCCCGAAAATATACGACCCATTTCTTGAACTCTACAGGTTACTGCATGAACCGGTCAAAGACTCTTCTTTGAATTCTACCGGCAACTGGTGTCGGTACAGGAAGACTTTTCTTTGAATTCTACAGCCGGGCCCGAGTGCTGTCGAGTTCTTCATGACAACGGGGAGCCCAGCCTGCTTGCCGCAGCAACGAAGATAAACAAGTGGGGTACAGAGACCCCTCCAGACACGTGACAGTCAGGCGCTGCAGCGAAACGAGCCGAGTGTGTCACTTAAAAATTCTCCGAAGTATCACGAGTGGTGAGCATGTTTCCCGATCCTACAAATCTAGATGTAGTGTAGGTATTGATAGGGGAGGGTGGTTTTATTAAGGATAAAGTATAATGTGTTCCCCTTTTTACGATGTGCTGTGCGTTCTTCATTACCATAGACCAAGCTTTATGAATGTATGTATACTTGTACTCTCGTTAATTTGCGCCTATGACATGTACTTCATGATCTTGGACGCTATGCAATAAAGATTTCCATTTCGTACTATTCAACCGGGTCTATTTTGAGTTTTTCTCTGCATTACTGCTCTCGCACCTAAGTCCAGTGTTAGAACCGTAAGGGCGAGTGGGTCGAACCACTCACAGGTGCTTATTGCAACAAGGCTGGCCGGAGACCAGAGCAAGCAATAGTATTAGGCAACGAAGGCCTAACCTCGCACCAGCACCGTCTGCGATACAAGCACGACAAAACCCCTTACAGTTCTGTGGGACTGCCCTTGCTTGAATCCACTCTTATCTATCCAATTGTGGCCAGAGCATTTCTGGCAGACAATGCTGGAAATATTCAGCAGGTCAGGCAGCATCTGTGGAGAGAGAAACAGAGTTAACGTTTCAGGTCGAAGACCCTTCGTCAGAACTGGAAAAAGCTGGAGATGGAACAGGTTTTTAAGCAAGTGTAGGGGCAGGGAAAGGGGGGAGGGGAGGAAAGAACAAAAGGGAAGGTCTGTGATAGGATGGAAGGCAGGAGAGATTAAAAGACAAAAGGGATGATGGTGCAAGGCAAAAGGAGATGGTAATGGGTCAAGTTAAGATACAAAAGATGGCTCTAGATGAAGTGTAAATGGCAATGGCTGAATGATTGACAGCTGCCATGTGAGAGAGAGAAAAAAAATAATGGAAAAAAAAGATAGGGGCAGAGGTTATGGTCTGAAATTGCATCCGCAGTATTTTGCTTTTGTAAGAGCATTTCTGGCAATGGTTTCTATTATCACCCCTGCACTGTCGCCTCCAGACACCACCAACCATCTTTGGTCCCTGCTCTACATGCTGCCACTTAGTGACATCATCTGAAGCCATGGGGTCCACTTCCACACTTATGCCAATGACACAAAGCTCTACCTCTCCACCACCTCTCATAACCTCTCCACTGTCTCTGTGCTGTCAGACTGCTTGTTGGATGAGCTGAACATTGGAAAGACCAAAGTGATTGCCTTTGGCTCTGGCCACAAGCTCTGTACACCAATTCCATCCCACCCTGGCCACGGTCTTGGGCTGAATCAGACGGTTCCAACCACATATCCTCTCCATCACAAAGACCGCCAACTTCCACCTTTGTAACATTGCCCACCTCCATCCCTACTTCAGCCCATCTGCTGCTGAAACATTTATTCATGCTCACCCTGAGATCAATTACTCCAATACTCTCATGGCCAGCCTCCATAAACTTCAGCTCAGCCAAAACTCCGCTGCCCCTACCATATCATGCATCAGGTCATGCTTGTTCATCCCACCTGCCCTCGCTGACCTCTTGGCTCTACATACCCCAATGTTCTAATTCATTGAACTTAAATCCCTCCATGACTTCACACCTCCCTATCCCAATATCCTTCTCCATCCTTACAACCCTCTCCCCACATACTCTGTTCCTCTGATACCAACCTATTGTGCAACCCCTCCTCCCCTATTCCTATCCTAACCCTGACCCTCTCTACATCCTTTAAGACCCTGCTTTAAACCCACTTATTTGATCCGTCTTAATCTCTCCTTTGGCTTGTCATCCCCTTTTCTTTACACCTCTGTGATGTGCCCTGGGACCTTTGTGTATGCTACAGATGCTATATAAATGCAAGTTATTGTTGTTGAAAATATGTCAGATTATGTCATTTGCATATAATTACAATGTCATATTATGCATCACCCATCAGATATGGCAGGAAATTGGATGGATGTAAAAATGGACAGGTACCTGGCAGAATGGGCCCCTGACACATTTCCCATCCCCATTAGAAATCAGTTCTGAAAAATTGGTGGAGAAGGGGCAGAAAATCTAGGCCTTGGTGTCCAGTTTTCATTTTGAAATCTGGGACACTACAGTCCACTCAAAAAATAGTGACAACTATATTTCTGAGTAAGTGCATACATATTTTTTTATTCATATAGCATTTTCTAGCACTGTTACCCTTGCCATAAAGAGTAAAAGAAATGTAGAATAGCATTGACTGAATGCTTCTCCCATGATTCACTGAGCTAAAAAGCCCTCATTAACCAATCATTAATATGAAAAATACCCAAAGTATGTGTTTACTGATGCTTGTTTGGTACTAATATACCTTGTAAGTGTGAAAGAACTAATGTAATATGAAATTACATTCGTTGCATTGGTACTAAGAGGGTGAAAAGCGAACTCATTCAACCCAGCAGCAGGACTCGGTCTGCTTTATAGAAATAGCAAGCAGTTACAAAGCAGCGCATAATTTGGGCATTTTGATGATATCACAAACATTCATATCATCAGCCCTCAAGATTGGGTGTCAACATAAACCTAGTTTTTTATACATACAGACAGGATAATTGAAGGTAAGTTGTTGAATTCAGACTTTCTCTCAAGTGAGTTGAAACCTCAGAAGTAGTTTGGTGCCATTATAGATTGGTTTCTAAATTTGTAAAATACACATCCGTTTCAGGTTTAAGGTAGGCTTAAAGCTTTTAAAATAATTATGATCCATATAAAAGATGAAGCAAAATATCTCTCCAACCACTCATGCAGCCACTTTCTGAGTTACACAGTTGCTGCACAGATGTGTAAAGGAGCAAAATGCCAATATTTGTGTATCCTACCTTTTGTTTGTTGTTACGATGAGTGAGTGCCTACTGTCCGACTAGGAAAAAAAGTGTATTTGATACTTTTCCTGTTATCTGATGATGTATGGGTGGTCTAGTGGTGGGCTACCCTCATTCCAAACATGAGAAGTTAGTCTATTATGGAGTTGGTTTTTTAGTCGTCCAGTAGAAGTTTGTGTCTGATTGCCAGCTTCCTTAAAAAAATAGGAATTTTAATGTCTCCATGCTCCTCTCCAAAAAAGGCCTACTATAGTCATTTACATAATGGGTGAAGTCCTTGTTTGTTCAGGCCAATTGGGTAAGCTTTTTCAAAAATTAAGTTCCGGGATGTGGATGCTGCTGGCAAAGCTGGCATTTATTGCCCATTCCTGGGAAGGTTGTTGTGAGCCATCTTCTTTACCCACTGCAGCTCAATGCCACAGGGCATCTACAAGTACCCCCTTACCAGAAGGGCACTACTAATAAAAATACAGATGCCCTGTCCAAACAAAAAGATTGATCTTTTTTTAATATCGTAGTTTGGAGATTTTGCCGAATGAAGCAGTCAATATTCTGTGATGCCCAGTGCTTATGGAAAACCTAAAGCCTGTGATAACCTGGGCATATACCAGAGTATCATGAAGTCATGTTGTTCCCAGATTTGTTGTATCATGACCAGATGAAGGAGTACAACCACAGAGATAACATAAGGCATAATCTCTTAACTTTTGTGCCAGTGACATATCACCTCACTGACAAAAAAGAGTCTGTGATACAGAAATATATTCACTAGCGAATCTGGGAAACTTTGAGCCATCATCTAGAAAGCAATTAATCGGACTGTACAGGTATAAACCAGTGGCCCCCCATCCCTTATAAAGTGCAATAAGTAGGAAAAAGAACCTTGCCTTGGCAGCTTATGTTGGGGAAATGTGAGAAGTCGCACAACACCAGGTTATAGTCCAACTCTTTTATTCAAAAACAATAATACCTGTACAACTCATCAATTACATAGTAAATCCATTACATTCATCCATCACAGTAAAAAATAAAGCCTTAAAACAGCCTTAGTTAATATAAATGCAATGATTACTTTTACAAATAATCAGTAATGTTTACAGTACAAATACCCTTAAATACACACAACTTTTTAGATTTAAAATAATAAATCTCAAAGTTAACTCCACATAAAACAAAACCCATTTCAACACCAGTGTACAAACACATAGCACCATCATAATCCAATTAAATGCTACAAATAACATTTATTCCAATAAACCAAGAAAAAACAGGTTATAGTCCAACAGTTTTATTTGAAATCACAAGCTTTCGGAGCGGCTGCTCCTTCGTCGGGTCTTCACCTGACTATAACCTGGGGCTGTGCCACTTCTCACTTTTGTCCACCCCAGTCCAACACGGGCATCTCCGCATCACCTATGTTGGGGAAGGAAGGGGGCGGGGGCTGGTCTTGGTCTTGCGCACTGGCCAACATGTCACAGACTGGCAGAGGAGTGTCTGCTGAATGATTGGTGGAAATGGTGACACATCTCGCGATAGCGCTTCAATACGACAAGGGGGAGTTGTTTTGAAATAGCCGTATAATGAGAGTGAGACCCGCCCCCTTTCCTCAGCATCTGTGTTTTGTTTCCCCTCCCCCCTCTCTCACAGAGAAGAGAACCGCGGCAAATCGGCATGTGTGAGGAGGAGCGAGCCAGCACCTCGGGGCAGGGTGAGGAGCCCGGGGCCGGGGTGAGTGGAGCGCGGGGCCGGGGTGAGGAGCCCGGGGCCGGGGTGAGTGCAGCGCGGGGCCGGGGGGAGTGGAGCGCGGGGCCGGGGGGAGTGGAGCGCGGGGCCGGGGCCGGGGCCGGGGGGAGTGGAGCGCGGGGCCGGGGGGAGTGGAGCGCGGGGCCGGGGGGAATGGAGCGCGGGGCCGGGGGGAGTGGAGCGCGGGGCCGGGGCCGGGGCCGGGGGGAGTGGAGCGCGGGGCCGGGGGGAGTGGAGCGCGGGGCCGGGGCCGGGGCCGGGTGAGTGGAGGCCGGGGCCGGGGTGAGGAGCCCGGGGCCGGGGTGAGGAGCCCGGGGCCGGGGTGAGTGGAGCGCGGGGCCGGGGGGAGTGGAGCGCGGGGCCGGGGGGAGTGGAGCGCGGGGCCGGGGTGAGGGGAGGCCGGGGCCGGGGTGAGGAGCCCGGGGCCGGGGTGAGTGGAGCGCGGGGCCGGGGGGAGTGGAGCGCGGGGCCGGGGTGAGTGGAGCGCGGGGCCGGGGTGAGTGGAGCCCGGGGCCGGGGTGAGGAGCCCGGGGCCGGGGTGAGGAGCCCGGGGCCGGGGTGAGTGGAGCGCGGGGCCGGGGGGAGTGGAGCGCGGGGCCGGGGTGAGTGGAGCGCGGGGCCGGGGTGAGTGGAGCGCGGGGCCGGGGTGAGTGGAGCCCGGGGCCGGGGTGAGGAGCCCGGGGCCGGGGTGAGTGGAGCGCGGGGCCGGGGCCGGGGCGAGTGGAGGCCGAGGCCGGGGGGAGTGGAGCGCGGGGCCGGGGCGAGTGGAGGCCGAGGCCGGGGGGAGTGGAGCGCGGGGTCGGGGCGAGGAGCCCGGGGCCGGGGTGAGGAGGCCGGGGCCGGGGTGAGGAGCCCGGGGCCGGGGTGAGTGGAGCGCGGGGCCGGGGTGAGGAGCCCGGGGCCGGGGTGAGGAGCCCGGGGCCGGGGGGAGTGGAGCGCGGGGCCGAGGCCGGGGGGAGTGGAGCGCGGGGCCGGGGGGAGTGGAGCGCGGGGCCGGGGGGAGTGGAGCGCGGGGCCGGGGGGAGTGGAGCGCGGGGCCGGGGGGAGTGGAGCCCGGGGCCGGGGGGAGTGGAGCGCGGGGCCGGGGGGAGTGGAGCGCGGGGCCGGGGGGAGTGGAGCCCGGGGCCGGGGTGAGGAGCCCGGGGCCGGTGGAGCGCGGGAACTCTTCCTTCATTAAACATGATGTGGAGATTAAACAGACAGCCCGCTTTTTGTAAATACTGTGGTTGAGGAGCAGCTTCTCCACACGCATTGAAAGCCGGTCTTCTGTTTATAAAACACACACACACACACACACACACACACACATATAATATAAGATGCTTGAACCGCACTGCGGCTGATTATGGGGGCTTTTTCAACCTGTGCATAATTATTATTTTTTTTAAATTAAAACCTCCCTTGTGTTTGGGGCCTCAGTCTGTGCGCTGCTCTGTGTCCGGGCGAGTGAGCAGACAGTGAGCCCGGGGATTCAGCCCCTGAGGTCCGGGCCTCGCTCTCCAGTACATCAGCGCTGGCCACTTACCGCGCATAAATCTGCATTGTGTGACGCCTCCTGAGGAAAGGGGCATTCTCACTGTCTCACCCGCTAAATGATTAAAGCCAACACGGTTTGCAACACGAACGCTGAATTTCTTCATTATGTTTTCTGTAAAAATACTGTCTCTCTCAGCAGTCTGAAGAGAAGCCAATTGAGGGGGGGAAATCTCACTTGAGATATGTAAATTAAATTGGCACAGATAAATAAACTCGGATTCTCCCAAGTAAGACCAGAAAGTATGACCAGTGGACATTTAGAACAGATATCAAGAACAACTTGCTCAAAAGAAGAACAACTATACAGTGCCTTATCACAGCCCTCAGAAACATCTCCAAGCACTTCATGTATAAGTAATTATTTTGAAGTGCAGTAAATGTTCTTTTAGAGATAGTCATAAATGCTTGGAATAGACTGCCAAGCAAGTTAATGAAACCAAAAATATTGGGTTTATTTAAAATACTATTAGATACCATGCCATGAAGGCAGAATAAATGTGTCCGAGGGATGCATTTGGATTGGCAAAATAGCCTATTCTTAACCCAGATTTTAATGTTATTTTCCTGATAGTACAACAGTAAGAAATTGATACCAGTTACTTTCTGGTCCCATAGTACTACCCTCCTTATTCACCTTTCACAAGGCTAGTGCTGTCTGCAATTCAGTGACCACAACAAGCACCATGGAACTTATCTACTGTAGTAGTTTCCTAGTTTTCTTTCCCCAGTTTCTTCATTGGTTCCAATATAATCACGAGTGTACTAATACCTGATGTACTGAGTCCAAATGGTTTTAATTGATACCCACTACTCAAATACTCTGGGGCCCCTTTCACACTAAGAGTATCAAATGCTTTCATGCCTTGGAGCACCTCTCCACAGTTCTCCCAGATCCCTTGATGCCCTGCCCACACTCCCAGGCCTTAAAACTCCTGAATACTCATGTATCACAGGACTTTCAAACCATAGCATCCCTCTCTTAGTTCTCTCAAATGCCAGGATGTCTCCAACTCCTCCCACACCTCGATGCCTCCCCTCCACCGATCCCATGTTCCAAGACTCAATTCCCACTCCAAGCACCCCTTGGTATCCCTTACCAATGTTAGCAAACATCAGGACTCCCAGACCCTGGCCTCCCCAGTCCCCTGTATGGCTGTACTCTAGGACATCTATCAGCTGTCCTCCCACCTCAAACATCTGCATACTGATACTGCTGCAGACAATACCTGCAATGTACCTCCTACCTTCAATCTGGAACATCTTCCCCATGTACTTCATCTATAACTTTTTAAAAAAGAAATAAAATTAGCTACATGGATAAAACATTTATAGTAATCATGAACAATTTCCACATAAATACGCAGAAATTCAAGGAATTCCAAGCCAAACATACTATTGCGACGTACTCTGCTTTTAATGTATAATAGTTGGATATAAATTTTTAAAATTAACGTTACAGTTTATAGCTACTGTACAAGATGTTTGAAGTAATAAATCACTAATGTTTTTCAGCAGCTGTATGATCAGGCCTGCCCTGGACTTAAACAAGAAACTTCAAATACACAGGTACATGGATAAATCTGGTTGAGGAGGCTGTGTGCATTCTGATGCATACAGATACATCATATTTATTATTTAATTTTAGTCTTATCTGTGGACTCCTAAGTTTTATCTGTGTTTGTAGCCTTTGGAAGGAATTTAGTTCTACTTTTAGTTTAATCTTTTTGCACCCAGGTTTTGGGTGTAGAGGAAATTTAGTAAAAAAAATTAGTTTTTGTTTTCCTCCTTCTCGTTTTCTCAGGGTTTTTCATTTCTAATATTAATTGTTTCAATTCTCACACAACTTGCAATGCCACAAGAGATGTTGAGAAACAATAAACGGGGGCTTGAATAACAACTGAATATAATCCAATAGCAAAATACTGCGGTTGCTGGAAATCAGAAATAACAACAGAAAATGCTGGAAACACTCAGCAGGTCAGGCAGCATTGTGGAGAGAGAAACCGAGTTAACGGGCTGAATTTTGCCAGTGCTCAGAGTGCGGGTTTGGAGGCGGGTCCACTGTCAAAATAGCAAAGATTGCCAATGGGTCAATCCACCTCCACACGAGTCTCCCAGGTGTCGGGTCTGTCTGCACAGAACTGACCCGACACCAAGCGGCGGGGGAGACAATTGAGATCATTAAATGGCTTGTTAACAGCCAATTTAATGCTATTTTGAGTCTACCGTGTAATTTTACGTGCTCCCCCATGGGTTACCCGCTGCTCGGGGAACACGCCAGCTCACCCTGGCGTGAGTTGAGTCTGCTTTGATTTATCTGATAACCTGACAGCTGCAGAAGTGGTATAAAGGATACCATGTTGCAGCTGTTTAGTTTCCGAGCTCAGAAACTGTTGGTTACTGCATTTGTAAGACATAGAGAGATTTCTGTAGCTTGCAAGTGTTTAGAGCCAATTCTCTATCCAGTGGCGCCTCATTGGAACAGCCTCTCTCACCATTGACATCGCTCCTGTCATCTCAACTGCAGCTACCATTTATTGCAGCAACATCGGTGCCCTTGAAAAAATCAGACCTTGGTCCTCTGAATCCCTCCACGATCAGCCCCAACACTAACATCACCAGGCACACCAACATCACCAACCTTCTCCGCCATCACCTGATGCTGGACAGGACATAGGGCATCGGCACCTGACAACATTGCTGCCCAGGAGGCCAGCGATGGCATCACCATGGCCAGATTTACTTCACTTGATGCTGTACATCCTGTCTGCCAAATGATGTGCCAGGTTGACACCACCCCACACCAGCACCATAAAGCTTGTGTCCTGTGCAATGTCCAAGCCATTCCTTTCACACTCATCACAATAGCGGAGGAGTTATGTTTCAACATTCACTGGAACTCACTAAGACACTTCTCAAGGTGCGCACAGATCTGTCCAATAAGGTTAAGTGTTGAAAATATAGATTTCAATGTTTGACAACACACTAACAGAAACTTCACATGAACATCGGCTAAACCTCTCAAGTGCCTACCCTTGTGTGTTGTTAGTTGCTATGCTTGCAGTAAGATGAGGGTGAATGTGAGCGGTGGCTAGTGAGATGGGGAAGTGATAATGTAGATAGAGAGGGATGGGTGGAGGTGCAAGGTAAGTTGGTGTGAGTAAGAATGTGCAGGAGTAGGGTAGGGAAGGCAGAGTGAAGGGGATGTGATGAGTGGCACAGCAGGATGAGGTTGAGTGCGGCTTGGCAGTAACGTTTCGTGATCTACTGAGATCATTGAAAGGTTTGCGCCACTGCAGCCTGGTCCTCCTGACGACATCCCTGCTTGTGTCCTCCTGTGCAATGTGCAACCAGACTGCGTTGATCTCCTGGGGAGATCTCTTCCGCCCATGGGAAGGGAAGAGAATCTCCTTGCGTGCTGAGACTCCCTCCATATGGAGAGAGTCATGGGAGAGCCTGGATGCAGACGCGCACCTTTGTGCAGTGCTTGTTTGCAGCACCTCAATGCTGCAGCACAACTGTCAAACTTAATGTGGCCGAGCTCCCTTTAAGGAAACCGGCTGATGACGCGTCATCAAATGACGTCATCAGACCCGCTTCCTGTTAATTGGCCAGGAACCCCGCAGGGCAGGCTTAACGAGGGTAATCTACGGAAAATCATTTTCAGAGAGCGGCTGCAGACGGGAGCGGGACTGGAACCCGCCAACCAGCTCTCCCGCCGCCATCCTGCCTCCGCAGGGAAAATCATGGCCAACATTTCAGGTCGATGACCCTTCATCAGAACTGGAAAAGGTTAGAGAAGTAACAGATTTTTAAGCAAGTGTGGGGCAGGGAAAGGGAGGAGGGGAGGAAAGAACAAGGGGAAGGTCTGTGATAGGCTGGAAGGCAGGAGAGATTAAAAGACAAAAGGAATGATGGTGCAAGGCAAAAAGAGATGGTAATGGGACAAGTCAAGAAACAGAAGATGACTCGAGATGAGGTGTAAAAGGCAATGGCAGAATTGTCAACAGCTGCCATGTGAGAGAGAGAAAGGGGGGAAAACAAAATATAGGGCCAAGGTTATTGTCTGAAATTGTTGAACTCGATGTTGAGTCCAGAAGGCTGTAAAGTGCCTAATCGAAAGATGAGGTCCTGTTCTTCGAGCTTACGTTCAGTTTCGTTGGAACAGTGTAAGAGGCCGAGGATGGAGAGGTCTGAGTGGGCGTGGAGCGGAGAATTAAAGTGACAGGCAACCGGAAGCTCGGGGTCACGCTTACAGACTGAACGGAGGTGTTCCGCAAAGCGGTCACCCAATCTGCATTTGGTCTCCCCAAGCTAGAGGAGACCACATCGTGAGCAGCAAATACAGTATACTAAATTGCAAGAAATACAAGTAAGTCGCTGTTTCACCTGGAAGGAGTGTTTGGGGACCTCGACAGTGGGAAGGGAGGAGGTAAAAGGGCAGGTGTTGCATCTCCTACGTTTGCACGGGAAAGTGTCGTGGGAAGGGGTGTTGGGGGTGATAGAGGAGTGGACCAGGGTGTCGCGGAGGGAGCGATCCCTTTGGAATGCTGAAAGGGGGGAGGGGAGGGGAAGATGTGTTTGGTGGTGGGATCACGCTGGAGATGGCGGAGGATGATCCGTTGAATGTGGAGGCCGGTGGGGTGAAAGGTGAGGACAAGGGGAACCCTATCGTGGTTCTGGGAGGGAGTGGAAGGGGTGAGAGCAGAAGTGCGGGAAATGGAACGAACACGGTCAAGGGCCATGTCAACCACGGTAGAGGGGAATCCTCAGTTGAGGAAAAAGGAAGACATATCGGAAGCACTAGTATGGAAGGTGGTATCGTCAGAACAGATGCAGCGGAGGCGGAGAAACTGGAAGAATGGAATAGAGTCCTTACAGGAAGCGGGGTGGGAGGAAGTGTAGTCCAGGTAGCTGTGGGAGTCAGTGGGCTTATAGTGGATGTTTGTTGATAGCCTATCCCCAGAAATGGAGACAGAGAAGTCGGGGAAGGGAAGGGAAGAGTTGGAGATGGACTATGTGAAGGTGAGGGAAGGGTGGAAATTGGAAGCAAAGTGAATTAAATATCCTAGTTTCGGGTGAGAGCAGGAAACGGCACCAATACAGTCATCAATGTATTGGAGAAAGAGGTGAGGGAGGGGACCTGAGTAGGACTGGAACAAAGAATGTTCCACATATCCCACGAAAAGGCAGGCATAGTTAGGGCCCATGCGGGTTCCCATAGCAACATCTTTAATTTGGAGGAAGTGAGTGGAGTCAAAGGAGAAGTTGTTCAATGTGAGAACAAGTTCAGCCAGGCAGAGGAGGGTGGTGGTGGATGGGGACTGGTTGGGCCTCTGTTCAAGGAAGAAGCGGCGCGCCCTCAGGCCGTCCTGGTGGGGGATGGAGGTGTAGAGGGATTGGACGTCCATTGTGAAAAGGAGACGGTTGGGGCCAGGAAACTGTTAAAGTGGCGGAGGGTGTCGGAAGAGCCGCGAATGTAGGTGGGAAGAGGCTGGACAAGGGGAGAAAAAATAGAGTCGAGATAGGAAGAGATAAGTTCCGTGGGGCAAGAACAGGCTGAAACGATGGGTCTACCAGGACAGCCCTGTTTGTGGATCTTGGGAAGGAGGTAGAAGCGGGCTGTACGGGATTGGGGGACTATGAGGTTGGCGGCCATGGAGGGAAGATCTCCAGAGGAGATGAGGTCAGTGACGGTCTTGGAAACAATGGCTTGATGTTCGGTAGTGGAGTCATGGTCCAGGGGGAGGTAGGAGGAGGTGTCGGAAAGTTGGCGTTCAGCCTCCGCACGGTAGAGGTCGGTTCGCCAAACAACAACAGCGCCACCCTTGTCAGCAGGTTTAATGACAATGTTAGGGTTGGATCGGAGAGAACGGAGTGCTGCAAGTTCTGAATATAATCCTTTGTTTCAGTTTCCAACATCTGTTCCAAAAGTTGTGGACTGCTGTCTGGTGCTGTTTTACTCCCACACTAATTTTAGGTTTTATTTTTAGTCTCATCTTTAACTCTAAGTGTGCTGTTCTTGTAGTTTTAATCTTCATAAATTTACTTCTAATTTTAATTTTGTTGATGAAAACACAGTTTTAGTCTTAGAATAATTTCCTCTTCATTTTAGTTGATGAAAATAGCACTACTAGATTCATAAATATTTGGATCTTTTTGATGGAAAAGTGAATGTACGCGTTTGATTTATATGTACATTTAAAAAAAAAAGAAAACTACAGCCTCCCAGTTGATTTGTAAATATGTACCAGCATCTGCCTTATTTTAAAATGATAAGTGGGAGATAATAATGCACAGGTAAGAACAGGGCTTGAATTGTGGCACTTTAGTAATTCCTGCTATGATGGGAAGGCTTCCTTAAAGTCTTGATGTCCTCTATATGTATTTAAAAAAAAAAGAAAGGCATTGAATTTTTCAATTTTATTTAACACGGATTTTTTTTTAAATGTCAAGTTTCATAACCGATAGAAACACGAATTCAACTTTTAATTTTTCTTTTTTTTCCTGACGTGGCTCAGTTCGGCAGCAGCGATCTCTTTTCCCCAGTTAGCGAACAACCAAAAGAACACTGGAACTGCGCCTGCGCAACTGCCCCCTATTTCTAATCATCGTTTTTCTCTTAAATAACAAAACAAAAGCTATTGTTGCATTTTTGGCACTAGCCTTACTTCAGTGTATTGATAACCATACAATAGGGGGAAAAAAATCACCCCTAAGCCAAACTTTTTGTGTGATACTGATCACCTCAAATATAACTACCCTTCCTGCATCCCAGTATTACACAGCTCAAAATGATCTCAGGTTTAGGCCACATTTTTGGTAGTGCGGGATGATTGTCACGGTTCAAGTGGATATGCTAGTAGCATGAAAATTTTACGCTCTCGCTAGTAACATTTTATTGAAATCCTGATGACATGTTTATTTATCTTTGTGATTTGGGGGAGTGGGGAGAAACTATAGTTATGTTTGTGAAAAAATTACAGAACTCTATTATCTGGCAGTGGTCAGGTGGTCAAGTAATTCAAATATACCAGTGATGTATGGTTTCTATTTCAGAAAAAATGTGATCCATCTTGTATACTAACAACTGACTATACAATAGAGTGTACTGACTTTTCTGTAGTCTCCTCCCCAGCCTGAGAAGGGCAAAGCTTCTATTTTTGCTTGTTTCCCCTTCTGTCTCCATGGCAATGGCAAGAAACTAGCCACCCTGGAAATCATGGGTGTCAGACTATTTCTTACCACTATGATGCAGTGTGACTGTGTTTCTGCTACAGGGAGATTGTGCCAGGCATAATTGAGGTTTAATTATTGTTGGAATTAACTCCTTTATCACAATGTTTATTAGTGATTGCACGTTGAAGAAATAAGCCTGTTGGGGGCCAGCGGAACTCCCAAATTGCCTCTCCGACTAGTACAGTAATATTTCAGTTTTTCCTTTGTGATTTTACAACTACTTTAGTAACTGTAGAGAGAGAGAAAATAGAATATGAGAGTAAACTAGCAAGAGACATCAAAACAAATGGTAAAAGCTTCTATAGGTATGTAAAAATGAAGAAATTAGCAAAATTAAATGTGGGTCCCTTACAGGCTGAGACAGGAAAAATTATAATGGGGAATAAGAAAATGGCAGATCCATTAAGTGAATACTTTGTAATTGTCTTCACGGTAGAAGAAACAAAAAACATTCCGGAAATAGTGGGGAACCAAGGGTCTAGTGAGAATGAGGAACTTAAAGAAATTAGTATTACCCTGTAGTAAAGAAATAGTGCTGGGGAAATTAATGGGACTAAACACTGACAAATCCCCTGGACCTGATGGTCTAGATCCTAAGGTTTTAAAAGAAGTGGCTACAGGGATAGTGGATGTATTGGTTTTGATCTTCCAGAATTCCCTAGATTTTAGAATGGTCTGCGCAGATTGGAAGGTAGCAAATATAACCCTACTATTCAATAAAGGAGGGAGAGAGAAAACAGGGAACTATAGGCCAGTTAGCCTGACATTGGTAGTAGGGGAAATGCTAGAATCTATTATTGGGGACGTGGTATCAGGGCACTTAGAAAATCATGATCACAGAATCCCCACAGTGCAGATAGAGGCCATTTCGGCCCATCGAGCCTGCACCGACACCTATCCCACCCTATCCCCGTAACCCCACGTATTTAATCCCCCCTAACACTAAGGGTCAATTTATCATAGCCAAATCAACCTAACCTGCACATCTTTGGACTGTGGGAGGAAACCGGAGCACCCGGAGGAAACCCACGCAGACACGGGGAGAATGTGCAAACTCCACACACAGTCACCCGAGGCCGGATTCGAACCCGGGTCCCTGGCGCTGTGAGGCAACAGTGCTAACCACTATGCCACCGTGCTGCCCTGATTACATAGGATATATAGCACAGAGCAGGCCATTCGGCCCAACCAGTCCATGCCGGCATTTACGCTCCACTCGAGCCTCCTCACGCCTTTCCTCATCTAACTCTATCAGCATAACCCTCTATTCCCTTCTCCCTCATATGCTTATCTAGCCTCCCCTTAAATGCATCTATACTATTCGCCTCAACTATTCCCTGTGGTAGCGAGTGCTCTCCGAGTAAAGCAGTTTCTTCTGAATTTTCTATTTGATTTCTTGGTGACTATCTTATATTGATGGCCTCTAGTTATGCTCTTCCCCATAAGTGGAAACACTCTCTCTGTATCTACTCTATCAAAAGCTTTCATAATTTTAAAGACCTCTATTAGGTCACCCCTCATCCTTCTCTTTTCAAGCGAAAAGATACCCAGTCTGTTGATCCTTTCCTGATGGGTATACCCTCGTATTTCTGGTATCATCCTTGTAAATCTTCTCTGCACCCACTCCAGTGCCTCTATATCCTTTTTATAATATGGCGACCAGAATTGTGCACAGTACTCAAGTGTGGTCTAACCAAGGTTCGATACAAGTTTAGCATAACTTTACTACTTTTCAGTTCTATCCCTCTAGAAATAAATCCTAGTGCCTGGTTTGCTTTTTTTATGGCCTTGTTAACCTGTGTCGCTACGTTTAGTGATTTATGTATTTGTACTGCGAGATCCCTTTGCTCCTCTACCCCACCTAGACTCGCACCCTCCAAGTAATAAGTGACCTCCCTATTCTTCCTACCAAAATGTAATACCTCACATTTATCTGTGTTGAATTTCCTTTGCCTATTCTGCAAGTTTATAAATGTCTTCCGGTAATTTGTTCCAGTCCTCTTCAGTATTAACTATCCCCCCCAATTTGGTGTCATCCGCAAATTTAGAAATTGTGTTTTTGATTCCAAAGCCTAAACCGTTAATATAAATTGTGAACAACAGTGGTCCCAGCACTGATCCTTGTGGAACACCACTTCCCACCTTCTGCCACTCTGAATAGCTACCTTTTACCCTTACTCTCTGCTTTCTGTCTTGAAGCCAGCTAGCTATCCATTCTGCTACTTGTCCCCTGACTCTGCATTCTCTGACCTTATTCATTAGTCTATTATGTGGTACCTTATCGAAGGCCTTTTGAAAATCTAGATAAATTACATCATCTGCATTACCCTTGTCTATTCTCTCTGTTACCTCTTCAAAAAATTCAATGAGGTTGGTCAAGCAAGACTTTCCCTTTTGAAATCCATGCTGACTATTCATTATTATATTTTTGGTTTCTAGATGTTCTTCTATTTTCTCCTTTAGTAGGGATTCCATTATTTTTCCTACCACCGATGTTAAGCTGACTGGCCTATAGTTCCCTGGACATGTTCTATCTCCCTTCTTAAATATAGGTATTATGTTAGCTATCCGCCAGTCCTCTGGCACTACACCTTTTTTTAATGAATTATTAAATATTTATAGTAACGCCTCTGCTATCTCTTCCCTAGATTCTTTTAAAATGCGCAGAAGGAGTCCAGGATATTTTTCCTCTTTGAGTTTGATTAGTTTATTTAATATATCTCTATTTTAAATGCAGTTATTTCATTGCTAATCTCATGATCCAATGTCATGTTCACCTGTTCTATCTCCCTGGTAAATACTGAAGCAAAGTAATTATTTAATATTTCTGCCATCTCTCTATCACTGCCTGTGGTATTATCCTGTCCATCCCTTAGTGGCCCTATTCCCATCCCGGCCTTCCTTTTTTTATTGATGTGCCTGTAAAAATTTTTACTATTTTGTTTTATGTTCCTTGATAATTTAATTTCATAGTTCCTCTTTGCCTTCCTAATTGTTTTTTTTAAATTTCTCTCCTAATCTCTTGTTCCTTATCATGCTCTCTCCTGCTGTCCATGTACTTAATGTATACCTCTTTCCTTACCCTCAATTTTCCCCTTATGGCTTTATTCATCCATGGTGTCTCATTAGTGTTTAGCCTGTTCTTGTTTTTTAGCAGAATATATTTTTCCTATTCTCTGTTGAACACCGTTTTAAATGTTTCCCATTGCTGTTCTAGGTCATTGTTTGCCAATATTGTTGTCCATTTTATTTTCCCAAGTTCAATTCTCAGCCCCTCAATCATCTTTTCTCCAATCTATTACCCTGGTCTTCGTCATACTTATGTCCTTCTCAATTATTATTTTAAAGCGTATTATATTATGGTCGCTATTGCCTAGATGTTCCCCTACTTTTCCTTCTCTTATCTGCTCTGGTTCATTCCCCATTACTAGATCCAATAATAAATCCTCCCTTGTTGGGCTTTTTATATATTGGGTTAAAAAGGAGTCCTGTACACATTGTAGTAACTGCATTCCCATATTCCCTTTACCTACCTCTTCTGTCCAATTAATATTGGGGCAGTTGAAATCCCCCATGATTATTATTCTATTTTTTTTACTTGTTTCCATAATTTGTTTGCATATTTCTTCCTCCACCTCCCTTCCACTATAAGGTGATCTGTAGACTACCCCATTAGTGTGATTGATCCTTTATTATCTTTTATCTCTATCCACAGGGATTCTATTTCTGTCTTGCTGATAGCTGCATCACTTTTTTTTCTACTGCCATTATGTATTCCCTAATAAGTACACCTACTCCACCTCCCCTTTTCCCCTCTCTATCTTTTCTAAATATGTTATACCCTGCAATGTTTAATTCCCAGTCCTGATTTTTATGTAGCCATGTCTCAGTAATCCCTCCTATGTCTGATTCCTCGCAACACATGATTCCCTCCAACTCCCCTGTTTTATTACGGACACTGTGTGCATTGCTGTACAGTTTAACTCATTTTTAATAGCAGTTCCTTTCACTTTATTTTTAACCATCTTTTTACACTCCTGTTCTATAAACTCCATTTATTCCCTGCCCATCAATGTCCTCCGTTACTTTACTCTTTCCTACGCTCTCCTTTCCTGTTTTGTTTATATTTAGGCTGGTTTTATTTCTTGTAGATCCCCCCCCCCCCCCAATCTTACTAGTTTAACGGCCACAATCTTACCTCTGGAGATGTACTGGAGGCGGGACTTCTGGTTTCCGGGTTTCGGTCCCGCCCCCAGCGACGTCTGACGAACCCACGCTATTTTCCCTTGGTTGGCCTTGTTAAGCCTGCCCTAGCTTAGCCAGCCAATTAAGGGAAAGCCGGTGACAGATGACGTCAGCGTATGATGCTTCATCTGTCTCAAATTTTTTGACAGATGAATTGTCAGCGTTTGACAGCTTTGAGAAGCTGTCAAACACTGACGATCTCTGTTCTAAGGTGAGCCCTTGCACAGAAGGTTCACCAAGACACCTCTCCTCAGCAGAAAGCAGATGGCTACTGCATCTGAGAATGCAACAGCCATTCTGTCATCTCTGCCGTTGAGATGAGGCAGCTCCGGATTCCCAAGGGTTGAAGCCTGCAGAAAGAAACAAAGGTAAGGTAACTTTTTCCAACACTTTACACTCACCTCTCATAGTTAACTGTCCACACTTGCATCCATCACTCACCTCTACAGTGGACATTTCGACCCCTCTCACACCCGCAGACCCACTGCTCGCCTTGCTGACCCTGAAGAGGTTCGCAGCTGTCGGGAAGCCTGCACTTGCAGGGGTAAAATGGGGAAAAGCCTCAAAACTGCCTGTTAACTAACTTAACAGGCAGTTAATTCGCTCTAATCCCCTTCCCGCCTCGAGGAGACGGGTCCCTGCGCGAGTCGGGGACCTGCCTCCCGGGAAGATGGTTCGGAGGCGGGTTGGGAGCGGGGTTGGGACCCATTCCCAATTTTTCCCATTTTGCCAGCAGTCCTGCCTCCAAACCCGCCTCCTCAGGGCTGGTAAAATCCAGCCCAACGTCTTTGCCGCCTCCCTATTAACCCTTTCCGCTAGGACACGGGTCCCATCCCGGTTCAGGTGACTGATTGGGCAGAGTCAACACGGTTTTATGAAAGGGAAATAGTGTTTGACAAATCTGTTAAGAGTTTATTGAGGTTGTAACTAGCAGGGTGTATAAGGGCGAATCAGTGGATGTAGTGTGTTTGGATTTTCAAAAAGCATTCGATAAGGTGCCACACAAGAGGTTATTACACAAAATTAGGGCTTCTGGGATTGGGGGGTAATATATTAGCATGGATTGAGGATTAGTTAATGGACAGAAAACAGAGAGTAGGAATAAACGGGTCATTTTTAGGTTGGCAGGCTGTAACTGGTGGGGTACCGCAAGGATCAGTGCTTGGACCTCAGCTATTTACAATCTATATCAATGACTTCGATAAGGGGACTGACTGTAATGTATCCAAGTTTGCTGATGATACAAAGTTAAGTGGGAAAGTAAGCAAAGAGGTTACAAAGGGATATAGACAAGTTAAGTGAATGGGCAAGAATGTGGTAGATGGAATATAACGTTGGGGAAATATGAAGCTATCCACTTTGGTAGGAAAAGTAGAAAAGCAGAATATTTTTTAAAAAGGTGAGAGACTCGGAAATGTTGGTATTCAGAGGGACCTGGGTGTCCTTGTACACGAATCATAGAAAGTTAACATGCAGGTACAGCAAGCAATTAGGAAAGTAAGTGGTAGGTTAGCCTTTATTACAAAGGGATTGGAGTATAAGAGTAAAGAAGTCTTATTGCAATTACTTGGAGAGACCACACCTGGAGTACTGTGTACAGTTTTGGTCTCTTTACCTAAGGAAGGATATACTTGCCTTAGAGGGACTGCCACAGAGGTTCATTAGACTGATTCCTGGGATGGGGGATTGTCCTATGAGGAGAGACTGAGTAGACTAGGCCTATATTCCCTAGAGTTTAGAAGAATGAGAGGTGATCTCATTGAAACGTAACATTCTTAAGGGGCTTGACAGGGTAGATGTTAGGAGGATGTTTCACATGGCTGGGGAGTCTAGAACCAGGGGTCACAGTCTCAGAATAAGAGGTGAGCCATTTAGGACTGAGAATAGGAGAAACTTCTTCACTCAGAGGGTTGAGTGTCTTTGGAATTCTCTACCCCAGAGGGCTGTGGATGCTCAGTCGTGGAGTATATTCAAGACCGAGATCGATAGATTTTTGGATTCTAAGGGAATGAAAATGAATATGGGGATAGGGCGCGAAAGTGGAGTTGAGGTAGAAGATCAGCCATGATCTTATTGAATGGCGGAGCAGGATCGAAGGGCCGAATGGCCTACTCCTCCCATTTCTTAAGTTCTTAATATGTTTCTCTTTTTTTGACTTAACCTATGTTTCTATGATATTTCCGATTTTTTTTTTAATATATATAAATATTTTTGTTTATCATTCACTGCCTACTCAGACTTCCCTCAAGCTCATTTCATAGTTTCAAACTATGCTCCGCAACTATCCAGGATAATCGCAGATCACCAGTGTCGGCTCCCAATGTTAGAGGCAAACTTATCCACTGCAGTACTGTACTCCTACTGCATTAAACTGTCTAGAGCTCAGAAGATCTGCCTTCAATATTGGGATTCAAGACGTGATCTGGGAACCCCATTTTGGCGCTTAAAGCATATGAAAATCTTGTGCAATTTGAACCTGACTGATATAATATGACCGTTTCAAAATACAATTTGAAGATCATTAAATCCAAGTGTTCACTTTCAGGTTGTTACCTACCTCCTTAGTGGGCTGCAGAATCCGACCAATAAATCTAAAATAGCGTATGTTTTTATTGATTTTTAGGTTAGTTGCAGCTAGATAAGTTGATTTAACCTAGTACAAGAATAATGTGTGCAACTTAAGTAGACTCTATTTGATGTACAATGGATCAAGTTACAAAGAACCAAATGGTAGATTACAGTGTTTTGTGTTATTTAAATGAGACTAAGCAGATTTATCAATATAACGAGCATGTTTCTTTTGGCCCTTTTTCCATTCTAGAGAAGTTTAGAGAAGATACGAACTTTTACTTGGAAAATCTTTGAGCTGTTCAAAGTAGGTAATCTTGATAGGTACTACATTAGGTCCAGATGCAAGAGAAGTTTTAACCGGAGCTGACTATAACAAGAATGGCTTTAACAGCACCAAATAAGAAATTGAGATTAAAAACTGCCAATGTTGGAGATACACGGCTGGCCACTCAGTTTCTTAATGTGAAAGGACAGGTTAACATTTCAGATGGAGGCCTTTAGTTGGAGCTTGGGGTATTCTAACAAAAAGGGCCTTTGTGTCTTTTCTCCTTCACACATTGATGACCTACTGTTTATTTCCAGCTATTTCTGGTTTTGTTACTTAATAATCCGTTGTCTTCAGCATTATATTACTGTACAGTATACAGGGCCGTGAAATAAGATTCATTTGAAAAAACTCTACTGCACTTATTGATAATGCGAGCTCCCCAATAGCTCGGTGGTTTTACACAGTAAGTAGCTGACCATTACAGACCAGGAAAGTCTCGCGTCCAATCCCTGGGACTTGCTGATTTGAGTTAGCTGATCTCAGCTGGGAAGGACACTCCACTGGGGAACAAACCTGAGCGGCTCAGAAACAGAAAAAGCAATTAACCTGAAGCTTTGTGTTTGTGTAACTGCAGACATTTGAGTCTTGTATGGGGCCACTCCACAGGAAGCAGGTAATCTGGCCATTTGAGATCTCTGAGTTTATTTTGTGTGATGTGGGACAGGAGCAGTTGGAATAGGTGCAGTGATGGACAAGTTTGCTTATTTTTAATGTTGTGGTATTGTCCACCGGGATAGCGTGAGTATGTTCCATTTGCCAAGTTCTCTGATTATTCATAGTTTAGCAAGGGTTGTTGCTTTTGTACAGGGGCTCCAGGTATTTGGAGTCAGATGTGGAACATTTGAAAGGAAGGATTCCTTGGTATTGGTGGAGTGGGCGGATGGCTAGCCTAGGATTTTGGCTTCAGTCATGAAATAAATCATAAACTTTCTTTGTATTAGATGGAACCAGATTGGGGTTTGGAGCTGAAATTGGATGCCGCTTTTTCCTTCTGTGATACCTCTGGAATTCAGAAATGCTTAATTGTATAGCAATGCAGAAATGTATAGAAGGATTGTCGATCTTCATTGCAGCAGTTTTGCTGCATGTGTTACCGTGTACCATGTATGGTTTTTCAGAGCCTTTAAGTGATGTCCACTGCTTAGATTTACATTAAAGGCTTGTCTTTTGAAGATTTTTCCCTTAAGATTTTTTCAGTTGTTTCAAGTTTTCCTTGCACAAGTAGCGTTGAGGTTATACACATGTATTAAGCCAGGTAGGATTTGGTACCAGTGTAACTCCAGGAGACTGTCAGCTCTTTGCTGTCCCCTGCCACTGCTGAAAATGACAGGCATTGTAGAACATGCCCATGTAAAGAGGGCCTGCAAATAATGGAAATACGTCATCCAATTTATTTCATGTCACTTGTGCTCTAACGGTGGTGCTAGGAATGCATGTTCCTGGCATGCACAGTTGAAATGGTGTGTGGAGAGGGGATTTAAAATTTAAATGGGCCCCCAAGGAGTTGAATCCTCAACCCCGAGAAAAGGAATTAAAAAATAAACATACTGGCAGCTGACCTTGATATGCTGTAGCAAGGCCTGCCCCTCCCCACAAGGCAGGCTCCAGGATGGAGGTAGGAAACCCGCCAATTTTATTCAAATGATCTTGACCCCAGAAAATTGGACAGGGAGGCAGTGGGACGGACAGACCCTGCCCCTTCCTGAAGACATGCTGGGGTTCAGCCAGAGTGGAATCCAGGCCATGGTGTGTGCTGAGTTAATTCCGACCTAGGCAACAGTATGTGTGCTACACTTGGCCTCAGTACCTTGGGATGGGGAGGAACAAAATCAATAAAGGGTTCTTGCTTCTGATAACTATCTAGTGACTGTTGCTCGAAAGTACAAGTGGGTGCCAGATGAGGATAGGATTGGGGTTAGCTGTGATCCCCTCCATGGTTGAATAGCTTGCTGACACTCATTGTCAAAGCTCACACATAATGAATGGTCACTTGGGCAAAGTACTGGAGGGTGGCAGCCATCTTTGGATTAATGCCCCACCATAAAGCACTAATACAGAACTGATAAACGCATGACTTCTTCCAAATCGTTACGCAGTACTAATTGTCACTTAACACTACAAATTGTTCATGTAGTGAAAATACGCTGCTCCACTGGCTTTCAGACTTTTCCCTATGTGCGACTCTACAAAGATTGTCACAGTGTTGGGGACCCCTGTCCTAACTACTGAAAGGAAAACACTCGTTATCATTGCAGAAAACATTTTTCTTATTAGTGTACAGGAAAAAAAGGTGCTGGTAACTCTAAGTGCCAAACACACAGAAATCTGATGGCCTAGTAGACCCCAGTTTGAAAACCTATGCATTAAACTTCAGATCAAGATTAGCAATTCCAGTTGTTTCTAAGCTTCCTACTAGCATAGTTAGAAATTAATCAGAGAAAATTGTGGTTAAATGTATCTTGTAATTTAAACTTTGGAATGTTATGCTAATTCTGATACACTGCCTTTTCACTATAAAGGGAGTATGGGGAGCACTTTTCTACATGTTTCTGAAGCAATGCATTAATATTCTTTGTTAGCTCCCCCATTGGCCTAGTAGGTACAGGCACTGTCTAGTGCAACACTGAGTCATATATACCAGAGGGTCCCAGGTTCAGTTTTTGGTCTTTGTTGCATTAACTGATTGAGCTCGAGCAGCGTTAGGAGCACTGCAATTGGGCTAGGGAAGGAAAAAGGTGCTGGAGGAGGACGGCAGCGAGGTCAAGAAGGACGAGGAGGGATAGTGCACCACGGTCAGAGGATGCCATTTGTGACTTTGATTAAAGCCGTTGCACTGCTGTGGCCGAGGCTGAAACCTGGTTGGAGAGATTCAAAAATGGAGTTGGAGAAAAAGATAGGAATAGATTTGGGAGGCGACAACACGTCCAAGGACTTTGGAGAGGAAAGGGAGGTTGGAGATGGGGCAGTAGTTTGCAAGGACAGAGGGGTTGAGGTTGGGTGTTTTGAGGAGGGGGGTGATGACGGTGGTTTTGAAAGGAGGAGGACAGTCTCTGAGGAGAGGGCACCATTTACAATGTTGTTAAAGGCACGTGTACGTAAAAGAAATACAAGATCTTAATAGAAATACAGGGTTTATCTGTTCGAAATTTTCAGACTAAAAAGAAACCGTTTGGTCTAAATCTGGTAATACTAATAGCAAAGCCACGAGTATGATATTGGCTATAAACTGCTCATGGTCGCTACTCAGCTATGCTCCTTGTGGAAATATTTGCAGTCATGGCTACCATTGTCTGCAAGTACTGAAGAGCAATGGAGTATAAACATATCTGCAACAGTTTAATAAACTTTTTAGCTTGAAGGAAGAAACTGAAATTTTTAAATAAAAAGTACCTCGAGACTGATTCTATTTTTGTTTTCAACTTTCAGAGCTATGTTTTGCCTTTGCAACTTAAACTGCCTCCGAAGACCTCAAATGCAGGAAATGATGTGGATTCTGAATACGAAGAGAAAATGGTAAGAGTTGATCAGAGAATCTGAAACTGTAAAACCTCCATTATCTGTGCTCCTACTGTCTTTCAATTATTCCCAATTATCTGCCAGAATTTTTACAGGACAACATCTTTGTGAGATATCAGCCCCGATATTTGCTATGGCAGCGGCGGGGGGGGGGGGGGGGGGGGGGGGGGGCATTTTTGCGGTTGAGAAGAACGGGTTTCCCTCGGGCCCTGCCAAATTTAACGGCAGGACCTGATTAGCGTTTTTGAAATCCGCTTCCCAGCCTCAGGCAACCTGATTGAGCGGCTGGCTGACTGTCGGGCGGATAGGCCTTCGGGACCAGGCCATAGCCGGGAAGCGTAGTGGAGGGACGGAGAGATCGGGGATGGGGAGTGCCTAAAGGAACGGCCCGCCTCCTGAGTGGGTTGGTCACTCGCCCCTGTCCCGTCTTTGTTAAAACCGGAAGTGGGCGGGTTGGGAGCGGGTTTTTTACATTTTTACTTCCCACCCGACCAAACCCACTTGTTTTTGGGGGTTAAAATTTCCCCATGTCATCTTTTGTTACAATCATGCTCTTAATTCAAAGTTACTTAAGTTGAATTATCTGTTAATTAGAATTTTTTTTAGCACAAATGGCTCCTATGATCTTTTATTTAATTTGAATTGCTGGGAAATTCAATTTTATTCCAGCAAAGAACTGCTATGAAATAAAAGGAGCAGACTGTAGTTGTATTCATTTCCTGGTGAATAAAACTACATAATATTTCTTTTGTTATTATTGTACTTGTTTCCATTCATGTATCTAGGGTAATGTGCACTTCACATGTAAAACCAAACTTTGGGGATTTTTGGTTATCTTCGGGGTGGCCTGGGGTGGGTAGAGTCTTCTCCATTGTCACAGGTAATGGAGGTTTCACTGTATCTTACTATTGAAATAAGAACTGTTTTAACGCGAAGGAGCAAGTTTAAAATGAAAACTTTTTTTTTTTTGCTTTCCCCTTAATAGAAAATGGACCGGACCAAAAGATTTGAATTCCTTTTAAAACAGACTGAGCTGTTTGCGCATTTTATCCAACCAGCTGCTCAGAAAACTCCATCATCTCCACTGAAGTTAAAACTGGGAAGGCCTCGAACAAAACAGGATGAGAAACAATCACTGCTTTCAGTTGGAGAGTAAGCACTGTGTTATCGATCAAAAAACTGCTTTAATTGCCTTTGTCTTTCTAATGCCTTTTCACAGTCTGACTGACATTGTGCATCATCAAACACTTAGAGGGGAATTTTCCCAGCCCTTGGGGAGGCGGGACCGCCAGGAAAATGGCAGAAACTGGGAGCAGGTACTGACCCCGCTCCCAACCCGTCTCCGTGCCATCTTCCCGGGAGGCAGGTCCCCGAGTCGCGCAGGGACCCGTCTCCGAGGTGGGAAGGGGATGAGAGCCAATTAACTGCCTGTTAACAGGGCGGGCTTAACAAGGTCAATCAAGGGAAAATAGCGTGGGTTGGTCAGACGTCGCTGGGGGTGGGACTGAAACCCGGAAACCAGCAGTCCCGCCACCGACGCGTCTCCATTGACAAAATCCAGGCCTAAAGGCCATTAAACCCAATAGCAGATACTCTTGGCACAGGTATTTAGTTGGACAAATGACCTTTACCCTGTGCTTTCCCTTCCCCACTTTATTTTGACTGAAAGGGTTTTTTCTAACTTACTGATGAACTGTGTCTACCTAATACAGTAACCTATCTTTTCTCTTTTTCAATTGCTCATGAAACTGCTGTATATTTCCAGCAGGTCTGTCGAGTCCTGAAAAGAGAAAAAGTAGGTTTGAAAAAAAAAAAAAATTTTTTTTCACTTCATTTGAATTTGAACTATTTATGAGGTCTAATTGAAAGCGTTGTAGAGTTATGTCGAGGTTGGAATGTACTATTTGCTTTTTGAACCCAGTTCTGATGGTATTGGGTGATGTGCATGCAGCTGTAGTTTCTTTTAGAAAGGTTTTGATAAAAAGCACAGCACAATCATGTGAATAACAATGAGATTACTACTTATAGAAACATAAAAGTTTCACTGGATGGTAGAATTGCAACAAAATCCTGACTGGTCATGTATAGTGTTGAACAAGCCAACATGTCCATTAGACTGAGGTCTGGGCCATTGTGCTTGGAGATGGGGAGGCTCCTGACAGGAAAAGTAGCAGGACGCGTTGTGAGGGAATACACAGAGGATTTCTAGTGCCAATCTCTTCTGAATTCCCTGTAGGTTTTTTGTGAACAGTTCAAGATATTAAAGCTTAGAAATTACTGTTAGCGATAATAAAAGATGAACATTTATATTATTTTGACTGGGTTAGTGCCCATGTTAAAATAGCAGACAGAAAATTGCCATCCGAATGTGTTAAACGTTCATCTGCTAATATTGCCTATAGTAATTTCCAGACCTAAATATTTTTGGCATGTTCTGTGAGGCTGACTGTATAACCAGTGTGCAACTCGGTGTTCTTTGGCATTGTCTTGGTCACTTCTGTAACCTTTGGGTCAGTTGTAAGGTTTTAACAGTAAACCTTATTAGAGTGACTATTCCAGGCTTCGTTGCTGCTGATTATAGGCTAAATGGAAGGATTCTGCACCAAAGTCACAGACGTTGTCATTTGTGACTTTGATTAAGGCCGTGGGGTGAACGGGATGGGAAAGAAGTTCATGAGATTAGCCCCCAGCAGGCAGCTGATTGGGAAGATCCGCAAGACAGGAGGATGGGGCAGTTGGGGTTTGCTGCTCATAAGGTGGATGCCTCAATAGGCCCTTCAGAGAATGCACAGAGGCACAGAAGTTAGAAATGGGCTTATCCAAGGGGGATGTTAGCCTGGGACCGTGACAGGATATGTAGGATGGCGGAGGAGTAGTGATGGGTTGGGGTAGTGGCGGGGGTGGGGGGGCAACGTATCGGAGAGGGGAGAAATAAAAGATGACATGATTGGGTGACCAGAAGGGCAGGAGAGATGGGCCAAAAGAGAGAAAAAAAAGGGAGATCGAAGTAATGGGCTCAGGTTATAGGTGCGAGGGTCAATTTGTTAATAGTTAACTGTTATTTGTGGTGTTATATGTGTGAATGTCTTATTTGTGCACCGATTTAGAATTTTTTTGCCAGTGGAAGATCTTCTGTTGTAGTGATGGCTGACTCAGCAAAGAATGCTGGCTGGAATTTTTCCTGAAAACTGACAATCTGCTAAAAATGCCCTCTTGCCTATATTGCGACAGGTGCACCCACATTGTGTATTGAAGTGGATTCACTGCAATGATCCTGAATTTTAATTGTGCCATTAGCTAATGCCCTATTCAGTTAATTATTGAGCATTTTACAAACAAAAGTCTCTTGTTTCATTCTATATAGTCTGCCTGTCTGTCAAGCTTCAAGTTAAAATATTTGGTGACTTCTCGACCTATAATTTTTGCATGTTGTTGTGCTATATTTGACAAGTAGATTGTACCTTTAGTAACCATTGACTGCTGCAAAATGAGCTCATCAGTAATACCTGCGGTGAGGGAACCGCTTGGGTAGAGCTGGCATAGATTACAAGATCCATATGAGCATGAATTATCATGGGCAAAGGCATCGAACTGCACAACAGTGAAGAGGATAACCTTTAGGAAAGAGTGCCAACAGCAAAGCATCATGTAGAGAGTAATTATAGTTTTCTCCTCTTATCCTTTCTACGTATTGGAAGCAGGCGTTAGGATTAAACAAGTCAGTCCAGCCAAGTTAACAGGTTTAATTGAACAGCTGCACCAGAAATGGGATTTGACATCATCTTGTTTCATATTCTAAACATAGAATCGATGCAAGAAAAAACTAAAACTGAGGCTTTCTCTGACAAGTGGATGAATGCAGCACCAGGTGTAGAGACCAGAAATTCCTCTGTTTGATGCAAAGTTAGCAATTCTTCACCTGGGCAGTAACTGGGGTGCTGCAGTTGCCATCACATTGTAGGATTGTACCTGAAAGCTTGAAATATGCATGCATATTGAAATGACATTGCACATAGGCAGTGTCACACATGGCCTACACCTGCAGCCTCACAGCCCCAGGATCTGCACCATTGCACCAGTGTTTTCACCAGCGAAAGGATATTTGTTCCTTGCATTACACGTCTCCTTGCCAAAAGTTTGGGGGACAGTCTTTGTTCTCTCTACAAGAGTAGGTTACATTAAAGGGCCAATTTTAACCCCTCCCCTACCACCCGGCGGGAATGGGGCAGGTGAGGAGTAAAAGTCCGGTCTGTGGCCGCCTTGTACACTTCCATCACCGTTGCCATCCCCCACCATTTCAGCTGACTTGTTTGTAGCTGCGTGTCAGGTGCTCGACCCAGGCAACCAGGGTCCTAACTAAAAGGTCAAAGTCGTGCATTAATAACTCGGCCCCCCGCCCACTTGGACCCGCCAGCAAGACCTAGCGGGATTGGTGGCTGAGAGTCCCTGAAGCACTATAAAAGGGGGCTCTCAGCTGCAGCTCACTGGATCACAGGATCTTCTGCTGCCTGGATTTCCAGGAATGTTTCCAGCTTCCAGATCGCAACTTCTACACTTTTGTTGCCTTACCACCTTTTACTCCGGTGTTTCTTATTATGGTAGCCATTCTTTCTTCTGGATGGAGGAAGACTTGGAGGTGAAATACATCAGATGGGGGCGGGGGGTGGTGCTGCGTGCAGGATGCCATACCCAGTACACAGGGTCTACAGGTCAAGACTCTCCTTCCTGGACCTAACTGAGAAGCAGTACAGGAGGACGCTGTGTTTCTCCAGGCAAGCTGTCGCAGACCTCTGCAACCTCCTGCAACATGACCTGCTGCCTTCCAGACGAGAGGGAGCATGCTTTGCCAGAGGCCCTCAAAGTCACCACAGCCCTGATTTTTTTTTTATGCCACTGGGTCCCTTCAGTGTGCAGTGGAGGCAATCCGCCACATCAATGACTCACTGGCTAATTTCTCTCCCAATTGCATTTGATCTTTAATAACGGATAGCTTTTGGCTTCAGAAAATGCTCTGATCTCTTTTAGTGATGAGTGTGAACTCTTAACCCTTTGGTGAACAAATCCTGCCTGATTGACCTGATGGCTGCCTGATTAGAGCTAAACTTGTGAAATTGTTGGCGAGTTAATTTGTTCACAATGAGCAGAGAAAGGATCGCACTGCTTTATATGAGGTATATCTCTTGTCACAGTTGAGGGGAATCACACATTTGTTTTGAACTCTCTGGCTGATGGATCTGGTTATTGAAAGACCTTGGTGTAGAAATTCGTCTTGGCCCATGACGCAAAGCGGCGGTATCGGATTGGCCGCCCATTATGCTCAGCGCCTGATATTCAGTTCTATTGCATCCGATACTGCCCGTTTGGTGCCACTGCCCGAGACTAATTTCTAGGCCAATGACTATTATGTCAGAGCCAGCTTCCTGTCCCCGATGGCTAATATATTAATTCGTTCCTGCAGGACATCCACTAATAGATCTTACAACAGAACATATTGGGGGGGGGGGGAGAAATAGTATTTTACTGAGTGAGTTATTCCTACCTCTGGTGATGTCTTGAAATTCTGGAGTATCTCCAGCATCTTAAAACGTAGTTCTATTTAGGTTCATGTTGTGGCTACATTAATGACCCATTTGACTTGGCATTCTGACAAGGTAGCGCTTAGGACTCATCTGGAGTCTACATAAGCTCATTTCCCAGTTTCACTTAAGACAAGAAATCATTGTCCTATTGTTTTAAGCACCAAAACGTAGTCAGAACCAGAGTAGCATTCCCATTATATAATTGCTGACAGAGCCCTGAGTTGTTGTTGTCTTTCACTTGCAGCAATTTAGGTAGTCTTTAACAATTATTCTTTCATTATGGCGCAAGAACCACAATCAAACCAGTGACTAAACAGCAAATTGCTGAGCATCTCAGTTAGGTTCCAACTGATGGCATATTCAAGGCTGCCATGTGGAGCAATCCTCGCACCTACTAAATGTTACTATCTGGGATGAATTGCAGCACAACACTATTTGGCAGACCAGTTTATAATGGCTAATATTACGCCCCAACATCGGGGCTTCTTTCCTTACTAAATTGGTGCTACTCTGATAAGCTCTTACAGTTTGTGAAGGATAAAGAATGATAGCGAGTCATCTATTCTTGTAGGGCTTTCATTCTTTAAAGGATTTGCATCCTCCACAACACCGTCCCACCCTTATATATTCACAGGCCCTGCAAAGTTAAATTTTGGAAAGGAAGGTGGGTTGAGGTAATTGGTTAGGTACTTTCAAACAAACTGGCACAATGGCACCAGTCTCTAGGCTTCTTATGACGTGGGATTAAGAGACCACATACAACATCTGCAATGTCTTAATGACATTTTTATGTGTATTCTCAACACATGGTTACTGTACTGTACTCATAAAATGCATGGAAAATGCATATCATTCAAAGAGCATGGTAGGTAATGTTCTAGGATTAAGTACAAGTAATGTTGTGCGGTTGCAAGACACCGATCGCAGGGTTTGTATTTTCTTCATTGGCCTATTTTAGTTAACAGAGCTCGCTTGTGAATGTCTATGTTTGTGTAATGGATGTCATTCCTTATACTTGCATATCTGGTAAAGTTCCCCGCTACAGTAACAAAACTGACCCCAAGAGTAGATGTAATTCACTTATCAAGGTACTGGAATAACCTTTTGAATTGATGAAACGAATAGTATTGTGCATAGCCAAATACAACTTCATCTTGTAATAGAAGAGATTCTCAAGTCACATAATATGCTGAAATGCACACATTTATCTTATGCAGACCAGGAAGAACTTGGGATTGATGGTCTGGCCTGTGTTGAGTTAGTTAATCTCGGTGTCAGATATCAGCGGGGATATTATAGTTGGTACCAGAACCTCTGGGTTAGGGAGGAAAAAGCTAGGATCTAGGCCTCTGGGTTAGTGAGGGCAAAAAATGGCTGAAGTTCTCACTCATCGCTCTCCAGTTACCCCTGCTAGAGATGTGCATGTGTTGAATGTGGAATCAGGTTCAGTTGTGATGCTCCCTGCAGATCAATAGTCTGTCTATGCTCGCTGTGTAATCTTGCACATGAAGTCTTTTGCACAAGATACTGGAAGTTCTCTTGGAATTATATCCCAACAAGGAGTCATCTCAATCATCAGCAAAGTGATGGAAGGTGCATCGACAGTGCTATCAAGCGGCACTTACTCACCAATAACCTGCTCACTGATGTCCAGTTTGGGTTCCGCCAAGACCACTCGGCTCCCGACGTCATTACTGCCTTGGTCCAAACATGGACAAAGGAGCTGAATTCCAGAGGTGAGATGAGAGTGACTGCCCTTGACATCAAGGCAGCATTTGAACGAGTCTGGCATCAAGGAGCCCATGTAAAACTGAAGTCAATGGGAATCAGGGGGAAAACACTCCACTGGCTGGAGTCATACCTAGCACAAAGGAAGATTGTTGTGGTGGTTGAAGGTCAATCATCACAGCCCCAGGACATCGCTGCAGGAGTTCCTCAGGGCAGTGTCCTCGGCCCAACCATCTTCAGCTGCTTCATCAATGACCTTCCCTCCAACATAAGGTCAGAAATGGGGATGTTTGCTGATGACTGCACAGTGTTCAACACCATTCACAACTCCTCAGATAATGAAGCAGTCCATGCCCGCATGCAACAAGACCTGGACGACGTTCAGGCTTGGGCTGATCTGTGGCGCGAATGTTACCTGCCACTTAAGTGCCAGGCAATGACTATCTCCAACAAGCGAGAGTCTAACCACCTCCCCTTGACATTCAATGGCATTATCATCGCCGAATCCCCCACAATCAACATCCTGGGGGTCACCATTAACCAGAAACTTAACTGGACCAGCCACATAAATACTGTGGCAACAAGAGCAGGTCAGAGGCTAGGTGTTCTGCGGCGAGTGTCTCACCTCCTGACTCCCCAAAGCCTTTCCACCATCTACAAGGCACAAGTAAGGCGTGTGATGGAATACTCTCCACTTGCCTGGATGAGTGCAGCTCCAACAACACTCAAGAAGCTCGACACCATCCAGGACAAAGCAGCCCGCTTGATTGGCACCCCATCCACCACCTTAAACATTCACTCCCTCCACCACCGGCATACCGTGGCTGCAGTGTGTACCATCTACAAGATGCACTGCAGCAACTCGCCAAGGCTTCTTCGGCAGCACCTCCCAAACCTGCGACCTCTTCCACCTAGAAGGACAAGGGCAGCAGGCGCATGGGAACACCACCACCTCCAAGTTCCCCTCCAAGTCACACACCATCCTGGCTTAGAAGTATATCGCCAATCCTTCATCATCACTGGGTCAAAATCCTGGAACTCTCTCCCTAACAGCACTGTGGGAGTACCATCACCACACGGACTGCAGCAGTTCAAGAAGGCAGCTCACCACCACCTTCTCAAGGGCAACTAGGGATGGGCAATAAATGCTGGCCTTGCCAGCGACGCCCAGATCCCATAAACGAATATAAAAAAAAAGTCAATAGCTTCAGGAGTGAAAGAAAGAAAAAGAAAGACTTGCATTTATATAGCGCCTTTCACGACCAGCGGTCATCTCAAAGCGCTTTACAGCCAATGAAGTACTTTTGGAGTGTAGTCACTATTGTAATGTGGGAAACATGGCAGCCAATTTGAGCACAGCAAGCTCCCACAAACAGCAATGTGATAATGACCAGATAATCTGTTTTTTGTTATATTGATTGAGGGATAAATATTGGCCAGGACACCGGGGATAAATCCCCTGCTCTTCTTCGAAATAGTGCCATGGGATCTTTTACATCCAGCTGAGAGAGCAGGTGGGGCCTCCGACAGTGCAGCACTCCCTCAGTACTGCACTGGAGTGGCAGCCTAGATTTTTTGCTCAAGTCCCTGGAGTGGGATTTTGGGAAAAGAAGAGGAGGGATTCAATAAAAGAGGGAGCTGTGGCTTTGGGGAAGTCAGGGAAGGAAAGTAGCAATAGAAATTTTGGGATTTTATTTTGCATTGGAGTTATAAAAATCAACAATTCTTTGATTTGGAGTAAGCAGTGGTACTTATCTCAATGCTATTGGGTAATAGCGGTCCCATGTAAATGATCATTTACCTGCCATAGCTTCCTGGACTTTTAATCATGTTTCTGCCTGCTTTTTGTTTTAAAGAATATGGCATAAGAGAAAAGGGAAGAAAAGAAAAACAAAACAGAAGAAGAGAAAGTGGTAAAGGCTAATCAGGGGGCTGGGAAAATAAGATTATCATGTATTAAAACCTGTAGTTAGTTGTGATTTAACTCTTGCATTTATAACCGGATAAAACTGAGTAAGGGATATTAAGATGAATAGTGGAATAAGAATAATGGTAACAACATAAGCATATTATAATTCTATAGATCTGATATTCTAATTCTGTAGATCTGTGCTTATCATTTAACATTAGATGTGAGGAGGACAGGATTGGGGAAAATAGTAATACAAACATACAAAATTGATGATCAGGAAAGGACCAGCTGGTTGAAGTGAGAAATGTATTTTTGTCCAGCAGCCAACATGAAGATGAATGTTTTGGTGGAGAGAAGCTTTGTAATGTTGACACTCATCTTACAAAAACATAATGGAAATTTTCGGGTGGAATTTTTGGTGGTTGGGGAGGGGGAGTTCTGATGCTCTTGTGCATGACTTACCTTGTATGTGGGTATATAGTAAGTAATTTAATTCTGCAACTGAAAGCAGGAGTGGACCTCGTTTGAGTTTCTATATGTAGCCTGGCCACTGAAACCACTCCCTGCTTTGCTCTTTTTGTGATTAAGGTGAAGCTGTGAGAGTAGGAAATGCCCAATTTAAAAGCTGACATTTAAACATCCGCTATCTGGTTACTGGATCCCCGAAATTTTCTTAATCACTAGCAGATCTCCCGTGGCAGAAGAGTTGACTGAGAAGGGATATCATAAAAGTAAATCAGATAGTAAGTTAAATCATTGCAGTAGGTCAAGGGGACACGGGTTTAAATGAACAACAGACAACTTTAGGATGGATGTCAAGAAGTTCTTTGTACAGGATGGCCAACATGTGGAGTGAAGTTTCAGATAGAATCGTGTAGGCAAAAGCTCTGGAATTTGCTAGGACTGTACGTTCTTTCTGGATGGATGAGCTAGGATGAGCCTAATGGCCTTCCTTGTTCATATCTATCTTGTGAATAGAAGGCTTTGACTAGTCATATGAATACTGAGTTAGGCTGGCTCCCGTAGGGCTCTCTTGATTTTTCTGTCACCCTCCAACAAGAGAAGCTGGGATTTATTGGCACATTGCATGAAGGCATGAGATTCTGATTCTGAGGGGGAGGGGGGGAAGATCATAGTTTCATTCAGGGCATTCCTGCTGATTGCTGGAGAGTTTGTAGGCTTGAAAGGAATTTCTACTATTTGTTAAATTTCTGATCCTGACTTTACTCATTCTGCTGTTACAGTTCTCTTGAAACAGACTCTCAAATCTATGCCAGGGAGAGAAAAGCAAAGTGAATTTTGAGTAACCAAACTCTGAAGATCTTAGCTTATTTTTCAATTAGATAGTTTGCCTGGGTAATGTTACGCCATAGCCAATAGTTGCTAAAGAAGGTGACGTTCACCCTCCCTTGCAATAGCACCAACAAAACCTTAAGATTGAATGCCTGAGCACGGGAGGTACAGAAAACCAAAACTGCAATGACAGCTCCGTCAAGCAACCGTAGGGAAGGGAAAAGCAGCCAGGGTTCCCCTTCCTGATTAATATTCTGTGGCTCCTGCTGAAAAGTGTGTATAGTTCAGCTGTGATATTCCCTGCTGACAATCACTGACTAGGCTCACATGAAGAAAGTGTACTTGGGTGAGGTACTGGAGGCTGCCTGTGAAACTGTACCTCAGCAAGAAATCGTGGCTTCAGAAGAGGATGGGGAAAAAAGAAAACAATTGCTGCATCGGAAAGTGAATTCACCAGCACTATAATAAAAGTGGATGCATCACAAGGGGGGAGAGGGTTGGGGAAGGGGACTGCGTCGGTTAAATGGACTTTCTCTAATGAGATGAAAGTGAGAAGTCGCACAACACCAGGTTATAGTCCAACAGTTTTATTTGAAATCACAAGCTTTCGGAGCTGCTTCACCTGACGAAGGAGCAGCGCTCCGAAAGCTTGTGATTTCAAATAAAACTGTTGGTCTATAACCTGGTGTTGTGCGACTTCTCACTTTTGTCCACCCCAGTCCAACACCGGCATCTCCGCATCATGACCTCTAATGAGATGAATTAACCTGCTATCAAGAGTGCTGATATTTTCCATAATCATTAAGCTGTGTTATTTACAGTGGGATGGTTTTTCTCTGTGCCTTGTTCGAACATAATTATCAGTTTGGAATAGGAATGCTTTATGTGGTTGGGATGTAAACAATTGCCTTTGAGCTTCAGTTGCTTCCTATTATACTGGAGTGTTTCTTTTTCTTGCCACATGTATTCGTAAGAAATAACATCTACAAGAAACCAAAAATTCAGAAGCTGACGGGGGAAAAAATTACAGGACCTAATGCCAAGAACATTTTGGAAACAATTAACAAGATAAATTTGAATGCAGTAGGTACACAGTGAATTAAAACTCATCAAAAATAATGTCCAAAGCAGAGTGGGCGGGTAGGGGAAGGTGATCTCTTACAGACACTAAAAGAAGTAGGCAAGTGCCAAGATTCCTAGCAATAAGTACTGTAGCATCCATAAGAGAAGTGAGAAGAAGAACCGACTCATAAATAACATTTCCCCAAAACAAGAAAGTTGGTAATAAATGCGCATTTTCAAACACAGGAGAGACCACCAAGTGACTGTAGGCAAAAGAAAAATCGGAACTACATGTCACAAAAAAAAGGTAATCCACAGGAAGTGGAAGCAAGTAGCTGAAGAAGAAAAAAAGAATTGCTTTCAAAAGAAAGAAAAAAAAGACTTGTAATTATATAGTGCCACATCACACCTCTCCAATGTCTCAAATTGTTTCACACACATTGGGCCGTATTTTCCGATCGGAGTCTTCCCGCGTGCAGAGGCCTCCGATCTGTAAAAAATCTACGCACTTACCTGAGGGCTCCCGAGGTGCGTATAGTTCCGATGCTGGGCCTCTCCAACTCCAAGTGCGCAGGGCCCACGTATCCCAGAGGCGCATGCGGTTCGCAAGCGTCCATGGGATCACGTGGGCCATGGGGAGCCAATCAAAGATAGACCTGTCAAATATATGAATGGAGATCACCCCAAAACTACTTTAAAACATTAAATAAATAAAAAAAAAAAAATTTAAATGGAGGGAATTCCGTCTGTTTCACTTAACAGGGCCTCAGTGACCTGATTTGTTAGTCTACCGATAATTATTAATAGCTGTTTAAAATAGATTTAGTGCAGATATCTTCTGAAACATTATCCAATTAACATTTTTAAAATTAGTTGAAATTACAATAAATTAAATATTTTAAACAAAAATGTAATTTTTTGAAAAAAATAATTAAAGTTTTTTACGGGGGGTAAAAATAAACTTAACTTTTTAAAAAGTATTTTAAAATGATAAATGCATGCCTGAAACCAGCATTTCCGATGTCCCTACGGGTGTGTACACAGCTCGTACCCACCCGTAGGGATCGGAATATCCGGCCCATTGAATTACTTTGAGTGCAGTGACTATTGTAGGCAAATGCAACAATTGTGTTGCGCGCAACAAGGTCCCACAAATAACAAGATGAATGACTGACTAGTTAATCAGTTTTTCAGTGGTATTGATTTGGGGAAGAATGTTGGCCAGGATACTGGAAGAACTCCGTGTTCATTTTTGAATAGTGCCCTGGGATTTTTAAAGTCCACCTGAATCGCAGGTGAACTCCCCTCTTAATTAAGTTTTTACTAGACCTACCTGGGACATTGGTGCAGAATGATTGCTGCATATGCCTAAAATATACATAAAAACAGTCACTGCATTCCAGAGAGCCATTCACTATGAAGTATTTCAAGATGTAGGGGGTGTGGTGGTGAATCGGGGGGGGGGGGGAAGTGATGAATAAAACAATAAAAACTTAAATACTACAGCATCAGCAATGTACCATATGCAACAACTTAACTTAAGAGTGAACCTCAGGAGCACAACTTCAAGCTAAACCATATCCATAGGACAAAAGGAAGACAAATCCAGGGCTGATTATCAGGAAGTTTGTTTTTCATCTGAAGATGATCAAAATATGGAATGGACTTCTTGGACTTACAGATGGAACTTGTGACTCATTTGCATACTACCTTGGGTAACTGATCTGTTGGGGAAGCTTAGGTCAAAGTTTAAAAAAAAAAAAAAAAAAAATCTGCACCAGTTGATTCCTACAATTCACACGTTGATGCGGCTGGGATTTGAGCAAGTATGCAAGATACGAGCACATTTACAGTCTTTCAGTAAAGAATTTCAGTTTAGAAATCAAACTTGCTCACTGCTCTTATGAAAACAACAAAAACTCTGCTCATGTAGGTTTTTCAGTAGTTTGCTTTGGAAGTGTGCTAATGGGTTTCTGCGTGTGTTAGGCACACAGCCCACCCCACTATGAAAACCAAAAAAATAAGGAGGCTTGTCAGGTTATGCCCCTTATGATTATTGCATTGTTAAATTTAAACATGAACATACTGGTGTAACATCAATTTTATTGCATTTTTAAAAATTATTATTTTTCTATACTGATTCTGATTTTGTCAATATTAAGTAACCGTCATCGACGTACTGAACAGGAGGAGGATGAAGAACTGCTTTCTGAGAGCAAAAAAGCATCAAATGTTTGTGTTCGATTTGAAGAGTCGCCATCCTGTAAGTGTGACCATGATTTCATGTGTGGGATTATTAATGGTAGAGGTCAGGTTTTCACAAATGGCATCCTGTCAAGCTTGTGGGTTCTTTTTCATTATAAAACAGACAGTAAGAGCTTCTACAGGTATATAAAAAGGAAGAGAGTAGCTAAAGTAAACGTTGGTCCTCTGAAGGATGATTCTGGGGAATTAATAAAAGGAAACAGGGAAATGGCGGAGACTTTGAACAAATATCTTGTATCGGTCTTCACAGTAGAAGACACTAAAAGCATCTCAATAATGGATAATCAAGGGGCGGTTGGGGGGGGCGGGGTGGAAACTTAAAACAATCACTATCACTAGAGAGAAAGTACTAGGCAAACTAATGGGACTAAAGGTGGACAAGTCCCCTGGACCCGATGGCCTGCATCCTAGAGTCTTAAAAGAGGTGGCTGCAGAGATAGTGGATGCATTGGTTGTAATCTACCAAAATTCCCTGGATTCTGGAGAGGTCCCAGTGGACTGGAAAACCGCAAATGTATCGGCCCTATTTAAGAAAGGAGGGAGACAGAAAGCAGGAAACTATCGACCAGTTAGCCTAACATCTGTCATTGGGAAAATGCTGGAGTCCATCATTAAGGAAGTGATAGCAGGACATTTAGAAAATCATAATATAGTCAAGCAGAGTCGGCATGGTTTTATGAAAGGGAAATCATGTTTGACAAATTTGCTAGAGTTCTTTGAGGATGTAACGAGCAGGGTGGATAAAGGGGAACCAGTAGATGTCATGTATTTGGATTTCCAGAAGGCATTCGATAAGGTGCAACATAAAAGGTTACTACACAAGATAAGAGCTCGCGGGGTTGGGGGTAATATATTAGCATAGATAGAGGATTGGCTAACTAACAGAAAACAGAGAGTCGGGATAAATAGGTTATTTTCAGGTTGGCAACTGTAACTAGTGGGGTGGCGCAGGGATCAGTGCTGGGGCCTCAACTATTTGCAATCTATATTAATGACTTGGATGAAGGGTCCGAGTGTAATGTAGCCAAATTTGTTGATACAAAGATAGGTGGGAAAGCAAATTGTGTGGCGGATGCAAAGAATCTCTAAAGGGATATAGATAGGCTAAGTGAGTGGGCAAAAATCTGGCAGATGGAGTTTAATGTGGGACAATGCGAGGTTATCCCCTTTGGTAGGAAAAATAAAAAAACAAATTATTATTTAAATGGGGAGAGATTACAAAATGCTGAGTTACAGAGGGATCTGGGGGTCCTTCTACATGAATCACAAAAAGTTAGCATGTTCCTACAGCAAGTAATTAGGAAGGCAAATGGAATGTTGGGCTTTATTGCAAAGGGAATGGAGTATAAAAGTAGGGAAGTCCTGTTACAACTGTACAGGGCGTTGGTGAGACCACACCTGGAGTACTGTGTACAGTTTTGGTCTCCTTATTTAAGGAAGGATATACTTGCATTGGAGGCAGTGCAGAGAAGGTTCACGAGGTTGATTCCGGAGATGACGGGGTTGTCTTATGAAGAAAGGTTGAGCAGGTTGGGCCTATACTCATTGGAGTTTAGAAGAATGAGAGGTGATCTTATTGAAACATATAAGATTCTGAAGGGGCTTGACAGGGTAGATGCAGAGAGGATGTTTCCCCTCTTGGGGGAATCTAGAACCAGGGGGCATAATTTCAGAATAAGGGGGCACCCTTTTAAATCGGAAATGAGGAGGAATTTCTTCTCTGAGGGTCGTGAATCTTTGGCATTCTCTTCCCCAGAGAGCTGTGGAGGCTGGGTCATTGAATATATTTAAGGTGGAAGATAAGAGATTTTTGAATGATAAGGGAGTCGAGGGTTATGGGGAGCGGGCAGGGAAGTGGAGTTGAGGCCAAGATCAGATCAACCATGATCTTATTGAATGGCGGAGCAGGCTCGAGGGGCCAAATGACCTATTCCTGCTCCTACGTCTTATGTAAATTGAATCCCTTTTGTATATCTACCAAATATTTCTATGGCATTAATTATATTCCATACTTTTAAAATTAGTTGAAAGGTATGCACTTTATTCAACAGTTGCAAATCCTTTTGGTGCCTGTAAGTGGTGCTACTGCACTTATAATAGTCGTAGTTATTCAATAGCACTGCCATGAACTGAGACATTAGACAAATTCTAAACAACATTCTTCATTCCTCATTTTGCTATTAACTAATCGCATTTACACTCCTACTTGGAAAAAGGTTTGAGCACAAAATGAAGAGCATCAGCACAACCTAGCCTGACCTTATGTAAGAGGGACCTAGTTGAGCAGAAATTAATTTTTATGTACGTATTTTTCTCACTAGTTTAAAAAGAAAAGTGAACATACTAAAACTTGGGTGTGCAAAATCTGTCATGAACAAATTTAAGTTAAGTATTCTGTTTTTTCAATGTTTTATCCCCCCACTCAACCATACAGTACTTCCCTGATTTAGATGCTGAGAAAGAAACCTGGGTAGGGGGGGGAGGGGTAGCTGGATTTCAAATGGGAGCCAGTTTTGGGCGGCCGAAAGGCCACAGTGCGCGTCAAACTCACTCAATGTCATAAGTTTGAGGCCTGGGGCTGTTTTGATTGCTAGGCCTAATTTGCATCCCGCTGGCCTATTAAAAAGAAGCACGTACTTTGGACTTTTTTAATTTGAAAGCTTTTCCTGTTTTATTTAAAAAATGTATCAGTAATGATGAAATTAGAACCTATGGCAACAATAACGATAATGCTTTGATAGAATGATGGAATCGTAACAAGTTTTATGTATTGTGTGATGAAGTCCCTGAGTAGAGATTGAGAATTCGTATACAGTGCTGAAGTAGTGTTGGGTCCACTCAAATTAGGCTCATTCTTCCCATTATTGCAATCAAGTTACCTTCTCTCTTGACTGCGTTATCTGGTGTAATGACGTTCAATTTATGGGAGACTATTATTGTTGTTGATGCAATTTTATGAATAAATGCCTTGGGTCAAAATGGGATCATCTGAAAAGAGAGAGAGAGAGAGAGAGATTCCTCATGCCGGTAATTCTTTTGAAATTCCATTGTGTACTTGCACTAATTTTTTCACTAAATTTATAGCCAGAAGGAATTTAATTTTCCAGCAATTCTTTTGTAGCAAGTGAAAATAATGGAATTCTTAGGCTCTATGGTCCAAATAATATGCTATTGCAATCTTTTGAGGATAGAGGCTAGGTTGTATTATAAACTGGATTCATTTATAATTTTATAGACTTTGAGAGGTTTATTAAGTGACTGTCAAACAATTGCCTTCTCAATGCCAGAAGCTGGATTGAATTTGCTAGTTGGGGTTAAAATTAATTTTTTTTCAATTTTTGTTTTGATTTCTAGATGTGAAATCGGGAACACTTCGAGACTATCAAATACGAGGGTTGAACTGGATGATCTCTCTCTATGAAAATGGCATTAATGGTATCCTTGCTGATGAAATGGTAAGGAGATGTCTTTGAGGAACAGAATTATTATTGAATTCAACTGGCATTGATTTAAAATGCTGACGTTAAATTGATAATCTTGGGGAGGGCCACAGGATGACTGATGTTGCGCATAAGCCTCCTGATTTGGGGTTAAACCTGATAAATACCCCCCAAAATTTGATTCAAAATTGTAGTTAAAACTGCGAGACATCACTGTCCTCATACAGCAGTTCTAATGTGACTCGAGCAGCTGCATCTCCTGCCTCACTCCGGGAGCACTTCATTATCTGTCAGTACCATCAGGATGCACTGATGTAGCGTGCACCTTCAGTCCTCCTTATTGTGTACAGACGACTGAACAGCGTTCCATGGGGAAACGAGGTGCCAAGAATGTAGCTATGATATCAACTCCTTTTGTTAATCATTACTCTGTGTGAAGACAGTTGTAAACATTTATTATTTGCTTAAAATATTTTCTTTGTTCATTCCAAAATTGCTCGCAATTGATTTCACCTAATTTCAGGAAAAAAATAAAATCCCCAAATCAGAAGGCATCATAATGCATTCACTGCAAAGCCAAAAAAGGATGAAACTTCTTGATTGAGAGATGGGATCGCTCACTATAATATGAAGCACCACCAGTTTGGAGAACTTACACTTCAGTGGTGCTGCACATTTTGCATTGACGTAAAGCCGAAACCACTTAATGAATGCAGCAAGTTGGAATAATTTTACCATTTAAAAAAAAAATTCTATTTCTAAAATTTTATTTCATGTTTTAAAAACAAATCTAGGGTCTTGGTAAGACACTACAGACCATTGCATTGCTGGGCTACCTAAAACACTACAGGAATATACCTGGGCCACACATGGTTTTGGTACCAAAGTCCACATTGCACAATTGGATAAAAGAGTTCAAGCGCTGGGTTCCATCACTCCGTGCAGTTTGCCTTATTGGAGACAAAGATCAAAGGGTAAGGAAACCTATTTTAAGAGTATTTCTAAATACGCCTGTGTGTACACACTTTCCTATTGTAGACCATTTAGCAACATAGGAACAGGAGGAGGCAATTCAGCCCCTCGAGCCTGCTCCGCCATTCAATGAGATCATGGCTGATCTGTGACCTAACTCCTTTGCTATTCAGAATTTGCTATTGAGAATTGAACTTGTCGTCTTTATAGTGACACAACATGCTGGGGGACCATGTCATTTGGGTTTATGCCACATAAATATAATTTATTCATGTATTGAGAAATCTCTTTATTTTTTAGTTAAAGGAGTTACCAAGACTCCTTTGCCTATACCTGCCTTTGGCCCATATCCCTTAATACCTCTGGTTAACAGAAAGCTATCAATCTCCGATTTAAAATTAACAATTGATCTAGCATCAATTGCCGTTTGCGGAAAAGAGTTCCACACTTCTACCACCCTTTGTGTGTAGAAGTGTTTCCTAATTTCACTCCTGAAAGGTCTGGCTCTAATTTTTAGACAATGCCCCAAGTCCTAGAATCCCCAACCAGCGGAAATAGTTTCTCTCTATCCACCCTATCTGTTCTCCCTTAATATCTTGAAAACTTCAATCAGATCACCCCTTAACCTTCTAAATTCTAGGGAATACAACCCTAATTTGTGTAATCGCTCCTTGTAACTTAACCCTTGAAGTCCGGGTATCATTCTGGTAAACCTACGCTGCACTCCCTCCAAGGCCAATCTATCCTTCCTACGGTGTGGTCCCCAGAACAGCTCACAGTGCCCTAGGTGTGGTCTAACCAAGGTTTTGTACTGCTGCAGCATAACTTCTACCCCCTTGTATTCTAGTCCTCTAGATATAAAGGCCAGCATTCCATTAGCCTTTTTGATTATTTTCTGTACCTGTTCATGACATTTTAATGATCTATGTACCTGGACCCCCAAGTCTCTTTGGACATCCACTGTTTTTAGCCTTTCATCATTTAGAAAGTACCCTGTTCTATCCTTTTTAGGTCCAAAGTGGCTGACCTCACATTTGCCTACATTGAAATCTATTTGCCACAGTTTTGCCCATTCACTTAATCTGTTGATTCATTGGTTAGGCTGCAGTTAGAATATTGTACCCTACTATTGGAAGGAAGTGCAGGCCATGGAGAGAGTGCAGAAGTGGCTTTAGTTATGAGGAGAGACTGAAGAAACTGGGGCTCTTTCATTAGATCACAGGAATAGAACAGAGAAGGATAAAAAAAAATCTGATAAAGCTGTCAAATTTACAAAAGTTTTTGATAGGGCAAGGAGGGAAAAATTATTTTCATTGATCAGTAACTACATAAGAAATAGGAGCAGGAGTAGGCCAATCGGCCCCTCGAGCCTGCTCCGCCATTCAATAAGATCATGGCTGATCTGATCCTAACCTCAAATCTAAAGAACACAAGAAGTAGGAGCAGGACCCGGCCACTCAGCCCCTGGGCCCGCTCCGCCACCCACAGGGCCTTGACCGATCCGAACTCAGCCTCATGTCCAATTTCCTGCCCGCTCCCCGTAACCCCTAATTCCCTTTACTTCTAGGAAACTATCTATTTCTGTTTCAAATTTATTTAATGATGTAGCTTCCACAGCTTCCTGGGGCAGCAACTAGAGAGTGTAAATCGAACATCTTCATCAAAAAGAAGGAAGGGTGAGATTAAGAGCAATTAATTTATGCAGAAGATTGTTACCGGAAGAGGTGGTGGAAGCAGAATCCATAATACCTCTTTTGAAAGGAAAGTGCATAACTAGTTGGGAATTTTTTTTAAAAGGGTATGGGGAAAGGGCAGGAGAATGGATCGTAGTGCATAGCTGGGATGGGCATAATTCTGTGCTGTAAACTTTATACAGCCCAGAAGATCCAAGGTTCAATTCTTGAACTATATCGATTTAGTTGATGTCTGTCAGAGTGGCAAAGGGCTGCTACAGTTGGTCTCATTGTCCCATGGGTGGGGGGGTGGGGGGGGAGGAGATCAGCCAGGGTTCCTACTCCTGACCCTTGCTCTAAAATACAAGTGGGTGAGAACAGAATTCAGTGATTGGCAACACTTGCTGCCTCGGATCATATAAGAATAATGATTTTTTTTTATTGCTCCGATCTGTTCAGAAGCTGACATTTTCATTGCTTCTTGTGACTTTTAATGCAAAATTGTGGTAGTCAAGCAGAAAATTGTGTAGTAATTTGTGGAAGTTTTCATGATGACAAATCACTTGCTGTAAGAGTGGCCACTTGGATGAATGACCTGGAGGGTGTCGAGCAACTGGAACTGGGGGACCTGTATCTCAGCAGGACTGAGTATTGAGGAGAAGAGATAATAAAATGGAGGGGATCAAATCAATCAATAATGTCTCTTCTAACCTAGAAAAATGAAGGAGTTATAACCATGATTATATTTTCATTAAAGTTTCTCTGATTTGAAACCAGGCTGCCTTTATTCGGGATATTATGATGCCTGGAGAGTGGGATGTCTGTGTTACATCGTATGAAATGGTCATAAAAGAAAAATCTGTTTTCAAGAAGTTTAACTGGAGATACTTGGTAATCGATGAAGCTCACAGAATCAAGAATGAAAAGTCCAAGGTAAGAATGTTATCTACTGGTGCTAATATATAGGGGTAGCCCTCATCTGAGCAGCTGGATGGAGGGCTATGTGAAGGTGAGGGGAAGTTTTTGAATCACCATCTGATGATACCAGAACTGCGAGGTTATACCTATCAGGAAAGAATGAACAGGCCCATCCCCCTGACCCTGTGTGTCTTGGTTCCCATTGAGCTCTGTTAACTGCCAAAAACTGCTGAAACTTGACTTCCATCACCTGGATTTCTCTACCAACAGGACTACGCTGCTTTACCCTGTTTGACTCAGCGGCTGTGACTCTGCTCTGCTTTTCAGTCGCTTCAAGTCTTAAGCTTCGGAATTCTTTTCTCAAATTGGTTTCCGATCTCCTGGGCTTCTCTGGACATCTAGACTACGTTTCTGCTTTGAACTACACTGGATTACACCACTAAATTTCTGCACTGGATTACACTGTAAGACTTGCCTGCTGTGTCTCTATCTCTGCTGCTAAAAGATTTTTTTGTTTAAAAATAACTTTAAAACTGCGGCTGTGTCTCTGCTGAACTGGTTCTACTGGTTTTTCAGCTCTGTTGGCTTCTAGCTAGCAGCAGCTGTTTCACTTGCTGTCCGGTGACTCGTTCTACCGGTTTTCAGCTTTGCTGGTTGCTGGCTTGTGGTTTTACTTTTTCTCCGCCGCTTTGATCTACGGTGACCTCCAACTTGCGTCAATTTCGCCATCATCTTTCTGCATCGCTACCGACTCATTCCTACAGCAACAACCTCCATCCTTGAACTCTCTACCCTTCAAATAGCTTCTGGACTTCACTCGCCTGCTTTGGACAGCGGTTCGTCGATGCTCTGTGCGGCCCCATCCTGCTTACGTCGGCTTTGTCCTTCCGTTGGATCTCTGACTTTGACCCTGGTCTCCCTACTATTGTCCCCAACCTATTCCCTTCTACTAGGAAATATGTATCCCATTAATTACTACTTTTAACCAGGCCTATATAACCTGAGCTTTTTCCTGTATCCATTCGCGTGCGCACTTTAGCTGCCACTCCAGACCCGAGCTGTTAATTTCTTTTTCCACTTTTTCTCCCCCTTTTTCTTTTCTCTCTATCCCTCCCTGACCGCGCTCTCCTGTCATCATGCCTCCTTTCACCTTTTCTCTCTCGGATACTCTGCCCTTCCAAATTCCCACCCCAATCCTTCAATACTCTTCGACCTTCCTACTCTTCTGCTGCCATCCCAGGTTTGACTCCCTCTTAGATAAGCCTACAGCTTCCCTCTGTGCCTCTCTTGGCATCCTGCGAAGGGCCCATCGAGCCACTCGTCGCTGCCTCCTTACGAGTAGCAACCCCAACTGTCCCATCCTACTCTCTTGCTGACCTTCCCACCCAGCGCGCCCACTAGGGGCTAATCTTGTCAATCAGCTCCCCGTCCAACTCACCCCTCCTAACAGCGCTGACCCTGCGGACGCTGGCAGTGGGTCAGCCATCATCTACCCTCTCCGCAACTCCCTCCAGAATGTCCGTTCACTTGCGAACAAGGCCCTTGCCATCCATGAGCTTATCGTGGATGATTCCGTCTACATCATGGCCCTGACGGAAACTTGGTTGAGGGGTGATGACACCTTATCCTTAAATGAAGCCTCCCTGCCTGGCTATACCTTCCACCACTTGCCCCACTCAGACCGCCATGGTGGCGGTATGGCTCTCATCACCAAATCACACCTTGGTCTCTCCCCCGACTCCTCCGGCACTTTCTCCTCCTTTGAGCATCTCACCTTATTCCACCCCTCTCACCACTCATTTAAAATTCTCATTCTCTACCGCCCACCCAAGCATCATAAAAATTTTATTACTGAGATATCTTCACTGCTTTCCTCCCTCAGCCTCTGCACCGAGCAACTTCTCATCCTCGGTGATTTCAACCTCCATCTCAATTCATGCTCTCTCTCCTCTGAGTTCACTAGCCTCCTATCCTCCCTTAATCTCTCCCTCCATGTAAACTCCCCAACCCATATTCACGGCCACCCCTTCGACCTTACCATCTCTCGTGGCCTCGCTACGCCTATCGTGTCAATCGCAGATAAGGCCATCTCTGACCACTTCCTCGTATCGCTCTCCACCCACATCCCCCCCCCCCCCCCAAACCCTACTTCCTCCTGCGTCCGCCCCTGGAAAAAAACTCTCCCAACTCTCTGACAACTGCACTTATGATATCCAAACTGTCTAACCTTTGACCCTCCATTCACCACAACATTTCTGCAGCTACCAATCTGCTCAAACACACCCTCACCACCACCTTTGATGCCCTAGTCCCCATTAAAACAATCTCCCTCTCCCTCTCCCTCTCCCTCTCCCTCTCCCTCTCCCTCTCCCTCTCCCTCTCCCTCTCTCTCTCTCTCTCTCTCTCTCTCTCTCTCTCTCCTCCCCCTCCCCCTCCCCCTCCCCCTCCCCCTCTCCCTCCCCCTCCCCCTCCCCCCGGCCCGGCCGTGTCCCCTGATACGGCCCTCATCTTCGCTCCCTTAAGTCCAAGAGACGCAGACATGAACGCCTCTGAGGTTTCCCCCTGCCCTAGCCCTGAACTCACATCTTTCTCCAGTTTCTCTCCGATCTCTCCTCATGACCTCTCCGTGCTCATCTTGTCCATGAGACCCACTTCCTGCTCCGTCGACCCTATTCCCACCAAACTGCTGACCACCCAACTTCCTTTTCTTGCTCCCATATTAGCTGACATTGTTAACAGTTCTCTCTACTCAGGTACTGTCCCCCTCTCCTTCAAATCTGCTGTCATCACCCTTCTCTTCAAAAAAACAACCCTTGACCCCTCCATCCTTGCAAACTACCGCCCCCATTTCCAACTTCCCTTTCCTCTCCAAAGCCCTTGAACGTGTTGTCGCCTCCCAAATCCGTGTCCATCTTTCCCGCAACTCCATGTTTGAATCCCTCCAAACCGGTTTCCGCCCTTGCCACAGTACCGATACTGCTCTCATCAAAGTCACAAATGACATCCTTTGTGATTGTGACAAAGGTAAACTATCCCTCCTGATCCTTTTTGACTTGTCTGCAGCCTTTGACACGGTTGACCACTCTATCCTTCTGCAACGCCTCTCCACCGTCGTCCAGCTGGGTGGGACTGCACTCGCCTGGTTCCATTCTTATCTATCTAATCATAGCCAGAGAATCACCTTTCCTTTTCTTCCCGCTCCCGCATCGTTACTTCTGGGGTCCCCCAAGGATCTTTCCTTGGCCCCCTCCTATTTCTCATCTACATGCTGCCTCTTGGCGACATCATCCGAAAACACAGCATCAGTTTCCACATGTACGCTGACGACACCCAGCTCTACCTCACCACCACTTCTCTCGACCCCTCCACAGTCTCTAAATTGTCAGACTGCTTGTCCGACTCCAGTTCTCGATGAACAGAAATTTTCTCCAATTAAATATTGGGAAGACTGAAGCCATTGTTTTCGGTCCCCGGCACAAACTCCGCTCCCTAGCCACCAACTCCATCCCTCTCCCTAACATCTGTCTGAGGCTGAACCACACTGTTCGCAATCTTGGTGTCATATTTGACCCTGAAATGAGCTTCCGACCACATATCCGCAGCATAATTAAGACCGCCTATTTCCACCTCCTTAACATCGTCCGTCTCCGCCCTTGCCTTAGCTCATCCACTGCTGAAACCCTCATCCATGCCTTTGTTACCTCTAGACTTGACTGTTCCAACACACTCCTGGCTGGCCTCCCACATTCTACCCTACGTAAACTTGAGGTCATCCAAAACTCGGCTGCCCGTGTCCTAACTTGCACCAAGTCCCGTTCACCCATCACCCCTGTGCTCGCTGACCTACATTGGTTCCTGGTTAAGCAACACCTCGATTTCAAAATTCTCATCCTTGTTTTCAAATCCCTCCATGGCCTCACCCCTCCCTATCTCTGTAATCTCCTCCAGCCCCCGCCCCCCCCCCCCCCCCCCCCCCCCGAGATATCTGCGCTCCTCTAATTCTGCCCTCTTGAGCATCCCTGATTATAATCGCTCAACCATTGGTGGCCATGCCTTCTGTTACCTCGGCCCTAAGCCCTCCCTAAACCTCTCCGCCTCTCTACCTCTCTTTCCTCCTTTAAGACACTCCTTAAAACTTACCTCTTTGACCAAGCTTTTGGTCACCTGCCCTAATTTCTCCTTATGTGGCTCAGAGTCAAATTTTTGTCTTATAATACTCCTGTGAAGCGCCGTGGGACATTTTACTATGTCAAAGACGCTATATAAATACAAGTTGTTGTTGTTGTTGTCTCTTTTCTCTTGATAAGAGAAGGCTGAGGGGTGACCTAATAGATGTCTTTAAAATTATGAAATGTTTTGATAGAGTAGATGGAGAGAGAGTGTTTTCACTTAGGGAAAAAACAGTAGCCTTCAAAAGGGAATTGGATAAATACTTGGAGAAAAAAGAGCAGGGGAGTGGGACTAACTGGATTGCTCTTCGAAAGAGCTGGTGCAGACTTGCTGGGCCGAATGGCCTCCTTCAGTGTTGTACTATTCTATACCATTTTTTTTTACAAGGTCATCTCTTGGCAAGAGCACCATTGTAGGCAACCCTATAAAGTCAGTAACCCATCAGCAGTTGTGTCAGAGACACCAAACCCTCCATGGGAGGTTTACCAGAGTGCCTCTGACTGCTGTGTGCCAGCAAAGGTCAAAGGTAGGAGTTCTGCAGTTTCATTGTCCCGAGAAAGAATTAATTCGAGAATAAGATGATGCGATGAGCCATATTTACAATACGGTAAGAAGGAGAACAAAAGTGTGTAGGAAAGCATTTTTTGCACATTGTTGGCCACCCATTTGGAAGGTCTCTGCCAGATTGTTGACATCTCTAGCACGCAATTCTTGTGCATGCTCGGTTGCTGATCCTGCTGTACAGTATAAACTCGGCAGCTTCACCTGTAAGGGAACTGAACTGTATCACTTCAGAAAGAAATTAATCTAACATAAATTGGCTGGTTTTCACTTAGTGACTGTTCCTTTAAATCCAGCTGCTTTGCATAAGCAGTTTTAAACAAAAAAAATTTGCAGTTCAGAACCTTATATCAGGCTTATTATGATACACTATTGCAAATTTATTTGGTTACAGGCTGGAGAGAGGAATAATTCAATCTTTTAAACCATGCTGTGTGCTTGGTTCAGTTTCATAGAATCATAGAAGATAGGAGCAGGAGTAGGCCATTCGGCCCCTCTAGCCTGCTCCGCCATTCAATGCGATCATGGCTGATCATCCAAATTCAGTACCCTGTCCCTGCTTTCTCCCCATATCCCTTGATCCCTTTAGCCTGAAGAAATATATCCAACTCCTTCTTGAATCTATTTAATGAATTGGCCTCTACTGCCTTCGGTGGCAGAGAATTCCACAGGTTCACCACTCTCTGGGTGAAGAAATTCCTCCTCATCTCAGTCCTAAATGGCTTACCCCTTATCTTTAGACTGTGACCTCTTGTTCTGGACTCACCCGCCATCGGGAACATCCTTCCTGCATCTAGTTTGTCCTGTCCTGTCAGAATTTTATATGTTTCGATGAGATCCCCTCTCATTCTTCTAAACTCCAGCGAGTATAAGCCCAATCGATCCAATCTCTCTTCATACGTCATTCCTGCCATCCCAGGTATCAGCCTTGTGAATCTTCACTGAACTCCTTCCATGGCAAGAACATCCTTCCTCAGATAAGGCGACCAAAACTGCACACAGTACTCAAGGTGTGGTCTCACCAAGGCCCTGTACAACTGCAGCAGGACATCCTTGTTCCTGTTTGTATATGAATGCTTTTTAAAATTTGAGTCGTGGGATATTTCAAATCCAGCACGTTCTAGTAACTGTTCTGGGATATATAAAAGACCAATTCTCTGAATCTGGGGAGGGAGAAGAGAGTGCGGAGGGGTCGGTTTGAAAATCTGTGTGAAGTAACTGGTAAGTTTAAAACTGCAAGAGAAAACAGAATTGGGACTCTTCCACGAGAGTGATCTCAGATAAGAGTCAAAATTATCTGGAGTAAGAAGGTTAGAAAAGACACAAAAACAAAACATGGAATAAATGACCAGCTTAATCTTTTTGAATTGTGCTGGTAACAGGGGAAGGCTGTGTTCCCAGCTAAGTACCACTTCTTACATAAGTGGCACGACTGTAGCTGGGAGTAGAGAAAGAGGGTAAAGGGTAGATAGAAACAGTTGTTTCCAATGGTTGAGGGGACTTGGATATAAGAGATTGAGGACTGAAAGCAGGAGAAATATTTTTACACAGAGGATTGTGAGGCTACAGAATGCACTCCCAGAGTTCGTGATTAAGTACAAAGCATGCCAAGTTTTAAGAATAGGTTAGTGGTTGAAGGAAAGGAGGATAAAGGGATATGGAAACAGGGCAGGCTCATGGGATTAAGATTACTGCTCATGTGGAAGATAAACACCAACATGAACTGTTTGGGCTAAACAGCCTATTTCCGTGCTGTAATGTCTTTGTAATTTTATGTAAATGAATACAGTATATGTAATTTAAAAAAATATATTTTTTTTACTCCTGCATTTTTCCAATTTTGCCAACTTTTCCTTTTCTTCTCAGCTGTCTGAAATAGTTCGGGAGTTTAAATCGACAAACCGTTTGCTACTGACAGGAACACCTCTGCAGAATAATCTCCATGAACTGTGGGCTTTGCTCAACTTCCTGTTGCCTGATGTGTTCAATTCTGCTGATGTAAGTTGAGACCACTTTTGTTGAAACTGTCCAGTGTTGATCGTTATATTCATGTTTCTGTTCAGCGACCATTAGCCCTAAGCAGCCTGTCACTTTTCCATAATCCTACCCCACCTTCTCATCATATCCTCAATCCCTTCTCTTTTCAAAACAGCCTCCAATTGTTTCAAATCCATTTACACTGTCTGTTTCTGCAGTCTTCCCTGGTAACTTATTCCACAACTCTCACTACCCTCTGGGTGAAAATGTTCTGCTGACTCCCCTGCCCCTGTTATTGTGATGATTTGCTTGGATCAATTCCTGTCATCCCATGATGAGACTATAATCGGTGTTTTATTCCACATACATAAAGTTCCTTCAGTTCTAAGAACAGGAAGTGAATTTTCTAAATATCTATCTGTATATTAAAAGTTTATGTCTGTGCATCTGTATAACTGTAAGATTGTAGTAAGCTTTCAATCTTGGTTCACGCTAGCCATGTGATACCATGGAGCAATCCAATTATATTTTGGGTGGGGGTGGGGTGAAATCAACCCGTTTTCAGCCGTCATGATAGTTCCCAGTTCTGTCCTCCCATCAATCCTGCTTCTGCTCCCTTTCAGTCTTTCTTCCCAGGGGTGTTCTTTCACCCCTACCCCTCCAGTGCTCCCGTTCTTCACTTCCTTCCCCTCGGTCCTGTCTTGAGTACTCGAGCTCGTGTCTCTGAGGCCTGCCTCCAGTGTACTAGCTCCACTCTGCATTTGAGTTCTGTGCACTCCTGCGTGGTCTTGCTTTGGGTTCCAAGCCCCACCACACATCCTCTGAACCTCAGGCCATGAACCCTGTCCACTTCAGGTCCTGCTCTTGCCCATGTACCCTTCTCATTTAACACCCAAACGGCCGCCACCAAAAAGGCAAGTAAAAAACATTTTTTTTACGTTTGATGTGCAACTAGGAGGAGCATGAGTGCCCCTTCTGGCTCCACAGTAGTTCTGAAGGCCGCTACCAGCTGTGGTCAGCCCCCTCTCTCTGTCCTTCCCCCTCCACTTGTTTTGTCTGCAATTAGCTCCCTCCCTCTCTACTCCCACTTCATTGGCAAAATTATAGGATAGATTGTGCAGTGGGCAAAAGTGGCACATGTTATGCATTGTTCTGTCGAGACCATGGAGGTTCCATGTTTTATCATTCATCTCCACTGAGTTAGCTGATCTCGGGGGACAAAACTGGCATTAGGATCTTCAGGGTAAGATGGAGGAGGGAACCGTAAAATGAGCCCAGAAAATTCCACTCCTGATCACTTTTTCCACACATGCTGCGAGATCTGCACCTGTGATTACCAACCAAACACAGGTCCAGGCTCGACTGTTATGCCCTCCCTCCGCCCCCCCCGAACACACCCAACCATTACTAAAAAGCCCAATCATAGCTCATTAATCCAGGTTCATAGGTGAAGAAGAATGGCCACTTCAGCAATGAGCTCGAATCCAAGTGCCACTTGGAACTGTTTCTAAGCATGAATTGCTCCTGACAGGAGAGGAGGGGGTAAAGGGGAAAAAATGGAGATGAGAAAATAAAACATTATGTGACCATGATTTCAAAGAAAAAGCAAATTCTGATACAAACAGCCAACAGTTAAATCATGTTTTCATATTCCTGTGAAGAGACTGACTTTCCCCTCTATCTATACAGGATTTCGACTCTTGGTTTGACACAAACAACTGCCTGGGTGATCAGCAGCTAGTGGAACGTTTACATGCTGTAAGTTTATCATCCGTTCTACTTGTGGCATGTTACATGGATTTTGTATCATGAGACTGAGGCAAACAATGCCATTTCATTACTCGAAAAAATTCACATTAAAAAGTTTAAACTCTGCATTATTGAGGAAACCTAGAGGTTAGTGAATGGAGAGGGGTTGACAAATAGGCCGGCTCTGTGAATGGCCATACTTGCTTTCCAGCATTTAAAAAAAATTCTGGAACGTCAAAGACACATCTTGGTTTTCTGATTGGACAAACCAGAAATCTTTCTCCCACAGACAGCGTTTTGATTGTTTTCTCTTGGCGCTCAATTCCATTCTCAGAACAGTTACTATCACAGTTTGTGGCATCCTTGCCACTATACAGGAAAGGGCCGACTTCTCTCATGGAATATATAATCTGCAAAGTCTGCTTTTCATCTTTTCTCCCTTCCTAACACTATTATTTCTCATTTCACATATTCCAGGTGCTCCGACCATTCTTGCTTCGGCGAATAAAAGCAGAGGTAGAAAAAAGTTTGCCTCCTAAAAAAGAAACCAAGATTTATGTTGGTCTCAGTAAAATGCAAAGAGAATGGTAAGCGAGCAACTGCTGTTGAAGCTTCTTAACTTGCTGGGTAATGTTTGAGGATTCAGTAGCTTCCGACTACTTTGCTGTGTGGTTATATTTGTGAAATGGTCTCCAGTGGTACCAGTCAATCTGTGCGCTCCTGGAAATGACATCTCACTGGGACCTACTTACGAATGCAAGTTCTGCCGCCTTGAGCTTGCCTCCAGCAAGCATACCTCAACAGGGAGCTAACATGAACTCACACACCCCCATTAATACTTAATTGTTTGCTCATTATCCAGCTAAGATGCAGTCTGCAAAATAGTAAATGACACGTGCTCAAAATGTAACTGCATTAAAGTGCATTATTGCTATGTACTTTGTGGGCTAGTTAAGTGTCGTAGCTGAGGCTGAAATTGCAGTAGACTCACAATAGTTAGTGATTCAATATAGAAGGAAGAAAATTGGGTGTGGGGGAAGGAATATCCAGTTTAAATTACAGAGGTTGTCATAGTGTCAGACTGGCTCAGTTGGTAGCACTGTCATCTCTGGGTCAAAAGGTTGTAGGATTCAGCCCTGCAGCAGGACTTGACATGATCTAGACCGACATTGCAGTACTGGGGGCGTCAGAGGTGCCACCCTTTGAGGATGTTAAAAGCAAGGCTTGTCTGTTTGTCAGCTGGTTGTTAAAAAGCTGTCATGGGAAGAGAATAGGATTGGTAAGCCCACTGAAGACAAGTCTCGTACAAGCCAATTCTCTGGCCTCTATCTCACATTCTTAAATTGCTGTCTGAATTCAGGCTTTGTGGCTCCAAAACAAGTCTTAAATCGATATATTTGATGCACTTTTAACTAATTTTAATACAGTAGGGTTTTTTTGCAACTTTTTCTTCACTTCTCCTGAATTTACTGAGTCTTGGGTGTGGTTATAAGGGAGCTGCCAGCCCTCGAGTGCTCTGCCCAAGTGGCCATTTTTCAGCTGTGCATCCCAAGATTGAGTTTTGTTTTGCCCTTTTTAAAACTGCACAATGGTTTAAAGATTGATTTCATATATTTACTTAATCTTTTCAGGTATACAAAAATCTTGATGAAGGATATTGACATTCTAAACTCTGCTGGAAAAATGGACAAGATGCGCTTGTTGAACATCTTGATGCAGCTGCGGAAGTGCTGTAACCACCCGTACCTCTTTGATGGTGCTGAGCCTGGTCCTCCTTACACTACAGATACTCATCTGGTTTACAACTGCGGCAAGATGGTCGTTCTGGATAAACTGCTGCCTAAATTAAGAGAACAAAGTAGGTGCTCAGAGACAGCTGGTGCTAATTTTAATAGGAACTTTTACTTTACTGGGTTTTCCAATTCCTTTCTCAGAAGAACGTCTACTGTGTGCCACTCTCTCCCCTTTATATTTGTAGTGTCTCTTGGCCTATTGGGCTCTGCTATATAATGTGGAGAGACAGTAAAATCTTCAGGCCAGCTCTCTAGGCTTTGTTTGATTAACCCAACGGCAGTTTCATCAAACCCCCATTTTCGCAGAAACATAGAAGATGGGAGCAGGAGTAGGCCATTCGGCCCCTCGAGCCTGTTCCGCCATTTAATGAGATCATGGCTGATCATCCAAATTCAGTACCCTGTCCCTGCTTTCTCCCCATATCCCTTGATCCCTTTAGCCTTAAGAAATATATCTAACTCCTTCTTGAATATATTTAATGAATTGGCCTCAACTGCCTTCTGTGGTAGAGAATTCCACAGGTTCACCACTCACTGGGTGAAGAAATTCCTCCTCATCTCAGTCTTAAATGGCTTACCCCTTATCCTTAGACTGTGACCCCTGGTTCTGGACTCCCCCGCCATCGGGAACATCCTTCCTGCATCTAGTCTGTCTAGTCCTGCTAGAATTTTATAAGTTTCAATGAGATCCCCTCTCATTCTTCTAAACTCTAGCGAATATAAGCCTAATCGACCCAATCTCTCTTCATACGTCATTCCTGCCATCCCAGGTATCAGTCTGGTGAATCTTCGCTGCTCTCCCTCCATGGCAAGAACATCCTTCCTCAGATAAGGCGACCAAAACTGCACACAATACTCAAGGTGTGGTCTCACCAAGGCCCTGTACAACTGCAGCAAGACATCCTTGCTCCTGTACTCGAATCCTCTCGCTATGAAGGCCAACATACCATTTGCCTTCTTAACCGCCTGGTGCACCTGCATGCTTACCTTCAGCGATTGGTGCACAAGGACACCCAGGTCTCGTTGCACTTCCCCTTTTCCCAATCTATTGCCGTTCAGATAATAATCTGTCTTCCTGTTTTTGCCACCAAAGTGGATAACCTCGCATTTATCCACAATGTCATTGGTTCCCTGTAGGTCCAGTTATTTATACTTAAAGAGGCATAGCTGATGCCAGAAGAACTGCACATCTGTAGGCAGCTGCACTCTAAGAGTAAATTATGTTTGATTGCAATCCAATGTTGTATGAATTTGCTTTTTTATGCATTGGGCACGAAAGAAGTGGGGAATGGAGCCATTCTAAACCGAAAACGTGATCTGGCTGAGGCTGAACCAGACCTTTCGCAACCTTGGTGTTGTATTTGACTCTGAGATGAGCTGCCGACCACATATCTGATCCATCACCAAGACCGCCTACTTCACCTCTAACATCGCCTGACTCCACCCCTGCTTCCGCTCATCTGCTAAAACCCTCACCCATGTCTTTATTACCTCTAGACTTGACTATTTCAGTGCTCTCCTGGCCCGCCTCCCATCTTCCACCCTACATAAACTTGAGCTCATCCAAAACTCTGCTGCCCGTACCCTAACTCGCACCAAGTCCTGTTCACCCATCACCCCCCGATGGGAGGCCAGCCAGGAGAGCATTGGAAGGATCTTATGGTCACTCTTGACATTGCAGGAAAAACTCCAGACTGCACTCGAATCCGGCCTCGGGTGACTGTGTGGAGTTTGCACATTCTCCCCGTGTCTGCGTGGGTTTCCTCCGGGTGCTCCGGTTTCCTCCCACAGTCCAAAGATGTGCGGGTTAGGTTGATTTGGCTATGATAAATTAACCCTTAGTGTTAGGGGGGATTAAATACGGGAATAGGGTGGGATATGTGTCTGTGCAGGCTCGATGGGCCGAAATGGCCTCTATCTGCACTGTGGGGATTCTGTGATTCTGTGAAGGACAACAGAGCAGTGAAGTCAGGAGGTTTGGTTTGAACTTGGGAGTTAAGAGCTAGCACAGATGATTCGGGTTTCTGCCATTAGATTGGAAGGCTTGTAAGGCATAAACTTTACATCTATGATGGACTCTGTTTGTGCCCCATCATGCTGCTTATTTTGAATAAAAGTACTGTTCTGTTTCTGTAACTAGCTGTTACCACCATTTGAGAATTGAGATATGGACCCTGAAATTCTGGGCTTGCAAAGCTGCTGTTACCTGGGTATTTGACTTTGAGAGATATACTTTCATGCATTTTCTAATAACTCTTTGTCCTGAAGGTTCCAGAGTCCTCATTTTCAGCCAGATGACCCGTTTGATGGATATTCTTGAAGATTACTGTATGTGGCGTGGCTATGACTATTGTCGTCTTGATGGACAAACTCCGCATGAAGAAAGAGAGGTCTGTGTCTCAAGTAAAATGTAATTTTCCAGCTTCTCCTGATTGGTTAGTAGATGGTGGCATTGCCCAGTGTCGCACTCATAGACCAGAAAATCCTAGATTTGATCCTCATTTTGTATTGTGCTGCTGATCTCCAACCATTGAGCCCTATTAGGCAGTGTGTCTATGTAGGAATTAAAGGGGGAAAAAAACAGGATTGGGCTAGGCTGTGATATCCTTGAATAACCTGGCCCAATCCTGTCATCAACTGATATCTACATCCAGCTTTCCAGCTCGAGTCACCTAATCAGGAGTGGGAATCTTGGCTGATTTTCTTTCTGCCTGTCCCTCCAGCTTGGGGGCTTGGAGACCAGTTTAGTAAACTCAGCTGCTGTGCTGCCTGAGATGAGTCAACTCATCACAGACCTGGGATCAAACATTCTGGTCTTCTGAGTCAATACCACACCATGTGGTGCCTCTATATGTGATTAAGCCATTAGAATCTTAGAATCATAGGGGCTAATTTTAACCCCCGAAAGCGGATGGGTTGGGTGAGATGTAAAAATTTTAAAAATCCCAAACCTGATCCCAACTCGCCGCAAACCCACGCCCTTGCGGGTTTAACGGGGGCAGGGCAGTCGACCCACTCCCAGGAGGTGGGTTGGCCATTGAAATATTGAGGATGGGAGCCTCACATTAACCTGTCTTACAGGTTTAACCCTGGCCGGCCGGGTTTCCCAGGGCTCAGGAAACCTGGTAGCTAAAGGGAGGCAAAAACTGCTTTGGGGAAAAAGGTAAGTGCCTTTACAGCATTGCTTGTGGGGCAGGAGTGTATCCTCCCAGCGCACCAAGCTTACTGGCTTCATTGCCATTGGACTCCCCCAGGATGGGGGATCGACACCACCTGGGATCAGGAATCGGACCGCCCCGGGGATCTGACACCCCAGGTTTGGGGATTGGACACCCTAAGATTTGGACCCCCCACGCTCCCACTAACACAGCAGCAGGTTCCTTATTGCGGCTGTGGTCTCATCCATAGTGTCAATCAGGCTGGCTTCCGGGCGGGGATTCTGTTTTTAAAAAAAGCCGCACGCTGTGGAGTTAAAACTCCACAGCATATGGGGAAACCTGAACTCCCGCCCCCCTGGCTTACGCAACCCGCCCCAGTAAATATCAGGGCCATGGAATGATACAGCACAGAAGGAGGCCATTCGGCCCATCATGCCGTTGTCGGCTCTTTGGTAGAGCTATCCAATTAATCCCACTCCCCTGCTCTTTCCCCATAGCCCTGTAAATTTTTTCCCTACAAGTATTTATCCAATTCTCTTTTGAAAGTTACTACTGAATCTGCTTCCACCGCCCTTTCAGGCAGCGCGTTCCAGATCACATCAACTCCTCCTGTCGCCTCTGCTTCTTTTGCCAATCACCTTAAATCTGTGTTCTCTGGTTACTGACCCTCCTGCCACTGGAAACGGTTTTTCCTTATTTACTCTTATCCAAACCGTTCATGATTAATCTCCTCTTAATCTTCTCTGCTCTAAGGAGAACAACCCCAGCCTCTCCAGTCTTTCCACATAACTGAAGTCCCTCATCTCTGGTAACATTCTAGTAAATCTCTTCTGGACCCTCTCTCCAAGGCCTTGACATCCTTCCTAAAGTGTGGTCCCCAAAATTGAACACAGTACTCCAGCTGAGGCCTAACCAGTGTTTTATAAATGTTTAGCGTAACTTCCTTGCTTTTGTATTCTATTCCTCATTAATGAAACCCTATGCTTTTTTTTACAACCTTCTCAGTTTGTCCTGTCAAAGATTTGTGTACATAGACCCCCAGGTCTCTCTGTTCCTGCACCCCCTTTAAAATTGCACCATTTAGTTCATATTGCCTCTCCTTATTCTTCCTACCAAAATGTATCACTTCACACTTCTCTGCGTTAAATTTCATCTACCACGTGTCTGCCCATTTTACCAGTCTGCCTATGTCCTCCTGAAGTCTGTTACTATCCTCCTCATTATTTACTACATTTACGAGTTTTGTATCATCTGCAAAATTTGAAATTATGCCCTGTATACCCAAGTCCAGGTCATTAATATATATCAAAAAGAGCAGTGGTCCTAATACCAGCTCCTGGGGAACACCACTGTATACTTCTCTCCAGTCTGAAAAACAACCGTTCACCACTACTCACTGATTTCTGTCCCTTAGCCAATTTTGTATCCATGCTGCCACTGTCCCTTTAATCGCATGGGCTTCAATTTTGCATACAAGTCTATTATATGGTACTTTGTCAAATGCCTTTTGAAAGTCCCTATACACAACATCAATCACACTAGCCTCATCAACCCTCTGTAACTTCCTCAAAGAACTCGACCATGTTAGTCAAACACGATTTTCCTTGAACAAATCCGTGCTGATTTTCATTTATTAGCCCATACGTTTCCAAATGCCAATTCATTTTGTCCCGGATCATTGTCTCTCAAAGTTTCTCCACCACTGACGTTAGTCTGACTGGCCTGTAGTTGCCAGGTTTGTCCCTCTCCTCCTTTTTAAACAGGGCTGTAACATTTGCAATCCTCCAGTCCTCTGGCACCACTCCCATATCAAAGGAGGATTGGAAGATTGTGGCCAGAGCATCCCGAATTTCTATCCTTGATTCCCTCCGTAACCTAGGATGCAACCCAGCTGGACCGGGTGACCTTTCTACTTGGGTGACCTTTCTACTTTGAGGACTGCCCACCTTTTCAGTACATCCTCTTTATCTATTTTTATCCTATCCAATATCGTTACTGCCTCCTCTTTTACTGCTACATTGGCAGCATCCTCTTCTCTAGTGAAGACAGATGCAAAGTACTCATTTAGTACCTCAGCCATGCCCCCTGCCTCCACAAGAAGATCTCATTTTTGGTCCCTAATCGGCCCCACCCTTCCTTTGACTACCCTTTTACTATTTGTGTTTATAAAAGACTGTTGGTTCCCTTTTATGTTCGTTGCTAATCTATTCTCATACTCACTTTTTGCCCCTTTTATTCCCTTTTTGTTAGATCTTCTCTGTACTTTCTATATTCAGCTTGGTAATCTACTGTATGATGAACCTTACAATTGTTATAAGCCTCCTATTTCTGTCTCATTTTACTCTCTATATCTTTAGTGATCCAGGGAGCTCTAGCTTTGGATGCCCTTCCTTTCCCCCTCATAGAAATGTGTCTACTCTGTGCCCGAACCATCTCCTCTTTGAAGGCCTCCCATTGTTCAATTACCGTTTTGCCTCCCAATTTTTGATTCCAATCCACCTGGGCCAGATCTCTTTTCAACTCATTAAAGTTAGTCCTCCTCTAGTTAAGCATTTTTACACTTGACTGTACCTTGTCCTTTTCCATAACTATTCTAAACCCGATGACATGATCGCTGTTCCACCCATTAGGGGAACTTCAACCTAATCATGCATTTTCTCCGATTCCCACTACTCCGTTTTATCGTTTGTTAATTATTTTTACTTCAGTTGCAACCCCTTTTCTAGTAGACGAGGATATTTTGTTAGCGACCATCAATTGTGCGCTACGATTTAAAACGTTTAAGCCTTCTTCAGAGATAAAAAGAAAAACTGTGAATGGTAGAAATCTGAGATAAAATCAGGAAATTATGAAAGTACACAGCAGTTCAATTAGCATCTGAGAAAGAAATGACATGTTCACGTTTTGGGTGGAGATTCTTCTATGCTGTGCTGATGGACCTGTCGTATTTTTAGCATTTTCTGTTGTACTTTTTTCAGTGCTGAATATTTAATAGTTTAAGAAACTCAAAATATTGCTAATATTTTTTTATGTAGAAATGCCACTTCAAACCGCAACGGTTGTTATGTTAGAAAAAGAAAATTCAGAAAATACACAGTAGATCTGTTGTCAGCATCTGAGAGAAAAAAACAAGTTTTGGTGAAGTCCCTTTGTTAGACCAAGTTCTTTTGAATAGCAATTTATGTGTCACGTCGTTTGGAAAGAGCGGAACTGAATGGATCCTGCTGTTGTTTGTATTTATTTATATATGTTTGTATCTTTGTTTAAAACAGCGGGCAATAGATTCTTTCAATGCTTTCAACAGTTCGAAGTTCATATTCATGCTGAGTACCAGAGCTGGTGGCCTGGGTATCAACCTAGCAACAGCAGATGTAGTTATTTTGTACGATTCAGATTGGAATCCACAGGTGGACTTGCAAGCTATGGTAGGTAGTGGTGCATCTTCCTTCTTAAAAGTTGGGACTATCATTGTAATACTTCTTGGCTCAGTGGGTAGCACTCTCGCCTTTGAGTCAGAAGGTTGTGGGTTTAAGCCCGACTCCAGGACTTGAGCGCGTAATCTAGGCTGACACTTAGGGCTGGATTTTGATACTGGGGCTGGTTGGGGTTGTGTCATCCGCATTTCGTGTTATCCACCCGCCTGCAATTGGATGTGGGAGATTGATGCAATTTTCACTTAATTGGGCAATTGAGATCCAGCATGTGGTAACCCATGAACCAATTAGTGGTTTCAGTCTGAAAGTCGCCTCTGATGATGTCATCATTGCAGGTCAGAGACTGGCCTGGTCTCAGAGATTGCCTGGCCTTTGCTGTGAGAGGACCTGGATGCAAAATGAGCAGCATCTCAGAGAGAGAGAGAGAGAGAGAAAGACATTTTTTTTTCCATCCAGCTCCTCCAAAGGCCCCGGCAGTCTCTGAAGACATTCAATGCAGCAGCATTAGAGGTGACTTTCAGACCTAATACTACTACTACTACCTTCATCACATCTCCATTGTAATAGTGGACCTGCAGCTGATAGTCAGCTATCCACTTGTGCTCCCGCCAGGTTTCACTGGCGTGTTTCACATCAGGCGTGCTTCACGTCAGAAAAGGGTTAAACTAGCTAAAACGTTTCAAAATGGCATTACAGAGCCAATTTAGTGCTTGTTAAGGGCTTTAATGGCCTCTCCCGCCTCTTGGAGGCGGGACGGAGTCGGGAACACCGCACACGATTTTATCAAAATTGCTTGGAGGCGGGATGGGGTCGGGACCCCCGAATCTGCAACTTTAACCCCCCACACGCCTCCAAACCCGACTCCACGGGTCATTGAAAATCCAGCCCTTAGTGTCGTACTGAGGGAGTGCTACACTGTTGGAGGTGCTGTCTTTTGGATGAGACGTTAAACTGAGGCCCCGTCTGTTTTCTTTGGTGGATGTAGATGATTCCATGGCTCTATTCGAAGAAGAGCAGAGGAGTTCTTGCAGTGTCTTGGCCAATATTTATCCCTCAACTCACATTACTAAAACATATTATCTGATCATTCAACTCATTGCTGTGTGTGGCACCTTGCTGTGCACAAATTGATTGCCCTGTTTTCCCATTACAACAATGGCTACACTTCAAAGGACTTAATTGGGTATAAAGCGCTTTGGGGTGTCCCGAGGTCATGAAAAGTGCGCTATAAATGCAAGTTCTTTCTTCTGCTGACATTAGCCTGCTGAATTACTTGATGTAGGCATTTGCAATCCCTGCAGTTTGAAGTAGTTTTTGAGATGTGATTAGATACCATTATAAATGCCTTTTTTTTTCTCTCTCCATCTCTCATTCTCCTTTTTTTGCTCCCTCCTCTTATCTTTTGTTTCTCTGTGCTTGTCTCTTTTTTTCTCCTTTCTTTCTCAGAAAAGGACATTTATTTCAAGTAAAAGAAAAACTGCAAATCTGAAATTAAAACAAAAACTGGAAATATACAGCAGGTCTGTCAGCATCTGAAAGGAGACGGGATGGGTTAATATTTCTGGTGGGAATCCTTTGTCAGAAATTTTATTGGGAGTGTAACCTTTTTCTAAATACATTTTCAGTATAATAGCTTACCGGGGTGTCTGCAAAGTTTGCTGAACTGTGGACAGCTAACTTTTTCCCCTCCCTTTATTACTCTGAGGTTGCTGTTCCTTCATATAATGCATTATATGATGAGATTTGGCTAATTAAGTCAATTTTATGCTCTCAACCACACTGTTAACTATAGAAAATTTAGGTTCATAAACTAAATGGGATAATTTGATGATCTACAATTCATAAAATCAGGGGAGATGGATATGTTAGAGATTTGAGGATTACTTAAGCAGACTTCCATTATTCATGTGCACAGTTGCACTATTACTGCTGTTTGTTTAAAGTGTTTCCTTCCTCCTTTCCTTGAGTTTTCTTTCCTCCACTGTGTCAGTTAGTGGCTCAGTGGGCAGCACCCTCGCCTCTGAATCATTGGTTGTGGGTTCAAGTCCCACTCCAGAGACTTGAGCACAAAAATCTAGGCTGATACTCCAGTGCTGCACTGTCGGACGTGCCGTCTTTCGGATGAGACGTTAAACCGAGGCCCCGTCTGCTCTCTCAGGTGGACGTAAAAGATCCCATGGCACTATTTCGAAGAAGAGCAGGGGAATTATCCCCGGTGTCCTGGCCAATATTTATCCTTCAATCAACATCACTAAAACAGATTATCTGGTCATTATCACATTGCTGTTTGTCAATTGCCTGCCGCGTTTCCTACATTACAACAGTGACTACACTTCAAAAAGTACTTCATTGGCTGTTAAGTGCTTGGGATCTTTCTTTCCTTTCTTTTCTTTCCTTTCTTTTCTTTCCTTTCTTTTCTTTCCTTTCTTTTCTTTCCTTTCTTTTCTTTCCTTTCTTTTCTTTCCTTTCTCTTCTTCTTTCCCTTCTTCTTTCCCTTCTTCTTTCCCTTCTTCTTTCCCTTCTTCTTTCTCTCTCCCCTGAAGATGCTGATGGTTTGCTTGAAGTCTGGTGCCTCAGATATTAGTCCTCTCCCTGTCCTCTCCCCTGGGTGGTCGTGTGTGTAGAGGGTGTCGACAGACAACTCTGCTGTGCAGGGTATCACAGCCGAGCCTGATCCTGATCCTGACCTGACATCCATGGGCACGCTATCTGACAAAGAGTCACTGCATAGCAATAAAGAGCAGGAGCCCTAGCTGACTTTCGCCCTTGGTAGCTTAAGAGTGCTGAGACTATTTGTGGTATCCTCAATGCTGCTCAGGCTAATAGTACTGACTAGGATTTGAACCTCGAACCGTCTGGCCTATATATCTACAACTGGTTATGCTTCTACCCACGTGGTCATTCGGACATCTGCTTGTTGGGGTTACTGAAGAAGTTGGTTTTAAAATGTTCTGCTGTGACTTTTATGTACAGTTCTGTAAAATATACAGATTTCAGAGAGGTTATAAGGACTTTGTATATATTTGGATTTTTTTAAATCGGCATTTAACATTTTTTTAATAATGTTTCTTTATAAATAGGACCGAGCGCATCGTATTGGCCAGAAAAAGACCGTTCGTGTGTTTCGGCTCCTCACTGACAACACAGTGGAAGAGAGGATTGTGGAAAGGGCTGAGATGAAGCTGCGACTTGATTCTATTGTTATTCAGCAAGGTATGAATGCACCTTTGGTCAGGGAAATTGCATTAGGCCCACCAACATATTAGATTTGCTATGTTCCCAAGGTTGGCACAACATTATATTCTTGTGCACTTAAAAACATTATGTAGCTTCTCTGATGGCTCAGTGAGTTTATTGAGTTAATGACTTACTCAGTGTAAATCCGTGGCCTTGATGTTATCCCCAATGTGGCATAAACACCCCTATCATAAAACAGTGGATCCTTGAACTTACCGATGTCAAGCGATATCTGCTTTTACCAATCATCATCGTAGTTTGGCGCTCCAAAACTGCAGGCCCTGAAGAGGGCCGTTTATGCTGGCGTCTATGTCTTCTATTGCAGTTAAATGTTGTCAGATTTGGTCTCTCCCATAGCTAGCTGCAATGGGAGATTAACAGAGGTCACTATGTAAATGTATCTGACTCTACCCCACTAGTGCCAATGAAAAATAGGGAACAAATTGTACACGTGCAAGAGAAAATTGGTGCTAAGCCTTTGTACAGTTTGACTAATAACTATAAATAATTGTTTTACAAAGCAGATTATAAAAGAGTTGGAATTCAAATGATTGAAGTTACAAATTTTTTGAAACGATTAGAAACCATTTCTTAAAGTATGATGTGCAGTGACTTGTTCGATGGGCAAATGCCATTTTGTGCATGGGAAGACCCCACAAAATCCAGTGAGATGGATGACCAGCTAATCACTTTTTATTTGGTGATACTGGTTGAGGGAGAAATGTTGACTAGAACACTAGCAGAAATCCCTGCTGTTCTTTGAATAGTGTCATGGGTGGGATCTTTTATAGACACTGGCACAGACAGACCGTAGAATCATAGAGTAACAGCGGTTCTGACAAAACAGCACTCCTTCAGCTGTGTCAGTCTAATTTACGTCCTAGAGCAGGGATTGAACACACAGCCTCCTGATTCCGTGTTGAAAGTGCTACCAACTGGGCCAAAATGACAAATATTTTAATGATGTAGAAATCCTCTGATTTCCCTCCATTTAGTTATTTTTATTACTATAGGAAGATAGTTATTTTTTTAATGCTTTAGTCACTGTCATTAAATTGGCACAGTAACAAAGTTTGGATTTTGAACTTTAAAGTTTCGTATGGAGAGAACACCAAAGCCTCAAGTGTATTGGATGGAAATGGTTACTGTAAGGGATTGAATTCACTAGCAAGATCAGGGCTGGGGAAAGAGGACGTGAAAAGCTGTGAGTTAAGTAGAAAAGCAAGTTCTTAAGTTCAATGTTCCTGTTTCGAATCCTAGCAGAACAAATCTTTGAGAATTGAGATCATATTACAATTCTGAAAGGATGACATATGTCCAAACAGTATTTTTTTCTTTTCCCCAACTTTTTCTTTTGTGCTCCTCAAGGTGAGGCATGCTAGCACTGGGGAAATTGCTTTTCATTTGGACACCCAGTTTTGGCATCAAGCAATCCCAATTAAGATGTAGTGCATTTAGATATAAAGTAAGGTGCTCTCTCCCCTGCAGTGTGCCTCATTCCCAGTTTCAGAAGAGCACTCCTTACTGGTGTGGTATCTTCCCATAGTAGCCATTCATGGCCACTGAGTGGGATTGCAAACTGCTGCTTAATTGGGGGCAGTTTTGTGCTGTGGGCACATAACTAGGAATGGGATTGCGACTTCCCAAACCATATTTGAACCCAGGTCCACCCCCCCCCACCTCCATTATAATTAGTGGTTTGAATACAGTTGTTTACTTGTACAAGGACTGCAGGGGTTAGAACTTGCTTTATTTATCCAGGTCACAAGCACATTGCGTCATATAATGTAACATCCACCTGTAATTTCAGCACTTCTGACAGTCTGATGTAGTCTTACCTGTGACACTAGGCACCGTAGCATCAATTTTCACAGCCACCAGAGTCAATTTTATTAGACATCTGTCTTTATTACAGTTAATTCTGACTACTTAATTATGCCACATGTACAATATCAACACTTTATACTATATGCAAGCTAGCTCCCTTATGATCTAGTGACTAAAGGCACTGCTTGGTGTGGTACCAAGCCATGCAGCTGAGAAGGTCTCTGCTTCAGCTCAGTTTGTTGTTCTCAGCCACGGTAGCCATTGAGATGACGCAATTGGTCTTTCTCTTTTCTCCCCAGCCACACCCTGAGCTAGAGAGGGGGAGAAAATCTTGAATTCTCACCCCGATTGCTATCCAGTGACTCCTGCTTGAAACTGCGAACTGGATCGGTGCTTGACGGTGCTATAGTTGAATAGCCTACTGATACTCACACACGAAGAATGGCGATTTGGGTGAGGTAGCAGAGGGCTACTGCTGCCCTTGAAACCATACCCTAGCATATGTCACTAATCAGGGAAGATAAATTTGGCGATGGGAGGAGGAACAGAGTAAAATGAACTTGCACTGAGTTCCACTTGGTTATGTTACCTTAGTTAACAAAGGTTCTCACATTCTGTTATTCCCTTCAAGAATTAGTTTATACCAGCAATGCAGAAGTTATTGGTGGTGTCCTTTTTGTTTTGCTTTTATTTGTGATTTATTTCAATTACTAGTTATTTAATGGAGTAATAAATCGGAGAAACATCTGAGTTTAAAAAAAAAAGTCATCAAGTCTGTTTCAAAGTATCATCCAGACATTTGACATTGCTTTATTTTATTAGGGAGGCTAATTGACCAACAGGCCAACAAACTAGGCAAGGATGAAATGCTGCAAATGATTCGCCATGGTGCTACCCATGTCTTTGCCACCAAAGACAGTGAGCTAACAGATGAGGACATTGACACTATACTGGAGAGAGGAGAAAAGAAGGTACCAACACCACATTGTTTCTTGAGTCCAGGTTTTCCTGCTCTTTAAGTTCTAACAGTTAGCTACTATAATATTCATTTTTATTCATTTTTTGGTGTGTGAATGCAGTGGTCATAATGGTGAGGGATATTAGTGCTTGGAAATTAAGTATTTTCTAGCACAGGCACTGGTGCCAGCTGAAATGTGACACCGAGCATAGAGTGTTGACATATTACCTGACTGGACAGAAGAGATCCCATCTAGGCCTGATGCTGTCCTCGTCCACACATGCTTTCCAGCAAGGGTTGCTGGCTAGTGATTAGGAGCAGGAATCCTGGCTGATCTTTTCCCCCTTGCTAATGAAGGAGTGCTGAAGCTAATAGTAGTGCCCTGCTGCCACCCCAGCTAACACAGGCCAGGGATCAGACCCGAGACTTCTTGGTCTGCATGACTGGTCTATTCACTGTTTAATTAGTTAGGCCATCAAGGGAGCCACATTTTGTTTTTTGGCATAATGAATTTCTTGTGCCTCCTTGACTTGATTCTTAATGCAATGCACTACATACACTGACTAAATCTCTGAAGTACATATTTTTTATATTTATTTTCTTTCTCTCTTTTTGTCTTTTTCATGACATTGCTTTTTCATTTCTTGGAGCCCATCCTTATTGATGGTTTTACAGTGCAGCCTGAAAATATTTTATCGAATGAAATTATTTTTTCTATATAGACAGCTGAACTGAAAGAACGTTTGCAAAATCTTGGTGAGAGTTCCCTTCGATCGTTTACTATGGAAACAGAAAGTTTATATAGTTTTGAAGGTGAAGATTACAGAGGAAAACAGAAGGTATGGCTGTGTTATTTGCTTTGAGTTTAACGCTCAGTTTCATTAGTGCATTTACATTTTTTTCTTTAAACAATTTACGTTGATAATACTGTTGAATTTCTTTTGAATATGTGACTTTTTAAATGAGTTTTAACTCCTCGAGCTTGTCAGTGCTGCAGAATAAAACTATTTCTATTTCAGGCAACCAGTGTTGGCACCAAGCAGTCCCAGGTATAGCATGTTTAGATGCACAGTAAAATTTCCCCCGACTGCACCAATGTAAAAGATTTCCATTTATCACACTAAGTATTCTGTAACCTCTCTGAAGATGCAGTTGTATTGTCACTTTCACATTATTACAAAGTGACTTCGGGTGTGCATAAATGCAAAAGTGACAGTATAACTTAAAACTATTGCGCTCACTAACACCACGCTGTTTAAAAAGGCTGTCTTGTATTGGTTTTAGTTACCATCAAATGCAATACACTTCCATCAAGGGACCGATTGTTAACTTAATACTGTACTAAGCTATGGGCAGCTTATGCTGTGGACACAAGCCCACTAGCAACTGGACTGACATTACCTGAACTCATTTTATGTAAATTATAGAATGATACAGCACAGAAGGAGGCCATTCGGCCCATCGTGCCTGTGCCGGCTCTTTGGTAGAGCTTATCCAGTTAATCCCACTCCCCTGCTCTTTCCCCACAGCCCTGTAAATGTTTTCCCTAAATCTCTTATAGCCGTCAGACAGAGGAGACCCTCATCAGGATTTTGGCCACCCAACTCTTGACAACCCTGCAACATTTAAATGATGGCGGGGGGGTGGGGGACAGGGAGACTAGACAATTTCCCCACCTCCCGCCTCTAGTGCCACCGACCCAAGAGAGGGGTGGCGGTACTCTCTGGGCCAGCAATGGAAAGCAACCGTTGGATGGAAAGGGCCTGGTAGTGGGCACTCTCCCTCTCTTCAGACCTCATATCCGTACCAAGGGTCCTTTTGGCTCCTGCTGACCCTGTTTTAACACAATCTTTGGGGGCTTCTGCCCTCTTTAAACCTGGCTCCTGCTCCTTGACACACTGCAGTGGATGCCATGCTGCAGTGCCACAGAATCTTTCTGCCCAGCAACTGTGGGCTTCCTATGTATGGCAGGGATCCCACTGGGAGGCTATTCTGCATATTTAACCACCCTGATTCAAGGAGAAGGTTTAGGGTCACGGCAGGATTGGGACAATTGATGGAAAATCCACCCCAACCCAGAGCAGTGGAAGAAGTAGCTGGTGAAAGCAGCTGCAGTTTGTCATGTAGAGTGTGTAGGGAGAGTAAGAAGGGATATGGAGCAAAAGGGTGTGAAGAAACCCTGCACGATGTCCCCTCAAGTGTTGACACTCGCCACGACCATGACTTGCTCCCCCCCCTCCCCCCCTCCCCTCCCCTCCCGTTTTCTTCCAAAGGGGAGAGGGTGTGCAGGCAGGCTCGGCCATTTCCGGTGGCAGCCCCCGGCGCAGGTTGTGCGCGACCTTCTCCTGTGAGGAAAGAAGGGAGTGTGACAGGACAGCCTTAAGTGTTTTGAGAATATTGCCTTTAAGAGGGTGGCGGCTGCCTTTAGGATTTCCTGCCGCCCGCCCCCAAACAGGCGTGCAGCCAATGAAACGTACGGGTAGTGCTGGCTGCATGCCGGAATCATTTTAATGAGGTTCCAGCTTGAATTTAACGTGTTGCCTGGAACCATGTGAACAGGCTCGTGCAGAGCATGTCCCAGCCCCTGCACACCGATCGAGGCTAGTGTTCTCAAATATAACCTCCCTCTAGTGGTGCAAACAATGTATATCACTCTTCAGTATATTCCATGCCTTATTTTCTTCTATACATTTTCCTCAGCAGCATTGTTTTCAAAGGTTATTCTGAAGTAGTGCTAAGAAGTCTATTTTAATAATTTTTACAAAAATGCTTTCACGTACCATGTGAATATTGACCACTTGACATCTGGTGCAGTTAGATCTTGTTGTTGCAAAGTATGTTGGCCCATTTTGTTTATTTGCTTAAATATTGGCTTTAAAAATAAAAAATCTCCTAGTTGAGCTGAAGTTTGGTTATAATGGCAATAACCCCCCATTGTCCAAGATATTGCTTCCGTAGCTTGCTAAATCCTCCCAAGATTGTGGAAATTTACAGATACTTCCTTCCTGAAGCCTGTCAAATCCAACTGTCTAAAATGATAGCGAAAAATAAGCTAAAATGCAGCTAAAGGCCAGAGTTTCACAGAAAATGGAATCTGGACAAATTTATGATGTGTTATTTATACTGCATTATGGTTGGGCAGATGCAGTTTATCTGGATTAGCCACTTTAACTATAAGTGGCATGCCCTGTATTTTAATTTGTTGCACTTATCAATCCCTATTCCATTAATGGAATGCTACAATAATTGGTGACAGTTGAGCTATTCTAAGACTTGGCTTCAAGATGTGTGTTTCTGATCTGAAGTATAAATGTAAAAAACCCCATAAACATCTTGAGCATAACACTAGTCTGTTGGTGTCACACCTCAGCCAAAAGTTAAATCATCATTGGCTCAAGTAACCACTTATCTGTTAAGTTATTAATCAAAATCCGATTGATTAAAGTTGAATGAATCAAAAGGCGTTCTATTCACCCTCAGCTGGTAGTAGACGGTAGTGGTGATGAATCAGTAACCAGCACAGAGCCGAAGAATCAAATTGCTCAATTTGTTTTTCAAAGCTGTCATTCATGAATTAGCAAGTACTATAAAACCAGCCAAATTGCTCATTTTATTCAGTCAATACTAGCAATTACATTTCAAACATACTAAGAACATTAAAAATTGCTTAATTAAAAAAAAAAATCACTAAACTTAACCATAAAGTGGCACCAAAATTTTTCCAACAACACCATAATGCATCCCATCAGGCCTCTCAACATTCTGGGCTCTATGTATAATTTCCCTCCACATACTTCACTGTTTCTGCCCAGCCAATTAATGTTCCTGTATCCAATCTAAACTTGAAAATTGGGCATGCTTAGGAATCCATATAACGGACTATCATTTCTAGAAACCAGCACACAGCTGTGACATTCTTCTTTCCTACTCACTTTGGCATTGGCCCTGGTCCCATTTTGATCCCCATTCCCACTTTTTTGCTTGTGTTCCTATTCACACTGTGCCTTTTGCTGCCTCCCACTCTTGCTCCTGATCCCATTCATGTTTGTGTATTTCCTCCCGCTCCTGCTGGCGTTTTGGCACCCAATCCCATCTGGCTCCTGCTCCCACTCCAGCTTGTTTTCTCGCTCCCACTTGCATTCTGCCTCCCAGTCTTTTCATGCTGCTCCTGCCGGCTTTCTGCCTTCCAGTTCCCCCTTGAACTCTTAGTCTGCTTCTTGGGTACCGGCTCTCGTTCCCAATGGTGCCATACCCCCAACCAATGTTCCCTGTAATTTTTTTTCCCGTGTGCGGGCCCCTTAACTGGCTGCGCGGCCCATTCAAATCTTCACGCATGCACGGTTGTTCCCATTGAACAACCGGTGAGCGACCTGCGCCGGGACCTCTAGACCGTGGCCACGCAGCTCAGCGAGAACGTTGGCCCCAACATCCCACCCAATAAGAGCTGCCAGACCACAGCAAGAATTGCCATCAGTGCCTGCGCACATCCTCACAGCCTTTGTCCATGGTTGTAACACCCTAGTTTCTTCTAATCCACAAGAAATCAACTTCTATAATGAGACCATCATTGGGTCTCACACTCATAATACATATGTTTTGAACTGCCATTGTGGGATACTTGTGCAAATATTGGGTTCTGTTATTTTAGTGGAAGGGTTAACTCATTTAAAGTAAATGGGATAATGGGCTGAATCGTAACTCTCAAAAGCGGGTGGGTTGGGGTCATGTCAGAGGTTAAAATGCAAAATGTCTGAAACCGGAACCTGCCCACTTTCAGTTTTAATGGAGGTGGGACGAGGGGCAGGCGACCAATCCGCTTACGGGAAGCGAGTTGGTCATTTAAATATTATAATGAGGCTGCCTGCCTTCAGTTTAGCAGTCATTCTATTTTTAATTCATTTTGCCTGGGTTTCTCAGATGTCGGGAAAAGCGCAGGTGCAAGGAAGCGTGAAGGGCTGAATCCATAAGGTGAGTGCCTTTACAGCACTGCTTGTGGGCTAGGAGGAGCAGGAGTGTTTCCTCCAGGCCCAACAAGCTACCCAGTAAACCCCCTCCACCAGCGACCTTTCTGCTCCCCCCCTGACCACCATCTGCTCCTCTCCGACAACCATCGGCTCCTCCTCAGACCTCCATAGGACCTCCTGTGCGATCGGGACCCCCCCGCCCCGCCACAAGCTCTCTCACTCGCCCACTACACCTACCTACTCTCGTAGGCTGCGACCTTGTACTGCAGGCTTCCCGACTGAAAGACCTCCAGCCTGTCAATCAGGCTGCCTGTGGTCCGGAACCTAACAAAAAAAATTTAAAGGTGTCCTGCGCAATGTTCCCTGCAATATTTTTTTGGGCCACGTGGCCCATTCAAAATTCAGCGCATGTGCATTTTTTAATTTCAATTTAAAAGCTGACTCACCGGTTGCGCGGGACCCGTAGAGCGCTACACGGCCGTGTGGCTGCGCAGCTTAAAGGGAACATTGGTCCTGCGTTCTTCTGGGTTTCCCGACCTCACAACAGCCCTCCTGCATGGAACTTGCCTCTGGGCTAAAATCCAAGCCAACATCTCTGCTGATAGTGAGAAGAGGAATTTTAGACTAAGTCATTAAGCAATGGCTAGCATTTAAAGAATACATAATTTACAACACATACATTCCTTTAAGGCACAAAAGCACCACAGGAAAAGTGGTCTAACTGTGGCTCACAAGAGAAGTTAAAGATAGTATTAGATCAAACGAAGAGGCTTATAATGTTGCCAAAAAGAGGAGTAAGCCTGAAGATTGGGAGGTTTTTAGAATTCAGCAAAGGAGAACCAAGAAATTGATAAGGAAAGAGAAAATAGAATATGAGAGTAAACTAGTGAGAGACATAAAAACATTCTGTAAAAGCTTCTATAGGTATGTAAAAAGGCAAAGATTAACGAAAGTAAATGTGGGTCCCTTACAGGCCGAGACAGGAGAAATTATAATGGGGAATAAGGAAATGGCAGAGAAATTAAACAAATACTTGGGCCGCGATTTTTCTGGTCGATGCGGCTTGGAGGCGGGACAGCTGCCTTCCGGGTTCCAGTCCCGCCCCCAATGACGTCCGACGCACAGACGCGATTTTGCGTCAATTGGCCTTGTTAAGCCCGCCCTGCGGGCTTGCCGGCCAATTAAGAGGAAGCCGGTGTCAGATGACGTCAGTTGATGACGTGTCATCTGCCGGTTTTCTTAAAGGGGCCACACACTTTTTTGACATGATTTTTCAGTGTTTGACAGCATTGAGGTGCTGCAAACACTGACAATCACTGTACAAAGGTGAGCCCTTGCACCCAGGCGCTCCAGTGACTCCCTCCTTAGGCTAGAACAGATGGCAGCTGCGGGTGAGGTTACAGAAGCAATCTGTCACTGGTGAGAGAGGTTCTCCCAATGAGATGGGACTACATAAACAATTCAAAACTTGTCACCTACAGAAAAGTCTAAATACATTAAAAATGATTTCCCCAACATTTTCTTACCTCTGAAACTCACCAGTGTACCATTGGATCCTTCACACTACTTCTGCAGCTGTCATCAATGCAGAAACATTACAGTAGACCCACAGCACGTCACACTTACCTGGCGTGGTGTCCGGATGTCGGGAAGCCCACAGTAGACCTGTCAAAATTGCAAAAAGCCTCTTAACTGCCTGTTAACAAGCAGTTATGTGCCTATAATCTTCTTCCCGCTGCTAGGTGTCGGGTCCATGCGCAAATTGGGGACCCGACATTTGGGAAGATTGTCTGGAGCGGGTTGACAGCGGGTTTCGACCCGCTGTCAATCTTTGCGATTTTGCCAGCAATCCTGCCTCCAAACCCGCCCCCTGAGCGCCGGCAAAATTCCCCCCTTTGTGTCTGTCTTCACGGAAGATGATGCAAAAAACTTCCCGGAAATACTGGAGAACCAAGGGTCTAGCAAGAATGAGGAACTGAAAGAAATTAGTATTAGTTAAAAATAGTACTGGAGAAATTAATGGGACTGAAAGCCGATAAATCCCCTGGACCCGATGGCCTGCATCCTCGGGTTTTGAAAGAAGTGGCTATAGAGATAGTGGATGCTTTGGTTGTCCCCTTCCAAAGTTCCATAGATTCTAGAAGGATTCCCGCGGATTGGAAGGTAGTAAATGTAACCCCACTATTTAAGAAAGGAGGGAGAGAGAAAACAGGAATGACAGACCACTCAGCCAGACATCAGTTGTAGGGAAAATGCAAGAATCTATAATTAAGGACGTAGTAACAAGGCACTTAGAAAATAATAATAGCATTGGGCAGAGTCGACATGGATTTATGAAAGGGAAATCGTGTTTGACAAATCGGTGAAGAGTTTTTTGAGGTTGTAACTAGCTGAATAGATAAGGGGGAAACCAGTGGATGTGGTGTATTTGGATTTTCAGAAGGCATTCGATAAGGTGCCACACAAGAGGTTATTAAACAAAATTAGGGCTCATGGGATTAGGAGTAATATACTAGCATGGATTGAGGATTAGTTAACGGACAGAAAACAGTCGGAATAAACGGATCATTTTCGGGTTGGCAGGCTATAACTAGTGGGGTACCGCAAGGATCAGTGCTTGGGCCTCAGCGATTCACAATCTATATCAATGATTTGTATGAGGGTACCAAATGTAATATATCCAAGTTTGCTGATGATACAAAGCTGAGTGGGAATGGAAGTTGTGAGGAGGATGCAAAGAGGCTTCAAGGGGATATAGACAGACGAAGTGAGTGGACAAAAACAGGGCTTGACAGGGTAGATGCAGGGAGAATGTTTCCCCTGGCTGGGGAGTCTAGAATTAGGGGTCACAGTCTCAGAATAAGGGGCTTGGCCATTTAGGACTGAGATGAGGAGAAATTTCTTCACTCAGAGGGTGGTGAATCTTTGGAATTCTCTACCCCAGAGGGCTGTGGAGGCTCAGTTGTTGAGTATATTCAAGACAGAGATCGATAGATTTTTGGATATTAAGGGAATCAAGGAATATGGCGATAGTGCAGGGAAGTGAAGTTGAGGTAGAAGATAAGCCATCATCTTATTGAATGGCGGAGCAGGCTTGAGGGGCCGAATGGCCGACTCCTGCTCCTAGTTCTTATGTTCTTATGTTCATGTGCTAGTATCCCACAGTGTAATTTCAAGGTGCATTACTTCTGTTGTTATAAACCAATGAATTCTCCAACTCACCTTGAACAACACCTCAGGAGATTCAGTAATCTTTACTCAGTTCCTTCACGTATGAAATTCTATTCCTCCAGTAAATTTTCAAGTTTAAAAAAAAAAAGAAGGCAGATCATATGTGGCTACATAATACTCAGTGTTTGTGTTTAGGTTTATTTAGTTCAGAGGTTACAGGAAAAAATCTTAAATTTAATTCATGCTTTAATATTGTACCAGCGTGTTTCTTGTCTACTTCTCTTAGTTTGCCATCTCAAATTGCTGCTGTAGTTTGTTCACCTAGTGCTGTATAGTTTGAAATGGTCTGTAATGTCAGCCGTGGCTGAGTGGTAGCAGTCTCGTCTCTGAATGAGAAGATTGGGGTGTCCCACTGCAGGGACTTGAGCACAGAATCTAGACTGCCACTTTCTTTTCAGTCCTTCTTTTTCTTTTCCTTTTTGTAAAGTAAAACCATTATTTTTCTGCCCAGAAAACCTAACTGATTAAGTTTCAGAATTGATGGAGTTTATGAGATAGTGTTGCCACTATGATTGCGGTAAAGTGTAATGGTGGGTGTGTGAAATTTTTGTACTATAGCCACTTGAAATATGAAAAACACCCATCAGCATAATTATAGATTCTGTCCTTACAAACATGGATTGTGTTTGGAGAGGAAGCATTTTGAGGTATAAAACAATAGATTGAAGTACTGCTGATTACAGGTCTGTCACTGGTGTTGGCAACAGTGGGAACGATTTGAGGTTAGGGGGCAACACGGTGGCATAGTGGTTAGCACTGTTGCCTCACAGCGCCAGGGACCCGGGTTCGAATCCGGCCTCGGGTGACTGTCTGTGTGGAGTTTGCACATTCTCCCCGTGTCTGCGTGGGTTTCCTCTGGGTGCTCCGGTTTCCTCCCATAGTCCAAAGATGTGCGGGTTAGTTTGATTTGGCTATGATAAATTGACCCTTAGTGTTAGGGGGATTAAATACGTGGGGTTACGGGGATAGGGTGGGATATGTGTCTGTGCAGGCTCGATGGGCCGAAATGGCCTCTATCTGCACTGTGGGGATTCTGTGATTCTGGAATGGTTTGAGTATCACTCAAGAACTGTACCACACATTAAAACATATTGATTTATGTGCAATCTTTGTAATAGTATATTGTTACAAAGATATACCTACAAATGCACTTCAATACAGTGTTATTGGGGGTGATTTTCAACTGCCGCTTGCCTGTTTTTCACCTAGGCCCAGTTGTACCAGACGTTGAGTGGCCTTACCAGCGGTCCTAAAGCTGTTCCAAAAACGACCTGGGAAAATTTTGGAGAGGAAATTCTTGTAGAGGCCCAGAGGAGCAGGAGTTCTCCTCCAGGCTCCACAAAACGACAGCGTTCATTGCTGGCTCGTTCCCGCACCTTCTCCCCCCCCCCTCGCCTCGTGGGATTGGCTCTCCCCCAACAGGCCTGACCTGCCGGCTGGCTCTATACAGAAACCCAACGATATTTGGCCTTTCAAAGCCAGCGGGCTGCAGTGGAGCGCCCATTTGGTGCCCGCAGCTTGTTGGTTAAATTCAAATGAAGCCCGAAGCCGAAAATGGTTCAGGCATTCCGCTGGTGGCTTTGGGCGGGCACTGTGGGCGCACCACCAACTTGGCGCCCGTTTTGGGCTGAAGTTAAAAATTACACCCATCATCTTGGGCACATGACAAAAGAAGCAGCAATGTTGGATTTAAAATCTGTCACAAGTTGCATTATCCATACAGATATACATTGTTAGGGAGAAATTATTTCACTCCAGTCTGTTGATCGGTAAAAGCAAAAACAGTTTATTTAATATTCAGAGATCCCTGGGAGAAGCGTCACAGACCTTGCATGGCCTGGTGACTACAGCTTCTCGACCTCCCGTTGCCAATGACAACCTTTTATTGAAGAGTTGTCCAATCACATAGTTACAAAATATCACATGATTACAAGTATGTCAATTCAAACTTAAACAATTAATTTGTTATATTCTAAACAATTTATGTCAGTTCAAACTAAATCATTAATTCGTTATATTTCAATTCAAACTAAACAATTATGTCAATTCAAACTAAACAATTATGTCGATTCAAACTAAACCATTAATTCGTTATATTCTTATCTTTGTCAGCTCAAACTAAAAGCATTAATGACGTATATATGCGGCTGTGTAGAGGCCCTGTCGGGCTCTTACAGTTGTTCTATTGTATTTTGGCCTTGGATGTTGCTAAGTATCACAACTCTCAACCAGGCCTTATCTTCCACCTGGGCTCTTTATTCTATTTCATACAGAAACGAGAAATTATTTATTTTAATTTAACATGAGTTCAAATTAACTCCTCACTCCCCTTCACTGTATAGCAAATACAATTTGATAATTTAATGATTTTGGTGCCATTTTTAAATGCACAGTATTAACAAAAATGTTCTGTTATATTTTGTAATAAACAGATTGGTTTGACAGAGTGGATTGAACCGCCCAAACGAGAGCGCAAAGCCAATTATGCAGTGGATGCATATTTCCGAGAAGCTTTACGTGTCAGTGAACCAAGAGCCCCAAAGGTAAAGCAGTGTATAAAACTATGTTTACAAAGCCTTCCTCAGGGGAAAGATTACAGGCTGGATTTTGATACTGGGGCGGGTTGGGGTCGTGTCATCCGCATTTCGTGTTATCCACCCGACTGCAGTTGGATGTGGGAGATTGATGCAATTTTCACTTAATTGGGCAATTGAGTTCCAGCATGTGGGAACCCATGAACCAATTAGTGGTTTCAGTCTGAAAGTCGCCTCTGATGATGGCATCATTGCTGCTGCATTGAAGGTCAGAGACTGCCTGGCTTTTGCTGTGAGAGGACCTGGATGCAAAATGAGCAGCAGCGAGAGAGAGCAAAGGCCAGGCAGTCTCTGAAGACTTTCAATGCAGCAGCTTCAGAGGCGACTTTCAGACCTAATACTACTACCTTCATCACATCTCTGTTGTAATAGTGGACCTGCAGCTGATAGTCAGCTATCCAAATGTGCTCCCGCCAGGTTTCACAATCGTGGTTCAGAACAGGCGTGCTTCACGTAGATCAAGGGTTAAAATCACAAAGGCCTTTCAAAATTGCATTATAGAGCCAATTTAGTGCTTGTTAAGGGCCTTAACAGCCTATCCCGTCTCTTAAAGGCGGGATGGAGTCGGGACCAGCAGACACAATTTAATGAAAATTGCGTGGAGGTGGGATGGAGGCGGACTTGTGCCCGCCCGCCAGTTTTCGCAATTTTAACCTCCCACACGCCTCCAAACCTGCCTCCACAGGTCAATGAAAATCTAGCCCATCTACTTTGAATTCAAAATTACTTCAGCCTGATGGTGTTTAAGATGTTTTAAACCACTGAGTGGTCTAAAAGTACAAAAATAAAATAAGCAAACATTTTGTAATGTGATAGCATAGTTCCTGTGTACCTTAGCCACCTTCATATCCTCAGAGTATGCTCGTGTGGATGATGGGGGAGGTTTTCCTCTGTGCACCTACTGTAATAAAATTGTAAACCTCTTTTATAAAGAATGGGTTTGTGATTTTGTTACATCCAGTGCACAGGGAAAATCTTCCGACACTGTTCAGTTGAATTACATCTCAGGACATTGGAAGCAATGTGATTCCTGACACAGATAGTAAAGACTTCCTGTTTTATATCAGATTGTGGTTGGTATTGGAATAAAATACTATTTATAAAAAAAGGATCTGTCAGTTACTACATTCTTGTTCTTTGGAATTTTTCTCTCAAAACCACCTCCATGCTATCTCCCTTATTTCAACAGCCTTCTTGCATTTTTATCTTTGACTGTGCCATTGGTCCCCATGGCTCTCCCAACTCTCTTATCTCCTGCTCTGTTGCCTTTTATCTTCCTTGTAAAGCATTCCCCCCGTGTTCTTCGATATGATGAGCACCGTATAAATGTAAGTTTTTATTTCATGAAATGTTTAAAAAAAAAAAACTGCACTATTGTCTGAACAGAGGGAGTATTACAGGACATCCTTGGGTTGAAACAGTGAAACCGAATCATCAGAATTCCGACCTGGTATTCCCCTGCCCCATAACATATAATTGCCCTATAAGCTCCTTTTTTAATGTTTATTCAAAAAGTTTTGGGGTCCTGTATTCTCCATAACTCCTGTCCGTGGTTGGCAGGAATTTTGCCCAATTTGAACTTGCCGTTGCCTGGAGTAGAAAGGAAAATCAGGCGTAGTGTATAACAGCTGGCTGATCCGATATTGTCCGTTTTACACCATCAACAAAAGTTTAGAATTAACCTCGGTATCTCCTTTGATCATTTCTAAATCTAGTCCCATCTCCTGATCACTGTCCAATTTAGCTTTCTCTGCCCCTTTCTACTTGAAGTACCTTGGGATGTTTCACTACATTAACGGTGCTTTACAAGTACTATGTTTCGCTGCTGTTGTACCGTGAACTGATACATTGCTGATTCCCTGGGAGATCTTGACTTCTATCAAAGTATTGGGTGGCATTAAAAGCAGGGTCCTTCATCATGGAGTTGTTCTTTTACTCCCTTGAGGACGATCGCTCCCTAACTTTCAAACCTCACTGGGTTCACCCCGCCCTGCTTTGGGAATTTTCTCAGTGGACGTACCAGTCCCCACCCTGTCTTTTTATGGTGTTTCACTGCCTACTTACCACATAATTCACTTCAGATTTGGGGGCCTGTTCCCCGTGGTTCTCCTAAACCACTTCACCTTGTTAACTCATCTTAAGAAACCTCCTAAAAACCTATTTCTTCAATTGTGCCTTTGATTCCCTCCTCCCTCCCTAAATTCTTGCACTTCCCTTTTGATGTCCATCTCTCCTCTGTAAAAAGATGTCCTTTTCTTGAGCAATATTATATAAATGTGATTTATTACTCAGCCTGGTTGTTGACTGCTCCTTAGTGGGCAGGCACAAAGCGATCTTGGCAGAGGTCCTGGGTTAACATGTGTCCACCTCCACTGGGGTTTGGAGAGTGCTTCCAGGTAAAAATGCTTGCGATTACATTAAAAATGAATGTGACTATTATACATTAAAAGGTACTTAATGATTGGAATTGTGATCTAATTTGGTTGGTTGCTTCCCTGTAATTCGCAACAAAATAGATTAATTAATAGCGCAGATAGAAATTAATAGGTTTGATCGAATAGCCATTACGGAGATGTAGGGTTCGATTTTAATGAAGGAGGCGGGTTGACGGCGGGCCCACTGCTCGGCGTCTTCCAGACCCGCTCCTGTTTGCCGCCGCCCCGCAGATGAGATTTTAGGTTGATTGGCCTCGTTACGGCCGACGTGCGTGGCCCTCCAGGCAATTGCTTGCAGAGTGTCAGATTCTCGCCTCTGATGACCCGTTGTTTCAGTAAAGATTTAAAGGGGCTATGTTCCCTTTGCAGAAGCATTAGCTTTTTCTGTTAAAAGTGCTGGCTGCTGCAGGAATGGCAGCGCCAAAAACTAAGGCTGCACCCAGGTCCAATGAAGGCTCCCTCCATGCTCTTGTGGAGGGAGTTATTGGATGGCAGGAGGTCCTCTTCCCTGGAATTGGAAGGAGGAGGCCTCCTCAGCAAAGCAAGGCAGCTTGGCTGCAAATTGTTGAGGAGGTGTGTTCGAGGTCTGTGTGCAGATGCACATGGGTTCAGTGTCGAAAAAGGTTTAATGATCTGCTGAAATCATCTAAAGTGTGGCCTCTGTGTTCTGGGAAATGGAAGTTCAAGAGTGAGGGCTCAGGGAGAATTCCATTTAGAATGTTGGTGGTGACACTGAGCGCAAACCACAGTTTATTGGAAAGATGATGCCTGGGGTTTGAGACTGTCGGACTTATATTCATCTCCATGTGCCAGCCACCTGTGGTTGAAGTGTAAGATTACTTGAATCTGGCATGGATGAGTGTATCCCTTGCCTGACGGCCAGCAATGTGGTCGCCTGCTGCTGGATTGGCCACATCCGGCCCCTGCAAGGCGTCGCTCCCTGTCCTCATCCTCCTCCTCCTCATCCTCCTCTTCCGAGGAGGCTGTGTGCAGGGATTGGAATCCTTTGCGGTTGACAAATACAGCTGGGTTGTGATAGGGGGCCCTAATGGCTACATGTGTGCAGTCTATGACGCCCTGCACCATTGGCAAGCCTGCCATATTGGCAAAGCCAACCGCACGCGCGGTCACACTTGGGCCATCCGTGGAGAAGTGGATGTAATTGTACGCCTTTGCAAAGAGGGCATCGGTGACCTGCGTGATGCAGATGTGTGTGGCCGACTGGGAGACGCCACTGATGTCTGCAGCTGATCCCTGGAAGGAGCCCGAAGCAAAGAAGTTGAGTGCGGTGGTGACTTTGACAGCCTCTGGTAAGGAGTGTCCACCCGCTCCCCTGGGCTCCAGGTGCTGGTGCAGCATTGCGCAGATGTCAGCGACTACCTCTCTCGAAAGTCTCAGCCTCCTTTGGCACTGCTGCTCAGTCATGCTGAGGAAACCGATCCTCTGCCTGTAAACCCTGTGTTGGGGGGTATCTCCTGCGGTGAGGTGCAGCCCTGTGCTGAGGTCCTCCGCCCTGTGCATCATCAGGTGGGTGAGGAGGAGTTTGGCACTCCTGGTGTTGGTGCTGCTGTTGTGGCTGGTTGTGAAGCTGCCTGCGGCTGCTCTTCCTCCGAATCTGACAACCAGGATGAGAGGATGTAAATGGTTCCTATCCCGTTGCTATAGATTTCAGTTGAGGCAAGAAGCTTGCAAGTGCACACTCAAAGTGGCCTGAAATTATTCCAATCAGGTCACACTGCAGATGGGTGTCAGCTTGAACAGTCACAAGGTCAGTAGATTTGCAAAATCTTATCCCAAACCTCCAACAACAAGGTTGTTGAATTTGAATGTCAGCCATGTTACAGCAGCGCTTTTAAAGTGCTGCACCAATGACTACAATTCATGTCCTCGAGAAACTCGACTCCTTGCAGCTGGCGTGTTTCTGGCAAGACGGGAAACAGGAGCCAGAAGCACGAAAAGCAGAAACTACTATAAAAATAGGATTAGTAAGGCAGTTAACAGGCTGTTGACTGCCTCAATTACCTGTCCCACTGTTTCCCGTCGGATCAGTTGGGGAGCGGCTGACCGGATACCCACAAAAATCGCATGGAGGCAGGTTCGCAGCCCGACGCCATTTTTTCTGATTTTCGCTGCCGACCCGCCTCCAAATCCACCTCCTCAGAGCTATTAAAATCGAGCCCATAGTTCCAAAGTGGCCAAGGTTGGGAACTAAATATTCGAGGATACTTAACTTTTAGAAGAGATAGGCAAACTGGAAAAGGAGGATGGGTAGCCCTGATAATAAAGGATGGGATAAAGACAGTGGAGAGAAAGGATCTTGGCTCCGAAAATCGAGAAGTAGAATTAGTTTGGGTGGAGTTTAAAAAAAAAAAAAAAACAGCAAGGGGCAGAAAACACTGGTGGGAGTTGTTTATAGGCCCCAAACAGTAGTTGTAATGTAGGGCAGATTATAAATCAGGAAATTAGATGCGCTATAACAAGGGTAATACAGTAATCATGGGGGACTTTAATCTACATATAGACTGATAAACCAAATTTGCAGTAAGTGTGGAGGACGAATTCCTGGAATGTATGCAAGATAGTTTTCTAGATCAGTATGTTGAAGAACCAACTAGGGAACAGGCTATTTTAGATCTAGTATTGTGCAATGAGAAAGGGTTAATTAATAACCTTGTAGTAAAGGGGCCTTTAGGGAAGAGTGACCATAATATGATAGAATTTTATATTGAGTTTGAAAGTGATTTAGTTAAATCTGATACTAGGGTCTTAAATCTAAACAAGGCAAACTACGTAAGTATGAGGGGTGAGTTGGCTAAGGTAGATTGGGAAACTACATTAAAAGGTATGATGGTAGACAAGCAATGGCTAGCATTTAAAGAATTATTACGTAATTTGCAACAAATATACATTCCTTTAAGGCACAAAAACCCCACAGGAAAAGTGGTCCAACCGTGGCTAACAGAGAAGTTAAAGATTGTATTACATCAAAGGAAGAGCTTATAATGTTGCCAAAAAGAGTAGTAAGCCTGAGGATTGGGAGGATTTTAGAATTCAGCAAAGGAGAAGCAAGAAATTGATAAAGAAAGTGAAAATAGAATATGAGAGTAAACGAGCGAGAGACATAAAAACAGACTAAAATCTTCTATAGGTATGTAAAAAGGCAAAGATTAACAAAAGTAAACATGGGTCCCTTGCAGGCTGAGACAGGAGAAATTATAATGGGGAATAAGGAAATGGCAGAGAAATTCTTCTGCAAAAAAACTTCCTGGAAATACTGGAGAACCAAGGGTCTAGCAAAAATGAGGAACTGAAAGAAATTAGTATATGAAAAAAAAATAGTACTGGAGAAATTAATGGGACTGAAAGCCGATAAATCCCCTGGACCAGATGGCCTACATTCTCGGGTTTTAAAAGAGGTGGCTATAGAGATAGTGGATCCTTTGGTTGTCACCTTCCAAAATTCCATAGATTCTAGAACGGTTCCCGCGGATTGGAAGGTAGCAAATGTAACCCCACTATTTAAGAAAAGAGGGAGAGAAAACGGGGAACTACAGACCAGTTAGCCTGACATCAGTAGTAGGGAAAATGCTAGAATCTGTTAAGGACGTGATAACAGGGCACTTAGAAAATAATAATAGGATTGGGCAGAGTCAACTCGGATTTATGAGTAGATAAGGGGGAACCAGTGGATGTGGTGTATTTGGATTTTCAGAAGGCATTCGATAAGGTGCCACACAAAAGGTTATTAAACAAAATTAGGGTTCATGGGATTGGGGGTAATATACTAGCATGGATTGAGCATTGGTTAACGGACAGAAAACAGGAGAGTAGGAATAAACGGGTCATTTTCAGTTTGGTGGGCTGTAAACTAGTGAGGTACCGCAAGGATCAGTGCTTGGGCCTCAGCTATTCACAATCTATATCAATGATTTGTATGAGGGGACCAAATGTAATGTATCCAAGTTTGCTGATGATACAAAGCTGGGTGGGAATGTAAGTTGTGAGGAGGATGCAAAGAGGCTTCAAGGGGATATAGACAGGCTAAGTGAGTGGGCAAAAACATGGCAAATGGAATATAACGTGGAGAAATGTGAAGTTATCCACTTTGGTAGGAAAAATAGAAAAGCAGAGTATTTTTTAAATGGTGAGAGATTGGGAAATGTTGGTGTTCAGAGGGACCTGGGTGTCCTTCTACATGAATCACTGAAAGTTAACATGCAGGTACAGCAAGCAATTAGGAAAGCAAATGGTATGTTGGCCTTTATTACAAGAGGATTGGAGTACAAGAGTAAAGACATCTTACTGCAATTATATAGGGCCCCGGTGAGACCACACCTGGAGTATTGTGTACAGTTTTGGTCTCCTTACCTAAGGAAGGATATACTTGCCATAGAGGGAGTGCAATGCAGGTTCACCAGACTGATTCCTGGGATGGGGGGATTGTCCTATGAGGAGCGATTGAGTAGACTAGGCCTATATTCTCTGGGGTTTAGAAGAATGAGAGGTGATCTCATTGAAACATACAACATTCTTACAGGGCTTGACATGGTAGATGCAGGGAGGATGTTTCCCCTGGCTGGGGAGTCTAGAACCAGAGGTCACAGTGTTAGAATAAGGAGTTGGCCATTTAGGACTGAGATGAGGAGAAATTTCTTCACTCACGGGGTGGTGAATCTTTGGAATTCTCTACCCCAAAGGGCTGTGGAGGCTCAGTCGTTGAGTATATTCAACACAGAATTCAATAGATTTTTGGATATTAAGGGAATCAAGGGATATGGAGATAGTGCAGGAAAGTGGAGATGAGGTAGAAGATCAGCCATGTTCTTATTAAATGGAGGATCAGGCTCGAGGGGCCGAATGGTCTACTCCTGCTCCTATCTCTTATGTTCTTATGTAATTTAGAAATCTAGGGATTAAGCTTCAAGATAATTTTTCTTTTCTTATAGCAGGCTCCAGAGACAAGAATCAAAGGAAAAGGATTAAAAACAAAAAAATCAAAGCACAGCTCTTCCACAAAGTCAAAACCGAGGTCTTTAAATAATGCAGTTGTTTGTAAATGCTAGAAGTTTCTGTTCTGATTGTAATCATTGTGTGTTATGTATTATAGGCGCCTCGACCTCCGAAACAGCCAAGTATTCAAGATTTCCAGTTTTTTCCACCACGTCTATTTGAACTACTGGAGAAAGAAATCCTTTCTTATAGAAAAAGTATAGGCTACAAGGTATTGCAGTGCAATTGTCTGTCAATAGAGGTTCTTGGCCCAAACACACTTTATGTTGAAGTGTAAGTGACTGACGCGCGATTTTCTGTCACTGTGAAATCTTTTACAGTGCAACTGTAAGAGCTGTATTGCACTGTGGTACAATCAACCTTAACAGCATTGCATCCATTGAAACTCCTTTACATTTGTGTAGGTATCTTAAATCAGGGAAAGTGAAAATAACCCATCAAGCATGGAGAAGCAGACTGGCTAAGCTTCCCAAACATGATTGAGAGATGCTCCTGTCCCTCAATAATTTGACTGCATCTTTCATTTTAATGTTAGCATGTATTTGCATGGGGTGAGCATAGGATTGGGTGAGCATGTTATGCCCTCATGTCAAATACCCTCTGATGCTCACCATTGAGGCTCATGCAGGAATAATGGCACTTGGGTGACCTGTTGTACGGCAATCAATACTTATTCAGCTGTGCCCCAGCTTGGGGGCAGTTACTTTGGGCAAAAAGAGGAATTGGGGTGCATCTTCAGCATGGCAGATTTCTTCTCGCCCCAAAGATGCAACTATGATCCTGGCTGATTTTCTGGTCTCTGCATTTTATAAATATTGGTGATGAGAGCCTAAACTTGGGTTGGTATTTCTGTTGCAAAAAAAAACTTTACTAAACCTGACCAGTTATAAACTAGTAGTCACTGTATTTAAATGCAATTTATTCTGTTTGGATGGCGATTCTTACACATCCCTTTAAAGCAAAGGGAATGATCAGTAATTTATTGTAGGAGTGTCTGGATCGTTAGTAAAATGTGACATTGTCGGTGAGATTTTCTAAAGTATGAGATTTGAGAAGTAACGAGACTACATGAAAACTGGATAGAAATGATAAGAATGTTTGTGGACTGGAAAATGACATTGGGGCCACCGGGACTCTCTTTCATGGATCAATCCCACTTTCGCATCATAATGTTCGAACAGTTCTCCTTCTAGGAAATGCATCTGGTTTGCTGAACCCAGAAAAAATGTGCATTTCCTGAAATTTGGAGCTCGCCTGTTTTGTGATGGGGGTGGGAACTTTTCCCACAGGCAGATAGGTCAATTACATCTTTTCCCTGCATTTCTCTGGATATTACCATAAGTGTATAAGAATATGGATTAACGCATGTGAGTGACTTGATGTTCATTTGGGAATGGTTGTAGGTCCCCAGGAATCCTGACTTACATAATGCAGCACAGGTACAGAAGGAAGAGCAGCGGAAGATTGATGATGCACTGCCTCTGAACCAGAAGGAAATTGAAGAGAAAGAGAAGCTCCTTACACAGGTGTGCATCTAAACCTGCTCCAGTTTAAAAAAAATAATGATATTGCTGAGTTCTACATCATCTTCGCTTTCAGTGTTGTCATTAGAGTATCTTAAAGTATGGATGTGTGAAATTTTCATATAATGATACCACCATAATTGTTTATATAACATTTGCAAAAATTTTCAAAAAATTTGAGTGTCCTGGGATTCAGGTCAGTTGTGGAATAGTGTCTTGCCATTTGTCCATCAAAGTTGAAGGTGTAATGTACATTTGCACCTCAAGTATCATTCACAAAACAGCAGCCAATCACACCTAAACTAGTAAGCTACCTACCAATGAACAAGTAGCAACGGGAAACTAGTCAGCAAACAGCTACCAATAAAACAACTATCCAGGAGGAGGGGAACCAACTAAATCGCACAAAATACTTTGTGAAAATCTTTTTTGGCCACTATCGTGTTTCCTCAGCTTGTTAATCTTACACAGTTAACAAATACAAGTAATAACCTAACAAATGTAAACATTTAAATTGCCAAAAATATTTTAGTTTACCCATAAAATTGCCCAACTCCCGTTGGAAATATATGTGGTAAGTTTTGACCAGAAGTAACCTCTGTCGGGGCTTGAATGTGGCCATGAGCTGAATGTCTGCTCCAGTTGCAATCACAGCAGCTTTTTGGCTGCTTCGTGAGCAATGTCATGGGAGTTTGCTATTCTTTAAAAAACAAAACGGTCCACCCTATCCATCTGGGGTCCTATGTGCTGCTTGGAGGCTGATCTTGAGTCCTTCTCTACCTAGCTACCTGCCCTGAGTGCCCATGCACATTCATCTGATGAATGGGATCTTCAAATTGCCTTTAAAATAGTGATCTGCAATCACATACCACAATATTATTACTGTACTAAATTAATGGGATTGGACCATCTCTACAACTATTTTGGATTTAAAAAATATTTTTAGAAAATAAGCTTATTCGTATTGTAAGGCAGTTAGAATAATTAAAACTCATTAATAATTAACTGGAGCTGATGGAAAACATAAACCTCCCTATTTAATATCCCACAGTCAAAATACATTATATTCATTTTCCTATCTATAAGTTTTAGTATAATTTACTGCTAAATTTAATGATTACTTGTAGTTGTATTTAATAACGAATTTACTGTTTGCATTTAAGAGTTAATTGTATTACTCAAATTGCCACTGACATTATTTGCTAGGGCTTCACAACTTGGAACAAACGGGACTTCAACCAGTTTATCAAAGCCAACGAGAAATATGGCCGGGATGATATTGATAATATTGCTCGAGAAGTTGAGGGGAAGACACCTGAAGAGGTCATTGAGTACTCTGGTAAACCTGTTCCCAGTTCTTTACAGCTTTGATTACTTTTTAGTTTTGGCCATAGAACATCAATCATAAATCAAAGTTTGACCAAAAATGAATCTTGTTAAAGAAGGTATTTTATAGTTTTGCCTTTTTTCCCTTCATATATCTAAGTTTTCCTCCAGTTTAAATTGAACATATTTGTAATAACAATCATTAACTACAGTGCAATCTCAATTACCCAGCATAATGGGGGCCTCCTCTCCAATGGAAAGTGGAAGATAATTAAGAGTCACCAAATCGTCTGAAAACAGATGTTTAAAACAAACGCCATAAGCTACCAGCTCCCTTTTCGGTGGAAATTCTGGGAGATAATCGAGAATGTGGAAATGGATGGGAGCATGGATAATTTTGCTGTGTTAGCAAATATTCTTAATTGCTGCAGGCTTTTCAGCGCCATAATTTACAATTGAATTGTTTATTTTAGCTGTTTTCTGGGAGCGCTGCAATGAATTGCAGGACATCGAGAAGATTATGGCCCAGATTGAGCGTGGGGAGTCAAGGATTCAACGACGGATTAGCATAAAGAAAGCTTTAGATGCAAAGGTGATTTGTTATTTCAATTCAGGATCTTTCACCAAGTGCCATGTATACAGTTAACAGTATGAAATGCGGAGCTAATCACTAATTCACACTTGTTGGCACTTATCTCTCTATTAGAAGGGTGTGGGCTTGAGGCCATACCAGGAATTTCAGTTTACAATCTAGGTTGACACTCCAGTGCAATGCTGATGGAGTGCTGCATAATCAGATGAGAAGTTAAACCTGTTATGGTGGACATTGAAGGCCTCATTTGAAGAAGACCATAGCGTTAGCGGTGTCCTGACCTTTAAAAGCACTTACGGATTATGCTATAAACTGTTGTTGAAGCAGAGAATTCAACATTCTATCTTCCATTTGGCATCTGTTTCTAAAAGTTGAGCACTGTTTTAAAGGTCATGTTGGGGGATCCACTTCATACGTACCATCTTGTAATCTGACTCCTGATATTACCTGAAAGAAGGCGATCTCTAATGTGGCACATGTTTGTACCTGGGTGTGCTGTCCTAACTTGTGTCCATCTCTTGCTCTATTTCAGATGGCGAGGTATAAAGCCCCTTTCCATCAGCTGCGTATTCAGTATGGAACTAACAAAGGAAAGAATTACACAGAGGAGGAAGACCGTTTCCTGATCTGTATGCTGCACAAGATGGGCTTTGATAAAGAAAATGTGTATGAGGAGCTGCGACAGTGTGTGCGCAATGCACCACAGTTTAGGTTCGACTGGTTTATCAAGTCCAGGACAGCAATGGTATGAAACTGTTAGTCATTATGAATCTGTTTGCAAGATTTTTAAATTGATGAAACATGGTTTCAAATTCGACATAAACCTCCCCTATGGCCAAGATGTGATCTTAGTTAAACATGGTGCTGCAGTGAGTTAGGTATAAAACTACCCTCGTTCAACGTCAATTGATACTAAATTGCCAATCTCGCTTTAAGAGACCACAGGATGGCTGAAGTGGAAAATGATCAAATGTCACACTAGTGCATTAGCAAGCACTGTTCTCAGGATGGGACTGAAACATGTTGGGGTTGGGTAGAGGGAGCTTTACTCTGCATAAAATCCTCCATTTTTCCTAACGCATCTGTCAAGCATCTTGGTATGTTTTTCTGTGTTAAAGACGCTGTATAAAATGCAAGTTGTTCTTACTGCTACAAAGTATCCTGGGAGTTTGATACTGACAGTGGGTCACTTGCAAACAAGGCCCTTGCCATCCATGAGCTTATCGTGGATGACTGCATCGACATCATGGCCCTGATGGAAACTTGGTTGAGGGGGTGATGACACCTTACCTTAAATGAAGCCTCCCCACCTGGCTATACCTTCCACCACTTGCCCCACTCAGACCGCCGTGGTGGTTGTGTGGCTCTCATCAGCAAATCGCACCTTGGTCTGTCCTCCTACTCCTCCGGCACTTTCTCCTCCTTTGAGCATCTCGCCTTATTCCACCCCTCTCACCTCTCATTTAAAATTCTTCTTCTTCTACCGCCCACCCAAGTGCCATAAAAATGTTATTACCGAGATATCTTCACTGTTCTCCTCCCTCAGCCTCTGCACCGAGCGACTTCTCATCCTTGGTGATTTCAACCTCCATCTCAATTCATCATGCTCTCTCTCCTCTGAGTTCACTAGCCTCCTATCCTCCCTTAATCTCTCCCTCCATGTAAACTCCCCAACCCATATTCACGGCCATCCCCTCGACCTTGCCACCTCTCGTGGCCTCGCTACTCCCATCGTGTCAATCACAGATAAGGCCATTTCTGACCACTTCCTCGTATCGCTCTCCACCCACATCCCCCTTCCACCCCCCACCCCCCAACACTACTTCCTTCTGTGTCCGCCCCTGGAAAAAACTCTCTCCCAACTCTTACAACTGCACTTATGAAATCCCAACTGTCTAGCCTTTGGCCCTCCATTCACCACAACATTTCTGCAGCTACCGACCTGCTCAAACACACCCTCACCACCACCTTTGATGCCCTAGTCCCCATTAAAACAATCACTCACTCACTCTGGCCGTTCCCCCTGGTACGGCCCTCATCTTCGCTCCCTTAAGTCCAAGGGACGCAGACTTGAACAGATATGGCGGACAACTGGTTTAGCCATTCACCACCAGATCTGGCTGGACCACATAAAGCATTATCAGGTCCTGCTCTCGTCTGCCAAAATTGCTCACTAGTCCAGAATCATTCTGGAATGCAAAGATAAACCCCAGCTTCTATTCTCCACTGCTAACTGTCTTCTTAAACCCTTCTCCCCTGTCTCCTCCACCCTCGCCTCCGACAACAAGTGTGAGGAGCTCATGGACTACTTTGTCTCTAAGATTGAGACCATCCATGCAGCTGCCTCTGCCATTTCCCTTCCTTCCCCTAGTCCACCCGGCCAAACTTCCTTTAAGGTTCCCCTGCCCTAGCCCTGAACTTGCATCTTTCTCGAGTTTCTCTCCGATCTCCCCTCATGACCTCTCCGCGCTCATCTTGTCCATGAGACCCGCTTCCTGCTCCCTCGACCCTATTCCTACCAAACTTCTGACCACCCAACTTTTCAGGCTCCCATGTTAGCTGACATTGTTAACGGTTCTCTCTCCTCAGGTACTGTCCCCCTCTCCCTCAAATCTGCCGTCATCACCCCTCCTCAAAAAACCAACCCTTGACCCCTCTATCCTTGCAAACTACCGCCCCATCTCCAACCTCCCTTTCTTCTCAAGTCCTTGAATGTGTTGTCGCCTCACAAATCCGTGCCCATCTTTTCCGCAACTCCAAGTTTGAATCCCTCCAATCAGGTTTCCGCCCCTGCCACAGTACAGAAACGGCTCTCATCAATGTCACAAATGGCATCCTTTGTGACTGTGACAAAAGTAAACTATCCCTCCTCGTTCTTCTTGACTTGTCTGCAGCCTTTGACATAGTTGACCACTCCATCCTTCTCCAACGCCTCTCCACCGTCGTCCAGCTGGGTGGGACTGCACTCGCCTGGTTCCATTCTGATCTATCTAATCGTAGCCAGAGAATCACTTGCAATGGCTTTTCTTCCCGCTCCCGCATCGTTACCTCTGGTGTCCCCCAAGGATCTATCCTTGGCCCCCTCCTATTTCTCATCTACATGTTGCCCCTTGGCGACATTATCTGAAAACACAACGTCCGTTTCTACATGTACGCTGATGACACCCAGCTCTACCTCACTACCACTTCTCTCGACCCCTCTACGGTCTCTAAATTGTCAGACTGCTTGTCCGACATCCAGTTCTGGATGAGCAGAAATTTTCTCCAATTAAATATCGTGAAGACCAAAGCCATTGTTTTCGGTCCCTGCCACAAACCCCATTCACTAGTCACTGACTCCATCACTTTCCTAACATCTGTCTGAGGCTGAACCACACTGTTCGCAACCTTTGGTGTCATATTTGACACCGAAATGAGCTTCCGACCACATATCCGCAGCATAACTAAGACCGCCTATTTCCACCTCCGTAACATCGCCTGTCTCCGCCCTTGCCTCAGCTCATCCGCTGCTGAAACCCTCATCCATGCCTTTGTTACCTCTAGACTTGACTATTCCAACGCACTCCTGGCTGGCCTCCCACATTCTACCCTACGTAAACTTGAAGTCATCCAAAACTCGGCTGCCCGTGTCCTAACTCGCACCAAGTCCCGTTCGCCCATCACCCCTGTGCTCGCTGACCTACATTGGCTCCCGGTTAAACAACACTTCGATTTCAGAATTCTTATCCTTGTTTTCAAATCCCTCCATGGCCTCGCCCCTCCCTATCTCTGTAATCTCCTCCAGCCCCACAAACCCCCGAGATATCTGCGCTCTTCTAATTCTGCCCTCTTGAGCATCTCTGTTTATAATCGCTCAACCATTGGTGGCCGTGCCTTCTGTTGCCTAGGCCCCAAGCTCTGGAATTCCCTGCTTAAACCTCTCCGCCTCTCTACCTCTCCTCCTTTAAGACGCTCCTTAAAACCTACCTCATTGACCAAGCTTTTGGCCACCTGCCCTAATTTGCCCTTATGTGGCTCGGTGTCAAATTTTTTATCTTATAATACTCCTGTGAAGTGCCTTGAGATGTTTTACTACGTTAAAGGCGCTATATAAATACCTGTTGTTGTTGTTGTTGTTGTCTGCAAGATGGGAACTGCCACATTATCCTGCATTAACATCCCTCACAAAAGTCCTATAAAGATCATGTCATGTTTGTTAAACTTAATGCCAGGGTGGTAGTTGTTTTGGGGGAGAATTATAAATTGTATGTTTAGACTAATCATATATGATAGCAACTTTCATATTGAAGATGTACATGGTGCTGAGGAAAAAAGCCCCGTTAGTCTCTCAACAACTTTTAAACTGGTAGAAGTCTAGTTACAACTCAACAACTACTTGCATTTATACAGTGCCTTTAACATAGAAAAACCATCCAGCGTGTGTCTCTGAGAACAGTGGCTTTGATTTGCTTAATGTGATTTTAAACAGGGAAATCTATTTGCATGTGATTTATTTTAATAAATTGGTTTTGAAACTCAGTACGTTACAAATTCGTACTAAATTTATTTAATGCTTCAGGTGGCCAAGGCAGACAGGTGTAACACATTTTTGTTTTACACAAGCATAGCTTTCATTTGACCATTCCAATTTTTGAGCAAGGCAAGGGAATCTGCTCAAATAAGTTTCATTTAAACCCTTTAAAAACCAATAGTTAGGACATTCATCTTGCAGCTGCTTACGGGATTTTGTATTGGGTAAAATGGCTGCCATATTTAACAGTCCATGTTCTACAAAGTAGTTCATCGTATGTGAAACGCTTTGAGACATTTCTGAGGGACTATACAAACGCAAGTCTTTCTTTTATATCGTGTAAATGTGGTGTTTTGATTTTCAACAGCTGTTTGGTGCCAGAAACAATCTAATGCAGACGGGCAGACTCTGCACGTAGCTGACTCTAGGCAGCAGTAGCTGACTTGTAAAGGCAGGTATTGGGGCAGCATTGGAACAGAAACTTCAGAAAGTGGAAGCATTTTGTTTGCTGAACAATCTGTCCTACAATTTTGGCCACACTGCTGCTAAAGATGGGGCGCAGGAACTGCACCAGCTGCTTTTGACAATAGAACCACCTCTCTGATTTGGCGTCTTCCTATCCAGTTTTTTGGTATTGATGAATGCAACTTTTGTTTCTTCATTTCCTTTTTATATCAGGAACTCCAGAGACGCTGCAATACGTTGATATCTCTGATAGAGAAAGAAAACTCAGAACTTGAAGAAAAGGAACGTGCCGAGAAGAAACGACGTGGCCCTAAAGCTGGAACGGTATTTAAAATTCCATTCTTGGGGAGAAACAGGATAGGGAGGTGTGGGCAGCCCTGACAAGCAGCTCTAATTCTAGCCAGCAGTACCTTTCATGTGGGGAAACCACAAGAAAGAGGGAGCAACACAATACAATAGCAAAATACTGCGGATGCTGGAAATCCGAAATAACAACAGAAAACGCTGGAAAAACTCAGCAGGCCAGGCAGCATCCGTGGAGAGAGAAACAGAGTTAACGTTTCAGGTCGAAGACCTTTCAGAAAGAGGGAGCACTTTACTTGCCAAACAACTCATCCTAACTGGGTGGTTGGTCACCTCTGCAACCTGGTTTCGAATGTCTCTTTCTCCTGGCGGTAATAAGTCCTGCCTGAAGTCACTTTGGGTAATCTCAACCAAGTTTCTAGTTGCCAAAATATTCCTGACATGGGTACCATCTTTTCAATCTCGTTCAGAGAGGTCACAAGATGGCTGGTGTTGGAAATGCTAGTGCAGTAAGAAGTGCTTTTCTGACTCTGGAGTTGTAGCACATTAGAGTGTTAGAATCATGAAATTTTACAGCCATGGAATTTTACAGCCATTCAGCCATCACACCTTTGCCAACTCTCTGAAAGGGCTTTCCGCTTAGTCCCATTTGCCAGCCCCTTAACCATACCCTTTCCTATTTTTCTTTTTTGATTATCTGCTTCCTACTTAAAAACTATTATTGATTCTGCTTCCACACTATTTCTGGTAGGGCATCCCAGGTCCTAGCAATGCTTTGCTTAAAAAAATAAATTATTGGTTCTTTTGGTGGTAAATTTAAACCCTCTAGTTACCGACACACTGACCAGTGGAACTAGTTTTTACTGATTTACCTTATCAAAACACCTCGTAATTTTGAACACATTTATCCGATCTCCTCATAACCTTCTCTGTTCTGGTGCAGAGTCCCAGTTTCTGTAACTAAAGCCCCTTGTCTATGGCATCATAGTTAATCTCTTCTGTACCCTCTCCATGGCCTTCACATATTACCTTTGGTGGGCCTCTTCAGTTCCATCGCCTGTGGAACTCATTGGAGGATGCACGTCGCACATTCTGACCAAAAATGGCAATCGGGGTCCAATTTATGTCATAGGACCCCAATTTCCATATTAAAAAGGAACCTATCGCCTGAAACAAGGAGGAGCATTGGACACCCAACAGGAGGTCCCTTTCAAATGGAGCTGGCCGCATTGCCGGTGATAACGGGGCGATAAGACTATCGACCCCATTGTGAGTCCGTTACCACCTTGTTAATGCCAGACAAAGGCATTGAAAATTGACCCAATCGAGTGCCCTAAATGGAAAGTGTTCCATTCTCTAGTACTAATATTCTTCATTTTAGTGAGCACAAAATTCACACCAAAAAAAAGTTTTAAAAGGAGTTCCCTTGTTCCAATGATAGTGGTAATGGGGATATAGAACAATTGTGTGAAATTTCTCCTGTTAATTTTAGCAAAAGAAATTGGCTGGAATATGAAACCAGATTTTCCACTTTGTGCTCGCACTGACTTCATTGGTAAATGGCAGGGATTTCACCCTTACCATGAATAAGCAAGATTACATAGGATATACGGCACAGAAACAGGCCATTCAGCCCAACCAGTCCAGGTCGGCGTTTATGCTCCACTCAAGCCTCCTCCCGTCTTTCCTCATCTAACTCTATCAGCATAACCCTCTATTCCCTTCTCCCTCATATGCTTATCTAACTTCCCCTTAAATGCATCTATACTTTTCGCTTCAACCACTCCCTGTGGTCGCGAGTTCCACATTCTCACCACCCTCTGGGTAAAGAAGTTTCTTCTGAATTCCTTATTTGATTTCTTGGTGACTCTTATATTGATGGCCTCTAGTTATGCTCTTTCCCACAAGTGGAAACATTCTCTCTGTATCTACTCTATCAAAACCTTTCATAATTTTAAAGACCTCTATTAGGTCACCGCTCAGCCTTCTCTTTTCAAGAGAAAAGAGACCCAGCCTGTTCATCTTTTCCTGATGGGTATAACTTTGCATTTCTGGTATCATCCTTATAAATGTTCTCAGCACCCTCTCCAGTGCCTCTATGTCCTTTTTAGAATATGGCGACCAGAATTGTACGCAGTACTCAAGTGTGGTCTAACCAAGGTTCGATAGAAGTTTAGCATAACTTTACTACTTTTCAATTCTATCCCTCTAGAAATAAACCCTAGTGCTTGGTTTGCTTTTTTTATGGCCTTGTTAACCTGCATAGCTACTTTGTGATTTGTGTATTTGTACTCCGAGATCCCTTTGTTCCTCTACCCCACCCAGACTCGCACCCTCCACTTAATAAGTGACCTCCCTATTCTTCTTACCAAAATGTAATACCTCACATTTATCTGTGTTGAAATTAATTTGCCAATTGTATGCCCATTCTGCAAGTTTATTAATGTCTTCCTGTAATTTATTACGGTCCTCCTCAGTGTTGACTATCCCCCCCCCCCCCCGCCCAATTTGGTGTTATCCGCAAATTTAGAAATGGTGTTTTTGATGCCAAAGTCTAAATCGTTATTATTAATTGTGGTCCCAGCACTGATCCTTGTGGAACACCACTTCCCACCTTCTGCCACGCTGAATAGCTACCCTTTACCCTTACTCTCTGCTTTCTGCCTTGAAGCCAGCTAGCTATCCATTCTGCTACTTGTCCCCTGACTCCGCATTCCCTGACCTTATTCATTAGTCTATTATGTGGTACCTTATCGAAGGCCTTTTGAAAATCTAGATAAATTACATCTACTGCATTCCCCTTGTCTACTCTCTCTGTCTTCAAAAAATTCAATGAGGTTGGTCAAGCAAGACTTTCCCTTTTGAAATCCACGCTGACTATTCATTATTATATTTTTGGTTTCTAGATGTTCTTCTATTTTCTCCTTTAGTAGGTATTCTATTATTCTTTCTACCACTGATGTTAAGCTGACTGGCCTATAGTTCCCTGAACATGTTCTATCTCCCTTCTTAAATATAGGTATTACATTAGCTACCTGCCAGTCCTTTGGCACTACACCTTTTTCTAACGAATTATTAAACATGTGTAGTAATGCCTCTGCTATCTCTTCCCTAGATTATTTTAAAATGCGCAGATGTAATTCGTCCGGACCAGGGGTTTTATCCTTTTTGAGTTTGATTAGTTTATTTAATATATCTCCTCTTTATTTTAAATGCAGTGTATTTATGAGACTAAATGTGTATTTAAAAAGTCAAAAGAAGATGATTAAAATTATTTGGATAATTGTGAATTAAATTGATCTTTACTGCACAGCATTTTAATTAGGTTTTCTGGGGTAGAAAAGGATCTGAATCTAGGGGGGAAAAAAAGGACCATTTGAACCCTTGTAGGATGGAAACAGATGTCTGGCATTTCAGTGCCGTATTTATTCTGATTATCTGACCCAGCATTTTGAAAAACAATCAAGGGAACACCTTCATGGAACACCCTACACAACACATTTCAGAGCAGTGCTACAAAAATTACCCTCGCCCCCACAACTATTGATTTCATCAGAGAAACAAAATCTCTGCTTCTGGTGGTGAACTTTCTTTTTCTGTGGTTAGCCACTTTTGGTTGTACACTAATATAGAAAGGCTGGTTCTGCAGCAGCAGAGGTGTAACTGTGTTGTGAAGAGAAGGGTTCCTGTTGTTCAGTTGTAATACCTTTAATGATTGCATCTCTACTGGTGTTAATTCAACTTCTCCCCACCATCTGGCTCAGTAACACCTCCCAGCCGGCTTGTTAGCATGCACTTTTTATTTGAAGAGAAATAAATGAAAAAAGGATTTAAGAATTGATTGTTTCTTTTATTATTTTAAAGGTAAATTGACAGTGAGTGCTTTTTAATTTCCCTCCCCCCCCACCCCTGCCATTTTCTACGTTCCTCTCCTGAAGCTGCTAACTCTTGCTGGTGTACTTTTCTACATTTGATGCCAGTCCTCTGGTATTGTGTTCAAATAACCATTCTTTGTGTGTGAGCCCAGATAGTGAGTGCCAGCAGACTATTTGAACAGAAAGGGCAGCACAGCTGATTGTGTCCAATCCTGTCCAAATGTGTGTACTTCCCAGTGGGGATTCTTGGATAACGACCGGGTACAGGAACCCTGGACGATGTATTTTTTTTCTCTTCCCCTTTCCTAGCCCGGAGCGCCAAGAGCAGTTACCGCCCCCAAAACTACTGTCCCAGCTGGGATCAGTGCAAAACACGAATAATAACTGGAAGCTTCTTGTCTTTATGGATTGCTGCTACACTTGATTGTGCAATTACATAACAGGCTACCAAAGGAGCTGAGCTACTGATTCTAATATATTTATGGAAATGGCACAATCTAGATTGAGATTGTCTTTTAAGCTAAGATTGATGTTGCACTCGGAAGTTGTCCATTTACTCTGTTGTTTCATTGGTGGAAGTTGGAATTCCTCTCCGTGACAGCCAGGTGCATGAAGATTTTAATGTTCTATCTGTGGAGTTTAACTCATTCGGTGAGAGGAAAAACCATATTGTCAGAACAAAGGGTCTCTAACCAGCATTTGATCTATCTTTTCTCTTTCAAATGCCGATGGTTCTACTCTGTATTTCAAGCATTTTCTGTTTATTTCAGATTTTGCATTTTTATTCTTTTTTTAATCTCATCAATAACTTAATTCTTTCTTTACTGTTAGGCACAGAAGAGAAGGGCAGAGCCAACTCCAGAAACATCTGGACGAAAAGATTGGAAAAAAATGAAGAATTGAAGTTTCTTGCTCAAATGAAGACTGCATCTCGGTTAACACTATAGTTTCTTTTGGTTGCCTTTTCTCTCTTGTATATTCATTAGAAAAATAGTCAGATGATGCAGTATAATAAATTTTACATAATTTTAAATGCATTCGCAAGGTACGTTCTACTTGGAAACTGAGGTTTTCTTTAGTACTATGCTGTGGATGCTTAGTTTTTCTTCTTTCAATCTATTCCATTCCAATATTTTATGTCTGTCCTTCAGTCGTACGTACAGTGATCTATTTGTATCTGAATGGTTTACCCCTTGCATGTGTTTTAATATGTTGACTTTTTAAAGTAAAACCTGGAGATCCTCTGTTTTGTATGAGTGGGAATTGAAGCAGATTTGGGTTTCAAGTGCTCAATGAGGTATTTGTCAGTTTTGCTGAGCCAGTTTACCAAAAGATCCCTGTTCTTTTAATAAAACAACTTGTTTCTTGGTTGTCTCCCATTTCTTTTATTGAACAGTTTCACTTGTAAACTAATGAAATACTATTGGAGGAAAAAAAATAAATCTCAACCTAAATAATGTTTCAGTGTATTTGTTTATCTTCTAATGTACAGTGCAGTTTGGGAAGATCACAATTTTGTATTAGTATACATTTGTGTTTGAAAGTTTTATTTGAGTTAAACTTTTTTTTATAAAGTTCAGTCAACAGCTCCATTTTGACCTGGCCAATTATCGCTGTGCCAGAAAGAATGTCCGAGTTGATTAACACGCCATGCCAGCACACATGGCAATTGTAAGCCTCCTCTGCCCATTGCTTGTGGTCCAATCCCCAAGTGTCTCAAACTGCCTGAGCACCAGTTACTGCCCTTATCAGCACAGCCTACAGTACCTTCAGAAGCATTTCCCCCAGCCTTTGTTCATGTTGATACCAAATGAGAAGTAGTAGTGCTGGCTGCAAAGTTCTCCAGCCAACATTCATGCTGCAACGGTAAGGGAATGAATGGTGGTGACCTGAGACATTTACCCAAGCACTGAGTTTCTATGTCACAACATTATTTTGCCCTTGACTGAATATGTATTTATCTTTGATGAAACTGATTGAACTGCCTCCCAGTTATTAGCCCAATTATCTGGGCACTCTGGTAGTAAGGATTCCATTACAGACCTGGAAGATTTGTCGCAAGTCTAGCTTCTCCAGAAGGCATTGTCGGGTCTTTTCCCCCCACAATCTCCTCCAAATCAACCCATTACTCCTGTTAGATATTGGCTGGTTTCAGTTGCAGTTTAGTGGCCTGAATATTCAGGTCAACAAGCAGTTTGGTGATTTAATTGGGCACACAAGCTCAGCCTCTGACACCGCCCAAAGCATTCATCATGGCTAAAAAGCCAGTGTCAATTAAGATTGCCAACTCTGATTGGAGGCATTCCTGGAGGTTTGATCACGTGATCCTCTGTCCATGTGACATCTGCTTACATGATGTCTGAAAATGTTTTTGCATTTACCTCATGAAGTTTGGGTCCTCTAATTGAATATCTTTGCTTGTGGCTTTGCCAGCAGCTGTTGTGTGAAAAGTTCCAAAAACCAGGAGGGAAACTGAGAGCAAAGAAGAGGGGAAACCGAAAGTGGGGGGAGCAATTCGCAGAGTGGAGCCCAGAGGTGGGATGAACTTTCATTCCACCTGTAACTTATAGTAACACGCTGAAATTACACTGATCACTAATAGTAAAACTGGTAACACGGAATCGCCTCATAACCAACAGTAACACAATAACTCACTGATAGTCTATATGCAACTGGTAGTAATAGGTGTAACGCCCCAATATCCTACCTATAACTAGTAGTAATCCTATAACCCACTGATATTCACCCTGAAACCGCAGCTAGAATCCCCCTGCACTGCACATGGTTCCCCAGTCGCTGCCACTTTTAATAGGCCCGATCTCTATCTCCTCTGACTCGGGTTGTGTGTGAAGGTGACAACTCTAAACTGGGAGCCTCAGTCGGAGCCGATCTGTACTTGGACACATGCCAAAACTGGCTGGCACAGACCGACCTGACCATCGGTTTGCTTTCATTTGAGTTGCTATTTACTGGTGAAATCAAAGTTTTCCCTCCCCCTCCCCCCAACCTCTGATTACTCCTGCGAATCACACCCCTACCTTTGGTTTCTCCTCTTCCCCGCCCTCGGATTCCCTCCTTTGCCTGCTCACAGGTGGCCTGGTTCACAGAACGTCACGCGCAACAGTTGCTGGCATGAAACCACGTGCAAAGATACTCCACTACAGAGGACCCAGCCACTATAAGGCAAATGCAATAACATTTGTGGACGTCACATAATCTGATGATACGTCAATGTCACGTGATCAAACCTCCAGAAATGCCTCCAACCAGAGTTGGCAACCTTATGCATGGATGAAAGGTAATTGTGAGGCTTATTTTGAGGCAAGTATAGATGCAAGCTACTGCCATTCATTCTGATACCTGTATTCATTCTTTGTCTTTACCCTTGGTACCTACATTATTCATCTGTAAGTTTGGACAGTGAGGTCAAGAGTTTCCGATTGTAATGCTGATGGTAACCTATTTAATTTTAATGTAATGCTGACAGTAATCCAATCAGAAATAAAAACAAAATGCTGGAAATACTCAGCAGGTCAGGCAGCATCTGTGGAGCGAGAAACAGAGTTAACGTTTCAGGTCGATGACCCTTCGTCTAACGAAAGGTCATCGACCTGAAACGTTAACTGTTTCTCTCTCCACAGATGCTGCCTGACCTGCTGAGTGTTTTTATTTCAGATTTCCAGCATCTGCAGTATTTTGCTTTTGTATTGTTGTAGTAATCCAATCAGGCCTGATTTTTGGCAGGCAGTTCAGCCACAACATGGGTCCGATGCTGTTCTTACCCTGCAGTTTCCAGCATAGGTTGCTTGAGAGCAGTTAGGGGTGGGAAATGTGCCTGATTGCTCCCTCCTGTTCAGGAGCTCTGACGCCAACTGTAGCATTTCTACTGCCCTGGATAAATTCAGCTAACCCCACATGGACCGGGAACTGAATCGGAAACTTTGCTGGTTTGCATGACTCATTACCTTACTGGCTTAATCAGCTGAGCCATTAAGTGAGCCTCTTTGTCGCTCGTGATCATGATTAGACCTAAATAAACATTTCCGACAGCTAATGACAGCACCAGCAGTTGTTGCATCTTTGAAATGATGGGTTAGGTGTTGAATACTCTTGTATTCCTGGTATTCTGTAGAAGTGAAAAGTTGTTGGACAGAACTTGCAAGCATAGATTGTGTAACAATTGATGCAGACTACTACTATTTTCCAATATCCTTTGTGTAAACACTAAATCTCTAAATGTAAATCACTTCATCAACTAAAAATGACAGTAGTAGCCAGTACTGTAATGTAATTCACAACACCCGATTAAGTTTGCAGTGCTCCGAATTTTCAATTAAATGTCAATCAGTGAGAGTGACTGGTTATGAGATTCGATTTTGAAATAATTTAGGCAGCAAGCTCTTATAAGTTGTAAGTAAATCAACAGAATGTTAAGTTTATCATAAAAAGAAATAGACATTGTATCAATCGCAATTGACATCAATATACACTTCAATTGTAAATTAGATAGCCCGACATTTATGATAATCTAATGTTCTACAGCCTTGTGATGTATATGAATCGTCTAACGTTATGTAGTAGCTGCCTGGAAAGCCAATTGTGGGTGATATTCATATATCAAGCAATGAAACTGGTAAAAATTAAATCTTGAATGGCATATGATATTAAAGATGCCGTGTAAGGGTACACACATGAAATTGAAAAATATCAGGAACCAATAAAAAGTATTTTTTAAATTGTTGTGATTAGATGTCGTCTCAACTTAGAACATGACAATTCCAACCTGCTTATTGCACTGATGAGCATAACTGAAACTAGAAAGAAAACAAAAGATGGCTTATATTTATATAATTCCTTATCACATTTCAAAGCATTTTACATGTTGTACACTTACTTTGAAATATAGTGACTTACGGAAGCAAACTAGGCCATCATTTTGCCCTCAAGATTCCATAAAAAGCAATGAGATGAATGACCAGTTTCATTTATTTTGGTGGTGCTGGTTGAGGGAGGAATATCTCTAATCTCCTCCAGCCCTACAACCCTCTGAGATTTCTGTGCTCCTCCAATTCTGGCCTCTTGTGCATCATTGATTTCCATTGGCAGCCGTGCCTGCAGCTGGCTAGGAAGAAGGAAGAGCTTGCATTTCTATAGCGCCTTTCACAACCTCTGGGAGTCCCAAAGCACTTCACAGCCAATGCAGTACTTTTGAAGTGTAGCAACTATTGTAATGTAGGAAACACGGCAGCCAATTTGTGCACAGCAAGCTCCCACAAACAGCACTGTGATAATGACCAGATCATCTGTTTTAGTGATGTGGTTGAGGGATAAATAGGACACTAGCTCTTCTTCCAGTAGAGCCATAGCATCTTTTACTTCCACCTAGGGGGCAGACAGGGCCTCAGTTTAACATCTCTTCCAAAAGACCGGCCCTAACCTCTGGAATTCCCTCCGTAAACAGGGAACAGCAGCATAGTGGTTATGTTACTGGATTAGTAATCCAGAGGCCTGGACTAATGATCCGGAGCCATGAGTTCATAATCCCATCACAGCAATTCAATTAAATAAATATGGAATAAAAAGCTAGTATCAGTAATGGTGGCCATGAAACTACCGGATTGTCGTAAAAATCCGTCTGGTTCACTAATGTCCTTTAGGGAAGGAAATCTGCCGTCCTTACCTGGTCTGGCCTATACGATTCCAGACCCATAGCAATGTGGTTGACTCTTAACTGCCCTCTGAAATGGCCTAGCAAGTCACTCAGTTATATTCAAGAAGATGGCTCACCACCACTTTCTCAAGGGCAATTAGGGATGGGTAATAAATACTGGCTTTGCCAGCAACATCCACATCCTGTGAATGAATTTTAAAAAACTTTGCCGCTCTACCTCTCTTTCCTCCTTTAAGATGCTCCTTAAAACCTACCACTTTGACCAAGCTTTTGGTCACCCATACTAATATCTTCTTATTTGGCTCAGTATACGCTCCTGTGAAGCGCTTTGGACATTTTACTATGTTAAAGGCGCTATATAAATGCAAGTTGTTGTTGACCAGGCGAATAACCTGCACTTTGAAGAGTGCTTTGGACTTTTAAGAAATTGGAAGGAGCAGAAGATAGAGTTTTGCTTTAATGTCTCATCTAAAAAATAAAAATACTTCTAACAATGTTGCACTCCCTCAGCCTTTCTTTTCTTTCAGCCTGGATTATTTACTCACATCCTGGGATGGGGCTTGAACTGACAACATTCAGAGGCAAGAATGCTGCCAACTGAGGCTAATTGCCATTTGTGATGTACTCATTTAAAAATTTCCATTTAGTATCATCAATCCAATTTAAAAATTACGACCAGTTTTGTGCTGTAAATCCATGCTCACTAGGAACTGGCATTCATTTCACATAGAACCCTTACAGCCATCAGATAGGAGACTCATCCCATCAGTTTGGACTGTATTTGAACCTATGTCCTAGAGTAAAAGGCAATTGGCTCAATGTACCACCCAGTAAAAATGCTATTTTAATCTCCCATTCTTTTTAAAGCTGTAACTCTAATAGTGCAACATATAAAATCTTGACTATGCTGATTCCAAGATAGATCCATGAGATGCTCATCCATCCAGAAAAAGCCTAGTCGTAGGACTTCTAAAATGTGCAACTCCTACCTCCCTCAGTCTTCCCTTCCTCCTACGATCTTCAAACATTTAAACTCCAAAATAAAAACAGAAAATGCTGGAAATACTCAGCAGGTCAGGCAGCATCTGTGGAGAGAGAAACAGAGTTAACGTTTCAGGTCGATGATCTTTCGTCAGAACTGGAATTTAAATTCCAAGCTCAATATCACATAATCATTATTGCCTCATTTGCCTTGGTTTTTCTACTCTTCAACCTTAATGATTTCCTGCACTATGAAACTTAAGCCTTCATTTTGGTTTCTCAGTTTCAAAGAAAACAAGTAAAGCAGCAGACTCACAGAACTGGTTGGCGCATCGGTGCTGCCTAAAACATGAACCTAATAATTGTTTACTTCTATGTCCCTTGTTCTTTCTAATTCATTCTATTTTCTGTTTTACGGTGAACATCGTCAGAATTCATGACTCCAATACCAAATATCTAAACTATGATCAACAAAGGCACAATGGACCTCACATTTGCACATCAAGAGTCCCAAAGAACATATTTGGCATTAAAAAAAACAGATTATTAAGTTTAGATTTCATTCACAGGCAGCAAAATTTCAATACAGCTCTAGGATGATCTGTGAATACTTTTCATGCTGCCGAATGTAGGATCAATGTGTGGGACTGTTATTGACAAAGTCAGGCAGCAGGAATGACAGATGGCTGACAGAGCGGGTGATCAAGGGCTTTTTACAAGGAGAAGACAAGGCCACAGGTATGTTCAGAATCCAATTGTTTTGTAAAGGTAGTAGATTTTCTTTAAAAAGAAAGCAAGTTGATAGCAGGATTTCAATATTTATTTGTGTATAATGTAGATTGAAATAATCTGAGGTTTTTTAATATAAGAAAGGTACAGGCCTTGTTATACATAAGAACATAAGAAATAGGAGCAAGAGTAGGCCAATTGGCCCCTCGAGCCTGCTCCGCCATTCAATAAGATCATGGCTGATCTGATCCTAACCGCCAATCTACTATCACAGAACCATCTCCTGAACCTAACAGAATTGGACACACGAAATAGGAGCAGGATCAGGCTACACGGCTACATGGCCCCTGGGCCCGCTACGCTTCCCACAGGGCCATGACCGATCCGAACCTAGACTCATGTCCAAATTCCTGCCCGCTCCCCGTAACCCTTAATTCCCTTTACTTCTAGGAAACTGTCTATTTCTGTTTTGTTCTGTTTTAAATATTCTGTTTATATTTTAGTTAATAATTAAAGCCCATATGTTTTTTAACAGTTAATGCAAAGCTAATTGATCATATCAGTCTGGAGAGGCTTGAATTCCTTTTTCTTCCCTCAATTGGTCCTCATTAGCTAGAATATTGTGAGGAAGATGTTAAATGATTTTGTTGAATCCACAAGCCACAAGAGGGAGCAAGAATACTGCATTAGAAATAAAAGCACAAGCTGCCTTGGTGGATCAGTGCAGTTACTCAGTGTGTAGCTGAGTCATTGGGACCAGGAAGGACGGCTCTGAGTTAGCTAGTCTCAGCTAGGGCAGCAGCAGGGACATCACAACTGGCCTCAGAATCCAGAGTGAGGAAGGCAAAATCAGCCAAAGTTCTTGGTCCTGATCCTCATCCAGTGACCCTTACCAGAAAGTGCATGTGTGCGGCTGTCAGACAGAACGCTTGGCTGTTATATCTCTCTGCAGTTGAAAGCATGCTAACACTCAGTGTCAAGACTTACACATGAAAAATGGCCCCTTGTGTGAAGCATTAGAAACCATATCCCAGCCAGGGGTCAACCCCTTCATGAGGGGAGTGGAGGAAAGAAAAACAAAAAATCTATTTTTATTTCTTTTTCAAACGCTGCCTGCCTGCTCTGTATTTTCAGTATTTTATTTTTATTGTTTGAGATTTCTAGTGTTTGCAGTATTTCTTTTTATCTGTACTGCATTAAGTGTTTTCCTTTGCTATCCACCAGTGCTGTGCAAATTCCACCCTATGGGCATTTACAGCACCCTTGATCAGTTATTGTACAGTTGTGCCTTAGTTAAATAGTGAAGAAACAAATGGCAAATCTGTACGCCCCACGGGTCCTGAAGAGGACCCCTGTGCACACTGTTTTAAGCCTCACCTAGGACGAGGGGAGGGAGGATTGCGCTGTAATGATATATCAATTAGAATATGCAAATTTAGAGATATTCCCTTAATACCACTAAATGCATTATTAATGTTGCAATTAAGCAACTGCCTAGATGCAGGCTGGGGCCAATCACGCCAGGATTTCCTCTGCTCAATTCTGACCCTGCCAAAGTTTATGGAGTCAGGAGAGGCGCTTCAGGAGTGACCTTTGGTTGTTTGGGGGTGCATCTGTAGTGCCCCACCCCACCACTGAAGATCCTGGAAAACCCGGCTAGCTGAGAGGAGGTGCCAAGTCCCCTCCCCTAGAAGAACAATCAGCCTGCACCCGCACCCCCCGCCCCCTCACCCCATTGCCCTTTTACAAAGGGAGTTGCTTTAATAGCTTTAAAGAAAAATTTCCCTCCCTCATTTTTGTGGGACCAGGCTCCGACTCCAGCCTGGATTTCAGGTGGGCCCTACGCCTGCTGGTTTTGGTCAGGTACATTTAGTGAGACCCAGTGTACCTGTGCCGATGCAGAGAGCCAAGGTGTGGGAAATTCCAACCGAGGGAGTCCTTCCCACCACCCCCCCCACCGCCCTCTCCATTGATGACCATGTAGGGGTGGGCGGAAGCTCTGCAAGGCCACCCGGGAACTTTGCCTTTAGGCCGGTACTCATTGTACTCGGGTCCCAGCTGAATTTGTAGCTGTTCCAGCCAACTTCTGGCAAAGTTACGGTGAGAGTCTTCTGGAGGGACTGAGCAGTTTCAGAGCCAACCTGTCTGCCAGATGGAATTTGTAACTTAGTAGTGAGCTGGTGAATATTGGTGCATGTATTAGATTATATAATAAATTTAGTTACTTTTCCTTTATCATTCAATGTTGGATTATTAGGAACCCTAAAAACAGGGACTAGGGAAGTAATACTGATCTGGAGAAAAATGGAGGGTACTTTTAAAGTGAGATTTCCTGTTAAATAACAGTGTTCAAGCTGCAGTGAGAGCTCCATATCCCATACATGCAGTATTCTGTCTATATGCCTATAGTATTTACATTATAAAAGGAGGGGGTTTTCGAATGTTTGTAACAGTTTTTGAATTAGTCAAAAACTTCGCATTAAATACTGGCTAATTTTCTTTTTATTTGATAGCATGGAGCATTGGATGACTGAATGTTTCCTTGTAATTTAGGATGTCTTAAGACTCCATTTTCTAAAAGTATTACAGATATTGCATTATATAATTGTTATGAATTTAAAACCTTGCCAAGTATATTTAAATGGTTGACATCATGGTCCTCTGATGCCTTGGTTGGTGAATGCAGTGTGTGACTCAGCCACACAGACTCGAAGGTCCTCGGTTTGATCTCCTGAGTTAACTGATTTCAGTATGAGTGGCAGCAGTATCTCTACAGTTTTACTTCAACACTTCTGCGCAATGGAAGTGAAAAATCTGCCAGTATCCCCTCTCCTGATTGTTATACTGTGGCTGTGCTGGAAACTGGCTGTGTGTGAATGTCGGGTAATAACAGGATTGGACTCTGCTGCAATGACCCCATGCAATCAAATAGCTGCTGAGACTCTCTATAGGCTCATATGAGAAGAATAGCCAATTTGGTGAAGTGCCTGGAGAACAATGCCCTAGCAGAGTCTTCAGGAGAGGATGAAGACAGGCAGTAACCATGTAACACGCAATACATTATAGTGTAGTTGATTTCCTGAGAAACAAAAAAAATTGTCAAACAAATTTGGGGGAAACTAGTTTTCTCCCTACATGCAACCACTTACCTTTAAGTGGAGGCCCATTAATAGCTGATGACATGCCTGATTAGTCTGCACCCTTTTGGGGAGCTCCCAGTGCTGGGGTTGGAAAATCTACCCTACTATTTCCTTGTAAGTTTTGTACATTTTTACGTATCAAGTTATAAATCTTATTTCCAGTCCTAATGCTCAGTTTAGTGAAGGAAACAAGATGGCAACAGAAAAGGAGTTTCCAAAAGTATTTAGAGTGATTTGACTGGTTCAGCCTCTCCTTTCTTTTATTGTTAGTTTTTACTGACTGTTTGTGTTTGATTAATTGCCTTCAAATGTCTTCAGTAGTTTCCTGTTGGAAGTTATGTACCCACTTTCCTTGCACGCCACTCGTACATTTCGTACTATTCAGTTCCGGTTTGTCGCTTTTTTATGAATCTTGAGAATTCTAGGCACAGGTGTAATTAGTAACACCCTCAGCTGATGGAGTGATAGCTCTGACAGGACTATCAACAGCAATCCCAGCTTTTTGAGAGAGGCTGTGGCCTCTGAGTGAAAACTTAAATGAAGGTACTCGAAGCCATAAAAAAACAATTTAATAAGTAAGTTCAATCATGTTATTGACAGAGTGTAATGCAGGATGCATCAGGCCTGTGGCACAATTTTAGTATCATTTTAGATGGTGGCACTGTGGAGACCAGTGCCATAGCACCACCTAGCTTGGAGGCACAGTTGGGTGGTCCAGAAGTAAATAAGCGACAATGCCACCCACCTTGGAGGCCACACATAGAAGAATCAATCATAGGTGAGTAAAATGATTGGGTAAGTTTAATAGTGGCAGACAACTGAGAGAGACAGGTGTGACAGAAAAGCTTGATGGAAATAGGCATGACAGGAAAGTGTTACACGAACTAAGTGTTACTTGACAGGAAATGCACGCATACAAAATATGTTTAATTCATAGATAGATTGGCTTAGATTATACTTTGACTTTAAGAGCCAAGACAATCCCTTTGTATACTTTGTTCTCACTGCAACCTTGACAATTAGGGTGCTATAGTTGGCCTCAGTGCCCCTGGGTTATTGGGGAGGGGGGGGGAAATCAGCCAAAGTTCCCACTTTTGATTGCTTTCCAGTGATCTGTTCTGGAAAGTACATGTGTGTGGACATTGGATGAGAGTCAATAAACCTACCATCACTCTTTGTCTAGGCCCACATATGTAGAATGATGAATTGTGCTCTGACACGACACCCCAGCAGGAAATGAGAGGTGTAAATTAGATATTTTATTAAAAAGCAAAATGAAAATATCTGGCTCTGCCACATTTATTGTGTGTAGTTTGAGAGTTAGAGTAAGTGTGACATATTTGCTGTTATTAATTTGAGGACTTTGGGAGGGGGGGGGCTTTGGTGCCAATGAGTGAGGCAGATAATAACTATTTACTAAAATCATCATTTTACATTGCTTCTCTCATAATGGAAAATGCTTCAAAATATAACAGAGCAATAACAGTATGTGGAGAAGCTAATTTGTAAAGAAATTACACTGACTACTGAAGTTAATGGTATGGAACTCCATCTAAATTTACCTCATAAAGTTGAAAACAATCAGCATGTTCAAGGATTTAAATGAGGTCTAAACCAATATTGAATTGAGTTGCTTATTGCAGTAAAATGAATCAAACTACAATTAAGTATTTGAGCCTGCTAATGTCAGGCAAATACGAGCCACATAATGCAGTTCTTTTATAATTAAGAAATAATAGGCCCCATAGTGAGTTTTATCCATTGATTAAGTGTCATGATTCACATAGTTCAATCATGGTGGAACTCTCAGCCTACTTTCTCTCTAAGCACATCATGTGTTGATCAGGTGGTTGCATAAGTGACTTTGTAGCTGGGAAAACTTTGCTAGAGTTAGGCACGGGAGATTATGAAATGACAAAGAAAATTACCGAGATCAGGATGATTAGTGCTGGATACATCTTCAGCTTTCATATATACTTTTATTTACTCATTCATGGGATGTGGGCGTCGCTGGCAAGGCCAGCATTTATTGTCCATCCTTAATTGCCCTTGAGAAGGTGCTGGTGAGCCGCCTTCTTGAACCGCTGGAGTCCATGTGGTGAAGGTACTCCCACAGTGCTGTTAGGTAGGGAGTTCCAAAATGTTGACCCACAGACGATGAAGGAACGCTGATATATTTCCAAGTCAGGATGGTGTGTGACTTGGAGGGGAACTTGGAGGTGGTGGTGTTCCCATGTGCCTGCTGCTCTTGTCCTTCTAGGTGGTAGAGGTCGTGGGTTGGGGGGCACTGTCGAAGAAGCCTTGGCGAGTTGCTGCAGTGTAACTTGTAGATGGTAAGAACATAGCATAAGAATTAGGAGCAGCAGTAAGCCATGTGGCCCTTTGAGCCTGCACTGCCATTCAATAAGATCATTGCTGATCTTCGACCTCAACTCCACTTTCCTGCCCGATCCCCATATCCCTTGATTCCCCTGGAGTTCAAAAATCGATCGGTCTCAGCCTTGAATATACTCAGCGACTCAGCATCCACAGCTCTTTCGGGTCGAGAATTCCAAAGATTCACAAGCCTCTGAGTGAAGGAATTCCTCCTCATCTCAGTCTTAAATGACCGACCCCTTATCCTGAAACTACGCCCCCTAGTTCTAGACACTCCAGCCAGGGGAAACAACCTCTCAGCATCTATCCTGTTGCTCCCCCTCAGAATCTTATATGTTTCAATGAGATCACTTCTCAGTCTTCTAAACTCCAGAGACTATAGGCCCAATCTACTCAATCTCTCCTCATAGGACAACCCTCTCATACCAGGGATAAAGCTAGTGAACCTTCGTTGCACTCCCTCGAAGGCAAGTATGCCCTTTCTCAGATAAGGAGACCACAACTGTGCACAGTACTCCAGGTCTGGTCTAACCAAGGCCCTGTACAATTGTAGTAAGACTTCCTTACTCTCGTACTCCAACCCCCTTGCAATAAAGGCCAACATGCCATTTGCCTTCCAAATTGCTTGCTGTATCTGCATGCTAACTTTTTGTGTTTCCTATATGAGGACACCCAAATCTTTCTGAACACCAACATTTAATAGTTCCTCACCATTTAAAAAACATTCTGGGCAGAATTTTCATTGACCCGTGGAGGTGGGTTTGAAGGAGTGTGGGGGGTTAAAATTGCGAAAACTGGCGGACGGGCACAAGCCCGCCTCCATCCCGCCTCCACGCAATTTTCATTAAATCGTGTCTGCTGGTCCCGACTCCGTCCCGCCTCCAAGAGGCGGGATAGGCTGTTAAGGCCCTTAACAAACACTAAATTGCATCTATAATGCCATTTTGAAAGGCCTTTGTGATTTTAACCCTTTTTCCACGTGAAGCACGCCTGTTCTGAACCACGAATGTGAAACCTGGCGGTAGCACATTTGGATTGCTGACTATCAGCTGCAGCTCAACCATGAAATAGGAGATGTGATCAGCGATCATTAGCAGTTGGCAGGACTTTGTTGTCTGAGGTCTGGGGGAACTTTTATCAGGCATAACCACAGCTGTGGAAGTTTGGAGCCTGACACCCATCTCCAGTGTGACCTCCTGGGAAACCCCTCTCGCCACCTTGACTGAGCGCTTCCTCAACTGAGGCATATACCAGAAGCATGGGAACCATTTATTTCCTTTCCTCCTGGACATCAGATTCGGACGAAGACCAGCCGCGGCAGCAGCAGAACCATGAACAACAGCACCACCAGCAGCAGCAGCAACAACAGGAGCGCCAACCTGCCACTCACCCACCTGAAGCTGCACAGGCCAGAAGGCGCCAGCGCGCGACCACATTGCTGCCCAGGATGCAAGGGACGCACTTGATCAGATTTGCTTAGCCTGCACAATCAAACACTTTTGCCTCGCACCTTCTTATCAGACCATCGACAATGGCCAGGAACCTGCGGATTCCTATCACTCTGACCACCATACTGACAATTGCAAGTCATCCTAAGCCCTCAATGTGGAAGTCCCATTTGCGAAATGACAGACGCCACAACTTCAGCAGTTTGCCAACAGAATTTTTAATCACACCAAGCAAGTGCTGGCATTTCAAGATTAAACACAACATTACACCCAAGTGACTACCCTTGTGACTACTTGTGCATTATTTTTCTTTTATGCGTGCTCCTACGTGGTGCTTCCCCTGTGGCTTCAGCAGATGTGGAGGCCCCTTGCTCACTTTCTTGCTGCTCCTGTCTCGACACCTTTGGCGGGCGTCCTCTGGGGTTACGAGCCTGTGAGGGCTCGGCAACAGTCTGCTGCTACTGCGGCTGTGCAGGGGTTGAGATGCCGATCTCAGTTGGGTGAGGACTCTGGTGGGGCTCTGACCGAGGGCTTTGCAGTGGCTTGGTCATGTGAGCGCTTGGAGAGGAGCCCCCACTTCCTTGTTGTCTGCCACCAACATCCCTCTCATGGGTCAGCCCCACCTCAGCGCTTGCAAGTGGATTGAGAGCACCTTGCTGCACATCAGGGGGGCCATGGGGACCCGTATCTGCACTGGAAGTCCTACTCAGAAGGACTTCCATGAAGGTCTGGTTTCTGTGTTCAATAGATGACCATCGCTCCTCAAGAGATGCCAGTCTATTCTGAACAATGACCATGTTTTCTACACTCTGGTGACTTATCTCCTCCATAGCCGTAGCCATCCTCTCCTCTACTGTAGCCATCCTTTCCACGGAGGTTGCCATCCTTTCCGTGGTGATGCGTTCATGCGCCAATGACTCCACAAAGACTCTGCTCATGTTCACTATAGACTCCTCCATTCGCTCCACACTCGCAGCGACCCTGATGACAAAACCTGCCAGAGACTCCTGCATCTGTTCCTGGAGTTCCAGCACCGCTGATCTTATGGATGGACCCAGAGGCAGAGGGTCGACATGCAGCTGAGCCGAGCTAGGAGAGTCCTGTGCCCTCCGACTAGGACTCTCCACTGCTGTCCCTGTCTCCACTATCTGCTGATGCTCACTTCTGAGCTGTTATATGTAAAATTCGCAATTATCGCGATTCGAAATAACGAGATAAAGCAGGTTCGTTTCATCAGTTTTATTTCAACGAAATGCTGTCATGATTAAACAGGACACAGAAGCCTGTAAAATGGCCGCCGCGCCTCGTGGCAGAAGCTTCCAGAATTTTCAGTGGGCAGACAAGATGGCGTTCGAATAAACATTTCAGTATAAGATTGGTTAATACGCAGCAAACACTGATAAAGACAGGATGCAACCTGTCTGCATTCGACACAATAGCAAGAGATATAAGTGCTAGAATCGTTTTCCATGCACAAGTAAGGACCATTGTACTGGGCAATCGAAGGCCCATCCAGATACATCAATACGCAAATTCCCCACGGCTCTACAATGAGAGAGCCATTCTCGGGTGCTTACACAAGAATTCGGAGGCCCCCAAAACCCCGCCAGGGAGGCTCCTAGCCGGTTCCACAATGGGAAAAAAAAATTAACGGGTAGTTGGCCAGTCTCAGGTGCTACCGAAACCCATTACAAACAAGAATCACCCCATACTGGGAATTTTGAGCGCCAAGATTTTACAAAAGATGAACATTAAGATTTGGGCGGGAGATAAGGGAACCCAGCACTATAACTATAGACAACAAATGTCCATCGGTCTCTTATTCCCTTGATTCATGCTCTTATCTCTGCGGACTCTTGACTCAGGCTGAATTCTGCTGGACGAGCAGCCATCTGTTGCCTCTGGACTCTAGCCGTGCTGGACGGTTACTCGAATGTTGGGTGGAGCTCAAGCAGAACGAGCCGCCCCGACGAAGGCCAGTGACCGGGTGCACCATCCCGAGCGTCGGTAAACGGTGTTTTGGACCCGAAGGCCCGACAAGACGAGATGAGAAGAAAAGAACAAGAATCCACGTGCCGCCGCGGTCAGTAAACCCCGACCGCGCCCGTAAATATAAAGACCATTTTTTGAACTCTATCAGGTTGCTGCCGAACCAGTGGAAGACTCTTTCGAATTCTATCGACAACCGGTGTCAATACAGGAAGACTCTTCTTTGAATTTTACCCGTTAACTGGTGTCGGTCCAGAAAGACTTTTCTTTGAGTTCTACAGCCGGGCCCGAGCACTGTCGAGTTCTTCATGACAACGGGGAGCCCAGCCTGCTAGCCGGAGCAGAGAAGATAAACAAGTGGGGTACAGAGACCCCTTCCAACACGTGACAGTCAGGTGTTGCAGCAAAACAAGCCGAGTGCCTCGTTTAAAATTCTCCGAAGTATCACGAGTGGTGAGCATGTTTCACGATCCTACAAATCTAGATTAGTGTAGGTATTGATAGGGGAGGGTGGTTTTATTAAGGATAAAGTATAATGTGTTCCCCTTTTTACGATGTGCCGTGCGTTCTTCATTACCATAGACCAAGCTTTATGAATGTATGTATACTTGTACTATCGTTAATTTGTGCCTATGACATGTACTTCATGATTTTGGACGCTATGCAATAAAGATTTCCATTTTGTACTATTCAACCGGGTCTATTTGAGTTTTCTCTGCATTACTGCTCTCGCACCTAAGTCCAGTGTTAGAACCGTAAGGGCGAGTGGGTCGAACCACTCACAGGTGCTTATTGCAACAAGGCTGGCCGGAGACCAGAGCAAGCAATAGTATTAGGCAACGAAGGCCTAACCCCGCACCAGCACCGTCTGCGATACAAGCACCTACGACCGAACCCCTTACAGATACACCAGGTGACAACACTACTCTATCTCGCGATGTTTCCTCCGAGGTGTGAGTGTCTGCGCTGGTGCTGGGTGCGCTGAATTCTGCTGACGCGGCGACCTCAGAGGTTGCAGCTTCCTCTGAGGAGTGGTGAGGCTCATGCTCTTCCTCCTGGACAGGTGGGGACGGGTGCTCGCGATGGTCCTGGGGGGGAGTAAAGGAAAGAGTCAGAGATGTGAGTCCAAGGTTACATGCACATTGCATATTGCAGATGATCATAAGTCAGTCTGCTGGAGCATCAGAATCATTATCAGTGACTCATGCAATGTCAATGAGAGAGATGATAAACTATTCAGTCACCAGCTTGCTCTGATGCACCCGTCTGTCCGTCCCCGACTTGCGCATCCTCCTCCACTCCCATGATCTCCAGGACCGCCTCCTCCCAGGGGGTGAGCTGGGCTACTGAGGGTGGCCCTCCTCCTGTCCTCGCTCTTTCCCTCTTATTGTGAGCTCTCTTTTCCTGCAATGAGGGAGACAAGTGGAGTTTGAGTGAGAATGAAGGAGTGAGTGTAGAGAATCTATATCATTGATGGTTAGAAGGAGACAAATTCGGAGTGAGGTGGCAAGACCATGGGCCCTCCCTGTGTGTTGTAAGTTGTTTTCATAGCATCACAGCGATAGGGAGTGTGAGGGCTGCATAGTCGAATAGTTAGGTGAATGTGACCATACAGAGAGAGGGAATGGGTAAGGGTGCAGGGATGTCAGTGTCAAGTGGGATGTGGAGGAAGAGGTTGTCAAAGCTGAGTGCTGGTGAGGAGAGGCAATGGAGATCAGAATGAGGGTGATGGGAAATTCATACTCACTTTTCCAGTGCGCAGCAGGTCATGAAACCTCTTCCTGCACTGAAGTCAGGTTCTGCGGGTTATGGACAACGAGTTGACCTCCTCTGCCACCTGGATCCACACAGCCTTGGTTTGATGGGAAGGCTTCTTCCTCCCTGAAGAAGGGAAGAGCACCTCCTTATTAGCTCTGGCTCCCTCAATTAAAGCTTGCAGGGCGACGTCATCAAATCGAGGTGCAGACCTAGGTCTCTGGCTGGCCATTCTTCCTGCAGGTGCCTCTAACATGCAAAGGCAGAAGCTTGGCAGTCTGCAGAGGAAGCAAGGCTTGTTGCAGATCTTAAATGCTGCAGCAATGATGACGTCATCTGAAGCGACTTTCAGACTGGAAAAACTCACTGGCCATGGGTTCCCACACGTTGGAACTCAATTGGCCAATTATGTTAAAATCGCATCAATCTCCCACATCGATTTAGATTCGGGTGGCTAACACGAAATGCGGATTACACGACCCCAACCCGCCCCTGAATCAAAATCCAGCCCTCTGTGTTTCTAATCTTCCTACCAAAGTGAATAACTTCATATTTCCCCACTTTACACTCCATCTGCCACCTTATTGCCCATTCACTTAACCTGTCTATATCCCTTTGCAGCCTCTTTGTGTCCGCCTCACAGCTTACTTTCCCACCTAGCTTTGTATCATCAGCAAACTTGGATACATTGGGCTGGATTTTCCAAGCCCCGAGGAGGCTGGCATGAAGGCGGGACAGCCGGTAAATTCGGAGAAACCCGCCCCCATCCCACCTCCGTGCCCTTTTGCCAGGAGGCGGGAGGATGTGCAGCTTCGGGTCCCGTCTCCTGGAGGTGGGAAAGGCATTTAATCCTTTTAACTACCTGTTAACAGGTAATTAACAGGCAGAAAAAAGGATTAGTGCCATTTTACCTTCACAGGTGAAGGTTTCCTGACCTCGGAGAACCCTGCCGGGTTGGAGGTGACGTGGAGGAGGTCTGCGGCGGTCAGGAGGCCTGAAAGTGAGATGTAGAGGTGAGTGATGGGTGCAAGTGTGGAGTGGTAAGTATGCAAGGTGAGTGATAAGTTTTAAAAAGTGTTCACTTATCTTGTTTTCTTCCTACAGCCTTCAGCCACGGGGGATCGGGAGAGCCGACATCCTCCTTGTCAATTTCACAGACTGGCTTTTGGAACCTCCAAACCAACAGCCATGTGAAATTTACAAATTTGAAAGGTTTGATGAGTCCTGAACACAAGGTCTCATCAAACTAAAGAGAATGTCAGTGTTTGACAGCTTCACAGAGCTGTCAAACGCTGACATTTCTTCTTTCAAGAAGTCTTGACAGATAGCACATCTGACGTTGACGTGATCTGTCAGTGACTTCCTCCCTAATTGGCCTGCTGAGCCCGCAGGGCGGGCTTAACAAGCTCAATCAGGGGAAAATCCCTCTGGTTGGTCAGGCGAGGATGGAGGCGGGACATTGACACGACAAGCAGCAGTCCTGCCTCCATTCACAAAACCCAGCCCATTGCATCTGGTCCCTTCATCTAAGTTATTAATATAGATTGTAAATAGCTGAGGCCCAAGCACTGATCCTTGCAGCACCCACTAGTTATGCCTGCCAACCAGAAAATGACCCGTTTATCCCTACTCTCTGTTTTCTGTCCATTAACCAATCCTCTATCCATGCAAATATATTACCCCCAACCCCATGAGCCCTTATCTTGTATAGCAAACTTTTATGTTGCACCTTATCGAATGCCTTTTGGAAATCCAACTATACTACATCCACTGGTTCCCCTTTATCTACCCTGCTAGTTACATCCTCAAAAAACTCGAATAAATTTGTTAAACACGATTTCCCTTTCATAAAACCATGTTGACTCTGCCTAATCATATTATGATTTTCTAAGTGCCCTGTTACCACTTCCTTACACAGGTGGTGGAGGGAGTAAATGTTTAAGGTGGTGGATGGGGTGCCAATCAAGCAGGCTGCTTTGTCCTAGATGGTGTTGAGCTTCTTGAGTGTTTTGGAGCTGCACTCATCCAGGCAAGTGGAGAGTGTTCCATCACACTCCAGACTTGTGCCTTGTAGATGGTGGAAAGGTTTTGGGGAGTCAGTAGGTGAGACACTCGCTGCAGAATACTCAGTTTCTGGTCAATGGAAACCCCCAGGATGTTGATGGTGCGGGATTTGACGATGGTAATGCTGTTGAATGTCAAGGGGCGGTGGTTATAGAATCATAGAATGGTTACAGCACAGAAGGAGGCCATTTGGCCCGTCGAGCCCGTGCTGGCTCTCTGCAAGAGCACTTCAGCTAGTCCCACTCCCCCCGCCCTTTCCCCGTAGCCCTGCAAATTTTTTTCCTTCGGGTACTTATCCAACTCCCTTTTGAAAGCCACTATTGACTCTGCCTCCACCACCCTTTCAGGCAGTGCATTCCAGATCCTAACCACTCGCTGCGTAAAAAAGTTTTTCCTCATATCACCTTTGGTTCTTCTACCAATCACCTTAAATCTGTGTCCTCTGGTTCTCGACCCTTCCGCCAATGGGAACAGTTTCTCTCTATCTACTCTGTCTAGACCCGTCATGATTTTGAACACCTCTATCAAATCTCCTCTCAACCTTCTCTGCTCCAAGGAGACCACCCCAGCTTCTCCAGTCTATCCATGTAACTGAAGTCCCTCATCTCTGGAATCGTACTCGTAAATCTTTTCTGCACCCTCTCTAAGGCCTTCACATCCTTCCTAAAATGCAGTGTCCAGAATTGAACACAATACTCCAGTTGAGGCCGAACCAGTGTTTTATAAAGGTTCATCAGAACTTACTTGCTTTTGTACTCTATGCCTCTATTTATGAAGCCCAGGTTCCTGTATGCTTTTTTAACTGCTTTCTCAACCTGCCCTTTCACCTTCAATGATTTGTGCACAAATACCCCCAGGTCTCTCTGTTCATGCACCCCCTTTAGGTTTGTACCCTTTAGTTTCATAGAATCATAGATCATAGAATCATAGAATGGTTACAGCATGGAAAAAGGCCATTTGGCTTGTCGAGCCCGTGCCGACACTCAGCGAGTCCCACTCCCCCGCCCTTTCCCCGTAGCCCTGCAATTCTTTTTCCTTCAGATACTTATCCAGCTCCCTTTTGAAAGATAAAATTGAGTCTGCCTCCACCATCCTTTCAGGCAGTGCATTCCAGGTCCTAACCAAAAAAGTTTTTCCTCATGTCGCCTTTGGTTCTTTTGCCAATCACCTTAAATCTGTGCCCTCTGGTTCTCGACCCTTCCGCCAATGGGAACAGTTTCTCTCTATCTACTCTGTCCAGACCCCTCATGATTTTGAACACCTCTATCAAATCTCCTCTCAATCTTCTCTGCTCCAAGGAGAACAACCCCAGCTTCTCCAGTCTAGCCACGTAACTGAAGTCCCTCATTTCTGGAATCATTCTCGAAAATCTTTTTTGCACCCTCTCTAAGGCCTTCACATCTTTCCTAAAGTATGGTGCCCAGAATTGGACATATTGGGGGTGATTTTCCCATTGGAGGCGGGTTTCGGTTTGGGTGGGTTCCAAACCCGCCTCCACTGTCAGGTGGGAAAAGTTTGCGATTTTCCCCTAATTGGCCAGTTAATTTCAGAGGTGTGAGTTCCCCTGGGCCAATCAGTCTTTTGGGACTGAAATTCGTCTCTGCTGACGTCACTTATCCAGCTTCATTTAAGGGCTGCTTGCTGCCTTGGCTCATTCCACTGGGTTTTGGTCGATGCTGCACCACCTCCAAACTTTTATCTCATTGAAGAATGGCCAGCTCCAAGGCAAGGGCCTCCCCGAGGTTCTCGGATGAGGCGCTGGGTATCCTGGTTGAGGGGGCGAGAGCTAGCAGGGAGATGCTCTTCCCCTCATCTGGGAGTAAGAGGCCTCCTAAAGAAACCAAGGCTGTGTGGATCCAGCTGGCAAGGAATATAACCCTTGGCAGAGAACAAGGAAGTGGGGGCTCCTCTCCAAGCATTCACACTTCCATGCCACTGCGTAGCCCTCGGTCAAAGCCCCACCAGAGTCCGCACCCAAATGAGATGGGCGTCTCAGCCCCTGCACTGCCGCAGGATGAGCAGATGTTTGGCGAGCCCTCACAGGCTCGGAAACCCAGAGGACACCTGCCAAAGGTGTCGAAGCAGGAGCAGCATGAAAGTGAGCAAGGGGCCTCCACTTCTGTTGAAGCCACAGCGGGAGCACCACGTAGGAGCACGCGTACGAGAAAAATAAAGCACCATTAGTCACAGGGGTAAGCACTTGGGTGATTGCTTCTGTTTATTGATGAAATGCCTTCCCTGTTTGAATGTATTAAAATGAGGTGATGGCAAACTGTTGGCGTGATGGCATCTGTTATTTCGGCTTAGGCAGCTCCACATTGCGGGCTCCGCGACACTTGTGTGGTCAGGTTGGTGGTCAGAGTGAAAGGAGGCCAGAGAGTCATGTCCATTGTCTATCATGTGTTAAGAAGGAGCCAACCACATGTGTCACAATGGGCAACCTATGCAAATCTGGCCAGGATGAGTGCATCCCTTGCATCACGGGCAGCCATGTGCTCGCGTGCTGCTGCTGCTGCTGGTAGATGCGCTGTCACTCGGTCATCCTCCTCCTCCTCCTCCTCATCCTTATCTGAGGAGGCTATGAACTGAGCCACTTGCTCATCAGGAAGCTGCAAGCCACGACGCTGTGACATGTTATGCAGTGCACAGCAGACCACGACCATTCTGGAGACCCTGGCTGCTGAATATTGCAGGGCTCCACCTGATCTGTCAAGGCATCGGAATCGCATCTTCAGCAAGCCAATGGTTTGCTCGATGATGGACCTGGTTGAAATGTGGCTGGCGTTGTAGCGCTCCTCAGCCTCGTTAGCTGGCCTCCTGATCGGCGTCATTAGCCACTTCTTCAGGGGGTAGCCCTTGTCACCAAGGAGCCATCCGTTAAGTTGGTTTGGCGGATTGAAGAGCGGAGGAACACTAGCGTGCCGCAGGATCAAAGAGTCATGGCAACTACCACAGAACTTGGCGCAAACATGCAAAATCTCCTTCTTGTGGTTACACACCAGCTGTATGTTGAGGGAGTGGAAGCCCTTGCGGTTGACAAAGATAGCTGGGTTTTGATGGGGTGCCCTAAGGGCCACATGTGTGCAGTCTATGACGCCCTGCACCATTGGCAAGCCTGCCAAATTTGCAAAGCCAACTGAACGCGCGGTTACACTTGGTTGATCCCTTGAGAAGTGAATGTAATTGTGTGCCTTTGCGAAAAGGGCATCGGTAACCTGCGTGATGCAACTGTGGGCAGCCGACTGGGAGATGCCACTGATGTCTGCTGAGGATCCCTGGAAGGAGCCTAAGACAAAAACGTTGAGTGCGGTGGTGACTTTGACAGCCACTGGTAAGGGGTGTCCACCCGCTCCTCTGGGCTCCAGGTGTTGGAGATATCTGCGCACTGCTGCACCAACAACCTCTCGCGAAACTCTCAGCCTCCTTTGGTACTGTTGCTCACTCATGTTGAGGTAGCTCATCCTCTGTCTTTAAACCCTCTGTCGGGGGTATCTCCTGCGTTGACGTGCTTCCATGCGCTGGCGCCTTCTGCCCTGTGCAGCATCAGGTGGGTGAGCAGGAAGTTGGCGCTCCTGCTGCTGCTGAGCTGCCTGGTTCTGCTGCTGCTGTGGCTGCTCTTCATCCAAATCTGAGGTCCATGATGAAAGGAAATAAATGGTTCCCATGCTGCTGCCAGATACCTCCGTTGGGGAAGTGCTCCGTCCAAGTGGGGAGAGGGTCTTCCAAGGAGGTCCCACAGTTGAGAGATAGAAGCTGCAGCACCTCCGACTTCAGTAGGCCTGCTAAAAGTGCTGAAAGACCTGTGAGACAAAAGTTCTGCCACCTGCAACTGCTCCCTGATGAAAGCTCCGTTTTAATGGTGGAGCTGCAGCTGTGAGGAGGCCACCCACTTGTCAACCCGCCAGGATCAGCTGGCGTGGTTTAGGAGGGTCATGCAACACACACAAAATGTGGCAAAATAACAAAGGCCTGTCAAAATAGGATTATAGAGGCCCTTAACGCCTATTTAAGGGTCTTAACTACCTCTCCCGACTGATGGAGGTGGGACCGAATCGCACCCATCAAACCCACCACCGGCAAAGTTGCGTGGAGGTGGATTGGAGGCGGGTTCCAAACCCACGCTCACTTTTTGCGATTTTTCCCAACTGTCCCGCCTCCAAACCCGCCTCCTCGGGGCTGGGAAAATCGTGGCCATTACTCCAGTTGGGGCCGAACCAGTGTTTTATACAGGTTCATCATAATTTCCACACTTTTGTACACTATACCTCTATTTATGAAGCCCAGGATCCCGTAAGCCTTAATAACTGCTTTCTCAATCTGCCCTGCCACCTTCAATGATTTATGCACACATACCCCCAGGTCTCTCTGTTCATGCACCCCCTTTAGGATTGTACCCATTAGTTTTTATGTCCTCTCCTCATTCTTTCTACCAAAATGCATCACTTCACACTTTTCTGCATTAAACTTCATCTGCCACATGTCCGCCCATTTCACCAGCCAGTCTATGTCTTCTTGAAGTCTATCACTCTCCTCTTCACTGTTCACTATACTTCCAAGTTTTGTGTCAGCTGCAAATTTTGAAATTGTGCCCTGTACACCCACGACCAACTCAATATATGTCAAGAAAAGCAGTGGTCTTAGTACCGACCCCTGGGGAATACCACTGTTTACCTTCCTCGAGTCCAATTAAACAACTGTTCACCACTATTCTCTGTTTCCTGTCACTTAGCCAATTTCGTATCCATGCTGTCGCTGTCCCTTTTATTCCTGGGCTTCAACTTTGCTAGCAAGCCTATTGTGTGGCACTTTATCAAACGCCTTTTGGAAATCCATATACACCACATCAACCACATTGTCCTCATCAATCCTTTCTGTTACCTCATCAAAAAACTCCATCAAGTTAGTTAAACATGATTTGCCTTTAACAAATCCGTGCTGGCTTTCCTTAATTAATCCACACTTGTCCAAGTTACTGTTAACTTTGTCCCTGATTATCGTTTCTAAAAGTTTCCCCACTACCGAGGTTAAACTGACTGGCCTGTAGTTGCTGGGTTTATCCTTACACCCTTTTTTGAACAAGGGTGTAACATTTGCAATTCTCCAGTCCTCTGGCACCACCTCCGTATCTAAGGAGGATTGGAAGATTATGGCCAGTACCTCCACTATTTCCTCTTTAACATCCCTCAGCATCCAAGGATGCATCCCATCTGGTCCTGGTGACTAATCAACTTTAAGTACGGACAGCCTTGCTAGTACCTCCTCTTTATCAATTTTTATCTCATCCAGTATCTCCACTACCTCCTCTTTCACTTTGACTTTGGCAGCATCTTCTTCCTTGGTGAAGACAGATGCAAAGTACACATTTAGTACCTCAGCCATACCCTCTGCCTCCATGCGTAGGTCTCCTTTTTGGTCCCTAATCAGCCCCACACCTCCTCTTATTACCCGTTTATCATTTATGTGCCGATAGAAGACTTTTGAATTCCCTTTTATGTTAGCTGCCAATCTATTCTCATAAGAATGTCAGCTGTGGCTCAATTGGTAGCACACTTGCCTCTGAGTCAGAAGGTTGTGGGTTCAAGTCCCCACTCCAGACACTTGAGCACAAAAATCTAGGCTGACACTCCAGTGCAGTGCTGAGGGAGTGCTGCACTGTCGGAGGTGCTGTCTTTCGGATTAGACGTTAAACCGAGGCCCCGTCTGTTCTCTCAGGTGGATGTAAAAGATCCCATGGCACTATTTTGAAGAAGAGCAGGGGAGTTATCCCCGGTGTCCTGGCCAATATTTATCCCTCAACCAACATAACAAAAAAACCCAGATTGTTTGGTCATTATCACATTGCTGTTTGTGGGAGCTTACTGAGCGCAAATTGGCTGCCGCGTTTCCCACATTACAACAGTGACTCCACTTCAAAAAAAAAGTACTTCATTGGCTGTAAAGCGCTTTGAGGTCGTGAAAGGTGCTATATAAATGCAAGTTTTTCTTTTTTTTTACTCTCTCTTTGCCCCTCTTATTTTCTTTTTCACTTCCCTTCTGAACTTTCTATATTCAGCCTGATTCTTATTGGTATTCTCAACCTCACATCTGTCATACGCGCTTTTTTGCTGCTTCATCTTACTCTCTATCTCTTTCATCATCGAGAGAGCACTGGCTTTAGTTGCCCTACCTTTCCCCCTCGTGGGAATGTATCTCGACTGTACCCGAACCATCTCCTCTTTAAAGGCAGCCCATTGTTTGATTACAGTTTTGCCTGACAATTAGATGTTCTCTTGTTGGAGATGGTCATTACCTAACCCTTGTGTGGTGCGAATGTTACTTGCCACTTATCAGCCCAAGCCTGAATGTTGTCCAGGTCTTGCTGTATGCGGGCATGGACTGCTTCATTATCTGAGGAGTTGCGAGTGGAACTGAACACTGTGCAATCATCAGCGAACATCCCCATTTCTGACCTTATGATGGAGGGAAGGTCATTGATGAAGCAGCTGAAGATGGTTGGGCCTAGGACACTGCCCTGAGGAACACCTGCAGCGATGTCCTGGGGCTGTGATGATTGACCTCCAACAACCACAACCATCTTCCCTTGTGTTAGGTATGACTCCAGCCAATGGAGAGTTTTCCCCTGATTCCCATTGACTTCAGTTTTACTAGGGCTCCTCGATGCCACACTCAGTCAAATGCTGCCTCGATGTCATGGAACATGAAACAACTCTAAAAAAATGCAGTACTTCTGAGGGATCTAAAATCAAATGTATTCCACCGTACAAATATTTGGTTCTATGGACGCAATCTTCGTGTATAATTTATGCCGATTTTTAGTACAGTGTTTAAAAAAAAAAATAATGCATATCCTTACAATGTTTTTCATGATCTGACACGAACATGTGTAATGTATCTAGTTTACAGTGTATCTGTCTATAGTGTTAAACATTTAAAGTATTTAATATTCCCATTATTAATGCATCAAGAGCCATTGAAATATCTTGTGTATAGTTACACTGCCACTTTTGCATCAATATAAAGCAGGTTAGGATATGTAATTACATGAAATGAAATTGCGCATCAGGTTCTTATCTCACTTCTGAGTGCACTAAAGCCAAGTGATATGAGATCCTGCCAAGAGACCGGGCGATTTTCAATTGCTGGTTGCCTATTTCTCTCCTGAAGAATGGGCAGCTGGCAGTTGCAATTGGGGGCAGGGGAACACCTTGGCTGCCCCATTGATGCCAGCGCATTGCTGGCGTAAATGCAGGAAACTTGCATGAGCTGGTCTTTTGCATTGGAGGTGGAGCTATATAAATGAGCAGCAGAGGGTTTTGGCGGAACTCCGTTCCCTAGCCACAGACTCCAACCCTCTCCCTGGCCACTGTCTGAGGCTGAACCAGACCTTTCGCAACCTCGACGTCCTATTTGACCCTGAGCTCAGCGTCCGACCCCATATCCTCTCCATCACCAAGACCGCCTACTTCCACCTATGTAACATCTCCTGTCTCCGCCCCTGCCTCCGCTCATCTGCTGTTGAAACCCTTATCCATGCCTTTATTACCTCTAGACTTGACTATTCCAATGCTCTCTTAGCCTGCCTCCCACCTTGCACCCTCCGTAAACTTGAGCTCATCCAAAACTCTGCTGTCTGTATCCTAATTCACACCAAGTTCCGTTCACTCATCACCCCTGTGCTCGCTGACCTACATTGGCTCCTGGTCCGGCACAGCCTTGATTTTAGATTCTCAGCCTTGTTTTCAAATCCCTCCATGGCCTTGCTCCATCCTATCTCTGTAACCTCCTCCAGCCCTACAATCCTCCGAGATCTCTGTGCTTCTCAAATTCTGGCCTCTTGCACATCCACGATTTTCATTGCTCTACCATTGGTGGACGTGCCTTCAGCTGCTTTGGCCCTCATCTCTGGAATTCCCTCCCTAAGCCTCTCCACCACTCTACCTCTCTCTTCTCCTTTTAAGACACTCCTTAAAACTTATCCCTTTGACCAAGCTTTTGGTCACCTGTCCTAACATCTCCTTGTGTGGCTCGGTGTCAAATTTTGTTTGATAATCGCTCCTGTGAAGCGCCTTGGGATAGTTTACTAGGTTAAAGGCGCTATTTAAATACAAGTTGTTGTTACCTTGGAAGTGTCACACATGATTGAAGAGATTCATGTGTAGCAATGTTTCGACATAACTCTGGCGTAAATCCTTGGGGAAAAAATGGTGCATCATCTTACTCATGCCATAGTTACACTGAAAAGTTCCAGGAAATTCTGGGCCATAGAATTTGGAATAACATTTGTGATGCTGAAAACCTTTAAAATTGGCGTGGGAGGGATTTGCATCCAGTGTCAGTTGAGGCTTGAAGAAAGGACCACTATCCAGCACCTCATTAAAGAAAATGAAAATGTTACCACTTTCCAGTGTGGAAAAGGCAAATTAAATTTGGTATTATTCTCATGTCAGTTGAAGAGCTTGGTTTCATGGGCCAGTGAAGCCACAATTGTAGCGTGTGGTAAAAATCTTTAAATTTAAACAGTCTCTTGGTGTAATTGTTTGCGGCAATCAAAGTGAGGGATGGAACACTTGCTTATTTCAGGCACCAGATGGCAGCATCAAACATTCCCAGGCCGCTCCCAGAACAATTATTAGATACAGAAGTGAAAGCGCTGTCACATCCAACAAGGTGCCTCAGTTGCAATGTCAGAAAAGTGCCCTCTGCTGCGCAAATGTGACATTTTTCCATTTCCACACACAACTATCCTCAGGCCTCTTTGAAGGAAATGACTAATTTTGTGCTGAATTAGGGTCAGTTTTGTCGCCCTATTTCAACACTAAATTGGCGATCTCATTCAAACTCATTTCACGGAGGCCCCATACAGCCAGAAGAGATGTTCATCAGGCTGGTTTGGATTTCAGATGAAAGGTCCATGCCTAACCCACTGTGCCAATCAGCTTCCAATTTTATCTCCTTTTCAAAAGCCAGTATAGAACCTTGCACATCTGCTACATCATCACTCTCTGTTCAGCCATGGTAACCAAATGAAATTCATGTTGTAATGCATAAAATCTGCTCAATTAGCGTTAGACTAGTTTAATTATTTCTTTCACTGAAGAGATAAAGATTCAATTTTTGTGTGTGACAGCAAATCCTCAGCCAGCCACCCTGGTGAAAACTACATTCTTCATACCTAGGTACAATGCACCACAGTTTCCAAAGATGCCTCTGGTTAAAAGTACTATTCAATCAACACAATGACTATGGATGGGGTAGAAGTAGCTAGAGATGGTATTGTAAAAGATCTGGAGGTGATAGTAGGCGTGCCAGTTAATGTCGAATCATCAAGGATGGGAGGTGCTTTCCATTCCACCTGAGGTAGTCTCCCAGCAAACACTAATGGGGAAAAAATATTTGCAGTTTTGTGTTGGAAACACAGCCTTTGTGGTCAGATCTCCAGGTTGGAAAAAACCCACCTGAATGACAATCTCCTGGGTCTGTCTCTCGCTGGCTAATAATTATCTGAATGCATTCGATTTGAGTCCCAGCTGATTTTGAGCTTTCGACGTATGTTCGATGCTGAGATTAGCATCCAGAACCGATGACTAGTGGTCTCCACTCAGTTAATGGCAACAGGCTAGACGTAGATCCATTGGATATAATGGGGAAATGTAATCTTGAAAAGCAGACCACGTCATAAACATCGTGACCATGAATAGTTTCTGGAAAGAGATGAGAAACGAATGTTTGTGGGAGCAGCGAAAGAAAAGGGAAATTATGAGAGGACAGGGCTGAGAAAATGTTAAAAAATAAGTTAGAGACAAAATAAGTGGGTTATGCTCTGTTCAAAGAAGGAAGCCACCCAGAAAGGTGGCAATACAGGACCCTTTGATCTCTGCACCCAACAGGTCCTGCCCCCGTTCGGCGCACAAGAGTTGCACCGAGAAAGCGTGAAAGGTTTTATATAACATCAAATATCAAAAAAATACTCTTTCTATTTGAATACAACTATTATTGCAGAATCTTGTAACCTTTATTAAAAAAATGTGTTCACTTAACTTTCTCCCTCCATAGGTAGCACAATGCAGAATCATGAATATTTGGTCAAAGTTCTCGTCATAAGCTAAGTTAACAATACAACAAATGCACAATGAAACAGACAGCAAAAATTCCAATCCTATTGATTTATGACTCACTCAAGAAAATGAGAGAAGAAGAATGTGGTTTGTCAGAGATGCCAAGCTTGTCGTTGGTAATGAATAGGCTAATATTTGTAAGATCATTCAGTCATTAAAAACAACAGAAAAAAAAACCAAAACAAAACCAAGGTTGAATGTGTTATATTGTTATAATTCTTTGTGAGAAAAGTTGTGCTGCATGCTAAAGACATTAAGGTTGAAATTGCACTGCCTGATGTTAGTAACAAATGTATTTACACATTTGTATGAAGTTCCTTTATCCACAATTTAAATGAAGGTGCAGGTTCTTAGAAAAATAGTTACATGAAACAGATCAGCCCTCTAAAGTAAAGTATCAGCCCCTGCATACAAGTTCTAAAAACTATAGAATGTGAAATCGAATTGTGAAGAAATGTATTTGAGTTCCTGCCACTTTTATTATAGAACATCAACGTTACAATATGGTGTACGTTCTGCATGTTGAATTGAAGCTGTAGCAGGTTGTGTTGAGGTTTCTACGGCCTAGAATTTTTTGGCACCACGCCCATTCTTCAAGCGCAAAACGGGCGCCTAAGCATCCATTATGGTGGGCGGGGCCCGAGCGCTCATTACACGCCTGAAGTGTACCACTCGCCATATTGGTAAAAGCAAAGAAAGAGGCGTTCAAGGCCCACTCTTGAACAGACGTGAGCCTTCTTGCACATGCAAATAGAAACCCTAACGCCCATTTGAGGCCCATTTGGAGGCAAAATTTGAGGCAAAACTGGGCAGCCCTGATTGGCATTAGTCTCCCAATTTGCATATACAATGGGCCTAATTCCAGTTTCAGGCACACCTCTGGATGCCTACAGTGCAGCCCAATCCAATATGGCAGGCAGCGCACTTCAGGCGCAGGAGGAGCACGCACCCGCCACCCACCATACTGAATCCTTAGGTGCCCGTTTTACACTTGTAAAATGGGTATAGTGCGATCGAATTTCTCAGCCAAGGTAAAATATGTGCTTGCTTGAATTTGTTTTATTTAAAAAATTTAAATTTGAAATATTGAATATTTAACAAGCTATTTGAAAATAATTTTGAATTCAAAGATAAAAGTTGTTTAGCATTCCAGTAAACTACCTGGAGAGGTACCACCAATGCTGCCTCCGCAAGATTCTGCAAATCCATTGGCAGGATAGGCGCACCAACGTCAGTGTTCTCGCTCAGGCCAACATCCCCAGCATCAAAGCTTTGACCACGTTTGATCAGCTCCGATGGACGGGCCACATCGTCCGCATGCCCGATACGAGACTCCCAAAACAAGCACTCTACTCGGAGCTCCGACACGGCAAGAGAGCCCCAGGTGGGCAGAGGAAACGCTTCAAGGACACCCTCAAAGCCTCCTTGAAAAAGTGTAACATCCCCACCGACACCTCGGAATCCCTGGTTCAAGACCGCGCAAAGTGGAGGAGAAGCATCCGGGAAGGCACCGAACACCTCGAGTCTCTTCGCTGGGAGCAAGCGGAAGCCAAGCGCAAACAGTGGAAGGAACGCATGTCAACCCAAGCACCCCACTCACCTGCTCCTTCAACCACCGTCTGCCCCACCTGTGACAGAGACTGGGGGCTGGATTTTGATACGGGGCGGGTTGGGGTCGTGTCATCCACTTTTCGTGTTATCCACCTGACTGCAATTGGATGTGGGAGATTGATGCGATTTTCACCTAATTGGGCAATTGAGTTCCAGCATGTGGGAACCCATGACCCAATGAGTGTTTTCAGTGTGAAAGTCACCTCTGATGATGTCATCATTGCTGCTGCATTGAAGGTCTGCAAAGACTGCCTGGCCTTTGCTGTGAGAGGACCTGGATGCAAAATGAGCAGCAGCAGCCCTAAGTCTGCTCCTAGATATTTTTGCACCACCACTCCCAGATATGTCTCCCATCCACCACCACTCCCAGATCAGCCAGATCAGCCAGCCAAATGTGCTCCCGCCAGGTTTCACATTCGTGGTTCAGAACAGGCGTGCTTCACGTAGAAAAAGGGTTAAAATCACAAAGGCCTTTCAAAATGGCAATTTAGTGCTTGTTAAGGGCCTTAACAGCCTATCCCGCCTCTTAGAGGTGGAACAGAGTCGGGACCAGACACGATTTAATGAAAATTGCGTGGAGGTGGGCTTGCGCCCGCCCGCCAGTTTTTGCAATTTTAACTCCCCACATGCCTCCAAACCTACCTCCACGGGTCAATGAAATTCCAGCCCTGTAGGTCCCGCATTAGACTCATCAGTAATCTGCAAACTCATTTGTAGTGTGGAAGCAAGTCATCCTCGGTTCCAAGGGACTGCCTAGGCTATGCTATGATGTTGTTACTAAATAGCAGGGCCAAGAGTTTCTGCTTTGGGCGCAATCAGCGTCCGGGCGCAAATTGTGCTCAAAATTGTGCTAGTTTTCCCCTCAAACTTATTTGCATAATCACCGAATGTAAAATCTGCCATAAACCAGTGCAATAGGGCAGCGTTTTAGAGCATAATATTTTTTTTTACATTTTGCATTAAAAAATATTCCTTGATGTATTTAAGAGTGGTAACCTGGTGTAGTTTTATTGATACATCTGAAATTGGGTTTATCACAAAATAAGCACTTTTGATCAGAGCGTCTAGTCCACCGCCTGTGAGTAACTTGATTTTAAATCACTGAAAATGACTTTAAAAATCTATACAGAACCATTTACTAGTTTCATTGGTGTACAATAGTCAGTTTCTTAGTAAATTAAAAAAATAATATTTAATAGCTTTTAAAAGTGTCTTTGCGCCTAAATAAAACAGCTCAATTTTAAGAGCCTCCTCGAAGGCCCACAAACAAGTGCAATTAACGGAAACTCACCATGGTGATTAATTAATTCGGGGAGTGGCCAGTTTTGTGGGTGGGGCCCACTTCTAGCGGATGTTTTTTAACCGAGCGCAAAAGATCGCGGAAACTCGATTTGGGCTGGACATAATTTACACTTGAAATTCCTCGATCTTTTGCACTGCTTTGGTCGATTTCGGGCGAATTGCGCCAAAAATACCAGTGCAACCGAGCGGAAACTCTTCCCCAGGAGTTTCGTGAGACAGGAAAGGGAGGAATTCAGTGTCTCAAATTAAACAAAGAAGACTAAATTAGATTAAATAGGATGTGCCAGCAAAGTTATATGATTGTGCAAGTGAAGAGGTGGTTGGTATAATTTGGAAGATAGAAAAGCTTTTTTCTAGGAACGGTAACAAAATAATGAAGCGTTTACACATGCTTTACTCTTTTACATGTAATTATTTAAAAAGAAGTTGGACAGTGTCATACCAATTCCTAGTGGGAATTGATTCACAACATAAAACAGCCCCAATTTGACACTGACTCCGTTATCTCATTTGGAGAGGCCACAGGATGGCTGGTATGAGAAATGCTTTCGTTTTACAAAATTGCAAAATTATCTGAATAAAAAGTCACTTCCCTAAGCCACAAAAATCTATGTTAGTCCTACTTTTATATTCGCCTATTTTGGGAGACTGGATGGTACAGCGAGTTATAAACCGGGGCCTTGAATTTCCTCCGTTTTTGCGCCCAGAGACACGCATAACCTGGGCGTAAACCAATCTCCTCAATCCTTTACAGCCGTCTATCGATCCCTCCATCCGAATGCACCTCCGCCCATAAAACTGGCCCGGCCCCCAAGTTACAGAGCCTCATAGGCGAGTTTCCTGCAATTGCGCCTGCTCAGAGGCTCGCTCAGATTTTCAGGCACAATAGGAAACAAAGTAATTTTTCTGGTATTTTATTGCAATTCTTTGAGTGCTTTTTTAATTTATTCTCACTGAAACCTGCTCTGTATTTTCTGTTTCTTTTAATGCATTTTCATGGCATTAAGTATAAGTCACATTAAAAATTGAAAAGCTTCCCTGATTGCCGGTCCTTAAACATGCAATGCCCAATGTCCATGAATGATGGTTAAATGAGTTGAAACTTTAATTTTATACTTAAAGAAGGGAGATATAGTGTGAATTTGATGCTTTCCGTGGGCCCTGGTTGGTTACGCTGATTTACGCCCATTTTTTTGTTTGGGCATATTCTAATTAGATTGGCAAGGAATTCTGGCATATCTTGAGATTGAGAGAATGTTCAGGCATAACTGCTGGGATGTGTCCACGCAGGAAATGTAAGGACTGGCTTTTTACCTCTTGGACCTGAGTAAAATCCAGCCAAGTGATAGAAAGTCTCTTCTGTCAGTTGTCTGCAAGGGCCCTACATGAAAACAGTTTGGGCAGTCTCAGTCTAGTTCCTCGTGAGCATGAGACCCTGTGCAAAACCATCTCTTGACTCAGCATGACTGCCATTAGATTAGCAATCTCACTGAAGCCACAGGATAGCTGATATGGGAAATGGGAATCATCACACTGGTGTGGTATGAGGTACTATTCTGAAGTTGGGGCTGAGGCATATTGTTGGGCCACTGTGAGCTTTACTTTGCATGTCTGACCTGGGAATCTTTGATGCGGACAATGGGTGCATTCCCTGCAAGAATACTGGGGAATCATGCATGTGCTAATTTCAATGGCCCGAAAATTAGACCTAATACGCGAGAGTACGCACTGTGTACTCTCGCATTTTAGGTCTCCAATTGCCGGTTTTCAGCATGCACTGCGCATGCGCGGGAAACCGGCACTTCATGAATTCAAAAGGGGGCGGTTCCTAGGTGAACCGCGTGCGTGCTACAGGCTGCGCGCACGCAGTGCACTTAGTGCTTTGAACGCGCAGGTAAGCATGGAAGATTTTACACATAAAGAAAGGAGGCGTAAGACCCTCTTTTAACAAGGTAAGTAGTTAATTAAGTATTATTTTACATTTTTTTCAACAGGTTTATCTTTTTTAGAGACTTTAAAGAAAGGTAAGTTTATTTTTATAACTTTTAAAAAGATTTAAAATTTTTTCAAAAATTAAATTTTTTGTTTAAAGTGGTTAATTTATTTAACTATAGTTATTTTATTAATGTGATGGCTTTTTAAAAAAAAATTTAATTGAGGTTTAGCTGTTCTTTTGGGGGGGTATATTATTCATAGCTTTGACAGGTCTTCCTGTCAAAACTATGAATACATAGATACATAGATACATAGAAGATAGGAGCAGGAGTAGGCCATCCGGCCCTTCGAGCCTGCTCCGCCATTTAATGAGATCATGGCTGATCCTCCAATTCAGTATCCCGTCCCCGCCTTCTCTCCGTAACCCTTAACCCCTTTTGCCTGTAGAAATATATCTAATTCCCTCTTAAATATATTTAATGAGCTGGCGTACACTGCCCTCTGTGGCAATGAGTTCCACAGGTTCACCACCCTCTGAGTGAAGAAATTCCCCCTCATTTCTGTCCTAAATGGTTTAGCCCTTATCCTTAAATTATGTCCTCTAGTTCTGTTCTCACCCGCTAAGGGAAACATTCCTTCTGCATCTAGTCTGTCTAGACCTGTCAGAATTTTATACACTTCTATGAGGTCCCCTCTCAATCTTCTAAACTCCAGTGTGTACATCCCTAAACTACATAGTCTCTCCTCATAGGTCAATCCCGCCATTCCTGGTATCAGCCTGGTGAATCGCCGCTGCACCCCCTCCATGGCAAGAACATCTTTCCTCAGATGAGGCGACCAAAACTGTACACAGTACTCGAGGTGTGGTCTCACCAGTGCCCTGTACAGCTGCAGCAAGGTATCCCTGTTCCTGTATTCCAACCCTTTTGCTATGAAGGCCAGCATACCGTTTGCCTTCTTGATCGCCTGTTGCACCTGCATGCTCGCCTTCAGTGACTGGTGTACAAGAACACCCAGGTCTCTCTGTACTTCCCCCTCTCCCAATTTATTGCCATTTAAATAATAATTTGCCCTCCCGTTCCTGCACCCAAGGTGGATAACTTCGCACTTGTCCACATTATAGTGCATCTGCCATTTATCCGCCCAATCACCCAGTCTGTCCAAATCGCTCTGGAGCTTCCTGGTCTCCTCCTCTGAGCCCACCCCCCCTCCTAGTTTAGTGTCGTCTGCAAATTTGGAAATGCTGCATCCGACTCCCTGATCCAGGTCATTAATGTAAATTGTGAACAGCTGGGGACCCAGGACAGATCCCTGTGGTACCCCACTTGTTACTGCCTGCCATTCAGAAAATGAGCCGTTTATTCCAACTCTCTGTTTTCTATCTGACAGCCAGTTCTCTATCCACGTCAATACTTTCCCCTTTATCCCATGAGCTTCAATTTTCCCTGCTAATCTTTTATGTGGGACCTTATCGAAGGCCTTTTGGAAGTCCAGGTACACCACATCTACTGGCTCTCCCCCATCTATTTTACCAGTTACTCCCTCAAAAAATTCCAATAGATTAGTCAAGCACGATTTACCCTTTGTAAATCCATGTTGACTCTGTCCTATCCTGTCCCCATTTGCTAAGTGCTCCGCTATTTCATCCTTAATGATGGACTCCAGCATTTTGCCCACAACTGATGTAAGGCTTACAGGTCTGTAATTACCTGCTTTTTCCCTACCCCCCTTTTTGAATAGTGGGGTAACGTTAGCTACCCTCCAATCCATGGGCACTGTTCCCGAGTCTAATGAATTCTGAAAAATCATACTTAGTGCATCCGCTATCTCTAGGGCCACCTCCTTCAGCACCCTAGGATGCATGTTATCAGGCCCTGGGGATTTGTCCGCCTTCAATCCCTTTAGCTTCCTTAACACCATATCCTTAGAGATATTGACTTGCGTCAGTTCCTCCTTTGCAAATGTCCCTATTTTTCCCGATATCCCAGGGAGGTTTTTTGTGTCTTCCTTCGTAAAGACTGACCCAAAGTATGCATTTAGTTGGTCTGCCATTTCTTTATTTCCCGTTATATATTCCCCCGTATCTGACTGCAATGGGCCAACTTTGGTTTTCACCAGTCTTTTCCTCTTGATATACTTATAAAAGCTTTTGGAGTTAGTTTTTATATTTTCCGCCAGCTTGCTTTCGTAAGCTATTTTGCCCCTCTTGATTAAGCCCTTTGTCCTCCTTTGCTCTATCTTAAACTGTTCCCAATCTTCCGCTCTGGCGCTTTTTTTGAAAGATGGTGTGCTGCCATTGGCTCTAACTGAATCACGTGATCCCAGAGCTCGCACGAACTAACTGCGTCTCTGGGTCACACAAGCACTGCACAGCTGCAGTCTTGAAACTAAAGTTCGTGTGGAACCGGAGGAAAAAGGTAGGCGTGGAGTGAGATATCGCGGGGAAGCCTTACCCCCGCGTCAACACTCAGTCTTTAATTTCTGGGCCAATATAACTTATTGTTTTTCAAATTGAAACGAGGCTCTTTCCCATTTTATTTAACAGACGATGGCAGGTGCTCAATGAGCGGAGATCCTGTGAAAGCAACCTCCACACTTGCCTATTCCATGCCACTGGCTACACAGAAAGGAAAAGTGATCCATAGGAGGTAGCATTACTCCCTCTTTGCCAAGGGAAAATTGTTGCCCAAGAATCTATGACAGGGTCTTTTAAAAATATCCATGCTTTTCATTATATCTTGTAAAATACTGCGGGGGATGGATTTATCTGTAGGCATTCTGTCCTGCTTCAAGGATAAGAAATGGAGATGAAAAATGTCTTCAATTTACAAATTAAAAAGACATCATTGGTAAATGTGGTGGTTTACCATACAGAATAATGAACTTATCACTGAGCACCACTATTAATACTGCTAATCTGGAATAACACTAATTACTCGTGTCAAATCTGCTTCACTGTCTTTGTTTCCTTCCATATCTTTAGGTCCTCCTGTGGAACTCCCTGGTCAAAGGCTCTGGAAATTGAACTGGCTCTAGGCTTGTACCAGTGCTGATCTTATTGCAACTGCTGAGAGGTGCCAGAGCAACTTCGCTTCTCCATTTTCCTCTTTCTATGAAGGAGTATCATTTATACTGCCAGTCTGGGGCCATTTGCAGTTCACTTCCCTTTTCCAAGGCACCTGTGTTCCATGCATCGCTGAGCCTTCCAGTTCTGGGATGTTGAACTCGTTATGACTTGTCATGGTTTCCTTTCCTTTTCTTGATCTCCAGCAAAAGAAGGCGCAGGACTGTTATTAAGACGCAAGGCTATCCTGGCTTTCATGCAGCCAAAAAAAGGCCTAATCAAATAAAACTATTGATCCTATATTTTTTCCCCTGTTTCCATGGAGAAATGCTTTGTCTTCACTCGGCAACTGCTCGCAGTGGCACGGTTAAAATCAGGACATAACTGTGTGAGTCCCCTCTCTCCAAGCTGGAGAACGTTGCAGCATTCCTGAGAATAGGTTGTTCCAATTCGGGCTTTCTTTCAACACTTTTTATTTGTGCTCACCAGAAAGCTAGTTTCAGCTGACAGGCCTGCACCTCCTATGAACTGAAATTTAACCTGACGCCTGAACTGACTGAGCCAGAATGCCCCAGGGTTAACATTCTGGCCGCGATTTTTTCAGTGGAGGCGGGTTGGGAGCGGGTCAGGTGGTTTCCGGCTTCCAGTCCCGCCTCCAACTGCATCCAGCCCACAGACGTGATTTTACATTGATTGACCTTGTTAAGCCCGCCCTGCGGGCTTGCCGGCCAATTAAGAGGAAGCCGGTCAGATGACGTCATTTGATGACGCGTCATCTGCCGGTTTTCTTAAAGGGACCACGCACTTTTTTTTTGACAGCTGATTTCTCAGTGTTTGACAGCATTGAGGTGCTGCAAACACTGACAATCACTGTACAAAGGTGACCTCTTGCACCCAGGCTCTCCAATGACTCCCTCCATCGGCTGGAATAGATGGCAGCTGCAGGTGAGGTGACAGAAGTGATCTGTCACTGGTGAGAGAGGCTCTCCCAATGAGGTGGCACTGGACATGGATTTAAAAACTTGTAACCTAAAGAAATGTGTAAATGTATTAAAAATGCATTTCCCAACATTTTCTTACCTCTGAAACTCACCAGTGCACCATTGGATCCTTCACACCACTTCTGCAGCTGTCATCAATGCAGAAACATTACAGCAGACTCACAACACGTCACACTTACCTGGCGTGGTGTCCGCACGTCGGGAAGCCCGAGGCTGAAGTGGCAAAATTTAAAAATAGCCTGTCAACTACTAGCAACTACCTGTTAATAGGCAGGTAATTGCCTTTAATCCTCTTTCCGCCGCTAGGTGTCAGGGTCCATGCGCAAATCAGGGACCCGACACTTGGGAAAATTGTTTGGAGGCGGGTTGATGGCGGGATCGCAACCCGCCGTCAATCAAAACGATTTTAATTTTTGACCCGCCTCCAAACCCGCCCTCTGAGCGCTGGCAAAATCCAGCCCTATGTCTTAGTACAGCTTGGTGTACACCAAAGGTAGTATGAGATGCCCACTGCATACTCCTAATCTCTCCGGTAGGTGGAAAACACCATACTGACAGATAATATACTTCAGGCTTAACTACAAATTTTATTTATTATAACCTAAAAGTCTAAACTGAAGCAAAACAAATCAGTAGAGAGAGAGAGAGAGAGAACATAAGAAATAGGAGCAGGAGTAGGCCATTTGGCCCTTCGAGCCTGCTCCGCCAAGAGAGCAATACTGATACTTTCAACTGTTTTCCAAAACCAAAATAACAAAAGTGCTCGATGTCTTGGAGAATCCTTTCCAGAATTCTTAAATTGAACCTCTTCATGACTTACGTGGAGTACTATTTTGGCAATACAGAGTTTGAGCTCACTGCCTTAATGTGGCAGTATGCGCGGACTGAGTCAACTAAATGTAAACAGCTATTGCAAGGCCTTATGCCAAAAGAAATGCTTCATGTAGTTTTCAGACAACAACTACCTTACTTTTAGAAGATCTCCTGATAGGTCAGACATTATAGAGAATTGCTTTGGCTGCTTCCTTAGTTGGCCCACTTGTACGTGTGCTGCTTTTCAAAAGCCTGAGGTGTTTGGTCAAATAATCTGGATCTGATGAAATTAGTATGTCGATGACTCTCTTCCGGGATGTAGGCTGAGCTCAAACACACCCACAGAAAGATGCACAGTGTTTGTGGTTTAATTTAAACTTAGACTACAAAGGAAATACTTTCAGTAGTAGCTAGCAGGACTCTGTTTTAGAGTCCCAGTACATAGGCCTTGTTTCAATTTCATATGAAGAAGATACACAACATTAGAAGTATTTTATTACATGGAAGTCGCATCCGTCAAAAAGAGTGTTCCCAAGAGGATGACCTAGATCGGGGCCTTTAGCAAAATGCGAGTGAGTGACTGTCCAAAAATGTGCGGGTTAGGTTGATTTGGCTATGATAAATTGACCCTTAGTGTTAGGGGGGGATTAAATATGTGGGGTTATGGGGATAGGATGGGATATGTTAGGGGGAATTAAATACATGGGGTTACGGGGGTAGGGTGGGATATGTGTACTGTGGGGATTAAAGTAGGGACAGGGTACTGGATTTGGATGATCAGCCATGATCGTATTGAATGGTGGAGCAGGCTCGACAGGCCGAATGGCCTACTCCTGCTCCTAGATTCTATGTTTCTATGTTTCTATAGAGAAATGGTTTGCCTATATTTAAAGATGGAAAGAAGAAAGAAAGACTTGCATGTGTATAGCACCTTCTATCTCCAAGAAGTATCTCGAAGTACTTCACACAATGAATTACTTCTCAGAGTGCAGTAACTGTTGTGCTCACCAGAAAGCTAGTTTCAACTGACAGCAGCCACTCTGCGCACAGCAAGATCTAGCAAAGAGCAATGAGGGAAACAGTTAATCAGATTTTTTTGACGGTGTTTGTTGAGGGTGGAAAGGTGGCCAGGACACCAGGAGAACTCCATACTCTACTTTGAATAGCACCGTGGAATCTTTAATTTCCATCTGAAGTAATGAAAAAGGCAGACAGAGCTCATGTTAATGTCTGATCTGAAGGATTTATTACTTATTCCTGTGGGTAATTGGGGTGTTGCATCTGTAGCCTACCATTTAAGGTGCAACATTTCAGAGTACTGGTCCTTTGTACCACGGTGCTACTCTACTGGATTGCTCAGATTTATGTCTGTTTATAATTATATCAAGTGAAAACCTTGTCACTTGGAATAGGATTGTTGTAAATAGCATTAGTATGTCCCATGTATTGTGTTTTTCTACTGAAGCTCAAAATGGAGTCTGAAAAATTAGTTATATAGTTCATTGACACGGACCAAAACGTTGACTGCATTAGATTATTTCCTGTCCATATACCAATTTGCTTCGTAATGAGGTTCTTGTCAAAACTGACTGTCCCTGAAAATAGGACGTGGCATAGCCAGAAGCAAAGCAGATAAACTCATTCAGGATATTTTTATAAATGGCAAAGCATCTGTTATCATTACAATACCTGCCCTCATTCTAAATTTTACATTCTATATGTAGTGCAATGGTTCACTGTGGGGACAGCAACACAGCAACTCCAGGTACTTGGTTAAAGGAGTTATGTCCTGTGTAAAAAGTTGGTGATATAATTGTATTTATCATGTCACCAAAGTGCATTCTGAATATTTTAATTAAAAAATCTTCATTAAAATTATTTTTTTCTGGGGCAAACATTGTGCAGTTACAGGCTGTGCAGTCACCCCACCCCCCCATCCCCTGCCCCGTGATTTAAGCTCCTTGTTTGCATCTTTTGATGATTTTCATCCCAAACTTGGCAACTTGTATGATTTTTTTGAAATCCCATGATTTGTGTGTGTCAGTACTTGGGTCTATGGTTGAGAATTTCTTTTTTTTTTTTAATTTTCACCCTTTTACTCCCCTTGTCAAGGTGTGAACTCTTGCTGGGGTACAGATCCACAAGCACTGTCGGCTCTGGCACCTCACCTAACAGGCCATTCTTCGTGTACAAGCCGAGGCAGTGAATAGCATTAGGATGTTTGACACAAATGCCATCACAGCCAAGCCTGATTCTGTCCTCACTCAATTTTGCCACATGAGCATTTTACAGTAGGATCCATTGAATAGCAATCAGAATCTGGCTGAGTTTCTCCACCCTCCTCCCACCCGCCCCCCACCACCCTGAGCCCAGGAGAATTGAAGCCAATTGTAGCATTGCATTGCTGCCCTGGTTGAGATCAATGAACTCATCTGAGACCAGGAATTTAGCCTGGGACTCAGTAATACTGTACACTCAGTATCGAGGGACTTTTGTAATATTTTCTCTGGCCTCTTTTCCAGTAATTTTACAAAAGGTACATCATTCAAGGGATAATTATTCTAATTATATTTTTAATCTCCATCTCTCTGGTGCCTGTGTGATGGCCAGAGCCCAGATTCTCTGTTCATCTGCTCAAAGTCCCAGTTTAGCCATAATCTCTTCTTCCGCCTCCTCACCTGGTCCTTTTTATTTTTCTTTGTGTCTCTCCCTGAATTTCCTGCCTTTTGACCTTTTTGTCTCTCAGCCACATTCCTTTTTCTGCCGTATTCAGCTGGGCTTCCAGCAACCCCAAGATTCCTATTCAATATCTGCCAGTAGAGGAATTTAAAAAATACTTAAATAAAATGGTTAAAATAAATTAAAGAACATATGAGGCCGGGCATAACAAGCTCTGGCTGCCCCCATCTTGAATAGGGTCCTGAAATGGTTGGGCGGTCACTTTTAATATCCAAATCAGGGTCCTATGACGTACATCCTGCTGTCGACCTTTTCCACCAGGACCTCCAGTGCAGTATGTGAAAAGTGTGGGGGCCTTGAGGCATCTACTTGTCCTGTGATCTCCTGAGTTGCTTTCTGATTGCCTGCAGCCAAAGTTCTCCTCCCCTTTAAGAGGTGCAGGCTGCTTTTAAATATCATTAGGAAAGCGGGATATTCACGCCCCCGATTAGGCAACCTGCCAATCAGCAGTGGAACTAGTGCTGTCAACCCTTTTTTTTTCATAAGGAGGGCCCCTGACCAATTTTACTTGCTAGTTCCAGCCATGTGATTAGGCGCTCGCTGTTGGCACAGCGCTGATTCTGGACCTGGAAACGGGCCTACATGAATTTCTACCCCAAAGACTCTGATGTGAGTTCCAGTTAAATTATTTCCCTCTAAGCCCATTTCATGTGAAGATTAGAGCTAAGGGAACTATCGTAACTGCATTGTAAGCATGAGTACTATTTGAGTTTAACTACAAACTTTAAAAAGAAAAGTAATTAAATTAATAAGTGAACTTACTAAATATTTCATCATCCTGATATTCACTGCTTTGCTATAATACATAGAAAATAACTTGTATCAAAGATAGTACTGAAATTAACGGATATATGTAATAACTCAAAATAATAACTCTCCATTATAGAATTGTGTTGAGGTTGCTCTGAAACAAAGTTTGAATTCCACTTTTATTAGTTGACTAATTTTGAAAATTTTTTTTAATATCAAATTGCAGCCAGTTCATAACAGAACACCAAATAAAAATGAAATTCTATTGATTGCACAGAAACGACAGCAGAGCAGACATGAATATATCTGGAGACTGTCACAGAGCTTCAGTACTTTTACTTTGAGCTTCAATCCAGGCCTTTGTCAATATTTCCCCCCCCCCCCCACAACTCCCTCAACTTTCTCTCTCCTTGCTCTCCTGAAGGCACAAAATAAAAGAGTTCTGCTAACACTGGTCTGCAGAAATCATATTTTGTGGCTGTTCAAACATATATCGCAGCCTTCACCCTCTGTTCCTCTAACTTGGACCTGTTTCCCTGCCCCTTCCACTGCACTATTTGAGTCTGATCCTTCAGTCATCACACCCCTGCCCTCTGGAATGATCTGTCAAAATGACCTCAGCTCCTTGCCTTTCCCCTTGCCTCCAAACCCTCCAAAGAGTGCGTTTCTTTAACCATGCTTTTGGTACTTGCTCAAATTTGCTTTATCACTTGCTTGGTGTTCATTTCACTCATGAGGAAACTGCAAATCAATGTGATGTTAAATTATTTGGTTGGATTATTTTAGCAAATTATATTCACTACTATGGATGTTGTAATCAACAGCACTGTGCTGTTCTGCCAATAGGAAAATGTGAGTACTGTAAATACATATATCTTGAGGCAATAAAAGTCATGTTGTAGCAAATCACATTGTTTCGGAAAGCACTGTAATACTAGTGGAGGCATATGTTAACTCCAGTAGAAAAGTTAAACCAATTTGAGGTGTGCTGGAGAACAGTCACTAATTGTAGTTTATATATAACATGGCTGCTGCTAATAGCTGGAAAATAAATTAATTCCAATTATTGATATAAGTTACTGAGGGTATTAGCTTATCTCAGTTGGTAGCACTCTTGCTTCTGAGTCATAAAGTTGTCGAGTGAACCCTGGTCCAGGACTTGAGCATGTAATCTAGTCTGACATCCAGTGCAGTACTGAGGCACTGCTGCAATGTTGGGGTGCGATGCTGAACCAACACCCAACCTGTGTTATGGTTCAGTGGGCATCAAAGATCTCATAGCAATATTTAAAGAAGAGCAGATAATTCTCCCGGGATCCTGGCCAATATTTCTCCTTCAACACTTGCCAAAAACAGATGAATTGGCTTCTAGGATATTACTGAAGGCGGGAGAACAGTAACAAGGCATAGTGATTTTGGAAGAAATGTTTGTGGATTTTGCTGCAAGCAAAATGGCTGTTTCATATGTCTACATAACAACAGTCACAACATTTCAAAGTAACTTATTATATGGAGCAGTCTGAGATGTTTCTGAGAGGCAGGATAAATGAAGACTTGTCGTGTATAAGCTTCTTCACTAACTGGTAGTATTTCTTTGGAAAAGCTTTTTATTATAGGAACTTGGTGGGAAACCATAGGCATTACTTACTAAACATCTGCAGATAAATATCTCCTCTGTCTACTGGTTTTAAGGGCCCAACATGAAATGATTTTGAGCAGCCTCAATCTAATTCCTTGTGAGCACAGAATTTGCCTCTATTTTAGCCATATTTTGGAAATAATTGGCACCAAATTGGCAATCTCAGATGCCAGGATGGATGGTATGGAAAAATGTCGCAAGTTTCTATTGGGGGCACTTTTCTGAGGGTGTGGCTGATGCACGTTGCAGGGGCAGAGCAGAAGGAATATTACTTTTAAGAGGCAGCTGACATGCTGTCACTCGAGGAAGATCAAGAAACTCCGAGGCCGCCCGCCCATATATTACACCTGGCCTGCGAGTGCTTGGTGCTGACATTGGGGGCTCGATTTTAATAGCCCTGAGGAGCCGGGTTTGGAGGCGGTCTGTTGCGAAAATCGGAAAAAATGACTTCAAATACCCAACCCGCCTCCATCCCGCCCACACCCGATTTTCGGGAGTGTCTGTTTAGCCGCTCCCAAACTGACCCGACTGGAACCGGTGGCACAGGTAGTTAAGGCAGTTAAGTGTCTGTTAACTGCCTCGCTAATCCTATTTTTATAGTGGTTTCCCAATTTCGTGTTTCTGGCTCCTGTTTCCTGACTTGTCAGAAACAGGCCAGGTTCAAGGACACGATTTGCTGGAGGACATGATTTGAATGCATTGGTGGAGCACTTTAAAAGCGTCCCTGAAACATGGTTGACATTCAAATGCAACAACTTTGCTGTTGTAGGTATGGGATAAGATTTTGCACATCTACTGACTGTTCAAGCTGACACCCACCTGCAGTGTGACATGAATGGAATAATTTCAGGCCACTTCGACTGTGCGCTTGCAAGATTGTTGCCTCAAATGAAATCTGTAGCAAGGGGATGGAAAAAATTTATGTCCTCTCATCCTGGTCCTCATAATCGGAGGAGCAGCAGCCGTGTGGCTCAGCGCAGATCTTCCTGGGAAGAGGAGGAGGACGAGGACGAGGGGAGCCTTGCATGCCCTGTTGTGACCAATGCAGCATCCCTCCAGTTCACTGCTGCCCGGCAAGCAGGGTATACACACTGCCATGCCACATTCGCATAAGCTTACTCTTCAACCATAGGTGGCTACCATATGGCTCTGTAATTGCAGGCGACACTTGTCCAACGTCATACTTCATCTCAGCTATTCCCTGTTATTTCCTATCACTTTTACCATCAGCATTACAAAAGCAAGTCGCCCTGAGCCCTCAATGCGCTTTTGCCATTTCCCATAACTCATAGGCCACACAATCAACTGTTTGACATAATTTTTCTTTTACACATGACAAAAGGATAATAAACCAGCAAGAGTCAGAAAAAATATATAATTCAAGTTACTCCCCTTGTGACTATAGGTGCTTAATATTTCTCTTACGCGTGCTTCTACGTGATGCTTCCCCTGTGGCTTCAGCAGATGTAGAGGCACCTTGCTGACTAGGATGCTGCGCCTGCTTAGTCGCCTTTGGTGGGCGTCCTCTGGGTTTGGGAGCCTGGAGGGCTCTTCAACAGTCTGCTCTTCCTGCGGCTGTGCAGGGGCTGAAACGGCCATCTCAGTTGTCTCTGCAAAGTGGGTTTCTGACTGAGGGCTCCGCAGTGGCATGGTCGTGTGAGCGCTTTGAGAGGAGCCCACACTTCCTTGTGTCCTGCCAACAACATCCCTCTCATGGGTCAGCCGCACCTCAGAGCTGGCAAGTGGCTGGAGAGCACCTTGCTGCACTTCAGGGGGACCATGAGGACCCGTATCTGCACTGGCAGTCCTCATCACAAGGACGTCCATGAAGCTCTGGTCTCTCTGCTCAATAGCTGCCCATCGCTCCTCCAGAGATGTCATTCTATTCTGAACAGTCACCATGTTTTCCTGACTCTGACAACTTATTTCCTCCATGGCTGTAGCCATCCTTTCCACTGAGGTAGCCAACCTTTCCACAGTGGTTGCCATCCTATCCATGGTGGTGTGTTCATGCGCCATTGCCTCCCCCAGGCAGTGCTGATGTTACAGATGGACTCCTCCATTTGCTCCACACTCGCACTAACCCTGGAGGCAAACCCTTCCAGAGACTCCTGCACTTGTTCCTGTATTTCCCGAGATGCTCTTTTTCTGGATGGCCCCAGAGGCACAGCGTCTGCATGCAGCTCAGCAGAGCTAGGAGATTGCTGCGACCTCCGCCGAGGACTCGCCTGTTGCTGTCTCCACCATCTGCTGATGCTCACTTCTGCGCTGTGATAGACCAGGTGGCAACCCTACTCTAACCCGCGATGGCCCCACTGAGGTGTGCGTTGCTGCGCTGGTGCTGGGTGCGCTGAGTCCTGGTGACGCTGCTCCCTCAGAGGATTCAGGTTCCTCTGAGGAGATGTCTGGCTCTTCATCCTGGATCGTGGGGAGGGGGGCGCTCGATGGTCCTGTGGGAGAGTAAAGGCATGATTTAGACATCTGATATTGATGTAGCAGACACATCCTTTGAGCAGATGATACAATGCGATTCTCTATAAACATCATATGCCATTGCAGTCTGAAAGGGATGAAACTCTATTATGTCAGCAACTTCCTCTAGTGTGCCTGTCTCTCCATCGCTCACTTCCAGGTCCTCGCCACCTCCAACAATCTCATTTGCAGCCTCCTCAGCACTGGTCAATGTTGCTAGGGTAGGTGTTCCTCCTCCAGTCAGTTATTTCTCCCTCTTATTGTGGGCTATCTTTTCCTGCAAGGAGGGACACAAGCAGTATTTCAGCCACAGTGATGGAGTGAGTGTGAATAATCCCTACCATAGAAGCTTTGAGGGAGATGAAGATGGGATAAGATGCCAAGAGGAAGGTAGCTCCCTGTGCGTTGTTAGTTGTTGTCACTGCATGACAGTGAGACCGAGTCTAAGGGTTGCATAGGCAGGATGCTAAAGTGATTCAGTGCAGAGACAGAGATGAATAGGTAAGGGTGCAAGGGAAGTAAGAGTAAGGTGGGATGTGAAGGAGCAGGCTTACAACGCAGAGTACTGTTGATGAGAAGGGAAGCAGATTGAAGGTATGTGAGATGGGATACTCACTTTTGATGTTCGCACAAGATCATTAAACCTTTTTCGGCACTGGATCCATGAGCGTGAACATATGGACCTTGCGCTGACCTCTTGAGCAATGCGCAGCCAGGCTGTCTTGGTCTGCTGAGGAGGCTTCCTCCGGCCATCAGGAGGGAAGAGATCTCCCTGCGCCGTCTGACAGCATCCACAAGAACTTGGAGGGAGTCATCATTAAATCGAGGAGCTGCCTTGCCTCTGGAAGAAGTGATAGCGTATAAAACAAGTCCAGGAAACCACATTGGAAAGGCTTAGGCTGAATGGCAGCTTTAAAAGTAGCTGCTATTATGACGTCATCAGAGGTGGCCGGCCGGCCGAACCGATCGCACTCATTGGACCGGCCAGCGCGCCTCCTTGAAATCAACAAGCTCATTGAATCAAAATCGGACATCAGCAGCTGATCCCACCGGAAGCGGCTCCGGAACCCGCCAACCACGCAACCCGACCCCAACCCGCCTCGGGAATTAAAATCCAGCCCTGGTAGTGGAGTGTTCCAGGACCCAGCACAAACATCCCTCACCCTGAGGAGCACAAAAATTCAAACTAATAAAAAGCCAACATTTGTAGAATTTGGACAATAATGACAACTTGCATAGCATGCCATGGTTCAGTTCTATGACGGCATCGGGTTTACTGTTTATGTGGAAGGGGGAAAAGCGAAGCATCCAAAGCCGGTCTCAAACGGCTTAAAACTAAGGAGAAACAGAACAGGGCAATCTTTTTGGGTTGGGTGCTACAAATTTTGGGCCTTCCTTAGATATTCTCTTGAGTACACCAGTGCTTGTCACTTCCCAAAGCAGTCCAGAGCATCTTACACGCTGAAAAATGCCCATATTGCACCAGTAGATAGACTGAAAACACTCTGGTGAGATGAAGCCAGATATGAAACGTTAAACTACTTTATTTTGCAGACTGCAGGTAAAATTACAGAGCGACAGTAATAATCAAATCTCAGCTTAACCCAAATGAGCTCAGATCCCTCCCCAAGAACAAGATCAATAATTAAAACATATGCTGCACTCTGCCATTTAGTGAGCTTACTTAACTGTCAGTCATCTTGTATTGACTAGCTCCGGGTTGCAGATCAGCAGGTTTCCTCTCGCACTCTCCCCATGTGTTCCTTTGTTCTTTTCTTCCCTGTGGAATTAGTCCAAGGGCCTCATCAGCATACTCGGTGTGAGCTGCCGGCACTGGTCACTTCTCCATCGGCAGCTCGCTCGAGCGAAGACTTAAATGCTGGGTGCCCGTGGGTAAATCCTGCCGAGGTGGGGTGGGTGGGTGGTTGGAGCAGGCTACGCTCTCCCTCTTCCCCTTTGGTTCCACAGGAACTATTTCAGAACAAAAATTTCTATCTACCTGTTTTTGACAGCTGCTGAAAGATCCTGGGGCTGATGCCGACCTCGTTCATCGCTGGCAAATTTCAAAAAGGGGTCTTTCAACTGCTGTTTGGCCCATAATTTCGGTGACTGCCTAAAGAATGGACCCCAGGAATTTAGCAGTGGGTCCAACATCTGCACAGATCAGGCACAGGAAGTCCCACTGCCAAAATACTATGCTTTGCACCTGTTTTATACCCAAAAAATGGGTGCAACGCACACCAATTTCTACCCCACTGTTCTTCTCCAAAAAGGTTGGTCAGGGTTACATCCACTCATGTTAAATGTGAACTGATGAAATGTAAAAGTAAACCACATAGCAGCTGCACTCAAACCAATAACTAGTTCAGGCCTTCCATCAGCTAATTTATTGGCTGGGTACGATACATCGATACTACAACTACATTTCAAGCAGGTGTCTTGTAGACTGACCTGACATCTTGAATAAGATCCTCAAGCATTGGGCTCGATTTTGCCAGTGTGGGCGGGGCTGGGGCGTGTCAGGTGGGAATTGTGTCAGGACCCCGACTCCGAAGTGAAGTGTTGAAAAATTGCGATTTTTCCCTAAGTAGGCAATTGATTTCCAGTGTCTGGGAACCCCTGGCCCAATGAGTCTTTTCATAGAGAAAGTCGCCTCCGATGACGTCATCAATGCTGCTGGATTTAAGGCCTGCAAGCAGCTTTGCTTCTTCTGGAGACTGGAAACGCTTTGGAAATTCTATGAAGGACTTAATTTACCGACCATGTCCACCAGCAAGCAAAAGTGTGCACCTCGCTTTGATGAGTCCTCCCTCTAAGCTCTGGTGCAGGGAGCAAGATCTAATAAGGAGGTGCTCTTCCCTTCCTCAGGGAGAAAAAGCCACCCCAGCAGACTAAAGCTGTGGCTGCAAGTGGCCGAGGAGGTCAACTCCATATCAATGAGCCGCAGAACCTGGCTGTAATGCAGGAAGAGGTTTCATGACCTTCTCCGCACAGGAAAAGTGAGTATGACTTTCTCATCACCCTCAATCTGATCCCCATCGCCTCTCCTCACCAGCACTCAGCTTTGCCAACCTCTTCCTCCACATCACACTTGACACTTACATTCCTGCACCCTTACCCATTACCTCTCTCTCTATGGTCACATTCACCTAACTATTCGACCATGCAGCCCTCACACTCTCTATCACTGTGATGCAATGACAACAACTTACAACACACAGGGAGGGTCCTTTATCTCCTTTTAAGCATCTATGCTATGGATTCTCACTCAAACTCCACTTGTGTCCCTCGTTGCAGGAAAAGAGAGCCCACAATAAGAGGGAAAGAGCCATGACAGGAGGAGGGCCACTCTCAGTAGCCCAGCTCACCGCCTGGGAGGAGGCGGCCCTGGAAATTGCCGGGATCGAGGAGGATTGCCAAGTGGGGGAATGGTCAGACGGGCGCATCACAGCAAGCTGGTGACAGAATAGTTTGGCATCTCTCTCATTGACATTGCATGAGTCACTGATAATGAATCTGATGCTCTAACAGATTGACTTATGATCATCTGCACTATTCAATGTGCATGTAACCTTGACCTCACATCTCTAACTCTTTCCTTTACTCCCCCACAGGACCATCGAAAGCCCCCGTCCCCACTGTCCAGGAGGAAGAGCCTGAGCTTCCAGACTCCTCAGAGGAAGCTGCAACCTCTGAGGGCGCAGAGTCAGCAGAATTAAGCACACCCAGCACCAGTGCAGACACTCACACCTCGGTGGGACCTTCAGGACATAGAGTAGTGTTGGCACCTGGTGTATCACAGCTCACAAGTGAGCATCAGCAGATTGTGGTGACAGGGTCAGCAGTGGAGAGGCTCGTCGGAGGGCGCAGGACTCTGCCATCTCGGCTCAGCTGCATGTCGACCCTGTGCCTCCGGGTCCATCCAGAAGGAGAGCGGTGCTGGAACTCCAGGAACAGCTGCAGGAGTCTCTGGCAGGTTTTGTCTCCAGGGTCGCTGCAAGTGTGGAGCGAATGGAGGAGTCCATCGTGAACATGAGCAGAGCCTTTGTGGAGGCATTGGTGCATGAACGCATCACCGTGGAAAGGATGGCAACCGCCATGGAAAGGATGGCCAACTCCATGGTAAGGCTGGCTACAGTAGAGGAGAGGATGGCTACGGTAGAGGAGAGGATGGCTACGGCCATGGAGGAGCTTAGTCGCCAGGGTATGGAAAACATGGTAATTCTTCAGAATAGAATGACATCTCTTGAGGAGCGATGGTCAGCTATTGAGCATAGAAACCAGACCTTCATGGAAGTCCTCTGGAGTAGGACTTCCAGTGCAGAAACGGGTCCTCATAGCTCCCCTGCAGTGCAGCAAGGTGCTGTCAAGCCACTTGCTAGCTCTGAAGTGGGGCTGACCCATGAGAGGGATGTTGGTGGCAGACAACAAGGAAGCGGGGGCTCCACTCCAAGCGCTCACACGACCATGCCACTGCAGAGCCCTCGGTCAGAGCCCCACCAGAGTCCTCACCCAACTGAGATGGGTGTCTCATCCCCTGCACAGCTGCAGGAGCAGCAGACTGTTGCCGAGCCCTCACAGGTTCGCCATCCCAGAGGATGGTCGCCAAAGGCATAGAGACAGGAGCAGCAAGAAAGTGAGCAAGGGGCCTCCACATCTGCTGAAGCCACAGGGGAAGCACCACGTAGACGCACGTGTAAGAGGAAGATAAAGCACAAGTAGTCACAAGGGTAGTCACTTGGGTGCTGTGATGTTTTGTATTTGGACCAGCCATCATTGTCATTGTATTATAAACAGATTTGATGGCAAACTGTTGAAGTTGTGGCCTGTGTCATATCCCAAATGGGCCTTTCACATTGAGGGCTTAGGGCGCCTTGCAATTGTCAGTATGGTGATCAGAGTGATAGGAATCCGCAGGTTCTTGTCCATTGTCGATGCTCTGGTAAGAAGGTGCGAGACAAAAGTGTTTGATTGTGCAGGCTAACCAAATCTGGCCAAGATGAGTGCTTCCCTTGCATCCCAGGCAGCAATGTGGTCGCGCAATGGCGCCTTCTGGCCTGTGCAGCTTCAGGTGGGTGACTAGCAGCTTGGTGCTCCTGTTGATGCTCTTGTTGTTGGTGCTGCTGTTGTTCATGGTTCTGCTGCTGCCGCGGCTGGTCTTTGTCCAAATCTGATGTCCAGGAGGAAAGGAATTAAATGGTCACCATGCTTCTGGTATATGCCTCAGTTGAGGAAGCGCTCAGTCAAGGTGGGGAGAGGGGTTTCCCAGGAGGTCACACTGGAGATGGGTGTCAGGCTCCAAACTTCCACAACAATGAGTAGGCCTGCTAAAAGTTTGCCCAGACCTGAGACAACAAAGTTCTGCCACCTGCAAATGATCATCGGTGAAAACTCCTTTTTAATGGTGGAGCTGCAGCTGTTCATAAGCAATCCAATTGTGAGACTGCCAGGATTACCTGGCGTGTTCCAGAGGAGGCGTGGAGGATGGGGGAAATGTCTAAAAATCGGAAAGGCCTCTCAACATGGGATAATAGAGGCAATTAAGTGGTTGTTAAGGGCCTGAAGGACCTATACTGCCTCTGACGAGATCAGAAAACAAGCATGTGGGAAAATTGCTCGGAGGCGGGATGGAGGCGGGATCGAGCCCGCCCGCCATTTTTTGCGATTTTACCACCTCGCACGCCTCCAATCCCGCCTCCTCGGGCCTGGCAAAATTGAGCCCATTGTATCAATTCCTCAAGGAAGGTGACTGGTGCTACCTATTGTTCAAACTTTCCTGGATGGGAGGACAAAGAGCATTCTATAACATTGGCTCCAGGGCTAGCATTTAGCAAAGCCTGTAGGTTGATCAAGAATAGAATTTTCCACTTTCGCATTTTATCAGTTTTCTGATTTGATAATCTACTTCCAATAGGCTTTTACCACAAATTATGTAGGACGTTGTCTGTCATCAGCTTTGTTTAATTGTCTTAGTTCAAAAGGAGAATTACTTATTGAATGGGTGATATTGCCAACAAATCACTAGAGAAAATACCATTTTACACAAAATAAGTCGAGAGATTAATTGTGTAGTTATCACCAGTTCAAACCTTCCTCCTGATCAAAGGAAGGTAATGTCCATGGTTACCAGCCTATATTTAATATTGATTTATGATAAGTGTTTAACAAATTATGGGAAATCAGCTCTACACTTAATCGTTATTCAATGTATATAAAACTGTTTGAGCAATTATAAATGTAATTGAAAAGAAACTTTGGGGGCGGAATTCCCCTCATTTGCGCCTCTGGTGGGAGGTGCTAACAGGGCACAAATGACTTTCCGCCCCCCCCGAGGCGCTAACTGTGACTCCTGCGAAATTCCGCGGGAGGTTAACAGCGGCACTACCAGGTAGCGCCCCAATCTTCTGCGCCTGGAGATCATGACGTCATCTCCGGGCGCAGCGCCCCGGTAGCACCTCAGGAGAAAAATTCCCCCTCGCGCCCCGGAGCAGCGCCGGCCGATGTTATCGACTGCTGCAGGGGTCGCCAACAGTGAAGCCGGCCGCTCGCGGGACGCCATTTAAAGGCGCGGTGGCCGGCCGACATGAATAAAAATCGCTGATTTAAAAAAAGCACTCCTTCTGATTGCGCGGCACTCCCGCACCCCGGTGCTCCAGCAGATGCCAAAAAAAATGCAGAGCTCGCAGCGGGGAGCCCTTCCCTTTAATTGAGGGAAGAGCCCCTGCAACGCGGCAGCGCCACGCATGGCCACACGTGGCGCTGCTGAGCACATCACCCTGGATCGGAACATTTCCCACCTCTAGCGCTCCAAGAGGCAAGCGGCGCACTTGATTTCACGCTCCACTTCCCTCTTGGAGCAAAAAATGGGAATTTCTCAAATGTTAGAAAAGGTTAGCGCCTGGCGCTAACTTTTCAAACCTTTTTGACTTAGCGCCCCAAATGGCCCTCTAGGGGAATTTCTCCCCCATTTATTTGTAAAGTTTTGCAAAACTAAGTTGTTTTGAAATGAAGTATGTGTCTATCTAATCTTTGCACAATGCAGTTGAGTATGTCAATACAGCTAATCCAGCATTATTGTTTTGTATGGTATAATTGGCAGCATTAATTTGCCAATTACGTATACATTCCCATTAGCTGAAGCTACTAATGTTTTAAAGGGTAATTGGATGCATAGCAATGTACAATAGTGGTGGAATTGGAATTCCAGTAACTCATACAGATGACTTTTATTTTGGCTATCTACGTTAATAGAAGAGCCAATTTACCACCACAATAGTTGAGCACAATCTCATACCAATCAAATGCATAAAGAAGTGAGACCACATGTTAAAGTTAAATTATGTATACAGGTAAAACTATTAAATTAGAAGTAATGTATGAGATCGTGCTAGCCAAGGTCACATAAGAAATAGGAGCTGGAGTAAGCCATTTGGCCCTTTGTGCCTGCTCCGCCATTCATCAAGATCATGGTTGATCTTCTACCTCAACTCCAACTTCCCGCACTATCCCCATATCCCTTGGTTCCCTTCGTTCCCAAAAATTTATCGACCTCTGTCCTGAATATATTCAACGACTGAGCATCCACAGCCCTCTGGGGTAGAGAATTCTCGGCATGCGGCAGTCACTGGCAAGGCCAGCATTTAGAGCCCATTGCTAGTTGTCCTGGTGCAATTCAGTGGCTTTCTAGGCCATTTCAGAGGGCAATTAAGAGTCAACCACGTTGGTGTGGACTTGAGTCACATATAGGCCAAACCGGGTAAGAACAGCAGGTTTCTTTTCCTAAAGAAAATTAGTGAACCAGTTGAGTTTTACAAGCCGATATTTTCATGGGCACTTTTTACTGATACCAGCTTTTATTTCTAGATTAAAAAAAATTAAATTCAAATTCTCAACTGGGATGGTGGGAATTGAATGCATAGGGGATTATTTTAACAGTGGGTGATTGTGTAAAACAGGTGCTATCGAATTAGCTTCTTCTTCTTCTTCTTAGGCAGTCCCTTGGAACCGAGGATGACTTACTTCCACATTAAAAATGAGTTCTCAGGTGACTGATGAGTCCAATGCGGGACCTACAGTCTCTGTCACAGGTGGGGCAGACGGTGGTTGAAGGGGGTGGGTGGGGTGCTTGGGTTGACGTGCGCTCCTTCTGCTGTTTGCGCTTGGCTTCCACTTGCTCCCGGTGTTCGGCGTCTTCCCGAATGCTTTTCCTCCACTTTGTGCGGTCTTGGGCCAGGGATTCCCAGGTGTCGGTGGGGATGTTGCATTTTTTCAAGGAGGCTTTGAGGGTGTCCTTGAAGCGTTTCCTCGGCCCACCTGGAGCTCTCGTATGTGACGGAGCTCTGAATAGAGCGCTTGTTTTGGGAGTCTCGTATCGGGCATGCGGACGATGTGGCCCGTTCATCGGAGCTGATCGAGCGTGGTCAAAACTTTGATGCTGGGGATGTTGGCCTGAGCGAGAACACTGACGTTGGTGCGCCTATCCTGCCAATGGATTTGCAGGATTTTGCGGAGGCAGCATTGGTGGTACCTCTCCAGTGCTTTGAGGTGTCTGCTGTACATGGTCCATGTCTCTGAAGCATACAGGAGGGCGGGTATCACTACTGCTCTGTAGACCATGAGCTTAGTGCCGGGTTTGAGGTCCTGGTCTTCAAACACTCTCTTCCTCAGGCGACCGAAGGCTGCAATGCCACACTGAAGGCGGTGTTGGACTTCGTCATCGACGTCTGCCCTTGTTGACAGTAGGCTCCCGAGGTATGGAAAGTGGTCCACGTTGTCCAAGGCCTCGTCATGGATTTTGATAATCAGAGGAGCAGTACTGTGTGGTGGGGGCAGGTTGGTAGAGGACCTTTGTCTTACGGCTGTTTAGTGTAAGGCCCATGCTTGTGAAGGAATAAGCCATATAACCTATTCAGAAAAATACACCATCTTATGAAAGAATTCTGGCCTTATTAAAACATGACAAACTGGGTTTGGAAATTTAGAAACCTAACTATGAAATAGCTGTGAAAGCATTCTGGCTATTGAGATAAGACAGTTGTTGACCCTGAATAAATAACCTTTAGAAACAGAAGGTGCATGGCTCCAACAAGCTGACCTTTGGGAACAAAAACAATGGCCCATCCTGGATAAGGTGTTCTAATTTATACTTCGTAAAGAAGCACATAAAGTAAGGAACATCTGCCCTCGTAAAGATGACATAAAGTAAGGAACACCTGCCGTCACACTGTTTTTTATATGGTAAACTTAGAACACCTAGAGATGAGACACAAGTCTGGCTGAGGTAACAGTAAGAGTTGCAGAGGTCAGTACAAAAATGACTAGAGATAATTAGCTTGCATCGGCAGAAAACCATAAAGGAAATACCACTGGAAAAGGGTATAAATATTGAACTCTCAAATGGGTTAACAGACTCGCTTTAATCGGGCAAAGCGATTCTCGGCTTCAGAGGCGGCTCTGTAAGTCTCCAACTCTTTGTACCTCGGGGATCAAAGGTATTTAATTTTGGTGGATATCCTGTAGAACACTAAGAACTGTAATACTGTAGTGAAATTAAGATTTAAAAGTAAGCGTCTCTGTTAATAATAAGATTGTGAGAAGTCGCACAACACCAGGTTATAGTCCAACAGTTTTATTTGAAATCACAAGCTTTCGGAGCACTGCTCCTTCGTCAGGTGACAAAGGAGCAGCGCTCCGAAAGCTTGTGATTTCAAATAAAACTGTTGGACTATAACCTGGTGTTGTGCGACTTCTCACATTTGTCCGCCCCAGTCCAACACCGGCATCTCCACATCATGAATAATAAGATTGTAAGTTTTCTCTTTTTGGAACTGTTAATGTTGCGATTGACTTGCCAACTGTAAATTACATGTCGGTTCTTCAATAAATCTATATATTTTTAGAATTGTCTCACATAAGACTTCTGTATCAAAAACTTGCAAACTCAATCTCTGTACACTCTTTGGTGAGGAGTTACAGAATTCTGAGGGAGTTTTCCAGACCCTCATAATATCCGGAACGTTACAGTCTAGCTAAACTTATTAAAAGTGCTATCTGGAGGATGGTAACATTCTTGGGTTGTTCCTTTCCTTTGGGGAGAGATAGCCCGGACCTTTAGACCAATTAAGCATCTTTAGGATTCGGCTACCTCAAACTTTAGTTGAAGGTGAACGTCTTGAGAAATACGCCTGATCCGTGGTAGCCCGAAAGGGGCTAGGACTAGTAAATATCCCTTCATGCTCTCGCACGCTTCGGTGAAGGTATTGACGATGGTTTGGAGTTTGACCTCCGAGTGTGCGCAGACGCAAGCGTCGTCTTCATAATGTAATTCGATGACAGAGGATGGTACAACCTTGGATCTGGACTGGAGGCGACGGAGATTGAACAGTTTCCCGTTTGTTCTGTAGATTAGCTCCACTCCAATGGAGAGCTTACTGAGGGTGAGATGGAGCATTGCAGCAAGGAAGATCGAGAAGAGCGTTGATGCGATGACCGGTCCATACGTGAATTGGTTCTGTGGTAGATCCGTTGGTCAGGATCACGGCTTGCATGTCGTCGTGAAGCAGGCGGAGGATGGTGACAAACTTTTGAGGGCAGCCAAATTTGAGGAGGACACTCCATAATCCCTCACGGTTGACGGTGTCGAAGGCCTTTGTGAGGTCAAAGAAGGCCATGTCCAGCGGTTGGTGCTGTTCCCTGCATTTCTCTTGTAGTTGACGTGCGGTGATGATCATGTCCATTGTGCCTCTTAGTGGTGTAAGGGGGGCGTGTCTCAGACGGTGCTGGGGCGAGGTTAGGCCTTCGTTGCCTATACTATTGCTTGCTCTGGTCTCCGGCCAGCCTTTTTGCAATAAGCACCTGTGAGTGGTTCGACCCACTCGCCCTTACGGTTCTAACACTGGACTTAGGTGCAAGGAGCAGTAATGCAGAGAAAACTCAAATAGACCCGGTTGAATAGTACGAAATGGAAATCTTTATTGCATGGCGTCTAAAATCATGAAATACATGTCATAGGTGCAAATCAAAGATAGTACAAGTATACATACATTCATAAAGCTTGGTCTATGGAAATGGAGAACACATGGCACATCGTAGAAAGGGGAACACATTATATCTTAACCTTATTAAAACCACCCTCCCTTAATAATACCTACACTATGTCTAGATTTGTAGGATCGGAAAACATGCTCACCACTCGGCTTACTTCGGAGATTTTAAAGTGAGGCACTCAGCTCGTTTCGCTGCAGCGCCTGACTGTCACGTGTTTGGAAGGGTTTCTGCACCCCACTTGTTTACTTTCGCTGCTGCGAAAAGCCGGCCAGACTCCCTGTTGTCATGAAGAACTCGACGGACCTCGGACACAGTTCAAAGAAGAGTCTTCCTGTGCTCGACACAGGTTGTAGTCGGTAGAACTCAAAGAAGAGTCCGGTATTTATATTTTCGGGCGCGGTCGGGGTTTACTGACCGTGGCGGCACATGGAATTTCTTCTCGTCTTCTTCTCGTCTTCTTCTCGTCTCGTCTCCTCGGGCCTCCGGGTCCAGACACCGTTTACCGACACTCGGGATGGTGTACCCTGTTACTTGCCCTTGTCGGGGCGGCTCGTACCGATTGAGCTCCACCCAACACTCGCATAACCGACCAGTGCGGCTAAGAGTCAAGAGTCAACAAAGTCCAGAGAGAAAATCAAGAGCCCACAAGTCAAGCGAGTTCATGAAGAGGCAAGCGAATAAGAGAATCAAGAGTTCAGCCCGAGTCAAGAGAATAAGCTAGCGATGGACATTTGTTCTCTATAGTTATAGTGATGTGTCCACTTATCTCCCGCTCAAATCTTAATGTTTGTCCTTTGTGTAATATTTGGCGCTCAAAACTCCCAGCATGGGGCGATTATCTTCTTTAACGGGTTTCGGTAGCACCTGAAACTGGCCAACTATCCGTTAATGTTTTCCCCATTGTTGACCCAGCCAGGAGGTGTATGAATCGTCTCCCTGACTGGTTTTGGGGGCCCCCGAATACCGACTTAATCACCCGTCAATGTCTCTCTCATTGTAGAGCTGGGGGGGTATTTGTGTATTGATGTGTCTGGATGGGCCTTCGATTGCCCAGTACAGTACAATGATCCTTACTGTGCATAGGAAAACGATTCCAGCACTTATATCTTTGCTATTGTTCCAAATGCAAACGGGTTGCATCCTGTCTTTATCAGTGTTTACCTGAGTATGATCCAATCTTATACTGAATGTATATTCTACGCCATTTTGTCTGCCCACTGTGTTTCTGGAAGCTTCTGCCATGATGCTCGGTGGCCATTTTACAGGCTTCTGTGTCCTTTATTATCAGGACAGCATTTCGTTTAATAAAACTGATCAACGAATCTGCTTTCTCTTATGTTATTTTGAATCCCGATAATTGCGAAACTTTACAGTGGGCGGAATCCGCATTGCGACTCTGGGAGGAACGCTTCAGCCACTGGGAGAAGGCGATTGAGGAGGGTTCTTGCGATGACTTTCCCTGTGGCAGACAGCAGGGAAACTCCTCTGTAATTACCGCAATTGGACTTGTCACCTTTCTTGAAGATGGTCACGATTACGGCGTCTCTGAGATCTCCTGGCATGCTCTCCTCCTTCCAAATAAGAGAAATTAGCTGCCCATTATATGACCCGCCAGATTTTCCTTTCATCAATGGAAAGGGAAAATCAGGCGCTCAATTTGATGAATTCATGGGGCTGTGGCTCATCACTTCCACTAATCTGTGGGAGAGCAGACTGCAGAAGAGGAGTGACTCCTTGAAAGCCCCTATCCATGTTGTCCACCAATGTCTCCAAGGTAAACGATTGTCTATCCAAGGTGAACCTTGATTTAGTGAAGCTGCGGGATTGTGCGTTTTTCTGAGGTTCATGAAGGAGTGCAAGCAATAGTCAGAGACCCTGTTCAGATAAGGCCCTGGCCTCAAAATGTCCTATTCTGACAGCTTTGGGGTAGCCACTGATATCATAGAATCATAGAAAGTTACAGCATGGAAGGAGGCCATTTCAGCCCATCGTGTCCGCGCCGGCCAACAAAGAGCTATCCTGCTTAATCCCACTTCCCAGCTCTTGGTCGTAGCCCTGCAGGTTAGAGCATCCCAAGTGCACATCCAAGTACTTTTTAAATGTGGTTAGGGTTCCTGCCTCTCCCACCCTTTCAGGCAGTGAGTTCCAGACCCCCACAACCCTCTGGGTGAAGAAATTTCCCCTCAAATCCCCTCTAAACCTTCCACCAATTACTTTAAATCTGTGCCCCCTGGTTTTTGACCCCTCTGCTAAGGGAAATAGGTCCTTTCTATCCACTTTATCTAGGCCCCTCATAATTTTATACACCTCAATAAGGTCTCCCCTCAGCCTCCTCTGTTCCAAGGAAAACAGACCCAGCCTATCCAGTCTTTCCTCATAGCTAAGATTCTCTACTCCCGGCAACATCCTTGTAAATCTCCTCTGTCCCCTCTCTAGTGCAATCACATCTTTCCTGTAATGTGGTGACCAGAACTGCACGCAGTAAACTAGCTGAGGCCTAACTAGTGTTTTATACAGGTGAAGCATAACCCCCTTGCTCTTGTATTCTATGCCACGGCTAATAAAAGCAAGCATTCCATAAGACTTCTTAACCACCTTATCTACTTGCCCTGCTACCTTCAGGGATCTGTGGACATGCACTCCAAGGTCCATTTGTTCCTCTACACTACTCAGTGTCCTACCATTTAATGTGTATTCCCTTTCCTTGTTAGCCTTCCCCAAATGCATTACCTCACACTTCTCCGGATTGAATTCCATTTGCCACTGTTCTGCCCACCTGATCAATTTATTGATATCTTCCTGCAGTCTACAGCTTCTTTCTTCAGTATCAACCACACAGCCGATTTTAGTATCATCTGCAAACTTCTTAATCATTCCCCCTATATTCAAGTCAAGATCTTTGATATATACCACAAAAAGCAAGGGACCTACTATGAGCCCTGCGGAACCCCACTGGAAACAGCCTTCCAGTCACAAAAACACCCATCAACCATTACCCTCTGCTTCCTGCCTCCGAGACAGTTTTGAATCCAATTTGACACTTTGCCCTGGATCACATGGGCTTTTAACTTCGTGACCAGTCTGCCATGTGGAACCTTATCAAAAGCCTTGCTAAAGTCCATATATACTACATCAAATGCACTGCCCTCATCTACCCTCCTCAAAAAATTCAATCAAGTTTGTCAGACACGACCTTCCCTTAATAAATCCGTGCTGACTATCGTTGATTAATCCGTGTCTTTCTAAATGAAGATTTATCCTGTCCTTCAGAATTCTTTCCAATAATTTTCCCACCACCGAGGTTAGGCTGACTGGCCTGTAATTACTTGGTCTATCCTTTTCTCCCTTTTTAAACAAGGGTACCACATTAGCAGTCCTTCAGTCCTCCAGCACCACACCTGAAGCCAGAGAGGATTGAAAAATGATGGTCAGGGCCTCTGCTATTTCCTCTTTTGCTTCGCTTAACAGCCTGGGATACATTTCATCCAGGCCTGGGGATTTATCCACTTTTAAAGCTGCTAAACCCCTTAATACTTCCTCTCTCACTATGTTTGTTTCATCTAATATTTCACACTCCTCCTCCCCGATAGCAATGTCTGCTTCGCCCCTCTCCTTTGTGAAAACAGGCGCAAAGTATTCATTAAGAAACCTACCATCGTCTCCCGCCTCCACACACACATTACCCTCATGATCTCTAATAGGCCCTACCCTTTCTTTAGTTATCCTCTTACTCTTAATATATTTATAAAACATCTTTGGGTTTTCCTTGATTTTACTTGCCAAGAATTTTTCATGCTCTCTCTTTGCTTTCCTAATATCATTTTTAATTTCACCCCTGCACTTTCTGTACTCCTGTAAAGATTCTGGAGTATTTAGCCCTCGGTATCTGTCATACGCCTCCCTTTTTTTCTTTATCCTACCCTGTATTTCTCTAGACATCCAGGGGGCTCTAGATTTGTTAGTCCCACCTTTTTTCTTTAGGGACACATATTTGGTCTGAACCCTCCGGATCTCCTCCTTGAATGCCTCCCACTGCTCTGACACTGATTTACCTTCAAGTAGCTGTTTCCAGTCCACTATGGCTAAATCCCCTCTGAGCTTAGCAAAATTTGCTTTTCCCTATTTAGAATTTTTATTCCTGGTCTATCCTTGTCCTTTTCCATAACTACCTTAAATCTAACTGAATTATGGTCACTAGCACCAAAATGCTCCCCCACTGATACGCCTTCTACCTGCCCAGCTTCATTCCCTAAAACTAAGCCCAGAACCGTCCCCTCCCTTGTTGGGCTTGCTACATACTGGCTAAAAAAGTTCTCCTGGATTCATTTTAGGAATTCCGCATCTTCGACTGCACCTCCCTGTAGGATTCTCAAAATTCCCACATTTCCCAAGTCATCAATAAGGGAACCCTTAAGGGAATGGCTTTTGGACTTTATGGCAGGAAAAATGCAAGGTTAAAGTGGGACCCTGCAGACAGGAGGTCGAGTTTAAAAGGCCTAGAACTTGACATGCCTGGGCTTGTAGAATACAGCTTTGATTGTTACCTGAAGCCAGACAACGAAAGGAGACAGAATACGCATTCTTCCCTTTAAAACAATCAACCGAGGAAAAGACTTAATCTTGCACAAACCTATAGCCCATCAAAACTATGCATAAATAATCACTTACAGTTCAAACTAGCTACCGAGCCAGGAAGACAACGATTTACATTATGCATAACAAACACCCAAGACATTAAAGCCATTAAAACAACGAGTGAAATCACCTTAAGGAGCCGCCGAAAAGTCAGACAATGAACTAACCCTGATTTGGCGCCCAGATAAGAAATTCAAAAACAGTATAACTGTGGGCCACCAGTAACCGAACGGGGCTTGGAAAACCTCTCCGGAAGCAGCAGGAAGACCCAACATCACAGCGAGGGGGCACGGCGGGGCAGGCTCGACCGAAGACGACAAGGCCGCAACCGCAGCCCTACACAAGGACCGACCACGAGCACCGCGGTAACCAAGGGCCGGGTAAACCATACCTTCAGATCATTACCACCACTCAGGTAATGATCCAGGCCGCCGCGACCGAGCCGACACCAAAGACCGCCAACCGGACCCCAACCGCAACAAAACTCGACGACCAGACCACCATCGGAAGAACAAAACCCGAAGTTTCCACTCTACAAGGTAAAGTACCCAACAAAGACTTTACTTTCCCTATATCTAACTAAGAAAAGTGGGTACTTACCAGACAAATCCATAACCGCGCCCTACCGCATCAGCAGATTCCACCAAACTGAGGGACCTTCGCAGATTCCACAGACCGGTACCACGTGGGGATGGCAGGCCCCAAAGGACACAAAGAGCGTACCCCAAAAACGCAAGCGGCTTACCTGGCTGAATTTCGAACTGTCAAGAAACCCCTGTTGGTGAGCATGATCCCTGGCCTCTCTTAGTGCAAATTAGTTAGGTTTTGGGGGTGGGACAAGGGTAAGGGGATAATTATTGTGATTTTTCCCTCGTTGTGCCATGTGTTCCCCATTCTTAACCAAGTGTACTCTTGAATGTCTGTATAATCTAAGTGTATTTTTAATGTTATAATTTTAGTGTGACTTCAATAAACACAGTTTTCTTGCACCAAACCAGTTGTCCACTCCAATTTTGTATCGCAGCCTGTATCTAAGTCCGGAGTCTAGAACTTCAGGGGAGTGGGAACGGTTCGACCCGTCCAGACAGTCAGAGGCAAAGCTGACCCACAGGCCACCCCCTACACTCCCAAACCCACGACCTCTACCACCGAGAAAGACAAGGGCAGCAGACGCATGGGAACTCTATCACCTCCACGTTCCCCTCCAAGTCATTCACCATCCTGGCTTGGGAATGTATCGCTGTTCCTTCATCGTCGCTGGGTCAAAATCCTGGAACTCCCTCCCTAACAGCACTATGGGAGTACCTTCACCACACGGACTGCAGCGGTTCAAGAAGGCGGCTCACCACCACCTTCTCAAGGGCAATTAGGGATGGGTAATAAATGCCGGCATTGTCAGCGACGCCCACATTCCAGGAACGAATAAAAAAAAATCCAGCGCTTGCTGCTGCAGCTGAGAGAAGTTGATGATGGTCCTCCCCTGGTCTTACTCCTCTCTCTTGTGTTGTGCACCATTTTGTCCTATGGAAAAAGAGGGCAAGAGTTAGTGAGTGTCTCCTACAAAGGAAAGTGCAGATGTATGGGGCTTCTGATTGTTATGCCGATGCTGAGAGAAAGAAGAAGCAAGATGCAAACAGTATGAGGAGGTGTTTACCTCTCTTCCCTCCTTTAACACAAGACGCTCCTTAAAACCTACCTCTTTGACTAAGCTTTTGGTCGCCTGCCTAATTTCTCCTTGTGTGGCTCGGTGTCAAATTTTTTATCTTATAATAATACCCCTGTGAAGCGCCTTGGGATGTTTTACTGTGTTAAATGCGCTATATAAATACAAGTTGTTGTTGCTTTTGTTGTTGAGTGGAAAGCATGTGTCTAGAGCGTGAAATAATGAAAGAGCCATGGGAGATGTTGATGAATCTGAAAAGGCTACCAAGTGAGTAAGAATGCTGCTAGGGGCTGCTGTGAAAGGAGCAAGGAAGAAGTGAGTGTGTGTTTAGATGAGAAATAGAGGGGGTATCGTGTGCCCTTGTGTTGGATAGTGAAGGCATGATGGAAGCGGGGGGACTTGTTCAGACTGCTGGGGGAGGGCGAAAGGATTACTGCCTTATGTTATTGACAGATATGGAGAAATAAAGAGCCATATGCACCACTGCTACTTGTGGGAGGTCATTGAAGTGCATCCTGCATTGGATTCAGGTCTGAGGGGTTATTCTCCTAGAGTTGGCAATCTCAGCAATCTCTCTCCATGCCTGGTGCACTAAGTATTTTAGAATCCTCCTCCCACTGGGTGGAAAGAGAACTTCCCTCGCTGCCATGAACTCTTTTTTTCTATTTGTTCCTGGGATGTGGGCGTCGCTGGCAAGGCCGGCATTTATTGCCCATCCCTAATTGCCCTTGAGAAGGTGATGGTGAGCCGCCTTCTTGAACCGCTGCAGTCCGTGTGGTGAAGGTGCTCCCACAGTGCTGTTAGGTAGGGAGTTCCAGGAATTTGATCCAGTGACGATGAAGGAACGACGATATACTTCCAAGTCAGGATGGTGTGTGACTTGGAGGAGAACTTGGAGGTGGTGGTGTTCCCAGGCGCCTGCTACCCTAGTCCTTCCAGGTGGAAGAGGTCGCGGGTTTGGGAGGTGCAGCTGAAGAAGCCTTGGCGAGTTGCTGCAGTGCATCTTGTAGATGGTACACACTGCAGCCACAGTACGTCGGTGGTGGAGGGAGTGAATGTTTAAGGTTGTCGATGGGGTGCCAATCAAGCGGGCTGCTTTGTCCTGGATGGTGTCAAGCTTCTTGAGTGTTGTTGGAGCTGCACTCATCCAGGCAAGTGGAGAGTATTCCATCACACTCCTTACTTGTGCCTTGTAGATGGTGGAAGGCTTTGGGGAGTCAGGAGGTGAGACACTCGCCGCAGAATACCCAGCCTCTGACCTGCTCTTGTTGCCACAGTATTTATGTGGCTGGTCCAGTTAAGTTTCTGGTTAATGGTGACCCCCAGATGTTGATGGTGGGGGATTCGGCGATGGTAATGCCATTGAATGTCAAGGGGCTGTGGTTAGACTCTCGCTTGTTGGAGATAGTTATTGCCTGACACTCGTGTGGCACGAATGTTACCTGCCACTTATCAGCCCAAGCCTGAATGTCGTCCAGGTCTTGTTGCATGCGGGCATGGACTGCTTCATTTTCTGAGGAGTTGCGAATGGCGCTGAACACTGTGCAGACATCAGCGAACATCCCCATTTCTGACCTTATGTTGGAGGGAAGGTCATTGATGAAGCAGTTGAAGATGGTTGGGCCTAGGACACAGAGATTATAGTGAGGCCCAAGAGTTAAAATAATCCAGGCATATTTTCTGGTGCAGCAGTTGACTTTCTAACTCACCCGCTATCCATCTGCCCAAAAGCCGCCCGGAGTTAAATTCAGGGCCACCCACGCAGAAGGAAGTAGGTAGTGAATCAGAAAGGCTGTCAGTGGGTGAAGCACTGAGTCCTAGTACGGATGTGGACCTGAGAGTAGATGAGTTGCTCCGTGGAGTGTGGAGAAACAGCTGCCTTTAGCTGAGGAGTAGGAGATTTTCGGGGCCCAGTCTTCCAAAGAGCAGTGATTAGCGAGCATCAATCTTATGTGCAGGCACTGGAGATGGTTTTCACGCATCTGATTGAGATGATGAGAAGAGTCCACTACACGCATCTGCTACACATTATGTGAAGTTTCCCATGACCCGCAGAATACCCTGGAGATTGTGACAGTCTGGAAGATTTCTGCAACATCAAGGTGCCATGAACAGCTTCTAAGGATATTTTTGGCTTTTGGAGTGGCAGCTAACAGTGCTGCCATAGATACCTTGAACAGAACACTTTCACAGGACTTCCAAGACTTGATTCAGTCTGTACTGACAATGACCAGTAGCTCCTCTGCACAGTACCAGATGTTACTGTTTCTGTATGGAGTGGAAACTGGTTATTCCTCTAATTGCTGTTTGTGAAATATAACAACATAACTGCATTAACTACACTTCACTAAAGCAATTTGCTGTGTGAAGCACTTTGAGACTTTATAAACAACATAATGAAATTCAAAACAAAATTCAGAAAGAATAAAAGCTCATTTTATGTAAATCCACAAAGGAATGCTAAATAACATATATGCAGTTCATAAAATATTTATTGAACAATGTAAAAACAGAGACCGCATCAAAATAATTTGGGTATATTACATATTTTTGAGTCAAGAAGCAACATTTTGCAACTGCAGCATGTAGTGATTTATTGCTGAAGCGTTTCCAGACATGGCTTGTAATTATTAATTTATCATTTTATTGTTTTTCTAAATAGACATCTGCATACTTTTCAGAAATGCTGTAGAAATTGTGAGTCAGGATCCATTAATTTCATTAGACAGTCTGACAAAAACACCAATCCAGCAGATGGCATTTTGATCCCACCTATACCCACAGTGGTTCATTTTCTCACTATTCATTCCAATCTTTTCAAATGAACTGAACTGCTGAACCTGTGCTGGAGCCAACACACTCGGGTTGATTCAATGATCTAGGGGTGATTTAATCTGAACTCAACCGAGTCTATTGAACCTAAACCTGATCTAATGTGATAAAGGACTATTCAGAGCTCTCCATGTTGGTGAGCACCTGAGTCACGATAGGCCAGTAAGATTCCAGATTCGGTCCCTGGCCTTTGCTGATTTAGTTGATCGCAGCTAAAGCAGAGTGAAGGGTGCTGTAATTGCCATTAGCATTCTGGGCTACATGGGGGCAAAATTAGCAAGGGCCCATGTTCCGATTGATAACATCAACTTCTGTTGAAAGTGCATTTTTTTGGACATTGGGTGAGGACAAAATTGGGCTTGGCTGTGGTTCCACTTCCAGTCAAATGTGTCCAAGACTCACACATGAATTATGGCCACTCAGGTGAAGCACTGGAGGTTAATTGAGAACTGTGGAGCCATTCAGGAGAGGAGAGGAGAGGAAAGAAACAAAATTGTCATGAAAAAGAGTTTCTCTTTCCTTCAACGCAATGCCAATTTCTTTTCAGTTTGTTTAGTGCTGCCATGTGTAAGAAGGGATCGGTTTCAGAGAGATATGGTCTGCGTTTCTGCTACTGACTTCTGCTGCTCACCCTTGGGTTCCTCTCACTTTCAGAGCCAGAATCACAAGTGCTGAGCAGAGGCATTCCGCATAACTGTACCTTCATTAAATTAACCGATGCTGTGAAAAATCACCAGAAACTTTTTGTTTTCCAAATTTCTTCCCACCAGTCCTGAAGACAGTGGAGGGAGGGGCGGGGGGGGGGGGGGAGAGATATTGAGGCCTCCCCCCACCCGGCAGAAACAGGACGGTAGCGTTCCAAAGTTGCAGGGAAGAAGTTACCACCCTGTTCCCGCCATCGCTATGGCAATCACCATTTTGCTGGGGTCCTTGCAATGAGCGGCCTCAGCAGCAGCCTGAAGCAAACACACAGCCAATACTAGAATTTAAATTGAGTCCTATGATGTCAATGGGACCCTGATCCCATTTTAGGACTCAACTGGGTGGAGTGTGAACCATGCTCAGCCCAGTATCAGCTGACAGTTCAGCCAGAGAGGCAACCAAGAGTAAGCCCTTCTCGACCTGTCTGCAGCCTTTGACACGGTTGACCACTCCATCCTCCTTCAATGCCTCTCCACCATTGTCCAGCTGGGTGGGACTGCACTCGCCTGGTTCCATTCTTATCTATCTAATCGTAGCCAGAGAATCACCTGCAATGGCTTCACTTCCCGCTCCTGCATTGTTACCTCTGGTGTCCCCCAAGGATCTTTCCTTGGCCCCTCCTATTTCTCATCTACATGCTGCCTCTTGGCGACATCATCCGAAAACACAGCGTCAGTTTCCACATGTACGCTGATGACACCCAGCTCTACCTCATCATCACTTCTCTCGACTCCTCCACAGTCTCTAAATTGTCAGACTGCTTGTCCGACATCCAGTACTGGATGAGCAGAAATATTCTTCAATTAAATATTGGGAAGACCGAAGCCATTGTCTTCATTCCCCGCCACAAACTCCGTTCCTTAGCCATTGACTCCATCCTTCTCCTTAGCATCTGTCTGAAGTTGAACCAGACTGTTCACAACCTTGGTGTTGTACTTGACCCAGAAATGAGCTTCCGACCACATATCCACGCCATAACTAAGACCGCCTATTTCCACCTCCGTAACATCGCCCGTCTCCGCCCCTGCCTCAGCTCATCTGCTGCTGAAACCCTCATCTATTCCTTTGTTACCTCTAGACTTGACTATACCAATGCACTCCTGGCTGGCCTCCCATGTTCTACCCTGCGTAAGCTTGAGGTCATCCAAAAGTCGGCTGTCCGTGTCCTAACTCGCACCAAGTCCCGTTCACACATCACCCCTGTGCTCGCTGACCTACATTGGCTCCCAGTTACGCAATGCCTCGATTTTAAAATTCTCATCCTTGTTTTCAAATCCCTCCATGGCCTTGCCCCTCCCTATCTCTGTAATCTCCTCCAGCCCCATAACCCGCCCCCCCCCCAAGATATCTGTGCTCCTCTAATTCTGCCCTCTTGAGCATCTCTGATTATAATCGCTCAACCATTGGTGGCTGTGCCTTCAGCTGCCTCGGCCCTAAGCTCTGGAATTGCCTCCCAAAACCTCTCTACCTCTCTTTCCTCATTTAAGACACTCCTTAAAACCTACCTCTTTGACCAAGCTTTTGGTTATCTGCCCTAATTTCTCCTTATGTGGCTCGGTGTCAATTTTTTTTGTCTTATAATACTCCTGTGAAGTGCCTTGGGATGTCTTACAAAGGTGCTATATAAATACAAGTTGTTGTTGTTGTTGTAAGTACTTACTGTATTTATTTTTGTGGTGCCAGAAGGAGTAAGAATACTCCTTTGGGCTCCACAACAATGAACTGGGTTGCTGCCACACCGGGTCACAGAATCACAGAATCCCCACAGTGCAGATAGAGGCCATTTCGGCCCATCGAGCCTGCACCGACACATATCCCACCCTATCCCCGTAACCCCACTAAGGGTCAATTTATCATAGCCAAATCAACCCGCACATCTTTGGACTGTGGGAGGAAACCGGAGCACCCGGAGGAAACCCACGCAGACACAGGGAGAATGTGCAAACTCCACACAGACAGTCACCCGTGGCCGGATTCGAACCCGGGTCCCTGGCACTGTGAGGCAACAGTGCTAACCACTATGCCACCGTGCTGCCCTGATTACACTTGAAAACTGCACAAAGTGGAAATCTACCCCAGTGACTCTTGCTAGACTATGGTTCCACAGACGTCAGCAGCCCTCCAGTATCTCGTCAAAATGACCAATCTTCATGTGTGAGCTGAGAAAATGTGCCAACAGGCTATTATCATGGAAGGCATCACAGTAAGCAGCCAGCATTCAAAGGAAATAAAAATAGGGAGAGATGTAAAACGGGTTGCTGATTCACTATTATCTGTTTTACACTATGGCACAAAGTCAAAATTACCCTCACAGAGTTATTTAATGGCTTTTTGGGGGTAATTAAGTGCTCATCAAGGATGTTACTGCTGAGGAATGAAAAGCTTTCCATTTAGGGTACCCAGGGTTAACATCAGCACTGTTAGATAAAGTATTGCACAGTTGGATGCAGAATAAATCTCCCTCTCGAGGGAGCCTTTCTCTGCCCCACTAATGTGCCTCAGCTGCAAATTCAGAAGCGATTTCCTCCTGGAGAACTGCTGTATTTTTCAATTTCCTGCTCCAGACTTCTAGTGGCCTCCTCCGAGATTGCCAAATTAATGTCAATTACTGCTGAATTAGTAGCAGTTTTGTACTTTAGACTCGAGCCCACTAGGATTGAGACTGCCCAACACTTCTGGCTTTAAATTGCATCTTCTGTATCGCAATGCTATCATAGTCTTTTAAGTGAATTAAATGTCCTCCAGACCCAAGTTTCCCCTCTGTAGCTAAATCAAATGTCAATGATGGAATTTGTTTGATACTGGAAATATCAGTATTAGTTACAATGCTAAAAGTTGGAAAATGCTTGAGAGCACTTTATTGAGTGCTGCCAATGTTTATCTGAAGCGCAATGTTTTTGTAGCACTAAGCTATTCAGAGAATATAATTTATTTAGATTTTTCAGAAGACTTTTGATAAAATTCTACATCCGAGGTTTTCAAAGGTGATGGGGACTCATGGTATTAATAGCAAATTAATAATATGATTGAAAACTGGCTTGACAGTTGTGTCCTGGTAGGGAGTGACCAGCAGAGTTCTACAGGTCTTCCTTCAATCTCTTTTACACTGTTCTTAACTTATCAACTTATATTAAATTATAAAATTTGCTTATGACACTGTGCCATGTGGCCAGGTAACTAGTGTAGGTGAGCATTCAAAAGCATTTGGACAAACTAACAGATGTATTTTAATATGGATACATGTAAGCTAACATAGAATGCTGCAGGAAATAATAAGTAGGTATCCAGTGAATGGGTCTCCATTTGCAGTGGAAGAAATGATGTGGTTATGAGCATTCACTGAAAGTATTTAATCAAAGTGAAACTACTAATCAGCAATACTGAGCAAGTACTGACACATCTCAAGGGAATTTGATCATAAGCTGAAACAAGCTTAAGGGTAGTTGAGGATCAGATGGATATTTATAGCACTGCTTGATTTCTTTTGTCAGAGAAGGTAGGAGAAGGAACTTGTTCTTAGTTAAAGCAGGGGGGGTCAGCAGGTGATGGTGGAAAGTTGATGATCACTCATGCACTCCTGGATAGAGCAGGCTTGATGAGATGAACTGTCCTCTCACAAGGCAAGGGCATACACATTAAATGGTAGGACACTGAGTTGTGTAGAGGAACAAAGGGACCTTGGAGTGCAGGTCCACAGATCCCTGAAGGTAGCAGGCCAGGTAGATAAGGTGGTTAAGAAGGCATACGGAATATTTGCCTTTATTAGCCGTGGCATAGAATACAAGAGCAGGGGGGTTATGCTTCAACTGTATAAAACACTAGTTAGGCCACAGCTAGAGTACTGCGTGCAGTTCTGGTCACCACATTACAGGAAAGATGTGATTGCACTAGAGAGGGGACAGAGGAGATTTACAAGGATGTTGCCGGGAGTAGAGAATCTTAGCTATGAGAAAAGATTGGATTGGCTGGGTCTGTTTTCCTTGGAACAGAGGAGGCTGAGGGGAGACCTTGTTGAGGTGTATAAAATTATGAAGGGCCTAGATAGAGTGGATAGGAAGGACCTATTTCCCTTAGCAGAGGAGTCAACAACCAGGGGGCATAGATTTAAAGTATTGGTAGGAGGTTTAGAGGAGATTTGAGGGGAAATTTCTTCACCCAGAGGGTGGTGGGGGTCTGGAACTCACTGCCTGAAAGGGTGGTAGAGGCAGAAACCCTAACCACATTTAAAAAGTGCTTGGATGTACACTTGAAGTGCTGTAACCTACAGGGCTATGGTCCAAGAGCTGGAAAGTGGGACTAGGCTGGATGGCTCTTTGTTGGCCGGCGCGGACACGATGGGCCGAGATGGCCTCCTTCCGTGCTGTAAATTTCTATGATTCTAATCTGAACGGTACGTGACGTGATCCAGGTCTCTAAGATTGTAGTTATACTGCAGCCACTGATCTAAGACTAGTATCTGCTGGTTGAGATGCAGTTGGCAGATGCTAGTTATATTGCAGACCAAATGGCATCAAGGTGCAGTGACTGGACCTCTGTGCATGCGTGCTTCAACATATGCGCAGAGCTCAGCTGTCAGGTTAGAATTTTTAATATTTTTAGGAGAAAACGGGTGTTTTCTTTCTCTTAACATTGAAAAGATTTCATACAAAGTTTTGGAAGTTCTCAGGTGGAGTGAGACAGTAAGCTTTAGTGCACTCAGTATTCAGATTAGGATCTGACTCCTGACTCATACTGCCATTTCTTGCTTCAATGTGCAGCCATGTTGTATCAAGCCGTACAATTGTATTCTTAAATATTTGAATGCATGGATAAGATCGATGAACAGTTATTTAAAATAACTTGTGATTACAGAACTGGGCAACAACAAAATTAACAAGCATCAAACAAGAGCAGTGATTGGAAGAAATGTTCTTGTTTCTCTGAGAATACAATCTATGTGGAATTGAATTTCATTAAAGTGGTTGATTTTATTTTGATTCAGTCCCTTAAGAAGGAACTAAATAAGAATGGGGTTAAAGGTTTTAAGCATACACATAGACATGGATGATCGAATACACAATGGGACACTGTGGCTGGTGTGTTTTTCAAACCATGTGCACCATATAATTGGTCAGGGTTGAATAATATTGACTTAAGTGTCGCATTTGTTACAGTTTACTTCTGGAAAAAAACAGCATGCCCTTATATAACACCTTTTAATATAGTAAAACATCCTATAATATTTCACAGAATAGATTTTGTGGAGACTATTGAAGGTGGGGAGAGAGGTAGAAATGTGGCATGGTTTAGGAAAGAAATGACAAGGTGCACAGTTGTAATGGCTGAAAGTGGGGTAGAGGGGTGGGTAGAGGGGTGGGGTGAGGGGTGGGGTAGAGGGGTGGGGTAGAGGGGTGGGGTAGAGGGGTGGGGGTAGAGGGGTGGGGGTAGAGGGGTGGGGTAGAGGGGTGGGGGTAGATGGGTGGGGTAGAGGGGTGGGGGTAGAGGGGTGGGGTAGAGGGGTGGGGTAGAGGGGTGGGGGTAGAGGGTTGGGGTAGAGGGGTGTGGGTAGAGGGGTTGGGTAGAGGGGTGGGGGTAGAGGGGTGGGGGTGGGGTAGAGGGGTGGGGTAGAGGGGTGGGGGTAGAGGGGTGGGGGTGGGGGTGGGGTAGAGGGGTGGGGTAGAGTGGTGGGGTAGAGGGGTGGGGTAGAGGGGTGGGGGTAAAGGGGTGTGGGTAGAGGGGTGGGGTAGAGGGGTGGGGTAGAGGGGTGTGGGTAGAGTAGAGGGGTGGGGTAGAGGGGTGTGGGTAGAGGGGAGGGGTAGAGGGGTGTGGGTAGAGGGGTGGGGTAGAGGGGTGGGGTAGAGGGGTGGGGGGTGGGGGTGGGGTAGAGGGGTGGGGGTAGAGGGGTGGGGTAGAGGGGTGTGGGTAGAGGGGTGGGGTAGAGGGGTGGGGTACAGGGGTGTGGGTAGAGGGGTGGGGTAGAGGGGTGGGGGTAGAGGGGTGGGGGTGGGGGTGGGGTAGAGGGGTGGGGTAGAGGGGTGGGGTAGAGGGGTGGGGTAGAGGAGTGGGGGTAGAGGGGTGGGGGTGGGGTAGAGGGGTGGGGGTAGAGGGGTGGGGGTGAGGGGTGGGGGTGGGGGGTGGGGTAGACTGGTGGGGGTAGAGGGGTGGGGTAGAGGGGTGGGGGTGAGGGGTGGGGTAGAGGGGTGGGGGTAGAGGGGTGGGGGTAGAGGGGTGGGGTAGAGGGTGGGGGTAGAGGGGTGGGGTAGAGGGGTGGAGTAGAGGGGTGGGGTAGAGGGGTGGGGGTAGAGGGGTGGGGTAGAGGGGTGGGGTAGAGGGGTGGGGGGTGGGGTGGGGTAGAGGGGTGGGGTAGAGGGGTGGGGGTAGAGGGGTGGGGTAGAGGGGTGGGGGTGAGGGGTGGGGTAGAGGGGTGGGGTAGAGGGGTGGGGGGTGGGGTGGGGTAGAGGGGTGGGGTAGAGGGGTGGGGTAGAGGGGTGGGTAGAGGGGTGGGGGTAGAGGGGTGGGGGTGAGGGGTGGGGGTGAGGGGTGGGGGTAGGAGTGCACAGTAAGCTAGAACAATATGAGGTGTGAGTTGGGGCAGAGAGCTGTAGGAGAGTCCAGCTACAACCTAGGATGGCGCGGGAGACTGCAATACTTACCCAAAATCAGTAGACTAAATCGAGCCTAATTTGGCACTTGCTACAAGGTTAATACTTTGGAGTTTCCAGGTTCACAGAAACCTCCATAGATTTATCTTGAAAATTTTCCTTGTGGCTATTCACCTCCCTCGGTGGATTAAATATCAGTCAGCTTGGCTCTTTTGGTAGTATACTTAGGAGAACAATTTGTTTGGTTAGCGCCTCCTGTTAGTGCCTCTGGGGGGGTGCTAACGACTTACCGCCCATGCGCGGCGATTTTATCGCCACTCGCGAAATTGAACTGGCGGTTTGCGGTGGCGCTAAACACTACCGCCACGATCTCCTGCGCCCAGAGATCGTGACGTCATCCAAGCGCGCAACGCCCCGGTAGCGCCCAGGCCGGAAATTGATTCTCGCTCCCTGCCTCAGCACCTGACGCTAGGAACGACAGGTAGAGGGGGACGGTTTTCAGTCGGCTGGGAGCAGGGGGAGCGCTATTTAAAGGCGTGCGCTTCCTGTTTTTTCCTGTCGGCAATCAATTCTGCATACGCAGGTTGAGAGACGTGTCTGGAGACATTTATCGGTTTCCTACTTGAAGGAGTTTTGCTCGTCATCAACACTTATCAGGTTCCCATTTCTGTACCCTTTAGTACTACCACATTTAGAAGAGGTAATGGGGGCTGTACTGGCACGGGGCCTCGCCCTCCAGCTTCACCGTCGGAGGCAGCGGAGGCGGAGAGAGAGAGAGTGGAAAACATGGCCAGAGGGAGGAGGGCCAACAGGGCTCTCCACAGGAGACCTTACCCTCCCAGGGCATTCCGGGATCAATTCTCATATATTCATCTGTCCGAGGAGGCTCCGCTTCAGCAAGGAGGTGGTCACTGAGCTCTCCCACCTCCTGCAACCAGAGCTCCAGCCTCAGCTCAGGACCAGGACGTCTCTGTCGGTGGCAGTGAAGGTGACGGTGGCTCTCAATTTCTAAGCCAGCGGCTCCTTCCAGGCTTCAACTGGGGATATTGCGAACATAGGTAGGCCCCACAGCAGCAGCGGCGGCGGTGGCAGAGCGGACCTGGGAGGAGTGGCGAGGCGGCGGCGGCGGTACCAACTCAAAGAGTGATGGCAGAAGTCAAAAGTGACGTCGGCACAAGGGGAGGGAGCTGATTGGTGAGTATCTGGTAAGTGTATGTACTTGGCTTTCTTAAATTTTTAAGTTTATTCCATCTAGGTTAGTAAATAGCCTGTTAATTCGAGGTATGGCAGGGGCAGTTCACACCCATGGAATGCACATCCTGTGCCATGTGGGAAGTCCTGGACACCTCCCGTGGTCTGGACGACCACATGTGCGGGAAGTGTCGCCAGCTACAGCAGCTCGAGCACTGGGTTACGGAGCTTGAGTGGCGGCTGCAGTCACTGCTGTGCATCCGCGAGGCTGAGAGCTACATGGATAACACGTTTCGGGAGGTGGTCACCCCACAGCTTAAGAGTGTGCAGGCAGAGAGGGAATGGGTGACCGCCAGACAGAAGAGGAGGACCAGGCAGGTAGTGCAGGAGTCCCCTGAGCCCATCTTGCTCACCAACCAGTATTCGGTGCTGAGTACTGGTGAGGGCGATGGTTCCTCTGGGAAGTGCAGCCAGAGCCAAGTCCACAGCACCATGGAAGGCTCAGCTGCACAGGGGAGGGGAGGGGGAGGCGGAAGAGGAGAGGGAGAGCAATAGTGATAGGGGATTCAATAGTTAGGGGCGCAGACAGACGTTTCTGTGGCCGCAGACGTGCCACCAGGATGGTATGTTGCCTCCCTGGTTCCAGGGTCAAGGATGTCACCGAATGGCTGCAGGGCATTCTGAGGGGGGAGGGTGAACAGTCAGAGGTCGTGGTCCATATCGGTACCAACGATATAGGTAGAAAGAGGGATGAGGTCCTGCAGCCAGAATTTAGGGAGCTAGGAAAGAGGTTAAAAAACAGGACCTCAAAGGTAGTATTACTACCAGTGCCACGTGCTAGTGAGTTCAGAAATAGGAAGATAGAGCAGATGAATGCGTGGCTGGAGAGATGGTGTAGGCGGGAGGGCTTTAGATTCCTGAGGAATTGGAACCGTTTCTGGGGGAGGTGGGACCTCTACAAGCCAGGCGGGTTGCACCTCAATGGGAACGGGGCCAATATCCTCGCGGGAGGGTTTGCTAGTGCTATTGGGGAGGGTTTAAACTAGCTTGGCAGGGGGTTGGGAACCTAAGAATAGAGTCAGTCGGGAGGGAAGAAAAACTGGAATTGGAAAACAAAAACGTAGAAAGTAAATTGGAAGGACAGAGGAATCAAGGGCTAGATATTAGTCAACAAGGAGGTTTGCCTGTACTAAATGGTATATAATTCAATGCAAGGAGTATAGCGAACAAGGCAGATGAGCTGAGAGCATAGGTAGATACTTGGGACTATGATATTATAGCTATTACAGAGACGTGGCTGAAAGAGGGGCAGGTATGGCAGCTCAACATTCCTGGTTACAGGATTTTCAGACGGGATAGAGAGGGAGGTAAAAAGGGAGGGGGGGTCGCGGTATTGATTAAAGAAACTATTACAGCTGTGAGGAGGGATGATATGTTGGAGGGATCATCAAACGAGGCCATATGGGTCGAATTGAAAAACAAAAAAGGGGCGATCACACTGCTGGGAGTGTACTACAGACCCCCAAAAAGTGAGAGGGAGGTAGAAGAGAAACTATGTAGACAAATTTCTGAGAAGTGCATAAACTATAGGGCAGTAATAGTAGGGGATTTCAACTACCCCAATATTAACTGGGATAAAATTAGTGTGAAGGATATAGAGGGTGCGGAATTCCTAAAATGCATCCAGGAGAACTTTTTTAGCCAGTATGTAGCAAGTCCACAAGGGAAGGGGGTGGTTCTGGACTTAGTTTTAGGGAATGAAGCTGGGCAGGTAGAAGGTGTATCAGTGGGGGAGCATTTTGGTGCTAGTGACCATAATTCAGTTAGATTTAAGGTAGTTATGGAAAAGGACAAGGATAGACCAGGAATAAAAATTCTAAATTGGGGAAAAGCAAATTTTGCTAAGCTCAGAGGGGATTTAGCCATAGTGGACTGGAAACAGCTACTTGAAGGTAAATCAGTGTCAGAACAGTGGGAGGCATTCAAGGAGAAGATCCGGAGGGTTCAGACCAAATATGTGCCCCTAAAGAAAAAAGGTGGGACTAACAAATCTAGAGCCCCCTGGATGTCTAGAGACATGCAGGGTATGATAAAGAAAAAAAGGGAGGCGTATGACAGATACCGAGGGCTAAATATCCAGAATCTTTAGAAGAGTACAGAAAGTGCAGGGGTGCGATTAAAAAGGATATTAGGAAAGCAAAGAAAGAGCATGAAAAATTATTGGCAAGTAAAATCAAGGAAAACCCAAAGATGTTTTAAAAATATATTAAGAGTAAGAGGATAACTAAAGAAAGGGTAGGGCCTATTAGAGATCATGAGGGTAATCTATGTGTGGAGGCGGGAGATGTCGGTAGGGTTCTTAATGAATACTTTGCGTCTGTTTTCACAAACGAGAGGGGCGAAGCAGACATTGCTATCAGGGAGGAGGAGTGTGAAATATTAGATGAAATAAACATAGTGAGAGAGGAAGTATTAAGGGGTTTAGCAGCTTTAAAAGTGGATAAATCCCCAGGCCCGGATGAAATGTATCCCAGGCTGTTAAGCGAAGCAAAAGAGGAAACAGCAGAGGCCCTGACCATCATTTTCCAATCCTCTCTGGCTTCTGGTGTGGTGCCAGAGGACTGGAGGACTGCTAATGTGGTACCCTTGTTTAAAAAGGGAGAAAAGGATAGACTGAGTAATTACAGGCCAGTCAGCCTAACCTCGGTGGTGGGAAAATTATTGGAAAGAATTCTGAAGGACAGGATAAATCTTCATTAAGAAAGACACGGATTAATCAAGAATAGTCAGCACGGATTTGTTAAGGGAAGGTCGTGTCTGACAAACTTAACTGAATTTTTTGAGGAGGTAACTAGGAGGGTAGATGAGGGTGGTGTGTTTGATGTAGCGTATATGGACTTTAGCAAGGCTTTTGATAAGGTTCCACATGGCAGACTGGTCACGAAGTTAAAAGCACATGGGATCCAGGGCATAGAAATATAGACATAGAAACATAGAAGATAGGAGCAGGAGTAGGCCATTCGGCCCCTCGAGCCTGCTCCGCCATTCGATGAGATCATGGTTGATCATCCAAACTCAGTACCCTGTACCTGCCTTCTCCCCATATCCCTTGATACCTTTAGCTTTAAGAAATATATCTAACTCATTCTTGAATATATTTAATGACTTGGCCTCAACTACCTTCTGTGGTAGAGAATTCCACAGGTTCACCACTCTCTGGGTGAAGAAATTCTTCCTCATTTCTGTCCTAAATGGCTTACCCCTTATCCTTAGATTATGACCCCTGGTTCTGGACTCTCCGACCATCGGGAACATACTTCCTGCATCTAGTTTGTCCAGACCTGTCAGAATTTTATATGTTTCGATGAGATCCCCTCTCATTCTTCTATACTCCAGCGAGTATAAGCCCAATCGACCCAATCTCTCCTCATATGTCATTCCTGCCATCCCAGGTATCGGCCTTGTGAATCTTCGCTGAACTCATTCCATGGCAAGAACATCCTTCCTCAGATAAGGCGACCAAAACTGCACACAGTACTCAAGGTGTGGTCTCACCAAGGCCCTGTACAACTACAGCAGGACATCCCTGTTCCTATACTCAAACCCTTTCGCTATGAAGGCCAACATACCATTTGCCTTCTTCACCGCCTGCTGCACCTGCATGCTTACCTTCAGCGACTGGTGCACAAGGACACCCAGGTCTCGTTGCACTTCCCCTTCTCCCAATCTATTGCCATTCAGATAATAGTCTGCCTTTCTGTTTTTGACACCAAAGTGGATAACCTCGCATTTATCCATGTTATATTTCATCTGCCACGCTTTTGCCCACTCACCCAACCTATCCAAATCATCCTGGAGTTTCTCGGTATCCTCCTCGCAGCACACACTCCCACCCAGCTTTGTGTCATCTGCAAACTTGGAGATATTACATTTAGTTCCTTTATCTAGATCATTAATGTATATTGTGAATAGTTGGGGTCCAAGGACCGATCCCTACGGTACCCCACTAGTCACTGCTTGCCACTCAGAAAAAGACCCATTAATTCCTACTCTGCTTTCTGTCCGCCAACCAATTCTCTATCCAAGTCAATACCTTGCCCCCAATCCCATGTGCCTCAACTTTACACGCTAATCTCTTATGCGGGACCTTATCGAAAGCCTTTTGAAAGTCCAAATACACCACATCTACTGGTTCTTCCTTATCTATTTTCCCAGTTACATCCTCAAAAAATTCCAGTAGATTAGTCAAGCACGATTTACCTTTTGTAAATCCATGTTGACTTTGTCCGATCCTGTCACTGTTTTTCAAGTGCTCAGCTATTACATCCTTTATAATGGACTCTAGCATTTCCCCCACTACCGATGTCAGGCTTACCGGTCTGTAATTCCCCGCTTTCTCTCTACCACCCTTTTTGAATAGTGGGGTAACATTAGCTACCCTCCAATCCATGGGCACAGTTCCAGATTCCATCGAATGTTGGAAGATGATCAGCAATGCATCTACTATTTCTAGGGCCACTTGCTTAAGTACCCTAGGATGTAGATTATCAGGCCCTGGGAATTTATCGGCCTTCAATCCCGTCAATTTCCCTAACACCATTTCCCTGCAAATACTGATTTCTTTCAGTTCCTCCCTTTCATCAGACCCTATGTTCTCCAACATCTCTGGGAGGTTATTTGTGTCCTCCTTTGTGAAGACAGAACCAAAATATGCATTTAATTGATCTGCCATTTCTTTGTTCCCCATTATAACTTCCCCCGCTTCTGACTGCAAGGGACCTACACTTGATTTCACTAATCTTTTTCTCTTCACATATCTATAAAAGCTCTTACAGTCAGTTTTTATGTTCCCTGCAAGCTTACTTTCATATTCTATTTCCCTTTCTTAATTAATCCCTTTGTCCTCCTTTGTTGAATCCTAAACTGCTCCCAATCCTCAGGGTTACCGCTTTTTCTGGCCAATTTATATGCTCTCTCCTTGGATCTTATGCTATCCCTAATTTCCCTTGTTAGCCACGGTTGAGTCACCCTTTTTGTTTTATTCTTATGCCACACTGGGATGAACAAATTCTGTAGTTCATCCATGCAGTCTTTGAATGTTTGCCATTGCCTATCCACCGTCAACCCTTTGAGTGACATTCCCCAATCAATCCTACCCAATTCGCGCCTCATACCATCGTAGTTTCCTTTATTTAAATTCAGGACCCTAGTCTCTGATTCAAATACTTCACTCCCCATCCTAATGAAGAATTCTATCATATTATGATCACTCTGACCCAAGGGGCCTCGTACAACAAGATTGCTAATTAATCCTTTCTTGTTACATAATACCCAGTCTAAGATGGCCTGATCTCTGGTTGGTTCCTCAACATATTGTTCCAGAAAACCGTCCCGTAAACATTCTAGGAATTCCTCCTCCACAGTATTTTTACTAATTTGGTTAGCCCAATCTATATGTAAATTGAAGTCACCCATGATGACTGCTGTGCCCTTACTGCATGCTTCTCTAATTTCCCTTTTAATGCCATCCCCAACCTCCGTATTACTGTTTGGAGGTCTATATACCACTCCCACTAACGTTTTCTGCCCCTTGTTATTTCTCAGTTCTATCCATACAGATTCCGCATCATCAGAGCTAATATCCTTCCTTTCAATTGTGTTAATCCCCTCTTTAACCAGCAATGTTACACCACCTCCCTTTCTTTTTTGCCTATCTTTCCTAAATATTGAATAACCCTGGATGTTGAGTTCCCAGCCTTGGCCACCCTGGAGCCATGTTTCTGTTATCCCAATCAAATCGTATTCATTTACCTCTATTTGCGCAGCTAATTCATCCACCTTGTTCCGAATGCTCCTTGAATTAAGACACAAAGGGGGAAAAATTCAGTTGGTTGCGCCTCCCGTTAGCGCCTTAAGAGGGTGCTAATGGGGTGCAAAGCATGTAGCGCCCAGGCGCGGCGAAGTTTGCGCCGCTCGCAAAATTAACTAGACATTTTGCGGCGGCGCTAAACACTACCGCCACGATCTCCTGCGCCGGCAGATCATGACGTCACTCGAGTGCGCAACGCCCCGGTATCGCCCCGGAGCGGATATTGAGTGGTGCCCCCTGCCTTACCGCCTGACGCTAGCAACGACAGGTTGAGGGGAGCGTTCTGCAGTCATGAAGGGAAAGGGGGAGCGCTATTTAAAGGTGATCGCTTCCTGCCTTTTATTGTTGGCGCCATTTTTGAACTACACATTCTGAGAGAGAGAGGGAGAGACTTCTGGAGAGATTCAACGTTGTGTGAAGGAGTTTTGGGTACTGAGCAGCACTTTGCAGGTTCATTTTGATTTGCCATTCCTTGTATCGATTTAGCAGAGGGGGGCTGCATTCTGAGCTCTTGGCCTGATACTCTCCATTGTTCTTTCCAGCACATTTGATGTGCAGGTCTCTCCAGGCCGAGATTCAAGGCTGCAATGAGCAGGATGTGGATGGAAAGCAAGATTAACCATCCCCTTTAAGAACTGGCCCGTGCCATTGTGTGTGTGTTCCATTGCTGACTGACATTACATGAGCTTCGCCAGCGCTCTGAGGTAGCGCCTCCTTCCTCGGCCTTTGCGCCTTAAGACAGGTGTGAAGTGCCTGATATAGCGCTGCAATCACCTCCAGGGGCGATAAAAGTCAGGTTTGCAGTCGGTGGCGATAATTAGCGCCAGGCGCTAATCTTTGCGCCCGGCCGATAATTGCGCCCCAAATGGGGCGATACTGAATTTCTCCCCCAAAGCCTTCAGGCTTGTTTTTTTAACACTCTCAGACCTATATGAATTATTATTTACTGTGACCATGTTTGATTTAAACCGTTGAGTTCTTTGCCTTCTACTTTTGTTTTTCTCCTTCCTGTCTTTTGCTTTTATCCTTGTTTCCCTTTCCACTGTCTCCCTGCTCAGGTTCCCAACCTCCTGCCACTTTAGTTTAAACCCTCCCCAATAGTACTAGCAAACAGTCCCTCTAGGACATCGGTCCCGGCCCTGCCCAGGTGCAGACCGTCCCGTTTGTACTGGTCCCACCTCCCCCAGAACCGGTTCCAATGTCCAAGGAATTTGAATCCCTCCCCCTTGCACCATTCCTCTAGCCACGTATTCATTTGAAATATCCTCCTATTTCTACTCTGACTAGCACGTGGCACTGGTAGCAATCCTGAGATTACTAGCTTTGAGGTCCTATTTTTTAATTTACCTCCTAACTCCCTATATTCTGCTTTTAGGACCTCATCCCGTTTTTTACCTATATCGTTGGTGCCTAGGTGCACCACGACAGCTGGCTGTTCGCCCTCCCCCTCCAGAATGTTCTGTAGCCACTCCGAGACTTCCTTGACCCTTGCACCAGGGAGGCAACACACCATCCTGGAGTCTCGTTTGCGGCCGCAGAAACGCCTATCTATTCCCCTTACAATTGAATCCCCTATCACTATAGCTCTTCCACACTTTTTCCTCCCAGCCTGTGCAGCAGAGCCACCCATGGTGCCAGGAAGTTGGCTGCTGCCGCCTTCCCCTGATAAGTCATCCCCCCCAACAGCATCCATAGTGGTATATCTGTTTATAAGTGTCAAGTTGGATTCAAAACTGGCTCGGAGGCAGGAAGCAGAAGGTAATGGTTGATGGGTGTTTTTGTGACTGGAAGGCTGTTTCCAGTGGGGTTCCGCAGGGCTCAGTAGTAGGTCCCTTGCTTTTTGTGGTATATATCAATGATCTAGACTTGAATATAGGGGGTATGATTAAGAAGTTTGCAGATGATACTAAAATCGACTGTGTGGTTGATACTGAAGAAGGAAGCTGTAGACTGCAGGAAGATATCAATAAATTGGTCAGGTGGACAGAACAGTGACAAATGGAATTCAATCCAGAGAAGTGTGAGGTAATGCATTTGGGGAGGGCTAACAAGGAAAGGGAATACACATTAAATGGTAGGACACTGAGTAGTGTAGAGTAACAAAGGGACCTTGGAATGCAGGTCCACAGATCCCTGAAGGTAGCAGGCCAGGCAGATAAGGTGGTTAAGAAGGCATACGGAATGCTTGCCTTTATTAGCCGTGGCATAGAATACAAGAGCAGGGGGGTTATGCTTCAACTGTATCAAACACTAGTTAGGCCTCAGCTAGAGTACTGCGTGCAGTTCTGGTCACCACATTACAGGAAAGATGTGATTGCACTAGAGAGGGTACAGAGGAGATTTACAAGGATGTTGCCGGGAGTAGAGAATCTTTGCTATGAGGAAAGACTGGATAGGCTGGGTTTGTTTTCCTTGGAACAGAGGAGGCTGAGGGGAGACCTTATTGAGGTGTATAAAATTATGAGGGACACAGATAAAGTGGATAGAAAGGACCTATTTCCCTTAGCAGAGGGGTCAAAAACCAGGGGGCACAGATTTAAAGTAATTGGTGGAAGGTTTAGAGGGGATTTGAGGGGAAATTTCTTCAACCAGAGGGTGGTGGGGGTCTGGAACTCACTGCTTGAAAGGCTGGTAGAGGCAGGAACCCTAACCACATTTAAAAAGTACTTGGATGTGCACTTGGGATGCTGTAACCTGCAGGGCTTGGACCAAGAGCTGGGAAGTGGGATTAGGCTGGATAGCTCTTTGTTGGCCGGCGCGGACACCATGGGCCGAAATGGCCTCCTTCCGTGCTGTAACTTTCTATGATTCTATGATTCTACATATCCCAGTTCGCTGTCCATAGTGGCATCCAGGATGTCACCGATGCTCTGTACAGAAGGAGAAGGGAGTACATCTCATTCCCCATGACCCGAGAAAAACAGAATGGACGTGCATGTGGCTTCGCTAGGATAGCGGGCTTCCCCATGGTTCAGGGCGCCATTGACTGCACACACATGGCATTGCGGGCACTTCATGAAAATGCAGAGGTTTTCTGCAACCGCAAAGGCTTCCACGCTTTGAACGTGCAGTTGGTGTGTGATCACAGACAGCGCATCCTCGCCGTATCCTGGCAGCAGCCACAATTCATTCACCCTGCGCCAGACTGGTGTCCCCGAACTTTTCCAACCACCGCATCAAGCTCGCGGCTGGCTCCTCGGTGACAAGGGTTATCCACTCTGCACCTGGCTGATGACACTGCTCCGTAACCCCAACACTCCTGCTGAGCTCGCCTACAATGAGAGCCATAGCGCCACCAGGAACCTCATTGAACAGACGATCAGCTTCTTGAAGCAACGGTTCCGGTGTCTTGACCACTCTGGAGGAGCTCTGTAGTACTCCCCTGATCAAGTATCGGTTTTCATTGTTTTGTGCTGCATGCTTCACATCCTCGCCATTCTGAGGACCAAGCCATTGCCACCATAGGCAGAGGAGGAGGATGAAGAGGTGGAGGAGGAGGAGTGGCACCAACGTGGGAGGGAGGCGCTCAATGTGGCTTCTGCAAGGGCCGTTCGTGAACGCCTCATAACACAACGCTTCCGATGAATGACAGAGAGATGGCATTTGGGATCAACAACCACATCATTACAGCCATCCCGCAGCCCCTATTACCGGGCAAAGTTCCAATAAGAAACATGAGGAAGTTTGTAACGTTTAAATAAAAATTTTTATTCTTCTGAACAACTGTGTCTTATTAAGCACAACCAATAACAAAACAAACACAACAATTTATTAACAAAGACAACTGGTTCTTGGCACATCGAAATAATTCTTAACAAAGTGAACAATATATTTACAAACACATCCAACTTTGGTACAAACACTCGCCCTATTTGGTCCAAAAATTTTAGTTAGTGGGCCTTCCTCATTGACCTCCATCCCCTGCGCACTTCCCCTCTCCCAACCCTATTGCTCCTCCGTAATGTGGCCCCAGTGGCTGCAGCAAGGCTGGCGGAAGGCTGCTGAATCTCTGATCCAGAGACTGAAGATGGCCTTGCAGGACGCCCTCGATCAGCTCTGGGTCTGGAGGGCCCGGCTGCAGACTGCACCACCTCTGCAAGGGTGGCAGCAGTCTGGGCTGGCTGTGTTACAGGCTGTGGCAACTGCAATGGCAGAGTGGCAGTGGTGGGAGCAGGAATGCTGTCATCCTGAGAGAGGACAGCATCTTCTGGCTCGACCAATACACTGCCACTCCCCCGGGGCAGAACCACAGCATCCGGAGCAATCTTGCTGGCCTGCTGTGGCACCGTCAGATCCCCAGTGGATAATGGTCGACCCAGCGAGGATGGGAGCAGTCAGCGCTTGCGTGACATCAATCTGAGACTGCATGAGAGCAGTCTGAGACTGGATGGCACCAACCAATGACTCGATTCCAGCACTAAGCCATTGCATTGCCTCGGCCTGTGCTGCAATAGATGCTGCCACCTCACCCAGTACATGCGGCATGTGGTCTGGGTCCCCACGGTCTTCCTGCAAGTCAACCATCCTCTGCAGAGTTGTAAGGATGGGCTCAAGGGTTTGCACACAGATGACGGCAGTGCTGGCGGTGGACTCCTCCACACACCTAGCCAGTGCATCCATGCTCTCGGGCACACTTGCCATTGCACCCACGAGCTCTGCATGTGTGAGATGTGGGTGTGACTTTTAGTAGCTGGGCATAGTTGTTGGGTGAGTGTTGGGGATTTGACAGTTTATACCGTCTGTACACAGAGTGAGGTTGAGATGGTGGGATGTAGAGGTTTTTCAAGCACCTACTCACCCTTACCATGATGATTCTGTGCACTCACCCCTCCAGCTGTGTGAGGGGGTGCAGCTCCACCTGACCTCCTTCCGTGCATTGTTGCTCCCTTCTGTTATGAGCAAGCTTGGCCTGCAAGAAAAAGGACAGCATGTGAGTGAGTGTGCAGCCATGTGTTTGGCAGATGTGCCTACCATAGTTGAATAACCGTTAATGTCTGCAAGGTGTGAGATGTGGATGTGACTTTTAGTAGATGGGCATAGTTGGTGGGTGAGTGTTGGGGATTTGGCATTTTATACTGTCTGTGCACAGAGTGAGGTTGAGATGGTGGGATGTAGAGGTATTTCAAGCATGTACTCACCCTGATCACCCGAATGAGGTCGTTGAACTTCTTGCGGCACTGGGTGTGAGTCCTTTGGACCAGGCTTCTGGACGAGACGCACTGGGCCACCTCCCTCTACACCCTTGGGAACTCCCAGGGCAATGGCCTCCTGCCAGTGTCTGGGAACAGTGCTGCCCATCGACCACAACCAGAGCCTCCAATGCCTGGTCGCTAAACCGGCGAGCTCTCTCCCTGGGCCTCTGAGTAGCCATGATAATCTTTGGTGAAGATTTGCACCTCCTTGCAGGCCCAGGTCAAAAGCAGCAATGATCAGGGTGAGGCTGTGCAGCATGATTGACCCTCCCCTTTAAGAATTGGAAGGTGCCAGTCTGTCTGAGTACAAGGTGATTGACATCGCCTGAGCTTGAGTAGCGCTCTGTGGTAGCGCCCCGTTCCCCGACGTTAGCGCCCTAAGAGAAGTGTGTCGTGCTTGATTTAGCGCTCCAATCACCTCTAGGGGTGATGGAGATGAATTTCGCGGTCGGCGGCGCTAATTTGCTCCGGGCGCTAAAGTTTGCGGCTGGCCGATGTTAGCGCCACAAAATTGTCGATACTGAATTTTTCCCCTTTAGAATCATAGGAAAAAAAATTGGGTTGGTTAGCGCCTCCCGTTAGCGCCTCCGGGGGGCGCTAACGGGGCACTAACAAGTTACCGCCCATGTGTGGCAATTTTAGCGCCGCCCGCGAAATTGAACTGGCGGTTTGCGGTGGTGCTAAACACTACCGACACGATCTCCTGCGCCCGGAGATCGTGACGTCATCCAAGCGCGCATCGCCCCGGTAGTGCCCCGGACGGGAAATTGTTTCTCGTCCCCTGCCTCAGTACCTGGCGCTAGGAACGACAGGTAGAGGGGGACGGTTTTAAGAACATAAGAACATAAGAAATAGGAGCAGGAGTAGGCCAATCGGCCCCTCGAGCCTGCTCCGCCATTCAATAAGATCATGGCTGATCTGATCCTAACCGCCAATCTACTATCTATCACAGAACCATCTCCTGCATCTAACAGAATTGCACACACGAAATAGGAGCAGAATCAGGCTACACAGTCCCTGGGCCCGCTCCACTACCCACAGGGCCATGACCGATCCGAACCTAGACTCATGTCCAAATTCCTGCCCGCTCCCCGTAACCCTTAATGCCCTTTACTTCTAGGAAACTGTCTATTTCTGTTTTAAATTTAATTAATGTTGTAGCTTCTACAGCTTTTTGTGGCAGCATATTCCATGGACCTACCACCCTCTGAGTGAAGTAGTTCCTCCTCATCTCAGTTTTGAAAGAGCAGCCCCTTATTCTAAGACTATGTCCCCTAGTTCTCGTCTCACCCGTCATCGGGAACATCCTCCCCGCATCCACCCGATCCAACCCCTTCACAATCTTATATGTTTCAATAAGATCGCCTCTCATTCTTCTGAACTCCAATGAGTAGAGTCCCAATCTACCCAACCTCTCCTCATATGACCACCCCCTCATCCCCGGGATTAACCGAGTGAACCTTTTTTGCACTGCCTCGAGAGCAAGGATGTCTTTCCTTAAGTAAGGACACCAAAACTGTATGCAGTATTCCAGGTGCGGTCTCACCAATACCTTGTACAACTGAAGCAATACCTCCCTATTTTTATATTCTATCCCCCTAGCAATGAAAGCCAACATTCCATTTGCCTTCTTAATCACTTGCTGCACCTGCATACTAACCTTTTGAGTTTCGTGCACCAGGACCCCCAGATCCCTTTGCACTTCAGTACTCTCCAGTTTCTTGCCATTAAGATAATAAATTGCTCTAGGATTTTTCCTGCCAAAGTGCATCACCTCACACTTTCCAGTGTTGTATTCCATCTGCCAAATCTCTGCCCACTTACTTAGCCTGTCTATGTCCCCTTGCAGGTTTTTTATGTCCTCCTCACTCACTACTTTCCCTCCCATCTTTGTATCATCTGCAAATTTTGATATGTTACACTTGGTCCCTTCCTCCAAATCGTTAATATAGATTGTAAAGAGTTGGGGACCCAGCACTGACCCCTGTGGAACACCACTAGTTACTGATTGCCAGTCTGAGAATGAACCATTTATCCCAACTCTTTGCTTTCTGTTGGATAGCCAATCCTCTATCCATGCCAGAATATTACCCCCAATCCCGTGATTTTTTACCTTAAGCAATAATCTTTTGTGTGGCACCTTGTCAAATGCCTTTTGGAAGTCTAAATACACTACGTCCACTGGTTCCCCTTTATCCACTCTATATGTTACTTCCTCAAAGAACTCCAGCAAATTTGTCAAACATGACTTCCCCTTCGTAAAACCATGCTGACTTTGTCCTATTAAATTATGATTATCCAAATGTCCTGTTACTGTTTCCTTAATAATGGACTCCAAAATTTTACCTACCACAGATGTTAGGCTAACCGGTCTATAGTTACCAGCCTTCTGTCTACTGCCCTTTTTAAATAAGGGTGTTACATTAGCAGTTTTCCAGTCTGCCGGGACCTTAGCGGAATCCAGGGAGTTTTGAAAAATTATTACCAATGCATCTACAATCCCTACCGCCACTTCCTTCAAGACTCTAGGATGTAAGCCATCAGGTCCAGGTGATTTATCCGCCTTGAGTCCCATTATTTTACCGAGTACCACTTCCTTAGTGATTTTGATCGTGTTTAGCTCCTCTCCCCCTATAGCCCCCTGTTTGTCCAGTGTTGGGATATTCTTAGTGTCCTCTACTGTAAAGACTGATACAAAATATTCATTCAGTGTTTTTGCCATCTCCATATTTCCCACCATTAATTTCCCGGTCTCATCCTCTAAGGGACCAACATTTACTTTAGCCACCCTTTTTCTTTTTATATAACTATAAAAACTCTTACTATCTGTTTTTATATTTTTTGCTTTCAGTTGGCTGGGAGCAGGGGGAGCGCTATTTAAAGGTGCGCGCTTCTTGTTTTATCCTGTCGGCAACCAATTCTGCATACGCAGGTTGAGAGAGGGAGAGAGGCATTTGGATAGATTTAACGGTGTCCAACTTGAAGGAGTTTTGGTCATCATCAACACTTATCAGGTTCCCAGTAACTACCACATTCAAAGAGTTAATGGGGGCTGTACTGGCACGGGGCCTTGCCCTCGTCGGAGGCAGCGGAGGCGGAGAGAGAGTGGAAAACATGGCCAGAGGGAGGAGGGCCAACAGGGCTCTCCACAGGAGACCTTACCCTCCCAGGGCATTCCGGGATCAATTCTCATATATCCATATGTCCGAGGAGCAGTGTTTCCGAAGGCTCCGCTTCAGCAAGGAGGTGGTCACTGAGCTCTGCCACCTCCTGCAGCCAGAGCTCCAGCCTCAGCTCAGGACCAGGACGTCTCTGTCGGTGGCAGTGAAGGTGATGGTGGCTCTCAATTTTTACGCCAGCGGCTCCTTCCAGGCTTCAACTGGGGATATTGCGAACATCTCCCCCATAGAATCATAGGGGTAGAAATTAGGTCGCGCCCCATTTGGGGCGCAAATATCGTCCGGGCGCAAATATTAGCGCCTGGCGCTAATTATCGGCACTGACAGGAAACTTCACTTTTACCGCCCCGGGAGGTGAGTGGAGCGCTAAATTAGGCGCTGCACACCTCTCTTAAGGCGCAAAGGCCAAGGAGTGAGGCGCTACCTCAGCGCACGAGCGCAGCGCAGCTGCTGCCAGTTAGCGAGGGAACACAGACACACTGGCGCCGGACACTTCTTAAAGCGGGGGGGGCCACTTGCTCCCCAGCCACACCCTGCTCATTGCAGCCTTGAATCTCAGCCTGGAGAGACCTGTAATCCATTTTGCTGCCAAGCATGGAGAGGGTGAGAGAACGCGCTCATCGCTTCACCGAGCGGGCCTTGGATGCTCTGGTTGACGCAGTGGAGCGCAGACGATGCATGCTGTTCCCGGAGAGTGGCAGGAGGCCTTTGCCACGCGAGTTCAGAAGAGTGTGGAGGGAGGTGGCTCAGAGCGTCTCCTCCAGGAGCATGGTGCCCAGGACCCATGTTCAGTGCCGCAAAAAGTTCAACGACCTCACTCGGGTCGTCAGGGTGAGTGGCTTTTTCTCAATACCTCTCCATCCCTCCATCTCAACCTCACTCTATGGCCAGAGGGTCTTAAAACCCCAATGCACAACACTCATGCAACACCTATGGCCCTTTCATCAAACACACACACACATTCCACACTTTGCATACAGTAAGGGCTATTCACCTATGGGAGGCACATCAGGCAAGACCATGGCTGCATATTGTAAGGGCTATTCACCTATGGGAGGCACATCAGGCAAGACCATGGCTGTATATTTACTCAGATGCTGTCCTTTTTCTTGCAGGCTAAGCTGGCTCATAATCGGAGACAGCAGCAACGGACGGGTGGAGGGCGGCTTCAGCTGCAACCCCTCAGCGATCTGGTGGAGCGCGTCCACAGGATTGTGGCAAGCCGGGTGATCGGTCCCGTCGCCACTGGGGACGCCGACCCCGTTGTGGACAGCAATGGTAAGGTCATCACCTTTTTGTCCTCTGTCCTTCCACTTGTCCCTCACAATACCAGCCTTTGACACTTTCAATCCAACTTGCTAACTCGCTGCACTTATTCCTCCCTTACTGCCACCCTGTCCTCACGCTAAAGCCACTCTTGTACCTCCCTGCTTTCAGATGGTGATTCACCAGCTGAGGAGACGGGCCCTGAAGCTGCCACTGGGAGTGATGCTGCAGCTGAGGAGGAAGAGGAAGCCGGAGCATCAGTGCCACCCTCTCCCGAGGAAGCCCATGCCCACACTGGGAACACGCCTTCCCCGGAGGGGAGCAGGGGGGAAGGGGCTGATGATTGTGAAGCTCCAGGACCCAGCGGGCTGCAGCAACGCCATGGGGGGGGGGAGGGAAGAACGGGAGCCTTCTCCCCAGAGGGAGAGTATGCCAGACACTCCTACTGCAATGGACGCAGAGGAGGAGCGGCTGATTGCAGAAATGAACAGCCAGGCGGTGGGCATGCACACTGAGCTCATGGGTGCAGTGGGAAGGGTGCCCGAATGCATTGAGTCACTGGCAAGGAGTGTGGAGCACTTCGCTGTAGCACAGGCGGATGCCACACTAAAGCTTAGTGCTGCAATTCAGTCACTGGCTGCCAGGAACCCATCTGAGACTGCTCTCATGCAGACTCAGATTGAGGCCACGCGAGCACTGACTGCTGCCATCCTCGATGGTTCGTGCACATGTCCCCGGGGCTGTCACCGCGCCGCAGCAGGCCAGCAATCTGTTCTCCGGCAAATTGCTCCGGATGCTGAATTGCTGCCCCGTGGGAGTGCCAGTGTGTCGGGCGAGCAGGGAGTTGCTGTCCTCTCTCACGATGACAGCATTCCTGCTGCCAACACTGTCACTTCTCCACTGCACTTGCCACCGCCTGTAGGACAGACTGCTGCCGCCCATGCAGAGTTGGTGCAGTCTGCAGCCGGGCCCTCCAGGCCCAGAAGTGGTCGAGGCCGTCCTTCAGGGGCATCTGCAGTGTCAGGGTCTGACGAGCAGCAGCCTTCCACCAGCCTTGCTGCAGCCACTGAGGTCCCATTACGGAGGAGCAGTAGGATTAGAAGGGGGGAAGTGCGCAAGGGAAGGAGATCACCCTCGAAGGGCAAAAAGTAGGAGGTGTGACAAAATGCTGGTCATTTTTTGATTAAAGGCCGAGGTTCATGGTCCAACTTTTGTTTAGTGTTTTGGACATTATCTCCAGGTTGTGAGAACCAGTTATGTTATTGACTGTTTTTTTGTGTTTATTTCTATGAGTTTGTCATGAGGAATTGACACACACAGAGTTTGTAAAATAAATAAGTTTCTGTATTCAAAATATACATGGCTGGTGGTTGGAATTATTGGTGCCTTGGCCGGCTTAGGGGTTGCGTGCTGGGTTGATTAGTGTTTGTAGCAATGGCAGGGGCCCTAGAAGCGGCTTGCTATTAGTCGTTGACGGACGGCCCTTGCAGTTTGACCATTGTGGGCTGCCCTCCCGCCTTGGTGCTGCTGATGATCATCGTCCTCGTCCTGTTCCTCCTCTTCCTCCTCCTCCTCTGGTGGTGCTACAAGGCCTGGTGGCATTGGCTGGGTCCTGAGGATTGCCATGTTGTGCAACATGCAGCACACGACTACGAAGTTCGAAACTTGCTCAGGCGAGTACTGCAGGGCTCCTCCGGAATGGTCCAGACAGCGGAACCGTTGTTTCAGCACGCCGATTGTGCGCTCAATAATGTTCCTGGTTGCTTGATGGCTTTCATTGTACCGCAGCTCAGCAGGGGTGTTTGGCGTACGGAGCGGTGTCATCAGCCAGGTGCTCAATGCGTACCCCTTGTCCCCGAGAAGCCAACCAACTGGCTGATGCGGTGCCTCGAAAAGTTCTGCCACAGTAGTCTGGCGCAGGATGAAAGCATCGTGGCAGCTGCCCGGATAGTGGGCATTGACAGCGAGTATCACCTGTCTGTGGTCACAGACCAACTGCACATTCAAGGAATGGAACCCCTTTCTGTTCCTGAATTCCTCTGCATTCTCTCGCGGAGCACGCAAAGCCACATGCGTGCAGTCAATGGCGCCCTGCACCATGGGGAAGCCCGCTACCCTCGCAAAGCCCATAGCACGGTCATGCTGCTTGTCTGGGGTCATAGGGAAAGAGATGAAGTCTCGTCTCCTTCTGAAGAGGGCATTGGTGACCTGCCGGATGCAGCGATGCACCGCAAACTGGGAGATATTGGCGAGGTCCCCAACAGCAGCTTGGAATGAGCCAGTGGCGTAGAAGTTCAAAGCCACTGTGACCTTCACTGCCACCGACAGAGACGTCCTGGACCTCAGCTGAGGCTGCAGATCTGGCTGCAGCAGGTGGCAGAGCTCAGTGACCACCTCCTTGCTGAATCGCAGCCTTCGCAAACACAGCTCCTCGGACATATGGATGTAGGAGAGCTGTTCACGATATACCCTGGGAGGGTAAGCTCTCCTGTACATGCGCCTGATGGCCCTCCTCCGTCTGGCCATCATTGCCACTCTCTGTCTGCGTCTCTGTATCCTCCGATTCAGCTGGAGCAGGACGACGCCCCCAATCATTGCAGCCCCCATATTCTCTTTGCCAGAAAAGTAATGAGGTACAGCAACTAAAGTAGCAACAAAGTTAGGATGAACTAGGCAAAACTACCTCACAAAGCGTTGAGTCAATGTAGAAGTCTCTCTCTCTCTCTCTCCGAATCTCTCTCTCTCTCTCAGAACGAGTGGTGCATAAATGTCGACCACAGAAAAAGACAGGAAGAGGCCCCCTTTAAATAGCGCCCCCCCCCAGCCCCACACCGATTGATAACGTTCCAGTCTTCCGGTCGTTGGAAGCGCCAGGCGGTAAGGCAGGGGGCGCCACTCAATTTCCGCTCCGGGGCGCCCCAAGGGCATTGCACCATGGAATGACGTCACAATCTGCGCGCGCAGGTGGTCGCAGCGGTAAGTTTTAGCGCCGCCGCACAATCTCAAGTTAAGTTCTCGAGCGGCGCAAACAGCGCTGCGCCCGGGCGTTAGCGGCTTAACGCCCCATTAGCGCCCTCTTAAGGCGCTAACGGGAGGCGCAACCAAGTGAATTTTTACCCCATAGAATCTTACAGCAGCAAAGGAGGTCATTCGGCCCGTCATGCCTGTGCTGGCTCTTTGAAAGAGCTGTCCAATTTAGCCTCACACCCCAGCTTTTTCCTCACAACCTTGCAAATTAGTCCATGTCCAATTGCCTTTTGAAAATTTCTATGTTTCCATCACCCTTTCAGGTTGTGTGTCCCAGATCTTAACCACCCGCTGTGTGAAGAAATTTCTCCTCATTTCCCCTCTAGTTCTTTTGCCAATTATTTTAAATCTATGACCTCTGGTTAACGACCCACTTGCCAGACGAAACAGTTTCTCCCTACTCGCTCTATCAAAACCCTCATGATTTTGAATACCTCTATTAGGTCTCCCCTTAACCTTCTCTGCTCCAAGGAGAACAATCCCAGCTTCTCCAATCTCTCTACATAACTGAAGTCCCTCATCCCTGGTATCATCCTGGTAAACCTCCTCTGTACCCTCTCCCAAGTCTTGAAATACTTCCTAAAGTGTGGTGCCCAGAATTATACACAATACAATTGTAAAGGTTTCGCATCTGTAATCAATGCCCCTATTTACAAAGCCAAGTATCCCAGACGCTCTTTTAACCACCTTATCAACTTACCCTGCCACCTTCCAAGATTTGCGAATATGCATCCCCAGGTCCCTCTGCTCTTGCACCCCGCACCCCCCCTTAAAATAGTCCCATTTCGATTATACTGCCTCTTCCTGTTGTTTCTCCCAAAGTGCATTACTTCATACTTAGCCACAGTAAATTGCATCTGCCATGTAGCTGCCCATTTCACCAGTCTGCCTATGTCCTCCTGGAGTCTGCTACTATCTGCTCACTATTTATTATGTTGCCATGTTATGTATCATCCGCAAACTTTGAAATTATACACCCTATACCCAAGTCCAGGTCATTTATATATAACAAGAAAATCAATGGTCCCAATACTGACTCCTGGGGGACCCTACTGCATACTTCTTCCCAATCAGAAAAACATCCGTTCACCACTGCTCTCTGCCTCCTATCCCTTAACCAATATGTACCCAAGGTACCACCATCCCTTTTATACAATGGGCTTCTATTTTCCAAATAAGTCTGCTATGTGGTACTTTATGAAATGCCTTTTAGTATATATATACATCACTTGTCCCTGGGTCAGAATGTTGTGGGTTCTGAGCCCCACATTAGGAGTTAAGTGCATAATCTAGACTCCAGTGCAGTACGAAGTAGTCAATTATTGTCATTTGGATGCGGCATAAAAATTTGTTCTGACTGCCTGTTCAAGTGGATATTAAAAAAATTGTAATGTGAAAATGGTGGAGCTGATATTCTGGAAGGATAAAATCATGTAGCCTGAAAGGTGTTCTCTACCTGGAGTTATCTTTTCTGGCAGTTGCAAATTCTGAGCAGTCTGTTGGAAAGAATGGGCTCAATGAACCAAATGTCTTTTTCTTATTTCATGCTTATGATTTTAAGGCTAAGAAGTGCTGCAGCTTTCATTAGTTATTTATGTGAATTACTTGCTGACTCATGCATCTGAACTTAATCCAAATTGTATGGGTGGAATGCAAACAAGTAGATTTGTAGAAGTCTGCAAAATTGTTTTGAAAAGTTAATTGCGACAGTGAGACATTAACAGTATAATAAAGCACAGAGTTTATTTTCAGTTATCAGCTCATGATTGGAAAGACACCCCTCCACCTCCAAGGGTGTACGTAGTCATCATTTCTACTCGGAAAATGTTTCATTAAAATGATTGAAATGTTCATAAAAACCCATAATGTTCTTGGTGTAATTAAGTATTCTCTTTGAAACATGCATCTGGGATAATAATTATTTGATACTTGGCTTAGACTCAGAAAACTGACAACAAGAAAAAGAAAAAACCTCTTGTCAGAGTGACTGTGTATGTTACAGATGGCCTATTTGAAATATTAACAAACTGAAGCCATTCCAGAGCTTGACAGTACACTCATCATTTAAACTTCAGAAAGCTTGCACGTAGCCTTCAAAGGTTGCGTGTTAAAATTAAGAAAAAAGACAACAAATGTCTTAGAAGTTACATGGAAGTTTCCTCATTTGCATTCCCATTGGTGCAGGCATTGGTGTAAAACCGGTGTAAGCAGCGAAACTACCTGGAAACTTTTGTGCAGTCTTTAAAAGGACAGTTCAACCTGCACTCTGCAGTAGCAGACTCGGGGACAAAGAGGTAAAAGAGGAACAGTGCTTGGCTCTTTGACTTCACTTTCTAATAACTTCACTGCATGTCTTAGAAATTTTTTATTACACTTGCACAGAATTATGAGCACTCAAGCACCCACCTGTGTCCAGAGGGCAGCAGCCCCTGGTACCAAGTCAGAGAAGAACAATGCAGTTCCACCTCAGTACTGCGTGAGTGTCAGCTTTGATTATGTGAAGTCCTGGACTAGGGCTGACCCAGAGGTGAGAGTGCTACCAGTTAGCAAAGGCTGACACCTGAAGCCCTGACTGTAGGTGGGGTGGGGAGTCCGAAAATCTCCAAAAGCTTGAAAAATGGATTCCTATTTGCGGAAATCTGAATTCAAAGATCTCCAGACACTTTTGTTTCAGAAACTCCTCACTTCCACCGTGAAGAGCTGACCCTGACAACTGCTGTGTCTCATGAACTCCGTGTAACTTACCCCGGGCGCAGTACCGAACCCAGGAAACTCAGAGCTGCTTCGCCACTGTCTCTCAACTTGACATACACCAAGTGCAGTCAATGGCAACACTGGGCAGATCGCAGGAGAGCTGCAGAAACTCAAGGAAACTTGGGGGTAGCTATACAAAGGCAGAAATCAGGCTGAAATGGCTTCCACTTAAATTTCTTTGCAAAAAAAGTTTCCTATGTCGTTCCTGCACGCAAAGTGCGGCAGAAACGGCAAGGAACTTTATCCCTTTCTTTTTTTTGACCCTGCTTGAAGGATATCAGAAAGAAACCAGTGAAGCTGTTGATTGTCTGAGCAAGAATAATCACCCAAGTGCCAGGAACACTAAACATGCCTTATTGAGTGATTAATCGATGTTGCAATCGATACAGTACAACCTTAGCTTAGTCAGCCCACATTGAACTCTCCCAGGTGGTCGTTGGCAGCTCTTTTGCATATGTGTTAATGTAGTTGGTGTCCATTGTTGGGTACTTGCCCTAGCCTTGCAGATTGGCTTCTCAAAAGTTAATACTGCAGTTCAAAAAGTTTGAGAAGTTTAAGGTTTGGATAATTTTTTTTCACTGAACCGCAATAGACGTGGAAAGATGACATGAACCCCGTAGGCGCAAACACCTATGCAAGTCTAAATATGACTACAATTGGTGGGGATTAGGGTACGACGAAGGAGAAACTGCTATCTGTTAGCTGAAAAGTCCGCAAAAAAAGATGATTCAACTGCTTTGTCTGTTTAACTCTTTCATGAACAAGTTCTAAATTATTGTAATTTCAACTGATTTTTACAGCTAGCTGTATTTTATTGCTATTGTAAAAGGCTCTATCATAAATAAAATTGTTTGGTCATTTAGTTAGATATAAAAGTGTCTGGATGGACTAATATTAATTGTCCTCAGAAGTGACATGGTGTGTGGTGGAAATCATATGCGCAAATCCTTGGGAAAATAATCTTGGTCCAACCATCTTTGCTGCTTCATCAATGACTTTCCCTCTGTCATAAGGTTGGGAGTGGGGCTGTTCCCTAGTGAGTCAACAGTATTCAGCTTCATTCACAACTCCTCTGCTAATGAAGCCTCCCATGCCAGCCTGCAGAAGGACCTGGATAACATTCAGGCCTGTGCTGACAAGTGGCAGGTCACATGCATGCCACATAAATGCCAGGTAATGAACATTTTGAATAAGGGAAAGCCCAGCCATGTCCTCTTGATCTTCAATGGCGCGAGCTTTTCCGAGTCCCCCCACTTTCACAATCCTGAGGGTCACAGTTTGCCAGAGCCTTAATCGAACCAGCCACTCAAGGAGCTCAACACTATCCAGGACTGATCAGTTTGATTGATTGGCACCCATGTCACCAGGCTTAATATCCACTCACTCCATCACCAGTGCACCGTGGTTGCAGTATGTACGGTCTACAGGATGCATTGCAACAATTCACCAAGGTCACTTCGACACCGCCTGCCTCTTTAGCCACAGAGAAGGACAAGAACAGCAATATTGTGAGAACAGCATCAGCTCCAAGTTCCCCTTTAAGTTACACACCATCCTGACTTAGACATAACGGCCCAAAAATTCGGCCGTTCTCGGGTGAGTACTCAGTGTGTACTCACCCGTATTCATTCCTGAAGTGCCGGTTTCCTGCATGCACTGCGCATGCGCGGGAAACCGGCACTTCCGGTATGGCGAAGGGGGCGGTTCCTAAGTGAACCGCGTGCGCACTAGAGGCTGCGCGCACGCAGCACACTTAGGTTTTTTTTCAGGTTTCAACGTATGGAAGATTCTACGCAAGTAAAAAGGAGGCGTAAGACCCCCTTTTGAACAAGGTAAGTAGTTAATTAAGTATAATTTAAAATTTTTTTCAACAGGTTTATCTTTTTTAGAGACTTTAAAGAAAGGTAAGTTTATTTTTATAACTTTTAAAAAGTATTTTAATTTTTTCAAAAATTTTAATTTTTGTTTAAAGTGGTTAATTTATTTAACTATAGTTATTTTATTAATGCGATGTTTTTTTTTTACATTTATTTGAGGTTTAGCTGTTCTTTTGGGGCCGATTTCAATTCACAGATTTGACAGGTCTCCTGTCAAATCTATGAATGAAAGATGGTCTGCTGCCATTGGCTCTCCATGGCCCACGTGATCCCAGGGGTCGCATCGCACTAACTGCGCCCCTGGAACACGCAAGCACTGCGCGTCGGCACCAGGGAGAGGCCCAGGACCCGAAGTTCCTGCGGGGGCAAACAAGGACGGCAGACGCGGTGGGTGATATCGCGTGCGATCCTTACCCCCGCGGCAAGCCTCCGAATCGAATTTCTAGGCCATAATTGGTGTTCCTTCAACAGCACTGGACCAATATCCTGGAATTCCCGACCTAACGCCATTGTGGGAGCACCATCATCACAAGGAAAGCCACAACAGTTTTCCCACTCAGGCTAGCAGTTAAAATTGCAACCGGGTCCTGATGAGAGCTTTGGAACCCCGGTCTGCAGATTGAAAGAAGAACCCCGCCAGCTTCAGGCGGGTGTCCTTGCTACCTGCTCAGAAGAGCAGCTTCAAATTCAAGAAAGTGGGACCATGTGGGCCCTCAGTGGGTAAGTCACCCAGCAGATTATAACTGCCAGCTTGCCTGGTTTCGACTGGGCAGGTAGGAATAAAATTGCCACTTCGAGTTGTGTGAAATTTGATAGGATTTAGGGCACTTAGACGGGTTTTGATCTCATACTAAGCACATTGCTGGACATTCTGAAACCCGAAAGATGTCTTCCCCAGGTTTTAGCAGCTTTAGTGAGCCACAGTGTTGAGTAGATTTGCCAACTCTCCTAAATTTGGTAAGAGACTCATGCGTGAGATCTCTATCTCTTGCTTCAAGATCACAATTTCATATACATATTGAGTGTGTTGGTAATTCCAAGTAATTCCCTTGCTAAATAATGAAAGAAAGCAAGAGAAATTAGGGAGATGTGACTATCCCAGTCTTCACAGTGGTAATGAAAACTCTAGTAAAGCTATAAGTTCTACCCCCAGTTAGAGAAAACACTTACGAATCTGACAGCTACCCGGGCTGCGGAGAGAGAGAAAGAAATAGAGAAAAAGAAAAGAAAGTGACAGGAAAACATGCATTTATATAATGCTTCATCATGTAGCTTAGAAATATCTCAAAGCATTTCACAAACAATTAATTATTTTTTATTCGTTCCTGGGATGTGGGCGTCGCTGGCAAGGCCAACATTTATTGCCCATCACTAATTGTCCTTGAGAAGGTGGTGGTGAGCTGCCGTCTTGAACCGCTGCAGTCCATGTGGTGAAGGTACTCCCACCGTGCTGTTAGGGAGGGAGTTCCAGGATTTTGACCCAGCAACAATGAAAGAATGGCAATATATTTCCAAGTCAGGATGGTGTGTGACTTGAGGGGAACTTGGAGGTGGTGGTGTTCCCATGCACCTGCTGCACTTGTCCTTCTAGGTGGAAGAGGTCGCGGGTTTGGAAGGTGCTGCCAAAAAAGCCTTGGCGAGTTGCTGCAGTGCATCTTGTAGATGGTACACACTGCAGCCACGGTACGCCGGTGGTGGAGGGAGTGAATGTTTAAGGTGGTGGATGGGGTGCCAATCAAGCGGGCTGCTTTGTCCTGGATGGTGTTGAGCTTCTTGAGTGTTGTTGGAGCTGCAGTCATCCAGGCAAGTGGAGAGTATTCCATCACACTCCTTACTTGTGCCTTGTAGATGGTGGAAAGGTTTTGGGGAGTCAGGAGGTGAGACACTCGCTGCAGAATACCCAGCCTCTGACCTGCTCTTTTAGCCACAGTAATTATGTGGCTAATCCAATTAAGTTTCTGGTCAATGGTAACCCCCAGGATGTTGATAGTGGGGGATTCGGCGATGGTAATGCCATTGAATGTCAAGGGGCTGTGGTTAGACTCTCGCTTGTTGGAGATAGTCATTGCCTGGCACTTCTGTGGCGCGAATGTTACTTGCCACTTATCAGCCCAAGCCTGAATGTCATCCAGGTCTTGCTGCATTCGGGCATGGACTGCTTCATTATCTGAGGAGTTGCGAATGGAACTGAACACTGTGCAATCATCAGCAAACATCCCCACTTCTGACCTTATGATGGAGGGAAGGTCATTGATGAAGCAGCTGAAGATGGTTGGGCCTAGGACACTGCCCTGAGGAACTCCTGCCATGATATCCTGGGGCTGAGATGATTGTCCTCCAACAACTACAACCATCTTCCTTCCCCTAACATATCCCATCCTATCCCCATAACCCCACATATTTAATCCCCCCTAACACTAAGGTATGACTCCAGCCAGTGGAGAGTTTTCTCCCTGATTCCCATTGACTTCAATTTTACTAGAGCTTCTTGATTCCACACTCGGTCAAATGCTGCCTTGATGTCAAAGGTAGTCACTGTCACCACACCTCTGGAATTCAGCTCTTTTGTCCATGTTTGGACCAAGGCTGTAATGAGGTCTGGAGCCGAGTGGTCCTGGTGGAACCCAAACTGAGCATTGGTGAGCAGGTTATTGGTGAGAAAGTGCCGCTTGATAGCACTGTCGACGACACCTTCCATCACTTTGCTGATGATTGAGAGTAGACTGATAAGGCGGTAATTTGCCGGATTGGATTTGTCCTGCTTTTTGTGGACAGGACATACCTGGGCAGTTTTCCACATTGTCGGGTAGATGTCAGTGTTGTAGCTGTACTGGATTAGCTTGGCTAGAGGCACGGCTAGTTCTGGAGGGAAAATTTTCAGCACGCCAGCCACGATGTTGTCAGGGCCCATAGTCTTTGCTGTATCCAGTGTGCTCAGCTGTTTCTTGATATCACATGGAGTTAATCGAATTGGCTGAAGACTGTGTTCTGTGATTGTGGAGACCGATATGGATCATCCACTCGGCACTTCTGGCTGAAGATGGTTGCAAATGCTTCAGTCTTGTCTTTTGCACTCGTGTGCTGGGCTCCACCATCATTGAGGATAGGGATATTCATGGAGCCTCCTCCTCCCGTTAGTTGTTTAATGGTCCACCACCATTCACAACCGGATGTGGCAGGATTGCAGAGCTTTGATCTGATCCGTTGATTGTGGGATCGCTTAGCCCTGCCTATAGCATGCGGCTTCCACTGTTTAGCATGCATGTAGTCCTGTGTTGCAGCTTCCCCAGGTTGGCACCTCATTTTTAGGTACGCCTGGTGCTGCTCCTGGCATGCTTTTCTGCACTCCTCATTGAACCAGAGTTGGTCCCCTGGCTGATGGTAATTGTAGAGTGAGGTATATGCCGGGCCATGAGGTCACAGATTGTGGTGGAATACAATTCTGCTACTGATGGCCCACAGCGCCTCATGGATGCCCAGTTTTGAGCTGCTAGATCTGTTCTGAATCTATCCCATTTAGCACGGTGGTAGTACCACACAACACGATGGAGGGTGTCCTCAGCGTGAAGATGAGATTTCATCTCCACAATGACTGTGCGGTGATCATTTTTACCAATGCTCTCATGGACAGATGCATCTGCGACAGGTAGATTGGTGAGGACGAGGTCAAGTAGGTTTTTCCCTCGTGTTGGTTCTCTCACCACCTGCCGCAGTCCTAGCCTGGCAGCTATGTCCTTCAGCACTCGGCCAGCTCGGTCAGTAGTGGTGCTACCGAGACATTGAAGTCCCCCACCCAGAGTACATTCTGTGCTCTTCCTACACTCAGTGCTTCTTCCAAGTGGTGTTCAACATGGAGGAGTACTGATTCATCAGCTGAGGGAGGGCGGTAGGTTTTATTCAGCAGGAGGTTTCCTTGCCCGTGCTTGACCTGAAGCCATGAAACATCATGGGGTCTGGAGTCAATCTTGAGAACTCCCAGGGCCACTCCCTTCCGACTGTATACCACTGTGCCGCCACCTCTGGTGGGTCTGTCCTGCTGGTGGGACAGGACATACCCAGGGATGGTGATGGAGGAATCTGGGACATTGGCTGAAAGGTATGATTCTGTGAGTATGACTATGTCAGGCTGTTGCTTGACAGCTCTCCCAATTTTGGCACAAGTCCCCAGATGTTAGTGAGGAGAACTTTGTAGGGTCGAGTGGGCTGGGTGTGCCGTTGTCATGTCCAAAGCCACTGCCGATGCCGTGTGGTCCGTCCGGTTTTATTCTTCTTCTTATTTTTCGTAGCGGTTGTGTACTAGGCCATTTCAGAGGGCAGTTAAGAGTCAATCACATTGCTGTGGGTCTGGAGTCACATATAGGCCAGACCGGGTAAGGATGGCAGATTTCCTTCCCTAAAGGACATTAGTGAACCAAACGGGTTTTTACGACAATCCGGTAGTTTCATGGTCATCATTACTGATATAAGCTTTTAGTTCCAGATTTATTTAATTAACTGAATATAAATTTCCCAGTTGTCGTGGTTGGATTTGAACTCACGTCTCTGTATCATTAGTCCATGCCTCTGGATTACTAGTCCAGTAACATAACCATTATGCTACCGTTCCCACTGTTGTTATATAAACAACAGCATCAGCCATTTTGCACTCAAAGACAGCGAAATTCGACTCCTTAGTTCTGGTAGTTTTGGCGTTTTTTTGTGAAATAAAAGGTGTTAGCCTCACTTCTGCTCACTTCCGGTGTGACACGTGCTGTTCACCGTCTTGTGATAGTGCGGGCGGTACATGCATGCGCCGGCAGTATGCAGAGTAGGCTGATCGTGACGTCAGTCAGCATGTGACGCTGACTTGACGCTGACCTGCTATTTTCGACGTTCCATTCAACGCCCTCTCCTAAACACGCACAACTGGATGTGTGTTCAGTTGCACCAGGGAGCCCCTCACTTCCCCCCCCTGCCGCCCCACAAGCGCTCCATCCAACCTGCAGGTAAGTTGATTATTGCTTTTGTACTGGCTCTTGCAGAGTTTGTCAGAGTATTGGATTGCTGGAAGAAATTTAAGAAGTTGGTAAAGTGTGCAGGGGATGCTGCTGGACATTGGGAAGGCGTTGGCTGCTACTGAAAGGCCTCTGAGTACAGCACTTGCTCCCAATCATGGGGGCTCTAGTTGCAGTCCCCCTTGCGTTGCAGCATGACAGGGAGATGGAGCAGAGGCAGCAAAGAAGACAGGTTGCTCGCAGAGGGAGGAGGAGGAGCAGGAGGAGGGCTCTCAGCAGGAGGCCTTACCCACCTACGGTCTTCAGGGAGCACTTCTCCTACCTGCACCTAAGCCAGGAGTAGTGTGTTTGGCGGCTTCGCTTCACCAAGGAGGTGGCCACAGAACTCTGGCACCACTTGGAACCAGACCTGCATCCTCAGAGCAGGGTGATGACAGCGCTGCCAGTGGCCCTCAGGTGACCGTGGCGCTGAATTTTTTCACCAGCGGATCCTTCCAGGATGGAACAGTCGACATAGCAAACATCTCGCAGTTCACCATCCATCGCTGCATCTGGGAGGTCACAGAAGCTCCATACGCTAGGAGAGGGGACTTCATTGTCTTCTTTCTAAACAGAGAGAAGCAGAAGAAGTGCGCACGTGGCTTTGCCAGGATATTTGGCTTCCCCATGGTGCAGGGTGCCATTGACTAGACACGTGTGGCTTTGTGTGCGCCGCATCTCAATGGTGAGACGTTCTGTAGCCGCAAAGGGTAACACTCACTTAATGTGCAACTGGTTTGTGACCACGCACAGCACATCATGCTGGTGCATGGCCAGCACTCATATAATGAGAGCCATGTTGCCACGAGGGATGTCATCGAGCAGACCGTCAGGGTGCTGAAGCAACGGTTCCGCTGCCTTGACCGCTCGGGAGGAGCCCTCCAGTACTCGGCGGAGCGGGTGTCCCAATTCGTGGTGGTCTGCTGCATCCTCCACAATTTGGCTATCATAAGGGCGCAGCCCTTGTCACCACGGGTTCTGCGACCACCTCAGAGGAAGAGGAGGAGGAGGAAGGGAGGAGGCAGCCTGCACATCCATGTTCTGGACTGGCTGTCCGTGAGCGCCTCATCAGACTCCGATTTCACTGAATAAAACGCCACATCCCTGTTGCTTAACACTGCCCCACCTTACCATCCCTCTGTCACGGAACACCACTGCATCCTCTTGACCACAATGCTGAAATGAAAGCCACCACAAAACAAACATTCCAAACCACATTGATAAATCATCCAATCCAATACTACATAACAAAGTCAACTGAGCACCCTTGTGCATTCCCTTAGTGCCTGTCTTCCATGTGCCTTTGCCTGTCCTAGTGCTCCTACAAAGTTATACCCCAGTGGCTGCAGCCTGGCTGGTGGAAGACTGGTGACTTTCAGTGGGGTAGACTGCAGATGGCCTTGGAGGATGACCTTAAGCAGCTCTGGGCTTAGAAGGCCCGGCTGTAGACTGCACCACCTTGGCATCGGTGGCAGCAGTCTGGGCTGGCTGGCTGACAGGCAACAGCAAGGGCACTGGCAGAGTGGCAATGGGTGGAAGTACGAATACTGTCATCCTGAGAGAGGGCAGCAGGTTCGTGCTCCACGGAGCCACTGGCACCGCCTTGGGGAGGTGCCTCAGCAATCCTAGTAATCTGTTGGAGGACGTATTGCTGTGACACCCTGCAACGCCTTTTCCACACTGGTAAATGCAGCCATGATGGCAGCAGTCTGAGCTTGAGTGGCAGAAAGCTGAGCATCCACTGCAGGAATCAGACGTTGGGTCGCTTCCGCTTGTGCTGCAATGGAAGCCGAGACATCACCCATCAGACCCAGTATCATGGTTGGGTCCACAAGTGCTCTAATGGAGTTGCCCATCACGTCCACCTTGGAAATCATGATCTCCAAGCTCTGCGCAAAGCCCTATGCAAGGTTGGAGACAACAGGCTCTCTGGCTGGTCTGCCAATGGATTAAGCAGTTCTGTGTGCATGCCCATCACCCTTCTTCTGACGGCCGCCCCATTGAAGTCCTCATCTGAGTCCTGTGCAGCAGAACACATGTGCGACCTCGCCCTCCGGGGAGCTGACACCTGCGCTACCCTTTCCCCCTGCCCTGGCTGCAGGTCACTCGTGCCCGGTGACTCACCACGTGCGGATCCCGCCTCCATACCACCCTCTAAAGTATGCGCAGTGCCAGTTTCTGAGCTGGTGCCTGCGAGTGTGAGATTGAGTGACAGTGTCTCTTCTTCTGCATCACCCCCTCTTGCTCTTCCTGCACTGGCTCGGAAGCTTGGAGTTTTTGGGTACCTGAAAGGAGAAAGACACAAGGGTAGGGTTGTGGTGAGGGGAGGGGGTGAAAGCAAGATGTGCATGCTTGCAGCATCATCAGCTTGTAAATGAGAGGAGATTGTGGGGTGAGGGGGAACTGGGATGTGAGAAGGAGGATTAGGTATGGGCATACTGTCATCATCAATGGTTTCAGCCTCGCCGATCACCACGGCTTCAGTGACGGCCCCTCCAATAATGTCGAGCACGGTCTGCTCCAGCTGGGTAAGGTATGCAGACTTGCTCGTCCACTGCCGGTTAGCTGCTGCTGTCTGCAGCTGTGAGCCACCTTGCCTTGCAAGAGAGAGGGAAGTCTGTCAGTGAGTGTGGTGCAATGTGTTTGGGTGATGTCCCTGTCATGGTTGAATAGCTGCCACTGTGTGCAAGGTTTGAGATGTGAGTGTGAGGCTTGCAGCAGTGGTAAGTGTGTGAGGGTAAAGTGAAGGTATGAATGTGAGGTATGAGTTGTGAATGATAGAGATTGTTAGTAGGTGAGTGATAGGGGTGTGGTGCATTGAGCAGTATGTGAGGCTAGTGGTGCAGTTGGTAGGAGATGGCTTTTGAAGATGCATTCACTGACCTTGACCACGTGTGTGAGGTCGTTAAACTTCTTTTGGCACTGGATCCAGGTCCTCGGGGTAAGACTGCTGGCAGTGACCGCCTCAGCTATCTGCTCCCACTGCCTTCAGACTGTGAGTATGCAGGGCCTCCTGGCCCCCTGCGGGTAGTGGACCTGTCTCCTCCATTCTACCCCCGCACTACGGCCTCCAGTGCTGTGTTGGAGAACCGAGATGCCCTTTCTCTGCCCTGTTGAGCCGCAAGTGACTGACAGTTGCCTTGACAACCAGTTCAATGATCTGCTGAATGCAGAATGCACCTCCCCTTTAAGAGGTGCAGACTGCGTTTAAAAGTGGAGGCTAGCTTTAAATAGAGCTAGCCTTGCATGAACTTCAGTCCCCTGCTGAGCGCTCAGCCACTCAGCAGTGCCCTCAGCGCTGGGCTGCACGCATCAATAATGGGCCAAATATTTGCCCTTGCCGGGTGAGTACGCGCTCTGTACTCACCCGTAAGGCCTCCTGAAGTGCCGGTTTCCTGCATGCACTGCGCATGCGCGGGAAACCAGAACTTCCGGTCTGGTGAAGGGGGCGGTTCCTAGGTGAACCACGTGCACGGTAGAGGCTGCGCGCACGCAGCAAACTTAGGTTTTTTTTCAGGTTTCTCCGGGAGGGTAAGTATTGAAGAAGCTGCGCTTTTAAAAAGGAGGCGCAGGACCCGTTTTCAACAAGGTAAGTGGTTAATTAATTATAATTTAAAAAAAATTTCAACAGGTTTATCTTTTTTAGATACTTTAAAGAAAGGTAAGTTTATTTTTAGCACTCTTAAAAAGTATTTTAATTTTTTCAAAAATTTAAATTTTTGGTTAAAGTAGTTAATTTATTTAACTTATAGTTATTTTATAAATGTGATGGTTTTTAAAAAAATTATTTGAAGTTTAGGTGTTGTTTTGAGGCCGATTTCAATTCATAGATTTGACAGGTCTTCCTGTCAAATCTATGAATGAAAGATGGTCTGCTGCCATTGGCTCTCCATGGCCCATGTGATCCCAGGGGACGCATCGCACTAACTACGCCCCTGGGATACACAAGCACTGCGCGCCGGCAGCTGCAGGAGGCCCAGGAGCTGAAGTTCCCGTGGGCCCAGAGGTCAACGGCAGGCGCGGTAGGTAAGTGCGCGCTTATCCGCAAGCCGGAGAGGCGAATTTCAGGGCCAATGTTAATTAGCAGGCAGCACTACTTTCAACGGGCGTGGGCCAATTGCGCATCATGATCCCTGTGCCCGTTTTCAGACCTAATCGAATTTTTAGCCCATAATATCCCACAAACAGCAATAGGATGAATGATCAGTATATCTGTTTTGGAGTATTTGTTGAGGGAGGATTGTTAGCTAGGATACCAGCAGATCTCTGTTCTCTTAATTAATGATGCGGAGATGCTGGCGTTGGACTGGGGTGGACAAAAATGAGAAGTCGCACAACACCAGGTTATAGTCCAACAGATTTATTTAAAATTACAAGCTTTCGGAGCTGTCGCCCCTTCGTCAGGTAAAGTTACTGTGAGAGAATCTATCAGAATTCACAGAATATAAACACAGAGAAAATGCATAGATTAAATCTTTCCCTACATCAAAGACACACTAAGAGCACAGCCAAGACAATGAGATGTGTCCCAGGGGGTCCAACGCGTCAAAACACCTGCTGGCTGCATATCCTCTCCATTTAGGTTTGTTTTTTGTGTTTGTTTCTTGTGTTTGTTTTTTTAAAAAAAAGTTCTGCACTCATGAGGACGGCCTCAATTGGGATATCGGGTTCATGTCACGCTATAGAACGTGACTTGACATCGTTGTCTGTCTTTCCAGTTTAAAAAAAAAAACAAACACAAGAAACAAACACAAAAAACAAACCCAAATGGAGAGGATATGCAGCCAGCAGGTGTTTTGACGCGTTGGACCCCCTGGGACACATCTCATTGTCTTTGCTGTGCTCTTAGTGTGTCTTTGATGTAGGGAAAGATTTAATCTATGCATTTTCTCTGTGTTTATATTCTGTGAATTCTGACAGATTCTCTCACAGTAACTTTACCTGACGAAGGGGCGACAGCTCCGAAAGCTTGTAATTTTAAATAAATCTGTTGGACTATAACCTGGTGTTGTGCGACTTCTCACTCTTAATTAATGCTTTTGATCTTTAACATCCCCCTGAACCGCCAAAGTAGGCAGATAGGACCTTAGTTTTAAATGTAACCTGAAGGGGACACCTCCAACAATGCAGCAGTCCTAAATATTGCACTGGAAATTTAGCCTAATATCTGCACCCTGTTCAATTTTTAGTAACTTGACAGTTTTCTTGTATCATCGACCTGAAACGTTAACTCTGTTTCTCTCTTCACAGATGCTGCCTGACCTGTTGAGCATTTCCAGCAATTTCTGTTTTTATTTCAGTTTTCTTGTATTGTTTGATGCTGGAAGATTGAATTATTTGCGAAGGAGACTTTAAAATGCTGCAGCACAAGAAAGCATTGAATGAAAAAAAAGAAAGACTTGCATTTATATAGCGCCTTTCACGACTTCAGGATGTCCCAAAGCGCTTTACAGCCAATGAAGTACTTCTGAAGTGTAGTCACTGTTGTAATGTAGGAAACGTGGCAGCCAATTTGTGCACAGCAAGCTCCCACAAACAGCAATGTGACAATGACCAGGTAATCTGTTTTAGTGATGTTGGTTGAGGGATAAATATTGGCCCCAGGACACCGGGGAGAACTCCCCTGGGCGAGTGGGACTAGCTGAAGTGCTCTTGCAGAGAGCCGACACGGGCTCAACAGGCCGAATGGCCTCCTTCTGTGCTGTAACCATTCTATGATTCTATGATTCTATTCTATGCTTTTCTTCGAAATAGTGCCATGGGATCTTTTACATCCACCTGAGAAAGCAGACAGGGGCTCGGTTTAACGTCTCATCCGAAAGATGGATGAATTACTCACAAATTCATACTTTTCTTTCCTAAGGGTCAGCTGTGTCGCGGACTTATACCTACAAACAGTTAAGTGTAATGAATGACTCCATTGACAACTTAGAATTATTCCTGTCAATACTTTTGCACTCACACAAAGGTTAGAAAGGCTGGGTATGCTTCGAGTGGATAAGTCACCTGCTCCAGATGGCTTGCATCCCAGGTTGCTAAGGGAATTGGGGGAGGAGATAGCGGAAGGGCTTGCCATAATTTTCCAATCTTCCCTCGATGCGGGGGAGGTGCCTAAGGATTAGAAAGTGGCAAATGTGACACCATTGTTCAAGAAAGGGTATAAGGACAATCCTAGTAACTACAGGCCGGTCAGTTTAACATCAGTGGTGGGTAAAGTTTTAGAAACAATAATCAAGGAAAATACTTAACGGGCACTTGGAGAGGTTTAAGCTAATTAAGGAGAGCCAACACGGATTACCTGGGCTGGAGCGCTTCAGCTATGAAGAGAGACTGGACAGGCTGGAGTTGTTTTCCTTAGAGCAGAGAAGGCTGAGGGGGGACCTGATTGAGGTGTACAAAATTATGAGGGGCATAGATAGGGGAGATAGAAAGGAACTTTTCCCCTTAGTAGAGGGGTCAATAACCAGGGGGCATAGTTTCAAGGTAAGGGGCAGGAGGTTTAGAGGGGATTTGAGGAAAAACTTTTTCACCCAGAGGGTGGTTGGAATCTGGAACTCACTGCCTGAAAGGGTGGTAGAGGCAGGAACCCTCACAACATTGAAGAAGCATTTAGATGAGCACTTGAAACGCCATAGCATACAAGGCTACGGACCAAGTGCTGGAAAATGGGATTAGAATAGACAGGCCTTGATGGCCGGTGCAGACACAATGGGCCGAAGGGCCTCTTTCTGTGCTGTATAACTCTAGGGGGAAAAATTCAGTTGGTTGCGCCTCCCGTTAGTGCCTTAAGAGGCCGTTAATGGGGCGCAAAGCATCTAGCGCCCAGGCGCGGCGATGTTTGCGCCGCTCGCGAAATTAACTAGACATTTTGCGGCAGCGCTAAACACTACCGCCACGATCTCCTGCGCCGGCAGATCGTGACGTCAGTCGAGTGTGCAACGCCCCGGTATCGTCCCAGAGCAGATATTGAGTGGCGCCCCCTGCCTTACCGCCTGACGCTAGCAACGACAGGTTGAGGGGAGCGTTTTGCAGTCATGAAGGGACTGGGGGAGCGCTATTTAAAGGCGACCGCTTCCTGCCTTTTACTGTTGATGCCATTTTTGAACCATGCATTCTGAGAGAGAGAGAGAGAGACTTCTGGAGAGATTCAACGCTGTGTGAAGGAGTTTTGGGTACTGAGCAGCACTTTGCAGGTTCATTTTGATTTGCCCTTCCTTGCATCGATTTAGAAGAGATTGTGGGGGCTGCACTCTGAGCTCTTTCCCTGGTACTCTCCATTGTTCTTTCCAGCAGATTTGATGTGCAGGTCTCTCCAGGCCGAGATTCAAGGCTGCAATGAGCAGGATGTGGATTGAAAGCAAGATCAACCCTCCCCTTTAAGAACATTGTGTGTGTGTTCCATTGCTGACTGACATCTCATGAGCTTCGCCAGCGCTCTAAGGTAGCACCTCGCTCCTTGGCCTTTGCGCCTTAAGACAGGTGTGATGCGCCTGATTTAGCACTCCAATCACCTCCAGGGGCGATAAAAGTCAAGTTTGCAGTCGGTGGCGATAATTAGCGCCAGGCGCTAATCTTTGTGCCCGGCCGATAATTGCGCCCCAAATGGGGCGATACCTGTACTGAATTTCTCCCCCTATGACTCTACTTGTAAAAGGCAGATCACGTTTGACTAATCTAATTAAATTTTTTGATGAAGTAACAGGGAAGATTGATGAAGGGCATGCAATAGATGTTGTCTACATGGATTTTAGGAAGGTGTTTGACAAAGTCCCACATAGAAGGCTGGTTAACAAAATTGAGGCTCATGGAATAGGTGGGTCAGTGGCAGCTTGGATAAGGAATTGGCTTAAGGACAGAAAACAGCGAGTTGTGGTAAATGGTTGTTTTTCAGACTGGAGGATGGTAGACAGTGACGTTCCCCAAGAGTCAGTGCTGGGGCCACTGCTTTTTTTTGATATATATAAATGACCTGGATATTGGAATACAGAGTAGAATTTCTAAATTTGCCGATGACACCAAACTTGGGGGTGTGGCAAACAGTGAGGATGATACCAATCGACTGCAACAGGACATAGAAAGGCTAGCAGAATGGGCAGACAAGTGGCAGATAGAATTTAATACAGAGAAGTGTGAGGTGATGCATTTTGGCAGAAGGAACAGGGAGACTTAATGGCACAGTTTTAAAGAATGTGCAGGGACAGAGGGACCTGGGAGTTAATGTGCATAGGTCCCTGAAGGTGGCAGGACATATTGAGAGAGTGGTTAACAAAGCATATGGGATCTTGGGCTTCATAAATAGAGGTATTGAGTACAAAAGTAGAAAAGTTATGCTGAACCTTTATAAAGCGCTGGTTAGGCCACAACTGGAGTATTGCGTCCAGTTCTGGTCACCACACTTTAGGAAGGATGTGAAGGCACTTGAGAGGGTGCAGAGGAGATTTACCAGAATGGTTCCGGGGATGGGGGATCTTAGTTATAAGGACAGGTTGGAGAAGCTGGATTTGTTTACATTAGAGCAAAGGAGGTTGAGGGGTGATTTGATAGAGGTGTACAAGATTATGACGGGTTTGGATAGGCTAGACGGGGAAAGGCTGTTCCCACTAGTTGATGGTACAAGGACTAGGCGACACAGATTTAAGGTTTTGGGCAAGAGATTCAGGGGGGACGTGAGGAAAAACGTTTTTACGCAGCGAGTGGTGAGGACCTGGAACTCACTGCCGACGGAAGTGGTGGAAGCGGAGACACTCACTGCTTTCATGGGGAGACTGGATAGGCACTTGAGGGAAATAAACTTGCAGGGCTACGGGGATAGAGCGGGGCAATGGGACTGACTGGATTGCTCTACAGAGAGCCGGCACAGACTCGATGGGCCAAATGGCCTCCTTCTGTGCCATTATGACTCTATGGGCTGGATTTTGATACGGGGCGGGTTGGGGTCGTGTTATCTACTTTTCGTGTTATCCACCCGACTGCAATTGGATGTGGGAGATTCATGTGATTTTCACCTAATTGGGCAATTGAGTTCCAGCATGTGGGAACCCATGACCCAATTAGTGTTTTCAGTCTGAAAGTCGCCTCTGATGATGTCATCATTGCTGCTGCATTGAAGGTCTGCAAAGACTGCCTGGCCTTTGCTGTGAGAGGACCTGGATGCAAAATGAGCAGCAGCAGCCCTAAGTCTGCTCCCAGATATTTTTGCACCACCACCACTCCCAGATATGTCTCCCTTGCACCAGCCAGCCGTGCTCCCGCCAGGTTTCACATTCGTGGTTCAGAACAGGCGTGCTTCACGTAGAAAAAGGGTTAAAATCACAAAGGCCTTTCAAAATGGCATTATAGAGGCAATTTAGTGCTTGTTAAGGGCCTTAACAGCCTATCCCGCCTCTTAGAGGCGGGACGGAGTCAGGACCAGCAGACACGATTTAATGAAAATTGCGTGGAGGCGGGATGGAGGCGGGCTTGTGCCCGTCCGCCAGTTTTCGCAATTTTAACCCCTCACACGCCTCCAAACCCACCTCCACGGGTCAATGAAAATCCAGCCCTATGACTCTATGACAATGTAAGACAGCTAAGGAAATTAAATGAACTATATTGAACCGAACACTTGAAAGTTACTTTGGGCCTCATTATCGTATTGTCAAGGTTAAAATGAATTGTGATGGGAAAAGGTCATGCCTGCTGCAAACATTCGCTGCATTGCTTTTAAAATGACGAATGGCAGCAATTGGCTTTGTAGTAGCAATAGATCAGTGTCACTGAGCATGCAGATTTGCAAACAGTCATTCTTCAGAATTGTTCAGCATAAAAGTTGCAGGAACATTTTCTTTGACGACAAGCAATATTGCAAAAATGTGCTACTTTAAGATGAACTTTTTTTTTTGTTCCTACTCTGTTGAAGTGTCAGTTGGCCAGATTCTCTCCTCTGGGTCAGAAAGTTGTGGGTTTGAGCCCTACACAAGACTTGAGTGCATTATCTGAACTGACACTGCAATGCAGTACTAATAGTTGCTACATTGTGGGAGCTGCTGCCCTTTCGATGAAACCTTAAAATGAGGCTTGATGAGCCTGTTAAAAATCCCATGGCATGATTCTCATGATGTCCTGGCCAACATCCTCCCTCAACTAATATCACCAAAAAACAACCCGAGCTTAACTAGTCATTATTTCATTGCTGTTTGTGGGATGCTGCTGGTTTGTTTGTCACACACTTCAAAAGCAATTCATCGCATGAAGCACGTTGAGATAAATCGAGGTGATAAAGCATTATGTAAATGCAAGTGTTTCTGCTATACAAAGCTTAAAACGTTGCTGATGCAATTGCATGTTACTTTCCTTTACAAATGGATATGACTCGTGATTATGATTATTACGTCTTGCTTATAATGACTCAATCACGAATGGACAATTGAAGCTTTGCACCACATTCAATGCCATATACCTCCTATAAATTAACACTCGAGTCAAATTTCGTTTCCACTAACTGATAATAAATTACATTAATAGTGGATCTCTTTTTCCATTATTATGTCACTTGCTAATAGACCACACAATTTAAAGTTTGGTGATGTTGGTGACTTTCAGTTGAACTTGTGAATAATGACAGTCGTCGCAGTCTGCAAGAATGAGACTATTCACACACATTACTGCAAACTCATTCAGTTCTCAGATAAAATGGAGACAGCCACTGTGCTAATGAAAAGCGACACTGGCAGGGATTCGTCTCTCAGTAGCAGCACATAATCCAACTGCACCCGTTCAGGCTAGCACACTTCTCCATCTTCCTCTCAATTCATGCTCCCACTCTTCTTTCCCCCTCCAGTTCATGCCTCTCCTCAGCCGCACTCCCAGGCCCTCCCTCTTCAGAACCACTGCTGGCTCCTGCCCCATCCTCAGCATTGCTCCCTGCTCCCACCTCCTCAGCACCACTTGGGGCTTCCACCTCAGTGAGGCCCCTGACTTTCCTCCCTCATCCCCCAATGCTGCTCCCAGCAATCCTCCCTCCTCAGCACTGCTCCAGGCTCCTCTCCTCTCTTGAGCACCACTTCAGATCTCCCATATACTGCTGCTGCTGTAAGGGACTGAAAGCTGCTGCACATAGTAGGTAGGAATTCCTGATCTGGTGGGAATTCCCGATTGTGTGAGAATTCCCACCCATAATGTTTAGCAGCAGGCAATGCCTTGGAGCAGCAGGCGGAGATAAGAATTGGGAGCAGGACTGATTTTCATCCACAAATGTGGATGAGCAAAGAGTGCTTCAGAAACACAGTGTGTATGAAACACGAATGCTTGGCATATATGCATTCAGGACTGGGAACCCTTGCTGATTTTTCTCTTTGCTAGCCCAGGTATGCTGCAGCCTATTGAAGCTGCTCTACTTGCACTCCAGCTTAGGTCAGCTAGCTCAACATAGACCAGGAATCAAACCTAGAACCTTCTAGTTCTGATGATCTTTACCTACTGGGCCATCAATGGAGCAAAATCATTTTAACTTCTGTCCACAACCCCAACCTATGTTTACTCCCTCTTTTTTTTTCCAACCTCCTTTTTCTATTGTGTTTCGCTACCCAGAAGCAAGAGATAGTGCTCAGATAAGCATTTTTCCTTTTTTTTTCTCCAACATGATTGAAATACAAATGAACTATTACATTCCTTAGCAAACATTATATATAAATATAGAAAAGCAGAATATTACAAAAAATAGGCAACATAATCTGATGAATTTTGTATCTCAGAGGTAGGCATACCTTGAGAGCGCAATTTGATTTTCAGAATGAATATTAACTTTTAATCAATTGATATTTTACTACAAGGTTCAATAAACAAAAGAAAAAGTAATTTGATGTCAACTGTACATTAAGGATACAAAGTTTATAATAAAAATGCATATTGATTATTAAATGTCTTCTGGCCACAATAAATGTAAAACAAAATCAAGAATATTAAATTGCATTCCCTGAGATTGTTCCATCATATTTATTACTAATCTATTTTGATAATCATTGTTGCTGCTTTTGGTGAGAGATAAGCTCATTGTGGAATCAATGTACCAGATGAATAATTCAAATTCAATAAGACTCTCTGTCGCTATCAATAATAAAGCTGGGAAAGATGCAGTACAGCTTTAATTGAATTTGTCAGACACTTTTCTTTATATGAACAGATCACAGTGATTCAAATATTATACACATAGGGTTTGGTGCTTAATTTCCTGCCAACAGTCAAGTTGTACCTTGTATTGCCACAAACTCCGCTCCCTAGCCGACTTCATCCCTCTCCCTGGCCACTGTCTGAGGCTGAACCAGACTGTTCGCAACCTCGGCGTCCTATTTGACCCTGAGCTGACCTTCCGACCCATATCCTCACCATCGTCAAGATCGCCTACTTCTACCTCTGCTTTATCGCCCGTCTCTGCCCCTGCCTCACCCCAACGGCTGCTAAAACCCTCAGCCATGCCTTTGTTACATCGAGAGCCTGAGGGGTGGGGGAGGGGTAGGGGTAGGGGCAAGGTGCTCCTCATTCAGGTAGGTATGGGGGCCTTCTTGCCGGTTAGCGTCACATTGTGCTGTGCGAATTCAGCACAAGTCGAGTGAAGCACTGGGACATTCGAAAATCCAGCACGGGTCCTACAAGAAGCGCAGGACTCTGATTTAAATAAATTATTTCCACCTTTAAATGTTCCCGACATGCGTCCCTGGCGCCAGTGCACTTCCTTATCCAATATGGCGGGTGATACACTTCCGGCTGGAAATGCATGCGTCTCCTGCCCACCATATTAGAAGCTTAGGAGGCCGGTTGGTGCCCAAATAATGGGCGCTGCAGGGTCACATTTCCAGACCCTAGTTTCCTATTCCAACCCTGGCCAAGCGTGGATGAGCAAGAGCAGAAGTAAGTCATGGACACAGAGGATTTTGCTCATAGGATTTTACAAATCACTAGGATTTAACAAATATCTCATAAAAAAGGCTATGCTTTCTTCACTGGCATTATAGGTAAAGTCATTGCCTGGTGTTATTTTAAGGTATACAGAGCAGGATTAATGAATTAGCTGGTTTCTGCAAGGGCAGACGATGGCATGACAGAATTAGATTCAGCCTGTCTATGCTCGGGAGGAAGAAAAATCAACAATGTTTCCTCCTCCAATACATCACCTTTGCTGTCCAGCTGAGTGGGACTGCCCTCACTTGGTTCTCTCACTATCCGATCATAGCCAGAGCATCTCTAGCAATGGTTTCATTCCTCATCCCTGCACCTTCAACTCCTGAGTCCTCAAGGACCATCATTGGCCCCCTCATCATCCACATGTTGCCTACTGATGACATTATAGGTCAGTTGCCACATATACGCTGATGAAAATCAACTCTTTTTCACGTCCACCACTCTTGACCACGCCATTGCCTCACACAGATTGTCTGACATTCAGTTTTGGCGAAGCTTCAATTTCCTCCCCTGAGGCCTCGTGGAGGGGTGGGGTGGGGTGGTGGGGGGTTATCGGAGGCCTTGGGGGAGGTCGGGGGAGATCAGAAGGGTCGGGGGGGGGAGGGAGTGTCCGATCGTGGAGGGGGGTGGGGGTTGGTGAGGCAGTAACGTTAGATCCAGCAGGTAAGTGGAAAGGCACTAACCTTCTGGATCCAGCAGTCCTCGCCCCCGTTAGCTGGTGAGTTCCCCTAGGCCAGGGAAATCCGGCCGCCCACTGTTAAATTTAAAATGGTGGATCACCATGAGGCATGCAGTCTCATTATAATATTTAAAGTGCCAACCCCCCTCCTGCGAGTGGGTTGGCTGCCTGCCCCTGTCCCGCTTCTGTTAAAACCAGAAGTGGGCGGGTTGGAGTCGGGATTCAGATTTTTAACTCTTTTAACCTCCCACCTGACCCAAACCCACCATTTTTTTGGAGGTTAATATTCCCCCCACTTTGGGCTGGATTTTGAATGACCCATGGAGTCGGGTTTGGAGGCGTGTGGGGGGTTAAATTTGCGGGGTCGGGGTTTCCGACCCCATCCCGACTCCATCCCGCCTCCACGCAATTTTGACATAATCAGTTGCGGGGTTCCCGACTCCGTCCCACCTTCAAGAGGCGGGAGAGGCCATTAAAGCCCTTAACAAGCCCTAAATTGGGTCTGTAATGCCATTTTGAAACGCTGTAGCTAGTTTAACCCTCTTCTGACGTGAAGCACGCCTGGTGTGAAACACTCCAGTGAAACCTGGCGGGAGCACAAGTGGATAGCTGACTATCGGCTGCAGGTCCACTATTACAACGGAGATGTGATGAAGGTAGTAGTAGTATTACGTCTGAATGTCACCTCTGATGCTGCTGCATTGAATGTCTTCAGAGACTGCCTGGGAGGACTTGCTTGGCAAAAAAATTCTCTCTCTCTCTCTACATATATATATATATATGGAGAGAGAGAGAGAGATACACAAAAAACCATTTTTGCATCCAGGTCCACTCACATCAAAAGCCAGGCAGGTCCTCTCTCACCAACCATCTCTGAGACTAGGCAGTCAGCAATGATGACATCATCAGAGGCGACTTTCAGACTGAAACCACTAATTAGTTCATGGGTTCCCACATGCTCCAACTCAATTGCCCAATTAAGTGAAAATTGCATCAGACATCCACATTAATCTGGAGTCGGGGGGGAAACACGAAATGCGGATTACACGACCCCAACCCGACCCCAAGACAAAATCCAGCCCTTTGTGTCTATAATATGTACTGGAACAGGCAAACAGGACCTCAATTTCATGGCCCTGAAGTTGCGGTCTGTCAATGACAGCTCTGAAACAGGCTACGATGTGCCCCCCGCCCCCCTCCACAGAGCCGGCAATCAGAGAAATCTTGTAAATCATTGAAACTGAGGAAACCTTCGGCTTTTCTTCAGTCAGTACGCTGCTAAATTCCCCACTAAAAGTTAGGCCCAAAAGGATTAGGTGTAACTGGGGTTTTGACAGCGTTATTACTGCTAAACAAATGTCAAGGGCCTGGAAAACTAATTTTAATTTTGTGCAGTGTGAAATTTGTCCATTTTAATAAAAATTTCAATTTTTAAGAAACTTTTCAAAAAAATTAAAAACATTTTTTTTAAGCTTCTGCATCTTTATTTTGCCTTTTCCACGAGTGAGAACCCCAATCTTTTGCTCTCTCGAACAATTTTAAAAAGTTAGAATTTTAAGAGCTTACTCACTTCCTTGTTCGCTGTCTGTGAGAATTCTTTTGATTGGCTGCTTGGACAGCCTGTTGACGTCACAGCAGTTCGCACAAGGGGATCCCCATTAAGTTCCGTTGAATTGAATTCAAGGTCTGAAAACCCAAAGTTCTTGACATAGGGATTGTGAGATCCTTGTGCAAAGCGTACTTCGGGGCAAGCAGTGAATGCCTTCGCTTCGCTGCTGACCTCAAATTCAGGGCCAATATCTCATCTGAAGGGCAATGAGGCCCAATTTAGAGGACCAACATCCTGTGCCCTAAGGACTCCTGTAAAATGTCCAACCCAAAATTGAGTCAGCATTTGTTTCTCTCTCCACAATTTCTGCCTGGCCTGCTGAGTATTTCCAGTATTTTCTGTTTTTATTTCAGAGTTCCAGCATCTGCACTATTTTGCTTTTGTTTTAGTGTTTAATTCACTGCCACTTCTCTTCCAGGAACGCCCAACTTGAAGAAGTTCTGCTTTTCTCTCCAATGGGATTTCCGTTTGTCTCTTTTACCTTGTTCACCTTCATTGCTTTCTGTTTCCCTTCTCGTGTTTGGTCAGGTATCTACTAAAACTCGCTTTCACAGCCATGTCTCTTTCCTCAGCAACTGTCTCCGGTTCTGACTTATTACACGTGGATTCCAATTTAAATTCCGCACTTCATGTTTCAGATCCACCCATGATTACAGATATATCCATGATATTCAGTGTTCCTCGAACCACTGCTCTCGCTGCTTCTTGAGATCCATGCTCAACCAAAGGTATTAAGGGATATGGGGCAAAGGCGGATATCTGGAGTTAAGTCACAGATCTTCCATGATCTCATTGAATGGTGAACAGGCTCGAGGGGCTAAATAGCCTACTCCTGCTCCTAAGTTCCTAATGCCATGCATTGCCACATGCATGGACTCGACCTCTCTCTTTAGCAGCACAACTCACTCTACTTCAGAGTTGTCCGAGTCCGCAGTTCCATTTCATCCTTCGCCTCATCCGACATTTTAACGAATAACTTTTTTCTTCCTTTCAGTTGTCAAGGACCACAAGCTTCATAAGAACATAAGAAATAGGAGCAGGAGTAGGCCATTTGGCCCCTCGAGCCTACTCCACCATTCAATAAGATCATGGCTGATCTACTTCAACTCTACTTTCCTGCACTATCCCCATATCCCTTGATTTACTTAATATCCAAAAATTTATCGATCTCTGTCTTGAATATACTCAACGACTGAGGCTCCACAGCCCTCTGGGGTATAGAATTCCAAAGATTCACCACCCTCTGAGTGAAGAAATTTCTCCTCATCTCATTCCTAAATGGCTGACCCCTTATTCTGAGACTGTGACCCCTGGTTCTAGACTCCCCAGCCAGGGGGGAAACATCCTCCCTGCATCTACCCTGTCAAGCCCTGTAAGAATTTTGTATGTTTCAATGAAATCACCTCTCATTCTTCTAAACTCTAGAGAATATAGGCCTAGTCGACTCAATCTCTCCTCATAGGACAATCCCCCCATCCCAGGAATCAGTCTGGTGACCCTTCATTGCACTCCCTCTATGGCAAGTATATTCTTCCTTAGGTAAGGAGACCAAAACTGTACACAATACTCCAGGTGTGGTCTCACCAGGGTCCAATACAATTGCAGTAAGACGTCTTTACTCTTGTACTCAAATCCTCTTGTAATAAAGGCCAACATACCATTCGCTTTCTAATTGCTTGCTGTACCTGCATGTTAACTTTCAATGATTTGTGTACAAGGACACCCAGGTCCCTCTCCACATTATATTCCATTTGCCATGTTCTTGCCCACTCACTTAGCCTGTCTCTATCCCCTTGAAACCTCCTTGCATCCTCCTCACAACTTACATTCCCACCCAGCTTTGTATCATCAGCAAACTTGGATATATTACATTTTGTCCCCTCACCCAAATCATTGATATAGATTGTGAATAGCTGAGGCCCAAGCACTGATCCTTGCGGTACCCCACTAGTTACAGCCTGCCAACCCGAAAATGACCCATTTATTCCTACTCTCTGATTTCTGCCCGTTAACCAATCCTCAATCCTTGCTCGTATATTACCCCCAATCCCATGAGCCCTAATTTTGTTTAATAACTTCTTGTGTGGCACCTTATTGAATGCCTTCTGAAAATCCAAATACACCACATACACTGGTTCCCCCTCATCTATTCTGCTAGTTACAACCTCAAAAAACTCTAACAGATTCTTCAAACATGATTTCCCTTTCATAAATCCATGTTGACTCTGCCCAATCCTATTATTATTTTCTAAGTGCCCTGTTATCACGTCCTTAATGATAGATTCCAGCATTTTCCCTACTACTGACGTCACGCTAACTGGTCTGTAGTTCCCCGTTTTCTCTCTCACTCCTTTCTTAAATAGTGGGGTTACATTTGCTACCTTCCAATCCATGGGTACCATTCTAGATTCTATGGAATTTTGGAAGATGACAACCAATGCATCCACTATCCCTATAGCCACCTCTTTTAAAAGCCTAGGATGTAGGCCATCTGGTCCAGGGGATTTATTGACTTTCATTCCCATTAATTTTTCCAGTACTATTTTTTTATGAATAATAATTTCTTTCACTTCCTCATTCTCGCTAGACCCTTGGTTCTCTACTATTTCCAGGAAGATTTTTGTGTCTTCACATGCAAAATATTTGTTTAATTTCTCTGCCATTTCCTTATTCCCCATTATAATTTCTCCTGTGTCAGCCTGTAAGGGACCCACGTTTACTTTTGCCAATCTTTTTGTTTTTACATACCTATAGAAGCTTTTACAGTGTGTTTTTATGTCTCTCGCTAGTTTATTCTCATATTCTATTTTCCCTTTCTTCATCAATTTCTTGGTCCTCCTTTGCTGAATTCTAAAATCCTCCCAATCCCGAGGCTTACTACTCATTTTGGCAACATTATAAGCCTCTTCTTTAATCTAATACTATCGTTAATTTCTCTTGTTAGCCACGGTTGGACCATTTTTCCCGTGGTGTTTTTATTCCTTAAGGGAATGTATATTCGTTGCGAATTATGAATTATGTCTTTAAATGTTTTCCATTGTTTTTCTACTGTCATATCTTTTAATCTAGTTTCCCAACCTACTTTAGCCAACTCGCCTCTCATACCTACGTAGTTTGCTTTGTTCAGGTTTAGGACCCTAGTTTCGGACTTAACTAAGTCACTCTCAACTCAACGTCAAATTCTATCTTATTATGATCACTGCTCCCCAGAGGCTCCTTTACTGCAAGGTTTTTAATTAACCCTTTCTCATTGCACAGTACTAGATCTAAAATAGCCAATTCCCTTGTAGGTTCTTTGACATACTGATATAGAAAACTATCTTGAATACATTCCATAACTCTTAGATACCAACACATCTCCTGATCCTTCTTTCCTTCTTCTCCTTCACTTTCCTCTTACCCCATCCCTTCTTCCAATCTCACTCTTTGTCGTGTTTTCACTATCCCCTTTGACCTTCCTCTCTCTGACCTGGAATGATCAGTCTTCACCAAAGGCCTTTGCTTCATCCCCGAAACAATTTACTTGTATTTCTTTCAGTTTATTATACTTTATTCGCTGCTCACGATGTGGTCTCCTCTACACTGGGGAGACCAAACGCAGATTACGTGATTGCTTTGCTGAACACCTCCGTGAAATGGACTGAGCTTCCAGTCGCTTGCGATTTTTATTCTCCGTCCCACTCCCACTCTCACTCTGATCTTTCTGTCCTCAGCCTCCTACAATGTTCCAATGAAACTCAACGGAAGTGCGAGGAACAGCACCTCAACCTTGAAATTCGATTAGACCCGAAAACAGGCACGGGCCGCGCGAAGTGCAATCTGCCCGCACACGTTCAAAGTCGTGCAGGCAGCACGCAAAATTTGGGCTGCCTGCTCATTTACATGATTGGAGCACTGGGCTCAGTGCTAAACAGGCTGCTGGTTGGCTTAGTGCTCAGGAGGGGGGCCAATATCGATTGCCGTTTACTGGCCAATAGAATTTTGCCTAGATTCACTGCACTACTTAAAGGGGAGGTGCTTTGTTGCAGAAGCACCTCATTGTAACTCTGCATGCAGCCATGGCTCAACAGGGAAGAGAGAGGGCAAGGAGGTTCTCAGATGCAGCACTGGAGGCTTTGGTCCTGGGGGTGCACAGAAGAAAACAGGTCCTCTACCTGCAGGGGGGCAGGAGGCCTTCCAGGCAGCACACCAGAAGGCAGTGGGAGGAGATTGCAGATGCCATCAGTGCCACATGTGTTGCTGCCGGGACCTGGATCCAGTGCCTCAAGAGGTTTAATGACCTCACATGGGTGGTCAAGGTGAGTGAATCTGTCTTCAAACGCCATATCCCACCACAAGGCTCACAAACTGCTCAATGCACCATAACCCATCACTCGCTTACCAACAGTCTCTAGCAATCACAACTCATACCTCACAATCATAGCTTCACCTCACCCTCACACACTTACCACTGCTGCAAGCCTAACGCACACACCTTGCACGGACTGCCAGCTATTCCATCATGACAGGCACATCACCCAAACACATTGCACCACACTCACTGACACTCTTCCCTTTCGCTTGCCGGCCAAGGTAGTGCATAACAGACGTGAGCAACAGCAGACAGGCGGAGGGGAAGCATGTCTTCAGAACCTCACTGAGCTGGAGGAGACAGTGTTGGAGATAATTGGAGGGGCCATCACTGAGGCCGTGGCGAGCGGCGAGGTTGAAAGCATTGCTGATGCTCATACTTCTTCTCACATCCCACTTTCCCCTCATCGCACAGTCTCTTCTCACTTACAAGCTGCTGATGGTGTAAGCATGCACAACTTGTTTTCCCCACTCCCCTCACCACAACCTGACCCTTGTGCCTTTCTCCTTTCAGATACCCAAGAACTGCCACCAGCCTAGCCTGACCCCAACATAGTAGAGAAGGAGAGTGAAGGAGACGAAGTACCGTCACTCGATCTGACACTCCCAGGCACCAGCTCAGATAAAGGCACTGCGCGTACTTTAGAGGGTAGTATAGAGGCGGGATCGGCACATGGTGAGTCACTGGGCATGAGTGGGCTGCAGCCAGGCTAGGGGGAAAGGGTAGTGCAGGTGCCAGCTCCCCACCGGGCGAGTTCGTGCATGAGTTCTGCTGCACAGGACTAAGACGATGACTTTGATGGGCAACCTTCAGAAGAAGGGTGATGGGCATGCACACAGAAATGCTTGGTGCATTGGCAGGCCTGCCAGAGAGTCTGTTGTCACTGTCAAGGAGCATGGAGGAGTCCAGCTCCAACATTGCACAGGGCTTTGTGCGGAGCTTGGAACCCATGATTTCCAGGATGGAAGTGATGGGCAACTCCATTAGGACACTTGTGGACCCAACCATGATGCTGGGTGTGACGGACGATGTCGCAGCTTCCATTGCAACACAAGCAGAAGCAACCCAATGTCTGAGTGCTGCAGTGGAAGCTCAGACTGCTTTCATGCAGGCTCAGCTTACTGCCACGCAAGCTCAGACTGATGCCATCATGGCTACGTTTACGAGTGTGCAAAGGGGCTTGCAGGGTCTCACAGCAATCCAGCAATATATGTTCCAACAAATGGCTAGGAATGCTGAGGCACTGCCCCAGGGGAGTGGTAGTGGCTCTGTGAAACAAGAAACTGCTGTCCTCTCTCAGGATGACAGCATTCATACTCCCACCTCTGCCACTCTGCCAGTGCCCTTGCTGCTGCCTGTCAGCCAGCCAGCCCAGACTGCTGCTGCTCATGCCGAGGTGGCCAGTCTACAGCCGGGCCTCCTAGGCCCAGAGCTGCTCGAGGTCATCCTGCAAGGCCATCTGCATGTCTCCTCCACAGGAAGTCAGCAGCCTTCCACCAGCCATGCTGCAGCCACTGCGTAGAAGGACTAGAGTAGGCAAAGGAGCATGAAAGACAGACACTAAGGGAATGCACAAGGGTGATTAGTTGACTTTGTTATGTAGTTTTGGATTGATTAATTTATAGATAATGTTTAGAATATTTGTTTTGTGGTGGCTCTCATTTCAGCTTTGTGCCCAAGAGGACGCTGTGATATTCTGTGACAGAGGGTTGGTAAGGTGGGGAAGTGCTGAGCAACGGGGATCTGGGGTTTCATTCAGGGGAACCAGATTCTGATGAAGCGCTCACGGACAGCCCGTCGGAACAGGGATCTGCTGCCTGCCTCATCCCTTCCTCCTCCTTCTTCTCCTCTCCTTCTCTTCCTCCTGAGGTGGTCGCAGAACCCGTGGTGGCAAGGGCTGTGCCCTCATGATGGCCAAGTTGTGAAGGATGTAGCAGACCACCACGAATTGGGACACCCGTTCCGGTGACTACTGGAGGGCTCCTCCTGAGCGGTCAAGGCAGCGGAATCCTGATGGTCTGCTCAATGACGGTCCTCATGGCAGCATGGCTGTCATTATATAGAAACATAGAAACATAGAAGATAGGAGCAGGAGTAGGCCATTCGGGCCCTCGAGCCTGCTCCGCCATTCAATGAGATCATGGCTGATCATCCAAACTCAGTACCCTGTCCCTGCTTCTCCCCATATCCCTTGATACCTTTAGCCTTAAGAAATATATCTAACTCCTTCTTGAATGTATTTACTGACTTGGCCTCAACTGCCTTCTGTGGTAGAGAATTCCACAGGTTCACCACTCTCTGGGTGAAGAAATTCCTCCTCATCTCTGTCCTAAATGGCTTACCCCTATCTTTAGACTGTGACTTCTTGTTCTGGACTCACCCGCCATCGGGAACATCCTTCCTGCATCCAGACTGTCTAGCCCTGTCAGAATTTTATAAGTTTCAATGAGATCTCCTCTCATTCTTCTAAACTCCAGTGAGTATAAGCCCAATCGACCCAATTTCTCCTCGTACGTCATTCCTGCCATCCCAGGTATCAGTCTGGTGAATCTTCGCTGCACACCCTCCATGGCAAGAACATCCTTCCTCAGATAAGGTGACCAAAACTGCACACAATACTCAAGGTGTGGTCTCACCAAGGCCCTGTACAGCTGCAGCAAGACATCCTTGTTCCTGTACTCAAACCCTCTCGCTACGAAGGCCAACATACCATTTGCCTTCTTAACCGCCTGCTGCACCTGCATGCTTACCTTCAGCGACTGGTGCACAAGGACACCCAGGTCTCGTTGCACTTCCCCGTCTCCCAATCTATTGCCGTTCAGATAATAATCTGCCTTTCTGTTTTTGCCACCAAAGTGGATAACCTCGCATTTATCCACATTATACTGCATCTGCCATGCTTCTGCCCAATCACCCAACCTGTCCAAATCATACTGGAGTTTCTCGGCATCCTCCTTGCAGCACACACGCCCACCCAGCTTTGTGTCATCTGCAAACTTGGAGATATTACATCTAGTTCCCTCGTCTAGATCATTAATATATATAGTGAATAGCTGGGGTCCTCGGACCGATCCCTGCGGAATCCCACTAGTCACTGCCTGCCACTCGGAAAAAGACTCATTTATTCCAACTCTTTGCTTCCTGTCTGCCAACCAGTTTTCTATCCAAGTCAGTATCTTGCCCCCAATCCCATGTGCCTTAACTTTACACACTAATCTCTTATGCGGGACCTTATCGAAAGCCTTCTGAAAGTCCAAATACACCACATCCACTGGTTCTCCCTTATCTATTCTATCAGTTCCATCCTCAAAAAATTCCAGTAGATTAGTCAAGCACGATTTACCTTTTGTAAATCCATGTTGACTTTGTCCGATCGTGTCACTGTTTTCCAAGTGCTCTGCTATTACATCTTTTATAATGGTCTCTAGCATTTCCCCACAACCGATGTCAGGCTTACCGGTCTGTAATTACCCGTTTTTTCTTTACCACCTTTTTTGAACAGTGGGGTAACATTAGCTACCCTCCAATCCATGGAAACTGTTCCAGAGTCTATAGAATTTTGGAAGATGACCAGCTGGCCACGAGAGTTGGGGTTATGGAGGCAAGTCATCAGCCAGGTACAGAGCGGACAGCCCTTGTCTCCGAGCAGCTACCTTCTGGTTCGATGTGGTGGCTGGAAGATTGCTCGGACACTGGATGCCACAGGAGGAAGGCATCATGACTGCTGCCAGGATAGTGGGCATTCACCATCATGATGTGCTGGGCGTGGTCACACACCAACTACACATTAAGTGGTAGACTTTGCGGTTGCGGTACATCCCAGGCTTAATATGCAAAGCCACGTGTGTGCAGTTGATGGCGCCCTGCACCATGGGAAAGCCCGATATCCTGGCAAAGCCACACGCGCACTCCTCCTGCTTTTCTCTGTTTAGAGAGAAGACAATAAAGTCCCTTCTCCTTGAGTACAGAGCCTCTGTGACTTCCCGGATGCAGCGATGGACGGTGAACTGGGTGATATTAGCTACATCGCCTGGTCCAGCCTGGAAGGATCCGGTGGTGAAAAAATTCAGGGCCACGGTGACCTTGAGGGCCACTGGTAGCGCCGTCATCACGCTGCTCTAAGGCTGCAGGTCTGGTTGCAGGAGGTGGCAGATTTCTGTGACCACCTCCTTGGTGAAGCGGAGCCTCCAAATACACTGCTCCTGGCTTAAGTGCAGGTAGGAAAAGTGTTCTCGGAAGACCCTAGGTGGGTAAGGCCTCCTGCTGAGAGCCCTCCTGCCCCATCTCCTCCTTCTCCTCCCTCTGCAAGCAGCTTGTCCTCTTCTTTGCTGCCTCTGCTTCATCTTCCTGTCATACCCGAGCGCGAGGGGACTGCAAGTAGAGCCCCCATGACTGGGTGCAAGTGGTCTGAGCAGAACCCTTGAAGTCAGAAGCAAGGCCTTCTCCACTTGCAGCACCACTCCTTGTCACTGCACCAACTTTAAATAACTCTAGAAAGCCCCAAACAGTTGCACAAATTTACACAGAGCCAGTAGAAATCAAAAAGCCAAGTCACCTGCAAGTTGTTGATGATCCCTTTAAATCCCGTTGGTGGGGGGTCCCTCGGGCAGCTGAACGCACGTTCCGCTGGCCGTGTTTTGGAGAGGGCGTTGAATGGAGCGGCGATGTCAAAAATGGCAAGTCGTGCATCAAATCAAAAATGGCAAGTCGTGCATCAAATCAGCGTTGCACGATCTGCCTCATTACCATTTTTCTAGTGAACGCAGGCAGTGCTCCTGACCCGCCCAAAAACGTCAGCCACTGCGGGACGCACCGGGAGGAGCCGGAAGTGAGGCGGCTACTATTTTTATGCTGAAACCAACCTTTATAGAAGGCACTAGGGTGCCGAATTGCATGGCTGATCTTTTGATTAGACACTTAACAACTTTGATTTCAACAACTTCAGATCATAAACACTGCTCCTATTTTTTCGGACAGCAGGTGCTGGTAATGGTTCTGCTGTTTCCATTTACAGATCCTCTAGACCCATCTTTTGTTTCTGTACTTGTCTTATTACCACCCGCTTGTGTCATGCACCATCATTCCTTTTGTCATTTACTGAATCCTACCCTCCACCCTATCACAGACCTTCCTTCTTGTTCATTCCTCCCCTCCTCACTCCACCCACCTCCCCCACCAACCCCCGCCCCCCATCTCCTTCATTCCCTGCCTCTGTACTTACTTAGAAACTGCTAAAACTCTAACTTCTTCCAGTTCTGATGGAAGGTCATTGGCCTGAAATGTTAACTCTGTTTTTCCTCCACAGCTTCTGCCTGACCTGCTGAATACTTCCAGCATTTTCTGTTTTTATCGCTGACGATGCTTCACTTCATTGGCCTGGCATGGATGTAATGGCCTACATTATTTTTATAATGCTGTTGTTCAGCAAGAATAGGAGTAGTACCTGTTTAGAGTGATGTAGGCTAGCAAGTGCTCAGTTGTACTGCCAGCATCACATCAATCATCAGCCTGGCAAACCACAGCTCATTGACTTCCAAATGTCAGTTCAATTTTCAGTGTTAGCAAAGAGCAGATAGAACAGTTAGTTCGTTTCTAACACTAAACTGTTGAAAAACCACATTGAAAAAGTTCCTAGTTGCTCCAGCTGGTGTACAAGCAACGCAATGGGAGGACCCTCTTTGAGATGACCTCATACGGTTTTCCAGAATTTAATATTGGAGACTTCACTTCCTAATTTGCATTGATGAAAATTCCTAACCATTTCATAGCTGCAAAAGATGTGCAGTACAACTGTCCTGTTCTTTGGTGTATATCTATGTTTGTTTTTGATAATAATTGCATTTAATAAGCACTTTATTGTGTCAAAAGGTATTAAAGCGCTTTGCACAATGATACTCGGTTGAAGTGCCGTGGTTTACAGGCTAGGACTTTCTGTCCTGACACTGGCTGACCTCCTGCACTTAGGAGAGTTGGTGGGGGAGGGGGTGGGGGGTGGGGGGGGGTGGTGGGTATATAGATCTTGACTTTCTGCGATATTGTAAAATAGTTGCTAGCGAGTCAACAACCTGTTATACATCCTTTCCAATTTTTATTTCCATTGAAGTCAAATGAAATAATAATTGGGAGCGAGGTAAAATGGGCTGCTGACTCGCTATCACCCGTTTTACACTATCGCACAAAGCCAAGATCTACCCCATGGTCATTAGAATCTTCGAGGCGAGCTCCACCATATTATATGTGGATCATACATGTTACTATATGGAAGTCATACACCATTTGCAATTGCACAAGCGAATTCAGGCGCAGGAGAACGCATACACACATATAAAAATGTATGTCTGTATATATACAATTATAAGTATTTATGTTCATTTGGTGGTGTTAATTCTTGACTGTTCCTCGTCGATCAGTATCTACAGGCCAGCAAAGCATTTTCACCTTTGGTGGACTCTATGGACTTTCTCCCAGACATCAGGGAAGTTCCCAGCCAGAAGGGCACCGTTGAATATGTGACTTTGAACCCTTCTGTGATATTAAAGGGGCGGCAGATGAGCATCTCTGCAAAGGATGGACTTCAGCAGCAAATAGCTTGATTCTCCTGTGTGATTGCAAATGTTGTATAACCTCCGTACAGTAATGTGTGATTCACATATGATATTCATCCAGATGTACTGTCGGACTTTTGAACGAGGGAGCACTAAGGACACACAGTTTTAAATTGCAATTGTGTTTGTTGTGTTAAAAACTTTGACTGAAGGCTACAAATCCAAGAGTAGTCTATAACTATGAAGATGCAAAGAAATGATGGAAAACATGAGTGACAAAGTTACTACAGTCACCTCTTTCTGAACTCTCATGATACCAGGCATACTAACACTAAAACAAAGTGGCATCTGACAATGGACTGTTTTTTATTTGAAGCTGCCGGTAAAAATGCTTTTCTCATTTATAATTAAACTTAATGAATATATTAGCCCCAAGGTGCTGCAAGGCAAATAGACAATGGAAATTGTGTCGAGCTTTCAGCCAAGTTAATTGGCTTTCAAATGTGACATTAACCAAAAGCATCACTATTCTACATAAACTTTGCTTTCTTAGTCTGAGCTCTGATACACAATAGAGAGGCTATAACAGCAGAGATCTCATATATGATTGCATAGCTTTATTGCTGTCATACCATAAAACAAATCAAGTGGCCTAGAAGAAGAAGAAGTTTATTACGATGCATTTAAAGCTAATCACAGCTCACTTTTATTGCCTCTTACAGTTTAACACAATACAACTAATTAATGGCAATACGTGAGAAAAAGCACAGCCGATCCAAATAAACTCTACAGGACAAAAGAAGTGATCTTCAAAATCACTTGTGTTATTCAAAACCAAGAAGGCCTTATTGGAAAATCAATATTCAGCTTTAAAATGAAAAATGGCTGTGCTTACAAGTAAAAAGAGTTTTTAAAAAAAGCTATGCTTTAGGTGCTAATCGAATCTGCCAAATGCAAAATCTATACTGGCTTTACTTTCCTGTAATGAAATGGACCCAGAGGTGCCTAACAAACTGCAATAGTTTTTTTTTTGTTCAAATAGCAAGGTTGATTCACCTTGATTGACTCAGTTAGGTAAAAATACCATCTGTTTTTATTCTGAAAATAATCTACATAATTGACTTTCAACCAGTCCCCTCCAGATATCTGCATTTATCACCCTAATTATGACAGTGGTAACTTTGTCACTGCTTTCACTCTGCTTGAGTCAAATCTCACTTCTGTCCTCTGAGAACTACCAGGATGCTTCTGGATTATTTGCACAAGAGCCTGCTGAGATTTCTCTTAAGCCACGCAGAACCGAAGCATTATGATCAATGCATGCAACCCTTGTGGTTTGACAGGTTCCTCCAAACTGTAATAGTTTATCAAAATCAGGTATAAATAGGTATAAATATATAAACAAACGCAAAATACTGCGGATGCTGGAAATCTGAAATAAAAATAGAAAATGCTGGAAACACTCAGCATACCAGGCAGCATCTGTGAACTAAAACGTTAACTCTGTTTCTCTCTCCACAGATGCTGCCTGACCTGCTGAGTATTTCCAGCATTTTCTATAAATATATAAAGTTGCTTCTGTAGAATCTGCTTTTAGTAATCACTGTTTGTTTGTGATCAAATTTGAATTTCCAAAAGCAGATTGCATTGCAGGTTGTATTTTAAAAGCACTTACAGTGAGCAGTACAAGTTCGTCGTACTGAACAGTTTCCTAAATGGTGAAAGATTGGGGAATGCGGATGCATCCTTGTACATGAGTCACTGAAAGTGAATGTGCAGGTGCAGCAAGCCATTAGGAAGGCAAATGGTATGCTGGCCTTCATTACAAGAGGATTTGAGTACAGGAGTAAAGAAGTCTTACTCCAATTATATAGGGCCTTGGTGAGACCACACCTGGAGTACTGTGTACAATTTTGGTCTCCTTACCTAAGGAAGGATATACTTGCCATAGAGGGAGTGCAACGAAGATTGATTCCTGGGATGGCGGGACTGTCGTATGAGAAGAGATTGAGTAAACTAGGCCTGTATTCTCTTGAATTCAGAAGAATGAGAGGGGATCTCATTGAAGCATACAAAATTATTACAGGGTTTGATAGGGTGGATGCTGGGAGAATGTTTCCATGGCTGGGGAGTCTAGAACCAGGGGCCACAGCCTCAGGATAAAGGGTAGGCCATTCAGGACTGAGATGAGAAGAAATTTCTTCACACAGAGGGTGGTGAATCTTTGGAATTCTCTACCCCAGAGGGCTGTGGAGGCTCAGTCATTGGGTATATTCAAAACAGAAGTTGATAGATTTCTGACTAGTAAGGGCGATAGAGCCGGTGAATGGAGTTGAGGCATAAGATTAGCCATGCTCTCATTGAATGGCGGAGCAGGCTCGAAGGGCCGAATGGCCTACTCCTGCTCCTATTTCTTATGTTCTTATGTTTCCACATGGCGGCCCGTTGCCATTTACATGTGGAGAATTTCTCAGGTGATTAATGCACTCACATTATTAAGTGCAGCTGCACACTTCAAAACAGGATTACAATGGGGCATCCAAAGTAGTGTTGTAAAGAGAATCCTGCTCTGTGTACTGATTTACCATGGAAAATGAATCATGCTCAGTATTGCTACAAGCAGAGAAACTAAGGGCTGTGTCTATTTCCACCATTGTGTTGGAAATAGTAAACTTCTTATTCTCACTGACAGGAAGTGGGAGGACAATACTGGAATGTGTAAATTGATACAGTTTGCTGTAGAGTAATTCAAGTTTTCTGCAATGTGTAATTTGATCCAGTCATTGTCAGGCAAACTAAAGATTCCAGACAAGGCACAGTGCTAACACGACTTATTTCAGTGAACGCACAGCACTAACACTTGTAGAATTCGCAAATTATCGCGATTTTAAAAATAATGAGAAAGAGACATACAGTTTCGTATACACAGCTTTATTTCAGCAAAATGCTGTCAGGTTTCAAAACGGACACAAGCAGCCTGTAAAATGGCCGCCACGCCTCGTGGCAGAAGCTTCTAGACTTTTAGCAGGCAGACAAGATGGCGTTTCAATAAACATTTCAGCAAGATCGGACAGGACTCAGCATATTGAGATAAGACAAGACGAGATCGTTTTGCATTTTAACACCCAAGCAAGGAATATAAGTGCTGGAATCGGGTTTTCCATGCACAAATGAGAGCTATTGTACTGGGCAATCAAGGGGCCCATCCAAAAGACATTGATATGCAAATTCTCCACGGCTCTACGATGAGAGAGCCGTTCGCGGGTACTCACAGCAAGAATTCGGAGGCCCCCAAAACCCCTCCAGGGAGACTCCTAGCCGGTTCCACAAGGGGAGAAATATTAACGGGTACTCAGACAGTTACAAGTATCACCGAAACCCATTAACGACAAGTACTACCCCAGACAAGAAGTTTGAGCGCCAAAACATGACAAAAGATGAACATTAAGATTGGGCGGGAGATTAGGAATTACAGTACTATAACTGTAGTGTCCAAATGTCCATCTTTCTCTTATTCCTTTGACTCGCTTCTCTGATCCGCTGATTTTCCGGGAGTCAACCTCGTGGCTTGCCGCGAAGATCTGTGGAGAGCTGGTCTGCGAAGGCCTGTAAGCGGGCGCACCACCCCGAGAAGTCGGTAAACGGTGTTGGAACCGAAGGCCCGAGAGGAGATGAGATGAGATGAGATGAGAAGTGAAGAAGACGACTACACGTGCCGCCGCGGTCAGTAAACCCCGACCGCGCCCGAAAATCGATTAACCACTTCTTCGAATTCTATCGGATACTCCACAACTGGCCCTGGAAGACTTTTCTTCGAGTTCTACCGACAACTGGTGTCGGTCCAGAAAGACTCTTCTTTGAATTTTACCGGCTAACTGGTGTCGAGCACAGGAAGACTCTTCTTTGAGTTTTATCAGAGTTCTGAGGTCAACACAGATCTTCATGACAGCAGACGGTCCAGCCTGCTAGCCGGAGCAAAGCGAGTAAACAAGTGGGGTACAGAGACCCCTGATCAACACGTGAATAGTCAGGTGCTGTGGTGAAAACATCCGAGCAGCGTTTCGGAATTCTCCGAGTTATCATGAGTGGTGAGCATGAGTCTCGATCCTACAGATCTAGATTAGGACAGGTATTGATAGGGGAGGGTTTCTGTTTTAAGGATAATTATAATGTGTGTCCCGTTTTACGATGTGTCGTGCGCTCCTCGTTTCCCTAAACCTAGTTGCATAAATGTATATAAGTTTGTACTGTCATTAATCTGTGCTTATGACATGTATTTCGTAATCTTGGATAATATGCAATAAAGATTTTCCATTTCGCACTATTCTACCGGGTCTACCTGAGTTTTCTCTGCATTATTGCTCTCGCACCTAAGTCCAGTGTCAGAACCGTAAGGGCGAGTGGGTCGAACCACTCACAGGTGTCTAGTGTTATCAGGCTGGCTGGAGACCAGAACAGGCAACAAGGCCTAACCCCGCACTAGCACCCAGGCTAAGCACAGAGCCATGCGAAGTCCCTTACACACTAGCGAGTTCAGAAAATGCACAGCACTAACATTACTGAAGTAAAAACAGAAAATGCTGGAAATACTCAGCAGGTCAGGCAGCATCTGTGGAGATTGAAACAGAGTTAACGGGCTGGATTTTCTCAATGGAGACGTGCTGAAGACGGGACTTCTGGATTCCGGGTTTCAGTCCCGCCCCCAGGGATGTCTGACCAACCCACGCTATTTTCCCTTGATTGGCCTTGTTAAGCCCACCCTTTGGGCTTACTGGCCAATTAAGGGAAAGCCAAGGACAGATGACGTCAGCGTATGACGCTTCATCTGTCAAAAATTCTCAAAGCTGTCTCAAAGCTGTCAAATGCTGACAATCTCTGTTCTAAGGTGAGCCTTTGCACACAGGCTCACCAATACCTCTCTCCTCAGCAGAAAGCAGATGGCTGCTGCATCGGAGAATGCAGCAGCCAATCTGTCATCTCTGCCTTTGTGATGAGGCACCTCCGGATTCCCAAGGGTTGAAGCCTGCAGAAAGAAGCAAAGGTAAGGAAACTTTTTCCAACACTTTACACTCACCTCTCATACTTACCTGTCCACACTTGCATCCATCACTCACCTCTACAGCTGACATTTCAACCCCTCTCACCCCTGCAGACCCACTGCTCGCCTCGCTGACCCTGGCGAGGTTCGCAGCCGTCAGGAAGTCCACAATTGCAGGTGTAAAATGGGGAAAAGCCTCAAAACTGCCTGTTAACTACCTGTTAACCGGCAGTTAATTGGCTCTAATCCCCTTTCTGCCTCGAGGAGATGGGTCCCTGCGCGACTTGGGGACCCGCCTCCCGGGAAAATGGCACGGAGGTGGGTTGGAAGCGGGGTTGGTACCCGCTCCCAGTTTCAGCCATTTTCCCAGCAGTCCCGCCTCCATACCCGCCTCCCCAGGGCTGGGAAAATTCCCCCCAACGTTTCAGGTTGATGACCTTTCATCAGAACTGGAAAAAGTTAGAGATGTAACAGGTTTTAAGCAAGTACAGAGGCAGGGAAAGGGGGGAGTGGAGGAAAGAACAAAAGTGAAGGTCTGTGATAGGGTGGAAAGCAGGAGTGGTTAAATGACAAGAGGGATAATGGTGCAAGGTGAAAGGAGATGGTAATGAGACAAGTAAAGAAACAGGAAATGGGTCTAAAGGAGGTGTAACTGGGAATATCAAAATCATCAGCAACAGCTGCCATCTGAAAAAATGGGGGCAGAGGTTATGGTCTGAAATTGTTGAACTCTATGTTGAGTCCAGAAGACTGTAAAGTGCCTAATCGAAAGATGAGGTGCTGTTCCTCAAGCTTAGGTTGAGCTTCATTGGAACAGTGTAGGAGGGTGAGGACAGAGAGGTCAGAGTAGGAGTGGAGCAGAGAATTAAAGTGACAAACGACACCAACCTCCCGGTCACCCTTACGGACTGAACGGAGGTGTTCCGCAAAGCGGTCCCCCAATCTGCGTTTGGTCTCCCCAGTGTAGAGGAGACCACATCGTGAGCAGCGAATACAATATACTAAATTGAAAGAAGTACAAGGAAATCGCTGTTTCAACTGGAAGGAGTGTTTGGGGCCTTGGATAGTGGGAAGGGAAGAGGTAAAAGGGCAGGTGTTGCATCTCCTGCACTTACACGGGAAGGTGCCGTGGGAAGGGGAGTGGGTGTTGGGGGTGATAGAGGAGTGGACCAGGGTGTCGCAGAGGGAATGGTCCCTTCGGAATGCTGAAAGGAGAGGGATGGGGAGGATGTGTTTGGTGGCGGAAATGGCAGAGGATGATCCGTTGAATATGCTTATGGTAATACTACTGAGTTCAGCTAGGAAGGGGTGAAGCCATGGAGGGATTTCAACATGAGGATGAGAATTTTAAAACCAAGGTTTTGGTGGACCAAGAGCCAATGAATGTCAGCAAGCACAGGGGCGAGGGGTGAACAAGACTGACTGTGAGTTAGGATACGTGCTGCAGAGTTTTGGATGAGCTCAAGTTTAATTAGGGTGGAAGGTGGGAGGCCGGACAGGAGAACATTTCAATAGTCGAGTCTAGAGGTAAAAACGGTGTGGATGAGGTTTTCAGCAGCAAAGGGGTAATGTGTTATGCAGGTGGAAGTAGGCGGTCTTTGCGATGGAGAGAATATGGGGTTGGAAGCGCAGCTCAGTGTCAAATAAGATGCTGAGGTTGCGAACAGTCTGTTTCACGCTGAGATAGCGATCAGGGAGGGGGATGGAATCAGTAGTGAGGGAACGAAGTTTGTGCCGGGGACTGGAGACAATGGGCCGAAACTTGATCCCGGGACGTGAGAGTACGCACTGCATACTCTCGCGTATTCCCACTCCAATTGCCGGTTTTCTGCATGCCCTGCGCATGCGCTGAAAACCGGCAATTGCTCTTCCGAAAAGGGGGCGGGGCCGGAGTGCATCGCGTGCGCGCTACAGGCTGCGCGCACGCTGTGCACTTCATGCTTTGGACGCGCAGGTAAGTACTGAAGATTTTGGAAATGTAAAAAGGAGGAGTAAGACCCGCTTTTAAGAAGGTAAGTAGTGAATTAAGTATTTTTTTGAATTTTTTTTTACAGGTATATCTTTTTTATAGACTTTAAAGACAGGTAAGTTTATTTTTATAACTTTTTAAAAGATTTTAAATTTTTTCAAAAATTTAATTTTTTATTTAAAATGGTTAATTTAATTAACTATACTTATTTTATTAATGTGATGGGTTTTTTTTTAAATTTAATTGAGGTTTAGCTGTTATTTTGGGGGGGTGTAAGATTCATAAGTCTCTCAGCCATGCTGTGAGACTTATGAATGGAAGATGGTGTGCTGCCATTGGCTCTAACTGAGTCACGTGATCCCACAGCTCGCACGAATTCACTACGCCGCTGGGATACGCAAGCCCAGCACAGCTGATGTCTGGAACATCAATTTCGTGCGAGCTGGATCAGAAAAAGCATAAGCGAGGTGAGACATCGCGGGAAAGGCTTACCCCCGCGGGAACAGAGCGAGATCAATTTCTGGGCCAATGCCTCAGATTTTGCCGTGGTAATGGCGGTGAAACTGTCGGCGTTCGCCGTGGGATAGTCATTTGGTAAAAGTTAAAAGAAATCATAAATGGTTAACACTTTCTCATCATAATTTCAATTGTAATGTTATATCTATTGTGGAGAAGCAAGTTGTACGATAGCTCATATTTAACCTGTGTTTCGGTGCACTGTTTTCTCTTGTTCTTGCTATTCTTGTAAAATATTTGTGTTGAATCAAATTAAGAAAAACATTGTAAAATATTGTATGTACAGTAATTTGAACTTTGAAATATAGACTCCGAGTAATAGAATACAAATCTCATAGTGAGGCAAACTTCATTGCACTAGATTCTATCAGCTGCAAAGCACAAATATGTTGTAGTATGTATTAATTTAAAAGTGACAGACATGCTTTCATTCAGCCAGAAGTTTAAAAAGAAATAAATATGTGGCAGTGAATTTTTATTGATTTTTAAATTGCTGATTTAAAAGGCTGATGCTGAAGACTGTTTGGCAAATACCAGCAGAGGAAGACATGCTGCAAATTTATCAGCGGTTCAGCAATGGCTTAAAGGTGCCTAGACCAATGCTTCCTCCTGCAATTTCACAATACTCTCAGTCAGCCCATTTCTTGTATCTGGTGTCGAGTTCTGGTTAACGAGCTATAATGGAGACATTTAAACCCTGGACGCAGTACAGACAAGTGTCGTAAGACTGATCCTCAGTGTCAGACGACTGTGTTATGAGGAAATATTGTAAGAACTTATGCTTTTTAACCTTGAAATGAGGTGACCAAAGAAGGGACCTCATAGTAGATGCAAGATGGTAAATTGGGATTGAAAAGGTAAATCTGGTAAAAAAAATTCCCTATCCCTAGATGCCCTGAAATGTTGGTGGTGGGCCTTGTTTTTGAACCGCTGCAGTCAGTGACTCAATGACAGTCACAGGACTCCAGGGATTCACTCCCTAACACTATTGTGGGAGCACCAATAACTGCAGCGGTTCAAGAAGAAGCCCCATTACCAACATCCAATTCCCAATCCAAGCTTTAGTCCCCATCCCCATCCCTGTCCTTTGCCCCTCCCTTAAGAATTCAAACTCTTTAATGTTTATTTCAGGAATTGCAGGCACTTTTTTGTTCACCTCACAGTTAAGGACCATAATTTCTCTTCTCTCCCCCTGTTCAATGGTCAAGTCACTGCTACCACGGATTCACAAACCTCTCATTAATTACTGGAAAAATTACTGGAAAATGTTAGAAATGTAACAGGTTTGAAGCAAGTACTGAACAAGGTAAAGGAGACAAACAGAAATCCCGTCGTTGAGAAGAGCAGTACTTCTTCAGGGCCAGCAGTATTTAAAATTTATTCATTCTTGGGATGTGGGCGTCGCTGGCAAGGCCAGCATTTATTGCCCATTCCCTAATTGCCCTTGAGAAAGTGGTGGTGAGCCACCTTCTTGTACCACTGCAGTCCGTGTGGTGAAGGTGCTCCCACGGTGCTGCTAGGGAGGGAGTTCCAGAATTTTGACCCAGCGATGATGAAGGATCGGTGATATATTTCCAAGTCAGGATGGTGTGTGACTTGGAGGGGAACTTGCAGGTGATGGTGTTCCCATGCGCCTGCTGCCACTGTCCTTCTAGGTGGTAGAGGTCACAGGTTTGGGAAGAAGAAGCCTTGGTGAGTTGCTGGAAGATAATTCTTGGAAAAGAAGTGGCAGGGAATTAAACACTAATACAAAAGCAATATACTAGATGCTGGATGTGGATGCTAGAAATCTGAAATAAAGACAGAAAATGCTGGAAATTAATTACTGTATGTTGGCTTACGACGGCAGGGGCTGCATGACCACAAGCCATGTTCAGATGCTGCACTACAGGTATTGAATCATTGTTACTTGAGTAATCACAGCAGAGCAATTCTGGCACTCTGAGAGTTAATTTCAGGAGTTGAAGAGAAAATTGTCTCATTCAGAAACATTTTCTTGTGATGTTATTATCAGTTTAACAGTAAACGTTGGAGAGGAGGCAGAGAAGAGCAACATGGAGAGAATGCATTGTTATCACATTCTTTGGGAACATTAGAATAAAACTTTCAACACTGTAAGGGCCTTGACTCCCGTGTGCAACACCATGGGAGAATGGCTAATTATTCGAAATAGGTTCTTTCATACCAACTCAGTAGAGCAAGTACTGGCACCCAAAGTGCTTTCAGTTTCCTCACTTCCTAGCATTATGCTGACTACATTGAATGATTTAATATCAATTAGTGCTGAAAAGGAGAGCACTGTTCTGCTTTAAGGTTTGTGTCCACTGGGAATCTGGAACAGGTAACATCTACCACCAGGGTTATTCAGAGGCCCAGCATCATCATTTGGGCTCATTATGTTGAATTACTGCAGATTGGACACGTGGATCTACTGTGCTGGATCTTCTCAGTGGGGTAGTATTACAGAAGGCGATTTTTAATTTTGCTAATGCACATGTAACCCTATCTGTACAGTTCTTTTCACTTTTAATTGGAGATAACATCTGACTAACACAAAGGCTGGAATCTTTGTCGTGTTGCATGCATGCGGGCCGCATCGCGGGCCGGGACAGTGCGTTCTTCAGTTTGACTTTTACTTAATGGCCCCAATTAAACCAGTCACGCACGTTTCCCAGCCCAATTAAATGAAGTGGGTCATTTCCAGCGCCGATATTTAAAGCAGTCTCGCACGCATCTCATTTGAAGGTTTATGTAGGAGTGAATAAGTTGGTATCCAGAGGTCTGAGTAGCTTCATAAAACTGATAAAACTGTGGGTCCTGGAAACACAAAGGCAGAGGGCCGCACCAAGATTCAACGATGCCTCCCTCGATGTTCTGGTGCAGGCAGTAAGAGCACGCAGGGAGGTCCTCTTCCCTGGCGATAGACGCAAAAGACCACCCAAAGTCACAAAAAGGGCATGGCTGGAGATCGCAGAGGAAGTCAGCGGCAGGGATGTGGTCAGGAGGACGTGGGTCTAGTGCAGGAAATGAATCAATGATCTCATGAGGTCAGGAAAGGAGAGTATAATGCCACACTCACCTACATCCTGGTGTGCCTGTCGCCACATCCCCATCACTCTGCCTTCCCAAGCCTACTCCTGCACGCCACTCCTCACACCAACATGCCTTCCAGGTCCGCCCATCCCTCTCTCTCTATGCACATACTCACATCCCCATCTGACTAACCACCACTGACACTCACCCTCATCCTAATGTTATCATAGCAAGTAACACCACAGAAGGAGGCCAATTGGCAATGTCACGCCATTCCCTCATAGTCACCCTCTACAGATGTAACCCATCCATTCCTTACACTCATTCCATCACTCTCACTCAAAGTTCTCTTCTTTTCTTCCTTGCAGGAGAAAAGAGCCCACAACAATAGGGAGAGGCAGAGAACCAGAGGTGGCCCTCCAGTTTTCACTCAATTGACTCCAGCAGAGGAGGAGGCCCTGAAGATCTCTGGAGTTGCAGAGCTGCTGGCGGTGGGAGACGGAGAGAGGGGTCATCCCAGCAACCTGGTGACAGAATTAAATCTCATACAGCCACATGGCATACAGCAGTCACTCATATGGTGACTGATGTCAGCAGCCAATGAAATGTCATCATGTGCACAATGGTAACGCTACCCATTCTTAATACAACACTTCTAATTCATGTCTTTACTCTCCCACAGGTCTATCAAGTGCCCACCCCCACTGTCCAGCCGGAGGAAGAAGGCGACTCCTCAGAGGAAGCTCCAGCCTCTGAGGATGCACCGTCAGCAGACCCAAGTGCAGCCAGCACCAGTGCAGATACGCACACCTCAGTGGGTCCTGTGAGAGATAGAGTAGTGTTGTCACCTGGTGCCTCACACTTCACAAGTGAGCAAGAGCAGATGGTGTTGACAGGGACAGCAGTGGAGACTCCTCACCGGAGGGTGCAGGATGCTCCAAGTTCTGCTGAGCTGCATGCAGATGCTGAGCCTCGGGGGCCATCGAGAAAGAGGGTGATCTCTGAGGGGCAGCAACAATTGCATGAGGTTCTGGCAGCTTTTGCAGCTGTGATGTTTGAAAATGTGCAGAGAATGGGGAGTCCATCTCCAACATGAGCACCACCATGTCACAGGTGATGGTGACGATGTGCTCCTCCATGGAAAGGATGGCCACCTGCATGGAGCAGCAAATGCGCCAGTCACATGAGGAGGGATAGAAGCGTACACTTGGATGTTCATCGGCCCACTGATGTGCAGTACGGTGCTCTCCAGCTCCTGCTATCAGGGAAGTGCGGGTGGCCCATGTGAGGGATGATGGTGAGAGGGGACATGGAAGCGGGGGCTCTTCTCAAAGCGCTCCCACATCTCCCCCATTGCCTCCCCCTCACTCAGAGCCCCACATGCTTCTCCAGATCCCAATGGCCGAGTCTGCCGCTGCACAGTTGCAGGAGGAGCAGCCTTTGGTGGGGCCCTCACAGGCTCCAAAACCCAGAGGACGGCTGCCAAAAGTGTCCAAGCAGTCGCAGCAGGGAAGTGAGCAGCCTGCCTCTACCTCTGCTGAATCCATAGGGGTTGCACCTCGTAGAAGCACTTGGAAAAGAAAAAAGACACAATCCTAGATGCACAAAAGTATGTACATGGGTGTATGAACAAATGTTAGTGATAAGTTTCAGTTATATTTATGGCATAGTTAAATTTATTTCTTTGCACCACCTTCCGGTATTGTCCAGTTTTGCCTGTTACCTGGGAAGTGGCCTTGTCACTTGGAGTGAATGGTGCGACATTAATTAACCTCAAGCACTGGGGGTTTGGGCGAGAAGAATGGCTTTGTCATTGTAGGGTTGCTTTATGGTGTTGTGGTGGGTGGGGGGTGGGGGGGGGGGATGGAATCTTAGTACAGCATGTGGCAGCCACATGGGTGCTTTGGAGCAAGTCAAGTAAATCTGGCCATTATGATGCCATCCTGGACCTCTCGAGCAGCAATGTGCGCCGCTGCTGGTGCCATCTCCACCTCAGGTTCCTTCTTCTCCTCCTCCTCATCTTCCACCTGCTCCTCCTTCTCCTCTGAAGAGGCTGTGTGCTGTGCACCTTGCTGTTGCTGCAGCTCCAAACCTTGCTGCTGTGCTATGTTGTGCAGCACGCAGCAAAACGACGATGATTCTGGAGACCCTGGTGCGTACTGATGGGCTCCTCCAGATCTGTCAAGGCATCTGAAGCGCATCTTCAGTATGCCTATTGCTTGCTCTATGACACATCTGAGAAGTTGCATAACACCAGGTTATAGTCCAACAGCTTTATTTGAAATCACAAGCTTTCGGAGCGCTGCTCCTTCGTCAGGTGAAGTGAAGAGATGCATATAGGCACAGCATATATAGTCAGAGAACACTGCCAGATGATTACAGGTAATCTTTCTAACTGCCCTTTATCACACCTCGGCAGAGAGATAATCACAGCAATCAAAGGTGTGGATGGTGTCCAAACAGGTCAGTCAGGAAAACATTACATCAAAGACAATGAGATGGGGTCACAAGGGGTCAATGTGGCAGATGCTGGGGTCTGTATGTAAAACAAAAAACTTTTTTTGCTGGAAATCACAGCAGGTCCGGCCGCATCTGTGTAGAGAGAACAAGCCAACGACGACTCGAGTTTGGATGACTCTACGTCAGGTGGGGTTACATGTAGCGTGACATGAACCCAAGATCCCGGTTGCGGCCGTCCTCATGGGTGCGGAACTTGGCTATCAGTTTCTGCTCGATGATTTTGCGTTGTCGTGTGTCTCGAAGGCCGCCTTGGAGAACGCTTACCTGAAGATCGGAGACTGAATGTCCTTGACTGCTGAAGTGTTCCCCGACTGGGAGGGAACACTCCTGCCTGGCGATTGTTGCGTGGTGTCCGTTCATACGTCGTCGCAGTGTCTGCATGGTCTCGCCGATGTACCATACTCCGGGGCATCCTTTCCTGCAATGTTCATGTCACGCTACATGTAACCCCACCTGACGTAGAGTCATCCAGACTCGAGTCGTCGTTGGCTTGTTCTCTCTACACAGATGCGGCCGGACCTGCTGTGATTTCCAGCAAAAAAAGTTTTTTGTTTTCCATACAGACCCCTGCATTTGCCACATTTGACCCCTTGTGACCCCACCACATTGTCTTTGATGTAATGTTTTCCTGACTGACCTGTTTGGACACCATCCACACCTTTGATTGCCGTGATTATCTCTCTGCCGAGGTGTGATAAAGGGCAGTTGGAAAGATTAACTGTAATCATCTGGCAGTGTTCTCTGACTATATATGCTGTGTCTATATGCATCTCTTCACTTCACCTGATGAAGGAGCAGCGCTCCGAAAGCTTGTGATTTCAAATAAAGCTGTTGGACTATAACCTGGTGTTGTGCGACTTCTCACATTTGTCCACCCCAGTCCAACACCGGCATCTCCACATTATGACACATCTGGTGGAGATGTGGCTCTCATTATAACGCTCCTCGGCCTCAGTACTTAGCCTCCTCAAGGGGGTGTCATGAGCCACGTCTTCAGTGGATTGCTCTTGTCTCCAAGCAGCCAGCCGGTAAGTCTGTTTCGAGGTGCGAAGAGCTGAGGGAGGGTGGACTAGCACAGCACGAAAGAGTCATGACAGCTGGCAGGGAATCTGGCGCACACATGCATGATGATCTTTTTATCGTTGTAGAGGGAGTGGAAGCCCTTGCGGTTCACAAACACTCCTGGGTGATGATGGGGTGCCTTCATGGCCACATGTGTGCAGTCGATGACACCCTGCACTTGTGGGAAGTCAGCGAGAGCCACAAAGCCAAGCGCCCATTTAGTGACACTGGCTTCATCAATCGCAAAGTTGGCATAATAGGCTGACTTTTCAAACATGGCATCAGTGACCTGTGTGATGCATCTGCGGGCGACCAACTGCGAGATCCCGCAAATGTCTGCTGCAGATCCCTGGAAGGAGTCTGGGGTGAAGAAGTTGAGGGCAGTGGTGACTTTGACAGCCACTGGTAAGGCGTGTCCACCAGGTCCTCTGGGCAGCAGTTCTTGTTCCAGCAAGCTACAAATGTCTGCGATGACCTGATGCGACAGCCTGAGCCTCCTGAAGTACTGCCGCTCAAGTCATGTTGAGGAAGCTCATCCTTTGCCTGTATACCCTGTGTTGGAGTTATCGCCTCCGGCGTGCTGTAGCCCTGTGGTGCCCCCCTCTCTCCTGCAAAGCATCAGGTCGTTGAGGAGAAGGCTGCTGTTGTAATTGCTGCTGCTGCTGGTGTTGTGGCTAGTCTTGTTGGGGCTGATCTTGGTCCGATTCTGAAGTCCAAGGTGAGACAGCATAAGCAGCAGCCATGCTGATGTAATATGGGCAACACGGTGGCATAGTGGTTAGCACTGTTGCCTCACAGCGCCAGGGACCCGGGTTCGAATCCGGCCTCGGGTGACTGTCTGTGTGGAGTTTGCACATTCTCCCCGTGTCTGTGTGGGTTTCCTCCGGGTGCTCCGGTTTCCTCCCACAGTCCAAAGATGTGTGGGTTAGGTTGATTTGGCTATGATAAATTGACCCTTAGTGTTAGGGGGATTAAATATGTGGGGATAGAGTGAGATATGTGTCGGTGCAGGCTCGATGGGCCGAAATGGCCTCTATCTGCACTGTGGGGATTCTGTGATTCTGTGATGGCAGGTAAAGTGGAGCTCAGAGGCCCAATCCCTCAATGTTGCGAGGGGGACTAGCAATGTGGTGAGAGTGGTATCTGAGGTTGCAGAAATGACCTGCAAAAATGCTGACAGCTAAATCTCTGCACTAAATGAAGTCAGCAAGAGCCTTTCCATTAGCCAAGTAATCAGGTGCAATGTGGGAGTATTTATGTGTTTTTCCCAGCTCTCAATTAATGCACTCGCACAGGCAAGATTCCCGAGGCGCGTGAAGCCCGTGCTCCAGAAGTTACAGCCAAAAGCTGCTGTTAAAAACCCTCTTAAGGGTATCTCAACAAGCATTTAAGTTCTGGAATGAGGTCGGCCGCCTCTCCCAAGCGGGTCCGTGGCGCACTGGGAAACGCGCCCGAGTTAAATGCGGAAGTCGGTGGGATGACGGCGGGTTCCTGGCGCGCTAACAATTTCGGCGATTTTTACTGCAGACCCACCCCCAAACCTGCACACTTGGGACTGGAAAAATTCCGGCCAAAGTATATTGGCCCAGAAATTAAACAGTGAGTGTTCCCGCGGGAGTAAGGCTTCCCCGCGATATCTCACTCCGTGCCTACCTTTTTCCTCCGGGCCCACACAAACTTTAGTTTCAAGGCCAGTCCCACATGCAGCTGTGCAGTGCTTGCGTGACCCAGAGACGCAATTAGTTCATGCGAGCTCTGGGATCACGTGATTCAGTTAGAGCCAATGGCAGCACACCATCTTTCATTCATAGTTTTCACAGCAAGAGCTGTCAAAGCTATGAATCCTACACACCCCCAAAAGAACAGCTAAACCTCAATTAAATTTAAAAAAAAGCCATCACATTAATAAAATAAGTATAGTTAAATAAATTAACCACTTTAAACAAAAAATTACATTTTTGAAAAAATTTAAAATCTTTTTAAAAGTTATAAAAATAAACTTACCTTTCTTTAAAGTCTCTAAAAAAGATAAACCTGTTGAAAAAAATTTAAAATAATACTTAATTAACTACTTACCTTGTTAAAAGAGGGTCTTACGCCTCCTTTCTTTATGTGTAAAATCTTCCATGCTTACCTGTGCGTTCAAAGCACTAAGTGCACTGCGTGCGCGCAGCCTGTAGCGCGCACGCGGTTCACTTAGGAACCGCCCCCTTTTGAATTCACGAAGTGCCGGTTTCCCGCGCATGCGCAGTGCATGCAGGAAACCGGCAATTGGAGACCTAAAACGCGAGAGTACACAGTGCGTACTCTCGCGTATTAGGTCTAATTTTCGGGCCATTGTTGTGGAATGTTGTGCTTGAGGGAATTCACCAAGTAGAATGTTGTTTTTTGCATGTGCGATGAGGACAATGTGGCATTTATGAAACTGTAAGTATAAATTTGAATATATATTTGCATTCTTGCAGGAACCAAGCAATAATTTATGTCTAGTTTATACAGACAACAATTAAGGTGGTAAAAGTTAGGTAGAAAAGACTTCATTTTAAGAGGCAGAACTTTGGCTGATTCTGGATCCAAATCCAAGCTCCTAAGCTCTGATGAAAGGTCATCGACCTAAGACGTTAACTCTGTTTCTCTCTCCACTGATGTTGCCTGACCTGCTGAGTATTTCCAGCATTTTCTGTTTATACTCCTAAATATACTGGCCTGGAGTTTTCGCTTGATTGTGCTGGTTTATTCGGCGCAATTTCCCCGATATCGGCGTAACAGGTGCAAAAGATCGCAGAATTTTAAGCGCAAATTACATCCAGCGCAACTCGAGTTTCTGTGATTTTTGTGCTAGTCTTAAAATCATCGCATTAGAAGCAGGCCCCGCCCACAAATCTGGCCCCGCCCCCAGGATAAATTAATCACCATTGGGAGTTTCTGCTAATTGCGCTCGTTTGCAGGCCTTCGAGGAGGCTCCAAAGATTAAGCTGGAAAATTTGGCTGCAAGGACACTAATGCTTTGAAAGGTTTAGAATGATTTTTTTTTAAATTTGCTAATGAACTGACTACTGTACCCCAATCTAACTGGAAAATAGGTTTGTGTATTTTTTAAAAGTCATTTTCAGTCATTTAAAATCGGGTTACTCACAGGTGCTGGAATGACACTGTGATTTAAAGTGCTCATTTTTTTGTGATAAACTATTTTTCCAGCTGTATTAATCAAACTTTACCAAGTTACCACTCTTAAATATATCAAGGAATACTTTTTAAAGCAAAATTAAAAAAAAATAATGATGTTCTAAAACGCTGCCCGATCGGGCTGGTTCATGGCAGATTTTGTGTTCGTTGACATGCAAATGAGAGTTTGAGTGGAAACGAGGGGGAAAAAAACACTTTTCAAAATGGCCACAATTTTGAACTCGCTAATTGTGCCCAAAGCGGAAACTCTACCCCACTGTATCTGTGACGCAAAAATTAACCTCCTGCACAGAATGTAAATCCAACTTCCTGAGGTTAAAAGACCATTTTGTCATAAGATGCTCAATCACTCAATAGTTAAGATGCTATCAACAATTACAAACCTCACTCAGCTTCATTCCAACTGCAGAGCTTGGTCCCAGGACTCTGCCAGATGGCATCATTATTGCAACTGTGCAGAGGGGATGTGAGCTATAGCAAGTAATATCATAATGACAATGCACAATGAGTCAATCAAAGTGTGAACATTTATGAATAAATACTCACATTAGAAAATAACCTTCATTGAACCTCTACCTCCTTTAAAATGTACCATCCAGATTATAACTCCTGCCTCCATGAAGGATCTGGGAACAATCAGAGATTATTCCACAGTTTCAATGACATTTATTCTTAAATTACCCACAGGAGACAAGCCAGCCTTATGAATACTGTGTGTGAGTCAGCCCTCTTGTCCTGAAGTAATATTTATTTCCTTCTAGGCTTTTTTAAAATTCAGAAAGTAAGGTGAAGTACTAAATCCAGTAATGCAGGACACAACCAAAGCTGAAAAGAGTAAAAGAGATGGAGCAAATCAGGAATGAGTGAGATTATAGGAACAAGGAAAGACTGAGGGAGATAAGAGTTTGACAGTTCCGAGATCCTGGAAAAGAATGAGTTAGAGGAGGAAATAATGTCGAGTCTTGATTTCAACACAGCCAAGGTGCAGTGAAGATGCCCAATATAAAATAAACAAAGAAAATTCATAATGACAACAGAAAGTGCTGGAAACACTCAGCAGGTCAGGCAGCATCGAGGAGAGGAGAAACAGAGTTAACGTTTCAGGTCGGGGACCCTTTGTCAGAACTGGAAAATGTTAGGGAGGAGAGATTTTTAAGCAGGGGCAGGGAGGAGGGGAGGAAAGAACAAAGGGAAGGTTTGTGATAGGATGGAAGGCAGGAGAGATTGAATGACAAAAGGGATGATGGTGCGAGGCAAAAGGAGAGGTACTGGGACAAGTTAAGGAACAAAAGATGGCTCGAGATGAGGTGTGAATGATGATGGCAGCAACATTAACAGCTACCATGTGAGAAAACAAGAGAAAAAAAATATAAAGAAATACAGGGGCCAATTTATTTCTTGATACTTTTTTTCTCTTGTTTTCTCACATGGTAGCTGTTAATGTTGCTGCCATCATCATCCATACCTCATCTAGAGCCATCTTTTGTTTCTTAACTTGTCCCATTACCCCTCCTTTTGCCTGCTTAAAAATCTCTCCTCCCTAACCTTTTCCAGTTCTGACAAAGGGTCCCCGACTCGAAACATTGGCTCTGTTTCTCTCTCCTCGGTGCTGCTGAGTGTTTCCAGCACTTTCTGTTATTATTTCAGATTTCCATTATCTGCAGTATTTTGCGAAAGAAAATTCATAGTAGTATGGATAAAACAGAGAGAACCAAGAAAGGCTGTAACTCAGAAAGCTTGGAGGTTTGAATTGGAGATTGCAATACTTAGCAGCAAGTCAGCTGGGCCAGACTGCCCCGGCAGTAGACCAGGGGGAGCAGTAATCAGCTGGGTCCTCACAGGCTCGAGCACCCAAAATGTTGCCAGCCATGAGCATCTCAAGGGTCCCAACATGAGCAACAGCAGCTTTCCAGCAGCTTTGCTGAGGCCACCAGGAGAGCACCTCAAACGAGTAGTAGAGTTAGTAAACCTTCTTCTAAATAAGACATTTTAGCTTGACATTTTGGGTGAGAAATGAATTCAAGACAATTATTGCGTTTGGCATTAAATTCATCACCTTAATCACATTTGACAATTTGGTCTGCAATGTGGTTTGATAACAGCTTCTGATTCTATATTGTTAGTATGTGATTGATATAGAAGTTGACTGAATAGCTTCAATATTCTTTAATGCAGGATTATGGGAGTGGTGAAGGATGTAACAAAGACTGTTAATGCAGAGTGATTTTGTTTAAGTTTTAAGAGCAGTGGAATGACCTAGATCCAGAATTGCCATGCAGTTAACTCATCCCTCACATCTCTTGCTGCTAGGCATTAAGGTGGCCTTTCCCCTTTCTGCTGCTTCCTCACCTTCACCTTGTTGCCTACTGGCTGGTGTTCTGGTGCCCCGATGTTTGTGGTCAATGACACCCTGGATGTAAGGGAAACCAGCCACTGCTGCAAATCTCCAAGCTCACTTCTGTTGATTGTTAATGTCAATGGGGAAAGTGATGTAGTGATTAGCCCTGGCAAACAGGACATCAGTGACCTGCTTAATACAGCTGTGTACTGCAGACTGGGAATTGTGGGTGATGGCCCCTGTAGCAGCCAGTGGCAATGAATTTAAGGGCTGTGTTGACTTGGACAGCCACTGGCAAAACATGGTCCCCTGGCCCAGCAAGCAGCAGGTCTTATTACAGGAGGCCATAGAGGTCTGCAATAGCCTGCCTGGAGAAGCACAGCTGGTCAGGTAGATCCAACAAACTGACTCTTGGCCTGAACACCCTGTGTGCTGGGAACGGTCTCGTACAAGCAGCCCCCTCACCTGATGTCTTCTAATAGGCTCCTGCTGCTGCTCTTGCTGCTCCTCATGCTCCACCTCTCCTTCCATCCCAATGAAACTGGCAATAATAGCACCCATGATAGGCAGATAGAGCTTATAGAAAGATAAAAAAAAGGCAAAACATATCAGAAAGAAGCAATCTGGAAGCTGGAAACTCACCTGCCAATTCAAAAAGCACAATAGCAGACAGATCCCATTGTCCACATACCTATAGCTGAGTGCCTCTTTAAATACTGCTTCAGTGGTTCTGAGAGACCATCCCGCTAGGTTTTACTGGTGGGTTGCGCTCTGGACGAGACTTCAGTGATTTCACATTAAATTGGTATTGGGGTCCTAATTGTGACATTGGACTCCGATTTGCATATATTCATGAGGCGCCTGTCTATGGCATTCATAAGGCGCCTGTATACGGCATTCATGAGGCACCTGTCTATGGCATTAATGAGACGCCTGTCTATGGCATTAATGAGGCATCTGTCTATGGCATTAATGAGACGCCTGTCTATGGCATTCATGAGACGCTTGTCTATGGCATTCATGAGACGCCTGTCTATGGCATTCATGAGACGCCTGTCTATGGCATTCATGAGACGCCTGTCTATGGCATTCATGAGACGCCTGTCTATGGCATTCATGAGGCACCTGTCTATGGCATTCATGAGACGCCTGTCTATGGTATTCATGAGGTGCCTGTCTATGGCATTCATGAGGTGTCTGTCTATGGCATTCATGAGACGCCTGTCTATGGCATTCATGAGACGCCTTTCTATGGCATTCATGAGACGCCTGTCTATGGCATTCATGAGACGCCTGTCTATGGCATTCATGAGACGCCTGTCTATGGCATTCATGAGACGCCTGTCTATGGCATTCATGAGACGCCTGTCTATGGCATTCATGAGACGCCTGTATACGGCATTCATGAGGCGCCTGTCTATGGCATTCATGAGACGCCTGTCTATGGCATTCATGAGACGCCTGTCTATGGCATTCATGAGACGCCTGTCTATGGCATTCATGAGGCGCCTGTCTATGGCATTCATGAGACGCCTTTATATGGCATTCGTGAGGCACCTTTATATGGCATTCGTGAGGCACCTTTATATGGCAGGTGCCTCAGCCGACTCAAAAAGTCTATGCAGTTGAAATGTTGGGCAGCAGTCACAGAGCGGTAAGAATTCTGCAGCGATTTTAACTACAAACTTCTCTCTCCGCTGGGCAGCCGGGGTTAAAATCGCTTCTATTGAGTCAACGAAATCTGTCAACATTCGTAGGAATGATTTACGGTATTTTACTGAATTTAGGAGCTCATCCTACTATATCCTTTATTCCACCACTGTGCCATTTGGTTTAGTGACAAGAAACTGAAATTATAATTAATAATTTGTTTTTGATCAGACTTGATTCCCTGTCTGATGTTACCATTTTTGTCAGCATTGGTGTTCTGCTTTAGTTGAAACTTCTTATACTTGCCCCCTGGGAACGATATCTGTACAGACTCTGTCAAAACACATTATCAATCACGTGCAGAAGAAAGTAAACTGTTCATGGGATCTGTCAAGCTTTGTACACAAGGAGACATATATTCGGTAAGCTGCAGTGCGACTGGACTGCTCTAAATGAATGCTTTTCAGCAAATAAATACCTGCTTCATTAAGTGTAATGATCTTAAAATTAGGTTCCTTGAATATTAGTGCACAATTAATGCATTCACATTGATGTTCCTATTTTAACAGAGGGGTTAGCCTATTTATTTTTGGGATGTCCTGAGGCCGTGAAAGGTGCTATATAAATGCAAGTCTTTCTTCTTTTATTTTCAATGGGCGAGTGCCTCTGTTAAAATAGCAGGAAAAGAGTTTCTTTCACATGATTTTTTAAAATTCATTCCTGGGATGTGGGCGTGTTGGCAAGGCCAGCATTTATTGCCCATCCCTAATTGCCCTTGAGAAGGTGGTGGTGAGCCACCTTCTTGAACCGCTGCAGTCCGTGTGGTGATGGTACTCCCACAGTGCTGTTAGGGAGGGAGTTCCAGGATTTTGACCCAGCGACGATGAAGGAACGGCCGATATATTTCCAAGTCAGGATGGTGTGTGACTTGGAGGGGAACTTGGAGGTGGTGGTGTTCCCATGCGCCTGCTGCCCTTGTCCTTCTAGGTGGAAGAGGTTGCAGGTTTGGGAGGTGCTGCCGAAGAAGCCTTGGCGAGTTGCTGCAGTGCATCTTGTAGATGGTACACACTGCAGCCACGGTGCGCCAGTGGTGGAATGAATGAATGTTTAAGGCGGTGGATGGGGTGCCAATCAAGAGGGCTGCCTTGTCCTGAATGGTGTCGAGCTTCTTGAGTGTTGTTGGAGCTGCACTCATCCAGGCAAGTGGAGAGTATTCCATCACACTCCTGACTTGTGCCTTGTAGATGTTGGAAAGGCTTTGGGGAGTCAGGAGGTGAGACACTCGCTGCAGAATACCCAGCCTCTGACCTGCACTTGTAGCCACAGTATTTATGTGGCTGGTCTGGTTAAGTTTCTGGTCAATGGTGACCCTCAGGATATTGATGGTGGCGGATTAGCCGATGGTAATGCCGTTGAATGTCAAGGGGCGGTGGTTAGAATCTCACTTGTTGGAGATAGTCATTGCTTGGCACTTTTGTGGTGCGAATGTTACTTGTCACTTATCAGCCCAAGCCTGAATGTTATCTAAATGAGAAGTCGCACAACACCAGGTTATAGTCCAACAGATTTATTTAATTTTACAAGCTTTCGAAGCAGTTCGCTCCTTCGTCAGGTAAGTTAGCAATGAGAGAATCTCCCAGAATTCACAATTTAAACCCAGACAAAATCTATTCACATTATTCCCTACAACAAAGAGCATAGCCAAGACAATGAGATGTGTCCCAGGGGGTCCAACGTGTCAAACCACCTGCTGGCTGCATATCCTGTCAATTTGTGTTCTTGTGTTAGTCTCTTTAAAAAAAAACACCTGGGAAGACCGGCCATGATGTCAAGTCACGTTCTGTATCGTGACATCAACCCGATATCGCGATTGAGGCCATCCTCATGAGTGCGGAACTTGGCTATCAGTTTCTGCTCTATGACACGGTACATACTCATGTGACTCGGCCAACGTTGTCTACCTGATACGTTGCAGTAAAGGATGCTCCAGAGCATGGTACATCGGCGAGACCATGCAGACACTGAGACAACGTATGAACGGACACCGCGCAACAATCGCCAGGCAGGAGGGTTGCCTCCCAGTCGGGGAACACTTCAGCAGCCAGGGGCATTCAGCCTCGGATCTGCGGGTAAGCGTTCTCCAAGGCGGCCTTCGAGATACACGACAGCGCAAAATCATAGAGCAGAAACTGATAGCCAAGTTCCGCACTCATGAGGATGCGACTTCTCATTTTTGTCCACCCCAGTCCAACGCCGGCATCTCCACATCATGAATGTTATCTAGGTCTTGCTGCATGCGGGCATGGGCTGTTTCATTATCTGAGGAGTTGCGAATGGAACTGAATACTGTGCAATCATCAGCGAACAACCCCACTTCTGACGTTATGATAGAGGGAAGGTCATTGATGAAGTAGCTGAAGATGGTTGGGCCTAGGACACTGCCCTGAGGAACTCCTGCAGTGATGTCCTGGGGCTGAGATGATTGACCTCCAACAACCACAACCATCTTCCTTTGTGCTAGGTATGACTCCAGCCAGTGGAGAGTTTTCCCCCTGATTCCCATTGACTTCAATTTTTACTAGGGCTCCTTGATGCCACACTCGGTCAAATGCTGCCTTGATGTCAAGGGCAGTTACTCTCACCTCACCTCTGGAATTCAGCTCTTTTGTCTATGTTTGGATCAAGGCTGTAATGAGGTCTGGAGCCGAGTGGTCCTGGGGGAACCCAAACTGAGCATTGGTGAGCAGGTTATTAGTGAATAAGTGCCGCTTGATAGCACTGTCGATGACACCTTCCATCACTTTGCTGATGATTGAGAGTAGACTGATGGGGCAGTAATTGGCCGGATTGGATTTGTCCTGCTTTTTGTGGACAGGACACACCTGGGCAGTTTTCCACATTTTCGGATAGATGTCAGTGTTGTAGCTGTACTGGAACAGCTTGGCTAGAGGCACGGCTAGTTCTGGAGCACAAGTCTTCAGCACGATAGCCGGGATGTTGTCGGGGCCCATAGCCTTTGCTGCATCCAGTGCACTCAGCCGTTTCTTGATATCACGTGGAGTGAATCGAATTGGCTGAAGACTGGCTTCTGTGATGGTGGGGACCACAAGAGGAAGCCGATATGGATTATCCACTCGGCACTTCTGGCTGAAGATGGTTGCAAACGCTCCAGCCTTGTCTTTTGCACTCACGTGCTGGGCTCCGTTATCATTGAGGTTGGGGATATTCATGGAGCCTCCTCCTCCTGTTAGTTGTTTAATGGTCCACCACCATTCACGACTGGATGTGGCAGGATTGCAGAGCTTTGATCTGATCTGTTGATTGTGGGATTGCTTAGCCCTGTCTATAGCATGCTGCTTCCGCTGTTTAGCATGCATGTAATCCTGTGTTGCAGCTTCCTCAGGTTGACACCTCATTTTTAGGTACACCTGATGCTGCTCCTGGCATGCTCTTCTACACTCCTTATTGAACCAGGGTTGGTCCCCTGGCTTGATGGTAATGGTAGAGTGAGGGATATGCAAGGCCATGAGGTCACAGATTGTGGTGGAATACAATTCTGCTGCTGCTGATGGCCCACAGCGCCTCATGGATGCCCAGTTTGAGCTGCTAGATCTGTTCTGAATCTATCCCATTTAGCACGGTGGTAGTGCCGCACAACACGATGGAAGATGTCCTCAGTGTGAAGACGGAAATGCGTCTCCACAATGACTGTGCGGTGGTCACTGCTGCCAATGCTGTCATGGACAGATGCATCTACAACAGGTAGGTTGGTGTGGATGAGGTCAAGTAGGTTTCTCCCTCATGTTGGTTCTCTCACCACCTGCCACAGGCCCAGTCTGGCAGCTACAAAGCTTCAGGACTCCGCCAGCTCGGTCAGTAGTGGTGCTACTGAGCCACTCTTAGTGATGGACATTGATGTCCCCCACCCAGAGTACATTCTGTGCCCTTGCTACCCTCAGTGCTTCTTCCAAGTGGTGTTCAACATGGAGGAGTACTGATTCATCAGCTGAGGGAGGGCAGTAGGTGGTAATCAGCAGGAGGTTTCCTTGCCCATGCTTGACCTGAAGCCATGAGACTTCATGGGGTCCAGAGTCAATGTTGAGGACTCCCAGGGCCACTCCCTCCCGACTGTATAACCACTGTGCCATCACCACTGGTGGGTCTGTCCTGCCGGTGGGACAGGACATACCCAGGGAAAGAGTTTCTTTTACATGATTATGAGAAGCATTAGCATGCTAGTATTCAAAGAGTCTTATTTCAAAGCAAATGAGCGGTGAAATATAAGAGCTTTTTTATATTCTTGTTTTAAAATTATAGAAAAAAACTATTATCACAATACACCAACATACTGGTCTATTTAATCAAATATGTGCCTGATCAATACTCAGCTAGTAAATAGTGATCTGGTACTAGTTTCATCAAAAGCAGGAAATGCTGCAGAAAAATTGAATTTTAAGCTGAGTGCCACCAGGATCTCAAAATGAACATATATGACCATCTGCCCTAATGGCCTGCTGGATAAAGGCATTACTTGATGCAGCTTTCATCCAAACAGACCAGAGATCCAAGATTTGACTCCTGGCTCAGTTAACTGATCTTAGCTGTGGAACAGTTAAATCACTGCAATTGTCCTCAGTGCCTGTGGGCCAGGGAAGGGAAAGATCAGCCAAAAGTCCAACTCCTGAGCCCATAAATTGGACCTCGTTGTGTGTGTGTTTTACAAACATAAAATGGGTGCCACAAGGGCCAATTTCAAGGACATACGTTCCGAACCCCAAGGATGTCTAAAAGACCTCCATCTCGATATTGGGTTGTGCCATTCTTTAGGTGTCCGGGGCGGCCTCGTAAAACAGGCGTTGGGCCTCTTGCCTATGCTAATGAGGGGCCTTACATCTGTTTTAGAACCTGTCTGAGATATTGGGCTGCCCTGGGTGGATTGGGCATGGGGCCTGCTCTCCTCAGGTTTTGCTGGCATGGATTTGGCCCAGCAAGCCACCAAAAAGATAAGTCCCATCCTTCTAAAATTTTGATATGGAGCCAGGAAGAGCAGGAATGATTCTCCTTGCTTCACAGAACTCCTGAGGGATGCTGCCGGCCGCTATTGGCTTCCCTGCCACTGTCCTCTGCCCCCCCACCCTGCAAACCCCCCGGCACTTGCCTGAGGCCGATGCTGGGGAGGGAAGTGGCCCGAAATCCGTTGCTGCAGAAGGGCAAGCTGCCTGTGGAGGAGCGACAGCTTATTTAGACGAGGCCCCAGGCCTAAGTTTGAGCTTGCCTTGGGCCCCTGGTTTGCGTGTGGGTTGCGGCTGCATCACCGCCATCATGCCTGAAACTGGATGCTGACAAATTTCTACCACCTGATCTCTATTTAGTGACTCCTTTGGGGTAGACTTTCAACTTGCTGCTTGGGTGTAAAGCTGGCATTGCGGATCGTCTGCCTATTATGGAAACCGCCCCATTTTCATTTCCATTGATTTCAATGTTAATGGTCACCAGGTGGTTTTGTTAACAGGCGGCCAATCCGTAATGCCCGCTTTACACCCTCGTGGCAAGTTGCAATCTACCACTTTGTGTGCATGGACATTGGGTGAGGACAGGATGTGATACCCTACATGGTTGAAGAGCCTCCCAATACTCGCTATTTGGCTTCACATTAGGAATTGTCACTTGCGTGAGGTGCCAGACAGCTGCCTGCATCAAAGGCGTCGTATGCCAGTGAAAGTAAATGTCCCCATGAGAGGAGGGAAGCAAAGGAGGAGAAAATTAGCAAAATAAAAAGTAGAGACAGATTTGGTGGTTCTTAGTTTTATTCTTATACCACATTCTCTGCAGCACTGTGATTTTATTACATTAGTAGTATGTCTGATTACTGGAAAAATTATTAACTGTATTTGTTATTATACATTATACAGTTCTACATGTACATCTGCTCAAATTTGAGTATAGAGCATTTATGCTCATCCTCCCTCTTCTATGTTTCTTGGCAATTTTGCATTCCGTTCCTCACAATGTATAGTGATGTGACTGCAACAAAGGGACTGAAACACTTGATGCTGGGCCTTTTATTCATCCTACTTATTGCAGGATGCCTGTGATGCAAATCCATTGTCATAATGTTTCATTAGTCCAGATGGATCACATCATTTTGTGAATGATAACGTTTTGTGAATTGTGCGGAAGTAGAGAACATGGGATGGGCGCAATAATGACTACCTGACAGGAATAATCATTGTGAAAGACCAACATGATGCACCATTATGCTATTGGCCAATTATTCCCAGGTGTCTATTTTAAGTGTGCTCATACAATATAAAATGTAGCATAAATATAATTGGACATAATTACAGACAGGAAAGAGTCATCCATAATTATAAACATCATCACAATTATACAAAGAGTGCTTTTTACTTACCTTCCTCCTCTTCCTTCTCCTGCAAAACACAAAATAGAATGTATATTATTCTCTGTACTTTTCTCTTTTTTGCTGTTAGATTTTTTCTACAAATCAGTTTAAATTTTCCTCTTCAATCTTGAGCCCTATATCTCAGCCATACATTCTGCTCTTCCAACTCTTCCTCTTCTCCCGTGCTCCGCTATTGGACACAGTGCTTTCAGCCACCATGCTTCTGCACTCTGGAAGTCTCTTCCTAAACTCTTTGCTTTGTTACTTCTCTCCCCACCTTCAAAAGCATTCTCAAAATTTACATCTTCAACATTCATTTCCCCTAACTTCACTTTGACTTCCTTCTTGAATGGTACCCAGATGTCAGGAGTTGATGGAACTACCTTTACAGACGCTGCATTTCAAAGTTTTAAAACGTAAGTTTTTTGCCACCTAATCTCTGCCTTCTGATTTATCACATCTTCTCTTCTACTCTTTTCAACCTTGGTGATGTCCTGCCAATGGGCCTTGGTCCTTCTCCTTGTTTTCTTAATAATAGAGAAAAACTACAGAGGTTTATGGGGGGATTTTTAACACTGAGGAGCGCGTGGCTTTAGGTATGGGTGTGGGGAGGTTTAAAGTAGTTAAAACTGTCAACCCGTCTGGAAGCCAGTTCCAATCCGAGTGTGTTCGACTGCGTGTGAATTGAAGGGATAATTACAAGTCCTAGCCCTTTTCAGACTACCCCAGATCAGGCGTATTCCCCAGACGTTCACCTTCAACTAAAGTTAGCGGTAGCCAAATCCTAGAGACGCTTAATTGGGTCTAAAGGTCAGACTACCTCTCCCTAAAGGAAAGGAACGGCCTGAAGATGTTCTCCGGATAGCACTTTTAACAAGTTTAACTAGACTGTAACCTTCCGGATATTATGAGGGTCCGGAAAACCCCCCAGAATTCTGCAACTCCTCTCTGAAGAGTGTACAGAAATTGAGTTCACGAGATTGATACAGAAATACTCTTTGAGACAATTTAAAAAATATATAGATTTATTAAAGAACCAACATTTAGTTAACAGCTGGTATGGCAATCGCAACTTTAACCATTCAAAATACAAATAGCTTACATTTCTTATCAGAGATCCTTATTCTCAAATCTTAACTTCGTTACATTTCCACACTTCTACTTATTTCTTAATCCAGAATATCCACCAAAATCAAATACCTTGAATACCCGAGACTCAGAGTTGTAGGCCTACAGAGTGGTTCTGAAGGCGAGAATCACTCTGCCCCTTCCCAGCGACTTCTGACTCTTTATCTGAAAAGCTCTATTTTTATACTCTTTTTTAGTGGTATATTCTTTGAAGTTTTCTTTTGATGTAAGCTAATTGTCTCTCGTGATACTCTATTGAATTCTTTTCTATTCTTACTGTCATTTCAGCTGCCAACTTTTAGAATTCTGTCTCTACCTTTCGGTGTTTCAAAAACTATCATAAAATGGTTATTACAGATTTATCTTTTGATGCCATTCTTAGGAAGTCTTTCTATTGAATTCTTAATATCACTTAACTGCTTGTAAGCCAGACGTCGTGACTCTGTGGTGTTCCAGGTTTAACACATAAACAATGTGATTGCTTGGTGTCATCTATTGATATTATATTTTGAAAGCCTCTCTGTAGGTATATTTTACAACTTGTAAATTGAAAACACTTCTCTTAGGGTGTTTACTTGTTTTCTTGCTATCTCAATTGGTTGCATATTTAATCGTGTTTCCTGTCTTATTTGATGTTACTTTATGAAGGCATATGGTTGTTTAATGTTCTAAGTTTCTGTTTCCCTGAGTGTTAGCTTATAACACTTTACTTGGGTCATTCCATTGTGTTTCTCCCAAACTCCAGACCTTCTGGAAGCGCCAATGGTTTGCTTCAATAGGGGCATTGTTTTTGTGTTTACAACCATCTCCCATTTCAAAGCTTGTGGTGTTTTACAGCTTTTGTTAACACGTCACCTTATCTCAGAAGCCTGTATTGTGTTTGCAGCCTGTGTTGCCGAGGCTTTCCAGACTTTTAAACTCAGTATGTCATGTGTTAATAATATCAAAATCTGTTCATAGGATGATGTATTTCTTGGAATATGGCTTATTCCATTACAGCATAACCCCCTCTGAAGAGGCGGGTCAGCGATTCGAATATATAAATCACTGAATTGCAGCAATATTTCAACTGCCATTTAAATTTAATGGTATATGTATGGGTTTCCCGGGCTTCCTGAAACACGCCATTAAAACCAAGGCGAGAAGAGATGGCAATTCATGGGGCTCGTTAAAAGTCAGGCACACCACTGTAATAAATAATCCGTGCTCACAGCTGCTTTCGTACCTCGCACTGGGAAAGGGTTTGTTGGAAGTACTTGTGGTGAGAGGCTAATTTCTACATTTTGGAGGTATTGAGACTCAAGATCAGGATGGGTGGCGCCATGGTTGCCTTAGATTAGACCTCGGACAAGGAGCAAGAAGACTATCAGCAGCCGCAACAGCCTGCGACCGAGAGACCTGCAGGTGATCAGCAGAGAGGGGAGCAGAAGAGGGGTCGAGCTCACAGGAGGCACTACCTGTGTAACTGGGTGTACAGACAGAGGCTCAGCTTCCTTGACCACTTTGGAGAGCAATGCTTCCGGAGGCTCAGATTATAGCCTCAAGTGGTGGCAGACATCTGCAGCCTCCTAGAAGAAGACCTTCCCTCTGCCGGACCTGCTGACCACGCCTTACCAGTGGCTCAGAATGTGACCACCAGCATGAACTGTTTGCCTCCGGATCCTTCCAGGGTGCTACCGAAGACATATCCAGGATCTCCCAGTCAGCTTCACGTAAATGCATAATGTTTTCCAGGGCTGGCATAATGTTAACTTAGCCTGTGATGATGCCAGTCAGATTGAGCGGGCGCTCGGGTTTGCGTCTCTGGCTGGCTTCCCACAGGTGCCGAGCACCATTGACTGCATACGCGTGGCAATCCGCGCAACCCAGATCGACCAGGATTATTCGTCAACCGAAAGGGCTTCCACTGCATTTAGTTACTACCACTGGACCGATGTAACAATCACATCCCACAGCAACTCTCCTCCCACCACCAGCCCCCAACCCCCACCCCATGAAATTTCACTGACACAAAGCAGTCCTATACCCAAACAACCACCCATTGCACATTCCTCCATTGTCTTCCCACTATAAAGTTTCGCAATTATCGCGATTCGAAATAACGAGATAGAAGCAGATTTGTTTGAGCAGTTTATTTAAACGAAATGCTGTCATGATTAAACAGGACACAGAAGCCTGTAAAATGGCCACCGCGCATCGTGGCAGAAGTTTCCAGAAGTACAGTGGGCAGACAAGATGGCGTTCGAATAAACATTTTCAATAAGCACTGATAAAGACAGGATGCAACCTGTTTGCATTTGTGACAATAGCAAAAGATATGAGTGCTGGAATAGTTTTCCATGCACAAGTAAGGACCATTGTACTGGGCAATCGAAGGCCCATCCAGACACATCAATACGCAAATACCCCCACGGCTCTACAATGAGAGAGCCATTCTCGGGTGATTAAACAAGTATTCGGGGGCCCCCAAAACCCAGCCAGGGAGGCTCCGAGCCGGTTCAACAATGGGGAATACATTAACGGGTAGTTGACCAGTCTCAGGTGCTACCGAAACCCGTTAAAGACAAGAATCACCCCATGCTGGGAGTTTTGAGCGCCAATATTTCACAAAGGACAAACATTAAGATTTGAGCGGGAGATAAGGGAACACAGCACTATAACTATAGTGAACAAATGTCCATCGCTCTCTTATCTTGCTGCTGGCTGCTGAACTCTCTTATTCTCTTACTCCCTTGATTCGATTCTTATTCGCTTGATTCGTGCTCTTGTTTCTCTGGACTGTTGGCTCTGGACTTTTAGCCGCACTGGACGGTTATTCGAATGTTGGGTGGAGCTCGAACAGAACGAGCCGCCTCGACAAAGGCTGGTAACCGGGTGCACCATCCTGAGTGTCGGTAAACGGTGTTCTGGACCTGAAGGCCCGAAGAGACGAGACGAGACGAGATGAGAAGAGAAGAAGAAGAATCCACGTGCCGCCGCGGTCAGTAAACCCCGACCGCGCCCGAAAATATACGACCCATTTCTGGAACTCTACAGGTTACTGCACGAACTGGTCAAAGACTCTTCTTTGAATTCTACCGGCAACCGGTGTCGGACACAGGAAGACTCTTCTTCGAACCGGGCCCAAGCACTGTCGAGTTCTTCATGACAACGGGGAGCCCAGCCTGCTTGCAGCAGCAGCGAAAGTAAACAAGTGGGGTACAGAGACCCCTCAAAACACGTGACAGTCAGGCGCTGCAGCGAAACGAGCCGAGCGCCTCACTTTAAAATTCTCCGAAGTATCACGAGTGGTGAGCATGTTTCCCGATCCTAGGTATTGATAGGGGAGGGTGGTTTTATTAAGGATAAAGTATAATGTGTTCCCCTTTTTACGATGTGCCGTGCGTTCCTCATTACCCTAGACCAAGTTTTATGAATGTATGTATACTTGTACTGTCGTTAATTTGTGCCTATGACATGTACTTCATGATTTTAGACGCTATGCAATAAAGATTTCCATTTCGTACTATTCAACCAGGTCTATTTGAGTTTTTCTCTGCATTACTGCTCTCGCACCTAAGTCCAGTGTTAGAACCGTAAGGGCGAGTGGGTCGAACCACTCACAGGTGCTTATTGCAACAAGGCTGGCTGGAGACCAGAGCAAGCAATAGTATTAGGCAACGAAGGCCTAACCCCGCACCAGCACCGTCTGCGATACAAGCACGACACGCAAACCCCTTACACCAATCATCAACAAGCAACTGAAAAGGCGAGTGGCCACCCAGCAAACAAAAATAGGCAACACGGGAAGATGTTGCAAAGTAATAAATTTTATGTGATTCTACGAAACAATGGAAACTTAACAACATAGCATTTTCTCACACACCCATGTGCATACCTTTTTGAACAACAAAGCTTTTCTCTTCCTCTTCCTACCGCTCCTACCTGGTGCAACCCCTGTACCTTCAGCAGAGGTAGAGACAGGCTGCTGAAATCTCTGCTTTGACTGTTAAGATGCACTTGGCCGACAACCTCTGGGTGTTGGAGCCCGTGAGGACCCCACCAAAGACTGCTCCAGCTGTCCCTGTGCAGAGGCAGAGTCGGCCATCGGGAGAGCAGGCAGCATGTTGGGTACTGGCTGATGGGGGGGCAATGGGTGAGAAGTGGGAGCGCTTTGACTGGAGATCTCACTTCCATGTCCCCTTTCACCATCATCTCTCTCATGGCCCAGCCGCACTTCACTCCTACCACTCTGCTGGGGAGCAGCTTGGAGCAGATCGGTAATGGTAGCTTAGTGGTTATGTTACTGGACTCGTAATCCAGAGGCCTGGACTAATGATCCGGAGACGTGAGTTTAAATCTCCACCATGGCAGCTGGGGAATTTAAATTCGGTTAAATAAATCTGGTATAAAAAAGCTAGTATCAGTAATAGTGACCATGAAACTATCAGATTGTTGTAAAAAACCCATCTGGTTCACTAATGTCCTTTAGGGAAGGAAATCTGCCATCCTTACCTGGTCTGGCTCGTAGAGTCATAGGGCTGGATTTTTATTGACCCGTGGAGGCAGGTTTGGAGGCGTGTGGGGGGTTAAAATTGCGAAAACTGGCGGGAGGGCACAAGCCCGCCTCCATCCCGCCTCCACGCAATTTTCATTCAATCGTGTCTGCTGGTCCCGACTCCGTCCCGCCTTTAAGGCCCTTAACAAGCACTAAATTGCCTCTATAATGCCAGTTTGAAAGTCCTTTGTGATTTTAACCCTTTTTCCACGTGAAGCACGCCTGTTCTGAACCACGAATGTGAAACCTGGCGGGAGCACATTTGGATTGCTGACTATCAGCTGCAGCTCAACCATGAAATCGGAGATGTGATCAGCCATCATTTGCAGTTGGCAGGACTTTGTTGTCTGAGGTCTGGGGGAACTTTTATATGGCATAACCACAGCTGTGGAAGTTTGGAGCCTGACACCCATCTCCAGTGTGACCTCCTGGGAAACCCCTCTCGCCACCTTGACTGAGCGCTTCCTCAACTGAGGCATATATCAGAAGCATGGGAACCATTTATTTCCTTTCCTCCTGGACATCAGATTCGGATGAAGACCAGCCGCGGCAACAGCAGAACCATGAACAACAGCTCCACCAGCAGCAGCAGCATCAACAGGAGTGCCAAGCTGCTCCTCACCCACCTGAAGCTGCACAGGCCAGAAGGCGCCAGCGCGCGACCACATTGCTGCCCGAGATGCAAGGGACGCACTTGACCAGATTTGCTTAGCCTGCACAATCAAACACTTTTGCCTCGCACCTTCTTATCAGACCATCGACAATGGTCAGGAACCTAAGGATTCCTATCACTCTGACCACCATACTGACAATTGCAAGTCATCCTAAGCCCTCAATGTGGAAGTCCCATTTGCGAAATGACAGACGCCACAACTTCAGCAGTTTGCCAGCAGAATTTTTAATCACACCAAGCAAGTGCTGGCATTTCAAGATTAAACACAACATTACACCCAAGTGACTACCCTTGTGACTACTTGTGCATTATTTTTCTTTTACGCGTGCTCCTACGTGGTGCTTCCCCTGTGGCTTCAGCAGATGTGGAGACCCCTTGCTCACTTTCTTGCTGCTCCTGCGTCGACACCTTTGGCGGGCATCCTCTGCTGCTCCTGCGGCTGTGCAGGGGTTGAGACGCCGATCTCAGTTGGGTGAGGACTCTGGTGGGGCTCTGACCGAGGGCTTTGCAGTGGCTTGGTCGTGTGAGCGCTTGGAGAGGAGCCCCCACTTCCTTGTTGGCTGCCACCACCTCAGCGCTTGCAAGTGGATTGAGAGCACCTTGCTGCACATCAGAGGAGCCATGGGGACCCGTATCTGCACTGGAAGTCCTACTCAGAAGGACTTCCATGAAGGTCTGGTTTCTGTGTTCAATAGATGACCATCGCTCCTCAAGAGATGCCAGTCTATTCTGAACAATAACCATGTTGTCTACACTCTGGTGACTTATCTCCTCCATAGCCGTAGCCATCCTCTCCTCTACTGTAGCCATCCTTTCCACGGAGGTTGCCATCCTTTCCGTGGTGATGCGTTCATGCGCCAATGACTCCACAAAGGCTCTGCTCATGTTCGCTATGGACTCCTCCATTCGCTCCACACTCGCAGCGACCCTGGAGACAAAACCTGCCAGAGACTCCTGCATCTGTTCCTGGAGTTCCAGCACCGCTGATCTTATGGATGGACCCAGAGGCAGAGGGTCGACATGCAGCTTAGCCGAGCTGGCAGAGTCCTGCGCCCTCCGACTAGGACTCTCCACTGCTGTCCCTGTCTCCAGTATCTGCTGATGCTCACTTGTGAGCTGTGATACATCGGTGATAACACTACTCTATCTCGCAATGTTCCCTCCGAGGTGTGAGTGTCTGCGTTGGTGCTGGGTGCACTGAATTCTGCTGACGCGGTGCCCTCAGAGGTTGCAGCTTCCTCTGAGGAGAGGTGAGGCTCATGCTCTTCCTCCTGGACGGTAGGGACGGCTGCTCTGCGGGGGAGTAAAGGAAAGAGTCAGAGATGTGAGTCCAAGGTTACATGCACATTGCATATTGCAGATGATCATAAGTCAGTCTGCTGGAGCATCAGAATCATTATCAGTGACTCATGCAATGTCAATGAGAGAGATGATAATCTATTCTGTCACCAGCTTGCTCTGATGCACCCGTCTGTCCGTCCCCGACTTACGCATCCTCCTCCACTCCCATGATCTCCAGGACCGCCTCCTCCCAGGTGGTGAGCTGGGCTACTGAGGGTGGCCCTCATTCTGTTCTCGCTCTTTCCCTCTTATTGTGAGCTCTCTTTTCCTGCAATGAGGGAGACAAGTGGAGTGAGAATGAAGGAGTGAGTGTAGAGAATCTATATCATTGATGGTTAGAAGGAGACAAATTCGGAGTGAGGTGGCAAGACCATGGGCCCTCCCTGTGTGTTGTAAGTTGTTTTCATAGCATCACAGAGATAGGGAGTGTGAGGGCTGCATAGTCGAATAGTTAGGTGAATGTGACCATGCAGAGAGAGGGAATGGGTAAGGGTGCAGGGATGTCGGTGTCAAGTGGGATGTGGAGGAAGAGGTTGTCAAAGCTGAGTGCTGGTGAGGAGAGGCAATGAGGATCAGAATGAGGATGATGGGAAATTTATACTCACTTTTCCAGTGCACAGCAGGTCATGAAACCTCTTCCTGCACTACAGCCAGGTTCTGCGGGTTATGGACAACGAGTTGACCTCCTCTGCCACCTGGATCCACGCAGCTTTGGTTTGATGGGAAGGCTTCTTCCTCCCTGAAGAAGGGAAGAGCACCTCCTTATTAGCTCTGCCTCCCTCAATTAAAGCTTGCAGGGCGACGTCATCAAATCGAGGTGCAGATCTAGATCTCTGGCTGGCCATTCTTCCTGCAGGTGCCTCTAACATGCAAAGGCAGAAGCTTGGCAGTCTGCAGAGGAAGCAAGGCTTGTTGCAGATCTTAAATGCTGCAGCAATGATGACGTCATCGGAAGCGACTTTCAGACTGGAGAAACTCACTGGCCATGGGTTCCCACACGTTGGAACTCAATTGGCCATTTATGTTAAAATCGCATCAATCTCCCACATCGATTTAGATTCGGGTGGCTAACAGGAAATGCGGATTACACAACCCCAGCCCGCCCCTGAATCAAAATCCAGCCCATAGAGTTATACAGCACAGAAAGAGGCCCTTCGGCCCATCGTGTCCGCACCAGCCATCAAGCCCTGTCTATTCTAATCCCATATTCCAGCATTTGGTCCGTAGCCTTGTATGCTATGGCGTTTCAAGTGCTCATCTAAATGCTTCTTGAATGTTGTGAGGGTTCCTGACTCTACCACCCTTTGAGGCAGTGAGTTCCAGATTCCAACCACCCTCTGGGTGAAAAAGTGTTTCCTCAAATTCCCTCTAAACCTCCTGCCCCTTACCTTGAAACTATGCCCCCTGGTTATTGACCCCTCCACCAAGGGGAAAAGTTCCTTTCTATCTCCCTTATCTATGCCACTCATAATTTTGTACACCTCAATCAGGTCCCCCCTCAGCCTTCTCTGCTCTAAGGAAAACAACCCCAGCATGTCCAGTCTCTCTTCATAGCTGAAGCGCTCCAGCCCAGGTAACATCCTGGTGAATCTCCTTTGCACCCTCTCCAATGCAATCACATCCTTCCTATAGTGTGGCGACCAGAACTGTACACAGTATTCCAGCTGTGGCCTAACTAGCATTTTGTACAGCTCCATCATAACCTCCCTGCTCTTATATTCTATGCCTCGGCTAATGAAGGCAAGTATCCCATATGCCTTTTTAACCACCTTATCTACCTGTCCTGCTGCCTTCAGGGATCTATGTACATGCACACCAAGGTCCCTCTGATCCTCTGTCCTTCCTAGGGTCCTACCATTCATTGTGTATTCCCTTGCTGTAGGGGGTGGTGGTTTGTGTCAGCTTCACCTCTGACTTCTGAGCGGTTTGAATCGCTCCCACTCCCTTGGTTCTAGACCCTGGACTTATTTGGGGGTTGTGATGAAAAGTGCAGCAGACAACTGTGTTTGATGCAAGAACTTTGATCTTTATTTAAGAAAGTATAACACAACACAAACACTCTTAACACTCTAAAGGTGGTGAACACTTCGGTACAAGCGAGGGAAATAACATTAGAAGAATACTTCACCCCTCCCAATCCCACTTCACTAGCTAGGTTGGACTCTGGAGAACCAGGGATAATGCTCACCAAACGAATCCTTGATAGTTGAGAGTTAGGGTTTAGAGTCTTGTGAGTAAAAAGTTTTGTAAGGCCCTTGTTGCCGCGAGGTGTCCGATGGTCACTGAGGCGGTCGCTCTGGTTTCTTCTTGTGTGTCGGCCTACTTCTGGAGCTGTTGGCCTTCTTTGTTGAACTTCTTTCTGTTGAACTCTGCCTCTGTTTAAACTGTCTTCTTCCGAGCTGTGGAACTGCCTTCCCTTTGCTTCTCCTGAACTCTGTAACTCCGGCCCTCACTTCTGCTGAGAACAGGCTTCCAATTGAACTCGAAACTGCAGAACTGCCTTCTTGAGAAAACAGCCTTTCAATTATACTAATTGAAGCTTCCTTATCAAAACCAAATCAAATCCCGGTCATTGTAAGATTTTGGAGGCCTCGTTAACAGTAACGACTTTACTAGCGTGCTAACTGGTTTTTGGGATGGCTTGCGTCCTGTCGATCTCCTTGGTTGATTACAGTTGATTGGTTTTGTGTTTGGTTTTCTAGGCTGGACTCGGTCTTTCTATAGAAATGGGTCTGAGTGATTTGTATTATGCATGTTTTTGATGGGCCCTGTAATTGGTTTTGATGGGGCCTGTGTTTTGGGTGGGTCTGCCTTCTCCCAGGGTCTATTGTCAGAATGTTAATATCTGCTGGGGCTTGATTGAGGTCATCCTGGTTCCCCAGACAGTGCAATTAACTGCAATAGCCAAACTGATTTTACAGAGGTCGACCCACCTCCTTGTCCCTTTACAGGCCCAGACATGTTTTTAAAATGCAAAAACTTGGTTTTTGGTCTTAAATTCCTTAGGTTCGGCCCAAATGCATTTTTATCACTCTGAGGTAGTTCCAAAGTCCTTTTTTCTTAGGTTTTGGATTTCTGCAAATTTTAGAAACCTTACATTGCCTTGTTAGTCCTCCCAAAATGCATCACCTCACACTTTTCAGGGTTAAATTCCATTTGCCACTGTTCTGCCCATCTAACCAACCCATCTACATCGTCCTGCAGCCTGAGGCTTCCCTCCTCGCTATTTACCACTCCACCAATTTTTGTGTCATCTGCGAACTTACTGATCATACCTCCTACATTCATATCTAAATCATTAATGTACACTACAAACAGCAAAGGACCCAGCACCGATCTCTGGGCTCTTACCTTCTTGACCAGTCTCCCATGTGGGACTTTGTCAAAAGCCTTACTGAAGTCCATGTAGACTACATCAACTGTACTACCCTCATCCACACACCTAGTCACCCCCTCGAAAAATTCAATCAAATTGGTTAGACATGATCTCCCCCTGACAAAGCCATGCTGACTATCCTTGATTAATCCTTGCCTCTCCAAGTGGAGACTAATTCTGTCCCTCAGAATTTTTTCCAATAATTTCCCTACCACTGATGTTAGGCTCACTGGCCTGTAATTCCCTGGTTTACCCCTACTACCCTTCTTGAATAATGCTACTACGTTAGCTGTTCTCCAGTCCTCTGGCACCTCCCCTGTGGCCAGAGAGGTTCTGAAAATTTGTGTCAGAGCCCCTGCAATCTCCTCCCTTGCCTCACACAGCAGCCTGGGATACATCTCCTCTTGGCCTGGGGATTTATCCACTTTTAAGCCCGCTAAAACCGCTAGTACCTCCTCCCTCTCAATACTAATTTGTTCAAGTATATCACAATCCCCCTGCCTGATTTCTATGCCTACATCGTCCTTCTCCATAGTGAACACCGATGCAAAATATTCATTTAAAACCTCACCTACATCTTCTGGTTCTACACACAGATTGTCACTTTGGTCCCTAATGGGCCCTACTCTTTCCCTGGTTATCTTCTTGCCCTTAATATACTTATAAAACACCTTGGGATTTTCCTTTATTTTGCCCGCCAGTGTTTTTTCATGCCCCCTCTTCGCTCACTTAATTTCTTTTTTAAGTACCCCCCTGCACTTTTTATACCCCTCTAGGGCTTCCACTGTTTTTAGTCCTTTGTATCTGCCAAAAGCCTCCCTTTTTTTCCTAATCCATTCTTGTATATATCTTGATCCCTGGGCTTGTTGGTCCCACCCTTGACCTTTACGGGAACATGTTGGCGCTGTACTCTCTCTATTTCCTGTCTGATAGACTCCCACTGCTCTGATGTGGATTTTCCTACAAGTAGCTGATCCCAATCCACTTTGGCCAGATCCTGCCTTATCATATTAAAATCGGCCTTCCCCCAATTTAGAACCTTTATTTCCGGTCCATCTTTGTCCTTTTCCATGACTACCTTAAATCTCACTGAATTATGGTCACTGTCACCAAAATGTTCTCCTACTGACACTTCTACCACTTGCCTGGCTACATTCCCTAGAATTAGGTCCAGTACCACCCCCTCTCTTGTAGGACTTTCTACATGCTGGCTCAAAAAGCTCTCCTGGATGCACTTTAAGAATTCCGCACCCTCTAAGCCTTTCACACTCTGACTATCCCAGTTAATATTGGGGAAGTTGAAATCCCCTACTATTATTACCCTATTATTTCTACACTTCTCTGAGATTTGCCGACATATCTGTTCCTCTATCTCCCCCTGACTGTTTGGGGGCCTATAGTACACTCCCAGCAAAGCGCTTGCCCCCTTTTTGTTTTTAAGTTCTACCCATATGACCTCATTTGAGGAACCTGCAAAGATATCATCCCTCCTTACAGCAGTAATTGACTCCTTGATTAATATTGCGACACCCCCTCCTCTTTTACAACCCCTCTGTCTCGCCTGAAGATTGTATACCCCGGAATATTGAGCTGCCAGTCCTGCCCCTCCCTCAACCATGTCTCTGTGATAGCAACAATATCATACTCCCATGTGTTCATCAACACCTTCAATTCATCTACCTTACTCGCAAGACTCCTTGCATTAAAATAAATGCCACCAGCCTTGCCATACTCCCTTGTGCTGTTACATATTTGCTCTGCCTTCCAGGCTGACTTGTTTTTTCCTCTATATTTGGCTGTGCATCACCCCCTACTATAACTCCACTCCGTATCCCATCCCCCTGCCAAGTTAGTTTAAACCCCCCCCAACAGTACTAGCAAACCTCCCCGCAAGGATGTTGGTCCCGTTCCGGTTCAGGTGCAACCCGTCCGACTTGTACAGGTCCCACCTTCCCCAGAAGCAGACCCAGTGATCCAGGAAACTAAAGCCCTCCCTCCTGCACCAACTCTTCAGCCACGCATTCATCTGCTCTATCCTCCTATTCCTATTTCGCGGGCTTTATTACAGGGGCCAGTGTCGGGAGCGGAGAGAGCAGCAGCACTGTGAGTAGTTAAACTCACTTTCGCGGGCTTTTTTATAGAGCTGCCAGATCATCAACACAGATACCATCATCACACGTGAGGACACTACCCACCAGGTACATGGTACATACTCATGTGACTCGGCCAACGTTGTCTACCTCATACGTTGCAGGAAAGAATGCACCGCGGCATGGTACATCGGCGAGACCATGCAGACACTGAGACAACGTATGAACGAGCACCGCGCAACAATCGCCAGGCAGGATTGTTACCTCCCAGTCGGGGAACCCTTCAGCAGTCAAGGACATTCAGCCTCGGATCTGCGGGTAAGCGTTCTCCAAGGTGACCTTAGGAAAACACGACAACGCAAAATCATTGAGCAGAAACTGATAGCCAAGTTCCGCACTCATGAAGACGGTCTCAATCGGGATCTTGGGTTTATGTCACGATACATGACGTGATCCGGACTCGAGTCGTCGTTGGCTTGTTCACAGATGTGATTCCCAGTAAAAAAGTAAAAATTTTAAAGTTAATCGTTTTACATACAGACGGCAGCTTTTGACACGTTCGACCCCATGCGATTCCACCTCATTGTCTCAGTTGTATCTTGCTTTGTCTTTGATGTGGTACCTTCCTGGCTGACCTGATTAACTTTATCACACCTCGGCAGATAAACAGTCAGGATGATTGAATTCAGTTGTCTGCAATTGTAAGTTACACATGCTTTGTTCTCTATCTATATATGCTTTGACGATTCTGTATCTCCTCACTTCACCCGACGAAGGAGTTTTAACTCCGAAAGCTTGTGATTTCAAATAAAACTGTTGGACTATAACCTGGTGTTGTGCGACCTCTCAATTTTGTCCACCCCAGTCCAACACCGGCATCTCCGCATCATGACCACTATCGACACCACAAACTGCCGGCTCAAAGTGGAGAGAATCGCCAAGAAGATCGCGCATATCGACACCGACATCAAGTATCTACAGAGATGCAAGAAAGCAGACAAGATCCCGAAAGGACTACAGATCACGAACCCACTCAAGTCGACATACAACACAGACTACGCTGAGAGACTCTGCCGTCGTACCTCTCGCACACTCCTCAACCATCTCGTACACCAGCTCTACAGCAAACACCACAACCTCGAAACCAAGATAGAGTCCATGCTCTCAGCCTGTGCTCAGGACACAGCAGACCAGTTACGAGACACCGCCAAACAGACGAGGCAACGGAACTACTCTGCCTACATGCGCATCAAGAACAGGAAGCTTGAGAAACTCGGCATCACCACCAGCAGCAGCCAAGCCTCCCCCGGTACCACGGCTGCAACCACAGGGAAGTCCATCGTCAATTTGTCCGACCATACCCTTCAACCAGACGAAATCGAAGTTCTCTCCCTAGGGCTCAAGTTCTGCCCAACCACCAAAATGGACCCCATCGGTCTTGCGGCAGACACGGAGGAATTCATCAGGAGAATGAGGCTCCGGGAATATTTCCACAAATCCCAAGATGTCAGCAACAAACCCAATGAGACAATCAATGATCCAGAACAGCAGAGAGAGGGACTCGCAGTGCAGCAACCGAAGAAAAAAGAGTCAAACTGGACCCCTCCGGAGGGTCGCTGCCCCAAGCTTGACATGTATGCTCAAGCTGTCAGGAGATGCATCAACGCCAGATTCATCAGCCGCACTTACAAGACAGTCCAGAATGTCACCCGAGCACAACGCAATCCACGCTCTCAAGACCAACCGCAACATCGTCATCAAACCAGCGGACAAAGGAGGAGCCATCGTCATACAGAACAGAATGGACTATTGCAAAGAAGCATACCGACAACTGGACAACCAGGAAAACTACAGACAGTTACCCGCAGATCCGACCAAAGAACACACCCGCCAACTCAATAGACTGATCAAGACCTTCGATCCAGACCTTCAAAACATCCTACGCGCTCTCATCCCACGTACTCCCCGCGTGGGAGACTTCTACTGCCTCCCAAAGATACACAAAGCCAACACACCCGGACGTCCTATCGTATCAGGCAACGGAACCCTGTGTGAGAACCTCTCTGGATACGTCGAGGGCATTCTGAAACCCATCGTACAGGGAACCCCCAGCTTCTGTCGCGACACTACAGACTTCTTACAGAAACTCAGCACCCACGGACCAGTTGAACCAGGAACACTCCTCGCCACGATGGACGTATCGGCACTCTACACCAGTATCCCCCACGATGACGGCATCGCTGCGACAGCCTCAGTACTCAACACCAACAACAGCCAATCTCCAGACGCCATCCTACAACTCATCCGCTTCATCCTTGACCACAATGTCTTCACCTTCGACAACCATTTTTTTACCCAAACACACGGAACAGCCATGGGGACCAAATTCGCACCCCAATACGCCAACATCTTCATGCACAAGTTCGAGCAAGACTTCTTCACTGCACAGGACCTCCAGCCAACGCTGTACACCAGATACATCGACGACATTTTCTTCCTTTGGACCCATGGTGAAGGATCACTGAAAAGACTACATGATAACATAAACAAGTTCCATCCCACCATCAAACTCACCATGGACTACTCCTCAGAATCGGTTTCATTCCTGGACACACGAATCTCCATCAAAGACGGACACCTCAGCACTTCACTCTACCGCAAGCCCACGGACAACCTCACGATGCTCCACTTCTCCAGCTTCCACCCTAACCACGTTAAAGAAGCCATCCCCTATGGACAAGCCCTGCGAATACACAGGATCTGCTCAGACGAGGAGGAACGCGATGGACACCTACGGACGCTGAAAAACGCCCTCGTAAGAACGGGATATGACGCTCGACTCATCGATCGACAGTTCCGACGGGCCACAGCGAAAAATCGCATAGACCTCCTCAGAAGGCAAACACGGGACACAACCAACAGGGTACCCTATGTCATCCAGTACTTCCCCGGAGCGGAGAAACTACGCCATGTTCTTCGCAGCCTTCAACATGTCATCGATGACGACAAACACCTCGCTAAGGCCATCCCCACGCCTCCACTACTTGCCTTCAAACAGCCGCCTAACCTCAGAAGTACCATCGTTCGCAGCAAATTACCCAGCTTTCAGGATAACAGCGACCACGACACCACACAACCCTGCCATGGCAAACTCTGCAAGACATGCCAGATCATCAACACAGATACCATCATCACACGTGAGGACACTACCCACCAGGTACATGGTACATACTCATGTGACTCGGCCAACGTTGTCTACCTCATACGTTGCAGGAAAGAATGCACCGCGGCATGGTACATCGGCGAGACCATGCAGACACTGAGACAACGTATGAACGAGCACCGCGCAACAATCGCCAGGCAGGATTGTTACCTCCCAGTCGGGGAACACTTCAGCAGTCAAGGACATTCAGCCTCGGATCTGCGGGTAAGCGTTCTCCAAGGCGACCTTAGGAAAACACGACAACGCAAAATCATCGAGCAGAAACTGATAGCCAAGTTCCGCACTCATGAAGACGGTCTCAATCGGGATCTTGGGTTTATGTCACGATACATGACGTGATCCGGACTCGAGTCGTCGTTGGCTTGTTCACAGATGTGATTCCCAGTAAAAAAGTAAAAATTTTAAAGTTAATCGTTTTACATACAGACGGCAGCTTTTGACACGTTCGACCCCATGCGATTCCACCTCATTGTCTCAGTTGTATCTTGCTATGTCTTTGATGTGGTACCTTCCTGGCTGACCTGATTAACTTTATCACACCTCGGCAGATAAACAGTCAGGATGATTGAATTCAGTTGTCTGCAATTGTAAGTTACACATGCTTTGTTCTCTATCTATATATGCTTTGACGATTCTGTATCTCCTCACTTCACCCGACGAAGGAGTTTTAACTCCGAAAGCTTGTGATTTCAAATAAAACTGTTGGACTATAACCTGGTGTTGTGCGACCTCTCAATTTTTTATAGAGGCCAGTGTCGGGAGCGGAGAGAGCAGCAGCACAGTGAGTAGTTAAACTCACTTTCGTGGGCTTTTTACAGAGGCCAGTGTCGGGAAAGGGCCCTTGAGTATATCATTTAATTGAAGTGAAATTGCTGGGATTCATTTAATTTAATTTTAATTAATTAATTAAAGGGTAAGTCATGGCAGGAGAGCTCCGCCCCGTGATATGCTCCTCCTGCTATATGTGGGAAATCAGGGACGCTTCCTGTGTCCCTGACGACCATGTGTGTGGGAAGTGTATCCAGCTGCAGCTACTGATAGACCGCATTGCGGTGCTGGAGCTGCGGATGGATGCATATTGGAGCATTCGCGATGCTGAGAATGTCGTGGATAGCACGTTTAGTGAGTTGGTCACACCGCAGGCAAAGGGTGTACAGGCAGGAAGTGAATGGGAGACCACCAGGCAGAGTAAGAGGTGCAGGCAGGTAGTGCAAGGGTCCCCTGTAGCCATCCCCCTCTCAAACAGATATACCATTTTGGATACTATTGGGGGGGATGACTTATCAGGGGAAGGCAGCAGCAGCCAACTTCCTGGCACCATGGGTGATTTGATTGGGATTACAGAAACATGGCTCCAGGGTGGCCAAGGCTGGGAACTCAACATCCAGGGTTATTCAATATTTAGGAAAGATAGGCAAAAAAGAAAGGGAGGTGGGGTAGCATTGCTGGTTAAAGAGGGGATTAACACAATTGAAAGGAAGGATAGTAACTCTGATGATGCGGAATCTGTATGGGTAGAACTGAGAAATAACAAGGGGCAGAAAATGTTAGTGGGAGTGGTATATAGACCTCCAAACAGTAATATAGAGGTTGGGGACGGCATTAAAAGGGAAATTAGAGAAGCATGCAGTAAGGGCACAGCAGTCATCACGGGTGACTTTAATTTACATATAGATTGGGCTAACCAAATTAGTAAACATACTATGGAGGAGGAATTCCTAGAATGTTTGCGGGATGGTTTTCTGGAACAATATGTCGAGGAACCAACCAGAGATCAGGCCATCTTAGACTGGGTATTATGTAACGAGAAAGGATTAATTAGCAATCTTGTTGTATGAGGCCCCTTGGGTCAGAGTGATCATAATATGATAGAATTCTTCATTAGGATGGAGAGTGAAGTAGTTGAATCAGAGACTAGGGTCCTGAATTTAAATAAAGGAAACTACGATGGTATGAGGCGCGAATTGGGTAGGATTGATTGGGGAATGTCACTCAAAGGGTTGACGGTGGATAGGCAATGGCAAACATTCAAAGACTACATGGATGAACGACAGAATTTGTTCATCCCAGTGTGGCATAAGAATAAAACAAAAAGGGTGACTCAACTGTGGCTAACAAGGGAAATTAGGGATAGCATAAGATCCAAGGAGAGGGCATATAAATTTGCCAGAAAAAGCGGTAACCCTGAGGATTGGGAGCAGTTTAGGATTCAACAAAGGAGGACAAAGGGATTAATTAAGAAGGGGAAAATAGAATATGAAAGTAAGCTTGCAGGGAACATAAAAACTGACTGTAAGAGCTTTTATAGATATGTGAAGAGAAAAAGATTAGTGAAATCAAGTGTAGGTCCCTTGCAGTCAGAAGCGGGGGAAGTTATAACGGGGAAGAAAGAAATGGCAGACCAATTAAATGCATATTTTGGTTCTGTCTTCACAAAGGAGGACACAAATAACCTCCCAGAGATGTTGGAGAACATAGGGTCTGAGGAAAGGGAGGAACTGAAAGAAATCAGTATTTGCAGGGAAATGGTGTTAGGGAAATTGACGGGATTGAAGGCCGATAAATCCCCAGGGCCTGATAATCTACATCCTAGGGTACTTAAGGAAGTGGCCCTAGAAATAGTAGATGTATTGCTGCCTCTGCATTAATGCGCCTCCGAGTTATTATCGGAACCTATAAGCCCAGTAAACCTATGATGAGATTCAATAGTTCTCAGCCAGGCTGATAAGTTTTGGTATTCTACCTCTGGAAGAATACAGACAAATTGGATTAGACATAGACTGGTTTATTCATAGTAATTTTTTTCCTATCCCAAATGCACTGTGGGAAAAGAAAAAAATTATATTTCATTGTGAAGACAAAAAATCCAATAATACAACTGTTTTTCTCCATAACAAAATAACAGATTGTTCACGAGAGATTATAACTATCAGGAATGTCTGAACAGTCTGGGGCTCTTTTCTTTAGAAAATAGAAATCCGAGAGGTGTTCTAATAGAGGCCATTAAGTTATCAAGGGGTTTGCTAGGGTAGAAGTAGGGAAAATGTTTCTGCTTGTGGGGAATCCAAAACTAGGGATCATAAATGTAAGATAGTCACTAATAAATCCAATAATGAATTCAGGAGAAACTTCTTTATCCAGAGAGCGGTTAGAATGTGGAACTCGCTACCACATGGAGTGGTTGAGGTGAATAGCAGAGATGCATTTCAGGTGAAGCTAGGTAAGCACATGAGGGGAAAAGGAATAGAAGGATATGTTGATCGGGTTCGATGAAGTAGGATGGGAGGAGATTCATGTGGAGCATAAACACTGACCTAGTTCTGTGTTGTAAAGTCTATGGCCGGAATTTTACCAGCACTGAGAGGACGGGATCGAAGCCAGGTCAGCTGTGAAATTTGAAATGATTGACATCGGGTTGGGAACCCCACTGTCAACCCGCCTCCACGCTAGTCTCTCAGGTGTCGGGTCTGTCAGCACTGAACAGACCCGACACCAAGCAGCGGGGGAGGCAATTTAGATCATTAGCTGGATTGTTAAGAGGCAATTAAGTATTATTTTAAGCTTATCTTTAGATTTTTAGTGGTCGCTAACAGCTTCTCCACAGCTTGGGGATCACGTCAGGTAAGGAGGTCGGGTGTTGTGTCAGAATGGAATGATTTACTAACTTGACAGCTGCAAATGGTCTATAAAAGCTCCCATTTCATAGGTCTTCACTTTCCAAGGTTAGAAGCTGTTGCTTACTGCATTTGGAAGACGGATTGAGCTTCATGCAGCTAGCAAGTGTTTGGAGCAAACTCTCTATCCAGTGTCACCTCATTGGATCAAGCTCTCTCACCATTGACAACTCGCTTCTGTCATCTCAACCTCACCTGCCATCTATTCCATCCGCATCGGTGCCCTTGAAAAAATCTCTCCTTGGTCCTCAGAATCCCACCACGATCAGCCCCAACACCAGCATCACCAGGCACACCAGCAGCACCAACAGCAACACCAACCTTCTCCGCTATCAACTGATGCTGCACAGGACACAGGGCATCAGCACTCGACCACATTGTAGCCCGGGACACCAGGGATGGCCTCAGCATGGCCAGATTTACTTCACTTGACGCTGTACACCCTGGCTGCCACATGATGCTCCAGGTTGGCACCACCCCACACCAACACCATAAAGCATTCCTACAATGCCCAAGCCATTCCTTTCACACTCATCACCATTGCGGGGGGTACCATTATGTCTCACCATTCACTACAACTCACTAAGGTACTTCCAAAGGTGCACATAAATCTGTCCAAGAACGCAAAGTGTTGAAAATAAAGGTTTCAATGTTTGACAGCACATTAACAGAAACTTCACGTGAACATTGGCTGAAACACCCAAGTGCCTACTCTTGTGTGTTGTTAGTTTGTATGCTTGCACTAGGATGAGGGTGAGTGTGAGGGGTGGTTAGTGAGATGGGGCAGTGGGTGGAGGTGCAAGGTAAGTTGGTGTGAGTAAGGATGTGCAGGAGTAGGGTAGGGAAGGCAGAGTGATGGGGATGTGATGAGTGGCACAGGAGGATGAGGTTGAGTGTGGCTTTGCAGTAACGTTTCGTGATCTACTGAGATCATTGAAAGGTTTGCGCCACTGCAGCCTGGTGCTCCTAACGACATCCCTGCTTTTGCCCTCCTGTGCAATGTGCAACCAGGCTGCATTGGTCTCCTGGGGAGATCTCCCCCACCCTTGGAAGGGAAGAGAATCTCCCTGCGTGCTGTGACTCCCTCCATAAGCATATGGAGGGAGTCATGCGAGAGCCTGGATGCAGCCGTGCACCTTTGTGCTGTGATTGTCAGTGTTTGCAGCACCTCAATGCTGTAGAACACTGACAGCAGAACTGTCAAAATCAATTTGGACATGGCCCCTTTAAGGAAACCGGCTGATGACGCGTCTTCAAATGACGTCATCAGACCCGCTTCCTTTTAATTGGCCGGGAACCTTGCTGGGCGGGCTTAACAAGCTCAATCATCGTAAAATCGCTTCAACAGAGCGGGCTGCAGCAGGCAGCGGGCTGGGACTGCGCTGCTGACCCCGGCCGCCTAGGACCCACCTCGGTAGGCGAAATCGCAGCCTATGTAATTCTATGTAACATTTCAGTTTGTGAATGAAACCATTGAAAGTGATTGCACCTATTTGTTGCCAATTTTCTCCCTTTTTTTCCACTACTCCCCTGAAGGAGTTGATTCATTGCTGGGCTATAATTCTATGGCTGCTCTGGTACGACAACCAAGTGAGTATTCTTAATTTGTGAATGTAGCTATTGAGTGTTGGCAGCTTCTCTATCCCCTGGGAAAAAAAGAGGGGGCTATTAGAGCTGAGCCTGATGCTGTTGTCAACCTACACCCCCACACATTTATGCAAGATTACTTACTAGACTAACAAACTCCCAAGAATTTACCTTTGGCAGATCTATCCTTTCAGCTATCCTGAAACCCCATTACAGAGGTGCCCCACCTCCTAGCTTGTACTACTTTGATATGCTGTCTCCATAGCTCAACCCACCTACTGGCCTTATCACCATATCATTCAATCCCTTCTTTCTGTAGAAATGCAGCTTACTGGTGCTGATCTCCCCTCCCCATCGCCCCAACATCAGTCAATCGCTGCTCTTTTTCCAAGCATCCAAGATGACCTCCCCTGAAGTCGGCTGTTTTTGCAGCCTCAGCTATTGGCCTGGGTGAGTGCCAGATATGGCTTCTGCCTCGGTTTGATTCTTGGTCCAAATAGGGGTTGGAAGTTGTGCAATGCTGCAGTGTGCAGTAGTGTAAAGTGCAAGCCCACTTTTGTACCGGTGGCTGCTATTACAAACAGCAGCAGAATTCCTCCCCACCACAGAATGCGGCCTTGAAAGTTGCTACCTGCTCCTTCCAATCATAATGTACTGCCTAGCAATGCCCAACACCAAGTTTGCATGGGTGTGATCCATTCCAGCAAAATCCACAGAAAATGAGATGGGAAGCATTATTATGTTAGTCTGGTGTAACTTTCCACGGGAATTAAATGCTTCCACCAGGCAGGAACTTCCCTCATCTCCACTTGTCTGTTTGACCACAGGTAATGCAAGGCTTCTACAAATGGGGTACAGACCTGAAGACATAAGTCTCCACTGCTATTTCCTGTCATTAACATTCCAGGAATTGGCACCCACAGGTGTTAGGGACAGGAAAATTGGCCCCATTGTCTCTTGACCACCATTTATATTGTCTGCTTCGATGACCTTCCCTGGTAACTTATTCCATACTAATCTTTGGATGAAAGACATCTGTCTGATTGCTCCCTTTTAATCCTGACTTCCTAATTTTTAACTTACTTCTGCTGGCTATTTGAACCCTTCACCAGAGTGAAATTGAACATTATACTAATTAAACTCTTCATAAATAAGGCGGTTGAACAGTTCACGTCTGACTCACTTGCCAGGAACCTCCTTGGAACTTGTCCCACTCCGCCACCATAACTTTGGTTGATGTTCAGCGGAAACCCCGTTCAAGCGTATAAACGGGGATTCCGCCGAACTTCCGTTGAAGCTGTGGCAGTGGAGTGGGAGAAGTCCCAAGGAAATTCCTTGCGATTATTTTCTGCCATGTTTGATAATTAGAGGTGACTCTTTACCTCTCACTCTACCAGCAGTTGTGACTGCTTTTAATGATTCTCCTGGATTGCTATATTGCTGCAGGGAGCTTCACAGGGCCTCAGTTCAACTCTGGCAGTATGGGACATCTGAAACAATCTTATAATCTAAGGGTTCATTCTGAGAGGTCACGAGAAGTCACCAGTCATAATGACAATATCCAGAAGGGCACTGATGTACAGCAGTGGCAAAGGTGGAAGTGGTTTATGGATTTTCAGGTTTTCTTTAAAACTTCCTCAGTTGGCTGTTGGAACAGAAGAGTCTCATTTGTAGATCTGAGCAAATGTTTGTTGGACAAACACATGGCTTTATATTTGTCTTTATTAAGGTGCTGTCTTTATGATGAATGTGCAGTACCTTGTCTGGATCTCCCAGCTGACAATAAATCATTTCAGCATTGATTTTCTGAGTGTTTCTTTCTTGCAGTGTCCTCCTGTCAGGAGTAAAATTCCTTGACTCTGGAGGTGAATTTTATTCTCTATATTGCTGCATTCTGTTTGTTTGATTATAAATGTAACTTGTGCGTTCTGTGGAATTTAAACTTGTTTTCCATCTTCTGTTTCCAGCAATCCTAAGATGCCAAAAAGCAATGACTTGGGTGTATTACCTCTGGCTTTGGTGTTTATGCTTTAACTCAGTACCATTTAATGAGACTCACAAACAACAACAAATAATGATTCAGGTGGAACCTAACTGACAGAGTATCATTCCAACATCAGTTGGGGGATGTTAGTGGTAAAGATATTGATGTACATGCCTAAGCATCTAAAACAGAAGGTGCACGGTGTTAGTCCCTCAGGGTGTGTCAAGCCTTCAGCCTCCTAGTTGAGTTTTACTTTATCTTTTGCTTATTAAAGATGGGGAAGACAGGCTGGAAAATTAAACATATATTTCTTCTTGACAGTCAGTCACAGCACTATAAGTGCCTAGGTTAGGTTAAGGTGGTTAAGTATAATTTTAGGAACATAGGAACATACAAGACTGGAAGGAACCATTGTGGTCTTTGTGGCCAATCGAAAAATTGATAAATACCACACACTATTCTAGCTCTCATATCCTTCATCTGCTTTTGCCACCAAATATCAATCAAGCTCCTTCTTGAATTTGCCAACACTATGCCCTGATTTCCTCTCATGTAGTTCCATATATTCACCATCTTCTGTTAGTCCATTACAGTCTAATTCCAATCTTGCAGTACCAATGATTACTTCCAAATCTTCAGATTTATATTCATAGTCCTAAAAGATGGAGCTTTCAATGCTGAGTCTTGCCTTAACTGTCTGACAGCAACATTTCTTTTGTATACAAACCCAAAGTGAATGGATATAAATGTTGGCAAGAATTAATAGCATAAATTAAGCATATCATACTTCTTTCTAGCTTCTAGTACAAAACATTCAGAATTTTACATTGGAGTATTGAACATCAGACAGGTAACCTTACTGTGAAGCCTTCTCTTTTGTTTTAGACTTTAACAATAAACATTAGATTACTCCGTTGACAATGATGAAAATACCTACAGAAAAAAATACAGTTTATGTTTCTCAGAAGAATTTTACACCCTACAGCAATTATTTTTCATGTCAAAATGAATAAGCATAATTATGAAAATTGTACAGTATTTACATATTACAAATTTTTGATTCTATTTCATTCAAATTAATTTACACTGTAGTATTAATTGACTGACTGACGTATATAAAGAAAGCCTACAGAGGTCCTTTGGAGATAAAATTGAACATGAATTACAAGAGCAGAAGAACTCTCAGAGCAGACCGAGGAAGAAGTTTCCAATCAGAACAGAACTATTAATATGTGAAACAGTAATTAATTACTGATAAAGCAAATTTAAATTTGTAATCACCACATAGATGTGGCAAACCATAAGTCTACGTGATAAAAACAGTTATTTTAATTCAAAGTCCAGCAGAGAAATAATAAAAGATACCATTAATGTGTACCAACTTGTTAAACAGTGATTCAGAGACTTAGGGAGAAGAGGCAACGTAGAGTCAATGACTATCTAACATGGGCTAGTATGCATCGTTAAGAGTGTGACAGCACACTGACATTGTAGAGGTGCAGTAAGTGCATTGCTGCTCTATCACAATGTGCTCTGGTGCAGTAGAATGCAGATTCAAACTTGCAGTTCCTCGTAGACAGGAGCCTTGATCTTGGCTGGGCCCTCAGGGAAGTTGCTGAGAGTAGGAGAGGCCCTATTTGCTGTGCTGACAGAGAGAAGCGTTAAAAGGGATAAAGGAAGCAAGGTATTGGAACTGAAAATAGCAGGTTTGTGGAAAATGGATTATACATGCCATGATGGGAAAGAACACATACTGTGAACAGAATTTCTGTGGTCCAAACGAAATAGTATCGCAATCCCCACTGGTCTGATGTTTAATGTCCAGCTGACATAAAAAAAGTGTGGAGCAGGTACAGTAGCTGTAGACATTAATAAACTCATTGTATTGGGAAGATTAGCGTGGAGAGATGTGCACAACTTCTGGTATGTACCATATTGAAAGGAAGAATTTGCATTTATATAGCACCTTATCATCCTCAGGATGTCCCAAAGCACTTTACAATGAATGGCTTATTTTTGAAGTATAGTTACTATTGTTTTGTAGACAAACATAGCAGCCAATTTGTGCACAGCAGTGCCCCACATAAAACAAATGTTATGAATGACCAGATAATCTAATTTGGTGGTGATAGATGAGAGAAGTTTGTTGGCTAGGACACTGGGAATAGTCCCTGCTTTTCTTTCAAGGGGCAGGTGTGTGCAATTGCATGAATTATGTCGTATGACATAATTCCTGCATTTGTGTCCTTGGCAATGCGAGGTGCAAGAGATGGCTTTACATCCCTGAATAGTATGCAAAAGTCCAACACTCAGATATGCATTTCCATCTCCTTCTTGACTGTTGTCATGGTTGTCTGTACCACAGTCTGCATTCAGCATGTGGCAACATTAGTGACAACTGCAGTGTAGAGATCTTAGTTATGCAGGCCATAGGCACAGTAGGAAGATCTCTCATGAATACTTTAATTGCTGCTATGAAGGCTTTCGAATCCAAGCACCAAAATGTGTTCATGTCTGACTTCAACTTATTTAGAGAACGGTTACAGAGGGATTATGAAGCCTCATAGGTGTAATGTATTGTCACATGGTTTGTCACAGGGTTTAGCATGAGCATGCTCAGTTTGCTCTGGCCTAGTAAAGCAAGCTCAAGAACGAGCAACTGGTGTCTCTGTCCTTCATTTGTTCGACCCACATATATTACATTTTGGTGACGAGGATGGGATTCCAAAGCTATTTTTAGGGATCATGGAAGGACACAGTGTTCAACATTCGAGTGGAAAGTTTTAAGGTGAATTTGTGACACCTAAACTGAATTTTTTGCGATGTTTTACTGTTAATGCTGATGCAGAATTGTCGGTGCTTTGCCTTTGCGTGTATGTATACACAGCAACAGCGGCGTTGATTCTCACAGGTAGCGTGCTGAGTCACCGCTCGACAGGATCGGGACAATCACGGCCGCACCTACGGGATTCATCGGAAGCCTCGGCATGTATGACCGAGCTCGCGAACCATTCAGTTCTTACATTGAGCAGATGGAGATGTTTTTTTAAGGCCAATAACATGATTGAGACTGAAGGTGCAGATGAGAATGTTCAAGCTCAAAGTAAAGTCTTTTGTGAATGGAAAAATAGCAATTTTTCTAACGGAGATCAGGCCAGATGTCTACAGAACGTTGACAAATTTACTCGCGCCAGGGAAAGCGACGGATTCGTCGTTTGAAGACATTGTCAAGAAATTCGAGGACCATTTCGACCCAAAGCCATTAGAAATAGCAGAGAGCTATAAGTTTGGCACCAGAAACCAAAAACAAAGTGAAATCATCAGTGAGTACATTGTAGCTCTTAAAAACCTGACTTTGCATTGTAACTTCGGCACATTTTTGGATCGTGCGTTGCGAGATAAGTTTATATGTGGACTGGTGGATGAGCGCACACAGTCCAAGTTACTGAACACTCCGAACATAACGTTTGACATAGCTTGCAAAATTGCCCTATCTATGGAGATGGCATCTAAGAATGTTAGAGAGCTCCGTCCAACTACAGTGACTAGTGAAGCTGAGGTCTACAGTCACAAAGCCACCGCCGAACCTAAAGCTGTGAGACTGAGTCAAAAGCATGTCGGTGAGAGCAGTTCAGTGAATTGTTAATGCTGCAATGGAAATCACTCACCACAGACCTGCCAATACAGAAATGCGAAGTGTTTTCACTGCCAGATGCAAGGCCATATTTCAACAGCTGGCAGAGCTAGATCGAAAGCAGGAAGTAAGAACCATTCTAGTGGCAATGCAAAGCAGCAACAACAAAAGGCAAGAATTCACAATATTGAAGTGAACACACCTGATGTTGAAGAACTAGGCATCTACAGTATCTATACCACTAACGGCAATGCACAGCAGTTGTGAGAAAGACTTCCGTACAAAACTTTTGATTAATGACCAAATGATCAATGACCAGTGTGTATCGACATGACGGCGGACTGCTCTATCGTGAGTGAGGACACATATGAGAGTAAGTTTAATCAAATTCCACTTACAAAGAGTACCGTAGAGTTAAAAACCTACTCCGGAGAAATCCTAGAGACATGTGGACAAATGGAGTGTACAGTTCAACACAATGGCCAGTCAGTAAAGCTGCCTATTATTGTAGCGAGTTACAAGCCAACCCTCATGGGCAAAGACTGGATGAGAAAGTTGAAACTAGACTGGAAAAATATCTTCAGTGTAGATGCTTCGAAGAAGAGACTCGACACAATTCCGAACAAGTGTAAAAGCATGTTCTCAGACAGTTATGAGGGCATCACTGGGTATGACGTGCATATCCGCATCAAGTCCAACGTGAAGCCTGTCTATTGTAAGGCATGGCCGGTCCCCTATGTGTTGAAAAGTCAGGTGGAGGAAGAGCTAGAGAAACTGAGAGAGAACGGAGTGCTAGTAAAAACTGACAAAAGTGAATGGGCTACCCCGATTGTGGTAGTGCCCAAAGCAGACAAAACTGTACGCTTGTGCGGTGACTACAAAGTTACTATCAACCAAGCAGTTGACGATGAGCAGTACCCGTTGCCTACATCACAAGATTTGTGTGCAGCACTCTCTGGGTCAAAGGTTTTCTCCAAGCTTGACCTGTTGCACACTTATGCTCAGCTGAATGTTGACAAAGAGAGTCAGCAGTATCGCACCATCAACACACACAAGGGACTGTACTCATACACCAAGCTGCTGTATGGTGTAAAGTGTTCCCCCAAAATCTTCCATGCTACAATGGATAACATTTTGCAAGGAATTCCAAATTGCTTTTACAATCAAGATGATGTGCTGATTGCAACAAGCAGCGAGGAAGAAAATCTAGAAGTGTTAGATTTAGTGTTTCAAAGGTTGAATTCCCACAATGACAAATTGAAAAGGAGCAAATGTGCTTTTGTGCAGCCTGAGGTTGTGTACCTTGGTCTGAAAGTTGATGCAAATGGCTTGCAACCAGTGAAGGAAAAGTTTGATGCTGTCATCAATGCTCCAAAGCCACAGAACGTGTCTGAGTTAAGATCTTTCCTTGGAATGATCCAGTACTATGCACGTTTCTTACCTGAGTTAGCGACCATGTTAGCCCCATTGCATGAGCTCCTCAAGAAGGATGTCCAGTGGAAGTGGACAAAAGCACAACAGGAAGCTTACAAATCTCGTAAGAGAAGTCTCTCTAGCGATGCTCTTCTTGTGCACTACGACACAGAGCGTGAGCTTAAGTTAGTGTGTGATGCTTCTAGCTATGGTGTGGGAGCTGTCATAAGCCATGTAATGGATGACGGCCAAGAGAAACCAATCGCGTTCGCATCGCGAATCCTCACAAAGAGCGAAAGAAATTACACGCAAATTGAAAAGGACAGAACTACTCTGGACACTACAACTGGATATACCCCAGCAGAACTCTTGATGAAGAGGAGATTAAGAACACGATTGAGTCTTGTTCAACCAAATTTGGCCTCAAGAGTTGAACAGAAACAGTTGAGTCAGAAATGTTATTATGACAGCAATCGGAAAGAACTCAGTTTCAGACAAAACGAGTGTGTTCGTGTTCTCAGTCTCCCTGGCATGTCAAGTTCACAGAAGTGGGATACAGGAACTGTAGTAGAGGTTGGTGGAACCAAGAGATATTTGGTTGAGATTGGTGACAACATCCGAAGTGTTCATGTAGATCAAATGATCTCTGCTAGAGATGGACTAAGACGTGATCTTGAACCACTTGATCATAAACACATACATGAGTTTGACTCAGTTCAGTATTCAGAAACTGAAGTGCCAGGTCCAAACAAATCTGAGATAGAAACAGGATCATCTTTGAGTTCAGAACATACGAATTAGGAGCAGGATAAGGCCACTCGGCCCCTCCAGCCTGCTCCGCCATTCAATAAGATCATGGCTGATCCGATTACTCCACATTCCCGCCTACCCCCGATAACCTTTCACCCCCCTTGCTTACCAAGAATCTATCTACCTCTGCCTTAAAAATATTCAAAGACTCTGCTTCCACCGCCCTCTGAGGAAGAGAGTTCCAAAGACTCACGACCCTCTGTGAGAAAAAATTTCTCCTCATCTCTGTCTTAAATGGGCGACCCCTTATTTTTAAACAGTGACCCCTAGTTCTAGATTCTCCCACAAGAGGAAACATCCTCTCCACATCCACCCTGTCCAGACCCCTCAGGATCTTATATGTTTCAATCAAGTCACCTCTTACTCTTCTAAACTCCAGCGGATACAAGCCCAGCCTGTCCAACCTTTCCTCATAAGACAACCCGCCCATTCCAGGTATTAGTCTAGTAAACCTTCTCTGAACTGCTTCCAATGCATTTACATCCCTCCTTAAATAAGGAGACCAATACTGTACCTAGTACTCCAGATGTGGTCTCACCAATGCCCTGTATGAACCAGAACAAAACAGCCCAAAAATTGGTGCAACACCAAAACCTTTTGTAAGGAGATCAGGAAGGCTTCGCTAACCTGCTATCAAACTGGATTTGTAGTTCATTTGTAACATTTGTAGTTGATTTAAAAGGAAAAAAGCCAGGAGTTTTTGTTATGTGGTACATGTAATGCTGGGAAAGGTGGAACTATAGTTTCGTTGTATTTGAGAGGGGAATATGTACATTTTTTATGAGGGGAAAGCAGTGTAATGTATTCTCTTCTCTCTCTTAGACAGTCCCTCGGAACCGAGGATGACTTGCTTCCACATTAAAAATGAGTTCTCAGGTGACTGATGAGTCCAATGTGGGACCTACAGTCTCTGTCACAGGTGGGGCAGACGGTGGTTGAAGGGGCGGGTGGGTGGGGTGCTTGGGTTGACGTGCGCTCCTTGCGCTGCCTGCGCTTGGCTTCCACTTGCTCCCGGCAAAGAGACTCGAGGTGTTCGGCGCCTTCCCGGATGCTTCTCCTCCACTTTGTGCGGTCTTGGGCCAGGGATTCCCAGGTGTCGGTGGGGATGTTACACTTTTTCAAAGAGGCTTTGAGGGTGTCCTTGAAGCGTTTCCTCTGCCCACCTGGGGCTCTCTTGCCGTGCCGGAGCTCCGAGTAGAGCGCTTGTTTTGGGAGTCTCGTATCGAGCATGCGGACAATGTGACCCGACCATCGGAGCTGATCGAGCGTGGTCAAAGCTTCGATGCTGGGGATGTTGGCCTGAGCGAGAACACTGACGTTGGTACGCCTATCCTGCCAATGGATTTGCAGGATCTTGCAGAGGCAGCGTTGGTGTTACCTCTCCAGTGCTTTGAGGTACCTGCTGTACATGGTCCATGTCTCTGAGGCATACAGCAGGGTGGGTATCACTGCTGCTCTGTAGACCATGAGCTTAGTGCCGGGTTTGAGGTCCTGGTCTTCAAACACTCTCTTCCTCAGACGACCGAAGGCTGCACTGGCACACTGAAGGCGGTGTTGGACTTCATCGTCGACGTCTGCCCTTGCTGACAGTAGGCTCCCGAGGTATGGAAAGTGGTCCACGTTGTCCAAGGCCTTGTCGTGGATTTTGATAATCGGGCGGCAGTACTGTGTGGCGGGGGCAGGTTGGTAGAGGACCTTTGTCTTACGGATGTTTAGTGTAAGGCCCATGCTCTCGTACGCTTCGGTGAAGGTGTTGACGATGGTTTGGAGTTCGACCTCCGAGTGAGCGCAGACGCAAGCGTCGTCTGCATACTGTAATTCGACATGGTTATTATCACATGGTTTGTCACATGGTTTAGTATGAGCATGCTTAGTTCGCTCTGGCCTAGTAAAGCAAGCTCATGAACAAGCAACTGGTGCCTCTGTCCTTCATTTGTTCTACCCACATATATTACAATAGGTACCCAATCTTCTAAGTTTACACAATTAGTGGGTAGTGTGAGAAAATGCTCTCTACCACTGGCATGTGTGGAATAGCAAGGAGTTGCTGGTTGGAACTCATGTCAGAGCCAGTGGACAACTAACAATAGATGCCAGGTATGAAAGCACTGAACCCACAGCAAAGGACACCGATGGCACTTACGCAAGTCCAACATGAAGAAGTTCACAACACATAAGGGGGAAATATGATAGCACACCACTTTAAATACATACACCACCAGCACTTCATAATAAAATCAGTTCACTTTTGCAGTCTGTCCTTCTTCCATTGTACGAGGAATGAGAAGGGCTATTTTAACCGTACCCGCTTGGTGAAAACCGGACTGGTGGACAGGCAGTTAAAATCGCCCATGAGCTCCCGCTCTCGTCCAGTAAGTTCCGATTCTAACCTGCACTTCTGAGCAGGCGGGAAGAACACCCACTGGAAACTGGGTGAAATCAACTTACATAGAATCATAGAATCATAGAAGATAGGAGCAGGAGTAGGCCATTCGGCCCCTCGAGCCTGCTCCGCCATTCAATGCGATCATGGCTGATCATCCAAATTCAGCACCCTGTCCCTGCTTTCTCCCCATATCCCTTGATCCCTTTAGCCTTAAGAAATATATCTATCTCCTTCTTGAATCTATTTAATGAATTGGCCTCTACTGCCTTCTGTGGCAGAGAATTCCACAGGTTTACTGCTCGTTTCCTGCCGTGCGGCTATTTTAACGCAGCTGTTTTCTTGGGCAGCTGAAGCACCCGCCTGACTCAGGTGGGAGTCTCACAAATGTACACAAATCGGTGTCCTATCACTTCGTTAGGATGCTGATGTTATTTTAACTGTTTAAACTGCCTGCCGTTCATGCTCCACTCTATAAAACCTGGTGGCCACCCAGCGGGGTCTTGTAATTTAAGTGTAATTGAAGTGTAATTTAAGTGTAATTGAAGTGTAATTTAAGTGTAAAACTTATCTTCGTGAGGTCTAGAGGACCAGGAGTGCCCTCCTCTGGGCCTCACAGAGAAAGTTAGAGCCACCACCACCCCGGGTTTTCCCTCTTTCCACCCGCAAAACCCTCCCCAATCTCACCCCGCAACTTACCTGACTGCCGGTGGGTGGTCTCTGGGCTGTCCAATCTGCGGAGGCCCAAAACTGTCAAGCAGTCTCTGGACACCCATTTTAGGCAGCTGGCTGGTGGCATGTTAATGGGGCTTGGCCATGAAAATGGACTCGGCCTCCCTCTGCAGCTCCCGGGTGGGCGACTCACGTGTCCCACCAGATTCCCACCCCAGAGTTAAAATAGCCCCTGAAGTCAGAGAGGCACTCTTTAAACTAACAGAAAGGCCCTATTCAAGCATTTTCTGTCATTTGTATTAAATTTGGAACGGAAATAAAGTTAGAGTTAATATTATACTGTTAGGCCTGGTGTTTCCGCTAGATTGCGCTGGTTTCTTCAGCACAATTCGCTCGAAATCAGCCAAACCAGTGCTAAAGATCGCGGAATTTCAAGTGCAAATTACATCCAGCGCAAATTGAGTTTCCGCGATCTTTTACATGAGTTTATAAAACATCGTGCTGAAGCCGCCTCTACCCACAAAACTGGCTATGCCCCAGATCGAATTAATCACCATGGCGTGTTTCTGCTAATTGCGCCCGTTTGTGGTCCTTCGAGGAGGCTCTGAAAATTAAGCTTTTTTTTAAGCGCAAGACACTAATAGGCACCTTTTAAAAGCTTTTAAATATATATATCTTTTAATTTACTAAGAAACTTACACCAATGAAACTAGTAAACGGTTCTGTATAGTTTTTAAAGTCATTTTCAGTTATTTAAAATCGGGTTACTCTCAGGTGGTGGACTAGAAACTCTGATTAAAAATGCTTATTTTTTGTGATAAACCCATTTTCAGCTGTATCCATAAAACTGCACCAGGTTACCACTCTTAAATACATCAAGGAATATTTTTTAATGCAAAGAAAATAAAAAAATTACATTCTAAAATGCTGCCCGATTGTGCTGGTTCATGCCAGATTTTACGTTCGGCGATATGCAAATAGGTTTGTGCAGAAACTTGAGCAAAATAATCGCTTCTGAAAACTAGCGCAATTTTGAGTGCAATTTGCGCCCGGATCGCCGATTGCGTCCAAAGCGGAAACGTTACCCCAGGATATTTAAGTAGCTCTATGATTGCTGCCAAGGATGGAGAGGGTGAGAGAACGAGCTCATCGCTTCACCGAGCGGGCCTTGGATGCTCTGGTTGGCGCGGTGGAGCGCAGAAGATGTATACTCTTCCCTGAGAGTGGCAGGAGGCCTTTGCCACGCGAGTACAGAAGAGTGTGGAGGGAGGTGGCTCAAAGCGTCTCCTCCAGGAGCATGGTGCCCAGGACCCATGTTCAATGCCGCAAAAAGTTCAACGACCTCACTCGGGTCGTCAGGGTGAGTGGCTTTTTCTCAATACCTCTCCATCCCTCCATCTCAACCTCACTCTATGGCCAGAGGGTCTTAAAACCCCAATGCACAACACTCATCCAACACCTATGGCCCTTTCATGAAACACACACACACATTCCACACTTTGCATACAGTAAGGGCTATTCACCTATGGGAGGCACATCAGGCAAGACCATGGCTGCATACAGTAAGGGCTATTCACCTATGGGAGGCACATCAGGCAAGACCATGGCTGTATATTTACTCAGATGCTGTCCTTTTTCTTGCAGGCCAAGCTGGCGCATAATCGGAGACAGCAGCAACGGACAGGTGGAGGGCGGCCTCAGCTGCAACCCCTCAGCGATCTTGAGGAGGGCGTCCACAGGATTGTGGCAAGCCGGGTGATCGGTCCCGTCGCCACTGGAGACGCCGACCCCGTTCTGGACAGCAATGGTAAGGTCATCACCTTTTTGTCCTCTGTCCTTCCACTTGTCCCTCACAACACCAGCCTTTGACACTTTCAATCCAACTTGCTAACTCGCTGCACTTATTCCTCCCTTACTGCCACCCTGTCCTCACGCTAAAGCCACTCTTGTACCTCCCTGCTTTCAGATGGTGATTCACCAGCTGAGGAGACGGGCCCTGAAGCTGCCACTGGGAGTGAAGCTGCAGCCGAGGAGGAAGAGGAAGCCGGAGCATCAGTGCCACCCTCTCCCGAGGAAGCCCATGCCCACACTGGGAACACGCCTTCCCTGGAGGGGAGCAGGGGGGAAGGGTCTGATGAGGGTGAAGCTCCAGGACCCAGCGGGCTGCAGCAACGCCATGGGGGTAGGAAAGAATGGGGGCCTTCTCCCCAGAGGGAGAGTATGCCAGAGACTCCTACTGCAATGGACGCAGAGGAGGAGCGGCTGATCACAGAAATGAACACCCAGGCGGTGGGCATGCACACTGAGCTCATGGGTGCAGTGGGAAGGGTGCCCGAATGCATTGAGTCACTGGCAAGGAGTGTGGAGCACTTCGCTGTAGCACAGGCGGATGCCACACTAACGCTTAGTGCTGCAATTCAGTCACTGGCTGCCGTGATCCCATCTCTGACTGCTCTCATACAGACTCAGATTGAGGCCACGCGAGCACTGACTGCTGCCAACCTCGATGGTTCGTTCACATGTCCCCGGGGCTCTCACCGCGCCGCAGCAGGCCAGCAATCTGTTCTCCAGCAGATTGCTCCGGATGCTGAAGTGCTGCCCCGTGGGAGTGCCAGTGTGTCGGGCGAGCAGGGAGTTGCTGTCCTCTCTCACGATGACAGCATTCCTGCTGCCAACACTGTCACTTCTCCACTGCACTTGCCACCGCCTGTAGGACAGACTGCTGCCGCCCATGCAGAGTTGGTGCAGTCTGCAGCCGGGCCCTCCAGGCCCAGAACTGGTCGAGGCCGTCCTTCAGGGGCATCTGCAGTGTCAGGGTTTGACGATCAGCAGCCTTCCACCAGCCTTGCTGCAGCCACTGAGGTCCCATTACGGAGGAGCAGTAGGGTTAGAAGGGGGGAAGTGCGCAAGGGAAGGAGATCACCCTTGAAGGGCAAAAAGTAGGAGGTGTGACAAAATGCTGGTCATTTTTTTATTAAAGGCCGAGGTTCATGGTCCAACTTTTGTTTAGTGTTTTGGACATTATCTCCAGGTTGTGAGAACCAGTTATGTTATTGACTGTTTTTTTGTGTTTATTTCTATGAGTTTGTCATGAGGAATTGACACACAGAGTTTGTAAAATAAATAAGTTTCTGTATTCAAAATATACATGGTTGGTGTTTGGAATTATTGGTGCCTTGGCCGGCTTAGGGGTTGCGTGCTGGGTTCATTGATGTTGTTAGCAATGGCAGAAGCCATTTCCACAGCAGGGGCCCTAGAAGCGGCTTGCTATCAGCCGTTGACGGACGGCCCTTGCAGTTTCACCATTGTGGGCCGCCCTCCCGCCTTGGTGCTGCTGATGATCATCCTCCTCGTCCTCTTCCTCCTCTTCCTCCTCCTCCTCTGGTGGTGCTCCAAGGCCTGGTGGCATTGGCTGGGTCCTGACGATTGCCATGTTATGCAACATGCAGCACACAACTACGAAGTTGGATACTCGTTCAGGCGAGTACTGCAGGGCTCCTCCAGAATGGTCGAGACAGCGGAACCGTTGCTTCAGCACGCCGATTGTGCGCTCAATGATGTTCCTGGTAGCTTGATGGCTCTCATTGTACCGCAGCTCAGCAGGGGTGTTGGGCGTACGGAGCGGTGTCATCAGCCAGGTGCTCATTGGATACCCCTTGTCCCCGAGAAGCCAACCAACTGGCTGATGCGGTGCCTCGAAAAGTTCTGCCACAGTAGTCTGGCGCAGGATAAAAGCATCGTGGCAGCTGCCAGGATAGTGGGCATTGACAGCGAGTATCAGCTGTCTGTGGTCACAGACCAACTGAACATTCAAGGAATGGAACCCCTTTCTGTTCCGGAATTCCTCGGCATTCTCATGCGGAGCACGCAAAGCCACATGTGTGCAGTCAATGGCGCCCTGCACCATGGGGAAGCCCGCTATCCTCGCAAAGCCCAGAGCGCGGTCACGCTGCTTGTCTGGGGTCATGGGGAAAGAGATGAACTCTCATCTCCTTTTAAAGAGGGCATTTGTGACCTGCCGGATGCAGCAATGCACCGCGAACTGGGAGATATTGGCGAGGTCCCCAGCAGCAGCTTGAAATGAGCCAGTAGCATAGAAGTTGAGAGCCACTGTGACCTTCACTGCCACCGACAGAGACGTCCTGGACCTCAGTTGAGGCTGCAGATCTGTCTGCAGCAGGTGGCAGAGCTCAGTGACCACCTCCTTGCTGAATCGCAGCCTTCGCAAACACAGCTCCTCAGACATATGAAGGTAGGAGAGCTGTTCACGATATACCCTGGGAGGGTAAGCTCTCCTGTACATACGCCTGTTGGCCCTCCTCCATCTGGCCATCATTGCCACTCTCTCTCTGCGTCTCTGTGTCCTCCGATTCAGCTGGAGCAGGACGACGCCCCAATCAGTGCAGCCCCCATAGTCTCTTTGCAAGCAAAGTAATGAAGGACAGCAACCAAAGTAGCAGCGAAGTTAGGATCAGTAGGCAAAACTACCTCACAAAGCGTTGACTCAATGCAGAAGTCTCTCTTTCTCTCTCTCCGAATCTCTCTCTCTCTCTCTCTCAGAACGAGTGGTGCAAAAATGTCAACCACAGAAAAAGACAGGAAGAGGCCCCCCTAGCTGTATTACTATAAGACTAGTGTTTACTTCAGCAATACAGGGTGAGCTGAAAACATATAAAAATGGCTAATCCAGACAGACTGCCATTTCCCTGGATCTGCCAATAATCTAAGGATTAAAAACTACCAAATTTTCATGAGGCTAAAATAACTGGTCTAAATTTGGCTCATAACTGGACTTGGACTCATACTGAGCTGCAGGTATGCTGCAGATGTTAGTCTCAGACCAGTACCTATACGGTATGATGCTCAGTTGGCAGAGGGGCATAATCTTAGAATAAGGGGCTGCTCTTTCAAAACTGAGACGAGGAGAAACTTCTTCACTCAGAGGGTAGTAAATCTATGGAATTTGCTACCTCAGAGAGCTGTGGAAGCTGCGACATTAAATAAATTTAAAACGGAGATAGACAATTTCCGAGCTGATAAGGGAATTAAGGGTTATGGGGAGCGGGCAGGGAAGTGGACGTGAGTCTAGGTTCGGATCAGCCATGATCCTATTGAATGGCGGAGCAGGCCCGAGGGGCCATATGGCCTACTCCTGCTCCTACTTCTTATGTTCTTATGTTATGTACCCAAGTCACACTGCCAACAGTGCCTTTCACTGAACTCAGTGACGATAGACTCCTGTGCTTGTCTGCTTGGATTCATGTACAGAACTCCACTCCTCAGGAGACTAATCTTAATATTATGCAGGTAGGAACATTGCTCCTCTGAGAACATTAAAAAGACACAAAAGTTGATCTATAAAGTTTCCAGAAGTTCAAAAATACTGCCGAAAAGATGGCTTTGCATCAGGCTGGAGTTGCAATACATTCGATGCAAAGCCTAATCTACTGTGCCTGGGAGTTAGATCACTGACCTGACTCCCAATTTATGCTGCCATTTTCACGTCAATATGCACCTGAAATCACGTTGCGTTAACATAAAGCATTAATATAACTGCAACCTTGATTTATGAATAACAGAAGTGAAATCACTAAGGTATCAGGAATGGTCAGACAAGACTAATTATTTTCAATCTTAAAGCCTGATTTGTACTTCAGTAATGGTGCTGATGATTTCAACATGAAAAAAGCATAGCATATAAAAAGCAGAGCCAAAGACATAGAAATCTGCAAATTATAATGGCCATTGCAAATGAATGTCTGAAGGTCACTTATGCAGTCTAAAGCCTTCGTTATGCTTAACAACCATGCAAAATGGTAATGCCCTTCTCTGTATTGACTGGCTGGATGCTTTTAAAACACTGCTAATTAGCTGTTCAAAATTGGCTTCATTTTCTTCCTGTCAAAGTTTTATACATACAAATTTTGTGACTATGTTACCTGACAAAGTCTTTGAATAAAAAGAAAAAGATTGGGCTCCTCGATGGCTGAACGAGTTTATCCAATGAGTTGCTGAGCCATAAAGACCAGGAAGGTCACAGCTTTTTGACCCCCGGTCTGTGACAAGTTACTGAGATCTGTGATCCCACCCTGGACAACACTAAGAATGCTACATTGTACCTCATTACCCCTAGATTAGTGTTGGAAAAAAATGGTCAGGGTTCTTCTTCATGATCCCTATCCAATAACTCCTGCTGGAAATGTGTGTATGAAAAGATGGGTTCATGCCCAGCTGATTATTGACCCCTATATTTGCTTATTTGCACCTGACATTAGAGATAAGCTGCACGCAAAACAAGCTGTTAAAAGGACACAGCCTTTTTTGGTTAGGTTTTCTTGTTGCTTTTCATGATATGTTTTAGCTAGGTATTTTTGGTTGAATTTTGACTAGCTTCTTTGGGAGCTTTTTCTTGAATTTTTCTTTGGCTTTTGGATCAGAATATGGCGGAAATTTTTATGTTACTAGAAAAACAGCAGAATTATTGGCCCCGATAATACCTCTGAGGCGTGTTTGGAGCGGGGTGTGGGGGGAGATGCGATATCGAGTGCGAAACCCGGAAGGAGTCTCGGTGCATCAGAATGTGCAATTTCAACGGGGCCACCTTTTGTGGCTTGGCATCTCCAGTGCACGACAGGGTGTGGTGCTGATCCACATGGCGCAATCTCAACTCAAGCAGTTAAGGATGGAATTTGGCGGAGTTAGGAGCTGCAGCATACTGAAGGAGAAGTGTTGTGATGGATTCAGGACAGACATGGGCTGCGCCAAGATTCAACACGCATTGCTTGACGTACTGCAGGGTGCAGTGTGGAGTAGGAGAGAGAAACTCTTCCCCAGCAATGGGAGGAGGAAATCTGCTTGCTGCAACAAAGAGGGCCTGGCTGGAGGTGACCGAGGACATCAGCAGCAGAAGTATTGTGCCACGCTCCTGGATTTAGTGCAGGAAGCGCTTTAATGATCTAACCAGGTCAGGAAAGGTGAGTACAGTTGCACATTCACCTACATCCTGCTGTGCACATCATCCTCCCTCTCACTTTGCCTTGTGAAGCCTACTCCATCACATAATTCCTCAAACCCACTTAACTTGCAAGCGCACCCATCATTCTCTTTCTATGCACTTCCTCACATTCCCATCTATCCATCCACCACTGCAACTCTCCCTGATCTTTGTGCAATTTCATGCCTCTCCCTGATAGTCACCTTCACCAACTGCACTGCATCCATCAGGTGAACACATGCCATTACAATCACTCATAGGTCTATTCTTTCCCCTGTTGCAGGAGAGGAGAGCACAGAACGCTAGGGAGAGGACCAGAGCTGGCCCTCCATAGATTGTGCAGTTGACAGTTGCAGAGGAGGAGGCAACAAAGGTTAATGGCATTTCGGCATCCCTGGCCATCGGAAATGGAGAGACTGGGACCTCACAGCTACCTGGTGGCAGAATTAAATATCAGCCACCCTCATGTCATACATCACTCAGTCATGTTGACTTGATTTTAGCAGTGAGTAAAATATGATCATCTTCATAATACTAAGTTGCAACATTCTTACCTTGCCAGTACTAATTCATATCTTTTCTCTCTGCCAGGGCCTTCAGGCGTGCAATAAGAGTTGCTGAACCTCGCGGACGACGATTCCTCAGAGGAACTGATTCCTTCTGAGGGTGCACCATCACAGGATTCATGCTTACCATGCACCAGCACAGATACTCGCACTCTGGTGGGTCCAGTTAGACGGTTAGTTGGTTTTTCACCTGTTGACTCACACTTCACAAGTGAACACGAGCAGACAGTGGTGGCAGGGACAGCTGTGGAGACTCCGGCCGGGATCTTACCTGAGGAGGCGTGTTGGGTGCGGGACTGCTGGTTTCGGGGTTCTAGTCCCGCCCCCAGCGACGTCTGACGACCTGACGCTATTTTCCCTCGATTGGCCTTGTTAAGCCCGCCCTGCGGGCTTGCTAGCCAATTAAGGGAAAGCCGGTGTCAGATGACGTCAGTGCATGACGCTTCATCTGCCGGTTTTGTTAAAGTGACAGGCACCATAATTTTTTGACAGATGAATTGTCAGTGTTTGACAGCATTGAGGTGCTGTCAAACACTGACAATCACTGTGCAAAGGTGAGCCCTTGCTCCCAGGCTCACCGATGACTCTCTCCTTAGGAGAAAACAGATGGCAGCTGCATGTGAGATTGCAGAAGCCATCTGTCAATTCTGCCGATCAGATGAGGCTTCACAGAAACATCAAATCTTGTCACCTGCAGATACATATAAACAGAATAAAAATACTTCTCACTACATTCTCTCACCTGTCATACTTACCTGTGCACCATTGCACCCATCACACTACCTCTGCAGCTGTCATTTGCACACTTCCACTGCAGCAGACCCACAGCTCACCTCGCTGACCCTGGCGGGGTTTCCAGCCGTCGGGAAGGCCGCATCAGCAGGCTGAAAATGGGGAAAAGCCTTTTAACTGCCTGTTAACTGCCTGTTAACAGGCAGCTAATTGGCTCTAATCCCCTCCCCGTCTTTAGGAGACGGGTCCCTGCACGAGTCAGGGACCCGCCTCCCAGGAAGATGGTTTGGAGGCAGGTTGGGAGTGGGGTTGGGACCCGCTCCCAATTTTTCCCATTTTCCCAGCAGTCCCGCCTCCAAACCCGCCTCTTCAGGGTTGGGAAAATCCAGCCCTCCGTGTCAGAGGGCAGAGCCCTCTCCAAGCTCTGCTCAGCTGGACACAGATATTGTACCAGGGGCCCATCGATAATAAGGATAATCATTGAGGGACAGAAGGAGATCTGCAACGTACTGGCAGGCCTTCCACGCACACTTTGCACAATTGCAGAGAGAATAGAAACACAGAAACATAGAAGATAGGAGCAGGAGTAGGCCATTCGGCCCCTCAAACCTGCTCCGCCATTCGATGAGATCATGGCTGATCTTCCAAACTCAGTACCCTGTACCTGCCTTCTCCCCATATCCCTTGATACCTTTAGCTTTAAGAAATATATCTAACTCATTCTTGAATATATTTAATGACTTGGCCTCAACTACCTTCTGTGGTAGAGAATTCCACAGGTTCACCACTCTCCGGGTGAAGAAATTCTTCCTCATTTCTGTCCTAAATGGCTTACTTGTTATCCTTAGATTATGACCCCTGGTTCTGGACTCTCCGACCATCGGGAACATTCTTCCTGCATCTAGTTTGTCCAGACCTGTCAGAATTTTATATGTTTCGATGAGATCCCCTCTCATTCTTCTATACTCCAGCGTGTATACGCCCAATCGACCCAATCTCTCCTCATATGCCATTCCTACCATCCCAGGTATCAGCCTTGTGAATCTTCGCTGAACTCCTCCATGGCAAGAACATCCTTCCTCAGATAAGGCGATCAAAACTGCACACAAGGTGTGGTCTCACCAAGGCCCTGTACAACTGCAGCAGGACATCCCTGTTCCTATACTCAAACCCTTTCGCTATGAAGGCCAACATACCATTTGCCTTCTTCACCGCCTGCTGCACCTGCATGCTTACTTTCAGTGACTGGTGCACAAGGACACCCAGGTCTCGTTGCACTTCCCCTTCTCCCAATCTATTGCCATTCAGATAATAGTCTGCCTTTCTGTTTTTGACACCAAAGTGGATAACCTCGCATTTATCCACGTTATATTGCATCTGCCACGCTTCTGCCCACTCACCCAACCTGTCCAAATCATCCTGGAGTTTCTCAGTATCCTCCTCGCAGCACACACTCCCACCCAGCTTTGTGTCATCTGCAAACTTGGAGATATTACATTTAGTTCCCTTATCTAGATCATTAATGTATATTGTGAATAGCTGGGGTCAAAGGACTGATCCCTGCGGTACCCCACTAGTCACTGCTTGCCACTCGGAAAAAGACCCATTAATTCCTACTCTCTGCTTTCTGTCCGCCAACCAGTTCTCTATCCAAGTCAATACCTTGCCCCCAATCCCATGTGCCTTAACTTTACATGCTAATCTCTTATGCAGGACCTTATCGAAAGCCTTTTGAAAGTCCAAGTACACCACATCTACTGGTTCTCCCTTATCTATTTTCCCAGTTACATCCTCAAAAAATTCCAGTAGATTAGTCAAGCATGGTTTACCTTTTGTAAATCCATGCTGACTTTGTCCGATCCTGTCACTGTTTTTCAAGTGCTCAGCTATTACATCCTTTATAATGGACTCTAGCATTTTCCCCACTACTGATGTCAGGCTTACCGGTCTGTAATTCCCCGCTTTCTCTCTACCACCCTTTTTGAATAGTGGGGTAACATTAGCTACCCTCCAATCCATGGGTACAGTTCCAGATTCCATCGAATGTTGGAAGATGATCAGCAATGCATCTCCTATTTCTAGGGCCACTTCCTTAAGTACCCTAGGATGTAGATTATCAGTCCCTGGGGATTTATCGGCCTTCAATCCCTTCAATTTCCCAAACACCATTTCCCTGCAAATACTGATTTCTTTCAGTTCCTCCCTTTCATCAGACCATATGTTCTCCAACATCTCTGGGAGGTTATTTGTGTCCTCCTTTGTGAAGACAGAACCAAAATATGCATTTAATTGGTCTGCCATTTCTTTGTTCCCCATTATAACTTCCCCCGCTTCTGACTGCAAGGGACCTACACTTGATTTCACTAATCTTTTTCTCTTCACATATCTATAAAAGCTCTTACAGTCAGTTTTTATGTTCCCAGCAAGCTTACTTTCATATTCTATTTTCCCCTTCTTAATTAATCCCTTTGTCCTCCTTTGTTGAATCCTAAACTGCTCCCAATCCTCAGGGTTACCGCTTGTTCTGGCCAATTTATATGCCATCTCCTTGAATCTTATGCAATCCCTAATTTCCCTTGTTAGCCACGGTTGAATCACCCTTTTTGTTTTATTCTTATGCCACACTGGGATGAACAAATTCTGTAGTTCATCCATGCAGTCTTTGAATGTTTGCCATTGCCTATCCACCGTCAACCCTTTGAGTGACATTCCCCAATCAATCCTACCCAATTCGCGCCTCATACCATCGTAGTTTCCTTTATTTAAATTCAGGACCCTAGTCTCTGATTCAACTACTTCACTCTCCATCCTAATGAAGAATTCTATCATATTATGATCACTCTGACCCAAGGGGCCTCGTACAACAAGATTACTAATTAATCCTTTCTCATTACATAATACCCAGTCTAAGATGACCTGATCTCTGGTTGGTTCCTCGACATATTGTTCCAGAAAACCATCCCGTAAACATTCTAGGAATTCCTCCTCCACAGTATTTTTACTAATTTGGTTAGCCCAATCTATATGTAAATTAAAGTCACCCATGATGACTGCTGTGCCCTTACTGCATGCTTCTCTAATTTCACTTTTAATGCTGTCCCCAACCTCCATATTACTGTTTGGAGGTCTATATACCACTCCCACTAACATTTTCTGCTCCTTGTTATTTCTCAGTTCTACCCATACAGATTCCGCATCATCAGAGCTAATATCCTTCCTTTCAATTGTGTTAATCCCCTCTTTAACCAGCAATGCTACCCCACCTCCCTTTCTTTTTTGCCTATCTTTCCTAAATATTGAATAACCCTGGATGTTGAGTTCCCAGCCTTGGCCACCCTGGAGCCATGTTTCTGTTATCCCAATCAAATCGTATTCATTTACCTCTATTTGCGCAGCTAATTCATCCACCTTGTTCCGAATGCTCCTAGCATTAAGACCCCAAGCCTTCAGGCTTGTTTTTTTAACGCTCTCAGACCTATATGAATTATTATTTACTGTGACCATGTTTGATTTAAACCGTTGAGTTCTTTGCCTTCTACTTTTGTTTTTCTCCTTCCTGTCTTTTGCTTTTATCCTTGTTTCCCTTTCCTCTGATCCCTGCTCAGGTTCCCAACCCCCTGCCACTTTAGTTTAAACCCTTCCCAACAGCACTAGCAAACACTCACCGTAGGACATCGGTGCCGGCCCTGCTCAGGTGCAGACCATCGCGTTTGTACTGGTCCCACCTCCCCCAGAACCGGTTCCAATGTCCAAGGAATTTGAATCCCTCCCTCTTGCACCATTCCTCTAGCCACATATTCATTTGAAATATCCTCCTATTTCTACTCTGACTAGCATGTGGCACTGGTAGCAATCCTGAGATTACTACCTTTAAGGTCCTATTTTTTAATTTACCTCCTAACTCCCTATAATCTGCTTTTAGGACCTCATCCCATTTTTTTACCTATATCGTTGATGCCTATGTGCACCACGACAACTGGCTGTTAGCCCTCCCCCTCCAAAATGTTCTGTAGCTGCTCCGAGACGTCCTTGACCCTTGCACCAGGGAGGCAACACACCATCCTGGACTCTCGTTTGCGGCCGCAGAAACGCCTATCTATTCCCCTTACAATTGAATCCCCTATCACTATAGCTCTTCCACACTTTTTCCTCCCAGCCTGTGCAGCAGAGCCACCCATGGTGCCAGGAAGTTGGCTGCTGCTGCCTTCCCCTGATAAGTCATCCCCCCCAACAGAATCCAAAGTGGTATAGCTGTTTGAGAGGGGGATGGCCACAGGGGACCCCTGCACTACCTGCCTGCACCTCTTACTCTGCCTGGTGGTCTCCCATTCACTTCCTGCCTGTACACCCTTTACCTGCGGTGTGACCAACTCGCTAAATATGTTATCCATGACGTTCTCAGCGTTGCGAATGCTCCAATATGCATCCATCTGCAGCTCCAGCGTCGCAATGCGGTCCGTCAGTAGCTGCAGCTGGATACATTTCCCACACACATGGTTGTCAGGGACACAGGAAGCGTCCCTGATTTCCCACATATAGCAGGAGGAGCATATCACGGGGCGGAGTTCTCCTGCCATGACTTACCCTTTAATTAATTAATTAAAATTAAACTAATTGAATCCCACCAATTTCACTTCCCTTAAATGATATACTTAAGGGCCGTTGCTTAACAGCAGTCCCCGCTACACCACAGAGACTCTAGAAACTATAAATCACAGAATTTAAGTATGGAAAAAAGGAGAAAGAGAGAAATACTCACCAACCAATCACTTACCTGCTTTCTGGTGATGTCACACTTCAATTACTTTTTACTTCTTTACACTCACCGGTCCGTTGTAGCTCACCTTTGAAATCTCCCGAGGTTTGGCGCTCTCCAGCCGCTCTCGCTCACCTTTGAAATCTCCCAATGTTTGGCGCTCTCCAGCCGCTCTCGCTCACCTTTGAAATCTCCCGAGGTTTGGTGCTCTCCAGCCGCTCTCGCTCACCTTTGAAATCTCCCGAGGTTTGGCGCTCTCCAGCCGCTCTCGCTCACCTTTGTAATCTCCCGAGGTTTGGCGCTCTCCAGCCGCTCTCGCTCACCTTTGTAATCTCCCGAGGTTTGGCGCTCTCCAGCCGCTCTCGCTCACCTTTGTAATCTCCCGAGGTTTGACGCTCTCCAGCCGCTCGCCGCTTTAATTAATTGAACTTAAATTAAATCAAATCAATCCCACCAATTATACTATAATTAAATGATATAGGGCCCTTGTTTACCAACTTTCCCTGCTACACCACAGAGACCCTAGAAACTTTAAACCACAAAATTTAAGTTTGGAAAAAGGAGAAAAAGAGAAATACTCACCAACCAATCACTTACCTGCTTTCTGGTGACGTCACACTTTGATTATTTTTTACTTCTCTCTCTCCCGCTCTCGGGGCTCAGATTGGTCGCCTACCTGGTCGCTGCCGCCGCCTCACTGCTGTCGCTCCACCCAGGTCCGCCAGCTCAAGCATGAGTGGATTGATGTCACAGGGCGTTGCGAGGATGTCTTCTTCCATGGTTAGATTGGCCAGCTCCGTGGAACATCAATAACGGCAATCAAATGAGTCCATGCAGGCCTTGACGACGGCCATGCAGACTTTGGATGCCAACCTGTCTGGTGCCTTAAATAGGATGTCAGAGACCCCAGCCTCGGCCTTACAGAATGCCACTGATCTGCTCCAAGCTGCTCCCCTGCAGACTGGTAGGAGTGAAGTGCGGCTGGCCCATGAGAGGCATAATGATGAAAGGGGACATGGAAGTGGGAACTCCACTCAAAGCCCCCACTTTTCACTCGTTGCCCGCCCATCAGCCAGTACCCAACATGCTGCCTCCTCTCTCATAGGCCGACTCTGCCCCTGCTCAGGTGCAGCTGGAGCAGTCTTTGGCAGGGCCCTCATGGGCTCCAACACCCAGAGGTTGTCAGCCAAGCGCACCTTAACAGTGAGAGCAGGATCTGAGAGGCCTGTCTCGATCTCTGCTGAAGTCACAGAGGTTGCATCACGTAGGAGCGGCAGGAAAAGGAAGAAAAAAGCTTTCTAGTTCAACAAGGGTCTGCACATGGCTGTTAATTCAAATGGTAGGTTATTAAGGTTCTGTTGTTTACTAGAATCACATAAAATTTATTACTTAGCACCACTTTATCCGTGTTGCCCATTCTTGGTTGCATGGTGGCAACTCGCTTTTTCAGCTGCTTGTTGATGAATGCGAACACATGAATTGTCGGGGACCAATGGCGGGTGGGCATGTGCAACTGGTGGATGGTTGGATACAGGATGCTTTGTGTCAGTGTGATTGTGGTGGGCAGGGGGTGGAGGTTGGGTGGCGAGAGTGGCTATTGGATGTAATAGTTCCATTGGTCCAGTTACTAACTGAACCTCACAGTTATAAGGAAGTCCCTGGCATCCAATGTGACCAGCTGGTGCTGTATTGTGGGTGCCAACTTCATCCTCCGCCTCCTTGTTGTTCTTCTCTTCCTTGTCTTCATTGGAATCGGCCACAGACGATGTGTGGCGAGCTCCAATCCTCATTGCCTCGCAATGTGGCGCAGAACGCAACACACCATGATCATTCTCGAGACCCTCACTGGTGAGTACCGAACGGCACCTCCAGATCTGTCCAGGCACTTGAGGCGCATCTTGAACATGCCAAAGGCTTGCTCAGTGACACATCTGGTAGTCATATGGCTGTCATTGTACCACTCTTGGGCTCCATTGGTGGCCTTCCTCAAAGGTGTCATCCGTCAAGTGTGAAGGGGAAACCTTTGTCTCCTAGCAGCCACCAAGTGTGCTTGCAGTTTCAAAGAGGTCAGGGAGCTTAGACTGTCACAGGATGAAAGCATCATGGCAGCTCCCAGGGAATCTGGTACACACCTGCATAACTTTTTGTGGTTGCACACCAGTTGCACATCAATTAAATGAAATGCCTTATGGTTAATGAATACTCCTGGTTGATCTGGAGGTGCTTGGATTGCCACATGCGGGCAATCAATGGTGCCCTGTACATAAGAACATAAGAAATAAGAGAAGGAGTAGGCCACATGGCCCCTCGAGCCTGCTCCGCCATTCAATAAGATCATGGCTGATCATCGACCTCAACTCCACTTTCCTGCCCGATCTCCATATCCCTTGATTCCCGTAGAGTCCAAAAGTCTATCGATCTCAGCCTTGAATACATTCAAAGACTCAGCATCCACAACCCTCTGGGGCAGAGAATTCCAAAGATTCACAACACTCTGAGTGAAGAAATTCCTCCTCATCTCAGTCTTAAATGGCCGACCCCTTATCCTGAGATTATGCCCCCTAGTTCTAGACACTCCAGCCAGGGGAAACAACCTCTCAGCATCTACCCTGTCAATCCCCTTCAGAATCTTGTATGTTTCAATGAGATCACCTCTCATTCTTCTAAACTCCTTGAGTATAGGCCCATTCTATACAATCTCTCTTCATAGGACAGCCCTCTCATCCCAGGAATCAATCTAATGAACCTTTGTTGCACCGCCTCTGAGGCAAGTATATCCTTCCTTAGACAAGGAGACCAAAACTGTGTACAGTACTTCAGGTGTGGTCTCACCAAGGCCCTGTACAATTGTAGCAAGACTTCCTTACACTTATACTCCAACCCCCTTGCAATAAAGGCCAACATGCCATTTGCCTTCCTTATTGCTTGCTGTGCCTGCATGCTAGCTTTCTGTGTTTCTTGCACGAGGACACCCAAATCTCTGAACACCAACATTTGAAAGTTTCTCACCATTTAAAAAATATTCTGTTTTTCTATTCTTCCAACCAAAGTGAATAACCTCAAATTTCCCTACATTATACTCCATCTTCCACCTTACTGCCCACTCACAGTCTATCTATATCCCTTTGCAGACTCTTTGTGTTTTCCTCATAGCTTACTGTCGCACCTAGCTTTGTATCATCAGCACATTATACATTACACTCGGTCCCTTCATCTAGGTCATTAATATAGATTGTAAATAGCTGAGGCCCCAACACTGATCCTTGCGGCACCCCACTAGTTACAGCCTGCCAACCTGAAAAAGATCCGTTTATCTCTCTCTGTTTTCTGTCCGTTAACCAATCCTCTATCCATGCTAATATATTACCCCCAACCCCATGAGCCCTAATCCTGTGTAATCACCTTTTATGTGGCACCTTATCGAATGCCTTTTGGAAATCCAAATATACTACATCCGCTGGTTCCCCTTTATCTACCCTGCTAGTTACATCCTCAAAAAACTCTAATAAATTTGTCAAACACGATTTCCCTTTCATAAAACCATGTTGACTCTGCCTAATCATGTTATGATTTTCTAAGTGACTTGATACCACTTCCTTAACAATGGATTCCAGCATTTTCCCGACGACTGATGTCAGGCTAACTGGCCTGTAGTTACCTGTTTTTTCTCTCCCTCCTTTCTTGAATAGCGGTGTTACATTTGCAACCTTCCAATCCGCTGGGACCATTCTAGAATCTAAGGAATTTTGGAAGATCAAAATCAATGCATCCACTATCTCTTCAGCCACCTCTTTTAGAACCCTAGGATGTAGGCTGTCAGGTCCAGGGGATTTGTCAGCTTTTAGTCCCATTAGTTTTTCTAGTACTTTTTCTCTACTTATATTAATTACGTTAAGTTCCTCACCCTCATTAGACCCTTGGTTCCCCACCATTTTTGGTATGCTTTCTGTGTCTTCTTCTGTGAAGACAGATACAAAATATTTGTTTAATGTTTCTGCCATTTCCTTATTCCCCATAATAATTTCTCCTGTCTCAGCCTCTAAGGGACCTACATTTACTTTTGCCTACTCTTTTCCTTTTTACATACTGGTAGAAACTCTTAAAATCTGCTTTTATATTTCTTGCTAGTTTTCTCTCATATTCTATTTTTTCCCTTTTTATCAATTTTTTGGTCAACCTTTGCTGGTTTCTGAAACTCTCCCAGTCCTCAGGCTCACTATTATTCTTTGCAACATTATAAGCTTCTTCTTTCAATCTAATGCTATCCTTAACTTCTTTAGTTAGCCATGGTTGGATCACTTTTCCCGTGGAGTTTTTGTTTCTCAATAAAATGTATTTTTGTTGAGAATTATGAAATATTTCTTTAAATGTTAGCCACTGTTTATCTACCACCATAACTTTTAATCTATTTTTCCAATCTACCTTAGCCAACTCGCCCCTCATACCTATGTAATTGGCTTTATTTAAGTTTAAGGGCTGGATTTTCATTGACCTGTGGAGGCGGGTTTGGAGGCGTGTGGGGGGTTAAAATTGCGAAAACTGGCGGGCGGGCACAAGCCCACCTCCATCCCGCCTCCACGCAATTTTCATTAAATCGTGTCTGCTGGTCCCGACTCCGTCCCGCCTCTAAGAGGTGGGATAGGCTGTTAAGGCCCTTAACAAGCACTAAATTGCCTCTATAATGCCATTTTGAAAGGCCTTTGTGATTTTAACCCTTTTTCTACGTGATGCACGCCTGTTCTGAACCACAAATGTGAAACCTGGCGGGAGCACATTTTGGTTGGCTGGCTGGCTATAGGGATACATATATGGATAGCTATGTGGATGGATGTATATATGGATGGAGAGGAGAGGAGACATATCTGGGAGTGGTGGTGTAAAAATATCTGGGAGCAGACTTAGGACTGCTGCTGCTCATTTTGCATCCAGGTCCTCTCACAGCAAAAGGCCAGGCAGTCTCTGAAGACCTTCAATGCAGCAGCAATGATGACATCATCAGAGGCGACTTTCAGACTGAAAACACTAATTGGTTCATGGGTTCCCACATGCTGGAACTCAATTGCCCAATTAGGTGAAAATTGCATCAATCTCCCACATCCAATTGCAGTCGGGTGGATAACACGAAAAGTGGATGACACGACCTCAACCCGCCCCAGTATCAAACTCCAGCCCAAAGACTCTAGATTTGGACTTAGGCAAGTCACTCTCAAAATTAACGTGAAATTCTAACATATTATGATCACTCTGCCCCAGAGGATCCTTTACTATGAGATTGAACATAAGAAATAAGAAATAGGAGCAGGAATAGGCCACTTGGCTATTGCTAATTAACCCTGTCCCATTACACAATACAAGATCTAAAATAGCCTGTTCCCTGGTTGGTTCCATAACATATTGTTCTAGGAAACTGTCCTGAATGCATTCCATGAACTCGTCCTCCAGACTACCTTTGCCAATTTGATTTATCCAGTTTATATGAAGATTAAAGTCCTCCAAGATTATTGCATTACCTTTGTTGCAAGCTCCTACTATTTCTTGATTAATATTCTGTCCAACGGTATAGCTACTGTTAGGGGGCCTATATACTAATCCTACCAATGTTTTCTGTCCCTTGTTATTCCTTATCTCCACCCATACTGATTCTACTTCCTGATCTTCCGAGCCAAGATCCTTTCTCGCTACTGTCCTTATGTCATCCTTTATTATCAGGGCTACTCCCCCTCCTTTTCCATTCTGCCTGTCTTTTCAAAACGTCAAGTACCCTGGAACATTTAGGGGTAAAAATTCACTTGGTTGCGCCTCCCGTTAGCGCCTTAAGAGGGCGCTAATGGGGCGTTAAGCCGCTAACGCCCGGGCGCAGCGCTGTTTGCGCCGCTCGAGAACTTAACTTGAGATTGTGCGGCGGCGCTAAAACTTACCGCTGCGACCACCTGCGCGCGCAGATTGTGACGTCATTCCATGGTGCAACGCCCTTGGGGCGCCCCGGAGCGGAAATTGAGTGGCGCCCCCTGCCTTACCGCCTGGCGCTTCCAACGACCGGAAGACTGGAACGTTATCAATCGGTGTGGGGCTGGGGGGGGCGCTATTTAAAGGGGGCCTCTTCCTGTCTTTTTCTGTGGTCGACATTTATGCACCACTCGTTCTGAGAGAGAGAGAGAGATTCGGAGAGAGAGAGAGAGAGACTTCTACATTGACTCAACGCTTTGTGAGGTAGTTTTGCCTATTCATCCTAACTTTGTTGCTACTTTAGTTGCTGTACCTCATTACTTTTCAGGCAAAGAGAATATGGGGGCTGCAATGATTGGGGGCGTCGTCCTGCTCCAGCTGAATCGGAGGATACAGAGACGCAGACAGAGAGTGGCAATGATGGCCAGACGGAGGAGGGCCATCAGGCGCATGTACAGGAGAGCTTACCCTCCCAGGGTATATCGTGAACAGCTCTCCTACATCCATATGTCCGAGGAGCTGTGTTTGCGAAGGCTGCGATTCAGCAAGGAGGTGGTCACTGAGCTCTGCCACCTGCTGCAGCCAGATCTGCAGCCTCAGCTGAGGTCCAGGACGTCTCTGTCGGTGGCAGTGAAGGTCACAGTGGCTTTGAACTTCTACGCCACTGGCTCATTCCAAGCTGCTGTTGGGGACCTCGCCAATATCTCCCAGTTTGCGGTGCATCGCTGCATCCGGCAGGTCACCAATGCCCTCTTCAGAAGGAGACGAGACTTCATCTCTTTCCCTATGACCCCAGACAAGCAGCGTGACCGTGCTCTGGGCTTTGCGAGGGTAGCGGGCTTCCCCATGGTGCAGGGCGCCATTGACTGCACGCATGTGGCTTTGCGTGCTCCGCGAGAGAATGCAGATGAATTCAGGAACAGAAAGGGGTTCCATTCCTTGAATGTGCAGTTGGTCTGTGACCACAGACAGGTGATACTCGCTCTCAATGCCCACTATCCGGGCAGCTGCCACGATGCTTTCATCCTGCGCCAGACTACTGTGGCAGAAGTTTTCGAGGCACCGCATCAGCCAGTTGGTTGGCTTCTGGGGGACAAGGGGTACGCATTGAGCACCTGGCTGATGACACCGCTCCGTACGCCAAACACCCCTGCTGAGCTGCGGTACAATGAAAGCCATCAAGCAACCAGGAACATTATTGAGCGCACAATCGGCGTGCTGAAACAACGGTTCCGCTGTCTGGACCATTCCGGAGGAGCCCTGCAGTACTCGCCTGAGCAAGTTTCGAACTTCGTAGTCGTGTGCTGCATGTTGCACAACATGGCAATCCTCAGGACCCAGCCAATGCCACCAGGCCTTGTAGCACCACCAGAGGAGGAGGAGGAAGAGGAGGAAGAGGACGAGGACGATGATCATCAGCAGCACCAAGGCAGGAGGGCGGCCCACAATGGACAAACTGCAAGGGCCGTCCGTCAACGACTAATAGCAAGCCGCTTCTAGGGCCCCTGCCATTGCTACAAACACTAATCAACCCAGCACGCAACCCCTAAGCTGGCCAAGGCACCAATAATTCCAACCACCAGCCATGTATATTTTGAATACAGAAACTTATTTATTTTACAAACTCTGTGTGTGTCAATTCCTCATGACAAACTCATAGAAATAAACACAAAAAAACAGTCAATAACATAACTGGTTCTCACAACCTGGAGATAATGTCCAAAACACTAAACAAAAGTTGGACCATGAACCTCGGCCTTTAATAAAAAAATGACCAGCATTTTGGCACACCTCCTACTTTTTGCCCTTCGAGGGTGATCTCCTTCCCTTGCGCACTTCCCCCCTTCTAACCCTACTGCTCCTCCGTAATGGGACCTCAGTGGCTGCAGCAAGGCTGGTGGAAGGCTGCTGCTCGTCAGACCCTGACACTGCAGATGCCCCTGAAGGACGGCCTCGACCACTTCTGGGCCTGGAGGGCCCGGCTGCAGACTGCACCAACTCTGCATGGGCGGCAGCAGTCTGTCCTACAGGCGGTGGCAAGTGCAGTGGAGAAGTGACAGTGTTGGCAGCAGGAATGCTGTCATCGTGAGAGAGGCCAGCAACTCCCTGCTCGCCCGACACACTGGCACTCCCACGGGGCAGCACTTCAGCATCCGGAGCAATCTGCCGAAGAACAGATTGCTGGCCTGCTGCGGCGCGGTGACAGCCCCGGGGACATGTGCACGAACCATCGAGGTTGGCAGCAGTCTGTGCTCGCGTGGCCTCCATCTGAGTCTGTATGAGAGCAGTCAGAGGTGGGATCACGGCAGCCAGTGACTGAATTGCAGCACTAAGCGTTAGTGTGGCATCCGCCTGTGCTACAGCGAAGTGCTCCACACTCCTTGCCAGTGACTCAATGCATTCGGGCACCCTTCCCACTGCACCCATGAGCTCAGTGTGCATGCCCACCGCCTAGGTGTTCATTTCTGCAATCAGCCGCTCCTCCTCTGCGTCCATTGCAGTAGGAGTGTCTGGCATACTCTCCCTCTGGGGAGAAGGCCCCCGTTCTTCCCTACCCCCCCCATGGCGTTGCTGCAGCCCGCTGGGTCCTGGAGCTTCACCATCATCAGCCCCTTCCCCCCTGCTCCCCTCCGGGGAAGGCGTGTTCCCAGTGTGGGCATGGGCTTCCTCGGGAGAGGGTGGCACTGATGCTCTGGCTTCCTCTTCCTCCTCAGCTGCAGCATCACTCCCAGTGGCAGCTTCAGGGCCCGTCTCCTCAGCTGGTGAATCACCATCTGAAAGCAGGGAGGTACAAGAGTGGCTTTAGCGTGAGGACAGGGTGGCAGTAAGGGAGGAATAAGTGCAGCGAGTTAGCAAGTTGGATTGAAAGTGTCAAAGGCTGGTGTTGTGAGGGACAAGTGGAAGGACAGAGGACAAAAAGGTGATGACCTTACCATTGCTGTCCACAACGGGGTCGGCGTCTCCAGTGGCGACGGGACCGATCACCCGGCTTGCCACAATCCTGTGGACGCGCTCCTCCAGATCGCTGAGGGGTTGCAGCTGAAGCCGCCCTCCACCCGTCCGTTGCTGCTGTCTCCGATTATGAGCCAGCTTAGCCTGCAAGAAAAAGGACAGCATCTGAGTAAATATACAGCCATGGTCTTGCCTGATGTGCCTCCCATAGGTGAATAGCCCTTACAATATACAGCCATGGTCTTGCCTGATGTGCCTCCCATAGGTGAATAGCCCTTACAATATACAGCCATGGTCTTGCCTGATGTGCCTCCCATAGGTGAATAGCCCTTACAATATACAGCCATGGTCTTGCCTGATGTGCCTCCCATAGGTGAATAGCCCTTACAATATACAGCCATGGTCTTGACTGATGTGCCTCCCATAGGTGAATAGCCCTTACAATATACAGCCATGGTCTTGCCTGATGTGCCTCCCATAGGTGAATAGCCCTTACTGTATGCAAAGTGTGGAATGTGTGTGTGTGTTTGATGAAAGGGCCATAGGTGTTGGATGAGTGTTGTGCATTGGGGTTTTAAGACCCTCTGGCCATAGAGTGAGGTTGAGATGGAGGGATGGAGAGGTATTGAGAAAAAGCCACTCACCCTGACGACCCGAGTGAGGTCGTTGAACTTTTTGCGGCATTGAGTATGGGTCCTGGGCACCATGCTCCTGGAGGAGACGCTCTGAGCCACCTCCCTCCACACTCTTCTGAACTCGCGTGGCAAAGGCCTCCTGCCACTCTCAGGGAACAGCATACATCGTCTGCGCTTCACTGCGTCAACCAGAGCATCCAAGGCCCGCTCGGTGAAGCGATGAGCGCGTTCTCTCACCCTCTCCATGCTTGGCAGCAAAATGGATTACAGGTCTCTCCAGGCTGAGATTCAAGGCTGCAATGAGCAGGGTGTGGCTGGGGAGCAAGTGGCCCCCCCCCGCTTTAAGAAGTGGCCGGCGCCAGTGTGTCTGTGTTCCCTCGCTAACTGGCAGCAGCTGCGCTGCGCTCGTGTGCTGAGTTAGCGCCTCACTCCTTGGCCTTTGCGCCTTAAGAGAGGTGTGCAGCGCCTGCTTTAGCGCTCCACTCACCTCCCGGGGCGGTAAAAGTGAAGTTTCCTGTCAGTGCCGATAATTAGCGCCAGGCGCTAATATTTGCATCCGGACGATATTTGCGCCCCAAATGGGGCGCGACCTAATTTCTACCCCTTAGTTCCCAACCTTGGCCACCTTGCAACCATGTCTCTGTAATGGCAATTAGATCAATCCCATTTATCTCTATTTGTGCCACTAATTCATCTATCTTGTTACGAATGCTTCATGCATTCAGATAAAGAGCCTTTAATTTAATTTTTTTACCATTATTCCCTGCTTTGACCTTATTCTCTGCTGCACTGCTACCGTTAAACTCTCTGTCCCTTCCTGTCACACTCTACTTATTTTTACCCAAATTGCTACACTGCTCTATTGCCTTGACCTTTCTCTTTAGATTTCTAAATTTCCCCTCCCCTGACCCCTCCCCCCCCCCCCCCCCTTTTGTACATGTGGGAAGCCAGCCAGAGATGCAAACCCGAGTGCCCGCTCATTCTGGCTAGTGTCATCAGAGGCGAAGTTGATATAATTGCTGGCCCTGGCAAACAATCCATCAGTCACCTGCCTTATTCCTTTATGTGCAGCTGACTGGGAGATCCTGGTTAAACAGTTGAGTGTGGTGGGTACTTTCATAGCCACTGGTAATGCATGGCCACCAGGTCCAGCAGGAAGCAGGTCTTCTTTTGGGAGGCAGCAGATGTCTGCCCCCACCTGACGTGACAATCTCAGCCTGCGGAAGCGCTGCTCTTCTGAGAGGTCAAGGATGCTGAGCCTCTGTCTGTACACCCAGTTACGTGGGTAGTGCCTCCTGTGACCTCAGCCCTTCTGTTGGTCTCCTCTCCCTGCTGCTCCCTTCTCTGATGATCACCTGTAGGACTCGCCACAACAGGACGTTGCTGCTGATGGTCATTTTGCTCCTCGTCCAAAGTCCAATCTAAGGCAGCCATGGCACCACCCATCCTGATGTTCTAAGTGTCAATATCTCAAAAGTCCACAAATGAGCCTCTCAAAAAAATTAGTTTCAACAAACCCTTTCCCAGTGGGAGGTAAGAAAGCAGCTGTGAGCACTGAGTATTTATTTATCTCCGTATTCGTGCCTTTTAATTAGCCCCCTGAATTATGTAAAATCTTCTTGCCTTCCTTTCAATGGCGACTTTCAAGAAAGCCAGGAAACCCATGCAGGTGATGTTAAATTTAAATGCCGGTGCACAAGCAGCCAAACGCGCTTGAGTTAAACCCGGAAGTCGTTGCGTTGGAGCCGGCTTCCGATCCCGCTTCCATTTTCGGCAAATTTAACCACCCTCCCGAAACTAAACCCACACATTCTTTACTATTAAAATTCTCCCCCCACCCCCCCCCCCATTGTTTCCAATATCTTTGCAAACAAAGGCCCCAAACTCCACTCGGTGAGTTGGGCCGGATTTGTGCCAAAACATTTGGAGTTGCACCCATCGATACTTTGCAGAACTGGACCTGCCAAAATTTCCTGGGTCAGCTTATTTGCCTATCCATTCGAGGATCTCTAGCACAAATCACATGCACAATTGGAGTAATGTGCTGAGGGTTTTTGGAAGATAGAGTGCACGTTTAAAAAGCCTCGTCAGGCTGAAGATTGCAGCAGGAGGCTGCGGCGGCAAATAAGTTGGCAAATGTTTGGATCACTCACTTCACTGCTAGCTAGCTGCACTGGATGACTATTTATAAAGAGCTAAGAAAGGATTGAATTTTGAAGGATGAAAGTGTCATGAAAAGCTCCAGTACAAATTTTTTCTCACAGAGGGTCGTGAGTCTTTGGAACTCTCTTCCTCAGAGGGCGGTAGAAGCAGAGTCTTTGAATATTTTTAAGGCAGAGGTAGATAGATTTTTGATAAGCAAGGGGGTGAAAGGTTATCGGGGGGTAGGCGGGATTGTGGTGTAATCAGATCAGCCATGATCTTATTGAATGGCGGAGCAGGCTCGAGGGGCCGAGTGGCCTACTCCTGCTCCTAATTCGTATGTTCTTATCTCATGTTGACGTGCAGGATACTTTGCACATTGCCACACATGATCTGTACATTCAGGGAGTGGAAGCTCTTCCTATTGAGGAAGTTGAGGGGGCTGACAGTAGGAGCTCACAAAGCAACATAAGTAGCATCATTTGCACCCTGGACCTTGGAAAAGCCAGCAACCCCATAAAATCTTAGCATGCTGTTCCCTTGCTGCGAATTCTAAGTTGATGAATTCTCCAGCTCTTCTGTAAAGTGCATCAGTCACCTGACAAATACATGCCCTTACTTCATCCTGGCTGGCATTACAGAGATCCCATGTGGCTACCTAAGATAAGGCAGTGCCGTAAAAGTTGAGTGCAGTCATCACATCAGACGGAGCAGTGCAGGCAGATGACTGTGGCTGCAGGTCCTTATGCAATAGATGGCAGAAATCCCCTGTTACCTTTTTGATGAAGTGCACTTTTCTCATACACATCTTCTCATAGGACCTGTGTTGCCTGCTTATTCTTTGGGATAGATAATCTCTAGTGGGCGACCTCCTCCTTAATTGCTGCCTCAATCTCCTTTTCTCCATGCTCTCCTACATCTCCTTCTACATGATCATGATATACAAGGGAATGCCCACAGGGAATTCCATACCTGTCCCTGAAAAGCCCTCACTGTGGGTAGAACGGGCAAATCTCCCGGTGGTCTCACACTTCCACAGGCAGTCGGGGAAAGTTCAAGGCTTTGTAGGCTGAATACCAGAAACATTGGTCCAAGGAGGTCATTCTTTGCTGTATTAAATGCTACTCAAACTTTCAGCAATCTTCAGATTGGTTGACCAATCAGAACCCAGATGGTGATGGTAAGACTCAGATGTTGAGAACCGAGGTTGGCACCACTTTAGGCTTTAATACTTTAGACTAATGTTTCCATCTCATGTCTAATGCGTTTATGTTGCGTCTAGTGTTCAAACTACTGTACTGTGGCTTGTCAGCAAGTAAAATCAATAACATTTGTTCTGCTTGACGGTCTGCTTAACAAAGTCCACCGCTGCATGGAGCCACATGGATCTGCTTTTAGTGATTAACTGAATATAATGATCAACAGAGGGCTTCCAAATTGATGGTTCTAACCAAATTCTACTGTGCATTTTAGCTCTTGTGTCTTAATGCTAATATTAGTGTTTTAGGTGACAGCAATACAAATGCTTTGTATAGAATTTCTTTCAAAAGCAGTCTTTTGTACATTTTCATGTACAAGCTAAGCATAATAAAAGTAAACACAGGTTATGACAGAACTATTATTTCCTGCTGGATAAAGTAAAAAATCTATTTTGTCCAAGGCCAATACAACTCTGAAACTCTCCAGCTTCTCAAGGTCCTTCAGGTGTTGCGGAAAAGGACAGGAAGTAGATGATGAAGCTGTCTTGATGTGTTAAGCTGTCACAATGGATACATCCTCACAGCACCTCATTCATCAACAGCTGTAATGTTGAAAGGGTATTCTTCAGGCTGAAAGCCGTGACCTCGAATTAATAGTGGCTTAGTTGGTGATAAATGCCGTCTTCTCTTGGGCTTCAATATAGACATTAACCAGCCAGTAACCTCTACTATATTGGGGCACTTAGATGTTTAGTGTTGTGTGATTCATAAATCAGATGAGCTCACCAGCACTGCTGCAGTGTCTTAGCCCCACGTTGCATCAGCATGAATCTGACAGCAGTGGCCCCTTTCCTTGCAAAAGGACCTTGCAAGTCTAGATACAATACAGTCGAATATTTCCAGCCATTACAAAACGGCGGGACAATTACTTGATTAATCAACCTTTGATTTTAAAAGATTATGGCTGATTTAACATTATCAGAGCATTTTGCTGTACATTCCTTCTGTCATTGATCGAACAGTTTGGGAATGTAAATGACATGCATTGGAAAAATGGGAGCAATGTTGTGGAAGGTCAAAGAAATGGATGTGGCAGGAACTAAACAATGAATTTCATCAATTATTTGCCCTTAAAAGTCTGAAATTTATTTAAAACTAGCTGCTCCATTTATTTTTAATACCTTATCGTGTAAAATCTATGTGCAAATCAATACATATTTTCTGTGGGTCAGAAATAAACACTGGGCTGAAAAAAGCTTATACAAAATAATAGTAATGAGAAGTCGCACAACACCAGGTTATAGTCCAACAGTTTTATTTGAAATTACGAGCTTTCGGAGCTCTGCTCTTTCTTCAGGTACAGTGAGGGAATACAAATCGATTACACAGTATATATAGACAGAGAACAATGTGTCTGCAGAGATACAATCCGTCAGGGACACATCAAAGACACATCAGACTACAGCTAAGACAATGAGGTGGGTCACAGGGGGTCCAACGTGTCCACCTCATTGTCTTAGCTGTACTCTGATGTGTCTTTGATGTGTCCCTGACGGATTGTATCTCTGCAGACACATTGTTCTCTGTCGATATATACTGTGTAATCGATTTGTATTCCCTCACTGTACCTGTACTGACGAAGGAGCAGCGCTCCGAAAGCTCGAAATTTCAAATAAAACTGTTGGACTATAACCTGGTGTTGTGCGACTTCTCATTTTTGTCCACCCCAGTCCAACACCGGCATCTCCGCATCAAAATAATAGTAAACAGTGATTAGGTTTCTAGACCTAAAGCTTATATACAACTATATCCTAAGCTTCAAATCATAATACCTTATATAATAACATATAAAACAACCTTCTTACTTTCCAGCCAAAAGCGCAGGAGAAAAGGTGCTCACCCATACATAAGGTGGATTACCAACTACTGCAGCTCCCCAGAGAATGGGAAATTTGATTTTAGTGCACACTGACACTTTATGTACAGAGTGGTGGGAGAATGGGAAACAAGAGACAAAAGGAAGGGGAGAGAGGCAAGCGTGAGTTTGTGGCCCAGAGAGAAGTGAGCAGTGCTAGCGAGTCCAGAATAGAGACAAGAGTGAGACCCGGCCAACAGGTATATGTACATCTCTCGTGTAAGCTACAGTATCATCCACTACTATGGGTCATGTATACAATGATGTGTCAGCTTTAGCCCCCAACAGCGATCTAAATTTCCAATCTTATACATAAGTATAGAAAGTAATTTCTTACATTTAAATACACCAGTGAAAATATCCTGCTGAATGACAGATTGGAGATGCTACTTTCCGTATGCATGATACTTATCTCATACTGCAGCAGATCCATTATTTGATTAGGAGATTAAAGGAATTTTTGCTGTTTTTCTCCCCCCCTCTCTGAAGGTGCTGACTCTTTCTCAGATATGGTTTGTAGAGTTCAGTAAGTCTCTCTAAAGTGACCATTCTTCTTGTGTGAACCTAGATAGTATAGCAGGCTATTTAACCCTGAATGGCATCACAGTCAAGCTAAAACCTGTTCTCATCTGACATCGGCACATGTGCATTTTCCAGTAGGGGTCAGTGGACAGCAAGCAGGATCAGGAACTTTGGTTGATTTTTTCCCCCTCCGAGGCTCACGGTGGCTGAAGCCAATTGTAGTGCTCCAACTGATCCCAGCTGAGATCAGCACAACCAGGATTTAACCTTGGGGACATTCCGGTCTGTATGGTTTAGTATTACTCCAAATAGTGGCTTTACCCACTAGGGACAACCGTTGTGCAAGGGCTTTAAGAAAACAAAAAAACTGGATTTGGATATAATTAAGCAAGTAGCATGACCCTTTTCGGATGAGTAGTGATCAGAATCTTTGGCCGGAATTTTCCGGGGGGTCAGCGGGCAGGATTGGTGGCGGGTTGGGTGGGAAATTTGATATTTTTGACAACGGGTCGGGAACCCACTGTCAACTCGCTCCCACGCGCCTTTCCCGATGTCAGGTCTGTCAGCGCTGAGCAGACCCAACAGGCAGCAACAGGCGACCCAATTCAGGTAATTAGTGGCTTGTTTAGAGCAACTTAAGAATGATTTTCAGCTCACCGTTTGCATTTGACAGCTCGCCCACGGGGTCCACGCTGTTAAGCTGAGGCGGGAGTTCAGTGGTCATTGAATCAGCTGATGAGTTGACAGTTTCAAATGTAAAGTAAAAGCTCCCACCTTACAGCGATACCTTCCCTCAGCCCCAAGCTGTTCCTCACTGCATTTCCATAACAGATTCAACATGCTGCAAGTCTTTACACAAGTCTCCATCCAGTCTGACCTCATTACCTCTCTCACCATTGACAAATCACTTCTGTCATCTCTGCTTCACCTGCCATCTATTCCATCAGCATGGGTGCACTTTATACTCTCTCACCTTGGTCCTCAGAATCCCACTACAATCAACCCCAACACCAGCAGCACCAGGCACACCAGCAGCACCAACAACAACACCAACCTTCTCCGCAATCACCTGATGCTTCACTGGACAGAGGGCATTTGCAAAAAACACTAATAAATTTGTTAAACACAATTTCCCTTTCATAAAACCATGTTGACTCTGCCTAATCATATTATGATTTTCGAAGTGCCCTGTTACCACTTCTTTGATAATGGATTCCAGCATTTTCCCAATGACTGATATCAGGTTAACTGGCCTGTAGTTCCCCTTTTTCTCTCCCCCTCCTTTCTTGACTGGTGGGGTTACATTTGCTACTTTCCAATCCGCTGGGATCATTCTAGAATCTAGGGAATTTTGGAAGATCAAAATCAATGCATCCACTATCTCTGCAGACACCTCTTTTAGAACCCTAGGATGTAGGCCATCAGGTCCAGGGGATCTGTCAGCTTTTAGTCCCATTAGTTTCTCCAGTACTTTTTCCTCTATTGATATTAATTACTTTAAGTTCCTCACTCTTATTAAGCCCCTTGATTCTCGACTATTTTTGGTATGCTTTTTATGTCTTCTACTTTGAAGACAGATACAAAATATTTGTTTAAAGTCTCTGCCATTTCCTTATTCCCCATAATAATTTCACCTGTCTCAGCCTCTAAGGGACCAATGCTTACTTTTGCTACTCTCTTCCTTTTTACATACTGGTAGAAGCTCTTACAATCTGTTTCTATATTTCTTGCTAGTCTACTCTCATAATCTATTGTCTCCCTTCTCATCAATTTTTTGGTCATCCTTTGCTTCTTTCTAAAGTTCTCTCAATCCTCAGGCTCACTACTATTCTTTGCAACATTATAAGCCTCTTCTTTTAATCTAAGACTATCCTTACCTTCTTTAGTTAGCCACAGATGGATCACTTTTCCCGTGGAGTTTTTATTTCTCAATCTTACTGCATCTAATAAAACTGCCAGCAATCTCTACAGAGCTGTTAAAGGCTGCTAGCAGGTACAATAATTGGCTAGCATCTGCTTTGAAACTTGACTATTTTTTGGTAGGTTAATTGTAATAAATAATTTGTGCTTTGACATTGCTCAGAGCCTGGGGTTTTGATTTTCCTGTTGCTGCCGTTTATTCTGTTCTTCAATTAAACTCAAGTTAACTTTCCTGCAAAAGTGATGCCAGCATTTCTGCTGTATACATAATATTTGAAGAGCCAAATATATAAATGAATCGTCTGTATTTCTGTATCTTGCCAATAGTAATATGTGCACATTCACACTTCAATCAAAAGAGAGGGCAGCACTCAGGCTAATAGCAGGCTAATTACAAACTGAGCCATGGTTTAGACCTTAGTTTTGTAGGTAAGGGAAAATAAAAAAAATAGCACAAGGCCTGAATCAAAGAGTTCAGTAAAACCATTTACTTATAGTGAAAATGACTGCTTGATAATCTTTAGAGGCCCAAAGAAACCTCCTTCTCCTCAAAACGTGGCCTAGAATCAACTCTTGATTGTGTTACAGTCCTAACAGGGCTCTTGGGGGGAGAAATTCAGTATCGCCCCATTTGGGGCGCAATTATCGGCCGAGCGCAAAGATTAGCGCCACCGACTGCAAACTTGACTTTTATCGCCCCTGGAGGTGATTGGAGCGCTAAATCAGGCGCTTCACACCTGTCTTAAGGCGCAAAGGCCGAGGAGCGAGGCGCTACCTCAGAGCGCTGGCGAAGCTCATGTGATGTCAGTCAGCAATGGAACACACACACAATGGCATGGGCCAGTTCTTAAAGGGGATGGTTGATCTTGCTTTCCATCCACATCCTGCTAATTGCAGCCTTGAATCTCGGCCTGGAGAGACCTGCACATCAAATCTGCTGGAAAGAACAATGGAGAGTACCAGGCAAAGAGCTCAGAGTGCAGCCCCCACAGTCTCTTCTAAATCATTACAAGGAATGGCAAATCAAAATGAACCTGCAAAGTGCTGCTCAGTACCCAAAACTCTTTCACACAGCGTTGAATCTCTCCAGAAGTCTCTCTCTCTCTCTCTCAGAATGCGTGGTTCAAAAATGGCACCAACAATAAAAGGCAGGAAGCGGTCGCCTTTAAATAGCGCTCCCCCAGTCCCTTCATGACTGCAAAACGCTCTCCTCAACCTGTCGTTGCTAGCGTCAGGCGGTAAGACAGGGGGCGCCACTCAATATCTGCTCTGGGACGATACCGGGGCGTTGTGCACTCGACTGACGTCACGATCTGCCGGCGCAGGAGATCGTGGTGGTAGTGTTTAGCGCCGCCGCAAAATGTCTAGTTAATTTCGCGAGCGGCGCAAACATCGCCGCGCCTGGGCGCTAGATGCTTTGCGCCCCATGAGCGCCCTCTTAAGGCGCTAACGGGAGGCGCAACCAACTGAATTTTTCCCCCTTAATGTTATAAGTAGTGAATGAAACTGGTGCATATCCCCAGCGATGTCTTTCAGAAGGATCATGGATTAGAGGTGGCACTTACCTTATAGGGCCAATTTTGTGATTCCAGCTAAGAAAACACTGGGCCCACATTGCTCAGGCTGCTGTACAGGCTAGAACAGTGGGGAGCTGGATATTGTGAGCTTAGCTTATAACTATAATTCAAATAGACTTCCCTAAGCAGAGAGGTCAATAACCAGGGGCCGCAGATGCTGCAAATTTGTATGATTCTATGAGACTCCCTGCACAAATGTGCCTTGCAGAGCGAATTTGGCTATATGGGCAGAGGGCAGGAAACTGTGTGAGCATGCAGCCCATAACAAGCCGCTGCTCAAAATTAAAGGGACACAGCCAGTTAAAGGAAAGTGTCTTACTTATGGGGATAAAATATATCGGAGCCTACCTAAATATACTTTTAGCAAGTTTTCAACCTTTGCAAAAGCTATACAAGTGACAACTAAGAACGAAACAGAGGCATGAAATGGAGTCCGTGAACAAGTGGCAGAGTGGCACTGCTTCCCTGCCCCCAAGGTTGGAAAATTGGACATGCTTCTACACGCGGTGGGTGCAAGGAGGGCTATCATGTTTGGAACTGTTTGGCACCCTCTCCACATGATAGCATTGCACCATGGTGTGTGGGAATGACAGCCAGGCTCAACACTGTCTACAATACCTGTAGGAATTGGGAGCCCTATGTGGGAAGAGATGGTACACTTTAAGGAATCTGGTAGGACTACCCAACAGTAACATGTACCAGGGAGATAGCCCAAGATTTCATGCTGATAATTGTTACTTGTCAATGTGTTCCACATTTGCCACTCAACAATTTCAAGCCCTCCCACAACCTTACAGCTCTATCACTGCATCTCCTACCCATACCTCAGCAGGGCAGACGTTCAAGTTGCTATGACCAATTGAAAGCTGTGTGACATTCACATCTTCCAGGGCTCCACACATCAAATCATTATAACACCACCGAGCTACATGATGCATAATCACTTACTTGCATATCTGACATGCAGGGTCACTCACTGACATACAGGCGGGCCGAACTGTTGGGCTGATGTCTGTTACTATGCACGTGCTCTTTCAACTTGCAGCATCTCAGAATTACTTTTCTGTTTGTATCACAAAATGGCACAAAATTCAAGGCGGCAGGTCCTAAATGGAAAAAGGCTCAAAAATGACAGGTCCCTGCCTCTCTTGAAGGAGGCCACCCTAGAAATACTCTTATATCAGAGTATGGAGGGGGCAGGGAATGGTGAAGCAGCAGGTCTCCCCACAAGCTCAGGCTTAATCCTATTCTACTCTAATGTCTTGTCCCTCTTTTCACTTACACTCAGACAGCTATACAACTACACAAACGTCGCACACAGCGGCCGTGGTTTTACTTACCTCGGCGGGTCGGTGGCGGGCGATGTCGGTGGTGGGTCGCGGCCCTGCTGCTGGCTCCATCCCGCTCTCTGAAATGACTTTCCGTTGATAGGGCTTGTTAAGCCCGCCCAGCGCATTTCCCGGGCCAATTAGAGGAAGTGGGTGTGGTGACGTCATTTCATGATGCATCATCAGCTGGTTTCCTTAAAGGGTCCATGTCCATATTTATTTTGACATTTGTGCTGTCAGTGTTCTACAGCATTGAAGTGCTGCAAACACTGACAATGACTGCACAGATGCATAGGGCTGCACCCAGGCTCTCCCATGACTCCCTCTATATGCTTATGGAGGGAGTCACAGCACTTGGGGAAGTCCTCTTCCCTTCCGATGGGTGGAAGAGACCTCCCCAGGAGACCTAAACAGCCTGGTTGCACATTGCAGAGGAGGGCACAAGCAGGGATGTGGTCAGGAGAACCTGGGTGCAGTGGCGCAAACCTTTCAATGATCTCAGTAGATCACGAAATGTTAGTACAAAGCTGCACTCAACCTCATCCTGCTGTGCCTCTCATCACATCTCCATCACTCTGCCTTCCCTATCCTACTCCTGCACATCCTTACTCACACCAACTTACCTTGCACCTCCACCCATCCCTCGCTCTCTATCTACATTATCACATCCCCATCTCACTAGCCACCCCTCACACTCACCCTCATCCTAGTGCAATCATATCAACTAACAATACACAAGCATAACCACTTGGGTGTTTTATCCATTGTTCATGTAAAGTTTCTGTTAATGTGCTTGAAACCTTTATTTTCAATACTTTGCGTTCTTGGACAGATCTGTGTGCAGCTTTGGAAGTGGCTTAGTGAGTTGCAGTGAATGGTGAGACATAACGGTTAACCCCCCCTCCCCACCCCCCCCCACCCCCGCAATGGTGATGAGTGTGAAAGGAATGGCTTGGACATTGTAGGGATGCTTTATGTTGTTGGTGTGGGGTGGTGCCAACCTGGAGCATCATGTGGCAGCCAGGGTGTACAGCATCAAGTGAAGTAAATCTAGCCATGGTGAGGCCATCCCTGGCCGCCCAGTGCTTGGGTGCTGATGCCCTCTGTCCTGTGCAGCATCAGGTGATTGCGGAGAAGGTTGGTGTGGTTGTTGGTGCTGCTGGTGTGCCTGGTTCGGCTGGTGTGCCTGGTTCGGCTGGTGTTGGGGCTGATCGTGGTCAGGTTCTGAGGACCAAGGTGAAACAGTATATATCCATGCCGATGGAATAGATGGCAGGTGAAGATGAGATGACAGAAGTGAGAGAGGTTGTTCCAATAAGGTTCCAAGCTGTCAAGTAATCATTGGCCATTCAACTCCCACCTCAGCTTAACAGACATGAACCCCAAGCAGCATGGACCCTGTGGGTGAGCAGTTAATGAGAAAAGGTAAGGTTAAATGTATTATTAATGATCTGTCAACAAGGCAATAATCAGCTTAATTGGGTCCCTGCTGCTGCGTGTTAGGTCTGCTCAGCGCTGATTGACCCGACATTGGGAAAGGCGCGTGGTGGCGGGTTGACAACGAGGTCCTGACTCACTGTCAGAAAAAATACTTCCCCACTTGACCCGCCACCGATCCCGCCCGCTGACCCCAGGAAAATTCTGGTCAGCATATTGTAATGCAAGTTCTGTTGGAAGGTCTATCAGGTACCCAGGATTCTAATGTTTGTCCTTTTTCAGTCATCATAGGCCTAGAATAGCAACATATCAGCATTGCCAATAGCCCACAGTTAGGCAGAGCAAAATAGCATCCTGTGTCCCTGTCAATAAAGTTTGCAAGCTGCAACATGGCTACTCCAAGGCTTTTGTCATTTGCTTGATGCATGTGTAGACATTTGGCTGACTGATTTGGTATATGTTGTTGTTGGTGGCTTGGAAGGATCTTGTGGCAAAAAATGTAATGCAGCGATCTAACTGCAGGCAACGTTTACCTTGAACTAGCCCCCAAAGTTACTCGAAAAATCTCATCAAAAATCTACCTTGCTTAGCTGATCACTATTGAAGCAAACGTATTTTGATATTTGACTTTCAAAGGAGTATCAAGTAAATGGATTGGTTGTAGGACAGGGAATGGCCTCAAGTAGCTTCTGTTTGCTGTTTTATCTTTCATCCAAGCAATCCAACTTTATCCTTGCTCAGACTGAGCAAGTCACACGCTGTGAAGTTGCCACAACCCACTTAAGCAGGAATTAATTGGGTATTGGCTCACAGTCTGGTTTAAAGAAATGTGAATGGCACCACTAGCGAAAAACCTCAAATATTTCTGTTGATAGAAAAAATCAAGCAGCCAAAAGGGAATAGAAGCTTAAATTTGTGTTAATTCCTAACATATAAAAACTCTGTCATGTCAGAATTAGTGACTTGAGATTAACTCCAGATTTCACAATTCCCAGACTGGATCAAAAAATTAGTGCAACACCGTCAAATCTGTTCTCCACATGAGGCCAAACCCCATTGACCTTCCTGAGTCAAGTATCACTAGTCAGTGGATAAGGAGGAGATGCTGAATAGTCAGCTGAAATACAGGATCCAAAACCAAAAGTTCAATCCAATTGCATAAATGTAATCAGTCAAATCAAGGACAGCACACAAAAGTTAAATATTCCTCAAATACTTAATCCTGGAGGAGTGACACTTGGCTCAATGGTAGCATTCCCAGCTCTGAATCAGAAGGTTATGGGTTCGAGCTCCACTCCAGACATCCACGGTGAGTGGGAACTAGAATTCCAGTCTCTGAATACTGGGTTGGCATACAGTGGGATACTCATGTCCAATGAGAGTGGAGTGGTGGTGACCCTCCCATCATATCTAGCCGGTCCTCCTGAAAGGAAGTTGTAAATTGGGCTAATGACATGTCCTTAATCCTGGAAACCCTCTGAACGGAAAAGGTATTTCAGCACCAAGACATTAAGAGGCAATTTTCCTGGGTTTAGATCCCAAATGATGTATGAATGCTCTTCCTGGCCACACAAAAATCTTCTCACCCACTGCCGGCTGCTCAGTGTCGCCTTCTCCCCCTTTAGGTTTTAACTTCCGGCTAGGCTCTGTGGAGGAGCCACCGGAATTCCTTCTCTGCCTGATTGGCAGTTTGTGCATTCCATTCAAGTGAGGCTCAACCATGAAAATGGTTCAGGCCTCTCGCTAGGCCCATCAGACGGGCAGTGTGATTGGTCCACCCACCACCTGCCCCATAGGGACTTTATATGAAAAGCAGCACCAATGTATCTTGGCATGAGGAAATGAGAAAAAAATATAACTAATGCTTGTTTTGTGACAATAACTTTCAATATTATAAAACTTGTCAGAAAGTTATGTGGAAAACCACAGAAGGGACTCAGACCATTAAAATAACTCGCTGGTCCTTAACAAGTTTTCTTTCCCAAATTTTTCTGTTAATCTTTTATTTATTTTGATTTTTTAAAAAGAATTCCTCCTCCATTTGGGACTCTGTGCCATGTGACATTCCTTCTTACAAGGGTGTAAAAGTGTAGTGCTCTTTAAATAATATAAAGCTTCAGTGCTGTGTCTCTCTGTAACTAACCACTAGAAGCTGCACAAGAGCTGCCTGAAGTGACTGGGCTGCATATGTGGAGAAGCAACTAACTTCTATTTGACACTTTCTCCTGTTGGTGCAGCTAAAATGTGACATTCAAGTACCAGCTTTTCACTTTTAAAAGCCTTTCTTTTTTCCTGTCCTTATATTTTCCGTGGGAAGTGTTAGTGTGCAACCACATTCGGTCTTGGCTTGGCTGCAGCCTGTAAACCTGACTATCATCAGTGCTGTGATTGACTTGTATGGATATGTTTGGAGGAGGATGAAACAACTATGATAGTTTTTCTGCCCTTAGTATGATTAATTGCCCCACGATTATAAGCAATTTCCCTCTGATATCCCAGCCATGAATTGACAAAGTTGACTGTCAATCTCAAGAGGCGATGACAGGCCTGGGACTCAAACGGATTGCAGTTTGTTATATGAGACTTTAAGGGTGTACTCAATCGCTTATTCTTATCTCATTTAAAAATAATATTTTCTCTCCTCCTCAAGGTGCTGGGATATGGTCCCATGGGCACTGGCAGCCCTCTGGTATCTTGCTTACATGACAAGTGTGAGCGCTGACAAGCAATTTAATCATGGAAGGCAATACGGTGGCATAGTGGTTAGCACTGGTGCCTCACAGCGCCAGGGACCCGGGTTCGAATCTGGCCTCGGGTGACTGTCTGTGTGGAGTTTGCACATTCTCCCCGTGCCTGCGTGGGTTTCCTCCGGGTGCTCCGGTTTCCTCCCACAGTCCAAAAATGTGCGGGTTAGGTTGATTTGGCTATGATAAATTGACCCTTAGTGTTAGGGGGGGGATTAAATATGTGGGGTTATAGGGATAGGATGGGATATGTTAGGGGGAATTAAATACGTGGGGTTACGGGGATAGGGTGGGATATGTGTCGGTGCAGGCTCGATGGGGATTCTGTGTGAGAAAGCAGGGACAGGGTGCTGGATTTGGATGATCAGCCATGATCGTATTGAATGGTGGAGCAGGCTCGACGGGCCGAATGGCCTACTCCTGCTCCTAGTTTCTATGTTTCTAATACAGCCAAGGTCAGTCCAATGCTCATCCAGTGCCCGTACATACCCAGGAGCACTGAAGTTCATTGTGTTGCTCCAGCTGAGATCAGGACCAGGAACGGGTCTTCTAGTCTGTATGGCTCGGTGCTACACATGTAATGCCTGTACCCACCAGATCATCGATGTGGTTATAAGATTTGTCCAAATGCAATTACAAAATATTTTAACTGAATAGCTGTTTGGTACCAATTTTATACAGTTTGAATGTTGAATTTTGGATGGTGCAGCTCCAAGACTGATGCACTCCCTAAAGATGAAGAAAATGACATTGGTGGCATTTCACATACACCATAACTGACCTTCCACTTCCGGAGTAACAATACCAAAAATGTTAAGCAGAGCTGATAATGGGAGAAGAGATATATGGTATATGGTTTGCTGACATTATTCAGAGCATGCTGCAAAGAATGTTTAGCATCAGTACAGCAAAAATAAAACCCAGTAGTACAATGGCCAGAGATAAACAATACCTTCACAGACACAGCAGGCACGGCAGTATTAGAGAGAAAAGACAGGTTAGTGCCTTCATCAAACTGGTAAAATATGTGGTGTGTATGTGATATAAATGCTTATATTTTTACTGATAGAAATATTAGGAAAGCCCCCAAATTAGTAGCCTTTTGGTTTGAAATTATGCTGAGTGATATTAGTAACAACTCATTAATATATTCATATGAAATGTTTCTTTGTTTAAAATAGCAAACAGGGAAATTTACCACAAACATGTGCATGTCCTTTTCTATTTAAATCGTAAAGTGCAAGTTCAACCTATTTGTTTTTCAGTTTGTTGAGAAATATTAAACTGTAGAGATAAGACTAAATTGTTGGAACATATGACAGTCAGTGGCTCCCAGATGACCTTTGCAACCCACTAAACTGCACCAAAGACAATTTTATTTTTTGCTGCAGTTTTTCTTTGTATTCCGACACCACATAACATTATTGGAAGGCAAACAAGGAGACAGATCTCGGAGTGTCACAAGCTTTCAGATGCTTTCATCTTTCTTGGCTTAATCTATTTAAACTTGAGTGTCTTTTTCTCTAGACTTATTATTTAGTTCTTAAAAGCATTCAGCTGTGACAGTTTAGGAGCAGCCTCCAGCAGCACCTTTAAGGATTGCTGGTTTGGCCGCTTTATGTATCTTACCAGTGAGTGGGGCTTACAGAGCATGGGTGCTGCGTGTCTGCAGGCTTTCAGTTCAAAGTGTTTGTCATTGGACCCTGATTCTCATACATTAACGAGGCTTCCACCTCTTTCCGGCAGGAGCCCTGGACGCCTATTTATGGCCCGCTTGAAAATGATGGCAGGCTGGACTTTGGCAGGAACAGAGCGGTGCGGTTTTCACTTTGATTTTGGTCTCTCTCCCGCCCGGCTCCCGCTGAAAAATAGGGCGGTAGAGAGACCAAAATCGGCCCCGATGGCTGAGTACTACCCCAAGTCAATCTGCATCCACTGGGCCAACAGGGAAATCCGCAGCTAATGATTTATACATCCACAATTGCTGATAATCCAGGTCGGCACTTGAGTACCACACTGAGGCTGCGCAGCACTGTTGGAGAAGCTGGCCTTTGGATGAAACCTTAAGCTGAAGCCTTTTCTTTGCTTCAGGTGGAGGTTAAAGATCACATGGTACTAGGGAGTTCTCCGTAATCTGGCCAACATTGCTTACTCAACCAATAGCATACAAAAAAGATCAACTGCTTATTCACCTCATTGATTTTTGTGGAATTTTGCTGGCAACAGAAGGATCGCTGCTTTCACTAACAGTCACTGCACCCCTGAGTTATTTATTGTAAAGAAGCACTTTGAGACATTTTAAAGTGATGAGATGCAAGGAAGTGCTAGTATTATTATGTGTGGTATATTCCTGGCATCTGTTGCCTCAACTAATTTACATTATATTCTTTCATATGAAGAGATACTTTTGTATTGTATCCCCATTGATACACTCCTAAGGGCCAAAAAATATTGATTATCCATCTTATTTTGGAAGAAGAACTAAGCTACATTTCTTAATATCAATCCCAATGAAGTTGTTCAAAAATCAAATATGTAAACAATGCTTTTGGTTTCTTCTGACTTCTTAAAGCAACAGTTTTTCTGTGCCTGTTATACCTGCAATGGAAAATAGCGATCTTAATTCTACCTTTGCTAAATCTTTATGTCTTTGCTGCACTTCAGTGAGGAGTGTTAACATTCTGCCCAGAGATCAGTCATCTGGGAGGCCTCAAACATATTGGCCCAGAAATTTGACTCGGAGGCTTGCCGCGGGGGTAAGGATCTTGCGCGATATCACACTCCGCGCCGGCCGTTGTGTTTTGGGCCCACAGGAACTTCGGGTCCTGGGCCTCTCCCTAGTGCCGGCGTGCAGTGTGTGCGTGTCCCAGAGGCGCAGTCAGTGCGATGCGACCTCTGGGATCACGTGGGCCATGGAGAGCCAATGGCAGCAGACCATCTTTCATTCATAGATTTGACAGGAGTCCTGTCAAATCTATGAATACAAATTGCCCCCAAAAGAACAGCTAAACCTCAAATAAATTAAAAAAAACCATCACATTAATAAAATAACTATAGTTAAATAAATTAACCACTTTAAACAAAAAATTTTAATTCTTTTTAAAAGTTATAAAAATAAACTTACCTTTCTTTAAAGTCTCTAAAAAAGATAAACCTGTTGAAAAAAATGTAAAATTATACTTAATTAACTACTTACCTTGTTAAAAGGGGGCTCTTACGCCTCCTTTTTTCATGTGTAAATTCTTCTATACTTACCCTCGCGTTGAAACCTGAAAAAAAACCTAAGTGTGCTGCGTGCGCACAGCCTCTAGTGCGCACGCGGTTCACCTAGGAACCGTCCCCTTCGCCATACCGGAAGTGCCGGTTTCCCGCGCATGCGCAGTGCATGCAGGAAACCGGCACTTCGGGATCTAATACGGGTGAGTACACAGTGCGTACTCTCCCGTATTAGGCCGAATTTTTGGGCCATTGTCCAGGACTTACTACAAAGTGACAATAACCTTGTTGAATGTATTTTCTTCAGACAGGATTTAAGCATCAGCCATACATTTGCTTGACCCACTCACCCTCTCCTTCTGTAGGTTAGAAAAATGCTGAAAACTAATAGCAAATATACAAATATTTGGTGTGAATATACAGGATATAAAGTCCAGTTAATGATGGATGCTAATTAGACCAAATGATTTGTTTTCATCTTTAATCTTTTGAACCAACAGAGCTTGGAGCTGTCAATTCTGGGACCCAGTTCTTTGCACAGCTTCAATACAGAGTGTCACCCTGTATTGATCTGTAGAAATCTAACTTCTTTGAATTTAATACATTGATCAATGTGATGGACGTTTGGACAGGTGTAATCTGTAAGAGATGGATTGACCAGGATAGTCTGTTCCAGGAACATGTTTATTTAATGGCATCAAAGAAACTTTTACTCTTGAGTGTCATCACTGTCAAGTTGAGGTTAGAGATCAATAATGCAGCATGTAAAAGTGCAATGCGTAAGAAAGGTCCCTTGGCTAATGATTTCCGTGATGAAACATATATGTTTACACGTGTCACTGTAAATAATCTATTTTCTGGGATCACGGGCAGGCGAGAGAGGGAGTAAAATTGAAGCCAATAGAAAGGAAAATAGAGTGGGGTGTATAAAGGGTGTTGGATCTGTTACCACAGTTTTGCACCCTGCCAAAGTTTCAATTTTACTCCCACTGTCTTTATTTTTGCACAATCACCTCTGTGTAACCATTATGTAAAGTGTGAAAAACAAAAAATTAACAGAAGAAAAAGACAGAGGGGTTGAAATTGCTTTGTGCAATATCAGTAATCTGGGTGTTAATGTGCTTGAGTGAAATTCCTTTGTCTATTATTTTAATAATCTCATGGATCTGTTTATTTTAAGAGGGTTAGCACTTTTGCTAAAATAGCAGAGAATTTCACGTGAACATGTTATTGCATCCTTTATAAATATCACACGACATGCCACTGCTTGCTTATTTTGGTGTGAAGTTAAGGAAGAAACACTGGCCTCCCACTCCTAGTGCAATTGTCGATTACTGAAATTGGCTGAAAAGATAGTTCTTTTCAGTCATAAAAATGTGACTGGTGGCACACTAGGTATGATGAACATCAATTTCTTATCAAAAATCTTACATTTGCACCACTTGATTTCCAATTGTCATTTTTTAAAACCTTTTTTGTGTCCACTGTTTCCCAATATAAATTTCCATGTCCACATTTCTAAGCTAAACTTGTCACAAATTGTAATTGCACCATTTGGCCCCTGGGTGGCTTTGTGAACCACATAAGAGATAGGAGCAGGAGTCGGCCATTTGGCCCGTCGAGCCTGTTCCACCATTCAATAAGATCAGGGCTGATCTTCGACCTCATCTCCACTTTCCCGCTCTATCCCCATGTCCCTTGATTCCCTTAGTGCCCAAAAATCTATCGATCTCAGTCTTGAAAATACTCAACGACTGAGCCTCACAGCCCTCTGGGGTAGAGAATTCCAAAGATTCACCACCCTCTGAGTGAAGACATTTCTCCTCATCTCAGTCCTAAATGGCCGACCCCTTATTCTGAGACTGTGACCCCTAGTTCTAGGCTCCCCAGCCAGGGGAAACATCCTCCCAGCATCTACCCTGTCAAGCCCTGTAAGAATTTTATACATTTCAATGAGATCACCTCTCATTCTTCTAAACTCTATTTTCTCCCTGTTCAGATGTCATCATGATTTTTGCTTAAAAATGATTGTTCCTGGCAGGTAAGTTGGTTTTAAATGTAAACATTGGAATGGTGTTTTTGATATTAATTATTAAAAGTTTAATTCACTACCTTTAGGATTTCCTGTCTTTTTACTGATAATTGCTGCCACTCAACTCACCCCGGCTGTTTCAGCTGACTTGCAGCTCCATCCCCCAAGCTGTTGTCTTCAATATATTTCATATTTTTTACATTGGTGGCCTGTTCTTTCCTGCTATTGGCCCCCACCTCCACTTGACAGAACTTCAGCAGGCTGTTCCCAGCTGGTGTTGCTGGTCCTGCTGTGCTGTGGCCCCCTGAGGAAATATTGGGATAGCATTTCATTGATGTAATTAAGAGTGGCAACCTGGTGCAGTTTGATTACTACAGCTGAAAACGGGTTTATCACAAAAAAATGAGCATTTTTAATAAGAGTGTCTAGTCCACCATCTGTGATTTATTAATCACTGAAAGTGACTTAAAAAAATATATACTGAACTATTTACTCGCTTCATTGGTGTACACCAGTCAGTTTCTGAGTAAATTAAATATTTTTAATATTTAAAAACTTTTAAAATGTGCCTACTAGTGCCTTTGCGTCTAAAAGAAATCAAGCTTAATTTGAAGACCCACCTCAAATGGGCGCAATTGGCGGAAATTCACCATGCTGATTATTTCAATCTGAGGACAAGGCCAGTTTTATGTCCGTGGCACTACGAGTGGCTCAGCTGCACAGGAGGGGAGGAAAAAGAGTGGGAGAGCAATAGTGATAGGGGATTCTATCGTAAGGGGAACAGATAGATGTTTCTGTGGCCGCAGACGTGACTCCAGGATGATATGTTGCCTCCCTGGAGCCAGGGTCAAGGATGTCACTGAACGGCTGCAGGGCATTCTGAAGGGGGAGGGCGAACAGTCAGAGGTCGTGGTTCATATTGGTACCAACGACATGGGTAGAAAGAGGGATGAGGTCCTGCAACAAGAATTTAGGGAGTTAGGTAGCAGATTAAAAAGCAGGACCTCAAAGGTTGTAATCTCTGGATTACTCCCGGTGCCACGTGCTAGTGAGTGTAGGAATAGGAGGATAGAGCAGATGAATGCGTGGCTAAAGAGTTGGTGCAGGAGGGAAGGCTTTAGTTTCCTGGATCACTGGGTCTGCTTCTGGGGATGGTGGGACCTGTACAAGTCGGACGGGTTGCACCTGAATCGGAACGGGACCAACATCCTTGCGGGGAGGTTTGCTAGTACTGTTGGGGGGGCGGTTTAAACTAACTTGGCAGGGGGATGGGATATGGAGTGGAGCTATAGTAGGGGGTGATGCACAGCCAAATATAGAGGAAAAAACAAGTCAGCCTGGAAGGCAGAGCAAATATGTAATGGCACAAGGGAGTATGGCAAGGCTGGATGGCATTTATTTTAATGCAAGGAGTTTTGCGAGTAAGGCAGATGAAATGAAGGTATTGATGAACACATGGGAGTATGATATTGTTGCTATCACAGAGACATGGTTGAGGGAGGGGCACAACTGGCAGCTCAATATTCCGGGGTATCGAATCTTCAGGCGAGACAGAGGGGGGTGTAAAAGAGGAGGGGGTGTCGCAATATTAATCAAGGAGTCAATTACTGCTGTAAGGAGGGATGATATCTTAGCAGGTTCCTCTAATGAGGCCATATGGGTAGAACTTAAAAACAAAAAGGGGGCAAGCACTTTGCTGGGCATGTACTATAGGCCCCCAAACAGTCAGGGGGAGATAGAGGAACAGATATGTAGGCAAATCTCAGAGAAGTGTAGAAACAATAGGGTAATAATAGTAGGGGATTTCAACTTCCCCAATATTAACTGGGATAGTCAGAGTGTGAAAGGCTTAGAGGGTGCGGAATTCTTAAAGTGCATCCAGGAGAGCTTTTTGAGCCAGCATGTAGCAAGTCCTACAAGAGAGGGGGTGGTACTGGACCTAATTCTAGGGAATGTAGCCGGGCAAGTGGTAGAAGTGTCAGTAGGAGAGTATTTTGGTGACAGTGACCATAATTCGGTGAGATTTAAGGTAGTCATGGAAAAGGACAAAGATGGACCGGAAGTAAAGGTTCTAAATTGGGGGAAGGCCGATTTTAATATGATAAGGCAGGATCTGGCCAAAGTGGACTGGGATCAGCTACTTGTAGGAAAATCCACATCAGAGCAGTGGGAGTCTTTCAGAAAGGAAATAGAGAGAGTACAACGCCAACTGGTCAAGGGTGGGACCAACAAGCCCAGGGAACCCTGGATGTCAAGGGATATACAAGAATGGATTAGGAAAAAAAGGGAGGCTTTTGGCAGATACAAAGGACTAAAAACAGTGGAAGCCCTAGAGGAGTATAGAAAGTGCAGGGGGGTACTTAAAAAATAAATTAGGAGAGCGAAGAGGGGGCATGAAAAAGCACTGGAGGGCAAAATAAAGGAAAATCCCAAGGTTTTTATAAGTATATTAAGGGCAAGAGGATAACCAGGGAAAGAGTAGGGCCCATTAGGGACCAAAGTGGCAATCTGTGTGTAGAGCCGAAAGATGTAGGTGAGGTTTTAAATGAATATTTTGCATCGGTGTTCACTATGGAGAAGGACGATGTAGACATAGAAATTAGGCAGGGGGATTGTGATATACTTGAACAAATTAGTATTGAGAGGGAGGAGGTACTAGCGGTTTTAGCGGGCTTAAAAGTGGATAAATCCCCAGGCCCAGACGAGATGTATCCCAGGCTGCTGTGTGAGGCAAGGGAGGAGATTGCAGGGGCTCTGACACAAATTTTCAGAACCTCTCTGGCCACAGGGGAGGTGCCAGAGGATTGGAGAACAGCTAACGTAGTAGCATTATTCAAGAAGGGTAGTAGGGATAAACCAGGGAATTACAGGCCAGTGAGCCTAACATCAGTGGTAGGGAAATTATTGGAAAAAATTCTGAGGGACAGAATTAGTCTCCACTTGGAGAGGCAAGGATTAATCAAGGATAGTCAGCATGACTTTGTCAGGGGGAGATCATGTCTAACCAATTTGATTGAATTTTTCGAGGGGGTGACTAGGTGTGTGGATGAGGGTAGTGCAGTTGATGTAGTCTACATGGACTTCAGTAAGGCTTTTGACAAAATCCCACATATGAGACTGGTCAAGAAGGTAAAAGCCCATGGGATCCAGGGCAATTTGGCACATTGGATCCAAAATTGGTTTAGTGGCAGGAGGCAGAGGGTGATGGTTGAAGGTTGTTTTTGTGACTGGAAGCCTGTGTCCAGTGGTGTACCGCAGAGATCGGTGCTGGGTCCTTTGCTGTTTGTAGTGTACATTAATGATTTAGATATGAATGTAGGAGGTATGATCAGTAAGTTCGCAGATGACATGAAAATTGGTGGAGTGGTAAATAGCGAGGAGGGAAGCCTCAGGCTACAGGACGATATAGACGGGTTGGTTAGATGGGCAGAACAGTGGCAAATGGAATTTAACCCTGAAAAGTGTGAGGTGATGCATTTTGGGAGGACTAACAAGGCAAGGGAATACACAATGAATGGTAGGACCCTAGGAAGGACAGAGGATCAGAGGGACCTTGGTGTGCATGTACATAGATCCCTGAAGGCAGCAGGACAGGTAGATAAGGTGGTTAAAAAGGCATATGGGATACTTGCCTTCATTAGCCGAGGCATAGAATATAAGAGCAGGGAGGTTATGATGGAGCTGTACAAAACGCTAGTTAGGACACAGCTGGAATACTGTGTGCAGTTCTGGTCGCCACACTATAGGAAAGATGTGATTGCATTGGAGAGGGTGCAGAGGAGATTCACCAGGATGTTACCTGGGCTGGAGTGCTTCAGCTATGAAGAGAGACTGGACAGGCTGGGGTTGTTTTCCTTGGAGTGGAGAAGGCTGAGGGGGGACCTGATTGAGGTGTACAAAATTATGAGTGGCATAGATAGGGTAGATAGAAAGGAACATTTCCCCTTAGTAGAGGGGTCAATAACCAGGGGGCATAGTTTCAAGGTAAGGGGCAGGAGGTTTAGAGGGGATTTAAGGAAAAACTTTTTCACCCAGAGGGTGGTTGGAATCTGGAACTCACTGCCTGAAAGGGTGGTAGAGACAGGAACCCTCACAACATTCAAGAAGCATTTAGATGAGCACTTGAAACGCCATAGCATACAAGGCTACGGACCAAGTGCTGGAAAATGGGATTAGAATAGATAGGGCTTGATGGCCGGCGCGGACACAGTGGGCCGAAGGGCCTCTTTCTGTGCTGTATAACTCTATTACTCTATGATATGGCTGGCTTCCAGCGTGATATTTTTGAAACCAGCGTTAAAGATCGCAGAAGCTCGATTTATACTCACCCACCCGACACAATTCGCCGATCGGCCTCCTTCTGTGCCGTAAATTTCATACTTCCTTGGTCATTTTTAAAAATTCATTTATGGGATCAGGGCATCGCTGGCAATGCCAGCATTTATTGCCCATCCCTAGTTGCCCTTGAAAAGGTGGTGGTGAGCCGCCTTCTTGAACCGCTGCAGCCCTTGTGGTGATGGTACTCCCACAGTGCTGCTAGGGAGGGAGTTCCAGGATTTTGACCCAGCGACGATGAAGGATCGGCGATATACTTCCAGGTCAGGATGGTGTGTGACTTGAGGGGAACTTCGGAGGTGGTGGTGCTCCCATGCGCCTGCTGCCCTTGTCCTTCTAGGTGGAAGAGGTCGTGGGTTTGGGAGGTGCTGCCGAAGAAGCCTTGGCGAGTTGCTGCAGTGCATCTTGTAGATGGTACACACTGCAGCCACGGTGCGTCAGTGGTGTAGGGAGTGAATGTTTAAGGTGGTGCATGGGGTGCCAATCAAGCAGGCTGCTTTGTCCTGGATGGTGTCGAGCTTCTTGAGTGTTGTTAGAGCTGCACTCATCCAGGCAAGTGGAGAGTATTCCATCACACTCCTTACTTGTGCCTTGTAGATGGTGGAAAGGCTTTGGGGAGTCAGGAGGTGAGACACTCATCGCAGAATACCCAGCCTCTGACCTGCACTTGTTGCCACAGTATTTATGTGGCTGGTCCAGTTAAGTTTCTGGTTAATGGTGACCCCCAGGATGTTGATAGTGGGGGATTCGGCGATGGTAAAGCCATTGAATGTCATGGGGAGGTGGTTAGACTCTCGCTTGTTGGAGATAGTCATTGCCTGGCTCTTCTGTGGCGCGAATGTTACCTGCCACTTATCAGCCCAAGCCTGAATGTCATCCAGGTCTTGTTGCAAGCGGGCATGGACTGCTTCATTATCTGTGGAGTTGCGAATGGCGCTGAACACTGTGCAGTCATCAGCGAACATCCCCATTTCTGACCTTATGTTGGAGGGAAGGTCATTGATGAAGCAGCTGGAGATGGTTGGGCCCAGGACACTGCCCTGAAGAACTCCTGCAGCGATGTCCTGGGGCTGTGATGATTGACCTTCAACCACCACAACCATCTTCCTTTGTGCTAGGTATGACTCCAGCCATTGGAGCGTTTTCCCCCTGTTTCCCATTGACTTCAGTTTTACTAGGGCTCCTTGATGGCAGACTCGGTCAAATGCTGCCTTGATGTCAAGGGCACTCACTCTCACCTCACCTCTGGAATTCAGCTCCTTTGTCCATGTTTGGACCAGGGCTGTAATGAGGTTGGGAGCCAAGTGGTCTTCGCGGAACCCAAACAGGGCATCAGTGAGCAGGTTATTGGTGAGTAAGTGCTGCTTGATAGCACTGTCGATGACACCTTCCATCACTGGTTTGGCTGATTTCCAGCAAATTACTGACGGAAACTCTGGGCCAATATGTTTATTTCTTTCAATATCAGTTGCCTCTTCTTGACCACTACTCGCCCTCATCCTCAAGCTTGTCAGCGCTTCAGTAACCTGTTCTCAGCCGCCACCGCTCCTGCTGGTCCCTGGTTGCACAAGTTGCTAAACTCCTGACAGGGAACTTCTTTCCTTAGATTGGTGCTCTGAAGCAGACTTCACAAGCAGCACTGCATGGCTGCCTGCTCTTTTTAGATGATCCCTCTCGCCACACACCCAGCCCTCTTCTCTATTCCTACTCTCTGTCTTCCCTGGTGATCGATGTTTGTTGAGTAAATATACACACGTGAAGCACATTTACCTGTATTGCATGAGCGTATGTAAGCTGCTTTCCACTAAAACTAGAGGCTGTGGCTAAAACAGTGTCGCCGTAGCCACACATGTGCCTTGTCAGTCATTTCTATTGGATGACGCTGTAGTAGTGGACAATGGCCTTCTTGCATACAGCCTTAATTCAGCACTAATTGGCGATTTTATTCAGAATCGAAAACATTAATAGGAGTGGTATATAGGCCTCCAAATAGTAAAATAGAGGTTGGGGAGGGCATCACGAGGGAAATTAGAGAAGCGTGCAATAAGAGCACAGCTGTCATCATAGGTGACTTTAACTTACATATAGATTGGACTAGCCTAATCAGTAAAAATAATGAGGAGGAGGAATTCCTTGAGTGTTTAAGGGATGGTTATCTGGATCAATATGTCGAGGAACCAACTCGGGAACAGGCTATATTGGACTGGGTACTGTGCAATGAGAAGGGACTAATTAGTAATCTTGTTGTACGGGGACCCTTGGGTCAGAGCGATCATAACATGATCGATTTCTCACTCGAAATGGAGAGCGAAGAAATTGACTCAGAGACTCAGGTCCTGAATTTAAACAAGGGGAATTATGATGCCATTAGACGGGAACTGAGTAGGTCTGATTGGACAACGTTCCTGGGAGGACTGGAGGTAGATAAACAATGGCAAGCATTTAAAGATAGAATGACAAAATTGCAAAAATTGTTTATACCAATCTGGCATAAAAGGAAATCTAAAAAGGTGACTCAACCGTGGATAACAGGGGAAATTAGAGACAGCATAAAATCCAAAGATAGGGCGTATAAAATAGCCAAAAAACGCGCCAGAGCGGAAGATTGGGAACAGTTTAAGATAGAGCAAAGGAGGGCAAAGGGCTTAATCAAGAAGGGCAAAATAGCTTACGAAAGCAAGCTGGCGGAAAATATAAAAACTAACTCCAAAAGCTTTTATAAGTATATCAAGAGGAAAAGACTGGTGAAAACCAAAGTTGGTCCATTGCAGTCAGATACGGGGGAATATATAATGGGAAATAAGGAAATGGCAGACCAACTAAATGCATACTTTGGGTCAGTCTTTACGAAGGAAGACACAAAAAAACCTCCCTGGGATATCGGGAAAAATAGGGACATTGGCAAAGGAGGAACTGACGCAAATCAATATCTCTAAGGATATGGTGTTAAGGAAGCTAAAGGGATTGAAGGCGGACAAATCCCCAGGGCCTGATAACATGCATCCTAGGGTACTGAAGGAGGTGGCCCTAGAGATAGCGGATGCACTAAGCATGATTTTTCAGAATTCATTAGACTCGGGAACAGTGCCCATGGATTGGAGGGTAGCTAACGTTACCCCACTATTCAAAAAGGGGGGTAGGGAAAAAGCAGGTAATTACAGACCTGTAAGCCTTACATCAGTTGTGGGCAAAATGCTGGAGTCCATCATTAAGGATGAAATAGCCGAGCACTTAGCAAATGGGGACAGGATAGGACAGAGTCAACATGGATTTACAAAGGGTAAATCGTGCTTGACTAATCTATTGGAATTTTTTGAGGGAGTAACTGGTAAAATAGATGGGGGAGAGCCAGTAGATGTGGTGTACCTGGACTTCCAAAAGGCCTTCGATAAGGTCCCACATAAAAGATTAGCATGGAAAATTGAAGCTCATGGGATAAAGGGGAAAGTATTGACGTGGATAGAGAACTGGCTGTCAGATAGAAAACAGAGAGTTGGAATAAACGGCTCATTTTCTGAATGGCAGGCAGTAACAAGTGGGGTACCACAGGGATCTGTCCTGGGTCCCCAGCTGTTCACAATTTATATTAATGACCTGGATCAGGGAGTCGAATGCAGCATTTCCAAATTTGCAGACGACACTAAACTAGGAGGGGGGGTGGGCTCAGAGGAGGAGACCAGGAAGCTCCAGAGCGATTTGGACAGACTGGGTGATTGGGCGGATAAATGGCAGATGCACTATAATGTGGACAAGTGCGAAGTTATCCACCTTGGGTGCAGGAACGGGAGGGCAAATTATTATTTAAATGGCAATAAATTGGGAGAGGGGGAAGTACAGAGAGACCTGGGTGTTCTTGTACACCAGTCACTGAAGGCGAGCATGCAGGTGCAACAGGCGGTCAAGAAGGCAAACGGTATGCTGGCCTTCATAGCAAAAGGGTTGGAATACAGGAACAGGGATACCTTGCTGCAGCTGTACAGGGCACTGGTGAGACCACACCTCGAGTACTGTGTACAGTTTTGGTCGCCTCATCTGAGGAAAGATGTTCTTGCCATGGAGGGGGTGCAGCGGCGATTCACCAGGCTGATACCAGGAATGGCGGGATTGACCTATGAGGAGAGACTATGTAGTTTAGGGATGTACACACTGGAGTTTAGAAGATTGAGAGGGGACCTCATAGAAGTGTATAAAATTCTGACAGGTCTAGACAGATTAGATGCAGAAGGAATGTTTCCCTTGGCGGGTGAGAACAGAACTAGAGGACATAATTTAAGGATAAGGGCTAAACCATTTAGGACAGAAATGAGGGGGAATTTCTTCACTCAGAGAGTGGTGAACCTGTGGAACTCATTGCCACAGAGGGCAGTGTACGCCAGCTCATTAAATATATTTAAGAGGGAATTAGATATATTTCTACAGGCAAAAGGGGTTAAGGGTTACGGAGAGAAGGCGGGGACGGGATACTGAATTGAAGGATCAGCCATGATCTCATTAAATGGCGGAGCAGGCTCGAAGGGCCGGATGGCCTACTCCTGCTCCTATCTTCTATGTATCTATGTATCTATGTAATGGCCACGAGATAGCTGGTGTACGAAATGCAAAACTGTCGTATTGGTACAGTAAGGGATCCACTTCTAAGACCGAGGCACATTGTTGGTGTAGACTAGAGGGAGCTATACTCTGCATCTAACCATGCTGCACCTGACCTTGGATGCTTGATGTTGATACTTCCTGCCTGAAGTGAAAGTGTTCCTTGCTCCAGCACTAACATGACTTACCTGGATGAGCACCACAACATCCACACAAAAAAAAGCCTCAGAAAAAGAAAAAAAAGGCCTATGAATCTGCCAAACCATGAAGGCCATTCTTCTGCTCAGAAGAGATCAAATGAAGTTTACTATTGGATTCATCTGCCTGGACTTTTCTGTGTGTCCTGTCATGATAACTGGGACCAGTGAATAAGCAGGACCACGTTGTCAGTTGGGTTAAAAATTCTGCTCGGCTTCTAGGATCCGTTGTGCTCTGTTTAGTCATTAAAAGGCACATTGTTGAAATTTGTTTGTTAGCCATACTTAACATGCTGGCTCTGCGCTGTGAAATACAGCCAGTCACAACTTGATTCAGTTCTAGTCATACCTCTGAAATATATTATTGCTGCTGAGGTACATAATCTTCTGACATATAGCAGCAGATGCATGGTGGTGAGGAAAATTAGAGTTTATAATGGTTTGTCCCCGGAATATTTTCTCTGTCCATAATTCTTTATCAGCATATAGATTGAGTTCTTGCTGAATGGAAATGTAATCTCTCCAGGATTTGGTGCAAGGCTGGAAGCTGATATCTGAAAAAATTATCCGGAACTCCAGGCACATTTTTGATAGCTTTTCAGATGATTGCCCAACTTGCTTTATTTCCCATATAATGGAACCCAAGATCTCTCATTTTTATGTAATATTAAGGTTAAATTATTATTAGCTTTGCTCAGTTGGCAATACTCTCACTTCTAACTCTGTGACTCCGGCCCCATGTCAGGGATGAATCTCATAATCTGGTTGACACTCCAGTGTAGTACTGTGGAATTGCTGCATTGTTAGAGGGGCAACTTTTCAGATAAGACATTAAACCTAGGCCCTGTCTGTCTGTTTTTATGGTTCAGGCGGATTGAAAGTTCATTCATCTCATTGTTGTTTGAGTGATCGTGCTATGTGCAAAATAGCTAGGTTCGCTAGATTGATTCCTGAGATGAGAGGGCTGTCTTATGAGGAGAGATTGAGTAGAATGGGTCTATATTCTCGAGAGTTTAGAAGAATGAGAGGTGATCTCATTGAAACATACAAAATTCTTACAGGGCTTGACAGGGTAGATGCAGGGAGGATGTTTCCCCTGGCTGGGGAGTCTAGAACCAGGGGTCACAGTCTCAGAATAAGGGGTTGGCCATTTAGGACTGAGATGAGGAGAAATTTCTTCACTCAGAGGGTGGTGAATCTTTGGAATTCTCTACACCAGAAAGCTGTGGAGGCTCAGTCGTTAAGTATATTCAAGACAGAGATTGATGCATTTTTGGGAGATATAGGGATAAAGCGGGAAGGTGGAGTTGATGTAGAAGTTCAGCCATGATCTTATTGAATGGCGGAGCAGGCTCGATGGACAGTATGGCCTACTCCTGCTCCTATTTCCTATGTTCTTAAAATGGCTGCTCATTTGCACAGAAAACAGCAGTCATTATGGGGGGAGATCTTCAACTCGTGCACAGCTGTTTTACCTTCATAAAATGAAAACTATGACCCCAACAATTGGATCACGATATTGCATGCCCATTCTGTGCTGCAAATTCACTTTTTGCCATTTTTGGTTGTGCCTTTTTTAGGCACATTCCGTTTGCCTGAAATTGCCAGTGCGACTATTTAAGCATGCAAATTGTGGTCCTGCACACGTTTAAGGACTAAAATGCCATTTTGGCCACTGAAGGGTGTTGCTATGATTGGATGAAAGGAATGTGATGTGGGGAAGATCAAACCTGTCAGTAGTGCTATTACAGTAAAGTGGCGCAGGGCTGCGTTGCCAATGACAAAAAATTATGAGTGAGAGTCTTCCCTTTGCAGTCCTGCTCAGGTCATTAAACTTTTCCCTGTACTGCTTCCAGGTCGGAGGGGCTAAACTTCTGGCATTGACATGCTCTGCCATCTCGGACCATCCCTGTTTGGCACTGTGGTGGTGTACCTTTTTCAATCTGACTGGAAAAGGATATACTTCCTCCTGCTGACCTCCTGGACGAAAGCCCAACTCTCCCAGTGGACATATTGTTGCAGCTAATGCAGAAAGAGCCCCTTCATTTGAGCTCCACAATGAACACTGCACCTCCCCATTAAGAGATACAGGCCAACTGGAACTGACATCTAGCCCACCCAAAATCCCTTCTCACCAATGGGCAAACTGTCCAATTACCAGTGTGCTTTGTGCTGACAGCTTGCCTATCATATTTAAATGAGGTGCAAACTTGTAAATAGTTTCTTCTTCCCGCAGACGCCTCAGGCGAGTAATTTGGCCAACTCACCAATTTCCATTTTGGGCCCAACTTGAAAATCTTTTCCTACATGTTGAAATAATTAATTGTGGGAAATTAATGAGTAATGATGTAAAGTATAATCTTTCTTTTTTAGTAAAGCAGAAATGAACAGTGTGTGCTTTATAATAAGCGGGCATAATGTATACATTTGGAGAGTGTTATCATGAAACTTGTAGTGATGTCATCCCAAACATTTTTAGCACTACAGAACATAAGAATGGAAGAGCAGGGAAAAGCTTTTGAACCAGTGAAATCGCAGAAACCAATCTGAAAGAAAAGAAAGAAAGACTTGCATTTATATAGCGCCTTTCACGACCATTGGACGTCCCAAAGCGCTTTACAGCCAATGAAGAACTTTTTGAAGTGTAGTCACTGTTGCAATGTAGGAAACACAACATCCAATTTGCGCACAGCAAGCTCCCACAAACAGCAATGTGATAATGACCAGATAATCTGTTTTAGTGATGTTGATTGAGGGATAAATATTGGCTGGGACACCAGGGAGAACTCCCCTGCTCTTCTTTGAAATAATGCCATAGGATCTTTAGGTTCACCTGAGAGGGCAGACGTGGCCTCGGTTTAACGTCTCATCTGAAAGACGGCACCTGCGACAGTGCAGCACTCCCTCAGCACTGCACTGGAGTGTCAGCCTAGATTTTTGTGCTCAAGTCCTTGGAGTGGGACTTGAACCCACAACCTTCTGACTCAGAGGCGATGACAATGTTGCATTTCATATTTAACAACAGTGCACAAAAGCTTTCTCAATAACTTTACAGGAATGTCAACATCCCTTTAAAATGTGTAAAAACTCAATTATTATTGAACAAAGTTAACTCTGACATTTTCTGTTGTAATCTTGATGGAGAGTTATCGGTAAGTTCTCATGGTGAGCTTTAGCTCATTGTTTGTCTATTATTTGCCCTTCGATTCCATGTTTTCTTTGCACAGCTACACTAAAGAAATTCAATAGATGATTTCACACAAAATAGACTCGGATGAAGAAGGCCCTTTGGTCTATTTGATCCCATTCTTGCAGAATACCAATCCCAGCATCATCCCATTAGCGCATCCAGCTGTTTCTTAAACAAGTCCAGTGTCCTGATCTTAACCTTCTTCCTGGAAACCCATTCTAGCTGTTTATCACCCTGCCTGTAAAGAAAGACTTCCTGGCATCTTTCCTAAACTTGCCTTTCACAATCCTGAACCTCTGCCCTCTTGTCCTGCTGTATATTGAATTTTTTAATGCTGCAGTAATAGATACTTTGTATTTCTCCAAAATCCAATAATAGATCTCATGACAAAGTTAACTCTGACATTTTCTGTTGTAATCTTGATGGAGAGTTTTAGGTAAGTTCTCATGGTGAGCTTTATCTCATTGTTTGTCTATTATTTGACCTTCGATTCCAAGTTTTCTTTGTACAGCTACCTTTATAACTGACAACAAATGCTTGACCTTTATCATTTTTGTTATTCATATTACACTACTATCAGCTTATCAAAGAAACCCACAATAGGAGAGAAAATTGGCATGGGGATCGCGATGCGCGATTGGCCTGCGCACATTGAAAGGAATGCAGGTAGCATGCGACCTTCTAATTACAATGATTGCAATGTTCAGCCCAGCGCTGAACGCGCTGCTGAGTGGCTGAACGCTCAGCAGGGGGCCTAAGTTCATGAGAGGCTGGCACCAATTACAGTTAACCGCCACTTCTTAAAGGCAGTCTACACCTCTTAAAAGGGAAGTGCATTCTGACTGCAGCAGCTTATGCAACTAGTTGTAGAGGCAAGGCTCAGAAAGAAGAAGGGTGAATAATGGCTCAACAGGCCAGAGAAAGGGCTCCAAGGATCTCAGATGCAGCACTAGAGACCTTAGTGCAGGGGTTGGAAAGGAGGAGACAGGTGCTCTATCCGCAGGGGCCAGGAGGCCCTCCAGACACACACTGTGAAGGCAGTGGGAGCAGATAACTGATGACGTCAATGCCAGCAGTCTTGCCCTGAGGACATAGATGCACAAAGACGTTCAATGATCTCACACAAGTGGTCAAGGTCAGTGAATTCATCTTCAAATGCCATCTTCCACCAACTCCCCCACTAGCCTCACACACTGCTCAATGCACCACAACCCCATCACTCACCTACCAACAATCTCTAGCAATCTTGACTCAAACTTAACATTCATAGCTTCACCTCACCCTCACACACTTACCACTGCTGCAAGCCTCATACACACACCTCACACCTTGCACACACTGGCAGCTATTCAACCATGACAGGCACATCACCCAAACACATTGCACCACACTCACTGACACACTTCACCCAAACACATTGCACCACTCTCACTGACACACGTCACCCAAACACATTGCACCACACTCACTGACACACGTCACCCAAACACATTGCACCACACTCACTGACACACATCACCCAAACACATTACACCACACTCACTGACACACATCACCCAAACAAATTGCACCACACTCACTGACACACGTCACCCAAACACATTGCACCACACTCACTGACACACGTCACCCAAACACATTGCACCACACTCACTGACACACTTCACCCAAACACATTGCACCACACTCACTGACACACTTCACCCAAACACATTGCACCACACTCACTGACACACACATCACCCAAACACATTGCACCACACTCACTGACACACACATCACCCAAACACATTGCACCACACTCACTGACACACACATCACCCAAACACATTGCACCACACTCACTGACACACTTCACCCAAACACATTGCACCACACTCACTGACACACTTCACCCAAACACATTACACCACTCTCACTGACACACATCACCCAAACACATTGCACCACACTCACTGACACACACATCACCCAAACACATTGCACCACACTCACTGACACACATATCAGCCAAACACATTGCACCACACTCACTGACACACTTCACCCAAACGCATTGCACCACACTCACTGACACACACATCACCCAAACACATTGCACCACACTCACTGACACACATATCAGCCAAACACATTGCACCACACTCACTGACACACTTCACCCAAACGCATTGCACCACACTCACTGACACACTTCACCCAAACACACTGCACCACACTCACTGACACACTTCACCCAAACACATTGCACCACACTCACTGACACACTTCACCCAAACACATTGCACCACACTCACTGACACACACATCACCCAAACACATTGCACCACACTCACTGACACACTTCTTTCTCTCTCTCTCTTGCAGGGCAAGGTGGATCATAACCGCAGGCAGCGACAGCTAACTGGTGGGGGACGGGCCAGCCTGGATATACTTACCCAACAGTGCTCGACATTATTGGAGGGACACACACACGTACCGCCCGCGCTATCGCCCTCACCAAGATGGCGTTTAGCGCGGGCTGCACCGGAAATGGGCAGAAGTGAGGCTGACGCCATTTTTTCTTCAAAACTACCAGCGCTACAGAGCCGAATTTCACGGCCCACAACTTTGTGCGAAGATGTGAAACGGATAATAACGAGTCGGCAGCCCAGTTTACATTTCTCCCCATTTTTATTTCTATTGATTTTGGAAATAAAAATCGTGAGATGTGTAAAATGGGCTATTGACTTGCCATCACCCATTTTAAACTATTGCACAAAGTTAAGATCTACTCCAATCTCTGAATATATGTATAATCTATTAAAATGTAATAATGGTATCTGCCTGTCATGGTATTGTTGCAGGTCTCTCACTCCCAGTGGCACTGTGACAAGGGGCCTTGCGCAGAGCTTGGAGCACATCCTTTCCAACATGGAATGGGTGGTCACCTCCATCGGCACACCTGTGGAACCCACCATGATACAATGTCTGATGGCTAATGTCACAGCTTGCATTGCAGCACAAACAGCTTCCATCAAAGGTCTGGGTGCTGAAGTGGAAGCTCAGACTGCTGCCATTGTGGCTCTGGAAACCCCTGTGCAAAGGGGTTTCCAGGGCGTCACAGCAGTCCATCAATCTGTTCTCCAACAGATCAGTAGCATTGCTGAGACGCTGCCCCGGGCGAGTGGCAGTGGTTCCATGGAACACGAACCTGCTGTCCTCTCTCAGGATGACAGCATTCGTCCTCCCAGCCCTGCCACTCTGCCAGTGCCCTTGCTGTTGCCTGTCAGCCAGCCAGCCCAGACTGCTGCAGCCCAGGCCGAGATGGTGCAGTCTGAAGCTGGACCATCTAGGCCAAGAGCTGCTTGAGGTCACCCTCCAAGGCCATCTGCAGTCTCCTCAGTTGAAGGTCAGCAGTCTTCCACCACCCATGCTGCAGCCACTGGGGAAGCACCTCGTAGGAGCACTAGGATAAGCAAAGGCACACAGAAGACAGGCACTAAGGGAATGCACAAGGATGATTAGTTTATTTTTGTATGCATTAGCTATTGATTGTTTTATAAAATTTGAATTGCAATGTGCATTTTCTGGTGTTTTTTTATTTTTGTGTAGTCAGAAGGAGGATGATGTAATGGTCAGTGATTGAGGAAGGGTAAGGAGTGTGGGACTGTTGGTGAATGGGGATTTGTGGTTGAGGTTACTGGTATCACTCATGAATTATTTGATCATGTAGAGCCCGGACAGAAAGGGGCTGTCTACGTTGTAGCCTCTCTTCCTCTTCCTGTTCCTCCACTTACTGATGCACTTCCTCCACTTCCTCCTCCTCCTCATGCTCCTGTTCCTCAGCTTCTCACCTGATAGGTGGAGGGCTGTTCCCTCAAAATGGCCAGGTTGTGCAGCATGCAACATACTACCACAAATCTTGATACCCACTCAGCTGAGTACTGCAGTGCTCCTCCAGAGCGGTCCAGGCAGCGGAAGTGTTGCTTGAGGATGCCGATGGTGTGCTCTATAATGTTCCTTGTGGCAGCATGGCTCTCATTGTAGGCCTGCAGTGCACGTGTGCATGGGTTCCGGACCGGAGTCATGAGCCATGACATGAGTGGATACCCTTGTCGCCCAGTAGCCAGCCTTTGGCTTGCCGTGGTGGGTCAAATACAGATGGCACAGAGGGCTGCAGCTAAATGAAGGAATCATGACTGCCAGGATAATGAGAATTTACCTGCCTGATGCATTGCCTGTGGTCGCACACCAGCTGCACATTGAGGGAGTGGAATTCCTTTTGGTTCATGAAAATGACTGAGTTCACATGAGGCACACACAAGGCAATGTGTATGCACTCAATGGCACCCTGCACCATGGGGAAGCCTGAAATCCATGCAAACCCTACTGCTCACTCCACCTGCTTGTCTCTGGCAAGAAGGAATGAGATTAAACTGTTTCTTTGTGTATAGAGATCCTCAGTGACATCCCTAATGCAGCAGTGCACTACAAGCTGCAAGACGTTGCTTCTATCTCCAGCAGCAGTCTGGAAGGAGCCAGACGCATAAAAGTTAAGAGCCACGATCACCTTGACCACCACAGGCAATGCTTTTTTGCCATTTTTTGAGGTTTGTCGAAGTTTCGACTTCTGAGTAAGACTCTTTAAACATAAAGTATCGTCAAAGACAGGCTTTATTATTTACTTGCTCGCAAGGAGAATGCATGTAGTCAACGGCTACTGGACACTCTGCCGTACAGAAGGAAAAACAGCATCTTTATACACAGAAAGCAACAGGCTTTTCTATATCACATAACATGTTGTTTAAAGTAAGCTAAGTTAAAAGTTAAAAAATAGAAATGCCTTACGATGAGACTAGCTAATCTCTACAGTCATGGAGTCTGTCTGTTCTTCTTCTTCTCCCACCAAGGCCAAGGCATCTGGATGTTTACTTCACTAGTCCTTGGTTATCTCAAGTTGATTAGAAGAAGCCTTTTTGTTCTGTACCAGTTGCTGCGAAAACAGCATAGTCTGCAAAGTTTAAATTCATCACCATGAGAAGTCATAAACAACTTTATCTTTTCCCAGGCAAGTCAGAGTCGGCCATTTTGTATCTCTTATTCTATGTCTAGGAAGCCATTTTGTGTCCAAGTAAAAAATACACTTCCACAGGTTGCAGTTGTGGGTGCAGCAGTTGGTAGATTTCAGTCACAACCTCTTTTGTGAAATGAAAACGTCTCATGCATTGGTCCTCGCTGAGTTTGAGGCAAGAGAATTGCTCCCTAAAGACACTCGGTGGATATGGCCTCCTGCTGAGTGCTCTTCTCCCCCTCCTCCTCCTCCCTCTTCTAGCAGCTTGTCCTGCTCTACATGGCCTCTCTTCATTCTCTCAGTCATACTCAATTGCAAGAGGAAGGCATACCAGACTACCCATGTCTGCAAGCAACTGTTTTTTTGCACAAGCTTTTAAATGAACCAAAACAGTACTTCAGCACCTAGCCAGACCACTCCCTGTAGACTATTCAAAATTTAGCCAAATAAAGGAAAGCTCCAAAAACACGTACAATTGCACCAGTAGCCAGAAGAAATAATTCAGCAACTAACCTGTAAGTAGTTCATTATCTCTTTAAATAGCGCTGGTGGGGATCCTTCATTCATTTAACATCGTGTTCTGCTGCGCAAGGTTAAGGCAGGGCACTGGTTAGACTGTGGAGGTCAAAAATGGCAATGTTGGCGTCAAATCAGTGTTGCACACTGATTAACATCATAATCTGTCTGCTCAGTATGCTGCTGGCGGTCGTTAGGTGCCCGTGTGCAAACCCCTTTACCAAGATGGCGTCTTACACAGTTCCCATTGGAAGTGCGCGCGCACATCTCGGACCCCATTTTCAAGTGTTAGGTAGCTGTGTAGCACCTCAAATTCGGGTGCCGCACAGCCCAATTTAGTCCCCGCAGCATTTGATTATAGGTATTGGTTACTCAATAAAAAATAAAGGGGGTGAAATTCCTCCTGTATCACATGTTGATTTTCCCACTAAAATTTCTGAATACAGAAATTGTCCTGATTTCCTGTTTTGTACCCATGCTGAGATCACTAGGATTGAGTTTGGCTCTGATGCCTTTTATGGTCAACTGCACCAAAAATTCTCTCCATCTAAGCTCACACATGAAGAATGGACACTTAGACAGTTTAGGCATTTGGAACTGATCACCAGCAAGATTGAGTGGCTTCAGGAGAGTATGGGGGAAAATTGGAAGGGAAAGAAAAGGAAATGAATCTAACATTAATGTAAAAGCAAAGGCCTTAGCATGCAGCAAAATGCTGAACAATTCAATGGTTGCATTGTTGAATCATTCGGAATAGAAGTATTGATGGAGGTCATTCTATCGAATTTCAATTACTCATTCATTATCGATCATCAGATGATCTCAAGAGATTCAAACAGAGCATCTTTTCCCCTAGAAGTTGACCACAGGATTGCTCAAATTGTATTTTTTATGCAAAAAGAGGTAATTACACCCACATTTATTAAACAGACAAATCTCATTCAAGGTGTGTTTAATTTTGTTTCTTTATTATGATATAAATCATATTGACATAATTCTAGAATGTTATCTATGAGTACTGACTAAAATGGTTGATAATGCAAGTATGAATATAAATATGATTATAATGTGAATATTACTATCACTCAATGGAATGGACTCCTGGGTAGTGTAGTGGAAGCAAAAACCCTGGAATACTTTAAGAAACATTGGCCCATATTTTCCGATCGGAGGCTTCCTGCGTGTGGAGGCCTCCGATCTGGAAAAAATCTACGCCCTTACCCGAGGGCTCCAAAGGTCCGCAAGCATCCCTGGGATCACGTGGGCCGTGGGGAACCAATGGAAGAAGGGAATCTCCCTTCATACTTTTGACAGCTTAGACCTGTAAGAATGGGGATCGCTGGAAAAAAACACATCAAAACATTAAATACATTTTTTTTAAATCACGTTTTTAAAATTAGTTAAAATTACATTAAATTAAATATTTTAAAGAAAAAATTAATTTTTTGAAAAAAATTTTAGTTTTTTTTACAGGGCTAAAAATAAACTTACCTTTTTTAAAAGTATTTTAAAATTATAAATGAGTGAATTTTTTTTTTAAACTTTTTTAAACTCTTATGTTGGTAAAAGCAGGCCTTACACCTGCTTTTACCAGGCGTAAGATTTTTAAGGGATTTCAGCAGGCGGAGGTTCTGCAGAAACCGGAACTCTCTGCCCACAGAGGCCCTTCTCCAGGGCAGGCGTCCGATCTGCCAAGAGCATTTTTGACAGATCAGAAGTGCCGGTTTTCAGTGCATGCGCTTCGCATGCCTGAAACCAGCATTTGCGAGGTCCCTATGGGTGTGTACACAGCTCGTACCCACCCATAGGCATCGGGAAATATGGGCCATTAAGACACTGTGGTAAGGGGGATCTGTAACTTTTTTCCTTGTAGGATGGTCCAAATGGCCATACTCATTCATATCTATCTTGTGGTAATAGGATGATAGATTGATAATTTCATCCTCCTCCATCTCCTCTACTCCATGGTCCACCTCCACTTCTCACCGGCGTTGATTTTCACTTTTGGGTGGCCAACCTGCGGAACGCGCTGGTCAGTCACTCATACATGCGACAAGGAGGCAGCCATGATCTTAGGGCACCAGCCTCGTTTAAATCGTGCTGGAGAGCCGTGGGGCACCAATCAGGCATCCCGATGCAGCACGCCAGATTAAGGCTGGGCAATGTGGGGCTGCCTCGACCGCCATCAAGATAAGTGCAGGGAGGGAGTGGTGGGAGGGTGGGGCAGTGGGTAGGGGTTACGGTTGCGATCAGCAGAGCGGTGGTCCCGGGGTGGCAGCCGCTCAGGTTATTTTTGGGGGGTCCGGAGGGGCATTCTCAGGAAAGAATTGAGAATGAGTTAAGCAAGTGGAATATGCTTTGACTGTTATCCTGTTTGTTCCCTTGTTTCTGTGAAATAAAGTAGCTCGGTGATTTATATCTAGCCTTACCTTATCACGTGTTTCAGTCCACCATGAAAAAGATTGAAGAAGTGCACCTGATGGCATGCAATAAAAGACAAGTGCCAAGAATTTCCTCAAAACTTGCACCGAAGCAACAGCGTAAGTATGGAATAATGCTGATTTTCAGCGTAAAGGTGGAGGAAATACATTCATAAGTGACTTGCACCAGTTTTTATGCTGTGCCCAAGTTTCCTCAATCCTTTGCGCCAATTAGGCAAAACCTCCCGCTGCTCATTGCTTGTTTACGCCAGTTTTTATGTTCTGACATATGGAATGAGATTCTTCGGAAATTTTGGCATTAGTACCAGTCAGCAAGATTGCCGTAGCTTCGCTGAAAGTGCGACAGGAACCATGATTGTGCACATAAATGGTGTTTCTGACACCTTTTCTGGGGAATTTACGACAGTGGAGTTAAAGCAGCTCTCAGAAAATCCCAGCATAATGTATCGTCCTCCAAGTCAGCTGTAGATATTTTGATAGAAAATTAATGCATATATATTGCCTCTGGTACCTTGGTGACTGGAAGAAATGCAGGAAGGAGTGTCCACCTGTTTTCCTTATGCCAAACAAATGCAATGTGATAGTTCAACAATCCGAACCACCAAATCATGTCTTTGGGCTGCTCCAAGGTATTACATCAGATGGAATGCTTTTGCAGTTCCTCACTCTTTGCTGGTTATGGTGTTTGCTGGTGAATGTAGGACTATAAACCCTTTTACTGGAATACAAGATCGTCTAAGTCTGAAAGCGAAAAAGTAGAACAAAGATAAGTAACATTTTAAACTGTTAACTTGACTTTACTTGTAGCTCAAGGCTCATTTTAATGGTATTCACCCTTTCTATCCTCAGATTGGCTTTGATATATTTCATAAATAATGAGTAATTAGTCTTTCTTAATTCCTTGAATATTTGTGGTAATAAAGACTCCCTATGTTTGCCTACCAGAAATTTGATTGCAAGTTCAATTATGCCACTGGCCAGTCACATGCCTTCAATTTTCTTTAAATTCATTTTGAAGCCAGAGCGTATGCTATACTCGAGGGGCACTGTAAGCAAAGTACTTTTGCAGGCATCCATTTTAGAATAAGGTGTTCTATATAAACATTGTATTATTAACAATTAGGCAGCTAAAGATTGAAACCTTGACTAGTCAACCTGTCCTTGGAGCATTCCACGAAAGGAGGCACCCATTCATGCCACAAGACCTTAGGAACAAGGGTATCTTTTTAATTTATATAAAGGGGGATGAGAAGCCTAGATTTTTAGAACATTCTCGGAGCGGAACTGGACACGCTCAAGTGAAGGCCAGGAATTCTGAGTCTGATCACCTCAGAACCTTGTAGATGTTAGCAGATTGTATCTCAATGTCTTAGTCACTGTGTTATAAATATAACCTTTGTATTTTAACTTCTTGTATTGTAGTTTCTTTTATAAGTATAATAAACATATAGGGCTGGATTTTGATTCTGGGGTGGGTTGGGGTCGTGTCATCCGCATTTCGTGTTATCCACCTGACTGCAATTGGATGTGGGAGATTGATGCAATTTTCACCTAATTGGGCAATTGAGTTCCAGCATGTGGGAACCCATGAACTAATTAGTGTTTTCAGTCTGAAAGTCACCTCTGATGATGTCATCATTGCTGCTGCATTGCAGGTCAGAGACTGTCTGGCCTTTGCTGTGAGAGGACCTGGATGCAAAATGAGCAGGAGAGAGAGAGATAGAGTTGCATCCAGGTCCTCTCAAAGGCCAGGCAGTCTCTGAAGACCTTCAATGCAGCAGCATCAGAGGCGTCACATCTCTGTTGTAATAGTGGACCTGCAGCTGATAGTCAGCTATCCAAATGTGCTCCCGCCAGGTTTCACAATCGTGGTTCAGAACAGGCGTGCTTCATGTAGATCAAGGGTTAAAATCACAAAGGCCTTTCAAAATGACATTATAGAGCCAATTTAGTGCTTGTTAAGGGCCTTAACAGCCTATCTCGCCTCTTAAAGGCTGGACGGAGTCGGGACCAGCAGACACGATTTAATGAAAATTGCGTGGAGGCGGGATGGAGGTGGACTTGTGCCCGCCCGCCAGTTTTCGCAATTTTAACCCCCCACACACCTCCAAACCCGCCTCCACGGGTCAATGAAAATCCAGCCCATATACTTTGGAACAAGGCTCCCACTAGTCTCTGAGTATCATAGACTGAATCTAATATAAATTAATTCCAAGCACTGCTTACACTGCTTATAATAAGGTCAGTAGATTGGTAATTTATATGAGGATATCATCTGCATACAGTGAGATTTTATGGACTGTACCTGTTATCTTTACCTCCTCAAAGTCTTGACTTCCACATTGGTGCTGTGCCTGCATCAATCACAGGGGCAAAGAGGAGAAGAATTAAAGGGCACCCTACTTAATAGCTTTATGCAATGTGAACGCTTGTGAGTCTAAATTGTTGAGCCAGATCTTTGCTGAAGAATGAACATAAGTGAGCCGGATAAAAATCCCAATGACAATACTTTTAAGGTAGCAAGTAAAAGGGGCCAGGTCACCCCATCAAATGCCTTTTCAGCACTTATGGAGCCTGACACCAAGTAGCAGTCATTTTTGAAGAAAGGTGCACCACATTCAGCTGATGCCTTGTGTTGTTCACAGAATATGTTCACACTCCTATGAAACCTGTTGGTTTGAGTTTACCAATCAGTGCAAGCTCGTTGGTACCTTATTCAAGTATCTGTTGTTTAAGTGGAAGCTTAGACAGTGAGTGCCAGCAAATATTAAATCAGTACAGCTGAGTCTAATCCTGTCCTCACCCAGCATCCACACACACTCACTTGGCCCTGATCTTAACTCCAGGTGGATTCCCCGCTCAGGCCTGAGTTAAAATTACAGTCGGGTCTCATTGGGCCGCAACATGCATCTGTAAAGAAGGACCCTGTTGACTCCGGGCGTGTGTCCTTGTTGCCTGCTCAGGAGAGCAGGTTAAAACTGCAGATGTTGTGATCATGGCAGCTATCGGATAGTTAAGAGCCAGGGCAATTTTAACTGCCCACCCGTCAGGTTTCTGCTGAGCGAGTAGGGTTAAAATCTCCCCAACATGTATCACTGCAGGAAACCTATGTGACTCTTCCCCTCCCCAGTTCATTTTAACCTAAACCAATTGTAGTGCTGGATCAGCAGATTATACCTCATGTCGCACTGAGGTCAGTTATAGGGTCCCTGCTGCTGTCTCAGTTGAGAGGAGTTAACTTGGTCCACACCAGGGATTGAAAGTTCCTAGTCTATATGGCTCAGTACAAGACCAAATGGTGCATTTTCCCACTCATACATTTGAGGAGTTAGATGTAGCAACTGATGCCCAAATTGATCTAAACCAAACAAACTTGGAAAAATCCAACATGGAGCTTGTTCATACGAGTTCAGGTTTGGAAACCATATGAGAGAAAAAAAAAACCCTTGTACTGCAATGGTTCATCTCTCTGTAAAGTTTCTGTTTTAAGCTCAGGGGCAATGAAACTGTCTTTCTAATTAGGTGAGTGCATTCAGTAGGAACGTTTGAATTACATACTGATCAGATTGGCTCAGATGGTGGCATTCCAGTCTCTGGATGAGAAAGTTGTTGGTTCAACTGCCACACAAGGCCTGAGTGCATAATCAAGGATGACGCTTAAGTGCAGGACTGAAATGTGCTCTATTACTAGAAATGCTGTCCTTCAGATGAGATGATAAATCAAGGCCACATTTGCCTGTTCAGGCGGCTGTTAAAAATCCCATGGCACTATTTGAATAAGAGTTCTCCCATTTTATTGGTAACATTCCTCCCTCAACCAATAATACTGAGAAACAGATTAACTGGTCATGTTTGTGCGATCACACTGTGCATACAATGGCTGTCATATTTGCCCAAATAATAGTCACTGTACTTCAAAAAGTGATCCATTTGTGAAGTACTTTGGAACATTTTAACAACATTCAGCTATTTTTTAAATATTTTTTAGTATTTCTTTCTACCTGCAAATACAGAATAGAATGGGATAAATGTCTACAATGTACTAAGGTCATTACAGTCATGCTAAGTGGCAGTAACAAAGGTTCTGTTCGAAAATGAACCATTCATAGTGTGTTTGCTGAGCAAGATGCCACACCAGAACTCAAAGCTACAGCATATATATCAAGTTTATAGAGATGGATGGTCAGTGTAATTTTAAACAATTCTTTATTTCAAATGAATGGTAGTTACCTACTGCTGCTCAAACCTATGGCTACTCCTTCAGATTAGTAGATTGACCATTCTTACATTGCAGTAAGATTGATCTACAGTATTATCAGGCTTGGCAGGCTTGGGTATAGTACGTCAGAAATTCAAATGAGAGACCTGATTTTTATTGATTTAAGTAAAACTGAAAGACTGGTTCAGAAGTCCTTGATTAAAAATGCTTATGCAGAGCAAAAACAAGCAAACAAAAAAAAAATCATGCTTTTCTATATCTACTCTGGTTGCTATGTGTCATGGTATGGTGAATGATTGTTCTTGAAGATTTCCTGTGTTCCATATTTCGAGCAAAACCATGAATGTTCTCAGATTCCTGTCACCCAAGCTATTCATTCCTGCACTTACCATTTGAGTGGAAATAACCAATGAGAGAAAATCTTGACAAATGCGTTGATGATTTCACTTGACGCAGTGACCAGAGGAATTATTACCACTCCTCCTCCCCCCAATTTATGGAGTCAAGCTGTTCAATTACAACTTTAGCTAATAGCAATTCCCACAAGGTAAATATTTTAGGTACATTTTTATTATAAGATAAAAATTTATGATGGTGAAATCTTTACACTATATAAATTGAGTTAATCTTGCATTTATCGTGTTCAGTGAGTGGATGTTTGTGATCAGAATGATGATGGCCCTGGGTATGTTGTGAAATGAAGAAACCAAGCAGATTGCTAATGTTTCAAACCTACTGAGAAGTGGCTAAGCCTGGAAACCGAGCAGTCGGATTCTCCCACAGCCTACAAAGCCACCTTTAATTATTCCCGAAGTGCATCAACCCACAACAATACCTGGTTTTAGTTTCTGAATATTATGAAATATAAATGATCTGCTTACAGAGGCAACCTCATCATTATACAAATGATTGCTAATTGTTTTTTTATTTTCAAACTGTTTTTTCTGACTGTGTGTGGTCCTTTGAGCCTAACCCACCAGGCAGGAGAAGGGCAGGCTTGGGTTGGCCGCCTGTTCTACACCCGACTGATTTTACTCTCCATTGACGTCAACAGAGGGTAAAATCAGGTGGGGTGTAAAACGGGTGCCCGTTTGCACTCAAAAATGGGGCAGTAGCAAACCCAAAGTGAAGTGGCTGCAAATCCCACCCATTTACAGCTGCTTTTACATCTGTTCTGATTTTCAGGTAGACATGAATCCTGGCAGCTCCCGTCAAAAACAGCTGGGAGTCTCATGCATACATACAAATCGGAGTCAAGTCATGTCATTTTCAGCAATCGCTGCCTGACTACCGCCAATTCCTGTCCACCAACATTGGGCAGTGCAATTCAGGTGGCGGTTATTGGGGCGATACTTAAAGGGATCCACAGCTGCTGTCAGGTAAAGTTGTTGGAGACATTTTTCTGGCAGTTGCTTGTAGGTATTCTACTGTAACAGATATGAAAGCTTATGTAATTGCTGCTATAGGTTCTGAACTTAAGTTGGCTGCTGCTCTACAGTGTTGCTTCACTCTGAAAAGAATTCTGTTCTCTAACCATTGATTCCATTCCTGCTCCCTGGCCACTCTCTCAGGCTGAACCAGACTGTTTGCAACCTTGGCATCCTAGATGACCCTGAGATGAGCTTCTGACCCCACTTCCTTTCCATCACAAGGATCGCCTACTTCTACCTATGTAACATCACCTGTTTCCACCCCTGCCTCAGCCCATCTTCGGATGAATTCCTCATCCATGTAATTGTTACTTCCAGACTAGATTATTCCAATGCTTTCCTGGCTGGCCTCCCACTTTCCACCCTCCATAAACTTGAGCTCATCCAAATCTCAACTGCTTGAATCCTAACTCGCTCCATGTCCCATTCACCCATCACTGACCTACATTGGCATCTGGTCCATGCCTCAATTTTAAAATTATCATCCTTGTGTTCAAATCCCTCCATGGCCACGCCCCTCCCTATCTCTGTAACCTCCTCCAGCCCTATCTGTGTAACCTCCTCTAGCCCTATCTCTGTAATCTCCTCTAGCCCTATCTCTGTAATCTCCTCTAGCCCTATCTCTGTAATCTCCTCTAGCCCTATCTCTGTAACCTCCTCTAGCCCTATCTCTGTAATCTCCTCCAGCCCTATCTCTGTAACCTCCTCCAGCCCTATCTCTGTAACCTCCTCCAGCCCTATCTCTGTAACCTCCTCCAGCCCTATCTCTGTAATCTCCTTCAGCCCTATCTCTGTAACCTCCTCCAGCCCTATCTCTGTAACCTCCTCTAGCCCAATCTCTGTATCCTCCTCCGGCCCTCCAATCCTCTGATAACTCTGCGTAACTCCAATTATGGCCTCTTGTGCATCCCCGAATTCCTTCGCTCCACCATTGGCAGCCACGCTGTCTAGGCTTTGAACTCTGAAATTCCTTGCCTAAACTGCTCTGTCTCTCCACCCACCTCTCCACCTTTAAGACACTCCTTAAAAACTTACCTCTTGACCAAGCTTCTGCTCACCTGCCCGAATGTCTCCCTCTTAGGCTCGGTGTAAATTTTTTGTCTGATTCTGCTTCTGTGAAGCGCCTTGGAATGTTTTCCGATGTTAAAGGCACTATGTAAATGCAAGTTATTGGAAAAAATTACCAAGATAAGAAATAACTGTCAATTACCTCACAAGGACATATATTCGGATTGTAATATATGTGGGTAGAAGAAATGAAGGACAGAGACAGCATGAGTTGCGAGTCCATGTGCTTGTTTATTAGGCCAGAGCAAACTGAGAATGCTCATACCAAACCATGTGACAAACCATGTGATAATACATTACACGGATAACTACCAAATAGTTATATATGGATATGATTGCTAATTATTTTACATTGGTTTCATTTATGAAGGAAATACCCCTTAATGCGCAGTGCTCACTGCATTAAGGAGCTTTCCTTGTTAAGTGGTTGGGAAATGTGAATCTCTGCAGATTCAATCTTGCAGTGGACTAATAGCCCACATTTGTGGAAGGAGTAACAACAGAAGAGGCCTCCAGAAGAATTTGCGTACTAAGCAGGGTAGGAGCAGGTTAACTCCCTTCTGATACCCATAGTGGAGTTCAAGTTCATAATTATCCTGCTGTCAGAGCTGACATTCCTCCCTTTCCCTGTTTCTGCCTTGCTCCCAACCTGGCCCGGCCTTTTCTTTACTGCCAGTATCTTTGAGAAGTCGCACAACACCAGGTTATAGTCCAACAGCTTTATTTGAAATCACAAGCTTTCGGAGCGGCTGCTCCTTCGTCAGGTGAAGTGAAGAAATACAAATCGGCACAGCTATATATGCTGTGCCGAAATGCATCTCTTCACTTCACCTGACGAAGGAGCAGCCGCTCCGAAAGCTTGTGATTTCAAATAAAGCTGTTGGACTATAACCTGGTGTTGTGCGACTTCTCACATTTGTCCACCCCAGTCCAACACCGGCATCTCCCCATCATGGCCAGTATCTTTCAACAGGAATGGCAAAAATAGCACTGAAGCTCTCTTTTCATTGTTCATCGCTCCAACCGACACTGCTGCTTAATTTCTGCAGCGCAGTTTCAGCATGATCCTGTGAATGGCGATATCATGTCCTCAAGGGCAACAGAGTTCAGGCTACAGAACTGGAATGACACCTATAGGGCTCCTACATCTCTGGAGGTGACAGATGTTACACTTTTGAGTTTGTTTACCCTTTTTACTCCAGATATTTTTGGCTTCTGTGCTTCAGACCTATCTTATAGGTGAGCCCTAGCTCCCTACATCGCTCATGCCCTGATACATAGATAGCATGCCCAGGCTAATGAACAGTAAAATCTTTAGATTCATTTCAGCTACTGGCTCTATCCTGTAGCTCCACAGGATCCTTCTGATCTTCAAAAGCTCTTCAAAAGTAACACTTACACTCTACTTTATTTTAGGCTTTAACTGTCATGCTATCAACAATGACCTCAAGTGTCTCATCTTTGAAGCAGACTTTGGAATCTCCTTGATCTTTCTCTCATTGTGCAAATTTGCATATTCCTCAGCTGGATTGACACACTGAGTGTTCCTTATATCATTTTTGTACTGATTAAAGGAGGTTAATAGGTGATTCACGTCACCATAGATGCATTCTGATTGGCTGCTCTGTTGAACGCTTGTAATGACCTCCAAGAACGTGCACTGTGTAAACCTGCGAGTTCCTGTGAGTGCACAGAAAAGGAGAGGAAACACGTTGGCCCGTATATTCCGATCCCTACGGGTGGGTACGCGCTGTGTACACACCCGTAGGGATATCGGAAATGTCGGTTTCAGGCATGCGAAGCGCATGCGCTGAAAACCGGCATTTCCGATCTGTCAAGAATGCTCTTGACAGATTGGACACCTGCCCTGGAGAAGGGCCTCTGTGGGTGGAGAGTTACGCTTTCTGGAGACCCTCCGCCCGCAGAAAACCCTTAGAATTCTTACGCCTGGTAAAAGCGTAAGGCCTGCTTTTACCAGGATAAGAGTTGAAAAAAGTTTTTAAAAAAAAGTATTTCCCACTCATTTATCATTTAAAAACTTTAAAAAAGGTAAGTTTATTTTTAGCCCTGTATAAAACTTTAATTATTTAAAAATGTGATTTAAAAAAAAATTATTGAATGTTTTACAGTGTTTTTGGGGTGATCTCCATTCATATATTTGACAGGTCTATCTGTCAAGTGTATGAAGGGAGATTCCCTTCTTTGATTGGCTCCCCATGGCCCACGTGATCCCAGGGACGCTTGCGAACCGCCTGCGCCCCTGGGATACGTGGGCCCTGTGCACTTGGAGTTCGAGAGGCCCAGCATCAGAACTATATGCACCTCGGGAGCCCTCAGGTAAGTGCATAGATTTTTTCCAGATCGGAGGCTTCCGCACACGGGAAGCCTCCGATCAGAAAATACGGCCCATTAACTTTCATCTAACACAATCAGTACATTCAGAGCAAATTAAATCCCTCTGGGCTAGGATCGCTTTATAAACTGCTTTATCCACAATTTTGTAGTTTATGACACTACCAGAATGTTTTACATTTTATATTGTAACAACTGATTGTGTGTGAGAGTGTGAGCATATGTTTGTGTAATGGAGACCTAGGCCAATAGAGGGTACAGTGGTTACTTCATGGACAGTCAATGGTTGTAGATCCCTTGCTAAAGAATAAAATACAACAGTCGAATGAATGTGTGAAAAATCTTTTGGCTTTTGGCTGACGGTTTTCTGTTCCTATTGTAATTGAATCTATCTATCATAACCATCAGTATTTAGTGTTGAGGAACTATAGCTCAACTGGAACCTCAGTTGGATTTGACTAAAGCTAACTTTTTCATACGTTGTCTGAATCACGTGGGTGACCTATTTAAAAAAAAAATTCATTCATGAGATGTGGGCGTCGCTGGCAAGGCTCGCATTTATTGCCCATCCCTAATTGCCCTTGCTGTAACATAAGCATGCGGGGGATGGACATGTAGGAAAAGTTTTGGAGGACTTTAAGGGTCATTGTGCAACTTGGAGTAGGGGGAAGAAGGGGACATAACCCATTCCAAAAATATTCAGGGAGAATATATTTTCCATTTCTACCTCGATGGTGGATAAGACCAATCTAAATATTGAAGATGTGTAGTAATAATTAAAAATAAAAACAGAAAATGCTGGAAATACTCAGCAGGTCAGGCAGCATCTGTGGAGAGAGAAAGAAAAGGGAAGGTCTGTGATCGGGTGGAAGGCAGGAGAGATTAAATGACAAAAGGGACGATGGTGCGAGGCAAAAGGGGATGGTAACAGGGAAAGTAAAGAAACAAAAGATGGGTCTGGAGGAGGTGTAAATGGCGATAGCTGAATCATCAACAGCTGCTGTCCGAAAAAATGGGAGCAGTGGTTATGATCTGAAATTGTTGAACTCGATGTTAAGTCTGGAAGGCTGTAAAGTGCCTAATCAAAAGATGAGCTTCCGTTGAGATTCATTAGAACAGTGTAGGAGGCCGAGGACAGAGAGGTCAGAGTGGGAGTGGGGCAGAGAATTAAAAAATAATTATATATACATCAACCAGTGATATGTGAAACTGAAACCATTCTTGCCTGTTCAGGTGGATGTTAAAGATCCCCTGTCACTGTTTAAAGAAGAGCAGAGAGTTATTTTGATGTTCTGGACAACATGGGCTGGATTTTGTCTTGGGGTCGGGTTGGGGTCGTGTAATCCGCATTTCGTGTTGTCCCCCCCGACTCCAGATTAATGTGGATGAATGATGCAATTTTCACTTAATTGGGCAATTGAGTTCCAGCATGTGGGAACCCATGAACCAATTAGTGGTTTCAGTCTGAAAGTCGCCTCTGATGATGTCATCATTGCTGACTGCCTAGTCTCAGAGACTGTTGGTGAGAGAGGACCTGCCTGGCTTGCTTTTGATGTGAGTGGACCTGGATGCAAAATATGGGGGGGAGAAGGAGAGAAGGAGAGAAGGAGAGAGAGAGAGGCCTAATGCCTATTTCAGGCCCCTTTCTGAGATTGGATCATGACTGACCACAGCATGCACCATGCACACTGCAGTCAGTATTCTCAGCCGAACAGCAATCAAACTAATGGTCTCTAAAGGGATTGCTGGAGACTGCCACCAAAAAGGTAAGTGAAAATGTTTTAACTTTTCTGAACGTGGAGTCATAAGGAGCAGGAGTGCTCCTCCCGGCTCCACATTAAAACTGTGGGCCGCTGTCGGCCACCACTCAGCCCTCTCCCCATCTCCTCCCCCCACCCTGGACTCACGGTAGGTCCGGTGTCAGTGTCTCCACCGGTCGATCTTCGTCTTCTTTGTGACTGGCGACCCCAGCATGCTGGTCACGCCCTGGTGACGGAAGTGAACCAATTTTGCGTGGTCCTCTTCCTCATCAGTTGCAGCCCGTTGGTAGCGATGAATTGGTCATTAATCATTTTGCTGTTTGTGGAACGTTGTTGCTGAGAATGGCTGCCAGGTTTCTTCAACAACAACAGTCACTGCACTTCAAAAAGTAATTCACTGTGTGAAGCACCTTCAGACATTCACCATGAGAAGGCACCAGCTAAATCCAAGTTTCCTTCTTTTTATTCCTTTCTGTTTAGAACTGAAATTCAAGTTTAAATCAATATTTTGTATTTGTGATAAGTGAAGACACAAATCTAAATCTGGTGCTCACAAATATCTGATTGTTTCTAATCGTGTTTTGTCTGCTCCATTGTGTTCCATTGTCTTCCTATCTGAATATGGACCTAAAGAGCTGAATGAGTTAAATGGAATAATGACCTTTCCAGTCTGCATTTTCTTCATGCTATTCAAAGACCCAAATAGCAGCATGATTTCTGTCTATGAAAGACATCAGCTGTGGAGTATCTTCTATTCATATATATTTATAAATAACATGGAGCTGAATGACAGGATAAGCCTGAATAGCGCTCCTCATTGTTACCTTCCTATGTTCTTATCAGGCTTTCAAGAGATAGCTCTGAAAACGTCATGGCTAAAACTTTGTTCATGGATACAAAGCCTGATAATAGAATAGCTAACATATTGGATTTGATACCATGCTGCTCAATAAAACAATGCCAGTGACACTCCGGACACCTGCTGAATCAGGCCGTGTAATGCCAACAGCATGACTTCCAAGTAATAAGTCCCTGAGCAAGTTCCATCACTCAGCAACGGACATTAGGGATTATAACAAAATCAGCTGGATTTCTGGCTGATCCCTATTACAGTGCAGAAAGCCCATCACAATTTGTGGGAGCTGAAGCTTAGGTTTGCATAAAGCAGCTAAAATACGATAAAATATTTTAATTGATTTTTCAGCTTCTGGCTTCCTGATCCAGCAAGATAAGTCGTTGTTATTTACATGTCCATTGCCTGGTAGGACTAACCAACTGTACAATGTCAATAGACTATGGGCTAAAAATTTGGGGATTCAGCACCACCCGTTATGCCAGATTCGGGGGAAAAAATGACGGCTGTCGCTCTTTCGCCCGTTGCCACCGCGTCCCACGGTGGCCGCCATTTTGGGTGGCTGGCAGCGATACTGATGTCGGCGCGCGCCAAAGTTATGTAGATGATGCAAATCATGACGTCAGTGAGTGTGCAACACTCACTTGACGCTCGATCTGCGAGTTTCGACTTCGCCGGTCCACTTACCGGCTTGCCTTAAGTGCGACAAGCTGAGCAAGCATTGACAAGCAGGAAGGAGGCTCCAGCAGCAGTATTTAAAGGGATCATCAGCAGCAGCTTGCACCTGAAATGTTTCTGCAGTTTGACTGGCTCTATTGCAACTTCTGCAATTCCACCAGCTTTATTAACTTCTTTCAAAGTTCTAAGGTAACAGGGAGTGTTGTTGCAAGTGGAGAACGCCTTCATTCTTATTTAAAGGCTTCTGCTCACAACACTTGCTCACAGTCATGGGGGCTCTACTGGTAGTCCTCCTCATGCTCGAGTATCTTAGGGAGAGGGAGCTGAGGCAGTGAAGAAGACGAGAAAATACACACAGAGGGTGGAGGAGGAGGGCCAGGAGGGCTCTCAACAGGAGGCCTTACCCACCTAGGGACTTACAAGAGCACTTCTGTTATATCCACTTAAGCGAGGAGCAGTGTATTAGGAGGCTCTGCTTCACCAAGGAGGTGGTCACAGAACTCTGCCACCTCCTGCAACCAGACCTGCAGCCTCAGAGCAGGGCGACCATGGCTCTCCCAGTGGCAGTCAAGGGCACCATGGTCCTCAGTTTCTTCGCCAGCGGATCTTCCAGTCTGCAGCTGGAGACATAGCTAACATCTCCCAGATTGCTGTCCATCGCTGCATCCGGGAGGTCACTCAGGCTCTTGCACCAGGAGAAGGGACTACGTTTTCTTCTCTCTGAGCAGAGAGAAGCAGGACGAGTGTTTATGTGGCTTTGCCAGGAGAGCAGGCTGCCCCATGGTGCAGGGCGCCGCATAACAATCCTGAGATGTTCCGTAACCTGCAAAGGCTACCACTCACTTCAAGTGCAGTTAGTGTGTGACCTCGCCCAGTTCTTCCTGATGGTCAATGCCCTTTATCCTGATAGCAGCCATGATGCCTTCATCCAACGTCACTCCGTGCCAGTAATCTTCTACCCACCACATGAAACTCGAGGATGGCTGCTCGGAGACAAGGGCTATCCGCTCTACACCTGGCTGATGACACCCTCTGCAACCCCAACACTCATGCCCAGCACTGATATATAATGAGAGCCATGCTTTCACCAGGAACATCATCGAGCAGACCATCGGGCTACTGAAGCAATGGTTTTGCTGCCTTGCCCGCTCGGGAGGAGCCCTCCAGTACTCGGCGGAGCGGGTGTTCCATTTTGTGGTGGTTTCTCTGCATGCTTCTCAACTTGGCCATCATGAGGACACAGACCTTGCCACCAGGGATTGTGGGACCACATCAGGAGTAGGACGAGGGAGAGCAGGAGGAGGAGGAAGAGGAAGATGAGCAAGAGGAAGAAGAGAGGACGAGGAGGAAGGGAGGAGGCAGGCAACCAATCCCCCTTCCAGACGGGCTGTCCGTGAACAGCCTCATCAGACTCCAATTCCAATGAATAAAACCCCAGGGGGGAGAAATTCAGTATCGCCCCGTTTGGGGCACGATTATCGGCTGTGCGCAAAGTTTAGCGCCTGGCGCTAATTATCGCCTCTGACTGCAAACTTGGCTTTTATCGCCCCTGGAGGTGATTGGAGCACTAAATCAGGCGCTTCACACCTGTCTTAAGGCGCAAAGGCCGAGGAGCGAGGCACTAACTCAGAGCGCTGGCGAAGCTCATGTGATGTCAGTTAGCGATGGAACACAGACACAATGGCCCCGGCCAGTTCTTAAAGGGGAGGGTCGATCTTGCTCTCCATCCACATCCTGCTCATTGCAGCCTTGAATCTCGGCCTGGAGAGACCTGTACATCAAATCTGCTGGAAAGAACAATGGAGAGAACCAGGGAAAGAGCTCAGGGTGCAGCCCCCACAGTCTCTTCTAAATCGATACAAGGAAGGGCAAATCAAAATGAACCTGCAAAGTACTGCTCAGTACCCAAAACTCCTTCACCACAGCGTTGAATCTCTCCAGAAGTCACTCTCTCTCTCTCTCAGAATGCGTGGTGCAAAAGTGTCACCAACAAAAAAAGGCAGGAAGCAGTCGCCTTTAAATAGCGCTCCCCCAGTCCCTTCCTGACTGCAAAACGCTCCCCTCAACCTGTCATTGCTAGCGGCAGGCGGTAAGGCAGGGGGCGCCACTCAATATCCAGTCCGGGGTGCTACCGGGGCGTTGCGCACTCGACTGACGTCACGAGCTGCCGGCGCAGGAGATCGTGGCGGTAGTGTTTAGTGCCGCCGCAAAATGTCTAGTTAATTTTGTGAGCGGCGCAAACATCGCCGCGCACGGGCGCTAGTTGCTTTGCGCCCTACTAGCGCCCTCTTAAGGCGCTAACGGGAGGCTGCAAACCAACTGAATTTTCCCCCCAGATCTCCGTTGCTCGCTACATCCCTGTTATACCATCCCTCTCTCACGGAATATCACAGCATCCTCCTGGGCACAAAGCTGACATGAGAGCCACCACAAAAGATTCCAAACAAAATTAATACATTTATCAAAATCAATTTACAGATACGATGTCAACTAATCACCCTTGTGCAATCCCGTAGTGCCTGTCGTTTGGGTGCCCTTTCCTGATCTAGTGCTTCCCCAGTGTCTGCAGCATGGCTGGTGGAAGGCTGCTGAGTTTCCATGGGGGAGACCTCAGATGACCTTGCAGGATTTAAGACAGTGTGGAAATCGCCTCTCGCCCCATCAAACAGTTTCCAAAGTTCAGACCCGTTGAACAGACAACACAAAACCCAATGAATCTGTGAAAACTTCTTTTACTTAAACATCAGCAAGAGATTACAAGTAATCGATAGTCTTGTAACGTATAATAATTCCCAATTATACCTCAGCATACACAGAGCGATCCCTTTACTTTAAGCTCAAGCAAAACACCACACACGTACCAACACCAGCGAGTGGTCAATCCGGCAATGACTAGACAAATGATTTCTGGCAACTGACCAGGTCGCCCCCGACGGCAGCGCCGAGTGTTATTTTACAGCATCTTTTATACCTTAAAACTTGGCAACCCTCCCGCTGTGTACGTGTCCCTAACCATACGGCATAATGGTCATCAGCTGTTTTTCAGTTATTCTTATCAATAGTTCGTTGAGCATCCGTGGGTTTCAAGGCGAGTTACATTCCATAGTCTGAAGATGTTTCTGTTTTTGCATTGATTCCACAGTCAATAGTCTGTTCCCACAGAACTTGTAAAAGTTTGTTTTCCAATTGAAAGACAATTGGCAGCTTTCACAGCTGACAAGTCAAACAGTTTATTTTGCAAAGTTCTCACAGCAACCAGTCTTTTGTCCCTGCGAAGCATGATGGTCCATAAAATTTGGCCAACTTTTCAAGTTACAGCAACATTTACATTCTACCAGGATGCCCTCGACCAGCTCTGGCCCTAGAAGGCCCGGCTGTAGACTGCACCACCTCAGCATGGGCGGCAGCAGTCTGGGCTGGCTGGATGACAGGCAGCGACAAGGGCAATGGCGAATTGGCAGTGGTGGGAACAGGAATGCTGTCATCCTGAGAGAGGACAGCAGGGTCCTGCTCCACTGACCCACTGATATTCCCCCCGGGGCGGCGCCTCAGCATTCCTGGCAATCTGTTGGAGCACAGATTGCTGGCCTGCTGCGACACCCTGCAAGCCCCGGTCAACAGTGATCACCCCAGCCACGATGGCAGCAGTCTGAGCTTAGGGTGGCAGCAAGCTGATACTGCATGAGAGCGGTCTGCACTTCCGCTGCAGCACTAAGACGTGGGTTGCTTCTGCCTGTGCTGCAATGGCAGCCGCAACATTGCCCATCACACGCAGGGGGAAAAATTCGGTCGCGTCCCCTTTGGGGCGCTAACTTCGCCGGGGCGCTACTTTTAGAGCCCCAAAAAAGTTAGCGCCCCTGCACCGAAAATTGAGTGGTAGCGCCCCAATCAGGAGGCGGGGCGCTACTGGAAGCGCTTCCCCTCCCTCCTGGGGCGCTACCATTCAATATCGCAGCGCTACGTGAAGCAGTGCCACGCGTGTCGGGCATGTAGCGCCGTGGTACTGCAGGCCTCCCTCCCCTGATTAAAGGGGAGGGGCCTAGCGCAGCGTGCATCGGGGCCCTGCTGGACCACCGGGGAGTGGGGTGCCGGGAAAAGAGCCCGGCACGCAAGAGGATTGCCGGGCTGAGCGATCGCGGCCGGCACCCCGCATGAGGAGGCGAAAGGAGGCAGGTGCTGGCAGGCGGCCCAAAAAATGGCCGCCCGGCACCTGCCCTTTAATTAGCGCTGCCGCGGCCGCAAAAGCACCACCCTGACCCTGTCGGTCATATCGTCCGGCGGTAGGTCATGGGGCGCAACTGAAGTTTGCGGCCGGGGTGCGAGTGGGGCGCTGCGCACGGTGATGACATCATCGCTGGAGGCGCAGTGCCGCGGGGCGCTACCGGCTACCGCCGCCGCTAACCTCCCGCTGAATTTCACTGGAGGCGTTAGCGGCGCCGCGCCCGGGCACTAGGTGCTTTGCGGGGCGCTAACGGGAGGCGCAAAGCAACTCAATTTCTCCCCTGTAGAATCATGTCTGGGTCAACACGATCTCTTTGGGAGTTTTCCATCATTTCCAGCCTGGAAATCCTGGGCTCCAAGCTCTGCGCAAAGCCCTGTGCAATGTTGGAGGCGGACTCCTCCATGCTCCTTGACATTGCCAGAGGCTCTCTGGCAGGCTTGCCACTGCATCTAACAATTCGGTGTGCATGCCCTTCTTCTGAAGGCCATTGAGCTCCTGATCTGAGTCCTGTGCAGCAGAACTCGCCCGCCAATTCGCCCTCCGGGGAGCTGGCCCCCGAGCTATCCTTTCCCCCGGCCTTACTGCAGCCCACTTGTGCCCGGTGCCTCACCCAGTGCGGATCCCGCTTCTACACTACCCTCTAAAGTACGTGCAGTGCCAGTATCTGAGCTGGTGTCTGCAGGTGACAGCTGCAGAAGCTGTGTTTTCTTCTTCTTCTACCCCCTCGCCCTCCTCCATCGCGTCGGGGACAGGCTGGTCTGGTGCTTGTTCTCGATTACCTGAAAGCAGAAAGGCACAAGACTCGGGTTATGATGAGGTTGGGGGGTAGGGGGTTTGGGGTGGAGAAGCAAGATATGCATGTGTACAGCATCAGTAGCTTGAAAGCGAGAAGAGATTGTGGGATGAGAGAATGCTTATACCGTTGTTGTCCCGAAGGACTTCAACCTCGCTGGTTGCCGCAGCCTCCATGATCTGCCGCCGAGTGATCTCCAGCACTCACTCCTCCCGTTGGCTGAGGTCCTGGATGGCAGCTTTCCCCCCCGCCTATCTTCTGCTGCTCCCTCCTGTTATGCGTGACCTTGGCCTGCAAGAGAAAGGGAAGCGTGTGAGTGAGTGTGGTGCAATGTGTTTTGGGTGATGTGCCTGCCATAGCTGAATAGCTGTCAGTGTGTGAAAGGTGTGAAATGTGGGTGTGAGTGTTGCAGCAGTGGTAAGATTGCGAGAATGAAGTGAAGCTATGATTGTGAGGTCTGAGTGGTGATAGGTAGAGATTGTTGGTAGGTGAGAACTGTGGGTGTGGTGTATTGAGCAGTGTGTGAGGCTTGTGGTGCAGATGGTGGGAAATGGCATTTGCTGAAACCTTCACTCACCTTGACCTGCCGTGTGAGGTCATTAAACTTCTTGTGACACTGCATTGCCGACCTGGGGACCACAGTGCTGGCTGTCACATAGACGGCTATCTCCTGCCAGAGCCTTCGAGATGTATGGGGCGAGGACTTCCTGCCAGTCTACAGGAAGAGAACAGCCTGCCTCCTCTCCGCGGCCACCACCAGTGCCTCAAGAGCTACGTCTGAAAATCTGCAGACTCTCTCCCTGTGCTGAGGCTCAGCCATCTGCTTCCACTGATGTCTGATTCCAGGTGAAGTTGGAACTGGATTGACAATGAGGTGCTGTAGCATCAATGCACCTCCCCTTTAAGTACTGAATAAAGCCTATGCCAAAAATGATTGGGAATTAGACTGGACCCGATATTGGCCCATCTGTTGAGCGGTAAGCCAATGAGCAGCTGATTCAGTGGCGAGATCAAGACAATAATCATGTTAATGAAGACTGAGCACAAACTTTGTGTGCTACCTAGATCATTTTGACCTTGCGCAGTTTAACGTCGTGGGCCAGGACACTGCCCATTTTGTGGCCATATCCAATTTTTAGCCCTATGTTCTGATTCTAGTTCAGGGCCATCCAGATACACCCCAATATACCTTACTGTTTCATGTTGACAAATCTTTTCAAGACATGACCAATGATCATTTCCAAACCCTTTTCACCTTGACCTTTGGCGGTGGTGACTATTTCATATCATTGATCCTCTTTAAAACTATAGTTTGCTTATGGATGACATCTGAAAACTAACATGTGGTGCCTGCTCATTCACTCAAAACCTTCTGTGATCAGTAAATACCTTGTGGAAGTGTTTTTTTTATTTCCCCTGAATTCACCATTTTAATTTCATTTGTTAATTCATGGCTTCATGGATGGGCCAACAAAGCCTTGAAAAATGTTAGTATTGTTCCCTTTTTAAGAGGAGACATTTGATTGTGCCCTTGTTGGGCTAAGCTTGCCTGGCCTTACATTTCCTCACATATCTTAAAGCAGAACCCTTTCATGCTATAATTTGTGCCCAGGTGATTCTTGAACCATAACAGTTCTTGATCCAGCATGATAAGTATGCTGGTTTGCTTTGGTGCCTTCTGCAACTGGTGGGCACTGTATGAATTTTTTGTTTTGCTTTCACCTGATTTGACCTTTTTGATTTAATTTTGTTATTTTTGTTTATTTTGTTAAACATCAGAAGATACAAATTCCTGAGTTAGACGCCCAGTGACAGATCTCAGACATACCAAAACTTCCATCCACCCAATGGATGCACCTCTGACATGGTTCCTGAGCTCAGCATGTCATGTTAGCACAAACTTAGATTTCTTAGCCATGTATCAACTCCAAACTATACAAAAACAGCTTACCCTTTGCTGGATTCCAAATATCTCTGACATTCCAATTTCCAAAGTACAGTGGTTCTCTTGAATCCTGGTCAGGGGCTTTAGTATATATTTAGTGGGCACATGTGCCCTTTTTAGTACACATAGGGGGGAAAATTCATTCCCTTAGCGCTTCCCGTTAGCACCAACAGATGCAGTATCGCCAGGGTGAGGCAAATCCAATGATGCACGCCAAGTCCCGCCCCCCCCCCCCATAGCACCGCAGGTAAGAGTTATTGCCGGGAACGACAATGCCAGGTGGATTGTGACGTCAGTGAGTGTGCAATGCTCACTGGGCGCCCGATCTGTGAAATTGATTGTCACCACCTACTTTAGCACCTGGAGTAAACACCGACAGGGAGAGCTGGTGTGAAGCACCAGGAAGCCGGCTCCAGGGATGTTATTTAAGGGGATCATCAGTAATGACTTGCAGCTGTCAAGGTAGTGCAGTTTCAGTGGTTTCTTGTCAGTATCACACACTCCAACAGTTTCATTCAGTAATTTCAAGGTTCTTTTTGTATCAGGAGTGTTGTGGCAACTAAAAAGTAGCTACATTTATTCTTCAAAGAATCAAACTGTTACACTTGGTAACATTAATGGGGACTGTACTGGCAGTCGATTTTGCCCACCAGGATTTACTGCGGAGGGAGTGGAGGCAGCGAGAAAGACTGGAACATGTGGCTAGAGGGAAGAGGAGGGCCATCAGGGCTCTCAACAGGAGGCCTTACCCTCTGAGGGTAATCCGAGAGCACTTCTCCTACCTCCATTTAAGTGAGGAGCAGTGTATTAGAAGGCTCCGCTTCACCAAGGAGGAGGTCACGGAACTCTGCCACCTCCTGCAACCAGACCTCCAGCCTCAGATCAGGGCGACCACGGCTCTCCCAGTGGCAGTCAAGGTCACTGTCGCCCTCAATTTCTTCACCAGTGGATCCTTCCAGTCTGCACAGGTTACATAGGTAACATCTTGCAGTTCGCCTACCATCTGGACATTTGGAAGGCCACAGAGGCTCTCTTCAGTAGGAGAAGGGACTACATTTACTTCCCCATCACCAGAGAGAAGCAGGACGAGCGTGCATGTGGCTTTGCCAGGATAGCGGCATTCTCTATAGTGGCTTTGCGGGCACCGCATAACAATCCTGAGATCTTCCGTAACTGCAAAGGCTATCACTCACTTAATGTGTAGTTGGTATGTGACCACAGACAGCTAATCCGCATTCTCAATGCCCTCTATCCTGGCTGCAGCTACGATGCCTTCATCCTGTGTCAGACCGGTGTGCCAGCACTCCTCCAGCCACCACGTCAAGCTCGCGGCTCGCTGCTCGGAGACAAGGGCTCTCCGCTCTCCACCTGGCTCATGGCTCCCCTCCGCAACCCAAACACTCTTGCTCAGCACTCATATATTGAGAGCCATGCTGCCACCAGGAACATCATCGAGCAGACCATCGGCCTGCTGAAGCAATGGTTCCGCTTCCTGACCGCTCGGGAGGAGCCCTCCAGTACTCGGCTGAGCGGGCATCCCATTTCGTGGTGGTCTGCTGCATGCGCCACAACTTGGCCATCATGAGGGCCCAGCCCTTGCCACCAGGGATTGTGGGACCACCTCAGGAGGAGGAAGAGGGAGAGGAGGAGGAGGATGAGGAGGAACAGGAAGCTGAGGAGGATGACGAAGAGGTCAAGAAGGAGGAGGAACAGGAGCAAGGGATGAGGCAGCCACACAATTGGCCTTCCGGAAGGGCTGTCCGTGATGGCCTCATCAGACTGCGGTTCGAATGAATTAAACCCCAGATCCCCGTTGCTCACCACATCCCCATCATTCCATCCCTGTTGCAGGCCATATCACAGCGCACAGCTCAAATGAGACACACCACAAAAGAATCCAAACTGAATTAATAAATTTATCCAAAATCAGTGAACACATATTTACACCAAAAATATTAACTATTCACCCTTTTGCAATCCCTTAGTGCCTGTCGTTACTGTGCCTTTGCCTACTCTAGTGCTCCTATGAAGTGTTGGCCTCATGGCTGCAGCAGGGCTGGTGGAAGGCTGGTGACTGTCTGTGCTGGAGACTTCAAATGGCCTTGCAGGACACCCTTGACCAGCTCTGGACCTGGAAGACCTCAGCATGGATGGAAGCAGTCTGGACTGGTTGGATGACAGGCAGCGACAAGGGCAATGGCGGAGTGGCAGTGTTGGGAGCAGGGATGCTGTCATCCTGAGAGAGAACAACAGGTTCCTGTTCCACTGACCCACTGCCACTCCCCCGGGGCAGCACCTCAACATCCTTAGCAATCTGTTAGAGCACAGATTGCTGGCCTGCTGTGACACAGTGAAAGCCCTGTCGATAGTGGTAGACCCAGCCATGGTGGCTGCAGTCAGAGCTAGCGTGGCATCAAGCTGGGACTGCATGAGAACAGTCTGAGATTGGATGCCACCAAACATAGACTGCATTACAGCACTAAGACGTTGCGTTGCTTCCGCCTGTGCTGCAATGGAAGCTGCCAGATCGCCCATTACATGCGGCATCAGGTCTGGGTCGCCACAGTCTTTCTGGGAGTCTACCATCCTTTGCAGACTGGAAATGATGGGCTCCATGGTGTGCGCAGAGCTTTGTGAAATGTTGGAGGCGGACTCCTCCACGCTCCTTATCATTGCTGAGAGGCTCTCGGGCACCCTTGCCATTGCACCTATCATCTCCGTGTGCATGCCCATCACCCTTCTTCTAAAGGCTTCCCCATCGAGGTCCTCATCTGAGGCCTGTGCAGCAGAACTTGCACACAAACTCGCCCTCCGGGGAACTGGCCCCCGAGCTACCCTTTCCCCCAGGCCTTGCTGCAGCCCACTCGTCCCCAGTGCCTCATCCTGTGCAGGTCCCGCTACTATACTAGCCTCTAAAGAATGTGTAGTGCCAGTATCCGAGCTGGTGCCTGCGGGTGAGACATGCAGTGACGCAGTGTGTTCTTCCTCCTCCTCTTCTTCCGCCTTGCTCTCTATGGTGCCCTCAGGGACAGGCTGCTCAGGTGCTTGCTGATTATCTGAAAGCATAAAGGCATAAGAGTCAGGTTAAGGTGAGGGGAGGGGGCCAGGAAGGGAGAAATGCATGCATACAGCATGATTAGCTGGAAAATGCAAAACGCTTGTAGGGTGAGGGGGAAGTGGGATGTGAGAAGAAGGAGTAGGGAGAATTTCTGGTATCATCCTTGTAAATCTTTTCTGCACCCTCTCCAGTGCCTCTATATCCTTTTTATAATATGGCGAACAGAATTGTATGCAGTACTCCAAGGGGGAAAAATTCAGTTGGTTGCGCCTCCCGTTAGCGCCTTAAGAGGGCGCTAATGGGGCGCAAAGCAGCTAGTGCCCGGGCGCAGCGATGTTTGCGCCGCTCGCGAACTTAACTAGACATTTTGCGGTAGCGCTAAACTTTATCGCCGCGATCTCCTGCGCCGGCAGATCATGACGTCACTCGAGTGTGCAACGCCCCGGTATCGCCCCGGAGCGGATATTGAGTGGCGCCCCCTGCCTTACCGCCTGATGCTAGCAATGACAGATTGAGGGGAGCGTTCTGCAGTCATGAAGGGAAAGGGGGAGCGCTATTTAAAGGTGTCCGCTTCCTGCCTTTTATTGTTGGTGCCATTTTTGAACTACGCATTCTGAGAGAGAGAGGGAGAGACTTCTGGAGAGATTCAACGTTGTGTGAAGGAGTTTTGGGTACTGAGCAGCACTTTACAGGTTCATTTTGATTTGCCATTCCTTGTATCGATTTAGCAGAGACTGTCGGGGCTGCACTCTGAGCTCTTTGCCTGGCACTCTCCATTGTTCTTTCCAGCACATTTGATGTGCAGGTCTCTCCAGGCCGAGATTCAAGGCTGCAATGAGCAGGATGTGGATGGAAAGCAAGATTAACCATCCCCTTTAAGAACTGGCCGGTGCCATTGAGTGTGTGTTCCATTGCTGACTGAAATTACATGAGCTTCGCCAGCGCTCTGAGTTAGCGCCTCGCTCCTCGGCCTTTGCGCCTTAAGACAGGTGTGAAGCGCCTGATTTAGCGCTCCAATCACCTCAGGGGTCGATAAAAGTGAAGTTTCCAGTCAGTGGCGATAATTAGCGCCAGGTGCTAATTTTTGTGCCCGGACGATATTTGCGCCCCAAACGGGGCGCGACTGAATTTTTCCCCCCAAGTGTGGTCTAACCAAGGTTCGATACAAGTTTAGCATAACTTCACTACTTTTCAATACTATCCCTCTAGAAATAAACCCTAAGCTTGTTTTGCTATTTTTATGGCCTTGTTAACCTGTGTTGCTACTTTTTGTGATTTATGTATTTGTACTCCGAGATCCCTTTGCTCCTCTACCCCACCAAGACTCGCCAAGTGACCTCCTTATTCTTCCTACCAAAATGTAATACTTCACATTTATCTGTGTTGAAATTCATTTGCCAATTATATGCCCATTTTGCAAGTTTATCCCCCCCTAATTTGGTGTTATCTGCAAATTTAGAAATTGTGTTTTTGATTTCAAAGTCTAAATCATAAATATAAATTGTGAACAACAGTTGCCCCAGCACTGATCATTGTGGAACACCACTACCCACCTTCTGCCACTGTGAATAACTACCCTTTACCCCTACTCTCTGCTTTCTGTCTTGAAGCCAGCTAGCTATCCATTCTGCTACTTGTCCCCCGACTTCACATTCTCTGACCTGGTTCATTAGTCTATTATGTGGTACCTTATTGAAGGCCTTTTGAAAAGCTAGATAAATTACATCTACTACATTACCCTTATCTACTCTCTCTGTTACCTCTTCAAAGAATTCAATGAGGTTGGTCAAGCAAGACTTTCCCTTTTGAAATCCATGCTAAATATTCATTATTATATTTTTAGGGGCCGAAATTCCCCTAAAGGGCCATTTGGGGCACTAACTGGAAAAAGTTTGAAAAGTTAGTGCCCGGCGCTAATGATTCTGAGGCTCACCTAAATTTCCTGACATCGCCCCAGGAAGGGAGAGGGGCGCTAAATCAAGCACTAATGTACTCAAAGGGGCACTACAGGGGCACTAACACCAGAGAGCTGCTGAATTTCAGGTGAGATCCAAACAGATTTGATCAGTCACGCTGCTTCTTTCCAGCTCTTACATTCGATCATTCACCAGATGCTCATTTGCAGCTTTGCTTGCTTTGAAGAGAACAGACACATATTACAAACCCTTTTCATTGCTCTGAGAAGAACTACCTAATAAGCAACAAATCACACGCTGATACAAATGAAGATTCCTTATTTAGCAGCAAACTCTGAAATCTCAAAAACGCTTCCAATAATCAAAAGTGCTCTTTCCTTTTGAGCAGCAAAAGTTTTGTTGTCCTGGCCGACACAAACAACAACCGGAAGTGGATGCCTCTAAATAGCGCTCCTCCACAGGCCTCCCGACTGGAAAACGCCTGCTGAACCTGTCGCTAAAAAACAGAGGCGCACAGGCAGGCGAAAAAGGGGAATTTTGCATCGGGAGTGCTAACGGTGCGATGCGCCCAGAGATGATGTCATGTTCTCCGTACGCAGAAGATTGGGGTGAAAACTCGTAGCGCCGCTGCTAACCTCCCGCCGAATTTCACGGGAAGCGCGGTTAATGCCTCGTGGGGGATGGGTTGCAAAGCCATTTGCGCCCCGTTAGCGCCTCCCATCGGAGGCGCAAATGAAGGGAATTTCGCCCCCTTCGTTTCTAGATGTTCTTCTATTTTCTCCTTTAGTAGGGATTCCACTATTTTTCCTACCACCGATGTTAAGCTGACTGGTCTATAATTCCCTGGACATGTTCTATCTCCCTTCTTAAATATAGATATTACGTTAGCTACCCGCCAGTCCTCTGGCACTACACCTTTTTCTAATGAATTATTAAATATGTGTAGTAATGTCTCTGCTATCTCTTCCCTAGATTTTAAAAAAATGCACGGATGTAATCCATCCGGACCAGGGGATTTATCCTCTTTGACTTTGATTAGTTTATTTAATATGCCCCCTCTTTTTATTTTAAATGCAGTTATCTCATTACTCATCTCATCATCCAGTGTCATGTGCACCTGTTCTATTTCAACTGTTGTGACCATAGAAGACTGAAAGAATGGCTGCTAAGGGTATCGGACTTGGTTCACACATGCACAGAGGTCCCAATATGACTATAGGGGCACAGATCTTGCACATGCATAAAGCCCAGGAATATCAGGATGGGTGGCCCAAGTATAAAATCTGGAAGAAAAGAACGGAACTGAAGCTGAGGCATTTGAGAGAGGGCAAAACTTACTGAATAGATTTCCAACATGAAATGAGTAGTATTATGAGTAATTTATTTCAGTTATTATATGCTTCTTATATTCTAAACAAGACAACTGATTTATAGTACAAAAGAAAAATATTGCAGATGCTGGAAATCTGAAATAAAAACAGAAAATGCTGGAAATACTCAGCATGTCAAGCAGCATCTGTGGAGAGAGAAATAGAGTTAACGGGCTGAATTTTGCTGGGTTTCAGAGGGCGGTTTCGGAGGCGAGTCCGTTGTCAAAATAGCAAAGATTGACAGCGGGTAGGGAACCCCCTGTCAACCCGGCTCCACACGTGTCTCCCAGGTGTCGGGTCTGTCGGTGCTAAACAGACTGACACCAAGCGACGGGAGAGGCAAGTCACATCATTAAATGTGTTGTTAACATCCAATTAACTGTTATTTTAAGCTTACATTTCAATTTTATGTGCTCCCCCACGGGTTACCCGCTGCTCAGGGAACACGTCAGCTCAACATGTCGTGAGTGGATTCAACATTGAATTATCTCATGACCTGACAGCTGCCAAAGCTGTATAAAAGATCCCATGTTACAGCTGTTCACTTTCAAAGCTCAGAAACTGTTGGTTACTGCATTTGGAAGACATATTGGGGTAAAAATTAGGTCGCGCCCCATTTGGGGCGCAAATATCGTCTGGACGCAAATATTAGCGCCTGGCGCTAATTATCGGCACTGACTGGAAACTTCACTTTTACCGCCCCGGGAGGTGAGTGGAGCGCTAAATCAGGCACTGCACACCTGTCTTAAGGCGCAAAGGCCGAGCAGTGAGGCGCTAACTCAGAGCGCTGGCGAAGCTCATGTAATGTCAGTCAGCAATGGAACACACACACAATGGCACGGGCCAGTTCTTAAAGGGGATGGTTAATCTTGCTTTCCATCCACATCCTGTTCATTGCAGCCTTGAATCTCGGCCTGGAGAGACTTGCACATCAAATGTGCTGGAAAGAACAATGGAGAGTACCAGGCAAAGAGCTCAGAGTGCAGCTCCCACAGTCTGTGCTAAATCGATACAAGGAATGGCAAATCAAAATGAACCTGCAAAGTGCTTCTCAGTACCCAAAACTCCTTCACACAACGTTGAATCTCTCCAGAAGTCTCTCCCTCTCTCTCTCAGAATGCGTAGTTCAAAAATGCCACCAACAATAAAAGACAGGAAGAGGCCCCCTTTAAATAGCGCCCCCCCAGCCCCACAGCGATTGATAGCGTTCCAGTCTTCTGGTCGTTGGATGCGCCAGGCGGTAAGGCAGGGGGCGCCACTCAATTTCTGCTCCGGGGCGCCACAAGGGCGTTGCACCATGGAATGACGTCATAATCTGCGCGCGCAGGTGGTTGCAGCGGTAAGTTTTAGCGCCGCCGCACAATCTCTAGTTAAGTTCCCAAGCAGCGCAAACATCGCTGCGCCCGGGCATTAGCGGCTTTGCGCCCCATTAGCGCCCTCTTAAGGCGCTAACGGGAGGCGCAACCAACTGAATTTTTACCCCATTGAGTTTTCTGCAGGTTGCAAGTATTTGGAGCCAACTCTCTATCCAGTGTCATCTCATTGGATCAACCTCTCTCACCATTGACAGATCGCTTCTGTCATCTCAACCTCAGCTGCCATCTATTCCATCAGCATCGTTGCCCTTGAAAATATCTCACCTTGGTCCTCAGAATCCCACCAAGATCAGCCCCAACACCAGCATCACTGGGCACACCAGCAGCACCAACATCAACACCAACCTTCTCCGCAATCAACTGATGCTGCACAGGACACAGGGCATCAGCACCCAACCACATTGCTGCCCGGGACACCAGGGATGGCCTCACCATGGCCAGATTTACTTCACTTGACGCTGTACACCCTGGATGCCAAATGATGCGCCAGGTTGGCACCTCCCCACACCAACACCATAAAGCATCCCTACAATGCCCAAGCCATTCCTTTCACGCTTGTCACCATTGTTGAGGGGTGGGGGGGTTGTGGGGGTGGGGTGGGTACCCTTATGTCTCACCATTCACTGCAACTCACTAAGCCACTTCCAAAGGTGCACACACATCTTTCCAAGAACACAAAGTGCTGAAAATAAAGGTTTCAATGTTTGACAGCACATTACCAGAAACTTCACATGAACATTGGCTAAACCACCCAAGTGCCTACCCTTGTGTGTTGTTAGTTGGTATGCTTGCAGTAGGATGAGGATGAGTGTGAGGGGTGGCTAGTGAAATGGGGAAGTGATAAATGTAGATAGAGAGGGATGGGTGGAGGTGCAAGTTGGTTTGAGTAAAGATGTGCAGGAGTAGGGTAGGGAAGGCAGAGTGATGTGGATGTGATGAGTGGCACAGCAGGATGAGGTTGAGTGTGGCTTGGCAGTAACGTTTCATGATCTATTGGGATCATTGAAAGGCTTGCGGCACTGCAGCCTGGTCCTCCTGATGACATCCCTGCTTGTGCCCTCCTGTGCAATGTGCAACCAGGCTGCGTTGATCTCCTGGGGAGGTCTCTTCCGCCCATGGGAAGGGAAGAGAACCTCCCTGCATGCAGTGACTCCCTCCATAAGCATATGGAGGGAGTCATGGGAGAACCTGGGTGCAGCCTTTCTGCAGTGCTTGTCAGTGTTTGCAGCACCTCAATGCTGTAGATCACTGACAGCAGAACTGTCAAAATCAATTTGGACATGGCCCCTTTAAGGAAACCAGCTGATGATATCATCAGACCCACTTCCTTTTAATTGTTCGGGAACCTCACAGGGCAGGTTTAACAAGCCCAATCAACGTAAAATCACTTGGAGAGTGCGGACTGCAGTAGGCAGTGGGCTGGGATCACAACACAAAGGGGCCTTTAGGGAAGAGTGACCATAATATGATAGAATTTTATATTGAGTTTGAAAGTGATTTAGTTAAATCCGAAACTAGGGTCTTAAATCTAAACAAAGCAAACTACATAGGTATGAGGGGCGAGTTGGCTATGGTAGATTGGGAAACTATGTTAAAAGGTATGATGGTAGATAAGCAATGGCTAGCATTGAAAGAATTATTTCATAATTTACAACACATATACATTCCTTCAAGGCACAAAAAACCCACGGAAAAGTGGTCCAACCGTGGCTAACAAGAGAAGTTAAAGATAGTATTAGATCAAAGGAAAAGGCTTATAATGTTACCAAAAAGAATAATAAGCCTGAGGATTGGGAGGATTTTAGAATTCAGCAAAGGAGGACCAAGAAATTGATAAAGAAAGGGAAAATAGAATATGAGAGTAAACTAGCGAGAGACATAAAAACAGACTGTAAAAGCTTCCATAGGTATGTAAGAAGGAAAAGATTAGCGAAAGTAAATGTGGGTCCCTTACTGGCTGAGGCAGGATAAATTATAATGGGGAATAAGGAAATGGCAGAGAAATTAAACAAATGCTTTGGGCTGGATTTTCATTGACCCGTGGAGGCAGGTTTGGAGGCGTGAGGGGGGTTAAAATTGCACAACCTTGTGGGCAGGCACAAGTCCGCCTCCATCCCGCCTCCACGCAATTTTCATTAAATTGTGTCTGCTGGTCCCGACTGCAACCCGCCTTTAAGAGGCGGGATAGGCTGTTAAGGCCCTTAACAAGCACTAAATTGGCTCTATAATGCCATTTTGAAAGGCCTTTGTGATTTTAACCCTTGTTCTACGTGAAGCACGCCTGTTCTGAAACACGATTGTGAAACCTGGTGGGAGCACATTTCGATAGCTGACTATCAGTGGCTGCACTGTCTATCTGGGAGTGAGTGGCTGGCTGGCAGGTATCTGGGAGTGGTGGAGCAAAAGAAATTCTCTCTCTCTCTCTCTCTCTCTCTCCTGCTGCTGCTGCTGATGATGATTTTGTATCCAGGTCCTCTCACAGCAAAGGCCAGGCAGTCTCTGAAGACCTTCAATGCAGCAGTAATGATGACATCATCAGAGGCGACTTTCAGACTGAAAACATTAATTGGTTCATGGGTTCCCACATGCTGGAACTCAATTGCCCAATTAAGTGAAAATTGCATCAATCTCCCACATCCAATTGCAGTCGGGTGGATAACACGAAAAGTGGATAACACGACCCCAACCCACCCCAGTATCAAAATCCAGCCCTTTGTGTCTGCCTTCATGGAAGAAGATGCAAAAAACTTCCCGGAAATAGTGGAAACCAAGGCTCTAGCAAGAATGAGGAACTGAAAGCACTTAAAACATAATAATAGGATTGGGCAGAGTCAGCATGGATTTATGAAAGGGAAATCATGTTTTACAAATCTGTTAGAGTTTTTTGAGGTTGTAACTAGCAGAACAGATAAGGGGGAACCAGTGGAAGTAGTGTATTTGGATTTTCAGAAGGCATTCGATAAGGTGCCACACAAGAAGTCATTAGTAAAAAAAATAGTACTGGAGAAATTAATGGGACTGAAAGCCAATATATCCCCTGGACCTGATGGCCTACATCCTAGGGTTTTGAAAGAGGTGGCTATAGAGATAGTGGATACATTGGTTGTCATTTTCCAAAATTCCATGGATCCTGGAACAGTTCCCGCAGATTAATATGTAGCAAATGTAACTCCACTATTTAAGAAAGGAGGGAGAGAGAAAACGGGGAACTACAGACCAGTTAGCCTCACATCAGTAGTAGGGAAAATGCTAGAATCTATTATTAAGGACATGGCAACAGGGCACTTTGAAAATAATAATAGGATTGGGCAGAGTCAGCACGTATTTATGAAAGGGAAATCATGTTTGATAAATCTGTTACAGTTTTTTGAGGTTGTAACTAGCAGAATAGATAAGGGGGAACCAGTGGATGTAGTGTATTTGGATTTTCAGAAGGCATTCGATAAGGTGCCACACAAGAAGTTATGAAACAAAATTAGGGCTCATGGGATTGGCGATAATATACTGAGGATTGGATAACAGACATAAAACAGAGAGTAGGAATAAACGGGTCATTTTCGGGTTGGTAGGCTGTAACCAGTGGGGTACCGCAAGGATCAGTGCTTGGGCCTCAGCTATTCACAATCTACATCAATGATTTGGATGAGGGGACCAAGTTTGCTGATGATACTGTAATGGAATAAGCCATATTCCAAGAAATACATCATCCTATGAACAGATTTTGATAACATTAATACATGACATGAGTTTAAATGTCTGGATAAATCTGTAATAACCATTTTATGATAGTTTTTGAAACACCTAAAGGTAGAGACAGAATTCTAAAAGTTGGCAGCTGAAATGACAGTAAGAATAGAAAAGAATTCAATAGAGTATCACGAGAGACAATTATCTTACATCAAAAGAAAACTTCAAAGAATATACCACTAAAAAAGAGTATAAAAATAAGAGCTTTTCAAATGAGAAAACAGAAGTCGCTGGGAAGGGGCAGAGTGATTCTCGCCTTCAGAACCACTCTGTAGGCCTACAACTCTGAGTCTCAGGTAATCAAGGTATTTGATTTTGGTGGATATTCTGGATTAAGAAATAAGTAGAAGTGTGGAAATGTAACGAAGTTAAGATTTGAGAATAAGGATCTCTTTTGAACGGTTAAAGTTGTGATTGCCATACCAGCTGTTAACTAAATGTTGGTTCTTTAATAAATCTATATATTTTTAAAATTGTCTCAAGTAGTATTTCTGTATCAACCTCGCAAACTCAATTTCTGTACACTCTTCAGAGAGGAGTTGCAGAATTCTGGGGCATTTTCCGGACCCTCATAATATCCGGAAGGTTACAGTCTAGTTAAACTTGTTGAAAGTGCTATCCGGAGGATGGTAACATCTTCAGGCCGTCTCTTTCCTTTAGGGAGAGGTAGTCTGACCTTTAGACCCAATTAAGCATCTTTAGGATTCGGCTACCGCTAACTTTAGTTGAAGGTGAATGTCTGGGGAATACGCCTGATCTGGGGTAGCCCGAAAAGGGCTAGGACTTGTAATTATCCCTTCAATACAAAGCTGGGTGGGAATGTAAGTTGTGAGGAGGATGCAAGGAGGCTTCAAGGGGGTATAGACAGGCTAAGTGAGTGGGCAAGAACATGGCAAATGGAATATAATGTGGAGAAATGTGAAGTTATCCACTTTGGTAGGAAAAATAGAAAAGCAGAGTATTTTTTAAATGGTGAGAGATTGGGAAATGATTGGTGTTCAGAGGGACCTTGGTGTCCTTATACACAAATCACTGAAAGTTAACATGCAGGTACAGCAAGCAATTAGGAACGCGAATGGTATGTTGGCCTTTATTACAAGAGGATTTGAGTACAAGAGTAAAGACGTCTTATTGCAATTATATAGGGTCCTGGTGAGACCACACCTGGAGTATTGTGTACAGTTTTGGTCTCCTTACCGAAGGAAGGATATACTTGCCATAGAGGGAGTGCAACGAAGGTTCACCAGACTGGTTCCTGGGATGGGGGGATTGTACTATGAGGAGAGATTGAGTAGACTAGGCCTATATTCTCTAGAGTTTAGAAGAATGAGAGGTGATCTCATTGAAACATACAATATTCTTACAGGGCTTGACAGGGTAGATGCAGGGAGGATGTTTCCCCTCTCTGGGGAGTCTAGAACCAGAGGTCACAGTGTTAGAATAAGGGGTTGGCCATTTAGGACTGAGATAAGGAGAAATTTCTTCACTCAGAGGGTGGTGAATCTTTGGAATTCTCTACCCAAGAGGGCTGTGGAGGCTCAGTCGTTGAGTATATTCAAGGCAGAGATCGATAGATTTTTGATATTAAGGGAATCAAGGGATATGCAGGAAAATGGAGATGAGGTAGAAGATTAGCCATGATCTTATTGAATGGCTGAGCAGGCTCGAGGGGCCAAATGGCCGACTCCTGCTCCTATTTCTTATGTCCTTATGTTCTTATGACACCGACCCCGGCCACCCTGGACCCGCCTTGGTCGGCGAAATCGCGGCCAATGTTTCAGGCCAATGACCTTTCGTCAGAACTGATTTATAGTATTCATGGAGAAATGGACAGAATAGTGGAATTCAACCGCCAAAATACAATATAAATCCTGTAACATAATGGGCCATAATTTGCGGCCCCTACGGGTTTGTATGAGGTGCGCACGCGCCCGTAAGGGCCTCGCATGTTTCAGGTTTAGGCATGCGCTGCGCATGTGCTAAAACCCAGACCTTGCGATCTGTCAAGAATTCTCTTGACTGATCCTCCACATCCCCGGGAAAAAGGCATCCGCGGGTGGAGAGTTGGGCTATTTGCTCAACTTCTGCCCAGTGAGTGCCCGTGAAATTCTTATGCCTGGTAAAAGCAGGCATAAGTCTTGCTTTTACCAGCATAAGTGTTTTAAAAACAGAAAAATAAAATGTTTTCAATAATTTATACATTTAATAACCTGTGAAATAAGCTAAGTTTATTTTTAGCCCCTTTAAAACATGTACATTTATTTTTCAAAAAATGAAATTTTTGTTTTAAATATTTAATTAAATGCCACTTTAATTAATTTTAAATATGTGATTTTTTTAAAATTTGAAGTGTGGGTGTATTTTTGGGGTATTGCCATTCATATTTCTGGGGATTCCGTACATACGGAATCTCCATAAACATGAATGGGGATTCCCTTCTGTCATTCGTTGGGCCGGCCCACATGATCCCAGGGGCGCTTACGAACCGCCTGCACCCCTGGGGTACGTGGGCCTCTGTGAATGTCTACGCACTGAGGCCCAGGAGCGCGAGTCTCTGTAGATCCCGGGGCAGAAGGGAAGTCGTACATTTTTTGCTGGTCGGAGGCATCCACTAATCCAAATTCAGGCCCAATATAAATCCTGTAATCCCCTGCAACAAAAAACAAATTTGACTTATTCAGTCACTGTAATCAGTGGCTCTGATTATAAATTGTGCTTTTTAGTTTTGTGTGATTAGTGGCTTTCAAAAGAAGTTTTTAAAGCTCGTTTGACTAATTTGATTGGTTATGTGGTACTTCTGGGTTCATGAAAGATAGTTTATTTTTAAATTGAGTGATTTGATTTTCCAGTTTTCTGCTGCTGACTTGTTCCTCTTTAGTAATTTTTTGTTACTTTTGATTTTAATCAATCAAATATATGACTGGTGACAGCAGATAAATGGTTATGCCAATCTCGAGAGTTTACTGTGTGATGCTTTGCAGGTGTGGGACCCTGAGGTTGTGTGTCACTTTTGAGGTGTGATACTTTACTTTCAGCTGTAATGCAATGGACATGTGCTCGATGCAAATCTTTAATTATATAGAGTCATATTGACAACAAACATAATTCAAATACTTTGGGGATAAAAACCGTATATTATTTTAATATTCTGTTTACTATTTTAAAATTAGCTTTATTATTTCTGTCAATTTTACGAACAATTGCAAGGTACATTTGTCACTACACATTTCATATAGGGCAGTAGAAACAAATAAGGCTTCCCCCACTACGTCTCTTCCTTTTCTCAAGACAATGGGAGTCATTTTAACTTTTGTGTGAACGATGGAAATGAAAATCGGGAGCAGTGTATAACATGCGGCCAATTTGGTATTGTCCTATTTAAACTCTCGTCATATGTTAATATTACCCCCGGTAACTCTTGCTGGGATATGTTTCCACAGGCTCTAGTAGTCCTTTGGTAACTTGCTCAAATGTTCATTCTTCATGTGTGACCACGGCAGTAAGTGTCAGTGGGCTAGTCCATCATGGACAACTTAACCCAATCCAGCACTCATCCAACATCCACACTTTTTGTGTGTGTGTGTGTGTGTGTGTGTGTGTGTGTGTGTGTGTGGGGTGGGGTGGGGGGAGGGGCACTGAATAGGATAACCTATCTAATTTTCCCCTCCCTAACCTAGGGGTAGCTATAGTGCTTTAACTGCTGCCTCGTGCTGCAATTAGCTAACTCAGCACAGATCAGAAATTGAAGTTGGGATCTTATGGCTTAGTGCTACAAGGGAGGACGAAGCTAGCACAAATTGAACTTTTGAACTATCTACATAGGAAACTTATGGGTGATGCTCAGCCTGAGAGCAGAACCTTGGATTCAGTAATTCACGGTAATGATAAAAAAAATGGATTTCACCAGGTTTCTCTATCAATAAGGAAGTCCATCTCTCAGAACCACCTATAATAAACACATTTTGGATTCAGGTAATCTCAGTCAAATTTGGGGAATGAAAAAGCTTATTCAACCATCAAGATGCAGCAGATTGAATTGGTTTGTAAAGAATAAAAATAAAAATCCAATATCAGAGGCCCTTCATAATGAACATGGCTTTATATATATATATATATATATATATTTGATTCTGATTGTTTTCTGCAAAGTCAAACCTGATCGGAATTCTGACTGAGCTACAACATTTTTATCATTGATTTTCATAGCATTACACTTGGTGGTGAGTGTAATATTTGTGCAGATAGATGTGAAATATATAAAAAGGTTAAAAAAAAGGATAACACCAGTAGTTTTATATTATAACTCAGGTGCACTACTCGCTTACATTGGTTACATCCTGTAATTTAAAGGTGACTTAAAGACACCCACTAATTAAAAATTAATCAAGGCTATTGTTTTATAATGATTGAAAAAGTCACATTCTGTTCATATCACACGGAATTCCAGGTGTTTTGGAGATTCTGTTCTGCAATTCCGTCTGTTTATAACTTGAGCCATTCAGTGTAAGATCAGTGCAACCCGTGTAGAAACAGCATCGACGGCTGTTTATACCATTTCTTCAGGGTTTCTGCGATCTTCTGCCAAAATTACGGTGGGAGATTGGAAGAATCCCCACGGAAATTCCGGGCAATTGTGTTTTTATTCCATTGGATTCTGGGATTTTTCTTACTTTTTTTTTACTTGTTCCATGATTCTGTCCATTTTCAGTGAAAGTCACAAAATAGTGATTTGAATTGTGAGTAAATTCTATGAGCCGACACAGCTTATTGGAATTATTATTGCCATTTTGTATGTTTTTCATGAACTCAAAACAGAGGCCAGGAATATAATATTACAGACTTCAAATCAGAAATAAATATCAATTTGAATTTGTATTCATTGACTGAGGCTCAATTGTTGCCTTACATAAAAAACACATCGGCACCAAAATTCCAGGATCGTATCTACGCAGAAATGATGCTAACACTTACACAGGTTTCTGTGCTGATCCTGCCAATGCAATCTTAGGCCGAAGTTTCCTGTGGAGCTCAATTGACTGTGCCAAAGCATACAAATTGGAGTAAAACAAGTGCAAATGCAACACTATCAGTCGGGGTGAGACTGTCTTCTGCCATAGTGCCTCACCTTCTGCTGTTCCACTTCCTCTTTCATTATTATGCAGAACAAGGGTATGCCCACTGGGGAAGGCCATTCGAGCTACTTAATCGTTCTGAGTGTGAGGAGGGTGATAAAGAGTTTTCGATACACTGAGACTGACAGTACTCTGGTTAAGTACAGCACAGGTTTATTTTTTTAAGTCACGAAAAATTTGCTAACCAACGCAAGAAATCTCAGGTAACTGGGCTGCGCCACGCCTACATTTTTTGGTATAAATCTACACCAGCGTAAATCCAGGAAAGTCATGCAAGCTGATCTACTGCATGGAGAGTGGAGCAATGTAAATGAGTGGCAGAGGGTTTCGGAGGATTTATCTTGGGAGCGGCGTAAACGATCAAGAACATTTGTGCATAGCATTGTTTTGGCATAAAACCGGCGTAAATCAGTTACATGTTAATTTCCTCAGAAAGAAAATGGCACAACACTGCTTGTATACCATAGTTATATCAACAATTTCTAGGAAATTCCAGACCATATATTGTCTGTCAATACTCCAAAAGAGGCCTTACCATTTTTCTTAGAGAATGTGGCAAAAAGCAATTGTATTGACAACCTGATCTCAGACCTTTCCCTATGCTAACCTACAGCCATCCCTCTAAAACCTTAGTGAATTCTGCAAGGATTGATACAACCTTCCATTTTCTCTTTGTCCATGTGTCGAAGTAACAGCCTCTGCTTGGTAAATTACTTTGATGGCTTGAATGACATTTGAAACTGTCATGTTAGGAATCACACTTACAAACCTAGCTGCCACCACTCTGCAGTTGGTGCCTATCTCTCTTGGAAATCTACCTTATTTAACCACCTTCATCACATTTCTCTCAAGCCTTTCTCAGGAAATGCATCTAACTGTCTCTTGGAACAATTTATATGACCTGCTTTAAAGACCTTCCCTGGTATTTTATTCCATCAATTTATTATCATTGGGTAAAAGAGTTTCATCTGATTTTCTTTCTTACTCCTAATTCCTAATTTTTAACTTGTGTCTCCTGGTATTCGAACCTTTCAACATAGTGGACCGTTTTCTCAATTCATTGTTGAAAATTTCAGTGAATTGGAGAAGCTGCTATACAGGCTGTTAGAGAGACAGGCTATTTGAAACAGGAAGGCTGCAAAGCCAGTCAGGTTTGTTAAAGGGAAAGCTGTGTGTGTTTTTGTTGAGGTGAAGAGGTTAGAAACACTGGAGTATAGTAAGAAGCCATTTTGTTTAAGCCAACTAAGAGGACCCACAGATGAGGGCTAACCTGGAATGTTCTTTTTGTTGTATTATTACTCAAAGATAAATTGTATGGATTGAAGTAATGAGTCTGGTCATTACCACTGTTCTGTATGTTCATCTTACTGTGAAGTAAAGCAGCCTAGTGATTCATATTAAGACTAATCTCACCAAGTGCTTTCCCAGTCCACCTTCGGAGAGATTGAAGAAACATGTGCAAAGGACATGAATAGCTGGTTCAGGTCATAAGGGAGTACTATTGTTACATTCCCCAGGTTGTACAGACAATGCGAGTCAACAACCCACAAAAGTAAGACACTTGGATCACTTACGGTAGCGACTGATGCCACTGAACTTGAGAAGGTATCGATGGCAGATGTTGACTTGTAACAATTACACATGAAGAGATCGCAAAGTCTCTGGTTGAAGAATGGACTCAGTCGAGAATATTTTGTGGAGTTTATGGGATTTTTCTGAGGGTATTTTCCCTGTGATGGGATCACCCTGTGCAGATATGTGAAAAACTGGTTTGTTAAAACTCCAGAGAACGCATGGCAGTTGGATGTGACAAAAGAACTGTCAGTCATCCAGAATATGCAAAAGCACTTCTCACCTCCATCTCAGAAGAGAAACAGAACAATGAACCCACTGGCCTAGCCAGCTGGAGAGGAGCCAGTTTTTCCCAACACAAAGACCAAAATATGTCCCAGACTTAGGGCCATTGGTCCAATCACGGAATACTCATGGGTCTGAGGATGACCCATCACTGATTAAGCACCGGAGTGCTTAGAAACAAAAGGATTTTAAAGATTAGCGGGAAAGATAGGAGTAGTGAGACTCCTATAAAGATAGACCCTTTCCCACCATTCTCTCTCTCTCTCTCGCTCTCGCCCCACCAAGATCGACCTAACCAGAAGAAGTACCAGAGGAAGAAGCAGCTAAGCGGAGTGATCGAGACCGACTGTGTGTGTGGGGGTAAGCATGGTCTCGAGTGTCCCAAGCTGGTAACCAGAGGGCTCAGAGTTTTTCTCAGAAGTGAAGCTTTTGGGCTATTCCGAGGGTGGGAGCTTCGTTTGTTTCAGCCAGGCGAAGGGGCTTATGCGATAGCAAAATACTGCGGATGCTGGAAAATTGAAACAACAACAGAAAACGCTGGAAAAACTCAGCAGGCCAGGCAACATCCGTGGAGAGAGAAACAGAGTTAACGTTTCAGGTCGAAACCCTTTGTCAGAACTGAGAAAAGAGCAGGAAATGAAACAGATAAAAATGCAAGGGCGAGGCTGGGGGGAGGAATAAAAGAACAAAAGGGGGGGGTCTATGGTAAGTAGAGGCATTAAGAGATGCTCAAGGCAAGACGAGATGGTAATGGGACAGGTTAAGAAACAAAAGGTGAGGTGTGAAATGCTGGCAGAATGAGAGACAGCTGCTGTGGGGGGAGAGAGAGAAAAAAAAGGAAAAAGGCACGAACCAAAAGGGTGGATAAAATGTATACATATGTGGTAGGGGCCGAGGTTATGATCTGAAATTGTTGAACTCGATATTGAGTCCAGGAGGCTGTAAAGTGCCTAAACGAAAGATGAGGTGCTGTTCCTCGAGCTTACGCTGAGCTTCCGTGGAACAATGCACGAGGCCGAGGACAGTGAGGTCTGAGTGGGCATGGAGAGGTGAATTAAAATGACAAGCGACCGGAAGCTCGGGGTCACCCTTACGGACTGAACAGAGGTGTTCCGCAAAGTGGTCACCCAATCTGCGTTTGGTCTCCCCAATTTGGAGGAGACCACATCGTGAGCAGCGAATACAATATACTAGATTGCAAGAAGGTACAAGTAAATCGCTGTTTCACCTGGAAGGGGTGTTTGGGGCCCTGGAGAGTGGGAAGGGGGGATGTATAAGGGCAGGTGTTGCATCTCCTGCGCTTGCACGGGAAGGTGCCGGGCGAAGGGGAAGTGGTGCTGGGTGTGATAGAGGAGTGGACCAGGGTGTCTCGGAGGGAGCGGTCCCTACGGAATGCTGAAAGGGGAGGTGAGGGGAAGATACGTTTGGTGGTGGGATCACGTTGGCGGAAATGGCGGAGGATGATCCGTTGAATGTGGAGGCTGGTGGGGTGAAAGGTGAGGACAAGGGGAACTCTATCGTGGTTCTGGGAGGGAGGGGCCGGGGTGAGGGCAGAAGTGCGGGAGATAGAATGGACACAGTCGACGGCCGTGTCGACCACGGTAGAGGGGAATCCTCAGTTGAGGAAAAAGGAAGACATGTCGGAAGCACTGGTGTGGAAGGTGGCATCATCGGAGCAAATGCGGCGGAGACGGAGAAACTGGGAGAAGGGAATAGAGTCCTTACAGGAGGCGGGGTGGGAGGAAGTGCAGTCCAGGTAGCTGTGGGAGTCAGTGGGCTTGTAGTGAATGTTGGTCAATAACCTATCCCCAGAGATGGAGACGGAGAATTCGAGGAAGGGGAGGGAAGAGTCGGAGATGGACCATGTGAAGGTGAGGGAAGGGTGGAAATTGGAGGCAAGGCGAATGAAATTATCTAGTTCGGGGCGAGAGCAGGAAACGGCACCGATACAGTCGTCAATGTACCGGAAAAAGTGGTGAGGGAGGGGACCCGAGTAGGACTGGAACAAAGAGTGTTCCACATATCCCACGAAAAGGCAGGCATAGCTAGGACCCATGCGGGTACCCATAGCAACACCTTTGATTTGGAGGAAATGAGTGGAGTCAAAGGAGAAGTTGTTCAATGTGAGAACAAGTTCAGCCAGGTGGAGGAGGGTGGCGGTGGATGGGGACTGGTTGGGCCTCTGTTCAAGGAAGAAGCGGAGCGCCCTCAGGCCATCCTGGTGGGGGATGGAGGTGTAGAGGGATTGTATGTCCTTGGTGAAAAGGAGACGGTTGGGGCCAGGAAACTGGTAACTGTTAAAGTGGCGGAGGGCGTCAGAGGAATCGTGGATGTAGGTGGGAAGGGACTGGACAAGGGGAGAAAAAATAGAGTTGAGATAGGAAGAGATAAGTTCCGTGGGGCAAGAGCAGGCTGAAACGATGGGTCTACCAGGGCAGTCCTGTTTGTGGATCTTGGGAAGGAGGTAGAAGCGGGCTGTGCGGGGTTGGGGAACTATGAGGTTGGCGGCCGTGGGGGGAAGATCTCCAGAGGAGATGAGGTCAGTGACAGTCTTGGAAACGGTGGCTTGATGTTCGGTAGTTGGGTCCTGGTCCAGGGGGAGGTAGGAGGAGGTGTCGGAGAGTTGGCGTTCAACTTCCGCTAGGTAGAGGTCGGTTCGCCAAACAACAACAGCACCACCCTTGTCAGCAGGTTTAATGACAATGTCGGGGTTGGATCGGAGAGAATGGAGTGCTGCAAGTTCAGAGGGAGGTAGGTTGGAATGAGTGAGGGGAGCAGAGAAATTGAGACGGCCGATGTCACGGCGGCAGTTAGCAATGAAAAGATCTAGAGAGGGTAAGAGGTCAGAGGGAGGGGTCCAGGTGGAACGAGAATTCTGAAAGCGGGAGAAAGGGTCAGCCGTGCGGGGGGAAGACTCCTGGCCAGAGAAGTGGGCACGGAGATGAAGGCGGCGGTAAAAGGGGCTTATGCAACTGGGTAATTCGTTGGTAGGGGTGGAATTCGAGTCCACCATAGCAACAAAGGAATTACTGCTTGTCATAGTCCCCAGTTGTGTACTGTATGTATGTTGTTTGTAACCTGGATCTTATTCTCCACAGAGACAGTGATTTCATTTAGTAGTGCATGTTTTAGTTAGTGTATGTTAGACCAAATAAATATAAGTTTGATTTTTCACCGAAGCATTCCTGTCCGTGACTTATTTCATTTACACTCTGAATAATAATCCCCGGGTATAGAACTTTCGTAAGGCGGGGGCGATTCGAACCGTCCATCTAGCAATTGGGCTAGGACCAAAACCGCTTACACACAGCCTGAATTTATTTTATACTTTAGATAATTAGAGATTAAATAGTTTTGCTTTATTGGCTCATACTGGCCTTTGGAAAGGAGGCTGTTTGTTAAAATCAGTTTATCTCATCTCAACTCAATTGCAATTTTTATGAAGAACCAACTCGGGAGCAAAATACATCTAACAAAAAATAATTCCCTAAACCAAGGTAATATGCACCAATAAATCAGGACTGCTGAATTGATATAAAAATTTCCGTTTCTGGCCTCTTTACACTGATACTGGTCAGTCTTGCATTGTAATCGGTGTCTTTATTGATTGTGTGTGGCTAAAACAGAGGCATTAAACATTTGTCCTCTGATTTATAGGGAGTAATTTTCCATCGGGCTGCTTTTAAGTGCTTAATTATATTATAAATTGCACTTATTTCTTTCTCTTCCATCAATCTTACCATGTTAAATGAGTCATGTGGTTGCATTCACTTCCACAGTAAAATATGTTCCTCTTCTGCAATGTCGCTTATTGATTAAATCAGATTTTGCTTCTGGCGATGTCCTTTGGCAGATTGGATACAATCATATCCAAGTTTGTCTGTACTTGTTAGAGGAGCAAAGCTGGTGTGCTGCTTTAACAAAAAATAAGAGACAAAAGATCAAAACAGGATTATTTCTTTATTCTATAAGTTGCACATAGAAACCAAATGAGCTACAATTCAGAAACAACTAAGGGAAATCTTTTATTAAATCACATTGATAACACAGATACAGCTCTGTCAGTGACCTATTTGGGTACGAGAACAGCTTGGTGTGATGTTATGCCATAAAGACCAAAATGTTCCAGGTTTGATTTGTGAAGTTAGCTGACCTCAGCTGGGTATTCATTAGGGTGTTAAATCTGGCCTCAACAGGGAGGTAAGGAATTCGCCAGGATCCCACTGTTAGTCATTATCCCATAACCCTGCCAGAAAGTGCATGTGTGTGGATGTTAGGCAAGGGCAACATCAAGCTCAGCTGTAATGTTCCACATGGTTAAGTATCCTGTTGATGCTCACTGTGTAAGCTTGCACATTAAGAACACTTGAGCGAAGTACCAGCAACTTCGGAAGATGAGAAAGAAACGATAGATCGTGTCCATGCTGATGTCCTCTTTTAAAAAAAATTGAAATGATCTTGGCCACCTCTTTAAATGATGTGTTAATAAGAAGTAACAAGTATACATACAGCCACATACCTTACATTTCCAGAAATCTTGCTGTGTGATTTTTACAATAAAAGCTTAAAACATTCATATGGAATTCCTCTGCTATTTCACCTAAGGTATTAATCTGTTTAAAATTATTGGGTCAACATTTTTGTTTTTAAAAAAATGGATGAAAAACTTCCTATTAACATGTTGATGAGACTGTTGCTCATGAACCTAAATCATAGAAACTTCACTTAAAATAACATTATTTTTTTTAATTGGATTTAAATACAGAAAATATATTTTTCTAAATGAGCTTGGATTTTAACTAGAGGCCTTTACTTGCACTTTGTTGTGACCGCAGATTTCCTATACTATCCAATAACCCAGAAATTACTGATATAGATTGCACCAAAGAAAAAGGAAAACACCTATAAGAAGGTTACATCATTTCATGTGTCAAATGTTGTTTGGAAATACCTTTCATCTTCAGAGATGAGAAACGTAAATATGGATGAATAGGAAATCTAAACATTAAAAATCTCACTTAAAATAACGTGATTTATGCCAATATAGAGAGATGCTGGGGGAGTTTTAACAGCCAAGAATGGGTGGGTTGGAATCGGGTGCGGACTCGAGATAGCAGAAAAATGAAGCGTGAACGCACCCGGCTCCAACACGCCCACCTCTGGGTTTAACTGAGGCGTGTTTGACCTCGAGCGAGTAACCTGCTCGCTAGAGTCAGTGCGATCATTAGCACAGGAGGGTTGGCAATCAACACGTCATTTATCCTCATAATTACATGCAAATGAGGGGCTTTGGAAATGAATTTAACTTTCCTTTGGATTTAAAGCCTCCAGCACTGGTTTCCTGGGGCTCGGGAGACTTGTCAGTGAAAAGGAGACGTGCTTCAGGTGCAGTTCATGGGGGTTTTTAAACTTCAGATTGCCCAATCTCAATAAAGGCTCAGATCTTACAGCTGCTTTATCATTTCCCACCGGCTTAGCAGAGTTCTTGTCAGCATAGTATTTTCTGAGAAGTTGGAGGCTATCAAACAGACACCAGCAGGATGGGAGGCTAGGGATGTCTTTGACAGTACATCAGAAGGGAAAGAGAATCACCATCCATGACAGCGACAATGTTCTGCGGTGGGATCAGCAGGTGCACAGGAGAGAGGTGGGCAGGAGAGAGGGGCACAGGAGAGAGGTGCAGAGGAGAGAGGTGGACAGGAGGAGAGAGGGGCACAGGAGAGAGGTGGACAGGAGAAGAGAGGTGGACAGGAGAGAGGGGCAGAGGAGAGAGGTGGACAGGAGGAGAGAGGTAGACAGGAGAGAGGGGCAGAGGAGAGAGGTGGACAGGAGAAGGAGAGAGGTGGACAGGAGAGAGGGGCACAGGAGAGATGGGCACAGGAGAGATGGGCACATGAGAGATGGGCACAGGAGAGAGGTGGACAGGAGAGAGGGGCACAGGAGAAGGAGAGAGGTGGACAGGAGAGAGGTGGGCAGGAGAGAGGTGGGCAGGAGAGAGGTGGGCAGGAGAAGTTGGCAGGAGAGAGGTGGACAGGAGAGAGGTGCAGAGGAGAGAGGTGGACAGGAGAAGGAGAGAGGTGGACAGGAGAGAGGTGCAGAGGAGTGAGGTGGACAGGAGAGAGGTGGACAGGAGAGAGATGGACAGGAGAGAGGTGGACAGGAGAAGGAGAGAGGTGGACAGGAGAGAGGTGCAGAGGAGTGAGGTGGACAGGAGAGAGGTGGACAGGAGAGAGGTGGACAGGAGAGAGGTGGACAGGAGAGAGGTGGACAGGAGAAGGAGAGAGGTGGACAGGAGAGAGGTGGACAGGAGAAGGAGAGAGGTGGACAGGAGAGAGGTGGACAGGAGAGAGGTGGACAGGAGAGAGGTGGACAGGAGAAGGAGAGAGGTGGACAGGAGAGAGGTGGACAGGAGAGAGGGGCAGAGGAGAGAGGTGGACAGGAGAAGGAGAGAGGTACAGTAGAGAGAGGTGCAGAGGAGAAAGGGGCACAGGAAAAAGGAGACCAACAGAGGGGCTGAGGTCACAGGATGCATTACCCACATAACAGACAGAGGTTCAGTTTCCTTGACCTCTCTGAAGGGCAGTGCTTCCACAGGCTGAGGTTGTCATGTCAGATGGTGGCAGCTATCTGCAGCCTGCTAGAAGAAGACCTGCTACCTGCGGAACCTGGTGGTCATGCATTACCAGTGGCTATGAAAGTCACCAACGCCCTCAATTATTTTGCCCCTGGTTCCTTCCAAGGCGCTACCGGAGACATCTTGAGGGTCCCGCAGTCCACTGCACATAAATACATAAGGCAGGTTGTTTGCCTGGGCTGGGAGTTATGTAAACCTCCCCTGTGATGACACTAGCCAGAATGAGCAAGCATTCGGATTCGCCTCTCTGGCTGGCTTCCCACAGGTACAGGGTGCCATCAATTGCACACACGTGGCAATCCGAGCATGACCACAGCAACCAGCATCCATTCTAAATACCTCCTGGCTCCTCCAAGTTCCATTTCTGCAATGACCCTTTAAATAGTGGACTTCAGATCGGGTCATGCGGGTGCGCATCACACCCACTGTACAGCTTGGAGACGCGGAACCCGGAAGTCAAAATCTATTGCTTCAAGAAAGCTGAAATCGCAGAGTCTGACTCACTGTGATGACACTAGCCAGAATTTATTATAGCCGAGGAAAGGGCGGTAAAATTAGAAAAGCTGGAGAATTAGCGCCAGGCGCTAATGCTTTAGACTGCACACAAAATTAAGTCTCACTGCTCAAAGAAATGATTGGGGTGCTAATTCAAGCCTTAAAGCCCAAGCTCCTTGGCGTTACACTCAAAACGTGCACCAATATCAGGTGCAGTCTAATCGATAGTCATCATTGCCACAGGCTTTTTCTAGTTCTTAAAGGGGAGGTTCATTGATGCTGCAGAACCTCATTCTCAGCATTGCTGGCTGTGCAGCTGCCTCAGCAAGCAGCAGCAGGTCAAGTAGAAGGAGCCAGACGACTCAAGCAGCTGTACTGATGGCAGATCCACGCCCCAGGGAGAGAGCCCGCAGATTCTCCGATCAAGCATTGGAGGAGTGGTGTTCGCTGTGGAGAGACAGAGGGCGGTGTTCTATCCAGCAAGGGGCAGGAGGCCCTCAGTGCAAGTCTTCTGCACCATGTGGAGGGAGGTAGCCCAGGACCTACACACAGTGCAGGAAGAAATTTAACAACCTCAGTCAGGTGGTCAGGGTGAGTCAATGCTTCAACAAATGCTACATACCATCATCTGAACCACAGTCTGCACACACTGCCAAAGCACCACACCCCCAGCACTCACCCACCAACAATCTCTACCTACCAACACTCGCACCCACACCTCGCACCTTGCACACAATGACAGCTATTCAACTATGGCAGGCACATCACCCAAACACATTGCTCCACACTCACTCACACACTTTCCTTTCTCTTGCAGGCCAAGGTGGCTCACAACAGGAGGGAGCAGGAGCGCACAAGCGGGGGACAAGCCGACACACAACCACTGTCTGCGCTGGAAGATAGAGTGCTGCAGATTATTGGGCGCCAGGTGGTGGGTGCCGTAGCCACTGGCGACGTTGACCCCCTTGGGGACAACAATGGTATGTTCATCCCTACTCCTTCTTCTCACATCCCACTTCCCCGTCACCCCACAAGCGTTTCGCACTTCCCAGCTAATCATGCTGTATGCATGCATTTCTCCCTTTCTGCCCCCCTCCCCTCACCTTAACCCGACTCTAGTGCCTTTATGCTTTCAGATAATGAGCAAGCACCTGAGCAGCCTGTCCCTGAGGGCACTGTAGTGAGCGAGGCGGGAGAAGAGGAGGAGGAAGAACACACCGCGTCACTGCATGTCTCACCCGCACACAGCAGCTCAGATACTGGCACTACGCGTTCTTTAGAGGCTAGTATAGTAGCGGGATCTGCACAGGGTGAGGCACTGGGTTCGAGTGGGCTGCAGCAAGGCCAGGGGAAAAGGATAGCTCGGGGGCCAGCTCCCCGGAGGGCGAGTTTGCGTGCGAGTTCTGCTGCACAGGCCTCAGATGAGGACCTCGATGGGGAGGCCTTTAGAAGAAGGGTGATGGACATGCACACGGAGGTGATAGATGCAATGGCAAGGGTGCCCGAGAGCCTCTCGGCAATGATAAGGAGCATGGAGGAGTCTGCCTCCAACATTGCACAAGGCTCTGCGCACACCATGGAATCCATCATTTCCAGTCTGCAAAGGATGGTAGACTCCCAGAGAGGCCGTGGCAACCCAGACCTGATGCCGCGTGTGATGGGCGATCTGGCAGCTTCCATTGCAGCACAGGCAGAAGTGACGCAACGTCTTAGTGCTGTAATGCAGTCTATGTTTGTTGCATCCAATCTCAGACTGCTCTCATGTAGTCTTAGCTTGATGCCACGCAAGCTCCGACTGCTGCCATCGTGGCTGGGTCTACCACCGTCGATCGGAGCTTTCACGGTGTCACAGCAGGCCAGCAATCTGTGCTCCAACAGCTTGCTGGGATGCTGGGGGCGTGGCAATGGAGCAGGAACCTGCTGTCCTCTCCCAGGATGACAGCAATCCTGCTCCCACCACTGTCACTCCGCCATTGCCCTTGTCGCTGCCTGTCATCCAACCAGCCCAGACTGCTGCCGCCCATGCTGAGGTGGTGCAGTCTACAGCCGGGCCTTCCAGGCCCAGAGCTGCTCGAGAGCGTCCTGCAAGGCCAAATGAAGTCTCCCGCACAGAAATGCAGCAACCTTCCACCAGCCCTGCTGCAGACACTGGGCCAACACTTCATAGGAGCACTAGAGTTGGCAAAGGCACAGTAACGACAGGCACTAAGGGATTGCACAAGGGTGAATAGTTAAAATTGTTGTACTAAATATGTGTTCACTGATTATTGATAAATTTATTAATTCAGTTTGGATTATTTTGTGGTGTGTCTCATTTCAGCTTAGTGCTGTGATATGGTGTGCAACAGGGATGGAATGATGGGGATGTGGTGAGCAATGGGGATCTGGAGTTTAATTTATTGGAACCGCAGTCTGATGAGGTGATCACGGACCGACCTTCCGGAAGGCCGATTGAGTGGCTGCCTCCTCCCTCGCTCCTGTTCCTCCTCCTCCTCCACGTCCTCCTCCTCCTCGTCCTCCTCGTCTTCCTTTTCCTTCTCCTGAGGTGGTCCCACAATCCCTGATGGCAAGGGCTGGGCCCTCATGATGGCCAAGTTGTGGAGCATGCAGCAGACCACCACAAAATGGGACACCCGCTCAGCCGAGTACTGGAGGGCTCCTCTCGAGCGGTCAAGGCAGCGGAACCGTTGCTTGAGTACCCCGATGGTCTGCTCGATGATGTTCCTGGTGGCAGCATGCTCTCATCATATGAGTGCTGGGCAGGAGTATTGGGGTTGCGGAGGGGAGTCATGAGCCAGGTGGAGAGCAGATAGCCCTTGTCTCCGAGCAGTCAGCCGCGAGCTTGACGTGGTGGCTGGAAGAGTGCTGGCACAGGATGAAGACATTGTGACTGCTGCCAGGATAGCGGGCATTGACATTGAGGATTCGCTGTCTGTGGTCACATACCAACTGCATATTAAGTGAATGGTAGCCTTTGTGGTTATGGAAGATCTCAGGATTGTTATGTGGTGCCTGCAAACCCACATGGGTGCAGTCAATGCCGCCCTGCACCATGGGGAATGCCGCTATCCTGGCAAAGCCACATGCACACTCGTCCTGCTTCTCTCTGGTCCCTTCTCCTACTGTAGAGAGCCTCTGTGACCTCCCGGATGCGGCGATGGATGGCGAACTGCGAGATGTTAGCTATGTCTCCTGTTGCAGACTGGAAGGATCCGCTGGCGAAGAAATTGAGGGCGACGGTGACCTTGACTGCCACTGGGAGAGCCGTGGTCGCCCTGATCTGAGGCTGGAGGTCTGATTGCAGGAGGTGGCAGAGTTCTGTGATCACCTCCTTGGTGAAGCGGAGCCTTCTAATGCACTGCTCCTCGCTTAATTGGAGGTAGGAGAAGTGCTCTCGGAATACCCTCAGAGGGTAAGACCTCCTGTTGAGAGCCTTGATGGCCCTCCTCCTCCCTCTGGCCACATGTTCCAATCTTTCTCACTGTCTCCGCTCCCTCTGCTGTAGATCCTGGAGGGCGACGTCGACTGCCAGTACAGACCCCATTAATTTAAGCCAAGTGTCGCACTTTGATATTTTTTATGAATAAATGTAACTGCTTTTTAGTTACCACAACACTCCTGATACAAAAGAACCTTTAAATTACTGAATTAAACTGTTGCACAACCTCAAACTGACAAGAAAGCACTGAAACTCCACTAACCTGACAGCTGCGACTCATTACTGATGATCCCTTTAAATAACATCCCTGGAGCCGGCTTCCGCCTGATTGACACCTCCTCTCCCTGTCACTGTCTGGTCGAGGCACTAAGGTAGGTGGCGAAAATCAGTTTTGCAGATTGGGTGCCCAGTGAGCGTTGCACACTCACTGACGTCACGATCTGCCTGGCAACACGGTGGCATAGTGGTTAGCACTGGTGCCTCACAGCGCCAGGGACCCGGGTTCGAATCTGATCTCGGGTGACTGTCTGTGTGGAGTTTGCACATTCTCCCCGTGTCTGCGTGGGTTTCCTCCGGGTGCTCCGGTTTCCTCCCACAGTCCAAAAATGTGCGGGTTAGGTTAATTTGGCTATGATAAATTGACCCTTAGTGTTAGGGGGGGATTTAATAGGTGGGGTTACGGGGATAGGATGGGATATGTTAGGGGGAATTAAATACGTGGGGTTACGGGGGTAGGGTGGGATATGTGTACTGTGGGGATTAAAGCAGGGACAGGGTACTGGATTTGGATGATCAGCCATGATCGTATTGAATGGTGGAGCAGGCTCGACGGGCCGAATGGCCTACTCCTGCTCCTAGATTCTATGTTTCTATGTTCCCCGGCGATACCTCGTACTGGCGGCGCAAGGGGTGGTTCGGATTTGCCGTGCATCACGGGATTCACCTCGCCCTGGCGCTACTGCATCAGCGCCCCGTTAGCGCCGGCTGCTGACGCTAACGGGAGGTGCTAACCAGCTGAATCTTTCCCCCACTGACTTTAGTTCCAGGTTTCACGCACGCATTCCCCTGACCCCCACTTGCAACCCGCCTTTACATTAATATAAGGACCACTGCTCCAGTTAGGAACATGGACTGTCACTACAGCTCTGTTAGAAGAACATGTTACTAAGCATTAGCATTTATCTGAAAATATAGTCTCACAGAACTTAAACTTGTCATATGGATTGGCTAGCAGTTAATGGCTCTAATAATGGCGATGCCAACTGGAGAGTAATATTTCATTCACTTTAAAGGCAACATTTAACCCCTGAGGCCACTAAATGTACTAAATGTGACAATAATAGCATAATGTTCTCCATGAATGATGATTATTTGTTAAAACTAAAGTGGCATAATGAATTATGAAGGAAACATTTGAAAAAGGAAACCATAATCTGGTCAACTCAGTGTGATACTTTGATAAATGGAAGAAATACATAACTTAAAACTGAGATAAAAGCAGAAATAATGAATTGTTCTGTGTGCCAGAAACTGTATTTTATGAAATCTCCACAATATCTTGTGGAAAGCCATACATACAGTTGTAAAGCTTTACATATTGAAGAGGTACAAAAGGGGTGGCAGTTGGGTGCTGCAATTGGCTTCAGTACTCCTGGCCTAACAAGAGGAACACCTGTCATGGATTCCTGATTGCCAACCCTCTCGCCCCAGTTGGAAGTGCTTGTATGTCAGCATTGGACGAGGACAGGATTAGGCTCGGGTATGATGCCCTGTACAGTTGGATAGCTTGCTGGCACTGTCGAGGCCTACACATGAAGAATGACCATTTGGGTGAACTGGTAGATGCTCAGCATCTGTGGAACCATACCTCAGTGAGAGTCAGTACATTTAGAGGAGAAGGAGGGGAGAAAAGGGAAAGGAAATAATAAATTCTCGAGGTGCAGGTGCAGATACCTGTTCTGGTACCTGATGTAATCACGTTGGATATGTGCTTGGATCCTGGAAGAGTTTGTGGTGCAGTAGTTCTTTGTACTCCAGGAGTCTAGGTTCGTTTGTGGATATAAAAGGGGAATGTCGGATACCCAAGAGGTTTTATATCACAATCAAAAGTAATGTTCATGTGCAATACTGAAAGGCAGATAGTTTATGAGGTAAGCAAACAATGGTACTATCATGACTTTCAACTATTGTTGCAAACTAAGCTTCATATTAAACAGGTGTGATGCGGTGGTCACACAGAAAAAAGATACATAATTGTAAAAGAAAGAAAACAATAACTTGCATTTATCTAGCATCTATCATGACCTCGGGTGCCATTGAAGTACTCTTGAAGTGTAGTCACTGCTGTAATGTAGAAAACACGGCAGCCAATTTTCATACAGCAAGATCCCACAAACAGCAATGTGATAATGACCAGATAATCTGTTTTAGTGATGTTGGTTGAGAACTAAATATTGGCCCCAGGTCACTGGCAGAACTCCTCTGCTCTTCTTTGAAATAGTGCCATGGGATCCACCTGAGAGGGCAAATGGGGCCTATTTTAACATCTCATTCAAGAGACAGTACCTCCAATAGTGCATAGTCTCTCAGTACTGCACTAGAGTGTCGGCCTAGATTTTGTGTTCAGGGCTCTGGAGCGGGACTTGAACCCACAATCTTCTGACTCAGAGGTGATAATACTACCACTGAGCCAAAAGTGAGTTGACTGTTTAACAAAGGCTGTAATGCTTACAGTTCCTCATAGTAGGTTCTTAAAAGCAGTCTTTAATGATAAAAGATGTAAGATCATTTCTTACAGAGTTCCTATTTCCCCTTACTTGTATTGACAAATAGAGGACTGAAATGAGAAGAAAGTCTCTGGATTATACGGGTCTTTTCCTTTGAAGTAGAAGCAGTCTCTGAGGATTGTTTTTCACAAACGTACCCAAGCAGACTCATATCAAAGTAAACAATGTGTAAATCAGCCATCATAACACTTCGATCTTGGTTATTGTGTGTTCGATTTAGTGCATATTGTATGCACAGTGTAGAGCACTGAAGTGCCTACACATGCCATTAATAAAAGTGAGAGTGGAAGATGAATTTGTTTAATTTTCAAGCCGAAAATGGTCGGATCTCGCAGCGCGCACCAGAAGCCAGAATTGGGCTGCGGGACTCATCTGAATAATTTCAGGGAGTTGCAGGCGCCTGTCTCGGCTCTCCAGTTTCCTCTGGACCACTTTGGGCCGGCTGTGACACTGGCACCAGCCCTCAGGTAGGTCCTGGGAGATGAACGGGACAGGAGCGAGCAAAGAGCGGCAGACTGAACAATTAACAGGTACACTAACACTAATACACAGAACAAATGAGCTCTCCCCTTCCCCGGTACCCTGCAGATACCACAAGACTAATCCCTTGCTTATCAATGTGACAAACTATGACTATTGGGTTGGAACTTTGCTTGGGTGCCTTCATTTCCCACCAGCTATGAGTCATGCTGCTGTTCACTGGAAAATGCAGCATTTCTATGTGGGCAATATTTACAATTAAATATAAGGCATTTCCTGGTGCTTTATTGGCTAAACAGCCTTGGTGACCAACAGTTAATCACCCCTTCATATTTAATAACTGAAAAGTAAGTTAGGAATCCAGCTAAGGGGACGTAGAGGCAAATGGGCAAGTGATCTGCTCCATTGGATTATCCCCCAGACGGTGAAAATGAAAATCTACTCGTGAGTCAATCATGGCTTTGACTTGCACAGTGTGATACTTTGAAATGTGATGTCTTTGAGCCCATACTTTCAAGATGCAGGGCTGGATTTTGTCTTGGGGTCCGGTTGGGGTCGTGTTATCCGCATTTCGTGTTCCCCACCCGACTCCAGATTAATGTGGATCAATGATGCAATTTTCACTTAATTGGGCAATTGAGTTCCAGCATGTGGGAACCCATGAACTAATTAGTGGTTTGAGTCTGAAAGTCGCCTCTGATGATGTCATCATTGCTGACTGGTCTCAGAGATTGTCTGGCTGTTGGTGAGAGAGGAGCCTGGCTTTTGATGTGAGTGGACCTGGATGGGGGTGGCGGGGCGGGGGGAAGAGAGAGAGAGAGAGAGAGCATTTTTTGCATCCAAGTCCTCTGACAGCAAAGGCCATGCAGTCTCTGAAGACAATCAATGCAGCAGCATCAGAGGCGACTTTCAGACCTAACACTACTACTACCTTCATCACATCTCCGTTGTAATAGTGGACCTGCAGCTGATAGTCAGCTATCCACTTGTGCTCCCGTCAGGTTTCACTGGAGTGTTTCACATCAGGCGTGCTTCATGTCGGAAAAGGGTTAAACTAGCTAAAACGTTTCAAAATGGCATTACAGAGCCAATTTAGGGCTTGTTAAGGGCTTTAATGGCCTCTCCCACCTCTTGGAGGCGGGACGGAGTCGGGAACCAATTTTGTCAAAATTGCGTGGAGACGGGATGGAGTCGGGATGGGGTCGGGACCCCCGACCCCGCAAATTTAACCCCCCACACGCCTCCAAACCCGACTCCATGGGTCATTCAAAATCCAGCCCGCAGTGTCTTTGAAAGATGTGCTGCTAAGGATGCGCTCTAGACACGAGAGGGACAGTATTCCTCTGGCGGTCCCGCTGGTTGCCTGAGGTGTAGTATACTGGAGGAGTAATGTTCCTGTGAAAGGTGGGGTGTCATCAGCTTTCCTGGCCTTGGTCATTTGCATGGCCTGAGTGCACTCCCAGTGGAGGCCTGCCCATGGCTGGACCTTGCACTGGGACAGGGGGAGCGCAGAAACAGGAGCATAGCTGTGCTTCTAGCCACTGGCCAGACTTTGCTGCTTAAGGGAAGAAACTAAAATTTACCCGGTGAAGTTGTGCCCCCACGAATTTACCCACAGGCCCTCCAGTCCATAGAGGGTATAAACTTCATTGCCAGGTTTCTTTGGGTGCCCCTCCGTTTGGGCACCCGTTGGCTACAGAGAGAGTAAAGTGAGGTAGGAAGACAGAAATGATGTTCCCACCTCATTATAATACTTATTTCAGCTACAATTCTAATCAAGTTGAATAACAAAAATCCAAGGGCTGTGTTGTGGGGCTGGAGACATGATATAATAATTTCCCAAGCAAAATGATGAAGAAAAGCTACCCTCAAGTAATTTAATTACATGGATAGGTAGAATAATATATCATTAATGTAATTCAAATACTTTGATACATGAATGTGTGCAAAAATGAGCAAATTAATATAATAAATTAGTGAGATGATGATGATGATAAAATACCTTGTAAGACAACATTATTAAATTATGAAAAATATGAAAACATTAATCTCGACAACCTTGCCTCGCCCAACAATTTCTTCCTCACCTTTTCCCCAGTTTTGGACCACAGGTGAGACAATATTAACTTTCTCTACAAACTCAATCCTGCACCCTTTGGTGGTACTCTTGACTGGAGGCTGTCCCCCTGCTACAAAAAGATTCCACCTTTCTCTGTGGCACCCCTACTGAAACAACAAATTGGAATGGTGAAATTCTGCCTCTGCCGATTTGGAGCTAGTTCACTTTTAAGGGTGATTAACAACCCTTTAAGAGCAGTTGGTGCTGGGTGTTCTACCCACCCAACCCTGAGTGCTCCCAGCACACAACGGGCTAGAAATTTGCTACCCTAGTGCCTCCTGTTCGGGCGCTAACGGGACGCTAAGGGCTTATCGCCTGGGCGCGGTGATTCCAACGCCGCCCGCGAAATTCAGTCAGCATTTAGCACCGGCGCTAATACTTAGCGCCTGGCCCTCTAGCGCCGCTCAGACTGTGATGTCAGCGAGTGTGCAACGCCCCATTAGCGTCCCGGATGCGAAATTCAGTCGCTTCCCCTGACTTACCGCCTTGCGCTGAGAACGACAGAAATAGCAGGCGTTGCTACCTGGGATTGCCGCTGCCGAGGGCTATTTAAAGGGATCACTTACCGGTTCATTGGGAAGTCTGATTCATTGCTGGCTTGTCGGATAGCGTTTTGGCTGCATTCACATTTTCTTCATTTTTGCTTCGTTGCCGCACTAACAGTTTCTTCATTTGTATTGCGCTGAACATTTCTATGTCCTCTTTTCTCTCATTTATGGGGCTGTACTGGCACTCCACCTTGCCCTCCGGCAACTACATCAGAGGCAGCGGATGCAGAGACAGAGATTGCCAAATGTGGCCCGAGGTAGGAGGAGGGCCGACAGACCTCGCAACAGGAGGCCTTACCCTCCCATGGTATTCCGGGAGCACTTCTCCTACATTCATCTCTCAGAGGAGCAGTGTATTAGAAGGTTCCGCTTCAGCAAGGAGGTGGTCACAGGGCTCTGCCACCTCCTGCAGCCAGACCTCCAGCCTCAGCTCAGGACCAGGATGTCTTTCTTAGTGGCAGTGAAGGTCACAGTCGCTCTCAATTTCTTGGGAGCCAGAGACTGCAGGCTTTAACAGGGGATATTGCAAACATTTTGCAGTTCGCCATCCATTGCTGTATCCGGGAGGTAACAGACGCTCTCTACAGAAGGAGAAGGGAGTAAATTAAAAAATAGGACCTCAAAGGTAGCAATCTCAGGATTGCTACCAGTGCCACGTGCTAGTCAGAGTAGAAATAGGAGGATATTTCAAATGAATACGTGGCTAGAGGAATGGTGCAAGGGGGAGGGATTCAAATTCCTGGGACATTGGAACCGGTTCTGGGGGAGGTGGGACCAGTACAAACCGGACGGTCTGCACCTGGGCAGGGCCGGGACCGCTGTCCTAGGGGGAGTGTTTGCTAGTGCTGTTGGGGAGGATTTAAACTAATGTGGCAGGGGGTTGGGAACCTGAGCAGGGAGACAGAGGAAAGCATGTCAGGAAGGGACAGAAGGTATGGAGTAAAAGGTAAAGTGTTAAATAAGGAAAAAGCAGGAAGTAAGTGTCGCAAAACACATTTGAAAGTTCTTTATCTGAATGCACGTAGCATTCGTAACAAAATTGACGAGTTAACGGCACAAATAACTATGTATGGGTATGATCTTGTGGCCATTACAGAAACATGGCTGCAGGGTGTCAACGTCTGGGAATTAAATATGCCAGGGTATTTAACAATCAGGAAGGACAGGCAGGAAGGAAGGGGAGTGGGGGTGGCTATGTTAATAAAGGAATGAATCACTGTAATACAGAGAAATGATATTGGGTCAAAAGATCAGGATAATGAAACAGTTTGGGTAGAGATTAGGAATAATAAGGGGAAAAAAACACTGGTGGGCATAGTATATAGGCCTCCTAATAGTTGCAACTCTGTTGGAAGAAGTATTAATCAGGAAATAGTTGGGGCATGTAATAAGGGAACAGCTATAATTATGGGGGATTTTAACTATCATATAAACTGGACAAATCAAATTGGGCAGGGCAGCCTTGAGGAAGAGTTTATTGAGTGTCTTAGGGATGGATTTCTTGAGCAGTATGTAACTGATCCTACAAGGGGGCAAGCAACCTTGGACCTGGTACTGTGTAATGAGTCTGGATTAATTAATAATGTCCTAGTTAAGGATCCCCTTGGAATGAGTGACCATAACATGGTTGAATTCCATATCCAATTAGAGGGTGAGAAGGTTGGTTCTCAAACAAGCATACTGAGCTTGAATAAAGGAGACTATGATGGCATGAGAGCAGAATTGATTAAAGTGGACTGGGAAAATAGATTAAAGGGCAAGACGGTACATGAGCAGTGGTGTTCATTCAAGGAGTTATTTTACAACTTTCAAAATAAATATATTCCACTGAGGAAAAAAGGGTGTAAAAGAAATGACAGCCATCCATGGCTAAGTAAAGAAATTAAAGAAAGTATCCAACTAAAAACAAGGACATATAAGGTAGCCAAAGTTAGTGGGAGGATAGAAGATTGGGAAGTCTTAAAAAGACAACAAAAAGTAACTAAAGGATTGATTAAGAAAGGGAAAATAGACTATGAAAATAAATTAGCAAAAAATATAAAAACAGATAGCAAGAGTTTCTATAGTTATATAAAAAGAAAAAGGGTGGTTAAGGCAAACGTAGGTCCCTTAGAGGATGAGACCGGGAAATTAATGGTGGGAAACATGGAGATGGCAAAAATGCTGAACAAATATTTTGTTTCAGTCTTTACGGGAGAGGACACTAAGAATATCCCAACACTGGACAAACAGGGGGCTCTAGGGGGGGAGGAGCTAAATACGATTAAAAACACTAAGGAATTGGTACTCAGTAAAATAATGGGACTCAAGGCAGATAAATCCCCTGGACCTGATGGCTTACATCCTAGGGTCTTGAGGGAAGTGGCAGTAGGAATTGTGGATGCTTTGGTAATAATTTTCCAAAACTCCCTGAACTCAGCAAAGGTCCCGGCAGATTGGAAAACTGCTAATATAACACCCTTATTTAAAAAGGGTTGTAGGCAGAAGGCTGGAAATTATAGACCAGTTAGCCTAACATCTGTGGTGGGTAAAATTTTGGAGTCTATTATTAAGGAGACAGTAATGGAACATTTAGACAAACATAATTTAATAGGACAAAGTCAGCATGGCTTTATGAAGGGGAAGTCATGTCTGACAAATTTGCTCGAGTTCTTTGAGGACATAACGTACAGGGTGGATAAAGGGTAACCAGTGGATGTAGTGTATTTAGACTTCCAGAAGGCATTCGACAAGGTGCCACATAAAAGATTATCACTCAAGATAAAAAATCACTGGATTGGGGGTAATATTCTGGCATGGGTGGAGGATTGGTTATCTAACAGGAAGCAGAGAGTTGGGATAAATGGTTCATTCTCAGACTGGCAACCAGAGACCAGCGTCGACAGCGGGGGAGGAGGAGCCTTTCTTTCTTTCTCTCTCCCACAGAGCGGTCGGCAGCGGGGAAGGAGGGGCGGACCTGGTTGGAGCGGCAGAGGCCTGAGGTGAGTCATTAAACTCACCTACGTGGCCTTTTTCCCCAGCGGGGAAAGAGCTTCGCGGGCTTTTTCAAAGGCAGGGGGCGGGGCCAATTCATTGGTACCCGTATATAGGTGGAGCGGTTGCTAAACCCGAGACACTACACTAGTAGTGACTCCCACCCTCCCACCTCCTCTAACCTTTAGGGGTAGAGGGAATTTAAAAGGTAGGTTCGATTTTATATTTTGTTTTCAGGGACTTAACTCCTGGACCTAAGATAAATAAGTTTAAATTTTAGTAATAAAGTAACATAAGGGTTAAGTCATGACAGGAATTCTCGGACCCGTTTCATGCTCCTCCTGTGCCATGTGGGAAACCAAGGACACTTCCAGTGTCCCTGACAACTACGTGTGCGGGAAGTGTGTCCAGCTGCAGCTCCTGACAGCCCGCATGGCGGTGCTGGAGCTGCGGGTGGACTCACTCTGGAGCATGCACGATGCCGAGAACTCAGTGAATCGCTCATTTAGTGAGTTGTCCACACCGCAGGTAAAGGCTAGGACAGACAGTGAATGGGTGACCAAGAAGCAGGGCAATATCAGGAAGGTAGTGCAGGAGTCCCCTGTGGTCATCTCCCTCCAAAACAGGTATGCCGCTTTGGATACTGTTGGGGGAGATGGCCTACCAGGGGAAGGCACTAGCAGCCAGGTTCATGGCACCATGGCTGGCTCTGTTGCACAGCAGGGCGGGAAAAAGAGTGGTAGGGCTATAGTGATAGGGGACTCAATTGTAAGGGGAATAGACAGGAGTTTCTGTGGCTGCAACCGAGATTCCAGGATGGTATGTTGCCTCCCTGGTGCAAGGGTCAAGGATGTCTCGGAGCGGCTGCAGAACATTCTGAAGAGGGAGGGTGAACAGCCAGCTGTCGTGGTTCATGTAGGTACCAACGATATAGGTAAAAAGCGGGAAGAGGTCCTACAAGCAGAATTTAGGGAGCTAGGAGCTAAATTAAAAAGTAGGACCTCTAAGGTAGTAATCTCTGGATTGCTACCAGGGCCACGTGCTAATCAGAATAGAGAGAACAGGATAGTGAGATTGAATACGTGGCTTGAGCAGTGGTGCAGGAGGGAGGGATTCAAATTCCTGAGGCATTGGAACCAGTTCTGGGGGAAGTGGGACCTGTACAAAAGGGACGGTCTGCACTTGGGCAGGACTGGAACCGATGTCCTCGGGGTAATATTTGCTAAAGCAGTTCGGGAGGATTTAAACTAATATGGCAGGGGAATGGGAACCTATGTAGCGAAACAGGGGGAAGTAATATGCAGTCAGAAACAAATGTTAGAAGAGTGAGAAACAATAGGGGAAGGCCGAGTAAACAAAGGCAAGAAACACAAAGGGCCATACTAAATCATAAGTCAAAAAGGACAAAGGATGTTAATAAAACAAGCCTAAAGGCTCTGTGTCTTAATGCAAGGAGTATCCGTAATAAGGTGGATGAATTGACTGTGCAAATAGATGTTAACGGATACGATGTGATTGGGATTACAGAGACGTGGCTCCAGAACAATCAAGGCTGGGAACTGAACATCCAGGGGTATTCAACATTCAGAAAGGATAGAATAAAAGGAAAAGGGGGTGGGGTAGCATTGCTGGTTAAAGAGGAGATTAATGCAATAGCTAGGAAGGACATCAGCTTGGAGGATGTGGAATCAATATGGGTTGAGCTGCAGAACACCAAAGGGCAGAAAACATTAGTGGGAGTTGTGTACAGACCTCCAAACAGCAGTAGTGAGGTGGGGGAGGGTATGAAACAGGAAATCAGAGGTGCGTGCAAAAAAGGCACGGCAGTTATCATGGGTGACTTTAATATGCATATAGATTGGGCTACTCAAACTGGAAGCAATACGGTGGAGGAGGATTTCCTGGAGTGTTTAAGGGATGGTTTCCTAAACCAATATGTTGAGGAACCAACTCGAGGGGAGGCCATCCTGGACTGGGTGTTGTGTAATGAGGAGGGACTAATCAGCAATCTTGTGGTACGAGGCTCCCTGGGGAAGAGTGACCATAGTATGGTGGAGTTCTGCATTAGGATGGAGAAGGAAACAGTTAAGTCAGAGACCATGGTCCAGAACTTAAATAAGGGCAACTTTGAGGGTATGAGGCGTGAATTGGCGAGGTTAAATTGGCAAGCGATATTTAAGGGGCTATCAGTGGAAGGGCAATGGCAGACATTTAGAGATCGCATGGATGAACTACAACAATTGTACATCCCGGTCTGGCATAAAAATAAAAAAGGGAAGGTGGCTCAACCATGGCTAACAAGGGAAATCAGGGATAGTATTAAAACCAAGGAAGTTGCATACAAATTGGCCAGAAGTAGCAGCAAACCCGGGGACTGGGAGAACTTCAAAACTCAGCAGAGGAGGACGAAGGGTTTGATTAGGGCAGGGAAAATAAAATATGAAAGGAAGCTTGCAGAGAACATTAAAATGGACTGCAAAAGCTTCTATAAATATGTAAAAAGAAAGAGGTTAGTAAAAACAAACGTAGGTCCCCTGCAGTCGGAAACAGGGGAAGTCGTAATGGGGAACAAGGAAATGGCAGATCAATTGAACAAGTACTTTGGTTCGGTGTTTACTGTGGAGGACACACACAACCTGCCGGAAATAAAAGGGGTCAGAGGATCTGGTAAGAGGGAGGAGCTGAGGGAATTCCTTATTAGTCGGGAAAAGGTATTGGGGAAATTGATGGGACTGAAGGCTGAAAAATCCCCGGGGCCTGATGGTCTGCATCCCAGAGTACTTAAGGAGGTGGCCTTGGAAATAGTGGATGCATTGACGATCATTTTCCAACATTCCTTAGACTCTGGATCAGTTCCGATGGAGTGGAGGGTGGCCAATGTAACCCCTCTTTTTAAAAAAGGAGGGAGGGAGAAAGCAGGGAATTATAGACCGGTCAGCCTGACATCGGTCGTGGGTAAAATGATGGAAGCAATTATTAAAGATGTCATAACAGACCATTTGGAAAGTGGCGACATGATAGGTCCAAGTCAGCATGGATTTGTGAAAGGGAAATCATGCTTGACAAATCTTCTGGAATTTTTTGAGGATGTTTCCAATAGGGTGGACAGGGGGGAACCAGTGGATGTGGTGTATTTGGACTTTCAGAAGGCCTTCGACAAGGTCCCACACAAGAGATTGGTGAGCAAAGTTAAAGCACATGGGATTGGGGGTAATGTGTTGACGTGGATTGAGAACTGGTTGGCACACAGGAAACAAAGAGTAGGAGTAAATGGGTACTTTTCAGAATGGCAGGCAGTGACCAGCGGGGTACCGCAGGGTTCGGTGCTGGGACCCCAGCTGTTTACATTATATATTAATGATTTGGACGAAGGGATTAAATGTAATATCTCCAAATTTGCGGATGACACTAAATTGGGAGGCAGTGTGAACAATGAGGAGGATGCTAGGAGGCTACAGAGTGACTTGGACAGGTTGGGTGAATGGGCAAATGTATGGCAGATGAAGTACAATGTGGATAAATGTGAGGTTATCCACTTTGGTGGTAAAAATACAGAGGCGGACTATTACCTGAATGGTAGCAGATTAGGGAAAGGGGACGTGCAACGAGACCTGGGCGTCATGGTACATCAGTCACTGAAGGTGGGAATGCAAGTGCAGCAGGCAGTCAAGAAAGCAAACGGAATGATGGCCTTCATAGCAAGGGGATTTGAGTACAGGAGTAGGGAGGTGATGCTACAGTTGTACAGGGCCTTGGTGAGGCCACACCTGGAGTATTGTGCGCAGTTTTGGTCTCCTAACTTAAGGAAGGACATTCTTGCTATTGAGGGAGTGCAGCGAAGGTTCACTAGATTGATTCCTGGGATGGCCGGACTGACATATCAAGAAAGATTGGGTCAACTGAACTTGTATCCTCTGGAGTTCAGAAGAATGAGGGGGGATCTTGTAGAGACATTTAAAATCCTGACTGGTTTAGACAAATTAGATGCGGGCAGAATGTTCCCAATGGTAGGGAAAACTAGAACCAGGGGTCACAGTCTAAGGATTAAGGGGAAGCCATTTAGGACTGAGCTGAGGAGGAACTTCTTCACCCAGAGAGTGGTGAATCTATGGAATTCTCTTCCACAGAAGGTTGTTGAGGCCAGTTCGCTAAATATATTCAAAAGGGAGTTAGATATAACACTCACAACTAAGGGGATCAAGGGGTATGGCGAGAAAGCAGGAATGGGGTACTGAGGTAGCATGTTCAGCCATGAACGCATTGAATGGCGGTGCAGGCTCAAAGGACCGAATGGTCTACTCCTGTACCTATTTTCTATGTTTCTGTTTCTATGTGTTCCGCAGGGGTCGGTGCTGGGTCCCCAACTCTTTACAATCTATATTAACGATTTGGAGGAGGGGACCGAGTGTAACATATCAAAGTTTGCAGATGATACAAAGATGGGAGGGAAAGTAGAGAGTGAGGAGGACATAAAAAACCTACAAGGGGATATAGACAGGCTGGGTGAGTGGGCAGAGATTTGGCAGATGCAATACAATATTGGAAAATGTGAGGTTATGCACTTTGGCAGGAAAAATCAGAGAGCAAGTTATTATCTTAATGGCGAGAAACTGGAAAGTACTGCAGTACAAAGGGATCTGGGGGTCTTGGTGCAAGAAAATCAAAAAGTTAGTATGCAGGTGCAGCAGGTGATCAAGAAAGCCAATGGAATGTTGACTTTTATTGCTAGGGGGATAGAATATAAAAACAGGGAGGTATTGCTGCAGTTGTATAGGGTATTGGTGAGACCGCACCTGGAGTACTGCATACAGTTTTGGTGTCCATACTTAAGAAAAGACATACTTGCTCTCGAGGCAGTACAAAGAAGGTTCACTCGGTTAATTCCGGGGATGAGGGGGTGGACATACGAGGAGAGGTTGAGTAGATTGGGACTCTACTCATTGGAGTTCAGAAGAATGAGAGGCGATCTTATTGAAACATATAAGATTGTGAAGGGGCTTGATCGGGTGGACGCGGTGAGGATGTTCCCAATGATGGGTGAAACTAGAACTAGGGGACATAATCTTAGAATAAGGGGCTCCTCTTTCAAAACTGAGATGAGGAGAAACTTTTTCACTCAGAGGGTAGTGGGTCTGTGGAATTTGCTACCCCAGGAAGCTGTGGAAGCTACTTCATTAAATAAATTTAAAACAGAAATAGACCGTTTCCTAGAAGTAAAGGGAATCAGGGGTTACGGGGAGCGGGCTGGAAATTCGACATGAGTTTGAGTTCGGATCGGTCAAGGCCCTGTGGGTGGCGGAGCGGGCCCAGGGGCCGAGTGGCCTGGTCCTGCTCCTGCTTCTTGTGTTCTTTAGAGTTGAGGTTGGATCAGATCAGCCATGATCTCATTGAATGGCGGAGCAGGCTCGAGGGGCCGATTGGTCTACTCCTGCTCCTATTTCTTATGTTCTTATGTTCTTATGTTCTTACATCTCATTCCCCATCACCAGAGGGAATCAGGACCAATGCTCATGTGGCTTTGCAAGGATAGCGGGCTTCCCCATGGTTCAGGGCACCATTGACAACACCCACGTGGCATTGTGGGCACCTCATCACAATGCAGAAGTGTTCCGTAACTGCAAAGGCTTCCACTCTCTGAACGTTCATTTGGAGTGTGACCACAGACAGCTCATCCTCGCCGTCAATGCCCGCTATCCTGGCAGCAGCCACAATGCATTCATCCTGCAACAGGCCGGTGTCCCAGCACTTCCAATAAATGATACAGCACATGGCGTTTGTGCAGAACAACCACCTCATTACATCCAGCTCGCAGTCTCTATCACCAGGCAAAGGTCAAATGAGAAACATCACAAAATGTGCAATGTCAAATTAACAATTTATTATCAAACACAACTCTTTCTTATCAAACTGAACTATTTGTTACCAAACACAAATATTTATTTACAAACACATAAATTTATTAACACACACTACCCCCATTTGCTACTAAAGTATTCTTTACTCCCCCTTCTTCAATGATTTCCCTCCCCTTTTGAGTTCCCCCTCTCCCAACCCTACTGCTCCTCCGTAATGTGGCCCCAGTGGCTGCAGTAAGGCTGGTGGAAGGCTGCAGAGTTTGGGAGCCAGAGACTGCAGATGGCCTTGCAGGACGCCCTCGACCATCTCTGGGCCTGGAGGGCCCGGCTGCAGACTGCACCACCTCAGCATGGGCAGCAGCAGTCTGGGATGGCTGTGTTACAGGCTGCGGCAAGTGCAATGGCGGAGTGGCAGTGGTGGGAACAGGAATGCTGTCATCCTGAGAGAGGACAGCACCTTCCTGCTCGACTGACACACTGCCACTCCCACAGGGCAGAACCTCAGCATCCAGAGCAATCTGCTGGAGCACAGATTGCTGGCCTGCTGCGGCACCGTGAGATCCTCGGTGGACTGTGGGTGACCCAGCAATGATGGCAGCAGTCAGCGCTTGTGTGACATCAATCTGAGACTGCATGAGAGCAGTCGGAGATTGGATGGCACCAACCACTGACTCCATTACAGCACTAAGCCGTTGCGTTGCTTCGGCCTGTGCTGCAATAGCTGCTGCCACCTCACCCATGACACGTGGCATGAGGTCTGGGTCCCCACGGTCTCTCTGTGAGGCAACCATCCTTTGCAAACTGCCAAGGATGAGCTCGATGGTTTGCGCAGAGATGAGAGCAATGCTGGAGACAGACTCCTCCACGCTCCTAGCCAGTGCATCCATGCTCACGGGCACCCTTGCCATTGCACCCATGAGCTCAGTGTGCATGCCCATTGCCCGCCTGGTCAACGCCTCCACATCGACGTCCTCATCTGATTCCTGTGCAGCAGAACTTGTGCGCGAACTCCCCCTCCGGGGAGATGGCCTCCGAGCTACCCATTCCCCAATCTGTGGACCACCCTTCTGGCCGACACGTGCTGGGCCACCTCCTTCTACATTCACCTAAAGGCCTGTGGCAATGGCCTCCTGCTAGTGTCCGGGAAGAGCACTGCCCATCGGCGTTCCACGGCCATGACCAGAGCCTCCAAAGCATGGTCGCTGAACCAGCGAGTTCTCTCTCTGGGCCTCTGATCAGCCATGGCTTCTTCGTGTGAAGGCTTGCAGCTCCTTGCAGGCCCAGTTCACAAGCAGCAATGATCAGAGTGAGGCTGTGCAGCATGATTGAGCCTCCCCTTTAAGAACTGGAAGGCGCCAGTCTATCTGAGGACTCTCTAATTGACAGCGCCGGAACTTGATTAGCGCTCTGAAGGTAGAGCCCTGCTCTCCGACGTTAGTGCCCTAAGAGAAGTGTGTAGCGTTTGATTTAACTCAATTTCACGGTCGCCAGGCGCTAAAGTTAGCGCCGAGGCGATGTTAGCGCCCCAAAATGGTCGATACCGAATTTTTCTCCGTATATGTCATAAACTGGGTGAACTGGAAATTTATTTAAATGAGCTTACCTCACTTTATAGTGTGAGATTAGCAGAATGTTGTTAGAAACTAGGGGCGCCCAAAAATGTATATGGCTACATGAATAATACTGTGTTTAAATGATAAGTTTCCTTTTCCTGGAAAGCTTGCCTTAGAATTTGAGACAGTCTTTTTAATCAGTTAGATTAGGTGAAACATAAATATTCCACACGGGGGCCGATAGGATGGCCCTGCCAGGCTAGTTATCTGTTGTTTGTAAGTTAGGGTTTTGACTTTGTTAATGTATCTTTAATTTGGCCAGTGAAAGCCCAACCTATGTTTATTACTAATAACCATATTATAATCTCTGCAGATAGAATTTGGAGTTTGTTTAGCAGAACTGCTTGCAAAGATAATTAAAAGTTAATTAGGAAAAGACATAGAATGAAAGGAATTTGAGGAGGCTAGAATGGGCCATTTGCTAGATGAAGGTGAGATAGTGACTGGCTAACGTGCGACAGCTCTGGCTGTGGCCATGATTAAGAGGGACAGGGCCGGGCCTTGTACTTGCTGAGTTAAGAAGGATAGAGTCAAGAGAGATAAGACAAATTCCAATGGAGGAACCTTCAAAATGTAAAAACAAGATAAATTGGATGAAGTAATGAGACCCTCTTTTGGGGAGGGCTTTCAATCAAGAACCAAGACAAAGAACTTGAGAGGTCATTGGTTGATGAAGTTTTAGAGGAACCTCTATAGGTTAAATGGTCTTGTCAATAACTTGGCCTCAGGCCCACCCCTAAAAAGAGAATAAAAGTGACACCCCAAGGGCTTGCCCACAGACGGTGGAGCGGAGAGCCGAACAGAAGTTGCAAAGAGAAGTTGGGCTGGTCGAACGCTCTGTTGAGAGTGATCCCATGCTCACCATCGGAGGCCCCAGAGAGAGAGAGAGAGAGAGAGAGAGAGGCCAGAAGCCAAAGAACTGTTCACGCATGCCAGCCGTCTGTCCGATCGGGTCCGGTACCAGCAGCTTGTCACGGTCGTATGTTTTTGCTGTATAACTAGTGTATTATATTCCGCCCTAAACTCCGATTAAACAAAATGTACCCACCATATTGGTTTGTACTCGATCCTGTTTACCAGAAATACGTGAATCGCTACAATGTGCTAGAGGCGGGTGCGATGCCCAGGAATTAACAATGCTTACCTACCTGAGGGTTGCTGCCAGTGTCACAGCCAGCCCAAAGTGGCCCAGATTTAAAACGTCCCAGGGCGCTTCACACGAGCGTTAACAAACAACATTTTACACCAAGCCACATAAGGAGATATTAGGACAGGTGACCAAAAGGTTGGTCAAAGTGATAGGGTTTAAAGAACGTAAATTTAAAACAGAAATAGACAGTTTCCTAGAAGTAAAGGGAATTAGGGGTTACGGGGAGCGGGCAGGAAATTGGACATGAGGCCGAGTTCGGATCGGTCAAGGCCCTGTGGGTGGCGGAGCGGGCCCAGGGGCTGAGTGGCCGGGTCCTGCTCCTACTTCTTGTGTTCTTTAGATTTGAGGTGAGGATCAGATCAGCCATGATCTTATTGAATGGCGGAGCAGGCTCGAGGGGCCGATTGGCCTACTCCTGCTCCTATTTCTTCTGTTCTTATGTTCTTATGTCTTAAAGGAGGAGAGAGAGTTAGAGAGGTGGAGAGGTAAAGTTATTGCCCCATGTCACACTAATGAAACTGCCTGCACACACTGCAATTGAAGTGCCACCATTTTTAATTATGCTGATATTGTCACAGTGCATCCTCTTCCTAACAGTCTGTGTGCATTGTGCTGCACGACATAAACTGATGCTTCTCCTTGATGCTACCCCCTAGCTAGAGCCTTTGAGATGACTGGCAGCTTTGTGTGTTTGAAAGACTTCTGGGACATAGCAAGAAAAAGTTCAGTGTAATGTTAAAAATATGAGAAAAGCTGAAACCTTTTAAAACATTTTTTTCTTGGGCTGACATTTTGTTATAAATTACGATAACAGTCCTATCCTTCCCAAAAGGGCCAAATCAGTACGTACATTTATGATTGAGGAAAACTGCCTAGGTATGTCCTGTCCACAACACGCAGGACAAATTCAACCCGGCCAATTACTGCCCCACCACCCTACTCTCAATCACTAGCAAAGTGATGGAAGGAGTCGTCAACAGTGCTATCAAGCGGCACTTACCGATAAACTGCTGACCGATGCTCAATTTGGGTTCTGCCAGGACCACTCGGCAACAGACCTCATTACGGCCTTTGTCCAAATATGGACAAAATAGCTGAATTCCAGAGGTGAGGTGAGAGTGACTGCTCTTAACATCAAGGCAGCATTTGTCCGACTGTGGCATCAAGGAGCCCTAGTAAAATTGAAGTCAATGGGAATCAGGGGGAAAACTCTTCACTGGCTGGAGTCATACCTAGCACAAAGGAAGATGGTTGTGATTGTTGGAGGCCAATCATCTTAGCCTCAGGACATCACTGTAGGAATTCCTCAGGACAGTGTCCTAGGCTCAACTACTTTCAGCTGCTTCATCAAAGAGCTTCCTCCATTAGAAGATCAAAAGTGGGGATGTTCACTGATAGGAACATAGGAATAGGAGGAGGCCATTGAGCCCCTTGAGCCTGTTCCACCATTCAATGAGATCATGGCTGATCTGCGATCTAACTTCATATACCCGCCATTGGCTCATATCCCTTAATACCTTTGGTTAACAAAAAGCTATCAATCTCCGATTTAAAATTAACAATTGATCCAGCATCAATTGCCGTTTGTGGAGGAGAGTTCCAAACTTCTACCACCCGTTGTGAGTAGAAATGTTTCCTAATTTCACTCCTGAAAGGTCTGGCTCTAATTTTTAGACTATGCCCCAAGTCCTAGAATCCCCAACCAGCGGAAATAGTTTCTCTCTATCTACCCTATCTGTTCCCCCTTAATATCCTGAAAACTTCGATCAGATCACCCTTAACATTCTAAATTCTAGGGAATGCAACCCTAATTTTTGCAATCTCTCCTCGTATCTTAAACCCTTGAAGCAATTCTGGTAAACCTACACTGCACTCCCTCCAAGGCCAATATATCCTTCCTAAGGTGTGGTCCCCAGAACTGCCCACAGTGCTCCAGGTGTGGTCTAACCAGGGTTTTGTATAGCTGCAGCATAACTTCTACCCCCTTGTATTCTAGTCCTTTAGATATAAAGGCCAGCATTCCATTAGCCTTTTTGATTATTTGTTCATGACATTTTAATGATCTATGTACCTCGACCCCCAAGTCTCTTTGAACATCCACTGTTTTTAGCCTTTCACCATTTAGAAAGTACCCTGTTCTATCCTTTTTAGGCCCAAAGTGGATGACCTCACATTTGCCTACATTGAAGTCCATTTGCCACAGCTTTGTCCATTCACTTAATCTGTCGCTATCCCTTTGTAATTTCATGCTTTCATCTACACTGCCTACAATGGCTCCTATCTTTGTGTCATCGGCAAATTTGGATATATGACTTTCTATGCCATCATCTAAGTCATTTTTTGATTTTTTTTTTAGTTTTATGCTATCCCTCACCTCTTTAGTCATTCATGGCTGTTTTTTTTGGCAAGTAGAGCTCTTGCCCCTCAGGGGTATAAACTGGTTCTGTATCACATTAAATTCTTTTTTGAACACCTCCCACTGATCTTCTGTTGTTTTACCCATTAACAGATTTGCCCAAATTTACTGTGGACAGTCTCTGTCTCATCCCGTTGAAGTCGGCCTTAGCCAAATCTAGAATCTTAGTAGCTGTTTTGCGTTTTTGCCCTTTCAAACGCTACGTTAAACTCGATCATGTTATGATCGCTATTGGATAAATGTTCACGTACAGTTAGGCTGTCAACTATATCTGGCTCATTACTCATTACTAAATCTAATGGGCCAGAAATTCGGTTTTCCGGCTTCCCGCGGGTGCAAGAATCGCACGCGTACTTACCTACCGCGCCTGCCGTTGTGCTTCAGGCCCACGTGGAATTCGGCTCCTGGGCCTCCTCCAGCTGCCGGCGCGCAGTGCTTGCGTATCCCAGGGGCGCAGTTAGTTCGAAGCGACCCCTGGGATCACGTAGGCCATGGAGAGCCAATCGGAGCAGGGAATCTTCATTCATAGATTTGACAGGAAGACCTGTCAAATCTATGAACAGAGATTGGCCCCAAAACCTCACTAAAACTTAAAATAAATTAAAAAAAACATCACATTTTTAAAATAACTATAAATTACATAAATTAACTACTTTAAACAAAAATTTAAATTTTTGAAAAAATTAATTACACTTTTTAACGGTGCTAAAAATAAACTTACCTTTCTTTAAAGTATGTAAAAAAGATAAACCTGTTAATTTTTTTTAAATTGTACTTAATTCACCACTTACCTTGTTAAAATCAGGCCTTGCGCCTCCTTTTTCCCCGCGCAGCTTCTCCGTACTTACCCTCACGGAGAAACCTGAAAAAAAAACAAAGTTCGAGGTCTACGCGCTGCCTCTCCGGCGCACGCGTTCGACCTCTGAACCCCTTCCTTCAGGGGAACGGAAGTTCCGGTTTCCAGCGCATGCGCAGTGCATGCGCGAAACCGGCACTTTCGTTGGGTCTACGGGTGAGTACCCAGCGCATACTCACCCGTGGAGACCCGAATTACTGGCCCAATATGTCATGCTCCCTTGTTGACTCTAGGCATATTGTTGTAGAAAACTATCCTGGATACTCTCAAGAAATTCACTGCCTTTCTGACAGGTGCTAGTCTGCTTATTCCAAACTATATGAATGTTAAAATCTCCCATTAAAACCACTCTGCCTTTACTACACACTTATCTAATCTCTGCATTTATACAATCTAGCACTTTATTGCACTGATGATTGCACAATGTTCAGCTCCATTTGCAATTCCTCAGAAAATGAAGCAGACTGTGCCTGCATGCAGCATGACCTGGACAACATCCAGGCTTGGGCTAATAAGTGGCAAGTAATATTCACACCACACATATGTCAGGCAATAACAATCTCCAACAAGAGAGAATTTAATCACCTCCCCATGACATTCAAAGGCATTACCAACGCCAAATTCCCCACCATCAACATCCTGGGGATCACCATTGACTAGAATCTCCACTGGACCAGTGATATAAATGCCATGGCTGCCAGTTCAGGTCAGAGGCCGATACCCATACATGTGAGTTAAGACAAAGCTTTTAAACTATATGGAAAATTATGTAAATGGATTCATTCTCTTAAGCAGCATGCTGCAAGTCAATGGATATCAGTATTCAGACATGCTCTGCAATATTGATTACTCAATATTCGTAAGAGTAGTTTTTTTCTACTGCAGTCCTCCACTAATCCTTGGCATCTGTTAATAAACTTGGCAAGATCAGCAGCACCAACTCTCCTTCATCTCTCCATGCTGACATAATCTGCTGACAGCAACCGGGGACTTTGAGTGAAACATTAGGTGAACTATTTTTAACATCAGGTGCCACTACAGAGCAAATGTCCAATCGACTATTTATGCTAGCGTTGACCATTCTAAAGTAAGCAAATTTGATAAATGTTACTCATTCCATAGCTGCACAGAATGCAACATTTCATGAGACAGTGTCATTTTGGGAGGTACAGTGATGAGGGAAGCTGGTGATCAAACATACACCCAAACTTCTGATTCGGACAACTGAATAGAGAAGTTAGTACAAGAACCTAACATTGTTAGCTGCATTATTTGTTACAGACCAGAAGGTTGTTTCTGGTTTTGTAAGTATTGATAAAGACAGAGAGATGCTCTTTCCTCTGCAATAAAAGACGGCCGGGAAATTGGAGTGGTTAGCGTCGGCGGTTAAGGTCGGTTTGGAAGAAAACAAGGCAGCCGCCTCGCTTCCACCCGCTTCCAGCGCAGAATACGGCGGCCACCATTCTGGGCAGCTCAGCAGCGCTGATGTTGCCTGCACTCACTTTACATGTTTAAATGATCCAGATCGTGACGTCAATCGCCGTGCAACGCTGAATTGATGAACGATCTGGGATTTTGGACGTCGCTGCTCTTAATAATGCCCTCTCCAAACCATGCACAGCAGAACAATGGAGCTGCTGCTAGTGCTTCTTCAATGGACACACACAACTTTTAGTTAAGTTCAGATTTTTGCTTTTGTACTGGTTTCTTTACATTTAATGGAGATGAAGCATTACATGGAGATGGAGCAGAGGCAGAAAAGGGGGCAAGCTGCTCACAGAGGGAGGAGGAGGAGGAAGAGGAAAAAGCAGAAGAGGAGGAAGCAGAAGATGAAAAAGCAGAAGAGGAGGAAGCGGAAGGAAGGAGGCCACTCAGATAGCTCTTTTCTGACCGGCCTATCTGGGATCGAATCATCCGCCTGCGGAACCAGTGAACACAACCCCAATTCCCCTTTCAACATTTGTTCCACACCTTATCTTCCCTCTGTTACTGATCATCACAGCGTCCTCTTGGCCACAATGCTGAAACAAAAGACACCACAAAGTTTTCCAATCCAACTTTATTCATATTACATCAAAAATATTACATCAAAAAATCAACTAATCGCCCTTGTTCATTCCCTTAGTGACTGTCTTGTGTCTGCCTTTGCCTATCCTAGTGATGTTACGCAGTGCTACCCCAATGGCTGCAGCAATGGCTGGTGGAAGGCTGCTGACTTTCAGTGGGGGACACTGTAGAAGCCTTGCAGAATGAAATCGAGGAGCTGGTGGAGTGTGAAATCAAGTGAGGGTGTTTCTTCTTCTTCTTCTTCTTCTTCACTCTCCTCTCCCTTTTCTTGGTCAACCACTGGCTGGGCAGGCTGGATTACTTGGGTGTCTGAAATGAGGAAGGTACAAGAGTAGGGCTGTGGTGAGGAGAGGGGTTAAAGCAAGAGGTGCATGCTTATACTATGTACAGCTTGTAAGTCAGAGTAGATGTGGGATGAGGGGGAAATGGGATGTGAGAAGGAGGATAATGTATGAGGATACCGGCATCTTGTATTCTTTCAGCCCAGCCACTGGCCAAGGGCTCAGCCATGCCCCTGACAAGAAGGGCCAGCACCGTCTCCTCCAAGGGGGTGAGGTGAAGCTAGGAATGTGAGGTATACCTCGTGTTTGGTAGAGATTTTTGGTAGGTGAGTGATTGGGGGGGGTGGGGGAGGAGTTCGTGCATTGAGCAGTGTGTGAGACCAGTGGTGCAGTTGGTAGGAGACGGCTTTTGAAGATGCATTCACTGACCTTGATCACTTGTCTGAGGCCATGAAACTTCTTTGGGCACTGGACCCAGGTCCTGAGGGCGACACTGCTGGCAGTGACCGCCTCAGCAATCTGATCCCACATCTTTCTTTTTGGAGGGCCTCCTGGCCCCCTGTGGGTAGAGAACCTCTCTTTGAGTGTTCACCGCCTGCACAAAGGTCTCGAGTGCTGCATCTGAGACCCTGGATGCCCTTTCCCTGGCTTGTTGAGCCATTTGTGTTAGTGCTGAAGCACATTTACCATTTTTGATCAGCAGAAGGCATCTCACCTTTAAGAGGTGCAGACTGCCTAGCGATGAGGAGAGATTAAGTAGACTAGGCCTATATTCCCTAGAATTTAGAAGAATGAGAGATGATCTCATTGAAACATGCAAAATTCTGACAGGGCTTGACAGGGTAGATGCTGGGAGGATGTTTCCCCTGGTTGGTGAGTCTAAAAATAAGGGTAAAAGTCTCAGAATAAGGGGTCGGCCATTTAGAACTGAGATGAGGAGAAATGTTTTCACTCAAAGGGTTGTGAATCTTTGGAATTCTCTACTCCAGAGAGCTGTGGGTGTCATTGAGTATATTGAAGACAGAGATCGATAGATTTTTGTATATGAAGAGAATCAAGGGATATGGTGATAGTGCGAGAAGGTGGAGTTCAGGTAGAAGATCAACCTTGATCTTATTGAATGGTGGAGCAGGCTCGAAGGGCCGAAAGGCATTCTTCCGCTCCTATTTCTTATGTTCCTCCAAGCTCCACATGAGGACAATTAAATCAACTTCCCTACCATTTCTTCAGCGGCCTCCAGCGGTCCTGTTTGATAAAGCTTTTTCAATGCTAGACTAAGCCATGGTGGAATGGTTTCTGCCTTCTTTTTGAACTATCTGTACAAACTGCTAACTTGAGTTTGGATCTATAACATTGTCAGAAGCATTCAGCATAGCTATCTAATGAGAATAAAAACACAAAATGGTCTGAAAACGACCACTCATTTTGAAGTGCTTCAAACAGAAACATATCACCTTCTTCCACGGCAGTCTTGATAGTGAGACACATACAGCCTACATCATTAACACCCAGTGAATCTAACCCTTCTGTAAAAAAAGAACTTTAAAGATGTTATAATAACGAGTGAAGAAATAAGGATGAAATTGAGATGGAACAAAAACTAACAGAAGAATCGGGAGGTCTTAAACAATTATTCACATTCGTGACCATGAGTGCAGACAGATGTAACTTTTAATATAGGTAAGGCTACAGACGGAGGTACTCCACTGATCCATTCAACACCTTGTACAGCATAACCATATTAATCATGGAGGAATTCCTATAGAAGATACTCTTCTAGGACTCCTGGGCTTGATGGTAGATACCTTTTCATGCTGCCAGATGTCATTTTCTTAACTACTGTGGCATGATTAATGTTCACCACATAGCGAAGTGTACTTTCCGAGAAGTGTTACATTTTTCATTTGACAAGGGACTCAGTCAGGATTTCTGCTGATAATGAACTCAGAGAAATATCACTCCTGGGCATACATACCAATATCATGGATGGGATTATAGCTGGCTTGGCCAAACAACACTAGATGCAGGGAGGATATCTGATTTCACTATGACACTTCCACATGCCAGAGAAACAAGTTCCAGATGATATCTTGGGTCAGGCTTCAGGTAATAGTGATATACTATCCCCTAAAGATAAGGATGAACCAATTAAGATATCACGGTCAGCAGTGGTTATTTCTTCACAGTACTTGATTATTGAAGATACACAGTAAGTGCATTGACTGCTCCTGATTCAGATATAACTTTTAACAATGAGAATTTTTGACCAGTATTGAAAAATAGTTCTTAAACAACATGTTATGAAGACAGTGTAGTGCAACGAGGTAAATACTGGGCTTTGAATTTTTTGACCTGGGTTAAAATCCAGCTCAGATGGTTGGGATAAACTTTCCTTGTCTGCTGGCTGTAAGGATCCTACGTGAAATGGGTTTGTGCAGTCTCAATTCTCTTCATCGTGGGAGTAGGCCCATAGAACAAAATTGCTTAGAGAGGCTATGAGATGGGTGGTGTCAGAAATGGAAAGATGTCACAGTAATATAGCGAGGGCACTCATAGAATCATAGAATAGTACAGCACAGTAGGAGGCCATTCCTCCCAACGAGTCTGCACCAGCTCTTTCGAAGAGCAATCCAGTTAGTCCCACTCCCCTGCTCTTTCCTCATATCCCTGCAATTTTTTCTCTTCAAGTATTTATCCAATTCCCTTTTAGAGACAATTATTGAATCTGTATCCACCATCCTATCAGGCAGTGCATTCCAAATCCTAACCACTGGTTGCGTAAAAAAGCTTTTCCTCTTTTTGCCTCTGTTTCTTTTGCCAATCACCTTCAATCTGTGTCCTCTGGTTATCGACCCTTCAGCCATTGGAAACAGTTTCTCTTTATTTACTCTATCTAAACCCTTCAAGATTTTATCAGGAACGGTAGCATAGTAGTTATGTTACTGGACTAGTAATCCAGAGGCCTGGATTAATGCTCAGGAGACGTGAGTTCAAATCCCACCACGGCAGCTGTGGAATTTAAATTCAGTTAATTAAATAAATCTGGAGTAAAAAAGCTAGTATCAGTAATGGTGACCATGAAACTACCAGATTGTCGTAAAGACCCATCTGGTTCACTAATGTCCTTTAGGGAAAGAAATCTGCCACCCTTACCCGGTCTGGCCTATATGTGACTCCAGACCCTTGTGCCAAAATTGGGAGAGCTGTCCCACAGACTAGTAAAGCAACAGCCTGACATAGTCATACTCACAGAATCATACCTTTCAGCCAATGTCCCAAACTCTTCCATCACCATTCTATGGGTATGTCCTGTCCCACCGGAAGGACAGATCCACCAGAGATGACGGCAGTGGTATACTGTCAGGAAGGAGTGGCCCTGGGAGTCCTCAACATTGACTCTGGACCCCATGAGGTCACATGGTATCAGGTCAAACATGGGTAAGGGAACCACCTACTGATTACCACCTACCACCCTCCTTCAGCTGATGAATCAGTACTCCTCCGTGTTGAACACCACTTGGAAGAAGCACTGAACAGCAAGGGAACAGAATGTACTCTGGATGGGGACTTCAATGTCCATCACCAAGAGTGGCTCAGTAGCACCACTACAGACTGAGCTGGCCGAGTCCTGAAGGACATAGCTGCCACACTGGGTTGCGGGAGATGGTGAGCGAACCATCACGAGGGAAAAACTTACTTGACCTCGTCCTCACCAATCTACCTGTTGCAGATGCATCTGTCCATGACAGTATTGGTAGGAATAACCATTGCACAGTCCTTGTGGAGACAAAGTCCCGTCTTCACACTGAGGACACCCTCCATCGTGTTGTGTGGTACTACCACCATGCTAAATGGGATGGATTCAGAACAGATCTAGCAGCTCAAAACTGGGCATCCATGAGGCACTGTGGGGCAGCAGCAGAATTTTATACCACTACAATCTGTAACCTCATGGCCCAGCATTTCCAATACTCTACCATTAACATCAAGCGAGGGGATGAACCCTGGTTCAATGAGGAGTGTAGAAGAGCATGCCAGAAGCAGCACCAGGCATACCTAAATACGAGGTGCCAACCTGGTGAAGCTACAACACAGGACTACATGTATGCTAAACAGCGGAAGCAGTATAGATTGTAAATAGTTGAGGCAGCTAAGCAATCCCACAACCAACGGATCAAAGCTCTGCAGTCCTGTCACATCCAGTCATGAAAGGTGGAGGAGGCTCCATGAACAACCCCATCCTCAATGATGGTGGAGCCCAGTATGTGAGTGCAAAAGACAAGGCTAAAGCGTTTGCAACCATCTTCAGCCAGAAGTGCCGAGTGGATGATCCATCTTGCCCTCCTCCTGAGGTTCCCACCACCACAGAAGCCAGTCTTCAGCCAATTTGATTCACTCCACGTGATATCAAGAAATGGCTGAGCGCACTGGATACAGCAAAGGCTATGGGCCCCGACAACATCCCAGCTGTAGTGCTGAAGACTTGTACTCCAGAACTAGCTGCGCCAATTACTGCCCCATCAGTCTGCTCGCAATCATCAGCAAAGTGATGGAAGATGTCGTCGACAGTGCTATTAAGCAGCACTTATTCACCAATAACCTGCGCACCAATGCTCAGTTTTTGTTCGGCCAGGACAACTCAGATCCAGACTTCATTACAGCCTTGGTCCAAACATGGACAAAAGAGCTGAATTCTAGAGGTGAGGTGAGAGTGACTGCCTTTGACATCAAGGCAGCAATTGACTGAGTGTGCCATCAAGGAGCCCTAGTAAAATTGAAGTCAATGGGAATCAGGGGAAAACTTTCCCTTGGCTGGAGTCATACCTAGCACAAAGGAAGATGGTTGTGGTTGTTTGAGGCCAATCATCTCAGCCCCATCATCTCAGCCCCAGGACATTGCTGCAGGAGTTCCTTAGGGCAGTGTCCTAGGCCCAACCATCTTCAGTTGCTTCATCAATGACCTTCCCTCCAACATACGGTCAGACGTTGGTATCTTCGCTGGTGATTGCACAGACTTCAGTTCCATTCGGAACTCCTCAGATCATGAAGCAGTCCGTACCCGCATGCAGCAAGACCTGGACAACATTCAGGCTTTGGCTGATAAATGGCAAGTAACATTCGTATCACACAAGTGCCAGGCAATGACTATCTCCAACAAGCGAGAGTCTAGCCACCTCCCTTTGACATTCAATGGCATTACCATCACCGAATCCCCAACCATCAACATCCTGGGGCTCACCATTGCCCAGAAATCTAACTGGACCAGCCACATAAATACTGTGGCTACAAGAGCAGGTCAGAGGCTGGGTACTCTGTGGCGAGTGTCTCATCTCCTGACGCCCCAAAGCCTTTCCACCATCTACAAGGCACAAGTAAGGAGTGTGATGGAATACTTTCCACTTGCCTGGATGAGTGCAGCTCCAACAACACTCAAGAAGCTCGACACCATCCAGGACAAAGTAGCCCGCTTGATTGGCACCCCATCCACCACCTTAAACATTCACTCCCTCCACCACCAGCGTACCGTGACTGCAGTGTGTACCATCTACAAGATGGACTGCAGCAACTCGCCAAGGCTTCTTCGACAGCACCTCCCAAATCTGCGACCTCTTCCACCTGGAAGGACAAGGGCATCAGGCGCATGGGAACACCACCACCTCCAAGTTCCCCTCCAAGTCACACACAATCCTGACTTGGAAATTTATCGCCATTCCTTCATCGTCACTGGGTCAAAATCCTAGAACTCCCTACCTAACAGTACTGTGGGAGTACCTTCACCTCATGGACTGCAGCGGTTCAAGAAGGCGATTGACCACCAACTTCTTAGGGGTAATTAGGGATGGACAATAAATGCTGGCCTTGCCAGCGACACCCACATTCCATGCATGAACAAAAAAAAATTGTTTCTAAAATCTTCCCACCATCGACGTTAAACTGACTGCCCTGTAGTTGCTGGGTTTATCCTTTTCCCCCTTTTTGAACAAGGGTGTAACATTTGCAATCCTCCAGTCCTTTGGCACCACCCTTGTATCTAAGGAGGATTGGAAGATTGGGGCCAACAACTCCGCAATTTCTACCCTTACTTTCCTCAGCAACCTAGGATGTAGGCCATCCGGACCGGGTGACTTATCCACTTTAATTACCGTCAGCCTTTCTAGTACCTGCTACTAAAAATTAACAATTGGGTCTGAGGCACATTATTGGTTTGGCATGTAGAAAGCGCTTTGCTCTGAGTCCAACCAGTGCTACATCTGTCCTGGGGATGCTTGATACTGACACTTTTGTGAGTAATAGCTTTATGCTGGCAGCAGGAACCTTCTTACTTGGAGTGCATATCAGAAATTTGGGCATACACAGCCCACGGTTTTCATAATTATGAATTGTATTGTGAAACTCCCACATAAGTAATAAGTAACTTGGCTAATGCATAATATTTTGTTTTTGATACTCATCAAGGTGCAGGATGTTTGTGCTGAAGAATTGAACACTTTTCATTTCAAGCCTCAGTGGTTGTAAAGTTGTTGGCATTGCACACCCAGATTCCCAACAATGCAGTCTCTGAAGCTCCACTCCAGACACTTGAGCACATAATCCAGGCTGACACTCCAACGCAGTACCGGGGGTGGGGGAGTGGGGGGAGGATTGCTGCACTTTTGGAAGTGCCGTCTTTCAGATGATATGATAAACCAAGGCCCCTCCCAAGGTTGGGTAAGTCCTTTACCCTTTAAACAGATTCAAAAAGCAAGAGACAGTAACATGTCTGATAACTCACTCCATTTATTATTGAGAAAACATTAACCTTAAACACCCATACAGAGCAGCGCACTTCAGCCCTACGGCTAATCACTCACGTGCGTAGATTTCATGGGGAACCATGGCTCCAAGCCTGTTCACGCCACCTGGTCTTAAAGGTAGCAAAGATCTCTTCCTTTTCTAACTAAGTAATATACGATTTATTATACCATTTTCATTATGGTCTGCTTCCTGCTGGAAGCAACACTATGCGATATTTTATGATCACCCAGTTGTTCCCCTGGACCTGGTAGCCTGCATCCTAGGGTCATAAAAGAAGTGGCTGCAGAGATAGTGGATGCATTGGTTGCAATCTACCAAAGTTCCCTGGATTCTGGATAGGTCCCAGCGGATTGGAAAACCACAAATGTAACACCCCTATTTAAGAAAGGAGGGAGACAGAAAGCAGGAAACTATAGACCAGTTAGTCTAACATCTGTCATTGGGAAAATGCTGGAGTCCATTATTAAGGAAGTAGTAGCAGGACATTTAGAAAATCATAATACAGTCAAGCAGAGTCAGCATGGTTTTATGAAAGGGAAATCATGTTTGACAAATTTGCTGGAGTTCTTTGAGGATATAATGAGCAGGGTGGATAAAGGGGAACCAGTAGATGTCATATATTTGGATTTCCAGAAGACATTCGATAAGGTGCCACATAAAAGGTTACTGCACAAGATAAGAGCTCACGGGGTTGGGGGTAATATATTAGCATGGATAGAGGATTGGCTAACTAACAGAAAACAGAGAGTCGGGATAAATGGGTCATTTTCCGGTTGGCAAACTGTAACGAGTGGGGTGCCGCAGGGATCAGTGCTGGGGCCTCAACTATTTACAATCTATATTAATGACTTGGATGAAGGGACTGAGTGTAATGTAGCCAAATTTGCTGATGATACAAAGATAGGTGGGAAAGCAAGTTGTGAAGAGGACAAAAAGAATCTGCAAAGGGATATAGACAGGCTAAGTGAGTGGGCAAAAATTTGGCAGATGGAGTATAATGTGGGAAAATGTGAGGTTATCCACTTTGGTAGGAAAAATAAAAAAGCAAATTATTATTTAAATGGAGAGAGATTACAAAATGCTGCAGTACAGAGGAACCTGGGGGTCCTTGTACATGAAACACAAAAAGTTAGCATGCAGGTACAGCAAGTAATTAGGAAGGCAAATTGAATGTTGGCCTTTATTGCAAGGAGGATGGAGTATAAAAGTAGGGAAGGCTTGCTACAACTGTACAGGGTATTGGTGAGACCACACCTGGAGTACTGCATACAGTTTTGGTCTCCTTATTTAAGGAGGGATATACTTGCATTGGAGGCAGTTCAGAGAAGGTTCACGAGGTTGATTCCTGAGATGAAGGGGTTGTCTTCTGAAGAAAGGTTGAGCAGGTTGGGCCTATACTCATTGGAGTTTAGAAGAATGAGAGGTGATCTTACTGAAACATATAAGATGCTGAGGGGGCTTGACCAGGTAGATGCAGAGAGGATGTTTCCCCTCGTGGGGGAATCTAGAACTAGGGGGCATAGTTTCAGAATAAGGGGTCGCCCATTTTAAATGGAGATGAGGAGGAATTTCTTCTCTCAGAGGGTCGTGAATCTGTGGAATTCTCTACCCCTGAGAGCTGTGGAGGCTGGGTCATTGAATATATTTAAGGGGGAGATAGACAGATTTTTGAACAATAAGGGAGCCAAGGGTTATGGGGAGCGGGCAGGGAAGTGGAGTTGAGGCCAAGATCAGATCAGCCATGATCTTATTGAATGGTGGAGCAGGCTCGAGGGGCCAAATGGCCTATTTCTTATGTTCTTATGTTCAAACCGATTGCCAAACAGAGATGCAAGGCACAATTCTTTTTCAGACTACACTGTTACTTCCTATCATTTCTTTCCACAGCCATAGATTTATTGTAAACAACATTTGATGCATGCTCTAAACCACCATATTGCAGCAATCTCCTTCTCTTACACTACCCCTTGCTGTGATGAAAAGCCTGTCTTTCAAAAGCCTATGGGCTAAGAATTCGGTTGCGTAGCGCCCATTATTTGGGTGCTATGGGTGCCGATTTGGCTCGAAAATGGCGTCCAAGCAGCGCGCGCACACTTCTGGGTGCTGGCCGCGCTGGACGGCATCTTGGTGAGAGCATTAGCGTTGGTGCTGGGAGCGTGCGCTGTAAGTATGCAGAATACACACATCGTGACGTCAATCAGTGTGTAACGCTGATTTGATGCCAGTACTGTAATTTTTGACCTCAACGATGGAGCTAACCTCGCACAGCTGAACATGCATTCAGCAGCAGGAAGGACCCCCCCCCACCAGCGCTATTTAAAGGGATCATCACCTACTTATAGGTTATTGCTGATTGATTTCTACTAGCTGTTGTTGAGTTTGTAGAAGGGTTTGGTGCATTCTAGACTTCTTTAAAGTTGCCTAAAGTCTACACAGAGTGGTGTAGCACGTGCTCAAAGACTTGATACTGACTTGCAAGGGGTCTGCTCAGACCAGTTGCTCCCAGACATGGGTGCAGTAGTTTGTAGTTTATATCCCGCTTGGCCTTCAGCATGACAGGGAGAATGAGCAGAGGCGACACAGAGCAGGACAAGTTGCTCGAAGAAGCAGGAGGAGGAGGGGGAGAAGGGCTCTCAGCAGGAGGCCATATGCACCAAGGGTCTCCAGGGAGAAATTCTACAGCCTCAACCTCAGAGAGGAACAGTGCGTGCGACATGTCTGTTTCACTAAGGAGGTGCTGACTGAAATCTGCCACCTGCTGCAGGCAGACCTGCCGCCTCAGTCCAGGGCGAGGACAGCATGGCCAGTGGCTGTATAGGTCACTGTGGCCTCACATCAGGCTCCTTCCAGGCTGGAGCAGGCAACATCTGTAACATGTCCCAGTTTGCCGTTCACTCCTGGAGGTGAGTAAGGCTCTGTTTGCAAAGACAACTGAATACATTTCATTCTCTCTTGCCAGAGAGAAGCAGGCAGAGTGAGCACACAGCTTCATAAGAACATAAGAAATAGGAGCAGGAGTAGGCCATTCGGCCCCTTGAGCCCTATTCAACAAGATCATGGCTGATCTGATCTTGGCCTCAACTCCACCTTTCTGCCTGTTCCCCATAACCCTTGACCCCCCTGTAGTTCAGCCTTGAATATATTCAATGACTCAGCCTCCACAACCCTCTGAGAGAAGAAAATCCTTCTCATCTCCGTCTTAAATGGGCAACCCCTTATTCTGAAACTATTCCCCCTAGTTCTAGATTCCCCCTCGAGGGGAAACATCTTCTCAGCATTCACCCTGTCAAGCCCCCTCAGAATCTTATATGTTTCAATAAGATCACCTCTCATTCTTCTAAACTCCAATAAGTATAGGCCCAGCCTGCTCAACCTTTCTTCATAAGACAACCCCTTCATCCCAGGAATCAACCTAGTGAACCTGAGGAAGGATGTTCTTGCCATGGAGGGAGTGCAGCGAAGATTCACCAGACTGATACCTGCGATGGCAGGAATGACGTATGAAGAGAGATTGGGTTGATTAGGCTTATATTCGCTGCAGTTTAGAAGAATGATAGGGGATCTCTTTGAAACTTATAAAATTCTAACAGGACTAGACAGACTAGATGCAGGAAGGATGTTCCCGATGGCGGGGGAGTCCAGAACCAGGGGTCACAGTCTAAGGATAAGGGGTAGGCCATTTAGGACTGAGATGAGGAGGAATTTCTTCACCCAGAGAGTGATGAACCTGTTGCATTCTCTACCACAGAAGGCAGTTGAGGCCAATTCATTAAATATATTCAAGAAGGAGTAAGATATATTTCTTAAGGCTAAAGGGATCAAGGGATATGGGGAGAAAGCAGGGACAGGGTACTAAATTTGGATGATCAGCCATGATCGCATTGAATGGCGGAACAGGCTCGAGGGGCCGAATGGCCTACTCCTGCTCCTATCTTCTATGTTTCTATGAACCTTCTCTGAACTGCCTCCAATGCAAGAGATGAGGTAGAAGATCAGCCATGATCTTATTGAATGGTGGAGCAGGCTTGAAGGGCCAAATGGCCGACTCCTGCTCCTATTTCTTATGTTCTTATGAACAAAAAAACTACAGAATGTATGGCATGACTAGCAATGAAACTGAATGTGTCTGAGTGGGTGGATGACAAGAATGAAGTATCCAAGCATGCTTCAAAAAACAGACCTAAAGGGATTAAAGGACTCAAAAGTGTGCAATGTTCACAATTAACGACAACCAATCTTCTTCCCGCTAAAGTTCATTTTAATACCCGGTCAATTTTTGCCACAAGCCCTAAAGGGAATAAACAAACAACTGATATTCATGTTCAGAATGTTGTAGTATCATGGATCAGTTACCACACTCTTGAATAGCTCATGAGGGACATGCTACCTACCTCTACTCCATTTGAACCATCAGCCTTGAACAAAATTGCAGAGACAGTTATTAGAAAGTTTTGAATTCAATAAACAACAAAAAATAAACCATCTGCTTTTATCTCCCAGGTGTAGAATAATTTGATTTCTGCTCAGTTAAATGCTCACTGGTTGAATATTTCTTAAAGTGGTTAAAACACACTGGCCACCAAAGGGAAAAACTGAAACAATGACATCTATTCCTAAATTTAAAAAAAACTTTCTTCTCCTGTTCCTCCTAAGCTGTGGGTGCACCATCCTACACACTCTCTCCACCCTGTATGCTCGCATAGTTCAAATTAATACTTATCACAGTCTCATAACTGTAGAATTCGCAAATTATCGCGATTTGAAAATAATGAGAAAGAGACATACAGTTTCGTAAAACGGCTTTATTTCAGCAAAATGCTGTCAGGTTTCAAAACGGACACAAGCAGCCTGTAAAATGGCCACCACGCCTCGTGGCAGAAGGTTCTAGACTTTCAGTAGGCAGACAAGATGGTGTTTCAATAAACATTTCAGCAAGATCGGACAGGACTCAGCATATTGAGATAAGACAAGACGAGATCGTTTTGCATTTTAACACCCAAACAAGGAATATAAGTGCTGGAATCGGGTTTTCCATGCACAAATGAGAGCTATTGTACTGGGCAATCAAGGGGCCCATCCAAAGACATTGATACGCAAATTCCCCACAGCTCTACGATGAGAGAGCCGTTCGCGGGTACTCACAGCAAGAATTCGGAGGCCCCCAAAACCCCTCCAGGGAGACTCCTAGCCGGTTCCACAAGGGGAGAAATATTAACGGGTACTCAGACAGTTACAAGTATCACCGAAACCCATTAACGACAAGTACCACCCCATACAAGAAGTTTGAGTGCCAAAACATGACAAAAGATGAACATTAAGATTGGGCGGGAGATAAAGAATTACAGTACTATAACTGTAGTAAACAAATGTCCATCTCTCTCTTGATTCGACCCCTGGCTCTCGTTTGCGGCCCACCGAGCTCTTGGTCCGCTGATCTTCTGGGAGTCAACCTCGTGGCTTGCCGCGAAGATCTGTGAAGAGCTGGGCTGCGAAGGCCGGTAAGCGGGTACACCATCCCGAGGGTCGGTAGACGGTGTAGGGACCCGAAGGCCCGACGAGACGAAACGAGATGAGAAGAGAAGAAGAAGAATCCACGTGCTGCTGCGGTCAGTAAACCCCGACCGCACCCGAAAATATATAGACCATTTTTGAACTCTATAGGTTACTGCACGAACTGACGCAGGAAGACTTTTCTTCGAATTTTATCGAACTGGTGTCGATCCAGAAAGACTCTTCTTTGAGTTTTATCAGAGTTCCGAGGCCAACACAGATCTTCATGACAGCAGACGGTCCAGCCTGCTAGCCGGAGCAAAGCGAGTAAACAAGTGGGGTACAGAGACCCCTGATCAACACGTGAATAGTCAGGTGCTGTGGCGAAACCATCCAAGCATCGTTTTAGAATTCTCCGAGTTATCACGAGTGGTGAGCATGGTTCTCGATCCTACAGATCTAGATTAGGACAGGTATTGATAGGGGAGGGTTTTTGTTTTAAGGATAATTATAATGTGTGCCCCTTTTTACGATGTGTCGTGCGCTCCTCGTTTCCCTAAACCTAGTTGCATAAATGTATGTAAGTTTGTACTGTCATTAATCTGTGCTCATAACATGTATTTCGTAATCTTGAATAATATGCAATAAAGATTTTCCATTTCGTACTATTCAACCGGGTCTACCTGAGTTTTTCTCTGCATTTACTGCTCTCGCACCTAAGTCCAGTGTCAGAACCGTACGGGCGAGTGGGTCGAACCACTCACAGGTGTCTAGTGCTACCAGGCTGGCTGGAGACCAGAACAGGCAACAAGGCCTAACCCCGCACTAGCACCCAGGCTAAGCACAGAGCCACGCGAACCCCTTACATAACTCATTCTGTCACAGGACCACAAAGTAGTGGAGCTCCTGACTCCTTTCCCACCCCGCTGAAGGTTTACCTGTTCCTGACAATGTTCACTACTTCCTGATTTACCTTGTGTTTTTTCAAACTATTTTTCGTTCTTGATGATGTCATGCACTATGGCGCTTGACCTTTCACCTAGGTTTTGCAATAATGAAATCGTTGTGCCTGAATTTGCGGTCGGAGGCTTCCCGCGGGGAAATGCCTCCGATCCGCAAATAAAATCCGCGCCTACCTGGTGCTTTGGGATCCACAGAGACTCACGCTCCTGGGCCTCTAGGCGTAGACATGCATAAAGGCCCACAAATTCCGGGGCGCAGGCGGTTCGCAAGAGCCCCTGCGATCACGTGGGCCGGTCCAACCAATGCAAGAAGGGGCTCCTCATTCACGCTTATAGAGATTCTGTATGTACATAAAAAACACAGTTACATACCAAATAATTTTTTTTTAAATTACGACTTTAAAATTAATTAAAATACAATTTAATTAAATATTTAAAACGAGAAATTAATTTTTTGAAAAATAAATGTAAATGTTTCAAAGGGGCTAAAAATAACCTTAACTTATTTTACAGGTGTTTTCATGTTTAAATAATTGAAAAATAATATTTTTATACTCATTTAAACTCTTACGCTGGTAAAAGCAAGCCTTATGCCTGTTTTTAGCAGGCTTAAGAATTTCACGGGCATTCGCCGGGCAGAACTGTCTGCCCGCAGAGGCCCTTTTCCCGGGGATGAGTTCGCGCGTGAAAACCCGAAACTTGTGTGGCCCTTATGGGCGCGTACGCACCACGTACGCACCGGAAAATACGGGTCACACATGAGTTCCATCAAAATGTTCTTCTAGGCTAAAAGACTCATATGGCTCCTAGTAAATCAGCCATCTATCAAATCATTTTATCATTTGCTATTTTAAGTGTGGAAAAATGAAGGAGAGATGATGATGTAGTTCAATACCAAGTTTATTTTGAGATGACAAGTATTAGTCAACAAACATGGAAGGACTAATCAGTAGAAGGCTCAAGTCTTAGTCAATTATATAAAGGTTCCCCTCTTTATTCTCCCCATCCAGAAATACAATTGGGTTCCAGCTGAATGTTGTGACTTCAGGTGAGACTCTGCCCACACCATGCATCTTGACCCGATAAAAAGTGGGAGCAGGAATTTCTGGAGTCTGGCCTCCTCAAGCAGCCTTCTTAAATGGAGATGACAGGTTCAGTTGCTGGTAAAAATTTAGTTTTGTTTTGCATTTTTATTATATTATGGTGCACTTTGGAGTATGTATTAGTTGGTTTTGCTGATTAGTCTATAAACTTTTAATTTGTTGGTTTTTTTTCCTACCAATACTTTCTGCCATTATTTTTGTTTGCTGCTGACATTTAAATAGCACCAAAGTGGCGAGGTTGGAAATTCCTTTGCTATTCTGTTCGCACTGCGAGCTTCAGATGAAGAAGAGGAGATCATGAGGGGCCAACAATTGCAGATACAGCCTGAGGTTTTTGAATGCATCCATCCCCACCCCAAGATCTGCATTAATATACCCCTTCACACCGACCTGAACATGTCAGAGAAGACAGAGGTGTCTTCCCCAATTCCAACTCACAGGACCACCTGCCACAAAGTTGTACCATCAGCTGCAGAATGTCCTGCAGCCAACATCTGAAACACGATGGCTCCTTTCCATGGAATGGAAGGCTATCACATCATGGAGCTTTTTTGCGACTGTATCCTTAAAATCCATCATGGGGTACATATATGTATTAAGCAATTGACAAACACTATGGGCGGAGTTGTCTGGCGACCGTGCGGGCGGGATTGGAGGCGGGTCGGGAGTTTTCCTGTGCAAAGGATGTATCAACTCGACAAAGACCACAGCTTTCACTCGCACCAAGTCTCGTTTACCCATCACCCTTGTGCTTGCTGATCTACATTTTCTCCCGGTTAAGCAACGCCTCGATTTTAAAATTCTCACCCTTGTTTTCAAAACTCTCCATGGCTTCGCCCCTCCCTATCTCTGTAATCTCCTCCAGCCGCAAAACCCTCCAAGATATCTGTGCTCCTCTAATTCTGGCCTCTTGAGCAATCCCGATTTTAATCGCTCCACCATTGGTGGCCGTGCCTTCAGCTGCCAAGGTCCAAAGCTCTGGAATTCCCTCCCGACAGCTCTCCGCCTCTACCTCTTTTTCCTCCTTTAAAACGCTCCTTAAAACCTACCTCTTTGACCAACCTTTTGGTCACCTGCCCCAATATCTCCTTATGTGGCTCGGTGTCAAATTTTGTTTTATAACGCTCCCGTGAAGCCCCTTGGGACGTTTTACGACGTTTAAGGCACTGGCCCAGAAATTAGGCTCCCTGGCTTCCCGCGGGTGCAATGATCGCGCGCACACCTACCTACCGCGCCTGCCGTTGACCTCTGAGCCCACGGGGACTTCAGCTCCTGGGCCTCCTGCAGCTGCCGGCGCGCAGTGCTTGTGTATCTCAGGGGCGTAGTTAGTGCGATGCGTCCCTTGGGATCACGTGGGCCATGGAGAGCCAATGGCAGCAGACCATCTTTCATTCATAGATTTGACAGGAAGACCTCTCAAATCGATGAATTGAAATCGGCCCCAAAACAACACCTTAACTTCAAATACATTTTTTAAAAAACCATCACATTTTTAAAATAACTATAAGTTAAATAAATTAACTACTTCAAACAAAAATTTAAATTTTTGAAAAAATTAAAATACTTTTTAACAGTGCTAAAAATAAACTTACCTTTCTTTAAAGTATCTAAAAAAGATAAACCTGTTGAAAATTTTTTAAATTTATAATTAATTAACCACTTACCTTGTTGAAAACGGGTCCTGCGCCTCCTTTTTAAAAGCGCAGCCTCTTCAATACTTCCCCTCCCGGAGAAACCTGAAAAAAAACCTAAGTTCACTGCGTGCACGCAGCCTCTCCCGCGCACGCGGTTCACCTCTGAACCCCTCCCTTCACGAGACTGGAAGTTCCGGTTTCCCGCGCATGCGCAGTGCACGCAGGAAACCGGCACTTCAGGGGGCCTTACGGGTGAGTACACAGCGTGTACTCACCCGGCAAGGGCCGAATTTTTGGCCCACTATATAAATACAAGTTGTTGTTATTGTGGCATGGTTTCCTCAGGTGAAGTGTTAGATGACACGGGTGAAAAGTGTTAAAATGTAGAATGCTGATTCCAGTAAAATAAAGAAGCTGCACACAGATGCAGGGAGAAGATTCAATTCTCTGTCTGAATTATCTAGATATGATATTGCTTGCTACTAACCTCTAAAACTTAATTAAAGAATGGTCTGGAGACCTTGGGAAAGGTAAGATAAGAGGAAACTGTTTACTTTAGCAAGTTGGCGAGTGGATAACAGGATGATTGGAGTCAGCTTCACCCATATCAATAGGGCCATTGTATCCTGTACACTGGAGTTCAGAAATGGATCAGGTCATGCTGAGTATTGCTTAAATGGACATTTTGAGAAAAAAAACTTGTAAACAACTAAGGTATATTAATCAAGCCTATTGTAACGGGAATTAGGATTCAATCTGGGAAGATTAAGCTCAAGAATAGTAACTTGAGAGACATGGGCCTCGATATTAACGCCCCCATGATGGGCAGGAGAGGGTTTGGGAAGGGGTGGTTTAAGACTTAAATATGGGGAACGTGTCCCCAACACACCGCGCATGCGCCCACCGCCATTTTTACGGCGACAGATATCGTGGCATCCGAGTGTCCTGCTGTGGAGCAGTGCGACAATTCATTAACATATTTAAATCAGGTTCGCACAGTGCAATTGGGAGCATGATTTGAATTTACTGCTGTACACCTGGGAAACCCGGCATTGAAAGGGAGCCAGGAGCTGCCGGCTTCACAATGTTAAGTGCCTTTTCCAACACTCCTTATGGTACAGGAGGAGCAGGTGTGGCCACGGTACGCCAGTGGTGGAGGGAGTGAATGTTTAAGGTGGTGGATGGGGTGCCAATGAAGCTGGCTGCTTTGTCCTGAATGGTGTCGAGCTTCTTGAGTGTTGTTGGAGCTGCACTCATCCAGGCAAGTGCAGATTATTCCATCAGACTCCTGACTTTTGCCCTGTAGATGGTGGAAAGGCTTTGGGGAGTCAGGAGGTGAGACACTTGCCGCAGAATACCCAGCCTCTGACCTGCTCTGTTTCTCCCTCCAACCCCTATCTCTCCCCTTGCCATGATGGACGATCTCTCCCCTCGCCACGATGGACGATCTCCCCCCTCGCCACGATGGACGATCTCCCCCCTCGCCACGATGGACGATCTCTCCCCTCGCCACGATGGACCATCTCTCTCCTCGCCGCGATGGACAATCTCTCCCCTCGTCGCGATGGACGATCTCTCCCCTCGCCACGATGGACGATGTCTCCCCTCGTCACGATGGACGATCTCTCCCCTCGCCACGATGGACGATCTCTCCCCTCGCCACGATGGACGATCTCTCCCCTCGCCACGATGGACGATCTCTCCCCTCGCCACGATGGACGATCTCTCCCCTCGCCACGATGGACGATCTCTCCCCTCGCCACGATGGACGATCTCTCCCCTCGCCACGATGGACGATCTCTCCCCTCGCCACGATGGACGATCTCTCCCCTCGCCACGATGGACGATCTCTCCCCTCGCCACGATGGACGATCTCTCCCCTCGTCACGATGGACCATCTCTCCCCTCGCCACGATGGGCGATCTCTCCCTCCCGCCACGATTGGCGATCTCTCCCCTCGCCGCGATGGCTGATCTCTCTCTCCTGCTGCGATGGCCGATCTCTCCCTCCTGCCCCGATCTCTCCCTCAAGCCTCGATTGTCAACCTTGCCCCCTCCCAATTGTCGGAGACTCTCCCCAAGGGTTCCAGGATGCAGCCTCCTTCTACTGGTGTTCCGTCCAAGTCGCTGGCCAGGCAATTCATTTGGCCGGCTGCTGGGCGGGAAACGGAACAAAAACTGATAATGTGATCCTGCTGTTAAGTTCGGTAGGACCCTTGCTGGGTTCTTTGGCCATTTTCAGTCTCCCGCAACATCCTCACCTCCTCGTCAATATCGGGGCTATTGTTTCCCCAACTAAGCTTTACTCTGTTTAAAGTATTACACTTTGAATAAATAGAACTTTTCTTGTGAGTGTATTGTCTTACTGTCATTGATCGTTCTTGCATAACTAAATCGATTAGTTTACAGAAGGATTTGCAGTTTGCATCTATATGAGGATCAGGGCTCCTAATTTCAAACCCAGGCACACATGAACGAAAACCGTTTATACTTAATTAATGCACAGATGGTGTCTGACCATAGAACCATCATTTTGCACATCAATAGACATGATTCAGAGAAGTAGCCATGATGCCTTCATTGTGCTGCAGTCCATGCTACACAAATTTCTAAAGAAACACTGAACTGATGACTTTTTAAAGAAAGCCTGGCTAACCTCCTCATCCATGGCTTCTAATCCTTCTGAGAAATCCCCTAACAGCAGAGAAGCAACTTGGTTTGGAAGTCTGAGTTTCTGTTCCTATTATCAGCTGTCATCTCCAGTTGCAAGTAAAGTTTTGTGTCTAGCCGAGGCACAATAAAAGTGTGTGTGCAAAAGGGCAATTATTGTCACCATGCTTAAAATGGCACCTACCAGAGGGTGCATGCATTCCCAACATGGGTCTGTGCCATGTTTGATTGGCCCCACAGGAAATATGCGCCAAAGTGAGGAGCATACTTTCTTCCTGATATCAGCAATCTTCTTCCTCATTGGGATCTGAGTGACTGTACTCACTCAGTTGCCCTCTGCTCCATGCGGCTTCCACCTGCCATTTTACTGGAGGGTGGCTCTAGCCCCAGGTAGGCCCATTCTCCTTTACTGGACCTCATACAGCAGGAAATCCATCCCTTAAACACCAACAGGAGCAGTATCGCCCACATGTCTCCAGTGTACCATTGTGACAAACTAGTCCATTTAACTGCCATCACCACAACTTCTTCTTTAATGGTATTCTGCAGCACTTTTAGAACAAATTTTACAACCCCCAACCCCCCAGCCAAGTGTGTTAAAAGCCAATGTCTCTGGGCAAACTGTAGCCTACATAAATTAGTGGTTCCATTCCAAGATTTTATGCACTCATCTCCTGAGCTACTGGTGCAGGGGTCAACCTGTATCAGGGACCAGCACAACCCCATTTTTGCCATTCCTATAAAATTGAAACTGTAATCACTTTCTTTAAAACTGGATAAATGTTATCAGCTTTACAAGCTGTCCTTAAATATAGAACAAAAATATATATTTTATAACAATCTGGGCTAACTTGTTAAACATGCTGGAGCGCATACTGGGAAATCATGTGCTGTTCCCCACAATTTTCCATCCATTAATTTTAATGGACACGGGATTGTGGGAAGCACTCCTGATTTCCTGATAAGAACCTCCAGTGAGTGAGGCTCCGTGTCAGATGCAGGCCTTCAGAAAACTGGCCGTATGCCGAGATGAGCTGATTATCTGTTGCCTGAGGCCTACAGGGTGGCAGGGAGGTAATTGATAAACATCTGGTTAAGTTTGAAGCAAAAAAAATCAAATTGCAAAAGATTGATTTAAGCAAACCATTCTCTTTTATGATTTTGCAAAGTTAGTGTCTGTTTCAACACACGCAGTTATAATCCAGTTCTCACTGGGCAAAGGTCCACAGCTAAGCTGTTGTGAATGTGACATTTAATTCACTGTTCTTATTTCTGAGACTAAGGACTGACATCATGGAGATGTGAATTGTCATGTTGTTGCAACCAGGATATGAGATGCAGAGCTTAAGGTCAAAGTGTATCTTCTTTGAATGAAGACACAAGTCTTATATTGATGCTGTCTACAGTGACTACACTTCAAAAAGTATTTAATTGGCTGGAAAGTGCTTTGGGACGTCCGGTGGTTATGAAAGGCGCTATATAAATGTAAGACTTTTCTTTTTTTTTTGTCTGCTTCACTCCTACTTTCACAGATGCTCACTGAACATTCTTACTTGATGTGTCATGCTCCACTGACTCCTTTCCTTCATTTGAAATATTTATAAATCTTGTAATCATGATTAATATTATACTTGTAGCAGTAAGCATTTTAAATATTTGATCTTTTGATCATTGCTGCAGTGTATGAATGTGTTTATAAAAACCTAAGGGGTTAAATTGGGCCACGTTGCACCAGTTTTTTAGGTGCTACGTGGCCTACTACGGCCCCAAAATGGTGGGCAGGAAGCGGCGCACACTTCCGACTGGCAGTGCGCCACCCGCCACCCACCATGTTGGATAAGGACAAACAAGAGGCGTCCTTTACTCATGCCCGAAGCAGGCGTTCGGTCATTTGCATATGCAAATAAGGGCTCTAACACCTACTTTAGCTCCCTGCTGCAACATTGGTTTGCTCAGGGGGGAAAACCAACCTTAAACATTGCATAAGTAAAGAAAGGTAAGTACTTACCACAATCGCTGCTGCTCCTGGTCCCGAGATCCCCGACCTCTGACATTCAGGCCCTGGCCCTGACCCCCGATCTCCCTCCCCCCTGGCCCTGATCTTCAGGCTCCCCGACCTTTGATCCCTGCTCCCCAGTCCCGTTGTCTACTCCAACGCCCTAATCATCCCCCACAGCCCCCGATCCATCCAAACCACCCCACTCCCGATTGCAGGCTCCACGACCACCCGATCCCCGAATGCAGCAGGAGTGCTCCTCCTGACCTCACAAGGAAAGTTTAGGCATCCCCTGCACCAAGTTCTCCTCTTCCCTCCAGTGAGTCCCTCCTGAAACCCCTTCCCTGCAACTTACCTTCTTGCCAGCAAGCCTCCTTTTGGTGCTGGCCGGTGGCCTCCTGCCACCCAAACTTCTGCTCTCGCCTGCCAGGCAGCTGCCACTTTCCACCCATTTTGGGAAGACAGCCAACCGGCAGAATGTAGATGAGGCCCAGGAGTTAAAATCACCCGGGTCTCATGCTGCAGAGGTCGGGTGCATTTGCCACTCACCCAGCCACCCGAATCCTGCTCCAAGTTAAATCGGAGCTTAGGCGTCACTAATTTATTAAGTAAATACTACACGATACAATATACCTAAAGTGCCTTCAGTTTATTGTTCATCAAAAGGTCTGCCAATATTTTAACATTCTATTATTAAATCATTTCCATAACACAATAATTTGGTAAAAATAAGTGGTGTGATAATTTTGCTCCAATAAGCTATGCCATGAAGTGGTTGGATATGATTTTTGCTTATAGTTAGCTGTCAACATGGGCCACTGTTTCAGAGGAGGAGAACAAATAGAGGACAGCCACTTTTCCACAGGGAAGGAAGGAAATATTGGTATCTATCACCAAATCCATTCTTGTCCAACATTGGCAATGGTCTTGGGCCTGATTATCTGAACACTTAGCTAAGGAATGAGATGTGGCACAACAGTACCTAAAAGAATGGTGTAATGCATGTCTGTGTGATGTTATTAATAACTAAATTTAAATCCTTTAGATTTGGACGTTTATCTCTGTGTAAAGGGAGCGTTTATCAGCAACGTGCATTGGGCATTCAAGCACAGAAACTGAATGGAATCCCACTGGAGCCAAATTCTTGAATCCTATGGAATCCACTTCAAGGCATGGGGGCTAGGTTCTGTGAGGCAAAGAAATCTGAAACCTGGGCATAAAAGGGTGGTAGTGCAGACACCCAGAGGCAAGAAAACAGAGCGGGTAGTGTGGCAGGTTCATGCTACGGAAGGTGGAAGAGAAGCAGGAAGGAGCAAGAAGTTTTAGCAACATTTTAACAGTGATTCCTTTCTTAGGAACTATGACTGGGGATCCGTTTTGGGTGGGAGGTCGGCGGGAGGTGGCAGAAAATTACACAGCTCGGTTCATGGAAGATTTTACATTTGTCGATAAGCAATGAGTTTGAGTGGAATCTTGCACTCAAAGTCGGAACACTTGGCCATCAGCACAAGTAAGAATATATAATTTAAAACTAACTTTATGTGTTAAAAATTAAATGCACATTCAAGCTGTTATACACGTTAACGGCCCAGAAATTCCGGTCGGAGGCTTCCCGCAGGCGCAAGCCCCCGACCTGCACTTAAGAAGCGCACCTACCGTTATGCTCTGGGCCCGCGCAGAATTCCGTTCCTGTGCCTGCTCCAGCTGCCGGTGCGCAGTGCTCGCGTATCCCAGGGGTGAAGCTAGTTCGCAGCGTCCCTGAGATCACGTGGGCCATGGGGAGCCAATCGGAGCAGGGAATCTCCATTCATAGATTTGACAGGAAGACCTGTCAAATCGATGAATAGAGATCGGCCCCAAAACCTAAGTAAAACTTCAAATACATTTTTAAAAAAACATCACATTTTTAAAATGACTATAAATTACATAAATTAACTACTTTAAACAAAAATTTTAATTATTGAAAAAAATAATTAAAGTCTTTAACGGGGCTAAAAATAAACTTACCTTTCTTTAAAGTATTTTAAAATGATAAACCTGTGGAAAAATTTTTTTACTTCTCCTTTCTTCACCTCCTGCCTTGTTAAATGCAGGCCTTGCGCCTGCTTTTTCCACGCACAGCTGCTAGGGACTTACCTGCACTGCATCAACTGAGAACAAAGCGGAAGCTCGATGCGTACGCGCTGCCTCTCCGGCGCACGCAGGTTGACCTGTGAACCCCTTCCTTCACGAGAACGGAAGTTCCGGTTTCCAGCGCATGCGCAGTGCGTGCGCGAAACCGGCACTTCCGTTGGCCCTACGGGCGAGTACACAGCCCGTACTCACCCGTAGGGAACGGAATTTCAGGGCCAATATGAATAGTTTGAAATAAAACAAGAAAAAAGAAAATTATCCAAGATTCAAGATTTTAGATTAATGGATTAGAACGTATTGAGAATAAAATGTTAGGATGATCTATGGAACACAGGTCATTTGGCATCATAGGATATAGATTGTTCTGGGTTAACATTTGATGTTAAGTGATTTTACTTTTTCTTTGTCAATCTTGCATGACAACTAATATAGTACAGTACTGGTTAGTGTTTGTCTCTCCTTTGAACATTAACTGCAAATTCTTTAAAATGGTGTGGATGATAAATGACCTTCAAATAAAATCTCTATTAAAATGCAAAATACTGTTAGTAAATGGATTTGGTGGAACATCTGAATGATTAATAGGGTGCGTTATGCAAGCACACAGAAACAGTTGTTGACTGTAACTACTAGTATCAAATGATATGGATTAGTTGTTACCCGTACCTTAATAAAACTATTGTTCATCAGACTGTGTACACACATTTCTATGGAGAAAAGACAAAAGCTCTCCAGTTTCCATTTTGTAAATAATGTGTTACCTCAATTGCCAATAGAGTGCTCATAACCGTTTCAATGCTTGTTAAAGATGCCTGTTTTATGAACTTTTGTTTTTATAAATGTGTTGAGGTATAAACTGTTGCATCAGAATCAATTTGTGATGGAATTTATGAGACATTTAAAAGAAGAAAAAGATGGACCCATTCACCATCTTTATGTCTTTATGTACTGGGATGGCAGGTACTTTGTGAGAATGTGTTATGTGAAAGGCATTCTCGATAAGATCCGAACCAAATTAAAAGTCCTAACCGATCTGAATTAGGCCTATTGGATCAGTTTAGGAAAGTCTATATTTGCTTCAGTTTGAATCTTTGTGATTACATGTTACCTTAAAGAACATTCGGTCAGATATGCTGTACCATTTTCCTGTCCACCTACAAGCTATGGGAAACATTTCCTCTATTTGCTATTTACAGCAAAATCATAAATAAATTTTTTTATAAATGTGTTTGCAACTTTGCTACAAATAATTCACATAAGAAATCTCCCCCCCACCATAATCTCATATTCTACCCAGGCTCTTCAACATGATGCTCTGCCCAGTAGACCGTTAAAATGGCTTTGAGGTCCTCTGTAGTCATATCACCACAATTTAAAGTCTACATGGTCTGTAGACTCTGGTGGAAGCTTTCTTCCAGTTGGTCTTCTCCTTTGATGTAATATTATCCTGGGTGCCACTCATTTCCTCTACCTCCTACCCCTGTTCTGCCTCCATTGCAAAGACATACATGGGAATGTCAATCGCGAACCATAGTGGTCTGGGCTTCATGACAGAAGGTTGGGAAGCAAAGATTTTCCTGCCTGAAAGTGCTGAAAGGCAGCTTGCAAAATCCTGCTGAGAAAAGATTTTTTAATAATTCTCAGACAGCTGAGAAAGGATTTTGATAATTGCTTCAGTCAACGCAGATATTTAAAGGTTTGTGTACATTCAAACCTTATGAGCTCAGCCACTTTCTAGTTTGACAAGTCATGCAAGTAAACTTACCTTTCTTATTATGACAAGCTTAACTAAGTCAGGTGCCATCTGGTGTGAATGGCAGAATTTCTGAGACAGCAGCTTGTGCCCCATTATCGGGCCATACATGCAGCACGTTGGAGCTGGGTGCATCCTCTGCCTGCAGCCAATTTCACTGGAAAGGCAGCGTGTATTTTAGAACGGGTGTAACTCTGTCAGAACTGACTTATACCCTAAATTCCAGTCCACTCTGGCAGAGCTACACCACATTTGCAACAAAAGAAAATCAATATTTCATTTTAAGGGAACGGTAGTAAAGTGGTTATGTTACTGGACTAGTAATCCAGAGGCCTAGCCTAATAATCAGGAAGCGTGAGTTCAAATCCCCTTACGGCAGCTGTGGAATTTAAATTCAGTTAATTAAATAAATCTTCCTGCAGATTGGAAGGTGGCAAATGTAACCCCACTATTTAAGAGAGGAGGGAGAGAGAAAACGGGGAACTACAGACCACTTAGCCTGACATCAGTAGCAGGGAAAATGCTAGAATCTATTATTAAGGACATGGTAACAGGGCACTTAGAAAATAATAATAGGATTGGGCAGAGTCAACATGGATTTATGAAAGGGAAATCGTGTTTGGCGGATCTGTTAGAGTTTTTTGAGGTTGTAACTAACAGATTAGATAAGGGGAACCAGTGGATGTGGTGTATTTGGATTTACAGAAGGCATTCGATAAGGTGCCACACAAGAAGTTATTAAACAAAATTAGGGCTCATGGGATTGGGGGTAATATACTCGCATGGATTGAGGATTGGTTAACGGACAGAAAACAGAGAGTAGGAATAAATGGGTAATTTTCAGGTTGGCAGGCTGTAACTAGTGGGGTACCGCAAGAATCAGTGCTTGGGCCTCAGCTATTCACAATCTACATCAATGATTTGGATGAGGGGACCAAATGTAATATATCCAAATTTGCTGATGATACAAAGCTGGGTGGGAATGTAAGTTGTGAGGAGGATGCAAAGAGGCTTCAAGGGGATATAGACAGGCTAAATGAGTGGACAAGAACATGGCAAATGGAATATAATGTGGAGAAATGTGAAGTTATCCACTTTGGTAGGTAAAATAGAAAAGCAGAGTATTTTTTAAATGGTGAGAGATTGGGAAATGTTGGTGTTCAGATGGACCTGGGTGCCTTTGTACACAAATCACTGAAAGTTAACATGCAGGTACAGCAAGCAATTAAGAAAGCAAATGGTGTGTTAGCCTTTATTACAAGAGGATTTGAGTATAAGAGTAAAGACATCTTACTGCAATTAATATAGGGCCCTGGTGAGACCACACCTGGAGTATTGTGCACAGTTTTGGTCTCCTTACCTAAGGAAGGATATACTTGCCATACAGGGAGTGCAACGAAGGTTCACCAGACTGATTCCTGGGATGGAGGGATTGTCCTATGAGGAGAGATTGAGTTGACTAGGCCTCTGTTCTCTAGAGTTTCGAAGAATGAGAGGTGATCTCATTGAAACGTACAACATTCTTACAGGACTTGACAGGGTAGATGCAGGGAAGATGTTTCCCCTGGCTGGGGAGTCTAGAACCAGGGGTCACAGTCTCAGAATAAGGGGTCGGCCATTTAGGACTGAGATGAGGAGAAATTTCTTCACTCAGAGGGTGGTGAATCTTTGGAATTTTCTACCCCAGAGGGCTGTGGAGACTCAGTCGTTGAGTATATTCAAGACAGAGATCGATAGATTTTTGAATATTAAGGGAATCAAGGGATATGGGAATAGTGCAGGAAAGTGGAGATGAGGTAGAAGATCAGCCATCATCTTATTGAATGGCGGAGCAGGCTCGAAAAGCCAAATGGCCGACTCCTGCTCCTATTTCTTATGTTCTTATGTAAAAAGCTAGTATCAGTAATGGTAACCATGAAATTATCGGATTGTCGTAAAAACCCATCTGGTTCACTAATGTCCTTTAGGGAAGGAAATCTGCGGTCCTTACCTGGTCTGGCCTATATGTGACTCCAGACACACAGTAATGTGGTTGACTCTTAACTGCCCTCTGAAATGGCCCAGCAAGCCACTTAATTGTAACAAACTGCTGCAAGAAACAATAGTAAGAATAAAACCGGATGGACCACCCGGCATCGACCTCAGCACCGGCTTCGGACATGACAATGGCTCACCCATCCCAGTCGACCCTGCAAAGTTCTCCTCACTAACATCTGGGGACTTGTGCCAAAATTGGGAGAGCTGTCCCACAGACTAGTCAAGCAACAGCCTGACATAGTCGTACTAACAGAATCATACCTGTCAGCCAATGTCCCAGATTCCTCCATCACCATCCCTGGGTATGTCCTGTTCCACCGGCAGGACAGACCCACGAGAGGTGGTGACACAGTGGTATACATTCAGGAGGGAGTGACTCTGGGCATCCTCAACATTTACTCTGGACCCCATGAAGTCTCATGGCTTTAGGTCAAGCATGGGTAAGGAAACCTCCTGCTGATTACCACCTACTGCCCTCCCTCAGCTGATGAATCAGTATTCCTCTATGTTGAACACCACTTGGAAGAAGCACTGAGGGCAGCAAGGGCACAGAATTTACTCTGGGTGGGGGACTTCAATGTCCATCACCAAGAGTGGCTTGGTAGCAACACTACTGACCGAGCTGGCCGAGTCCTGAAGGACATAACTGCCAGTCTGGGCCTGCGACAGGTGGTGAGAGAACCAACACAAGGGAAAAACCTACTTGAATTTGTCCTCCTGTCGCAGATGCATTTGTCCATGACAGTATTGGTAGCAGTGACCAACGCACTGTCCTTGTGGAGACAAAGTGTTGTCTTCACACTGAGGACACCCTCCATCATGTTGTGTGGCACTACCACTGTGCTAAATGGGATAGATTCAGAACAGATCGAGCAGCTCAAAACTGGGCATCCATAAGGCACTGTGGGCCATCAGCAGCAGCAGAATTGTATTCCCCCACAATCTGTAAACTCATGCCTTGGCATATCCCTTATTCTACCATTAACATCAAGCCAGGTGACCAACACTGGTTCAATAAGGAGTGTAGAAGAGCATGCCAGGAGCAGCACCAGGCGTACCTAAAAATGAGGTGCCAACCTGGGGAAGCTGCAACACAGGACTACATGCATGCTATTGATAGAGCTAAGCAATCCCACAACCAACAGATTAGATCAAAGCTCTGCAGTCCTGCCACATCCAGTCGTGAATGGTGGTAGACAATTAAACAACTGACAGGAGGAGGAGGCTCCATGAACATCCCCATCCTCAATGATGGCGGAACCCTGCATGTAGAGTGCAAAAGACAAGGCTGAAGCAACCATCTTCAGCCAGAAGTGCCGAGTGGATGATCTATCACGGCCTCCTCCTGAGGTCCCCACCATCACAGAAACCAGTCTTCAGCCAATTCAATTCACTCCACGTGATATCAAGGAACGACTGAGCGCACTGGATACAGCAAAGCTATGGGGTCCAACAAAATCCCAGCTGTCGTGCTGAAGACTTGTACTCCAGAACTAGCTACGCCTCTAGCCAAGCTGTTCCAGTACAGCTACAACACTGGTATCTACCCGACAATGTGGAAAACTGCCCAGGTATGTCCTGTCCACAAAAACAGGACAAATCCAATCCGGCCAATTACTGCCCCATCAGTCTACTCTCAATCATCAGCAAAGTGATGGAAGGTGCCGTCAAGCAGCACTTACTCACCAATAACCTGCTCATTGATGCCCAGTTTGGGTTCCACCAGGGCCACTCAGCTCCAGACCTCATTACAGCCTTGGTCCAAACATGGACAAAAGAGCTGAATTCCAGAGGTGAGGTGAGAGTGACTGCCCTTGACATCAAGGTAGCAGTTGACCGAGTGTGGCATCAAGGAGCTTTAGTCAATGGGAATCAGGGGAAAGATTCTCCACTGGCTGGAGTCCTACCCAGCACAAAGGAAGAGGGTTATGGTTATTGGGGGTCAATCATCACAGCCCCAGGACATCGCTGCAGGAGTTCCTCAGGGCAGTGTCCTAGGCCCAACTATCATCAGCTGCTTCGTTTCCCAAATTACAACAGTGACTGCACTCCAAATGTACTTCATTGATTGTAAAGCGCTTTGAGACGTCCGATGGTCGTGAAAGGTGCTGTAGAAATGTAAGGCTTTCTTTTCTTTTCAATGACCTTCCCTCTATCATAAGGTCAGAAGTGGGGATGTTCGCTGATGACTGCGCAGTGTTCAGTTCCATTCGTAACTCCTCAAATAAGGAAGCAGTCCATGCCCGCCTGCAGCAAGACCTGGACGACATTCAGGCTTGGGCTGATAAGTGGCAGGTAACATTCACGCCACACAAGTGCCAGGCAATGACTATCTCCAACAAGAGAGTGTGTAACCACCGACCCTTGAAATTCAACGGCATTACCATCGCCGAATCCCCCAACATCATCATCCTGGAGGGTCACCATTGCCCAGAAACTTAACTGGACCAGCCACACAAATACTGTGGCCACAAGAGCAGGTCAGAGGCTGGGAATTCTGTGGTGAGTGTCTCACCTTCTGACTCCCCAAACCTTTCCACCATCTACAAGACACAAGTCAAGAGTGTGATGGAATACTCCCTACTTGCCTGGATGAGTGCAGCTCCAACAACATGCAAGAAGCTCGACACCATCCAGGACAAAGCAGCCGTTTGATTGGCACCCCATCCACCACCTTAAACATTCACTCCCTCCACCACCGGCGTACCGTGGCTGCAGTGTGTACCATCTACAAGATGCACTGCAGCAACTCGCCAAGGCTTCTTCGGCAGCACCTCCCAAACCCGCGACCTCTACCACCTAGAAGGACAAGGGCAGCAGGCTTATGGGAACACCATCACTTCTAAGTTCCCCTCCAAGTCACACACCATCCTGACTTGTAAATATATCAACGTTCCTTCATAGTCGCTGGGTCAAAATCCTGGAACACCCTTCCTATCAGCACTGTGGGAGTACCTTTACCACATGGACTGCAGCGGTTCAAGAAGGCGGCTCACCACCACCTTCTCAAGGGTAATTAGGGATGGGCAATAAATGCTGGCCTTGCCAGTGACGCCCACATCCTAGGAATGAATTAAAAAAAATTTCAGACCAATATAGATATACTTCTTCACTTCTTACCTATACATCATAAAAATATTTTATGACAGCTGTGGGATATGAAACCTTCATGACTTTTTCCCATTGACAAATTGAAATTGAAATTGTTAAGAAGCCTCAACTGTATTGCATTTCAAAAGCTGAGAATTGAGCCCAGGAATCTAGGCTTTTAAGATTGGTTGATGGACTGGTACAGAGATGTAATAGTAGTTGTACTCTGTAATATTGATGTAAACCAGGGAAATCATGTTGGATTAGTGATCGATGGTGCAGGTTATGGGAATGAGTGTGCCTGAACACATAGCTACAACTTGTAGGCAGGATAATATCACAGCAGTGAACATGATTTGAGTGAATCTCTTGAGCCTGGTATTGGTCTGGTACCTTTATGCATAAAAGTCTAATTTTAGAGGGATTTTAATTTGTCTAAGTAACAAACTAATTGAAATTGTGTTGTGTGATATTAGTAATAAGCTCATTAATGTGTTTGCATGAAACTCCTTTATTTGCTATTTTAATGAAGGTGCTCATTTGTTTAAATTAAAGGGGTTAAAAGCTTCATTGAGAATTATTTTAAGTGACTTAACACCTTCATTAAATTAATAGAGGAATTGCATACACACATAATAAAGCATTTGCTACTAATATTCCACAGTACAATTTCAACACCAAAGTATCAGTATATTGACATGGAAGAAAATATTGGCAGGTTATGGCTTCAAAAGATTTTCTATCTTTTTTTTAATTCATTCACGAGATGTGGGCATCGCTGGCAAGGACAGCATTTATTGCCCATCCCTAATTGCCCTTGAAAAGGTGGTGGCGAGCAGCCTTCTTGAACTGCTGCAGTCCGTGTGGTGCCTTTGTTGTAGTGGTTTGGGTAGAACTGAATGGCTTGCTAGGCCATTTGAGAGGGCAGTTAAGAGTCAACGACATCGCTGTGAGTCTGGAGTCACATATAGGCCAGACCGGGTAAGGATGGCAGATTTCCTTCCCCTAAAGGACATGAGGACATTGAGGTTTATCTGAACATTGCAGCTGTAGGATATATTATCACTGTGATATACTGTCAAGTAAATTACTTTAAAGTATTTTCTTTTTTTTTTAAATGAATAATTCTATAATTTAGAAAATAAAATCATCCACCATGTTTACCTTTTAGCTAAAGTACTAAAACACAATAATAAGTAGCATGAATAAGATTTCAGTCACAACAGCAATCAGATGGAACTGTTAACTATATCCCCGCAGGCAAAAAAGTTGAACTGTTCTGCAATGCAGCGCTCGAATGATGCAAGACTACAAGCTAGAGATACTGCAACTGGTCCTTCTGAGCAAGCTGCTTCAGGAACTGAGTAGCATTGAATGATTAATGTGCTGTTCATAACTGCAAGAAAGGGTTTGAATCCAACCAGAAAAAAGCAGCAAACATAGCTGAAATATTATTGTAACAGTTCGGAGTTTCATATTTTTTGTATTGGGAAACCAAGTGAACAGCCAGAGCCTGTTGTGCAAGACACCACCAAGCTTGAATAGAGTAACAGAACAGACAAATAAATCATGAAGCAATAATTAGCGTGGGCTTTAAAGGCGAGAAAGTTTTAGGAGAAAGAGTGGGGTACCTTTGAGTTCTGGAAAAAAATGAATTAGGGTGGGAGAGGGTGCAATGAATCTTGATTTCAACAGAGTGAGGATGCGGACTGTGTAGAAAGTTCTTACATGCATACAAGCATATAGGTTAAGAATTACAAAGACATTTGCATTTGCCTATACACTCACCAGGGGTTGGCAATACTTAGGCATAGGTTGGACAGTGATGCATACTCCTGCGCTCAACAATGGTGGAGAATGCATACTTCATGAGTTGTGTAATGCTTTTCTGTCGCAGGGGGAGCCTTTCTTTCTTTTTCTCCCACAGAGCGGTCGGCAGCGGGGAAGGAGGAGCGGACCTGGTTGGAGCGGCATTTAAGGAGGGTGGTGGCTTAAACCCGAGTTCCTACAGAGTAGGAACCCCCACCCGCCCTCCTCCTCTAACCTAGTAGTCTTTTAGCAGTCTAAAAACAGAGGTCACAAATTTTTTGGTCTCAGTTTCTTTTCAGCAGAGCAGGAACCGGGAGGAGCGGGAAGTCGGCGTAGGACCAAGGGGACACAAGACCGGGAAGTCAGCGAAAGACCAGGGAGGTAAGACTAACTGGTAAGTACTTTCCTCAAACCTTCCTAGAAAGTACAACTAAAACTAGTGCGATTTGGTTAGTTTAAAAAGGAATAAGAGGAGTACAGTATACATTGGTCTAAGTAAGCTTCGGGAAAACAAAAGTCAATAAATAAACTAAAACTAGAAAATTAATAAGTAATATAAGGGTTAAGTCATGGCAGTAGAGCTCGGACCTGTGTCATGCTCCTCCTGTAACATGTGGGAAATCATGGACGCTTCCTGTGTCCCTGACAACCATGTGTGCGGGAAGTGTGTCCAGCTGCAGCTCATGTGGGACCGCATGACGGCCCTTGAGCTGCGGATGGACTCACTTTGGAGCATCCACGATTCTGAGAGGGTTGTGAATAGCACATTTAGTGAGTTGGTCACACCGCAGGTTAAGGCCAGAGTAGATAGTACATGGGTGACCAAAAGGCAGAGCAAGGGCAGGAAGGTAGTGCAGGAATCCCCTGGGGTTGTCTCCCTCAGCAACAGGTTCACCGCCTTAGGTGCTGTTGTCGGGGGGGATGACTCATCGGGGGAAGGCACCAGCAGCCAGGCTCATGGCACCATGACTGGCTCTGTTGCAAAGAAGGGAGGGAAAAAGAGTGGCAGGGCTATAGTAATAGGGGATTCGATTGTAAGGGGAATAGATAGGAGTTTCTGTGGTCGCGACCGAGACTCCAGGATGGTAATTTGCCTCCCTGGTGCAAGGGTCAAGGATGTCTCGGCGCGGGTGCAGAACATTCTGGAGGGGGAGGGGGAACAGCCAGTTGTCGTGATACATGTTGGTACCAACGACGTAGCTAAAAAAAGGGAAGAGGTCCTACAAGTAGAATTTAGGGAGTTAGGAGCCAAGCTAAAAAGTAGGACCTCGAAGGTAGTAATCTCGGGATTACTACCAGTGCCACGTGCTAGTAAGAGTACAGAGAACAGGATAGTTAGGCTAAATACGTGGCTTGAGCAGTGGTGTAAGAGGGAGGGTTTTAAATTTTTGAGGCATTGGGACCAGTTTTGTGGTAGGTGTGACCTATACAAAAGGGACGGTCTACACCTGTGCAAAGATGGAACTGAGGTTCTCGGGGTAAATTTTGATAAAGCAGTTCGGGAGCATTTAAACTAGTATGGCAGGGGGCTAGAAACCCATGTAGTGAAATAGAGGAAAGTGAAAGGCAGACAGAAATAAATGGTAAAAAGGAGAGGAACAAAAAACAAAGGGCCAAACTAATTCATAAAAAATGTGAGCATAAAAAAAGCCTGAGGGTTTTATACCTTAATGCGAGAAGCATCAGGAACAAGGTAGATGAATTAGCTGTGGAAATAGAGGTTAATAATTATGATCTAATTGGGATTACGGAAACATGGTTGCAGGGTGAGCAGGGCTGGGAGCTTAACATACAGGGGTATTCAGTATTTAGGAAGGATCGACAAAAAAGAAAGGGAGGAGGGGTAGCATTGCTGGTAAAAGAGGGGATAAATGCAATTGAAAGGAAGGATATTAACTCAGTTAATACAGAATCTATATGGGTGGAGCTAAGAAATAGCGAGGGGCGAAAAACATTAATAGGAGTGGTATATAGGCCTCCAAATAGTAAAATAGAGGTTGGGGAGGGCATCACGAGGGAAATTAGAGAAGCGTGCAATAAGAGCACAGCTGTCATCATAGGTGACTTTAACTTACATATAGATTGGACTAGCCTAATCAGTAAAAATAATGAGGAGGAGGAATTCCTTGAGTGTTTAAGGGATGGTTATCTGGATCAATATGTCGAGGAACCAACTCGGGAACAGGCTATATTGGACTGGGTACTGTGCAATGAGAAGGGACTAATTAGTAATCTTGTTGTACGGGGACCCTTGGGTCAGAGCGATCATAACATGATCGATTTCTCACTCGAAATGGAGAGCGAAGAAATTGACTCAGAGACTCAGGTCCTGAATTTAAACAAGGGGAATTATGATGCCATTAGAAGGGAACTGAGTAGGGCTGATTGGACAACGTTCCTGGGAGGACTGGAGGTAGATAAACAATGGCAAGCATTTAAAGATAGAATGACAAAATTGCAAAAATTGTTTATACCAATCTGGCATAAAAGGAAATCTAAAAAGGTGACTCAACCGTGGATAACAGGGGAAATTAGAGACAGCATAAAATCCAAAGATAGGGCGTATAAAATAGCCAAAAAACGCGCCAGAGCGGAAGATTGGGAACAGTTTAAGATAGAGCAAAGGAGGGCAAAGGGCTTAATCAAGAAGGGCAAAATAGCTTACGAAAGCAAGCTGGCGGAAAATATAAAAACTAACTCCAAAAGCTTTTATAAGTATATCAAGAGGAAAAGACTGGTGAAAACCAAAGTTGGTCCATTGCAGTCAGATACGGGGGAATATATAATGGGAAATAAGGAAATGGCAGACCAACTAAATGCATACTTTGGGTCAGTCTTTACGAAGGAAGACACAAAAAACCTCCCTGGGATATCGGGAAAAATAGGGACATTGGCAAAGGAGGAACTGACGCAAATCAATATCTCTAAGGATATGGTGTTAAGGAAGCTAAAGGGATTGAAGGCGGACAAATCCCCAGGGCCTGATAACATGCATCCTAGGGTACTGAAGGAGGTGGCCCTAGAGATAGCGGATGCACTAAGCATGATTTTTCAGAATTCATTAGACTCGGGAACAGTGCCCATGGATTGGAGGGTAGCTAACGTTACCCCACTATTCAAAAAGGGGGGTAGGGAAAAAGCAGGTAATTACAGACCTGTAAGCCTTACATCAGTTGTGGGCAAAATGCTGGAGTCCATCATTAAGGATGAAATAGCCGAGCACTTAGCAAATGGGGACAGGATAGGACAGAGTCAACATGGATTTACAAAGGGTAAATCGTGCTTGACTAATCTATTGGAATTTTTTGAGGGAGTAACTGGTAAAATAGATGGGGGAGAGCCAGTAGATGTGGTGTACCTGGACTTCCAAAAGGCCTTCGATAAGGTCCCACATAAAAGATTAGCATGGAAAATTGAAGCTCATGGGATAAAGGGGAAAGTATTGACGTGGATAGAGAACTGGCTGTCAGATAGAAAACAGAGAGTTGGAATAAACGGCTCATTTTCTGAATGGCAGGCAGTAACAAGTGGGGTACCACAGGGATCTGTCCTGGGTCCCCAGCTGTTCACAATTTATATTAATGACCTGGATCAGGGAGTCGACTGCAGCATTTCCAAATTTGCAGACGACACTAAACTAGGAGGGGGGGTGGGCTCAGAGGAGGAGACCAGGAAGCTCCAGAGCGATTTGGACAGACTGGGTGATTGGGCGGATAAATGGCAGATGCACTATAATGTGGACAAGTGCGAAGTTATCCACCTTGGGTGCAGGAACGGGAGGGCAAATTATTATTTAAATGGCAATAAATTGGGAGAGGGGGAAGTACAGAGAGACCTGGGTGTTCTTGTACACCAGTCACTGAAGGCGAGCATGCAGGTGCAACAGGCGGTCAAGAAGGCAAACGGTATGCTGGCCTTCATAGCAAAAGGGTTGGAATACAGGAACAGGGATACCTTGCTGCAGCTGTACAGGGCACTGGTGAGACCACACCTCGAGTACTGTGTACAGTTTTGGTCGCCTCATCTGAGGAAAGATGTTCTTGCCATGGAGGGGGTGCAGCGGCGATTCACCAGGCTGATACCAGGAATGGCGGGATTGACCTATGAGGAGAGACTATGTAGTTTAGGGATGTACACACTGGAGTTTAGAAGATTGAGAGGGGACCTCATAGAAGTGTATAAAATTCTGACAGGTCTAGACAGATTAGATGCAGAAGGAATGTTTCCCTTGGCGGGTGAGAACAGAACTAGAGGACATAATTTAAGGATAAGGGCTAAACCATTTAGGACAGAAATGAGGGGGAATTTCTTCACTCAGAGAGTGGTGAACCTGTGGAACTCATTGCCACAGAGGGCAGTGTACGCCAGCTCATTAAATATATTTAAGAGGGAATTAGATATATTTCTACAGGCAAAAGGGGTTAAGGGTTACGGAGAGAAGGCGGGGACGGGATACTGAATTGAAGGATCAGCCATGATCTCATTAAATGGCGGAGCAGGCTCGAAGGGCCGGATGGCCTACTCCTGCTCCTATCTTCTATGTATCTATGTATCTATGTATGTATGATCACACCCTCACAAAATGTAATACTAAGGGGGAGAAATTCAGTATCGCCCCATTTGGGGCGCAATTATCGGCCGGGCGCAAAGATTAGCGCCTGGCGCTAATTATCACCACCGACTGCAAACTTGACTTTTATCGCCCCTGGAGGTGATTGCAGCGCTAAATCAGGCGCTTCACACCTGTCTTAAGGCGCAAAGGCCGAGGAGCGAGGCGCTAACTCAGAGCGCTGGCGAAGCTCATGTGATGTCAGTCAGCAATGGAACACAGACACAATGGCACGGGCCAGTTCTTAAAGGGGATGGTTGATCTTGCTTTCCATCCACATCCTGCTCATTGCAGCCTTGAATCTCGGCCTGGAGAGACCTGCACATCAAATCTGCTGGAAAGAACAATGGAGAGTACCAGGCAAAGAGCTCAGAGTGCAGCCCCCACAGTCTCTGCTAAATCAATACAAGGAAGGGCAAATCAAAATGAACCTGCAAAGTGCTGCTCAGTACCCAAAACTCCTTCACACAACGTTGAATCTCTCCAGAAGTCTCTCTCTCTCTCTCTCAGAATGCGTAGTTAAAAAATGGCACCAACAATAAAAGGCAGGAAGCGGTCACCTTTAAATAGCGCTCCCCCTTTCCCTTCATGACTGCAGAACGCTCCCCTCAACCTGTCGTTGCTAACGTCAGGCGGTAAGGCAGGGGGCGCCACTCAATATCCGCTCCGGGGCGATACCGGGGCGTTGCGCACTCGACTGACGTCACGATCTGCCGGCGCAGGAGATCGTGGCGGTAGTGTTTAGCGCCGCCGCAAAATGTCTAGTTAATTTCGCGAGCGGCGCAAACTTCGCCGCGCCTGGGCGCTAGTTGCTTTGCGCCCCATTAGCGCCCTCTTAAGGCGCTAACGGGAGGCGCAACCAACTGAATTTTTCCCCCTAAATTTATAAAACTGTGAATGAGAGAACGGTATAAGAATGAGAGTCGCGCACTGTTTATTTTCTGAATTAAAAGAAGAAAGAATGGGGGGCTTTCCCCAATATCTAAGGTAGTGCGGAAAAAAAAATCAAGCAAATCAATCACCTACTGGAGGAAATTTCTTATGTTAACAATGGAGACCTGCTACTTTAACACTGCTCTTCACTGAATGTTGGTGCTTTGGGCTCCCTCTAATTTGCACCCAGCACCAGTCTAGAAGCTGTCAAGTTTCCATTGCAGTCTCTTATTGACAAGGCCCATTACTGACATCAATCATTTTTCTGAATAGCGGAGATACCTGATCTAGCAGGTATCCTGGGAGAGAAGAATATTAAGGGTGGGTAAAAATAGATAAAAGCTACTGACATGTCCTATCATGTAGGACTATTTATTTAAGAATATCTAAATAGGGAAAATCACAAAGAAAAATTGTTGCATTTAATCCATGTAATACTTGAAGGAAATAGCTGGTGTTGGATGTGCAGGGTGTATGTATTTTTTTAAATGGCTCTTGGTTAAATGCAATTGCAATGTTGCCTGTTACCGGCTAGTAATGAGTAATACTTGTTAAAACATAGGAGCACAGTGTTTGCGATATGTATGCAAGCATCATTTTTACTGCATGCAAGAGGAAAATCATAAATAAGTATCAGAATTTGTAGCACCTCTCTAAATCTGATATCAAACTTTTGCGGGGTTAATGGTATCAACGTTTCAACCTGACGCTGAAAAGGAGAAATTCACATTTTTGTTATTGAATATGGAAAGGTCGGTGAAGCTGACCTATTCTATCCCAGTATAATGTATTGGTCTTATGCCAGATTGCCTTTGGCTGATGAATTTGATTCTCAGCAGAAAGATATTTGCTTTGTACAAATCAGCTCTGCAAAATCTTAGCTCCAGCAGGGTGAACAGATATTGGTCTCTAGTTATTTGAATCAATCTCACCAAATTTATGAGTGGGAATAATTTTTCCTTGTAATTTCTAAACAGTCATAACATCAAATATTTAACAGCTCATTAAAAAAGATGTTAATCAACACGGCATTAACTACTTTGAGCAATAAAGCATGAAACTGAACACATAGAAGATGTCTGCAGTCAAATCAAATCCTACATCTGCAAAATGCTGAAGTATTAAGGTATTGTTTTATCTTTGTGCAATTCCAGCCATCTGGTACCCAATTACTAGAGAGATGATTTTCTGTTTCGGCAGACATCAGGCAGGCTTTGGGCAGGACAATCACATTGCCTAAACGATGTCATCGTTATCGGCCCAAACAATTTTATGTTCAGTTAAAAAGAAAAATGTGAATTTCTCTTTTTCAATGTCGGTGGAATTTTGATGGTGGGACCTCATTTGAGTATTTGTTTCTAAAAAAGGCATCAAAGGGTCTGGGGAGAGAGCGGGAATATGATATTGAGATAGATGATCAGCCATGATCATATTGAATGGCGGAGCAGGCTCGAAGGGCCGAATGGCCTACTCCTGCTCCTATTTTTCTATGTTTCTATTAGCGAGCTGTCTACACATTTTCGGTGATGATGGGCTGCTTGCTAATTGGGTGGTGGTGATTTTTGACAGACCTGGTGCCTGTTGAAAGCGTGCTTGCATGTCTTTAAGTGAGGTTTTATTTAATTCTGCTCAAATTGTTGGCGTGATTTTCGCAATTTGAGGTGAGAGTTGTCTCATGCTGGAGCTTCAAAGTTCAGTGATGCAGCGGTAGAGGTTTCAGTGGAGCTGGTGAGGGCCCGGCACAGGTCCACTTACCCTCCGCTGGCAGGACGTTTCCAGGCAGACACTGTAGCAGGCCTGGAGGGAAGTGGCCAAGAATGTAAATGCAAGAAGCATCATCCCCAGGACTTGGGTGCAGTCCCACAAGAAGTTCAATGATCTTACCTGGACAGCAAGGGTGAGAAAGATGTCTCGCTCTTTCTATTTTTCAACATGGGACCATGCCAAAGAAATCCCCTCCCCCAGCACTCCAAACACCTCTCTCCCTCTGCTCCACATGCTTCTTCTCCAATCACAAGGGGACACGGCACCAACTCTCCTTCTCACTAGAATCACAAACACTGCTGCCCTCACACAGGAACAAGCAGCATTCTGCTTTTATCTGGTAGCAACTAAAAACCGTTTGCTCCTCTGATGACTGCTTTCACGTTTCACACTGGAGCCACTCTCTTGCACATTACCAACTCGCCATCCTGCTCACAACTTGTTGCCTCTCCCTCTCAGTATGCACACTTTATGAAGCTGCCTCACACATCTGCGGAACCCTTTACAACAATCATACGCTAACTCACTCCCAATCTTCTTGCAGGACAGCTGGCACACAACAGCTGGGAGAGGACTAAAACCTGGGATGGCCAGCCTCCTTTCAAGCCCTCACCCAGATGAAGGAGGAAGCTCTGCTGATCGTTGGAGCAAGCAGCACGAGGAGCATCAGGGGTGGTGATGGTGGATGCCAATTACAGCAGGGAGGCTGCCTATTTCTCTTACTTTTTCTCTTTCCTCAAACAATCACATAGAGGCAACCTGGTGCTGCATTGCCCTGCCACTCATCTGCTCCTGCCTAACCTTACCTGTGTCGTGCTGACCCTCGTCCCTCTCTCCTTCTTCTAGGTCCATCCAATGACTCGGACCCTAAAGCAGAAGACCTGGAGTGTTATCACCCTCCAGAAGAAGCACTGGTACTCGCTCCATCCTGCCCAAGCATCAGCACAGAAATCATCAGCCCGAGCGGGAGAGATAATGGGCTGGATTTTGATACTGGGGCGGGTTGGGGTCGTGTCATCCACTTTTCGTGTTATCCACCCGACTGCAATTGGATGTGGGAGATTGATGCGATTTTCACCTAATTGGGCAATTGAGTTCCAGCATGTGGGAACCCATGACCCAATTAGTGTTTTCAGTCTGAAAGTCACCTCTGATGATGTCATCATTGCTGCTGCATTGAAGGTCTGCAAAGACTGCCTGGCCTTTGCTGTGAGAGGACCTGGATGCAAAGTGAGCAGCAGCAGCCTTAAGTCTGCTCCCAGATATTTTTGCACCACCACTCCCAGATATGTCTCCCATCAGCCAGCCAGCCAGCGTCAGCTATCCAAATGTGCTCCCGCCAGGTTTCACAATCGTGGTTCAGAACAGGCGTGCTTCACGTAGAAAAGGGGTTAAAATCACAAAGGCCTTTCAAAATGGCATTATAGAGGCAATTTAGTGCTTGATAAGGGCCTTAACAGCCTATACCGCCTCTTAGAGGCGGGACGGAGTCGGGACCAGCAGACACGATTTAATGAAAATTGCGTGGAGGCGGGATGGAGGCGGGCTCGTGCCCACCCGCCAGTTTTCACAATTTTAACCCCCCACACGCCTCCAAACCCACCTCCATGGGTCAATGAAAATCCAGCCCAAAGAGTCCGAGGAGTCTGCACAGGGTCAATTACTTAGTGGTATTGAACAGGAGCACGGACTGGAGGAAAGCAAACTCCAGGAGAAGGCATGCCGGAGGGCAACCGTAGGGTCAGGCTCTGCTTTAAAGAAGAGTGAGGCAAATTTCAGGGGTCCTGTCTTTAAAATAAAGACCTTCCATATGCTCCCGAGAAATGCAGTTTCTCCTGCAGCTACACTGGTATCAGGTGATTTTGAGTTCTGCTGCGCCTAAATGTTTGGGTTAAATCTATGCCGGGGCATTACAGGTGTAAATGCAGCAAACTTGCATGAGCTGGTCTCTAGCATGGGGGTGGAGCTATGTAAATGAGCAGCAGAGGGCTTCAGTAGACGTATCTCGGAAGTGGTGCAATGGATAGAGCAGTTTTGCACTTAATGATGTTTCGGTCTAAAACCAGCGTAGATCAATTACGTGTGAATTTCCACAGGGAAAAACAGCCCAACTCTGCTCTTACACTGTAGATATGCCAAAAAGTTTCAGGAAAAAAATGAGCGCTGTAAAGTTTCGCAATTATCGCGATTCAAAATAACGAGAGAGAAGCAGATTCGTTTGATCAGTTTATTTAAATGAAATGCTGTCATGATTAAAAAAGGACACAAAAGCCTGTAAAATGGCCGCCACGCATCGTGGCAGAAGCTTCCAGAATTACAGTGGGCAGACAAGATGGCGTTCGAATAAACATTTCAATATAAGACAGGATGCAACCTGTTTGCATTCGAAACAATAGCAAAAGATATGAGTGCTGGAATCGTTTTCCATGCACAAGTAAGGACCATTGTACTGGGCAATCGAAGGCCCATCCAGACACAGCAATACACATATACCCCCACGGCTCTACAATGAGAGAGCCATTCCCGGGTGATTAAACAAGTATTCGGGGGCCCCCAAAACCAGTCAGGGAGACGATTCATACGATCCTGGCTGGGTCAACAATGGGGAAAACATTAACGGGTAGTTGGCCAGTTTCAGGTGCTACCGAAACCCGTTAAAGACAAGAATCGCCCCATGCTGGGAGTTTTGAGCACCAATATTTCACAAAGGACAAACATTAAGATTTGGGCGGGAGATAAGGGAACACAGCACTATAACTATAGTGAACAAATGTCCATCGGTCTCTTATTCGCTCGAATCGGCTCTTATTCTCTTATTCTGATCCTCGGGTATCGCTCTGCTGGACGAGCAGCCTTCTGTGTTTTCTCTGGACTCTGTTGACTCTGGACTTTAGCCGCTCAGGACGGTTATTCGAATGTTGGGTGGAGCTCAATCGGAACGAGCCGCCTCGACAAAGGCAAGTGACCGGGTGCACCATCCCGAGAGTTGGTAAACGGTGTCTGGACCCGAAGGCCCAACAAGACAAGACGAAATGACAAGAAAAGAAGAAGAATCCACGTGCCGCCGCGGTCAGTAAACCCCGACCACGCCTGAAAATATAAGACCCACTTCTTGAACTCTACAGGTTATTGCACGAACCGGTCAAAGACTCTTCTTTGAATTCTACCGACAACTGGTGTCGGTACAGGAAGACTTTTCTTTGAGTTCTACAGCCGGGCCCGAGTGCTGTCGAGTTCTTCATGACAACGGGGAGCCCGGCCTGCTTGCCGCAGCAGCGAAGATAAACAAGTGGGGTACAGAGGCCCCTCCAAACACGTGACAGTCAGGCGCTGCAGCGAAACGAGCCGAGTGCCTCACTTTAAAATTCTCTGAAGTATCACGAGTGGTGAGCATGTTTCCCGATCCTACAAATCTAGATGTAGTGTAGGTATTGATAGGGGAGGGTGGTTTTATTAAGGATAAAGTATAATGTGTTCCCCTTTTTACGATGTGCCGTGCGTTCTTCATTACCATAGACCAAGCTTTATGAATGTATGTATACTTGTACTCTCGTTAATTTGCGCCTATGACATGTACTTCATGATTTTGGACGCTATGCAATAAAGATTTCCATTTCGTACTATTCAACTGGGTCTATTTGAGTTTTTCTCTGCATTACTGCTCTCGCACCTAAGTCCAGTGTTAGAACCGTAAGGGCGAGTGGGTCGAACCACTCACAGGTGCTTATTGCAACAAAGCTGGCCGGAGACCAGAGTAAGCAATAGTATTAGGCAACGAAGGCCTAACCTCGCACCAGCACCGTCTGCGATACAAGCACGACAAAACCCCTTACAGTGCCATAGTCACTTTCACAGCCACAGGCAATGCATTGCCAACTGTGGAAGTATGTTGCAGACCTTTCTGGAAGAGGCTGCACAGGTCTGTGACAGTCTCTCTGGAGAGGAGGTTTACTCCAGAGGAGATTCACAAGGATGTTGCCGGGAGTAGAGAATCTTAGCTATGAGGAAAGACTTGATAGGCTGGGTCTGTTTTCCTTGGAACAGAGGAGGCTGAAGGGAGACCTTATTGAGGTGTATAAAATTATGAGGGGCCTAGATAAAGTGGATAGAAAGGACCTATTTCCCTTAGCAGAGGGGTCAAAAACCAGGGGGCACAGATTTAAAGTAATTGGTGGAAGGTTTACAGGGGATTTGAGGAGAAATTTCTTCACCCAGAGGGTTGTGGGGGTCTGGAACTCACTGCCTGAAAGGGTGGTAGAGGCAGGAACCCTAACCACATTTAGAAAGTACTTGGATGTGCACTTGGGATGCTCTAACCTGCAGGGCTACGGACCAAGTGCTCGGAAGTGGGATTAGGCTGGATAGCTCTTTGTTGGCCAGCGCGGACACGATGATCCGAAATGGCCTCCTTCCGTGCTGTAACTTTCTATGATTCTATGATTCCTTATGCACTGCTCCTCAGTAAACTGGAGGCAGGAGACTCTGGGCCTATAGACCCTATGGCCAGGGTAAGGATGGACTCATGGCAGCCCTAACTGCAGCTCCCTGAGTTTCCCCCACCTGCTGCTGCTGCTCTTCCTCCAAACAGAATGGAATGGCTAAGTTAACATGTTCTGCAGTAGTCAGTACCTCCCTGCACTTCCTGAAGGCTTTGAAGCAAGTTATAGCAATAATGCAATGATGTCCAAGTTAACAACGCCTGTATAAATCAAACAAAGTTTGTTTCCCCCATTAGAATCCAATGGTTTGAGTACTTGCAGGTGAGTGCCCCTTTAAAAGAATAACTTGAAATGGCCATTCTGGCCTGTACTGCCCAGTACTATTGGGCAGGTCCAGCACTGTGAGTTGCTTCTGCTATTTCACCTGAAAATTACTTTGTGGTCCTATTGATGTCGTAGGACCCCAATTTGAACACTAAAGTAAGGCTCTTGCCTGCTTCTGGTAGATGTGTGAGCCACCCTTCTCAAGGCCCCCAACAAAATGGTGGCAGATGGAGCGGCAATGGGACCAGGGTGGTAAGTGCTACACCGATATTTCCGTAGTGCTACCGCTTTGTTCCACCCCATGAAGGCAATGAAAACCATGTGACTTTAAAGAGGCTAACTGGATGAAATGGAACTTGGAACACTTAAGCCATATCTCATATATGACTTTCTTCGACAGTAAAATATTTTGGTGTTCTTCAAAATAAAATAATATTCTGGTCGACCTCCGCTCACAGGACGGTATTTAAAGGGGAGGTGCGGCCTCGACCCGCGCCGCCATTTTCTTTTCTTGGCTGACCTCCAGGCCGGCCCTCTGTGGTGGGCCGTGGCATGGTCCTGGCCGCCATCATGCAGCCCGGCGCCGAGACACGGCGCCGGGCTGCTGCCATGGCACCACGCCACCCTGGTGGCCTAGTTAGGGTCATCAGAGGCCCTGCAGAGTGTGCAGAGGCTCTCCCCTTTAACTGAAAGGGAAGAGCGTTGAAATGCGGCAGTGCTCCGTGGAGCCTTACCGCCCCCACCAGGGAATGGAGCTCCCGACATTGTGCTCCACTTCCTGGGCGGGGTGGTAAGACGAATTTTGCGGATGGAGCGGGACTTCCTTGCCAGGCGCAGGATGTCCCGCCTCGCCAGTGTTACCGCCCCGAAACGGGGCGCTACCGAATTTCACGCCCCTCGTATTTTACCATTAACAACATATTCATATTTATGTTTCTTAGATCCAAAGTGCATAATCTTATACTTCCCCATATCACATAAGATTGCATAATTTATAAGACTGCAGAGACATCATTGGATTGTTGTTAGCCATCTAAAACTTAAGACTGGAATATTACCAAAAAAGTTACTGCAACTGTAACATGCGTCCATGTTTTTGCTAGGACCTGCCCATTTTGGGGTTTTTACTCAGCTGTTTATTTCATGCTCAGAGCCAAAGACCACTCCTATATGCATGCTTTTGGAACCTATGGACTAAAGTTTACTTTATGTGCCCAATATCTGCTAATGTAGCAAGCTCAAGGGCCATGTCACTGTATTTAGCATATTATGTATCGCATAAGCATCCTTACGATCTCCTAGATTTTAGAAAGTGGTAGAATAAACATTCCAATGGACCTTGGCTTAGACTGCAAACTATGAAATACGCTTCTCAAAAATAAGCAGTAACAAAGTAAATGCAGTTGCATATAATGGCCCTGAATTTGCGGTGGGTATGACGGCCTAAGAGTATGTTGTCATACCGCCTTTGAAATTGACCGCAAGTTCGGGATTTCCGCAAGTACTTGCGAATGCGCTAAATCCCGAACTTTCGATCTGTCAAGTTCTGAATAGACAGATGATCCACTGCAACTTTCAAGTCCTCATTCAATTGATGTGCTGGCAAAAAGTTGGGCAAATTGCCCACCTACTGCACATCAATTACGCTGGAAATTTTTACAGCTGGTACAAACAGGCTCAGGAGAATGTTTGCACAGCGTAAGGGAAAGGGGGATGAGAAAATTGTATAATAATTAAAAACGAACACGTAAAAGAACCTACCAGGCAGCTGTAAAGGCTTGGTTTGAGGGAAGAGATCATTTTTTAATCTTGCAGAGTCTTCCAGTAAATAACTGTACATCCTCCAATGTATTCCCTGTGTTTGTCAAATAAATATAATTAGTATCTCCCCATTTAATTTACAAGTTGTAACTACATAATAATACGTGGGGCTTTCTATGTTTCCTGATTGGCTAGTGAAAGAAGCACCACCCCTTTTGTGATCCCAGGCACGCTTACGTATAATGGTGTGCCCCTGGGATCCATGGGTCACTATGCTGTGCACAACTCTGCACCATTTCAAAGCAAGTGTTCGCTTGGGGCTTTGCACGAGGTAATTACGGATTTCGTTCGGAGGTCAGCGGCCTACATAAGAACATAAGAAATAAGAGCAGGAGTAGGCCATACGGCCCCACGAGCCTACTCCGCCATTCAATAAGATCATGGCTGATCATCGACCTCAACTCCACTTACCCGCCCGATCTCCATTAGCTCTGCCACCGAACGCAATTTCAGGGCCAATATTTTACATAACATATCTATTCCTCCTTGAATAAGGAAAATAATAAACAGATATTACTATTTCCTACTAATCTTAAGAAAATTGGACCCTAATAATAACTTTGTGTGTGGTTCCTTACCAATTTCCCATGGCGCTTCCTGCCTGCCTTGATGGTCACTGAAGAACTGATGAATGGGAGCGTACTTTTTGAGATATATCACTTTGAAGTTCAACCAAGAACAAAAGAAATCAAAAATACATCTTTCAAAATCAAATAACAGTGCCAATTATACACATACTTAAAGACACAAAAGTAGTTTTGCAGGCTTCTCTCCTGGAGCATTAGAAGATTCCAACTCATAAAATGTTTGACACAAATCCATTTTGTACCTAGATGCAAAACTTACTGGCCACTTACAGAACAAAGCCACCTAATGTACCAAATAGTTCTCCATTGAAGAAACTTTACTCTTAATGAATTTTGAAAACAAGATGTATTTGCATGGGAAGGAGCCACTGACTATTCAATTGGATATGAAAGCTATGTAGTTCAGCTGCAGTAGCCAGTGTATTTTCAACTAAGTACTGACTGTAGCATAATCAAAATTTAAAGTGGTTGCCAGTTTCTTATATATAGATATTAAAATAGATGGATTTTCTTATGATTAGAAATGTGACTGAAACTCTCTACTTGTCACAAGCTGGCGTGATTGCATCTCAATATTTTATACCAATTTAAATAGCTTGTATGGTGCACTAGCAGCAAGTTATAAGATACGAAGCTAGGTGGGAAAGTAAGCTGTGAGACGACATTTGGGAATGATTTTAACCCTACTCGCTCAGCAGAAAACTGGCGGGTGGGCAGTTAAAATCGCCCTGGCTCTTACTTGTCTGAAAGCCACCATCAGCGCAACATCCGCAATTTTAACCTGCTCTCCTGAGCAGGCAGCAAGGATACGTGCCCGGAGCCAATAGAGACCTTCTTTACATATGCATGTTGCAACCTGATGACATCATTGAGACCCGACTGTAATTTTAACTCAAGCCTGAGCGGGGAAGCTACTTGGAGTTAAAATCAGGGCCTTGTCTGCAAAGGGATATTAATGGGTTAAGTGGGTGAGCAAGAAGGTGGCAGATGGAGTATAATGTGGGGAAATGTAAAATACCCACTCTGTTTCACTTCATTCTGATTTTAAAGTCTCTGATTTTTCAGGTGTATTTGTCCCTCGCCTGAGTCAAGTGGGAATCTCAAACATTTAGGGCTGGATTTTCAATGACCCGTGGAGTCGGGTTTGGAGGCGTGTGGGGGGTTAAAGTTGCAGATTCGGGGGTCCCGACCCCATCCCGACTCCATTCCGCCTCCACGCAATTTTGACAAAATTGGTTGCGGGTTTCCGACGCCGTCCCGCCTCCAAGAGGCGGGAGAGGCCATTAAAGCCCTTAACAAGCCCTAAATTGGCTCTGTAATGCCATTTTGAAACATTTTAGCTAGTTTAACCCTTTTCCGACGTGAAGTACGCCTGATGTGAAACACTCCAGTGAAACCTGGCGTGAGCACAAGTGGATAGCTGACTATCAGCTGCAGGTCCACTATTACAACGGAGATGTGATGAAGGTAGTAGTAGTATTAGGTCTGAAAGTCACCTCTGATGCTACTGCATTGAATGTCTTCAGAGACTGTCTGGGAGGACTTGGTTGCAAAAACAATTCTCTCTCTCTCTCTCTCTCTCTCTCTCTCTGTCTCTCTGAGATGCTGCTCATTTTGCATCCAGGCAATCTCTGATACCAGGCAGTCTCTGACCTGCAATGATGACATCATCAGAGGCGACTCTTAGACTGAAAACACTAATTGGGTCATGGGTTCCCACATGCTGGAACTTGTCGAAGTTTCGTCTTCCGAGTAAGACTCTTTAAACAATATCGTCAAAGAAGGCTTTATTATTTACTTTACTTGCAAGGAGAATGCAACCATAGCCAAATCGCTACGATGACAGACTGAAAAATCATAGAAAATGGAATATTCTTATATACTGATAATACAATCTTTCCATATCACATGATATGTTGTTTAAGGTAAGCTAAGTTAAAAGTTAAAAAAACATAAGAAATGCCTTACGGTGAGACTAACTAATCTCTACAAAATGGAGTCTATCTATCTGTTCTTCTCCTACCAAGGCCAAGGCGCCAGGTTGTTTACTTCACTAGCCCTTGGTTATCTCAATTTAATTAGAAGAAGCCTGTTGTTTCTCTGTGCTGGCAGACTTTGCTGACAGCATAGTCTGAAACTTTAAATTCATTTTCATGAGAAACATAACAATGGATTCTTGCTTTCCAAACAAGTCAGAGTCGGCCATTTTGTATCATTCTTTGTTCAAGGAAGCCATTTTGTCCGAGACAAAAACTGCACTTCCACATTCCCCCCTTTTTGTCCTTCTAGGACAAAATAGCTCAATTTAACCCTTTCGGTCTCTCCTGTCGGTTCCTGTACCAAATTTGGATTTTGGCCAGGGATGCCAACTTCTTTTCTGTTTTAACCATCTCGGGATTATACCTGTATTGATGGCTGACCTTATTTAAGATCGTCTCTCCTTTCTGTCTATCCTTAGGGTTGGGCATGTAATTCTTTCAATTCTAATTTGTCCAGTCTTAATTTTGGCCACTGTAACTGGCATCATCTTGGTCATCTAATCCTTAAAAATGTATCTTACCCAATCGCCTTAGCTCTTCCCCTAGGGGACTGTCCTTCTCTTCCTCTTCATTTATTTCCCTCTGTACTATCATACTTCCTCCAGGTATAACTGCCTTACCTAGCCTATTACAACAGCATTTAATCATTGTGACAAACAGAATTACTGCTACCATTACTACTAATCCATACAATAATATTTGTCCCATTGATCCCAGCCATCCTCCCAGTATCCAGTCAAACCATCCTTGGCTCTTTGGATTCTTATACTGACTCACTGCATCTCTTATGTGTTTAACTATGTTAGTTATATTTTGTGAACTGTCTGGGATATAGGTACAACATTCACTCCCTATCAAAGTACAAGTTCCTCCTTTATTTGCCAACAGATAATCTAATGCCATTCGATTCTGCAATGTCATTACTCTTATAGCTAACATTTCAGCACTCATTTCGGACAATCCTTCCTCAGTTTCATTTGCCACTTTTTCTATCAGATCTGCTAGCTCGGTTACTTCGCCCATTAACTTCCCTATTCCGTATGGGGCTATTAATACTCCAAAGACTCTTTCATAAGTTGCTATCTCTCTTTTACTTCTTTGGAATTCATAATGTTCTCCTATATTATCTAAAATGTGGATATAAGGTACTACATAACCCAAATAGCAGGACCCTGTCCAGTTATGTGGCAACCATGGGTAAGCCTTGTTCCCGCATATAAAATAGGTGCAATTATAGGCCGTCAAGTTACCCTCTCCTCCCATCCATATTCGGATAGGCTCGCCTGTCCAGTAGGACCTACTGGTTTTATTATTTACTTTAGTCCAGTCAAACTGAAAAAATCCCTGCTCAAGCAGGCCAGGAATTGGTGGTTGCCACATGACTGTTTGATTACAGGAACTCTCTCCAACTTTCTTTTCATCTTGCATCCTGCTTACTGCAGCCTGCTTTTTAAAACATAATGCCCCTTGTGGTCTACCGACTCCTGAGGTATTAGTTAATACAAGAAACGGGGGTGTTTGAGTATGATTATAATTGGGCTGATACCACCCCTGAAAGGTGGTTAGGTTATACCCTGCTGATCTCCACTGTTCTACATCTGAGGTCTTATCCGGGTCCCTTGAACTGTTTCTTCTTATTACCCATTCTGCTGTTTCGGAAGTATTAAAGGGAATTGATCTGAGGGGGATCCCTCCCGTGGTGTGAATAGGTATATGGGCACAGACCCAACAACTAGATCTACCACTAGTTTTAGCATGCTCGTAAGACATGTACAAGAAAGTGTTAACGTGTAATTCTTGTTTCTTCCGGGATCCTTCCCCACCTCTTTGGCACGTCATGCGTATCAGTCCGATTAATACGCAAAAAATATAAGTAAAAGCTTCATTGTGTAAGTCTTTCAAAATTTAATTTTTCGACTCCATTTTTTTCCTATTGTCCCCCTGTGTTGTTTTGCATTTTACGATTCCCTTATCACTTCTATTTGTCTTTTGATGCTTGATATTCGACCTTGCTGGCATTTCTGCTATCTGTTCCTGGCTGCATGTTGTCAGTTTCTGTTCTAAGAATTAAAACCCATCTTTGAATCTAACAGCTATTTCTTACAATTCCCTTCTTTGAGAAGGAAATATCCTTATTGACTTCTCACAATCGGCTCTTGACTACTCTAGCTAGTTCTTATTGCTCTCTCTCAACTTGGGCGTTAGTTAGTAGGGAGTCTTGAAGATTTCTCCCTTCTAATAGTCCATTTCGGTGTTCCAATTGTGCCCCGCCTGGGGTATCCTCTGTTTCTTCTATCTTTCCTGATGTTACCCCGCCTGGGGTCTCCTCTACATTGCTTCGGATCTTCTCTTTCGGTGTGCTCAATTTGTTAGTGCTGGTTAGTCATAGGCATGAGTACCCAATTGGCTTATGTATCAAAGTCTTACTCCACACGTTACATATATCAAATACACTATCATTACAAGTTGGAGAACTACCAGAGCGTGTGAAATATTACAAATCTAAGTGTGTGCTGATATATTAAGCCCAATTATCCCACCAGTGTGAGTTGTCCCCTATGCTGTCAATTTCAATATCTATTCTCGAGTTGTCTTCCTTCAGGACATAAAAATGCTTTAGGGAGGAGTTCAGTCGCATCCTGAGCTCACTGATAACCTTAGACAACAGGGGAATGTCGTATCTGAATTATGCCACATAATTGTGCAGCTCATACTTAAGTTCCTCATTTACTGTCAGTTTCACTTGAGCATAGGTTTCGATATTATGTAAAATGTGTTGGTTAATGGGACAGGTCCTGTTAGACCCGTAAAGCATGGTAGTTGCAGTAGTAGTGACACAGGAGGCACCACCAAAACCACCTCATACTGGATTCGCACTGGTTTTTCCCACGCTCTGTTACCTACAAAACACAATTATTACAGTCACAGTTAAATTCAGTCTTACAATCATTTCAAGCAACATTACAGTTTAACATCTAATCAACAAATCATGGACTTAAAAGATTCTCCAGATCGCTCTTTTACTCGTCTCCATATTGTGGATAGTTCTTACTAAACATGATTTCTCCTTAGCCCTCAATTGTCCCAATCCAGATTCCAGGTAACTCTTCACTTCAACTTCAATTTCAATCCCTCTAACAGGTACCAGTGTATTTAATCTATTCTGATTATTTCATTAATTAGATAGTTTCTCGATGGAGTATGTGTCAATGCTTTAAAGGTTGTCTCGCTCTCCTGAGCCACATTAACCATTTCATGTTTTGCTGTTGTCAAGTAACTGAGCATGTCTGAGACCTGTTCTTCAGTGCAGATTCACCATATATTCCCAGATGGTAATTGCTTCATACGTAACAAATCACATTTGCACACTCATACCGGTATCTCAATATCATGCCACATGTGCCCCTCTCGGGTTCTCAGGCATCTTATCAAAAGATTGTCCCCGTTCATCTTCCTCTGCACGGTCCCGATGTCTTGGATAGTGGCCAGGCTATCATATTCAATTTTCTTAAAAGTTCATTATAGGCAGGGACACAAATGTCTCCAAGAGAAAGCTATCAATTTATTATTCTTAGCTACACTTTCCTGACTTTCACTAGAAAGTTTTTTAAATTCCCATTCAGCAGTGTAATTCTTCTGTTTCAATCTTACACCTTCAATCACTTCCTCTCTCCATTTTACACATCCCATTAATTATTTCATATCTCATTCATGAGCCCCGGAGTAACTTTACTGTCCAGTACAATATTTAAGATTGAACATAAGAACATAAGAAATAGGAGCAGGAGTAGGCCAATCGGCCCCTCGAGCCTGCTCCGCCATTCAATAAGATCATGGCTGATCTGATCCTAACCGCCAATCTACTATCTACTATCACAGAACCATCTCCTGCATCTAACAGAATTGCACACACGAAATAGGAGCAGAATCAGGCTACACAGTCCCTGGGCCCGCTCCACTACCCACAGGGCCATGACCGATCCGAACCTAGACTCATGTCCAAATTCCTGCCCGCTCCCCGTAACCCTTAATGCCCTTTACTTCTAGGAAACTGTCTATTTCTGTTTTAAATTTAATTAATGTTGTAGCTTCTACAGCTTTTTGTGGCAGCATATTCCATGGACCTACCACCCTCTGAGTGAAGTAGTTCCTCCTCATCTCAGTTTTGAAAGAGCAGCCCCTTATTCTAAGACTATGTCCCCTAGTTCTCGTCTCACCCGTCATCGTGAACATCCTCCCCGCATCCACCCGATCCAACCCCTTCACAATCTTATGTGTTTCAATAAGATCGCCTCTCATTCTTCTGAACTCCAATGAAAACATAGATCAAACATTCTCACTTGGTCCAAGTTATTAACACTTTTTATTTATCATTATTTTAGAGGATCTTTTATTTTCCCAAAAGTAACCCAATATATATATAGTGCCTGAGTCCATTTTGTTATTACAACATTATCCCAAAATCCAAACAGCAGTACTGTTGAACTGATAGGTTTTGTCAATGCTCAATTTCATTTCTATCAATTTATCTTCCATTTCCAATTTCAGAAACAAATGATTACCAGGCTTGGTGGCTTATACAGTGTTTTAACATTAGAGACAGAAGTGCTGCAATTAGTTTACAAGGTAACTTCCATATAACAAAAGAAAGAAGAGAATCCATTGTGACTCTACTTAGAGCCCAAGGGGTTAATTTATCAAATCATAATTTTCCTTCTGTCACTGTGGGGAAATATTAACTTAAAATTAATAATCTCCAATATCTTTAAATTTCATACTAAAGTTGTTGCTCGGTGAACTTAAACAGCTGTCAGTGGAAAGGGTTAACTCCTTTGCAGGTCTTTAAGAAGGTGGAGCGAAACATTGTCAGGCACACGCAATTGCGTCACTTTACGTAAATTAAAAAAAAACATAAGAAATGCCTTACGGTGAGACTAACTAATCTCTACAAAATGGAGTCTATCTATCTGTTCTTCTCCTACCAAGGCCAAGGCGCCAGGTTGTTTACTTCACTAGCCCTTGGTTATCTCAATTTAATTAGAAGAAGCCTGTTGTTTCTCTGTGCTGGCAGACTTTGCTGACAGCATAGTCTGAAACTTTAAATTCATTTTCATGAGAAACATAACAATGGATTCTTGCTTTCCAAACAAGTCAGAGTCGGCCATTTTGTATCATTCTTTGTTCAAGGAAGCCATTTTGTCCGAGCAAAAACTGCACTTCCACAAACTCAATTGCCCAATTAAGTGAAAATTGCATCAATCTCCCACATCCAACTGCAGTCGGGTGGATAACACGAAATGCGGATGACACGACCCCAACCCGCCCCAGTATCAAAATCCAGCCCTTATGCAAATTGGGTCCCATTATATCAGTAAGATGCCGATGCCAACGGCATCTTAATTCAGAAGAGAGCAGGGCAACTGATGTGGGTGACCCTGTCAGACTCAACCAGGTATGAAGACGGAAAAGGCCTTTCCAGGTAAGTTTAAATCTTTCCTTTGTGAGACCAGGAGGGGCAGAAGTGTAGGCCTCCCCTGCCCCAGACTCCCCACCTGCGTGAACCGCTGTCCCTGCATTTACCTTGGGCCATCTGACTTTCCACTGCTACCTGCCGACTTCTCACCTGTTTTGGGAGAGAAGATGATCAGCAGCAAGTTAATGAAGCTCAGCTAGGTTGCTTTCCTGCCACGGAGTTATAATGACCACCTTTGAGTTTGAACACTGACAGCTTTTCACAAATGCTCCAGGCCATTTTGTACCTTAAACAAATATCAGCGTCAAATTCATTATATATATATATTCTTGTTACAGGTAACTCCAGCAAAGGAAACCATCTGTGACTCTTAAATTTTATGAAATACTACATATGCTACTGCTCTGATGATCATAAAATGTCTATGGATCTGATGTCTCATACTCAAACGTACACTTTTCTATAGCTAATACATTATTGGGGGTTAAAGTAGTTCAATATCATCACTGAACATAAATAGGGTACAATAGATTAGGAATTATAATTTAAATCATTTCCCCTTTTGGCTAGAAAGGTTCTAAAATGCATATGTTTGCAAAGCTAAAAGCCAACACAGAACAATCTTCAATATGAACTCAAATATTTTGCTGCCTTCTGCAGGCAGCATCTAGCATATTGGAACATAGTGTAATACCTCCAGAAGCAGCTTTGAAGGTTATGACACGTGACTGACCATGATATTACCAATTATACAAAAGTCTGTAAAAGGTGAGGAATAACAAATTTGTTCCATCAAACTCTTCTGCATACTGTGTGTTTGCACAGGGATTCTGTAATCCACGGACGTGACCTGGCACAATGCTGTCCTGATTTTCCATGTGGGATTACTTCAACTATTCCCATTCTTCATGACAATGAATAAAGTACGCAGAAAATGTAATGCATTGTAAATACATTCTAATCTCCTGTAATCTTTCCTAATACATTTAAAAGGTCAAATTAAAGTAAGTTTTTTCAACCTAAATAACACTTTTGGGAGCAATCTTCCCCCGAATTAGTCAGATTTTTGTGTTAAGATGAATTATTTTTTATTTTAACTGTCCTGGATAATGTGCTAACATTAATGGATATGATGACAGCAGTAATGTGATGCTCCACAGAAATATTCATGTTTGATATCCAGAACTCCATGGTGAATTTATGCATGGCTATTTAGGATACTATCTTCTGTAATTTGTTAATGACAGATAATATGGATTCATTGTGTCATTACTGATTTGCATGCCCACACCTCCAACTCATATTTAACATAATTATTCAACAAACTTGCATGTCTGTAACTAATTCAATAAGGGTATTCACCCTAATTCCTTTAAAAAAATCAAACCATTATAAATAATTCTATTAGTTTTTAATATGCTTTTGTTTTTTCCATCCATATTTCTTGATTTGCTGACTCATTTTGTTTAAACATTGATGATAATGATTATGACATCACCAGGGGAACTGACTGGAAGGAGTTAATGAGCCAGAGAATGTCAGGAGCCTAATTACACAGAAATAGAGATGCAGTTGTTAACTTAGGTTGTGCTAGCAATCATGTCATTTTAAGTGTGCATGCTAATTCAGTTCCATTGCATGACCAAGTTCAGTAACTCCCACGAGTCAGTTTTCTCCTAGTAAGGTCATCAATACTTGCCATGAAAAAAAAAACTTTAACAAATCAAAAGCAATGATCAGAAAACAAAGTTTAATCTTAGTTTTTAAAATTGAGTGCTCATTGATTTTTATGTTTGATAAATCATACATTTCATTTATGTAATATTAACAGATGTGTTTCAATACATTCGATTTGTTGCATGGTTCTGCATACTTGTGTGCTTCGAGATAGTTAGTTGGTTGGTGGTTACTTTTAATCACTTGATCATTTAGTGTAATTATTCAGCAAGATCCCATGTCAGAATTACTAAATTAACTTCTGTTTATAATTTTCATGCAAGAGTTAGCATAAGTACAAAATGGATTTTCCATCAATAGTATACATTTTTATTTTCATTTTCATTTTTCCTCTCCTGGAGAGGCTGGCTTTTTGCTGGGGGATAATTGCATTAATACTGCCAGCCCTCAGGTATCTCACTGAGGCGGACATTCTTCATGTTTGACCCTAGATAGTGAGTGTTGGCAGACTCTTTAATCATGGTGGACATCACAGATGGGCCAGATCCTGTTCTTATCCAATGTCCACACAGTAACTTTTCAGCAGGGGTCACTGGATATTGATTACAATCGGGATTTCTGCCTCATGCTTTGGGCTCGATTTTTATAGAGGAGGCAGTTTGGAGTCGGGTTCCGGAGCCGCTTCCGGCGGGATCAGCTGCTGATGTCCAATTTTGATTCAATGAGCTTGTTGATTTCAATGGGGCGCGCTGGCCGGTCCAATGAGTGCGATCGGGTCGGCTGGCCGCCTCTGAGGACATCATCATAGCAGCTGCTTTTAAAGCTGCCATCCAGCCTGAGCCTTTCTCTACTGGATTCTGATACTCATTGAGATTGATCGATACACAATGACTTCTTCCAGAGGCAAGGCAGCTCCTCGATTTAATGATGACTCCCTCCATGCTCTTGTGGATGCTGTCAGAGGGCGCAGGGAGATTCTCTTCCCTCCTGATGGCCGGAGGAAGCCTCCTCAGCAGACCAAGGCAGCCTGGCTGCGCATTGCTCAAGAGGTGAGCGCAAGGTCCATATGTTCACGCTCATGGATCCAGTGCCGAAAAAGTTTTAATGATCTTGTGCGAACATCAAAAGTGAGTATCCCATCTCACATACCTTCAATCTGCTTCCCTTCTCTTCTCATCACCATCACTCTGCGTTGTAAGCCTGCTCCTCCACATCCCACCTTACTCTTACTTCCCTTGCACCCTTTCCTATCCATCTCTGTCTCTGCACTGAATCACTTCAGCATCCTGCCTATGCACCGCTTAGACTCGCTCTCACTGTCATGCAGTGACAACAACTAACAACGCACAGGGAGCTAGCTTCCTCTTGGCACCTTACCCCATCTTCGTCTCCCTCCAAGCTTCTATGGTAGGAATTCTTCACACTCACTCCATCACTGTGGCTGAAACACCACTTGTGTACCTCCTTGCAGGAAAAGATAGCCCACAATAAGAGGGAAAGTGCACTGACTGGAGGAGGAACACCTACTCTAGCAACATTGACCAGTGCTGAGGAAGCTGCATACGAGATTGTTGGAGCTGGCGAGGACCTGGAAGTGGGCAATGGAGAGATGGGCACACTAGAAGAAGCTGGTGACATAATAGAGTTTCATCCCTCTCAGACTGCAATGGCATATGATGTTCATAGAGAATCGCGTTGCATCATCTGCTCAAAAGGATGTGTCTGCTACATCAATGTCAGATGTCTAAATCATGCCTTTACTCTCCCACAGGACCATCGCGTGCCCCCCTCCCCATGATCCAGGATGAAGAACAGGACAACTCCTCAGAGGAACCTGAATCCTCTGAGTGAGCAGCGTCACCAGGACTCAGCGCACCCAGCACCAGCGCAGCAACGCACACCTCGGTGTGACCCTTGCGAGTTAGAGTAGTGTTGCCACCTGGTCTATCACAGCGCACAAGTGAACATCAGCAGATGGTGGAGACAGCGACAGGCGAGTCCTCGGCGGAGGTCGCAGGACTCTCCTAGCTCTGCTGAGCTGCAGGCAGACGCTGTGCCTCTGGGGCCATCCAGAAAAAGAGCATCTCGGAAAATACAAGAACAAGTGCAGGAGTCTCTGGAAGGGCTTGCCTCCAGGGTTAATGCGAGTGTGGATAGAATGGAGGAGTCCATCTCGAACATCAGCACTGCCGTGGTGGAGGCAATGGCGCATGAACGCACCACCATGGATAGGATGGCAACCTCCATGGATAGGATGGCAACCTCAGTGGAAAGGATGGCTACGGCCATGGAGGAAATAAGTCACCAGAGTCAGGAAAACATGGTGACTGTTCAAAATAGAATGTCATCTCTGGAGGAGCGATGGACAGCTATTGAGCAGAGAGACCAGAGCTTCAAGGACGTCCTTGTGATGAGGACTGCCAGTGCAGATACGGGTCCTCATGGTCCCCCTGAAGTGCAGCAAGGTGCTCTCCAGCCACTTGCCAGCACTGAGGTGTGGCTGACCCATGAGAGGGATACTGTTGGCAGGACAGAAGGAAGTGTGGGCTCCTCTCAAAGTGCTCACACGACCATGCCACTGCGGAGTCCTCGGTCAAAGACCCACTTTGCGGAGACAACTGAGATGGCCGTTTCAGCCCCTGCACAGCTGCAGGAAGAGCAGACTGTTGAAGAGCCCTCCCAGGCTCCCAAATCCAGAGGACTCCCGCCAAAGGCGTCTAAGCAGGCGCAGCATCCTAGTCAGCAAGGTAGCTCTGCATCTGCTGAAGCCACAGGGGAAGCACCACGTAGAAGCACGCGTAAGAGAAATATTAAGCACCTATAGTCACAAGGGGACTCACTTGGGTGTTTTGTCTTTTTTTTCTGACTGTTCTTGTTTTATTATCCTTTTGTCATGTGTAAAAGAAAAATTATGGCAAACAGTTGATTGTGTGGCCTATGTGTTCTGGGAAGTGGCAAAAGTGCATTGAGGGCGCAGGGCAACTTGTTTTTGTAATACTGATGGTGAAAGTGATAGGAAATAACAGGGAATAGCTGAGATGAAGTATGACGCTGGACAAGTGTCGCCTGCAATTACAGAGCCATATGGTAGCCACCTATGGTTGAAGAGTAAGCTTATGCTAATGTGGCATGGCAGTGTGCATACCTTGCTTGACGGGCAGCAGTGAACTGGAGGGATGCTGCATTTGTCACAACAGGGCATGCAAGGTGTCCCTCATCCTCCTCCTCCTCCTCTTCCCAGGAAGATCTGTGCTGAGCCATGCGGCTGCTGCTCCTCCGATTATGAGGACCAGGATGAGAGGACATAAATATTTCCCATCCCCTTGCTATAGATTTCATTTGAGGCAACAAGCTTGCAAGCGCACAATCGAAGTGGCCTGAAATTATTCCATTCAGGTCACACTGCAGATGGGTGTCAGCTTGAACAGTCAGAAGGTCAGTAGATGTGCAAAATCTTATCCCATACCTACAACAGCAATGTTGTTGCATTTGAATGTTAACCATGTTTCAGGGGCGCTTTTAAAGCGCTCCACCAATTAATACAAATCATGTCCTCCAGCAACTCGTCTCCCTGAACCTGGCCTGTTTCTGACAAGTCGGGAAACAGGAACCAGAAGTACGAAAATGGGAAACCACTGTCAAAATAGGATTGGCAAGGCAGTTAACAGGCTCTTAACTGCCTTAACTACCTGTCCCACCAGTTCCAGTCGTGTCAGTTTGAGAGCGGCTAAACAGACACTCACAAAAATCGGGTGTGGGCGGGATAGAGGCGGGTTGGGTATCTGAAGCCATATTTTCCGATTTTCACTACAGACCCGCCTCCAAACCCGCCTCCTCAGGGCTATTAAAATCGAGCCCATTCTCTGCCTGTGTCAGAGAGTACTGAGGTCAATTGACCCAACTGCTAGCCCCCATTAACTCAATGCACTGCGAATGAGATTTGAGACCTCTGATCTGGATGGCTCAGTTACAGGCTGCATTTACCAACTGAATCATCAGGGAAGTTGTTGTGAAGATTAGCTGTAGTGTAATTAATTATCCAACTCTGTAACCTTATGACTGGTGATTATATCTCCTTACACCAATAAAACCTATGACAAAATGGTTGGGCATAGTACAGGTGGTTCTTTAGATAGGAACAAACATTAATCAAGGACAACCATTCAGCTGGGCAACAAGTCAAGATTGTCAGATACACCAACGAGACTGACTCTATGAGCCACCTCATCAATATCACGCAGCGCAGAAGTACCATGTGGAATTGATTTACAAATGAGTAGAACCAATGAATGAAGAGCTGAAAAAGTAAAGCAGGTAGTTGGTTGAAAGTAAAACCTGACAGGTTAAACGTCATTGGCTTAGGTTAAAGTTCGAGTTCCCATCAGAAAATTGCCTCAAAACTATTATCTCTTTCATGAAGGTCACCTTCTGCTGTTATTTTCAAACTGTCTGAAGACCTGGGACCTGCGAAGTTCTCAATGAACTGAAATGTTAATCCTGAAGGAGCACGCAGTCTTTAAAAATGAGAGATTAACCATATTAGTTACTTCTTCAATAGTCATGATGGAAGCATTGACCGAAATTACTAACATAGCACCTAAATCTGAGAAAGAATTGCCGGACCGCCCGATATTGCAGCAGAGCGGAGCCGGTGGGCTGCCCCGGTACACTTGCTTTCGAGCCGTAGCCCGCTGGCCTGATACAAATGAGGCTCGGTTCTCAAAATTGACCGGGCCTTCCTGCAGGACCACCGGCCGCCCAGCTACCACTCTGGGGGAAAATCCACCCCATTTTATGGAAAAGGGAGCAGAGAAATTGCCCATGACTCAAAGATGAGAAGGATAATGTACAGTTATATAGATTAGAAAGCAAAAGCTATCAATCCTTTTTGGCAAAGTTAAGTGTAAACTTCTCCATGCAGCTTAATGAACAACATGTTAATGAACACATATATTTAAATAGTTTATTTGCATAGGAACAGATTAATTCTCTATAGATTTTAATTGAAAAGCTACTAATTTTGGGGAACAAATAAGCTAGAATCGCTATTTTGCTATTGCTACAGGGATGATTTTTCGGCAGCACTTCAAGGGATTAGCAAGTATATGTTCTGCTGCACTTTAGTATTCTGCGGCTATTTTTCCACAAAAAGATGTAGGTGTTTTTTTATGAGTTTTGGGCAGAAGCTTGCCTGAAAGGGAATAGTTGTTCCAACAGCCCCATGCTGGGTTGGTCATCCATACCAGACGAGAGGTTATTGGAATGCAGGATGGGCAGTTTTTTTGCATAAATCCCAAATAATGGCCCATTTATTTTTAGCAATGTCTGAACATTCAGGAGACATCTAGGCCGCGAATGTAACTCTGGAGGCCCCCAGCTGCCTCCGCTCTGCAGACGTGATTTTCCATTGATTGGCCTTGTTAAGCCCGCCCTGTGGGCTTTACCAGCCAATTAACAGGAAGCGGGTCTGATGACGTCATTTGATGATGCGTCATCTGCTGGTTTCCTTAAAGGGACCATGCACAATTTTATTTTGACAGTTGTTCTGTCAGTGTTCCACAGCATTGAGGTGCTGCAAACACTGACATTCATTGAACAAAGGTGAACACTTGCACCCAGACTCTCCAATGACTCCCTCCATATGCTTATGCAGGGAGTCACAGCATGCAGGAAGGTTCTCTTCCCTTCCAAGGGCGGAAGAGACCTCCCCAGGACACCAACTTACCTTGAACCTCTTCCCAACCCTCTCTATCTACTTTATCACTTCCCCGTCTCACTAGCCACCCCTCACACTCACCCTCATCCTACTGCAAGCATACCAACTAACAACACACAAGGGTGGGCACTTGAGAGGTTTAGCCAATGTCCATGTGAAGTTTCTGGTAATGTGTTGTCATACAGTGTAATTTCATTTTCCAAAAGTGCCCCTTATTGGACAGATCTTAGCGCACATTGAGACGTGTCTTACTGAGTCCCAGTGCTTGGGCCCCAGCTATTCACAATATATATCCATGATTTGGATGAGGGAACCAAATGTAATATTTCCAAGTTTGCTGATGACACAAAACTTGGTGGGACTGTGAGTTGTGAGGAGGATGCAAAGAGGCTTCAAGACGATTTAGACAAGTTGAGTGAGTGGGCAAATACATGGCAGATGCGGTATAACATGGATAAATGTTAAGTTATCCACTTTGGTAGGAAAAACAGAAAGGCAGAGTATTATTTAAATGGTGATAGATTGATGTACAGAGGGACCTGGGTGTCCTTGTACACCAGTCACTGAAAGCAAACATGCAGGTGCAGCAAGCAGTTAGGAAGGCAAATGGTATGTTGGCCTTCATTGCAAGAGGATTTGAGTACAGGAGCAAGGATGTCTTACTACAGTTATACAGGGCCTTGGTGAGACCACACCTGGAGTACTGTGTGCAGTTTTGGTCTCCTTACCTAAGAAAGGATATACTTGCCATAGAGGGAGTGCAGCGAAGGTTCAGCAGACTGATTCCTGGGATGGCAGGACTGTCGTATGAGGAGAGATTGGGTCGACTAGGCCTGTATTCACTAGAGTTTAGAAGAATGAGAGGGGATCTCATTGAAACGTATAATATTCTGACAGGGCTAGCCAGACTGGATGCAGGGAGAATGTTTCCCCCGACTGGGGGATCTAGAACGAGGAGTCACAGTCTCAGGATACGGGGTAGGACATTTAGGACTGAGATGAGGAGAAATTTCTTCACTCAGAGGGTGGTGAACCTGTGGAATTCTCTACCACAGAAGGCTGTGGAGGCCAAGTCACTGAATATATTTAAGAAGGAGATAGATTTCTAGACACAAAAGGCAGGAAAAATAAAAAAGCAAATTATTATTTAAATGAAGAGAGATTACAAAATGCTACAGTTCAGAGGGACCTGGGGGTCCTTGTGCATGCAGGTACAGCAAGTAATCAAAAAGGCAAATGGAATGCTGGCCTTTATTTCAAAGGGGTTGGAGTATAAAAGCAGGGAAGTCCTGCTACAACTGTACAGGGTATTGGTGAGACCACACCTTGAGTACTGCGTACAGTTTTGGTCTTCTTATTTAAGAATATACTTGCATTGGAGGCAGTTCGGAGACGATTCACTAGGTTAATTCCAGAGATGAGGGTGTTGACATAAGAAATAGGAGCAGGAGTAGGCCATTTGGCCTTCAAGCCTGCTCCACTATTCAATAAGATCATGGCTGATCTTCTACCTCATCTCTTGCATTGGAGGCAGTTCAGAGAAGGTTCACGAGGTTGATTCCTGGGATGAAGGGGTTGTCTTATGAAGAAAGGTTGAGCAGGTTGGGCCTATACTTATTGGAGTTTAGAAGAATGAGAGGTGATCTTATTGAAACATATAAGATACTGAGGGGGCTCGATAGGGTAGATGCAGAGAGGATGTTTCCCCTGGTGGGGAAATCTAGAACTCGGGGGCAAAGTTTCAGAATAAAGGCTCGCCCTTTTAGAACTGAGATGAGGAGGAATTTCTTCTCTCAGAGGGTCGTAAATCTGTGGAATTCTCTGCCCCAGAGAGCTGTGGAGGTTGGGTCATTAAATACATTTAAGGTGGAGATAGACAGATTTTTGCAAGATAAGGGATTGAAGGGTTATGGGGAGCGGGCAGGGAAGTGGCTTTGAGCCCAAGATCAGCCATGATCTTATTGAATGGCGGAGCAGGCTCAAGGGGCCAAGTGGCCTATTCCTGCTCCTATTTCTTATGTTCTTAAGGGGTATGGGTAGAGAGCGGGAATATGGTAATGAGATAGAGGATCAGCCATGATCATATTGAATGGCGGAGCAGGCTTGAAGGGCCGAATGGCCTACTCCTGCTCCTATTTTTTTATGTTTCTATGTTTCTATGATTGTTCAGTCATAACTTCCCCCCTCCCACTATAGTGATGTGTGTGCATGGAATGGCTTGGTCATTACAGGGATGCTTCACGGTGCTGGTGTGGGATGGTGTCAACCTGGTGCATCATGTGGCAGCCAGGGTTTACAGCATCAAGTGAAGAATATCTGGCCATGGTGATGCCATCGCTGGCCTCCCGGCCAGCAATTTTGTCAGGGGCTGATGCCCTGTGTCCAGTGCAGCATCAGGTGGGTGAGGAGGAGGTTGGCGCTCCTGGTGCTGGTGCTGCTGTTGTGGCTGGTTGTGATGCTGCTCTTCCGAATCTGACAACCAGGATGAGAGGATATCAATGGATCCCATCCCGTTGCTATAGATTTCAGTTGAGGCAAGAAGTGGCCTGAAATTATTCCAATCAGGTAACACTGCAGATGGGTGTCAGCTTGAACAGTCACAAGGTCATTAGATTTGCAAAATCTTATCCCAAACGTCCAACAACAAAGTTGTTGCATTTGAATGTCAGCCATGTTACAGGAGCGCTTTTAAAGTGCTGCACCAATGAATTCAAATCATGTCCTCCAGCAACTCGTCTCCTTGCAGCTGGCCTGTTTCTGACAAGACAGGAAACAGAAGCCAGAAGCATGAAAATGGGAAACCACGATCAAAATAGGATAAACAGGCAGATAACTGCCTTAACTATCTGTCCCACCGTTTCCCGTCGGGTCAGTTCGGGAGCGGTTGACCCGACACTCACGAAAAGTGCCTGGGGGCGGGATGGAGGCAGGTTGGGTATCTGAAGCCATTTTTTCCAATTTTCGCTGCCCACCCGCCTCCAAACCCGCCTCCTCAGGGCTATTAAAATCGAGCCCTAGCTTCTTGGTATTGACAAATGTCTTTCTTCTCTATTAGACTTTGAGCAAAAAAATCATGATGTTGTTGTGCGACTTCTCATTTTTAAAAATCAACAGAGAACCCAGACGCCAGTCAGCTAAGACAGCAGGAAGGCTGCAAAAGGAATAAAGCAGCAGAAAGGTTGCGAATGTCAGTCAGGCAGCAATAGGCGGCAAGTGTGGAACCTTTGCCCTGTTCAGGGAGAGTTTGTATTTTTATGTAAAGTAAAGGACCCTCAGAAATGGACTAGTGTACATGCGTTCTTTGTTTTTGTAACTGTACGCAAACGAAAGTTGGATTGTGCTAAATGAGTTTCATCATACTCAGTGTTCTGTATATTTTACTTACTGTGGAATAAATCAGCTTACAGATCAACTAAATGAAATCTTGCCTAGTGTTAAGTTGGTCTGTCTTAGTGTGCTTAAGGTAGGGAGAACGGGTCCAGATCACGAGGGAGTCTGTGCTAAGTAAAGGACAAAGAAATTGGACCAGATTTTGCTGTAGGAGTGAATCAAATTGACATTTTTAAAAACATCCAGCAACAATTACAACCTATAGGAATGAGACTCCACATTTGTAATAGTTCATTTTCAATGCCAGAGAGGTTGACTATCAGTAATTAACAGTTATCACGTCGTTAAAAGGATACTTAGATTGGAATAGACAAGACTTAACCTTGTGTAGCGAGTTTAGTTCGCCTCTACTGCGCAAATACAGCAACTTCACGCCGTTCAATGCATTTCAATGGTGAGGCAGACAGCGAGATGCCTTTTCGCGAAGGTAATGGCGGAGCAGCGTATCTCAGATAGCAACTTGCGGATTTTTGAGTTTAACCGCTCATCTGTCACTCGCCTGTTTGCGCATAAATAACGGCGAGTGCGATTAGTCTTGTTGTTACTTTGACAGAAAAATCTAGCCCATTATCATCTTTTGTGGCTCGGTGTCAAATTTTGTTTGAATACGCTCCTTAGAAGCGCCTTGGGATGTTTTACTATGTTAAAGGTGCTATATAAATGCAAGTTGTTGTTGTATTGGTAGGACCCGTGAGGGCAAATGTCAAATACTATACTTAGGCTACATATGGCTTTAGTACATCCGCATTTGGGAGTATTGCGGCCAGTTTTGGACCCCGCACGTGATAAAAGATATTGAGGCATTGGCAAGGATGCAGAAGGGGTAACGGAATGATAACAAATCTTCAAGCTCTTAGTTATGAGGATAGGCAGTGAGAGTTGGGGTTATTGACTTTGGTGAAGCGCAGGCTGAGGAGGGATATGATTGATTTTAAAAAATAATCAAGAGTTTGGTTGCAATGTGGTTATTTGAACTGGAACGGATGGTAGGACTGGAGGCCATGCCTATAGATACCAGATGGTATGACTTGTCACAGCGTCAAGTCTGGAACAAATGCACGCAACATGTGGTGAGTGTGGGGTCGCTGATATTGCTCACGCAGTGTGCAGATTATGTGTGATGCCAACCCAAGTTAATGCCAGGTAACTTAGGAGCTGCCTTGACTCTTCCTGTTCTATGGAGGTGCATAGCTGTAGGAGATTCTGACTATCTCACTGACTTTGATTGATACCAATTGCGTTGCCAACAATTAGGGATGAGCAGCATTATAACGAGGCCCAGACCAAAACCAGGGTGCTCATTAGGTAGTGTTTTGACCCTGACTTTTCACTGGCTTTCTGCCCAATTTCAGGGCCTGAAATTGGGCAGCAAGCCAGTGAAAAATTCAGCCTGCGTGCTTCTGCAGGCTGAGTGGACGTAATGTTCTCTTAGCAGACACCACTGCAACACAAAAACATACCTCTTTGTGATTGAGGATTACGCTCACTCCTGGGGGAGATGGAAAATCCATGAGCTTTATAGACCAATAAAATCAGCATGTGTTCTTCTGTAGGAAAATCACCACCACTTTTTAACCACACTCGCACTGTGTGTGACAGACTGGCGGCAAGATTGCTATAATGCATATTATGGAACGCAGGTTAAACATTAGCTTGATTACAAAGGATATACGGCACAGAAACAGGCCATTCGGCCCAACCAGTCCATGCCGGCATTTATGCTCCACTCGAGCCTCCTCCCGTCTTTCCTCATCTAAATCTATCAGAATAACCCTCTATTCCCTTCTCCCTCATATGCTTGTCTAGCCTCCCCTTAAATGCATCCATACTATTCGCTTCAACCACTCCCTGTGGTAGCGAGTTCCACATTCTCACCACCCTTTGGGTAAAGAAGTTTCTTCTGAATTCCCTATTGGATTTCTTGGTGACTATCTTATATTGATGGCCTCTAGTTATGCTTTTCCCCACAAGTAGAAACATTCTCTCTGTATCCACTCTATCAAAACCTTTCATAATTTTAAAGACCTCTATTAGGTCACCCCTCAGCCTTTTTTCAAGAGAAAAGAGACCCAGCCTGTTCATCCTTTCCTGATATGTATACCCTCGCATTTCTGGCATCATCCTTGTAAATCATCTCAGCACCCTCTCCAGTGCCTGTATATCCTTTTTAGAATATGGCGACCAGAACTATACGCAGTATTCCAAGTGTGGTCTAACCAAGGTTCGTTATAGGTTTAGCATAACTTCCCTACTTTTCAATTCTATCTCTCTAGAAATAAACCCTAGTGCTTGGTTTGCTTTTTTATGGCCTTGTTAACCTGTGTCGCAACTTTTAGTGATTTGTGTATTTGTACTCCTAGATCCCTTTGTTCCTCCACCCCACCTAGACTCGCACCCTCCAAGTGATAAGTGACCTCCTTATTCTTCCTAACAAAATGTAATACCTCACATTTATCTGTGTTGAACTTCATTTGCCAATTATATGCCCATTCTGCAAGTTTATTAATGCCCTCTTGTAACTTGTTGCAGTCGTCCTCAGTATTGACTATCCTGCCCAATTTGGTATCATCCGCAAATTTAGAAATTGTGTTTTTGATTCCGAAGTCTAAATAGTTAATGTAAATTGTGAACAGCAGTGGTCCCAGCACTGATCCTTGTGAAATACCATTACCCACCTTCCACCACTGTGAATAGCTACCCTTTACTCCCACTCTCTGCTTTCTGTCCTGAAGCCAGCTAGCAATCCATTCTGCTACTTGTCCCCTGACTCCGCATTCTCTGACCTTGTTCATCAGTCTATATGGGGTACCTTATCGAAGGCCTTTTGAAAATCCAGATAAACTACATCTACTGCATTACCATTGTCTACTCTCTCTGTTACCTCTTCAAAAAATTCAATAAACTTGGTCAAGCAAGACTTTCCCTTTTGAAATCCATGCTGACTATTCATTATTACATTTTTGGTTTCTAGATTTCTTCTATTTTCTCCTTTAGTAGTGATTCCATTATTTTTCCTACCACGATGTTAAGCTGACTGGTCTATAATTCCCTGGACATGTTCTATCCCCCTTCTTAAATATCGGTATTACATTAGTTATCTACCAGTCCTCTGGCACTACACCTTTTTCTAACAAATTATTAAATATGTGTTGTAATGCCTCTGCTATTTCTTCCCTAGATTCTTTTAAAATGCGTGGATGCAATCCATCCGGACCAGGGGTTTTATCCTCTTTGAGTTTGATTAATTTATTTAATATATCCCCTTTTTAATTTTAAATGCACTTATCTCATTACTAATCTCATCATCCAATGTCATGTCCACCTGTTCTATCTCCCTGGTAAATGTTATTGTTCACATGGTTCCATTTTTCCACTTAGAATCCTGCACAAGCCATGCAGAAATGAAACAATTAGTGGATCTTTCCCAGTTTTACCATTACACTGTGTCCCCATAACTGCGCAAAGTGCTCAGCTGTTTCTACCTTCCTGTTTCCATAGCTTATTGATTCATAAGTGCTAAATCCACATCTTTATATGGTGTGCCTTGAAGATGGCAGCTTTCCTATTTTTATTTTCCTTTAGGGCATACCGTTTTTGCCAGCTGTGGCTATAGCAACAAAGCTAATTCTATTGGCTGAGCAAAATATGATGCTGTATAGTACAGAGTACAATCACTTATCTTGGTGGTTTCTTTATGTCATGGATTTTTTTCCTTGATGGTTTTCCTGGTTGCAGTGACATGCACTAGGTTAACAGGCCTTGGTTAACCCACTGGTCCACAAATCTGCTGCTGGCAAGCCATCACTGACAAGCAAGGTCAAAGAAACATGTTTTGCTGGTAAGGGTAGCTGCAATCGTCTCTCCTGTTCTGCAATTTTCCTCAACTGCTGTTCTAGTCACAGCTGTTTTATCACAATTAATAGCACTGTTAGGTGACTTAACAGGTGCCCTAACAGCCCCCATGCGATTAGCTCTATTTTTTGACACTCAGCAGAGGGCTCGGACCACATTTGTATCGTGTCAGTGGCCTCTAATTATTTGTCTTATTAGTAACATTATGGAAATATCCCCGAAACCAGAAGAATTAGCCCCAGATGGGAAATTAAGAATGAGTTATTGGATATAGCATGGCTCCAACAGCCAAAAACAGTTTTGTCAAGACTCAAAAGGGATGCTTTTAGCAAAAGTTTTTGTAGGGCTTATGGGATATTTAAATGTGTAATTCTGCATGTTTAAATTTTCTGAGTGAATTGTAAATATTTAGAAAAAAACCCAAAGAATAGGACTTGTGAGTGAATCATGAGCGTTGACAATGCTGACAGTAAATTTTGCTCCTCAATGGTAAACTGATCTCCTTATTATCCTCCTTTTAATTCATGCAGTAGTGCCCATAAAGCTACAGGATTCTTCACTAGTTTCCTTCAGAGACAGCAACTTACTGCCCCTACTTGGTTTGGCCAAGATGTGACTCCAGTCCACACTATTCTTGATGCCCCCTGCAGCATCCTAGTAAGCTGTAAGGAAAATCAATTACTCAAGAAGAAAGCCCAACACCATCTTCTCAGGGCAACTAGGAATCTGCAATAATTCTGACTTGCCAGTATTGCGCATATTTTGAGAACAAAGTAGGGATCAGTGAACCGCAGCTAAGGCATGGCTGGGACACAAAACAGGCGGAATTGTATTTGTTATCTGTTACATGACACGCTCGATATTGAAGACAATGGAACTGAATATTGGACGAATCGTATAACAGGCGACCGCCTGTTTTGCATCCCCACCCATTATCAATTTCACCTGCACAAATTTTTAATCATAAAGCCCCATCATTTGCAATCAGTGGCGAAGCAAAGGCACTCGTCGCTGGCCTCAAAGTAAGCTGCCCGCAGAGATCTCGTGATCTCGTGATCTCGCACTCCCTGTGGCGAGAAGTTTGCCTTTCTCAACGTGCAATTGATTGTAGCGCTCTGTAATGGGAATTCCCAGCGAAGAGCTGCAGTGATGTCAACAAGCTGTCTCAGCAGCCAATCACATTGAAGAATTCTCACAGACAGCAAACCAGGAAATGAAAAGCAGCTTTAATCTGGACATTTAAAAAATGTTACAGAAAGCGAACTAACGATTGGGACTCTCACACGGGGATAAGGTAGAAGCTGAAATATCATGAACAAACTTTAAAAAAATTAAAGTTTAAAAAATATTGTAATTTTTATCATGAGGGAGAAATTTGACACTCCACAAATATAAAAATTAGCATTCCAGGGCCAGAAAAGTTGTTTAGCAGTCAATACACTGTTAATACCCCAGTTACACCTATTCCAACAAGGTTTAGCATTTAATGGGGTATTTAACAGTGATATTAGCTCAAATTTTCTTCAGTTCTACTGATTTCACTGATTGCCGGCTATGTTTGGGAAACGGGGGGGGGGGGGAGAGGATCCGCAGCACAGCCAGTGTCGGAGCAGTGAAAGACTGACCGCAACTTCAGGATTTCCGCATTGAGATGCGCATGCGCTAAATCCTGAAGTTGCGGTCAGTTTCAGAGGGGTAATAACGGTGAACGTTGACTGTTTGCTGTCATTACCCACCACAAAATCCGGGCTAAAGTTTTTCCCCTTTTCTCTTGTAGGTGCTAAATCTTGCCCAGGGTAAAGTCTGCCAGTGCCTGTTGTTGTTTAGTACGTCATCATATAATTAGGCAATTATTTTCAAAATGGTACTTTTTTACCCAGCCACCTATCAAACACATTTTGTTCCAGTAGATGGCAGAAAGCCAAGGATGGGGATTCGTTTTGTAATATAATATATGTACCATTCATCGTCACTGACATTTTTGTATCACATTCAAGTTTTTTAGTTGCTGGTTGAATGCTTAAAGACATCATTAACTGTTTATTTGAACATGGTGCTCAGCATTTGACAGAAGGTGGAGTATTTTAAAATAAATATTTGCATTTATGTAACTCCTTGTCACATTGCTGAAACATTTCTAAGTGCTTCACATATTAAATTACTTTTGATGTGCAGGGCCCGTTGCTATATATGCATAAGTGGCAGTCATTCTGTAACAGAATGTCCCACAAATAACAGTGAGTGAATGACCAGTGAATCTGTTACTTGTTGGTATTTTACAGTAACAGACGTAATCATGATAACAGGATAATATGGCAACAAGGGAGGACCTTATTAACAAATGATACACTCTCCCACACATTGAGGGGTGCAGATGATATAAAATGCAGCCCAGAACGCTAATGGCTGATCATTATTATCTGTACACAAATGTTTTTCTGCTATAAGGTAAACTGCATTATGTGCTATTCTACATAATAAAATTGAATGTCTGATTTATGTAAAAATTGTAGCAGAAATTCAACCAACTAATTCCTACATCTCTATCACATAACTGACACTGCAATCATATTTTACCACATGATTCATTGCTGTAGTGTGAACATTCACTTATATGAATATTACAGGATAATAAGATTACCTATTATATACATATTAGAGTAAAATATCAAATGTGAGCATTACGTTCAAGCAGAATCCTACACTGTATAATTATGCCCTGCCATGACAGTTGAAGTAACTGCTGCTATTTCTTTCTAAATCACTGACATTTTTCAAATGGCCTCTTGGGGGACATTTCAGGTATTAGTCAAACAGCAATTTCAAAACTTATTACAGAGCTGACAGCAGCGCTCATCTTGACAAAAGCACAATTCACAAGTACCGCCCAACAACCCATTGTTAAGTAAGATAATCGTGAGATGATGGATTCTATTACGGACGTTGTCCAATTCACACAGACAGGACATAATTGTCACATTAGACTTGTGGCTTTCTTTCACCCGCTTTTAATGCGATTTTAATTGTGGCTAATGTCAAACTGGAAAAGTCAGAAAACAATGCTAACAGCATCACTCCCATTATCTTGGTTGTCACAGCTTTTAAAATAGTGATTTACATACGACATTATCTAGAGTATGTGTATTTTTTCTGATTTGCATACCTATGCAGGGGGTGGTGGTTTTGTGTCAGCTTCACCTCTGACTTCTGAGCGGTTCGAATCGCTCACACTCCCTTGGTTCTAGACCTTGGACTTATTTGGGGGTTGTGATAAAAGGTGCTGCAGACAACTGAGTTTGATGAAAGAATTTCAATCTTTATTAAAAGGTAAAACACAATAATAACACTGTTAACACTCTAAAGGTGGGGAACACTTCGGTACAAACGAGGGAAATGACAGTAGAACAATATTTCACCCCTCCCAACTCCACTTTACTAGCTAAGTTAGGCTTTGAAGGACCAGGGATAATGCTCACCAATCCTTTGACAGTTGGGCTAAATCGCGGTTTTGGGGTTCGCTGTTTATGGCGGTTAGTGTCTGCTGTACCCCGTACGCGGTAGAGGACTTCACCTGCGTATCTGGTCAGTCTTCGCGAGTCCGCTGATGCGGTAGGATGTCGTTTTGGATCTATCTGGTGAGTACCCAATTTCTTTGGTTTAGCAGTAGGGCTTAGAGTCTTTGGGGAAATCTTACCCAGGGGTAAGTCAGGAGTAGTTTGTAGTGTGGAAACTTTGCGGTTCTTCGGGTTTTCTTCCCTGGAGTTGGTCTTTGTTGGTCGCGGTGGCCTGCTATTACCCGGTCAGTTGGGGGTAATATGCGGTTGTTGGTTTCATGAGGCCTTTGGTTTCCGCGATGGTTTTAGGCCTTGTCCAGTGTGTCGGTTGACCTCATGGAGCTGTCGGTGGCTTTTCGGCTTGTTGCTCCGGGTGACTGTGTTGGAACCGTTGTTGGAGGTCCGTCGAGGTGGTATCTTCATGAGCTGGACTCAGGTGTGTCTGAGTGGTGAGCGATGCCGACTCGCTTCCAGCTCGACTTGGGTCTGTGATGTTGCTCCTTGTCTCCACACTCGACTGTGTGTGTGATGCTGATGACCCGCTTGTCTCGACTGTCGAACTGCTTAACAGGCCTTCAATTATACCAAATTGAAGTGGCCTTATCTGCCCGCCAAATCTGCTCAGTTCATTGTCTGGTTTTGGCGGGCTCGTTAACGGTAACAACTTTACTAGTGTGTTAACTGGTTTTGAACAGGCCTTCAATCTCACCCATTGAACACGGCCTTATCTGTGCGCCAAATCTTGTCTTACTCTTTGTAAGGTTTTGGCGGGCTCGTTACCAGTAACTGCTCTGTAAGTGTGAAATGGTTTTTGGGATGACTTGCATCCTGACGATTTCTGTGGCTGATCACTGGTGATTGGTTTCGTGTTTGGTTTTCTAGGCTGGACTCGGTCTTTCTATAGAATGGGTCTAAGTGGTTTTTATTATGCATGTTTCTGATGGGCCCTGTAATTGCTTTTGATGGGGCCTGTCTTTTGGGTGGGACTGTCTTCTCCCAGGGTCTATTGTTCAAATGTTAATGTCTGCTGGGGCTTGAGTGAGGTCATCCCGGTTCCCCAGACAGTGTAATTAACTGCAATAACCAAACTGCTTTTACAGAGATCGACCCACCTCCTGTCCCTTTACAGGCCCAGACATGTTTTTAAAATGCCAAAACTTAGTTTTTGGTCTTAAATTCCTCAGGTTAGGCCCAAATGCATTTTTATCACTCTGAGGTAGTTCCAAAGTCCTTTTTCCTTAGGTTTTGGGGATCTGTAAATTTTGGAAAACTTACATTATGCCAATGTTATGGCCCTATCACTGTAATCTCCTCCAGCCCCACATCCCTCAAGATATCTGCTCTCCTCTAATTCTGGCCTCTTGAGCATCCCTGATTATAATTGCTCTACCATTGGCGGCCATGCCTTCAGCTGCCTAGGTCCTAAGCTCTGGAATTCCCTCCCTAAACCTCTCCACCTCTCTACCTCTCTTTCCTCCTTTAAGACGCTCCTTAAAACCTACCTCTATGACCAAGCGGCCCTAATTTCTGCTTATGTGCCTCAGTGTCAAATTTTGTTTTAGAACACTTCTGTGAAGTGCCTTGTGACATTTTATTACGTTAAAGGGGCTATATAAATACAAGTTGTTGTTAAAAAGGGAGAAAAGGATAGACCGAGTAATTACAGGCCAGTCAGCCTAACCTCGGTGGTGGGAAAATGATTGGAAAGAATTCTGAAGGACAGGATAAATCTTCATTTAGAAAGACACGGATTAATCAAGGATAGTCAGCACGGATTTGTTAAGGGAAGGTCGTGTCTGACAAACTTGATTGAATTTTTTGAGGAGGTAACAAGGAGGGTAGTGCATTTGATGTAGTGTATATGGACTTTAGCAAGACTTTTGATAAGGTTTCACATGGCAGACTGGTCAGGAAGTTAAAAGTCCATGGGATCCAGGACAAAGTGTCAAGTTGGATTCAAAACTGGCTCAGAGACAGGAAGCAGAGGGTAATGGTTGATGGGTGTTTTTGTGACTGGAAGGCTGTTTCCAGTGGGGTTCCGCAGGGCTCAGTACTAGGTCCCTTGCTTTTTGTGGTATATATCAATGATCTAGACTTGAATATAGGAGGTATGATTAAGAAGTTTGCAGATGATACTAAAATCGGCTGTGTGGTTGATACTGAAGAAGGAAGCTGTAGACTGCAGGAAGATATCAATAAATTGGTCAGGTGGGCAGAACAGTGGCAAATGGAATTCAATCCAGAGAAGTGTGAGGTAATGCATTTGGGGAGGGCTAACAAGGAAAGGGAATACACATTAAATGGTAGGACACTGAGTAGTGTAGAGGAACAAAGGGACCTTGGAGTGCATGTCCACAGATCCCTGAAGGTAGCAGGCCAAGTAGATAAGGTGGTTAAGAAGGCATATGGAATGCTTGCCTTTATTAGCCATGGCATAGAATACAAGTCATGATGCGGAGATGCCGGTGTTGGACTGGGGTGGACAAAATTGAGAGGTCGCACAACACCAGGTTATAGTCCAACAGTTTTATTTGAAATCACAAGCTTTCAAATTCACTAAATTTAATTTAGTGGTCTGCAATTGTAAGGTACACATGCTTTGTTCTCTATCTATATATGCTTTGGCGATTCTGTATCTAATTTACTTCACCTGAGGAAGGAGCAAGAAGATAGCTCCGAAAGCTTGTGATTTCAAATAAAACTGTTGGACTATAACCTGGTGTTGTGCGACCTCTCAATAGAATACAAGAGCAGGGGGGTTATGCTTCAACTGTATAAAACACTAGTTAGGCTTCAGCTAGAGTACTGCATGCAGTTCTGGTCACCACATTACAGGAAAGATGTGATTGCACTAGAGAGGGTACAGAGGAGATTTACAAGGATGTTGCCGGGAGTAGAGAATCTTAGCTATGAGGAAAGACTGGATAGGCTGGGTCTGTTTTCCTTGGAACAGAGGAGGCTGAGGGGAGACCTTATTGAGGTGTATAAAATTATGAGGGGCCTAGATAAAGTGGATAGAAAGGACCTATTTCCCTTAGCAGAGGGGTCAAAAACCAGGGGGCACAGATTTAAAGTAATTGGTGGAAGGTTTAGAGGGGATTTGAGGGGAAATTTCTTCACCCAGAGGGTTGTGGGGGTCTGGAACTCACTGCCTGAAAGGGTGGTAGAGGCAGAAACCCTAACCACATTTAAAAAGTACTTGGATGTGCACTTGGGATGCTGTAACCTGCAGGGCTACGGACCAAGAGCTGGGAAGTGGGATTAGGCTGGATAGCTCTTTGTTGGCCGGCGCGGACACGATGGGCCGAAATGGCCTCCTTCCGTGCTGTAACTTTCTATGATTCTATATAAATACAAGTTGTTGTTGTTGTTGTCAGATGTACACAATCCTTTTTGGAACTATTTTCACCGTGGTCCCTGCAGTGATACATGTCCCAGCTCCACTTTAAATTGGTCTTCAACGTTCATTTTCCTGACACTCAGGTCTCACAATCACCACTCTCTTATTTGTATTACAAAAATCTGAGATAGATGCCATCGTAACCCCTGACCTTGTGTAATTCAGCACCTGTGACCACAACATGCCAGCTCCTCATATTTGGTAGCTTTGCCTCAGAATCTGATTTTTTTAATAACTGCTGGAGTCGCTAAACCTGGTGCAAACCAGGGAAAGCTGCTGCTGCAAATTTCAAATTGGAGCTAAAATCTGTAGTGGGAACTTTTTCTTGCCAGCATCAAACCTGTTAAGACCAATTAATTCCTGATAGCATCAGTGGTTCCAACAGCGCTACCTTCCGGTGGTGTTTATTAAAACGCTCCAGCCGTTGTCCGCCCTTCCTTTTGAACTGATGTTAAAGTCGTGGGAGTGCAGCAAATTCTGCACAGCTTGCAGGACGAACAGCATTACCAGTGTTTGCTTGCATTTAGAGTGTAAAAGCAGAAGCCAGTGAGCTGCAAGAGATTGCAGATTGCATCAAACCCTCGCAGCCCCTGGCATCAGGCACTCACGGTGGGTATGTTTATTCCCTCAGGACCAACTACCTGAGTAATGTAGAGTTCGGTGTGAAGTTATGTATGTGCAATGTAAATAAAGGTCAGCGAGGAAATAAACTAAAAGGCCAAACCTGGGTAAAAGACTGATACTGTCCTGGGCCATGGCAGGACAATTACCAATTCAGGATGACTCCTTTTAAAATGCACCTATTTGATGATTCCTGTCTCAATGTACTCTGAGATGTCAGACAGGTTTTGAGGGATATTTAAATGTAAAGAATGTATATAGTGGCCAGACCTTAGCGAGCTACTTAAACAAATTGTCTAGAAATGTCCCAAATGTGCAGAGGTGAAAACAAACTTAGACAAACCAATGATTCCTTATATAACAACAGAAAACGCTGGAAAAACTCAGCAGGCCAGGCAACATCCGTGGAGAGAGAAACAGAGTTAACGTTTCAGGTCGAAACCCTTCATCGGAACTGAGAGAAAAGCAAGAAATGAAACAGATAAAAATGCAAGGGGGAGGCTGGGGGGAGGAATAAAAGAACAAAAGGGGGGGGTCTATGGTAAGTAGAGACATTAAGAGATGCTCAAGGCAAGACGAGATGGTAATGGGACAGGTTAAGAAACAAAAGCTGAGGTGTGAAAAGCTGGCAGAATGAGAGACAGCTGCCGTAGGGGGAGAGAGAGAAAGAAAAAAAAGGAAAAAGGCACGGACCAAAAGGGGTGGATAAAATGTATATATATGTGGGAGGGGCCGGGGTTATGATCTGAAATTGTTGAACTCGATATTGAGTCCGGAAGGCTGTAAAGTGCCTAATCGGAAGATGAGGTGCTGTTCCTGGAGCTTACGCTGAGCTTCCGTGGAACAATGCACAAGGCCGAGGACGGTGAGGTCTGAGTGGGCGTGGAGCGGTGAATTAAAATGACAAGCGACCGGAAGCTCGGGGTCAACCTTACGGACTGAACGGAGGTGTTCCGCAAAGCGGTCACCCAATCTGCGTTTGGTCTCATTCCTTATGTTCTGCAACAGCATCCATGGCCGAAGGTCTTATTTGAATTGAAAGGAGTTCTAGTCACTGACTGTAGACTACTTCTTATGTCATATAACAAGCACTCTATTCATTAAAACTATGTCACAAGCAGTGGTGATGCATATGAAATCCACATTTGTCCACCATGGAATACCAGAAGGAGTAATGTCAGAGAATTTTTGAAATTTCACAGGAGATACAGGGGGAACTTTAATTGGGAGCGGGATTTGAGTGGGTAAGGTGGCAAGGCAAGCATCAAACACGCCTGAGCTTGGCAGCGTGAGGCCTGGGTGATTTTAACTCCTAGGCTTCATCTCCACGCCGCTGGTCAGCGGCCCGCCCGCAATGGGTGAGAAGCGGGAGCTGGCCGATGGGTAGGAGCGGATGTTTGGGCAGCAGGAGGCCACTGACCGACACCAAAGGATGGCTCGTCAGCAAAAAGGTACACCGTGGGGAAAGGGGTTTTAAGAGGGTCTCGTGGGAGGAAGGGGACAGAGGTCAGGGCAGGGGAGGCCTAAATTCCTCTGGGCCACACAAGGAAATTAAAAAAAACTTACCCTAAATGGCCTCTTCTGGTCTGGATCCTCTTCCTGTTGTTTTCACCTGGTGGTTCTATGAAAAGAATCCCTAATGCATCAGATATGTCTGCAGAACACTACATGCCACATCTATGGTTATCCAGGAGATTCTAAGCTGTGTCCATGGCTAAAAAATAACTGTAGCCCCAAAACCTTAAGTTTTAAGGCCCTTCCAATCAAAATCTGTTCCATGGAGATGGCAAACTGGGTGGATGCCTCATGGGGGATTTTGGATATCTTCTTTAACCTTGACTGATGACACCAGTTGCCTTACAACCAATAAAAGCTGAAGACTGCTGCTACAATGCCTATTCCTGGGAGCTTGAGCAGTGTTTTAGAGTCTTGAAACCACAATCCTGTTCCTGAAATATCTCAGGGAATATTTTACAGTTTGCCCCAGACTAAATGACCAAGATAGTGGTGGTGTGCTGCGTTCTCTGTAATATCCTGAGAGGCATCAGCATGCAGCACACTTACAACGTGCAGCCCTTAGGGCATGATCAGGATGAAGAATGACCAGAGGATATGGCTACTGTGAAGAAGGTGTTGCCATCAGGTAGCTAGCTGCATCAGTACATCAATGCCACATTCTTCAGCTGACCGTCAACACTAACTGTTGAAATGTCATGAGTATATGAACCCTGTCCCTTCTGTTTCGTACATGCCAACCATAATCTTTTTAAGCTGACAACCAGTTTTCCAGCAGTTTTTTTAATTGGGCTTGGAAATTGTTAATTTGAACCAATCAGATCAGTCAGAAAGAACAACTGGAGGTTGTCAAAACCAATCAGATCAGTTGGAAGGAGAGCTAACGGCTGTTAGAATGCATTTTTTAGAATTTCAGAGTTGTACAAACCAGAGTCAGTCAGAACTCAATGATTGCGATGAAGTTTCACCATCAGAAATATCAATCCCTTGCACAATCACTGCTCTGCAAACCAGAGGACAGGGGCTTGGACAGTGCTCGAGTCTGTAAGCAGGGACTTTTGTTACTGCACAAGCATTCTGGCCTAGAAATTCGATATAGCCCGAAAACGGGCGGTGCCACTGCGGGTCGAGGTTAAGTCCCGCCCGTAAACCGAGCGCAGGCGGCACTGTTATTTTGGTGCTGCCTGCTGATTTAAATGAGCACAGCACAGAACCTACCGCACAGGCGCTCTTTCAGGTGATAAGATCAGCAGGAGGCCGAAGCTCGAGTCGAAACTATCTGTGCGACGTTATCAGGAAATCGCGATTTATGAAAGTGAAGTGAAATGTTTCCGGTTATGTTTCTCGTGTTTTGTAGGTTGACAGATGGGGTATGCAAGATAAATCAAAGCCTGAAAATACACTAATCTGTCAGATTTTAAAGAATGCAACCTGCACTTTAGCTGAAATCTACGTTTAATTCAACTGCTGAAACTGTCAAATATTTAGCCGGCTAATTTGCCAAGTACAATTATTAATCAAAAAAAGTCATCATTAACTGATTAAATGACTGCAATTTGGGTGGAATCACTCTAGCAGTTTGAGGTTCCAAATAATTGAAGCTATGAAAATTCATGCTACATGTGCCATAAATTTTCTGATTACACCATCCAGTGCAAACAATGTCAAAATTATTTGAAACAGTGATCAGTGAAGAATGCAAATCTGTCACAGAGCCTGGTTTGGTGGGGCTGCAAATATTCTGCAGTTTTTGAAGACTTCTCAGAGATCTATAGATCTCCGCTGCTTTCTCCCTGGTCTATGCTCTGAAAACGGCTGCATGCACGGGTGTGCTTTGGAGAAGGCGGTAAAAGGAGCAACGACGTCCAAAATCACTCAGTGTGCATCTATTCGGCATTGCATGTTGATTGATGTCACGCTCTTGATCATTAAAATATTTGCGGCGAGCACAGGCAGCGCTGCCGATCTGCCCATTATGGCTGCTGCCACGTTCCACGCCGGAAGTGGGTGGAAGCAAGGTAGCCACCATTTTTTCTTCAAAACCGGCCTTAACGGCCGGTGCTAAAGGTTCCAATTTCAAGGCCCTAATTTCTAAGGCTCTTGACTCTTTCCTCCAAAGAATCAAAGGCTGCCTTAGCAGATTCATATACTGATAGCCAATGCATCCAGAGCAGCTGTGTCTTTGTCAATGCCAAGCTTGTAATTCTTGTCGATTCAATGTGCACCATGTTGGAATGCACCTGGGGAAAGGCAGCTCCCTTGGTTCTAGTCAGTTGTCTTGTGTCGATGCTCCATGATTGGTTCTAGATAGTTGGCGTATATCAGAGGACACCTGGAACATGCATTTCTGTATAGCACCTAGAAATGCACACAAAGTTTGGGCAAATTTTAATAGCCCTGAGGAGGCGGGTCGGCAGCGAAAATTGGAAAAAATGGCTTCAGACTGCCAACCCGCCTCCATCCCACCCCAACGCGATTTTCATGAGTGTCGGGTCAGCCGCTCCCAAACTGACCCGACTGGAACCGGTGGGACAGGTAGTTAAGGCAGTTAAGAGCCTGTTAACTGCCTTGCTAATCCTATTTTTATAGTGGTTTCCCATTTTTGTGCTTCTGGCTCCTGTTTCCCATCTTGTCAGAAACTCTTCTCTCTTAGGCAGTCCCTCGGAACCGAGGATGACTTGCTTCCACACTAAAAATGAGTTCTCAGGTGACTGATGAGTCCAATGCGGGACCTACAAGGTCTGTCTCTGTCACAGGTGGGGCAGACGGTGGTTGAAGGGGTGGGTGGGTGGGGTGCTTGGGTTGACGTGCGCTCCTTCCGCTGTTTGTGCTTGGCTTCCGCTTGCTCCCAGCGAAGAGACTCGAGGTGTTCGGCGCCTGCCCGGATGCTTCTGCTCCACTTTGTGCGGTCTTGGGCCAGGGATTCCCAGGAGAAACACGCCAGCTGCAAGGAGACGAGTTTCTCGAGGACATGAATTGTAGTCATTGGTGCAGCAGTTTAAAAGCGCTCCTGTAACATGGCTGACATTCAATTGCGACAACTTTGTTGTTGGAGGTTTGGGATAAGGTTTTGCAAATCTACTGACCTTGTGACTGTTCAAGCTGACACCCATCTGCAGTGTTACCTGATTGGGATAATTTCAGGCCACTTCAACAGTGCGTTTGCAAGCTTCTGGCCTCAACTGAAATCTATAGCAATGGGATGGGAACCATTTACATCCTCTAATCCTGGTCGTCAGATTCGGAGGAAGAGCAGCCGCGGCAGCACCACAACCAGCCACAACAGCAGCACCAGCACCAGGAGCGCCAACCTCCTCTTCACCCATCTGATGCTGCACTGGACACAGGACATCAGCCCCTGATAAAATTGCTGGCCGGGAGGCCAGCAATGGCATCACCATGGCCAGATTTTCTTCACTTGACGCTGTAAACCCTGGCTGCCACATGATGTGCCAGGTTGACCATCCCACACCAGCATCATGAAGCATCCCTTTAATGTCTAAGATATTCCATGCACACACATCACTATAGCAGGGGGAAGTTATGACTGAACAATCACTGGAAGTCAGTAAGACACTTCTCAATGTGCGCTCAGATCTCTCCAATAAGGGGCACATTTGGAAAAAGATATTACGCTGTATGACAACACATTACCAGAAACTTCACATGGACATTGGCTAAACCACTCAAGTGTCTACCCTTGTGTGTTGTTAGTTGGTATGCTTGCAGTAGGATGAGGGTGAGTGTGAGGGGTGGCTAGTGAGATGGGGAAGTGATAATGTAGATAGAGAGGGTTGGGTGGAGGTTCAAGGTAAGTTGGTGTCCTGGGGAGGTCTGTTCCGCACTTGGAAGGGAAGAGAACCTCCCTGCATGCTTTGACTCCCTCCATAAGCATATGGAGGGAGTCATTGGAGAGCCTGGGTGCAAGTGTTCACCTTTGTGCAGTGATTGTCAGTGTTTGCAGCACCTCAATGCTGTCAAACACTGACAGATCAACTGTCAAAATAAAATTGTGCATGGTCCCTTTAAGGAAACCAGCAGATGACGCGTCATCAAATGACGTCATCAGACCCGCTTCCTGTTAATTGGCCGGTAAGCCCCGCAGGGCGGGCTTAACAAGCCCAATCAAGGGAAAATCAATCTGGAGAGCGGAGGCAGCTGGGGGTGGGACCGGAACCCGAAAACCAGCTGACCTGTCCCCATCCCGCCTCCAGAATTAAATTTGCGGCCTTTGTGTCATGGAGCTCAGTGATCTTTCCATCCCGCAACATGTTCAAGCATCCTTTGTTCCAAGCGATATGCACAGTGATATCCATCCCTAGACAACACACGTGACAACAGTTGACATGGACCCCTGCAAAGAGCCTATTGTTCTCTCTAAAGACTGCCCCGATGAATTCTCTGACATTGTGCTGTGCTATCATCTCTAGGTGGTATTTACCCTTGCTGAGAAAGTGAGGTACTCATGCTAAGAGATGTGCTTTGTGAAAGTTGTGCTCCAATATATGCACAAAGCGGTTTTCTGCAGCAGGTTCAATCATTCATAAATGCAGGATTCTTCGTTACGGTTTGTGCTTATTCCCAACATGCTTTCTCACATAAGCAGCTTGATGAAAGTTTCATTTAACAGACTGGAATCTCTTATAAACTTAACCTGATTCTTTGCTGTAGCCCAAATCAAACAATTAGCCTGAATCACAGTGAATTGCTTACTAAAGCTTACATAGGATTGCGCACAAAACCTCCTGTCCTCCAGGTGATGGAAAATATCACAATATCACACTCTACCAGCTATGGTTCTGGATTTATTTTGAAGTGAGATTATACATACAAACAATAAGAAATAAACAAAATATTAAACCATAAATTACTTGTATGAGAACAAGGATCAGTCCACAAAGAGTTAATGCACCCTTTTTAGAAAATCTCTTTGCAGAATCTTGGAATACATAGATACATAGATACATAGAAGATAGGAGCAGGAGTAGGCCATCCGGCCCTTCGAGCCTGCTCCGCCATTTAATGAGATCATGGCTGATCCTTCAATTCAGTATCCCGTCCCCGCCTTCTCTCCGTAACCCTTAACCCCTTTTGCCTGTAGAAATATATCTAATTCCCTCTTAAATATATTTAATGAGCTGGCGTACACTGCCCTCTGTGGCAATGAGTTCCACAGGTTCACCACTCTCTGAGTGAAGAAATTCCCCCTCATTTCTGTCCTAAATGGTTTAGCCCTTATCCTTAAATTATGTCCTCTAGTTCTGTTCTCACCCGCCAAGGGAAACATTCCTTCTGCATCTAATCTGTCTAGACCTGTCAGAATTTTATACACTTCTATGAGGTCCCCTCTCAATCTTCTAAACTCCAGTGTGTACATCCCTAAACTACATAGTCTCTCCTCATAGGTCAATCCCGCCATTCCTGGTATCAGCCTGGTGAATCGCCGCTGCACCCCCTCCATGGCAAGAACATCTTTCCTCAGATGAGGCGACCAAAACTGTACACAGTACTCGAGGTGTGGTCTCACCAGTGCCCTGTACAGCTGCAGCAAGGTATCCCTGTTCCTGTATTCCAACCCTTTTGCTATGAAGGCCAGCATACCGTTTGCCTTCTTGACCGCCTGTTGCACCTGCATGCTCGCCTTCAGTGACTGGTGTACAAGAACACCCAGGTCTCTCTGTACTTCCCCCTCTCCCAATTTATTGCCATTTAAATAATAATTTGCCCTCCCGTTCCTGCACCCAAGGTGGATAACTTCGCACTTGTCCACATTATAGTGCATCTGCCATTTATCCGCCCAATCACCCAGTCTGTCCAAATCGCTCTGGAGCTTCCTGGTCTCCTCCTCTGAGCCCACCCCCCCTCCTAGTTTAGTGTCGTCTGCAAATTTGGAAATGCTGCATTCGACTCCCTGATCCAGGTCATTAATATAAATTGTGAACAGCTGGGGACCCAGGACAGATCCCTGTGGTACCCCACTTGTTACTGCCTGCCATTCAGAAAATGAGCCGTTTATTCCAACTCTCTGTTTTCTATCTGACAGCCAGTTCTCTATCCACGTCAATACTTTCCCCTTTATCCCATGAGCTTCAATTTTCCATGCTAATCTTTTATGTGGGACCTTATCGAAGGCCTTTTGGAAGTCCAGGTACACCACATCTACTGGCTCTCCCCCATCTATTTTACCAGTTATTCCCTCAAAAAATTCCAATAGATTAGTCAAGCACGATTTACCCTTTGTAAATCCATGTTGACTCTGTCCTATCCTGTCCCCATTTGCTAAGTGCTCGGCTATTTCATCCTTAATGATGGACTCCAGCATTTTGCCCACAACTGATGTAAGGCTTACAGGTCTGTAATTACCTGCTTTTTCCCTACCCCCCTTTTTGAATAGTGGGGTAACGTTAGCTACCCTCCAATCCATGGGCACTGTTCCCGAGTCTAATGAATTCTGAAAAATCATGCTTAGTGCATCCGCTATCTCTAGGGCCACCTCCTTCAGTACCCTAGGATGCATGTTATCAGGCCCTGGGGATTTGTCCGCCTTCAATCCCTTTAGCTTCCTTAACACCATATCCTTAGAGATATTGATTTGCGTCAGTTCCTCCTTTGCCAATGTCCCTATTTTTCCCGATATCCCAGGGAGGTTTTTTGTGTCTTCCTTCGTAAAGACTGACCCAAAGTATGCATTTAGTTGGTCTGCCATTTCCTTATTTCCCATTATATATTCCCCCGTATCTGACTGCAATGGACCAACTTTGGTTTTCACCAGTCTTTTCCTCTTGATATACTTATAAAAGCTTTTGGAGTTAGTTTTTATATTTTCCGCCAGCTTGCTTTCGTAAGCTATTTTGCCCTTCTTGATTAAGCCCTTTGCCCTCCTTTGCTCTATCATAAACTGTTCCCAATCTTCCGCTCTGGCGCGTTTTTTGGCTATTTTATACGCCCTATCTTTGGATTTTATGCTGTCTCTAATTTCCCCTGTTATCCACGGTTGAGTCACCTTTTTAGATTTCCTTTTATGCCAGATTGGTATAAACAATTTTTGCAATTTTGTCATTCTATCTTTAAATGCTTGCCATTGTTTATCTACCTCCAGTCCTCCCAGGAACGTTGTCCAATCAGACCTACTCAGTTCCCGTCTAATGGCATCATAATTCCCCTTGTTTAAATTCAGGACCTGAGTCTCTGAGTCAATTTCTTCGCTCTCCATTTCGAGTGAGAAATCGATCATGTTATGATCGCTCTGACCCAAGGGTCCCCGTACAACAAGATTACTAATTAGTCCCTTCTCATTGCACAGTACCCAGTCCAATATAGCCTGTTCCCGAGTTGGTTCCTCGACATATTGATCCAGATAACCATCCCTTAAACACTCAAGGAATTCCTCCTCCTCATTATTTTTACTGATTAGGCTAGTCCAATCTATATGTAAGTTAAAGTCACCTATGATGACAGCTGTGCTCTTATTGCACGCTTCTCTAATTTCCCTCGTGATGCCCTCCCCAACCTCTATTTTACTATTTGGAGGCCTATATACCACTCCTATTAATGTTTTTCGCCCCTCGCTATTTCTTAGCTCCACCCATATAGATTCTGTATTAACTGAGTTAATATCCTTCCTTTCAATTGCATTTATCCCCTCTTTTACCAGCAATGCTACCCCTCCTCCCTTTCTTTTTTGTCGATCCTTCCTAAATACTGAATACCCCTGTATGTTAAGCTCCCAGCCCTGCTCACCCTGCAACCATGTTTCCGTAATCCCAATTAGATCATAATTATTAACCTCTATTTCCACAGCTAATTCATCTACCTTGTTCCTGATGCTTCTCGCATTAAGGTATAAAACCCTCAGGCTTTTTTTATGCTCACATTTTTTATGAATTAGTTTGGCCCTTTGTTTTTTGTTCCTCTCCTTTTTACCATTTATTTCTGTCTGCCTTTCACTTTCCTCTATTTCACTACATGGGTTTCTAGCCCCCTGCCATACTAGTTTAAATGCTCCTGAACTGCTTTATCAAAATTTACCCCGAGAACATCAGTTCCATCTTTGCACAGGTGTAGACCGTCCCTTTTGTATAGGTCACACCTACCACAAAACTGGTCCCAATGCCTCAAAAATTTAAAACCCTCCCTCTTACACCACTGCTCAAGCCACGTATTTAGCCTAACTATCCTGTTCTCTGTACTCTTACTAGCACGTGGCACTGGTAGTAATCCAGAGATTACTACCTTCGAGGTCCTACTTTTTAGCTTGGCTCCTAACTCCCTAAATTCTACTTGTAGGACCTCTTCCCTTTTTTTAGCTACGTCGTTGGTACCAACATGTATCACGACAACTGGCTGTTCCCCCTCCCCCTCCAGAATGTTCTGCACCCGCGCCGAGACATCCTTGACCCTTGCACCAGGGAGGCAAATTACCATCCTGGAGTCTCGGTCGCGACCACAGAAACTCCTATCTATTCCCCTTACAATCGAATCCCCTATTACTATAGCCCTGCCACTCTTTTTCCCTCCCTTCTTTGCAACAGAGCCAGTCATGGTGCCATGAGCCTGGCTGCTGGTGCCTTCCCCCGATGAGTCATCCCCCCCGACAACAGCACCTAAGGCGGTGAACCTGTTGCTGAGGGAGACAACCCCAGGGGATTCCTGCACTACCTTCCTGCCCTTGCTCTGCCTTTTGGTCACCCATGTACTATCTACTCTGGCCTTAACCTGCGGTGTGACCAACTCACTAAATGTGCTATTCACAACCCTCTCAGAATGTAACGGTTCCTTCGGACAAATCAAATTAATTTTCATCGTCTTTCAAGTCAAGATATTAAACATATCATGTCGTCTAGTGTATTTTTGCCAGAACGAAAGACTAGCAGCCAGAAATTGAATATTTATCTCCAGGAACTTTTGGATATAGAACTATCTCTTTTCAAACAGTCAAGCAAATCAAATGTTGACAGTGTTCATATCATGATAGATAAAAGGATAATAGCATGTAACAACTAGTTTCCCCATCATAATATCCTGAATGTTGTGACATCTCACAGTATTCATAAATTATGGCTGGAATTTTCAGAGGTAATAATGGGTGGGTTGGAGGCGTGGGGGGAAGTGAAAGTTATAAAAACCCGACCCCAACCCGCCTCCAATCTGCCATCTTTCACCTTTCACTCAGGCAGGATGGTGGGGGATGGGCTGCCAAACTGCTGCCAGGAGGCGGGTTGGCAATTTAAATATTATAATGAGGCCTGAAGCCTCCACATTAACCTGCTTTGCAGGTTTTATTGCAGGCGGCCGGGGATCCCGGGGCTCGGAATTCCCGGTAGCTGCAACGAGGCGGACTCAGCCTTGGGGAGCAATCCTTGTGGGCCGGGAGGAGCAGGAAGGAAACTTCCAGGTTTCCCTGCCGTCTCCCAGGTCCCCCTGCACCGTGCGGGTGGGACCCAGGAAAATACAGCCCAGTATGTTTGATAACATTGGGTTAGCATTTTAAGCATGCTGCCTCAGCTATCAAAAAAAAGGTTCTTTATCAATTCCACCATTTTGTACTTAATCAAAACAGAGCAGCCTCCATTTCAGACACGAGCTACTTGAAGCTAAAAATGGACATTTCTCATCTCTTTATATGGCATATTTTTGAGGTGATAGCTGCACTCACATTTTTCTCTTCAAGCTGTTCCATATTTGTCAGCAACAGAACTTTTCTAACCCCGTGGGCTGAACAATAAAAAGGAGAACAAAAAGTAAAATACTGCAGATGCTGTAATTCTGAAATAAAAAGAGAAAATGTTGAAAACTCTCAGCATCTCAGGTAGCATTTGTGGTGAAAAAATCATAGGGACTTTTGTCCAGTTCTGATGAAAGGTCAACGGCCTGAAACATTAAGCCTATGTTTCTCTATCTGCTGCCTGACCTGCTGTGTGTCTCCAGCATTTTCTGTTTTTATTTTTTTCAAAAGACCTCTTTCCATGATGTTTGACAGTGCAGAGTCGAGTTTCCACTTACTGTGATGAACTTTTTGATGCCACCAATTTCGAAGAATCTTAGAGTGCTTGGACTGTGATGCCAAGGAGCATCAGTAAGTGACAGTTGACTGACGAACAGAAGAGAAGCTTTTGTGATGCAATGCAGCAATTGTGCATGTGTGCTGGGGAGGAGGGGTTGGGTCATTCAGGCCAGTTTTTTTTTGCAACCAAGCAATGCTGGAGTTTGCACTATACAGTGTTCTGAAGCAGTGGTTGGATGGAGTGCTAGTTTTTTTTTCATGCAGTTTTCACATTAGCGACCACATTTGGCGTGCTGCACACCTCGGGCACATTGTAGATCTCTACAAATCTCTGCATCTAATAATATGAGAAACGAGTGCCCATTATTGGATTATTGGCACCATTGCGTTACTTGCAGCCTGATGATTGAGAGTACAAATATTCATTAGGCATTCATAGGCTTTTCAGAGCACTGCAGTTAAAAACTGGATTCTTCAAAGCCCAGGGCATTTTAATGGCACCCATGTGATCTGTAGGCCCCTGCACACAATCCCATGCCTTTCATGAATTGCCAGAGGTTTCACTCCATCAGTGTGTAGGTGGTTAGTGACCAGCAACACAGAATTGTGCAGGACAATATTGCTTGTTTTCCTGGCAGCAACAATGATGGGCACTTGCTTCTCATATTATTGGATGCAGAGATTTGTAGAGATCTACAAGCATTTACAGTCTTAAGACAATCTTCCATGCCCAGGCTATTTAAAGGAGAGGGAAGAGGGCAAGGATGCCCTACACAAGACCAAGGCCATCCACCACACACATGGCTAATGATACCATTAAGACCATCATGACACCATTGAGACATCCACAAACACCAGAATAGCAAAGGTACAATGACCCACACAATCACCGAGATCATTATGAAACATTCCTTCTGGCAGCTGTGAGACAGTAATGCCCTGTGTAATGGCTATCTCCATCTGATCCCTCAGCATGTTGAAGTCAGACAATATAACACATTGGAGGTTGGAGCTCAAGGCCACTATAGCAGTAGCCTGATCATTCATGAGAGTTACTCTGACCTCTGTCACTGGGAGCTCCGCTGCAGATGCCCTGGAGTTGCTACAGGCTCTATGCTGGACTGTAGTTCTGTTAAGTGGTCATGTATGACTGCACACATGTGGGTTGTGAACTTCTCCACAGTCACTGTCAGCGCTTGGCACATTCTTTAATAACAATAACAAGAAGAAATTTGGTGTTTAGATAGTAGCCTTTTAAATGCAGGCCCTGTGTGGTCTGAATCCCTGTGGTCAGCTAATAAGGAAGGGTGCAAGTGAACCCTGTGGCCATCAAATTCCTGCTTCCCCTCCGCTTTCACCACCTGCTCTTGCTCTCTTGTGCTGTGTCTCACCAGATTCACACTCTTGCAACTGACATTCCACCGAGATGCATATACCTGTGCTGGTGGTTGCTGAGAAAGTAGGGAGTGATGCAGGGTGGAGTGAGGTGCTGGCTTCTTGGGTGTTACTAGGAGATCTGGCTGGTTCTTGGAGTTTGTCATTGGAAACTGAAGAAGAACAATAAGTTAGAATTGTGGCTGCATGATACTCATCAATTCGAGGTTATATAGGCAATAATGTATGGATAATGTGCTGGAATGTGTGCGTGAGTGAGTGAGCGGAAGAAGAATAACAGGAAAAGAATTGTCTTAGCCTTCAGTGTTGGGGAGGCTTCCCCTTCACCCGAGCCCACTCCTTCTATGTGTTGGAGGCCCAGGATGTTTAAAATTAGGGGGTCTTCCTCCTTTTCAGGTTTGTTCCCTTTAGTTATGCATTATGTTGTCCTGTAAGCAGAGAAAATGTGTTGAGATGCTGGGAGTTTGAAGAGCACATAGTATGACAGCGAAATATCTACCCTGAAACCTATTTATGTGTGAGTAAATTAACATGTATCATGCAAGCAGATTGTATTCTATTGTTGCTTTGTCGGTTCATTGTTTGATCGTGCATGTGGAAGCTTAAAATTATTTGTTTTCTGAAGTCTCAGCATGTAGCCTCAGGCAAACATATTAACATGGTGAGAAGAAGCTCTATGCAGCATGTGTAATTTGCTTGTTTATTTAGAACAGTAAAATATTGGCTAGCCTTACTTTAGTAAAATTCCTGGGCTGATAACTTTCTTTCTCCCCTGCTCTAATGTCCTTTGGCTGTTTGGCACAGTGGCCCGAAATTTCCTCTCTGTTCTCGGCATGAAAACATGAATATTCCGGCCGGGGGTGAGGTGGGGAACAGAATTTGGGAAGGACCTGATTATGCTGGGTGTGTGCCCTTTTCCTGCCTGCCAAAATTACCTCTGGATTCTGGGGGAGTCGTATAATATGCCTGCCCACATGTGAATGAGGAAAATACATCGCATGACATATTCCCTGGTTTTTGTGCCATCAGCAAAGCTGAACGCAAGGGGTGACTATGTGTGTAAGGCATCCAGTGTTGTTAAGGGAATCAAGAATCATCATTTGTAGAAAGGCCACCAGCTTATTTAAAAACTGACCACTTTTTTAAATTAAAAAAACATATATATTTAGGCAGACCGTGGGCCCACTTTTTTTAAATTTGTTTATGGGATGTGGGCGTCGCTGGCAAATCCAACATTTATTGCCCGTCCCTAATTGCCCTTGAGAAGGTGGTGGTGAGCCGCCTGAAAGGATTCGCAAAATTTCATGTGTTCCCCCCCGAAGATTTTTTGTTGGACTTATTAATAAGGAACCCTGGTCTGACTGAGTTTTAAAATCCAGGGCATAAAATGGCCGCGGCCAGACCTTGTGACCAAGAGCTTTTCAGACGCTGGGAAGCTATCAGCTTGTGTATTCCGATGTCTGCAACAGGAAGTTCACGAAACCAGACGGGACCTTCCCTTATGCATTACAATCAGGTCTATGCATAAGGCTTTCAAGGTGTTTGCTCAAATAATCAGCGGGGACATTGAGACGGGGCTGGCCCCATCAACGAAACTGTTCTGGACAATCATCGAACCTGTCGAATAATAGGGGAGCAGTTGAAGAACTGGTATCATAACATGATGGGCCGAGACCAGTACCTTTTGTTAAAATTCATCATGCCCAGATCAGACAATAGAAATGAGCTGATTGGAAGGGAGATTAGGGCGACCGGGAGGGGTATAACTGGGAAGACCCAGCCATTCTCTCGCGCTCTCTGCCTGGACCCGCAGCCCAGAAAGAAGACTACCAGAAACTTCGCAGCCACATGTCGACGGCAGAAACAGAGCACAGGGCCAGGTTTTTCCATCCATTTCAACGGTGAGCATTATCTTCTTCTGGCTGTCACAAGACAATTTTAGTTAGGCATAAGGGTGGGAAGTAATGGGGATATTGCTAAAATTGTAATTTTAGGATTTTCCCTCGATGTGTCCATTCTCTTCCCATGCTAAGTGTAAAATCGTCTTCATATAATACTGTTTCTCTGTAGTTTTACTTCTGTAAATAATCATTGGTTTTCCTCGCACCAATCCACGGGTCTGTTCGTTTGTCCTTATCGCCGCTCGATAAGTCCTGGGCTCAGAACTAATAAAGGGGATAGCGATTCGCAACCGCACAGCGGGCAGTACAGTCCAGGAAAACATAACTGGCTGACCTACAAATAAGCCCGAGACAAAAACCCCTTACACGCCTTATACTGCAGCAAAGTGTAACAGCGAGTTTTCTCCTCCCCCTTCCCCACCAGAGGTGGACACCCCAGTTGCATCCTTGGTATAGACATCCAACGAAGATATTTAAATGCCCCTGACCATAGGAAGTGGGTGGCAGAGCAGGAACAGAGGAAATTTGGAGCCAGTGTCCATCAGCTTCTGCCAAGCAGAGTGGATAGTTCTCCTGTGGGGAGTAACTCTCCTTTGCTGTACATCTTGCAGAAGCAGCTTCAAAGTAGCATCTAAGACTTGTGGTGCTCGTATAAAGGCCAGTCATTTCTAATTTTCTACTTAGCAGTAATGAAGCAACCTTTTTAAATAATGGTTGCAGCCCGTAAGAGCTGCAGGTATGCATTATTTCCCAATTCCACCTCCCGTCATCTCGTTCCTGGCAGCTGGCAGCTCTAGGTTAGGAGTTTTCTGTAGATGTATAATGAGGCCAACTCAGGAAATCGTATGAATTCTGCTTGACATGATGTCAGCCCAATGCTAAAATTCACTGTGATCCTGGCGTTGAACCAGTAGCACCAGGAAATTTCCACATCTGAGAACCTCCAAAGGACATACAATCTTCAAGAATTAATCATCAACAAGGTGACCTGATCAATTTAACCATTGAAAGTCTTCACTTAGGTGCACGTGACATTCTATTGCAAGTCTAACAATTTAATCTCATAACTATCCAATCTTTTGATGATTTATGATTCTAGAGAACTTATAGTTACCTGTGCAGAAACAAATTACAAATAATCCATGCTAATGCTCTCTTTCTATCATATCTTTTTGTCATTATAGCTACCCTGAAGTGGAAAGCATCATGTTATCTTGAATCTTGAAGCTAACTACTATCTTAAAGATAAGCAACATAGTCATCCCAAAGACATCATGTAGATATACAGTCTGGCATTAGACTAACCTTTGCTTCGATTAAATTCTATTTATTGTTAAGCTATCAAAGAGATTCTGTCCTACTGTGTTCCTGTTCTATGATTTGATTACCTTATACCCTTAGTTTGAAAATCAAAATATAAATACTTATCCCACTAGGAAGTCTGTTGTAGGTCATTAATGGAAGATGATATGGCTGGCAGCTGCATAGATGAACAACATTATGAAACATTCATTCCCAGTAATCCATTTAGCTCCTATTGCAAACATTACAGTTTCTGAGCTTCTGACCTTTCCTTTCCGGCAGCAATGAAAATGCCACTGGAAACATAGAAGCATAGAAGATAGGAGCAGGAGTAGGCCATTCGGCCCCTCGAGCCTGCCCCGCCACTCAATGCGATCATGGCTGATCATCCAAATTCAGTACCCTGTCCCTGCTTTCTCCCCATATCCCTTGATCCCCTTAGCCTTAAGAAATATATCTAACTCCTTCTTGAATATATTTAATGATTTGGACTCAACTGTCTTCTGTGGTAGAGAATTCCACAGGTTCACCACTCTCTGGGTGAAGAAATTCCTCCTCATCTCAGTCCTAAATGGCTTACCCCTTTTCTTTAGACTGTGACCCCTGGTTCTGGACTCCCCCGCCATCGGGAACATCCTTCCTGCATCTAGTCTGTCTAGTCCTGTTAGAATTTTATAAGTTTCAATGAGATCCCCTCTCATTCTTCTAAACTCTAGCGAATACAAGCCCAATCGACCCAATCTCTCCTCATACGTCATTCCTGCCATCCCAGGTATCAGTCTGGTGAATCTTCGCTGCACTCCCTCCATGGCAAGAACATCCATCCTCAGATAAGGCGACCAAAACTGCACGCAATACTCAAGGTGTGGTCTCACCAAGGCCCTGTACAACTGCAGCAAGACATCCTTGCTCCTGTACTCGAATCCTCTCGCTATGAAGGCCAACATACCATTTGCCTTCTTAACCGCCTGCTGCACCTGCATGCTTACCTTCAGCGACTGGTGCACAAGGACACCCAGGTCTCGTTGCACTTCCCCGTCTCCCAATCTATTGCCGTTCAGATAATAATCTGCCTTCCTGTTTTTGCCACCAAAGTGGATAACCTCGCATTTATCCACATTATACTGCATCTGCCATGCATCTGCCCAATCACCCAACCTGTCCAAATCATACTGGAGTTTCTCTGCATCCTCCTCACAGCACACACGCTCACCCAGCTTTGTGTCATCTGCAAACTTGGAGATGTTACATCTAGTTCCCTCGTCTAGATCATTAATATATATTGTGAATAACTGGGGTCCTAGCACCAATCCCTGCGGTACCCCACTAGTCACTGCCTGCCACTCGGAAAAAGACCCATTTATTTCAACTCTTTGCTTCTTGTCTGCCAACCAGTTCTCTATCCAAATCAGTACCTTACCCCCAATCCCATGTGCTTTAACTTTGCACGCTAATCTCTTATGCGGGACCTTATCGAAAGCCTTCTGAAAGTCCAAATACACCACATCCACTGGTTCTCCCTGATCTATTCTACCAGTTACATCCTCAAAAAATTCCAGTAGATTAGTCAGGCATGATTTACCTTTTGTAAATCCATGTTGACTTTGTCCGATCCTGTCGTACTAGCCTAGTATGCAAAATCTAGCACTTTGCCACCCACAGATATGCCCTGGTTTCTTCTCCATTTGGCTCTTCATTTAAAATTGACAGCACAGAGGATAGAGTAGTTTCATCAGCATAACTTCAAGCAATCTACTGTTAGTTCGGATGTTATAAAGAGACTTTGGTTGAGATTGTAAGTAGTTCAGAGTACAAGCACCTGAATAGAGGGTAAAGGGTAGTTATCCAGATTGGAGGAAGGTAGAAAGCGGTGTTCCATAAGGACCACTAGTATTCATAATGGACAAAGGAGCTGAATTTCAGAGGTGAGGTGAGTGTGACTGCCCTTGAAATCAAGGCAGCATTTGACCAAGTGTGGCATCAAGGAGCCCGAGTAAAACTGAAGTCAAAGGGATTCGGGGGGAAAACGCTCTACTGGCTGGAGTCATACCTAAAACAAAGGAAAATGGTTGAGGTGGTTGAAGGTCAATCATCTCAGCCCCAGGACATCGGTACAGGAGTTTCTCAGGGCAGTGTCCTAGGCCCGACCATCTTCAGCTGCTTCATCAATGACCTTCCCTCCAACATAAGGTCAGAAATGGGGATGTTCGCTGATGACTGCACAGTGTTCAGTGCCATTCACAACTCCTCAGATAATGAAGCAGTCCATGCCCGCATACAACAAGACCTGGATGACGTTCAGGCTTGGGCTGATAAGTGGCAAGTAACATTCGCGCCACAGAAGTGCCAGGCAATGACTATTTCCAACAAGCGAGAGTGTAACCACCTCCCCTTGACATTCAACGGTATTACCATCGCCGAATCCCCCACCATCAACATCCAGGGGTTACCATTGACCAGAAACTTAACTGGACCAGCCACATAAATACTGTGGCAACAAGAGCAGGTCAGAGGCTAGGAATTCTGTGCCGAGTGTCTCACCTCCTGACTCCCCAAAACCTTTCCACCATCTACAAGGCACAAGTCATGAGTGTGATGGAATACTCTCCACTTGCCTGGATGAGTGCAACTCCAACAATACTCAAGAAGCTCGACACCATCCAGGACAAAGCAGCCCGCTTGATTGGCACCCCATCCACCACCTTAAACATTCACTCCCTCCACCACTAGCGTACCGTGGCTGCAGTGTATACCATCTACAAGATGCACTGTAGCAACTCGCCAATGCTTCTTCGGCAGCACCTCCCAAACCCGCGACCTCTTCCACCTAGAAGGACAAGGGCAGCAGACGCATGGGAACATCACCACCTCCAAGTTCCCCTCCAAGTCGCACACCATCCTGACTTCGAAGTATATCGCCGATCCTTCATCGTCGCTGGGTCAAAATCCTGGAACTCCCTCCGTAACAGCACCGAGGGAGTACCTTTACCACACGGACTGCAGCGGTTCAAGATGGCGGCTCACCACCACCTTCTCAAGGGCAATTAGGGATGGGCAATAAATGCTGGCCTTGCCAGCGACGCCCACATCCCATAAACAATTTTTTTAAAAATCAGGAAGTGGTTGAGCCGAATAGCTTAGATACTTTCAAAAGGAAACAAGATGAGTAAAAAGGGAATAGAAAGATATGTTGCAAGGCTGAGATGAGGTAGATGGAATGGGAGGAGACTTGTGTGAAGTATAAACACTATGACAGACTAGCTGGGCTAAATGGCCTGTTTCTGTGCTGTATATTCTATGTAATTCTATGTAATAAGGTTATTCCAGATGTTAATGAGACCAGAAGGCTGAGAAAAAATATAGGATATACGATATTATTGCACTGGAAATAGGTCTTTATTTCTATACCTTCCAATTAAGCTCTTTTAATATTAGCATAAGAAAGCTTCAGGGTAAATCTTGCGAGGACCGGCTCAACTAGTAGGACCTCAGAAACAACCTGGACTTATCAGAAGTGGCTGACATGCTGCCTGCAGTTTTCTGTCTATTATTTTCAAGTGCCTATTCTGGGCACATTTAGGTAATGCACATCTCTTGGTCATAATAATGGCCCAGAAATTAAACACGGAGCGTTCCTGCGGGGGTAAGGCTTCCCCGCGATATCTCACTGCGCGCCTACCTTTTCCCTCCGGGCCCACACGAACTTTAGTTTCAAGGCTGCAGCTGTGCAGTGCTTGCGTGACCCAGAGACGCAGTTAGTTCGTGCGAGCTCTGGGATCACGTGATTCAGTTAGAGCCAATGGCAGCACACCATCTTTCATTCATAGTTTTGACAGGAGAACTGTCAAAGCTATGAATACAACTTACCCCCAAAAGAACAGCTAAACCTCAATTAAATTTAAAAAAAAACCATCACATTAATAAAATAACTATAGTTAAATAAATTAACCACTTTAAACAAAAATTTATATTTTTGAAAATTTTTTTAATCTTTTTAAAAGTTATAAAAATAAACTTACCTTTCTTTAAAGTCTCTAAAAAAGATAAACCTGTTGAAAAAAATTTAAAATAATACTTAATTAACTACTTACCTTGTTAAAAGAGGGTCTTACGCCTCCTTTCTTTATGTGCAAAATCCATGCTTACCTGCGCGTTCAAAGTACTAAGTGCACTGCGTGCGCGCAGCCTGTAGCGCGCACGCGGTTCACTTAGGAACCGCCCCCTTTTGAATTCACGAAGTGCCGGTTTCCCGCGCATGCGCAGTGCATGCTGGAAACCGGCAATTGGAGACCTAAAACGCGAGAGTACACAGTGCGTACTCTCGCGTATTAGGTCTAATTTTCAGGCCAATATTTATGTGCTAAGTCCGTTAGAAGCATTCCTTACTAGCTTTGCTAAATTATACAAAATTTTGAACAAAGGCCAGAATGGCAGGAATATATCTTTGTTGCCCTGCAAAAGATCTATATGAAATGAGTTTGGACAGTCACAACATAGTACCTGGTATCCCTCTGCTATGGTTTCTATTAATTCAGGGGTTTCCCAGTGCTGTAATCTGTCTTCTACTCGGTTCATTCTCAATGATCTATTCATCATCCAAGCCCATCCACTCTTTGACTGATGATTCCATTCTACATTCATCAACTTTCTTCAGATCACACATCCTCAGCATTTACCATCTCCAGTACCTTCACACTGTGTCCTGATGTCCTCCTCCATGCCCTTCCATCATTGTACTTTAAAAATCTTGTTTCTTTCGAGTTTTAAAAACAGAAAAACCTAGATTTTTGGTTCACACATAATGCACAAGGCTGACCACCAGGGAATTTCCAGCGTCAGCCTAATTATAATAATGTGGGCCAACGCCAAGTGTGGAGAACATTCCTTGTTGGGAGCTTCCCCTGGGGAGGGGGATGCCAAGCTCTTGCAGGATAGAAAGTTCTGGAGCAGTTTATAGGGGCAGGCATCCATTTTCTTGACAAGTTGAGCAGCAATTCTCTGGGCCGTGTTAGTTCTCTGATAGGACTGTCAGAGTCTTCTGGAAGAATGACCCAGAGGACTCTTCAGCAATGTTTGCTGTTGCTCCCAAGAAAATTGTCACAGGGGAAGGAGAAGAGGTTGCTCTCACGTGAGTGTCTGCTCAATCACATAACACACTTGGAAACAATGCAGGAAAATGAATGCAGAATAAATGCTCCTGTACTCTTCCCCAACAATATGCTTCAATCCCAACCTAAGAGGAGCCCCCCCCCTATTATACCAATGTGACATTTTCCCAGTTCTCCTCTATCCTTTGACCTCTGTGTTAAGGGAGGTTGTGTACTGTGGGTCTGTGCCCACAAGGAACTGGATTGTGGTTCTCCAAACCAATTTTACATATGATTTACATTCACTCAATGAAGGACACCCTCATCCCCCCATATATGGCAAAGGGTAGCCAGCTGGTCGCTGAGCTCAGCATTCTTCCACACCAGCAGCTCAACTCTCAGACCCTTTATGCACATGCACTCGTCCTGGATACTTTGCAAATACAGGACATCCTACATAGTGTATGCCACATGCAAAACAAGCCTAGCTCCTCATCCTGCTATTGATACACTCCTAACATGTATGCTACTCTATAAATCAGAACCAATTTTCACCTACTTTCCTTGTCCTGCAGACTCAAAGACGACTCTGTCTCGGTGTTAAACTTCTATTCAGTTCAGTCTTGTTTCCTTACCTCCTCTCAGCATAAACGCACTCTGTCAACATCTCACTCAGTCAGTTTCTTGCATTAAGGAGCCTCTTGCCAGTACAGACTTACTTAATTCGTACAAGAATCTTCTTGATAACTCATTCAGGAATTCACTTAGCTCTCTTAGCCAATTAGTTAATTTTGCAGTTCTACTTAATTTTATTTTAAAATAGCCCAATCAGCATAGTCCTCACACAACCTCAGTTACACCAGAACACTTAAAAGTTAGCCATCATTACCAACTCCTGTTCAGACCAAAGTGGCTTCCTCACCTTCTCTCAGCAATAAATCACTCGTGGGTCCAGGTCATCAGAAAGCCAGACGCAGAAGTGTGCTGTCTGCTGCAAGGGAACCTGCAGCTATCATGCAGTATACAGCTGGCACAGCCTTTGCCAGCACTGGTTAGCTGTGGCCTGAAATGTACCTCCAGACTTGCAATGCTGACCTATTGGAATGGTGCCCTATAGTAGCAAAGAGGGCCATCCTCCTTGCAACCACCTCATGCAGCACAACCTCCATTTTAACATGATGCGGAGATGCCGGTGTTGGACTGGGGTGGACAAAAATGAGAAGTCGCACAACACCAGGTTATAGTCCAACAGCTTTATTTAAAATTACGAGCTTTCGGAGCTCCGCTCCTTCTTCAGGTACAGGTACAGTGAGGGAACACAAATCGATTACACCGTATATATACAGAGAACAATGTGTCTGCAGAGATACAATCTGTTAGGGAGGCATTACACCAAAGACACATCAGAGTACAGCTAAGACAATGAGGTGGGTCACAGGGGGTCCAACATGTCAAATGCTGCCGTCTGCAGTTAAGCTTTTAACTTTTTTTTTTAAAAACTGGAAAAACAGACAACGATGTCGAGTCACGTTCTGCGGGTTAGCGTTCTCCAAGGCGGCCTCCGAGACACACGACAACGCAAAATCATCGAGCAGAAACTGATAGCCAAGTTCCGCACCCATGAGGACGGACTCAACAGGGATCTCGGGTTCATGTCACGCTACAGAACGTGACTCAACATCGTTGTCTGTTTTTCCAGTTTTAAAAAAAAAGTTAAAAGCTTAACTGCAGACGGCAGCATTCGACACGTTGGACCCCCTGTGACCCACCTCATTGTCTTAGCTGTACTCTGATGTGTCTTTGGTGTAATGCCTCCCTAACAGATTGTATCTCTGCAGACACATTGTTCTCTGTGTTTATATACTGTGTAATTGATTTGTGTTCCCTCACTGTACCTGTACCTGAAGAAGGAGCGGAGCTCCGAAAGCTCGTAATTTTAAATAAAACTGTTGGACTATAACCTGGTGTTGTGCGACTTCTCATTTTTGTCTATTTTAACAGTCATCAAACAGTGAATTGAGTGCTGGCTGCACCATCACTTGATTACAGTCTCATGCCTGCATCTTGAGTTTCCTTTCCCTTTCCTTTCACTGTCATTTCGTAATCCTCTCCCACTTCAGCCTTGGCGAAGTCTAGGAAAGGGTTGAGATACCGCTTGAGCCTCTCCAAAGGGTTTAAGAATTTTTGTCCCTCTATTCTGACACTTTGTAACCTTTAAATTTTACCTGCACCCTGACTTTCTGCTCTCGCCATTTGTTCCTTTCGTATATCCAAATTTGCACCTCAAGCTGTGCAAAATTATGATAATGAGGTAACCGTGGAAAATTGTGTGTGAACAGCATATTTTACTTTGAGTGAGCTTAGGAACCATTTGTAATTATTCAGGCGTAAACTGCACCTTTATTGGAAAATCTACCTTTAGGTATGCAAGTTAGTGAATGCAGTGTAAATACAATGAAAAGAAAAGGTACCCATAATGCTGGCATTAATCAGTTTCCTGTCCCATGATTCAAATATTATAATCAGCGACTATGTGTAAGGACATTAAAAGGTAGACCAATGAGATTTATTCCATTAGAGATTAAAATGCTATAAAACAGATATCTGGCAGAGTGCTCTGTACTTATGGGACATCTTGAGTACACTTACGAACAATACAATGATCCACTGTCTTATTCACAAGACAACATTTAATTGGAACAATAAGTTTGGGAAGTGTCAAGGACCAATAGAGTATCCTTCATCAAATCTATTGCTCCATCAGGGGAACGGTAGCATAATGGTTCTGTTACTGAACTAATGATCCACAGACATGAGGTCAAATCCCACCACGGCAGCTGGGGAATTTAAATTCAGCTAATTAAATTAATCTGGAATTAAAAAGCTAGTATCAGTAATGGTGACCATGAAACTATCGGACTGTCGTAAAAACCCAGCTGGTTCATTAGGACAAGGAAATCTATATGTGACTCCAGACCCACAGGAATGTGGTTGACTTGTAACTGAGAAGTCGCACAACATCAGGTTATAGTCCAACAGTTTTATTTAAAATTACGAGCTTTCGGAGCTCCGCTCCTTCTTCAGGTACAGGTACAGTGAGGGAATCTATTACACAATACCTGGTGTTGTGCGACTTCTCATTTTTGTCCACCCCAGTCCAACACCGGCATCTCCGCATCATGACTTGTAACTGCCCTCTGAAATGCAAGCCATTCAGTTGTAACAAACCGCTACGATAAACAATAATAAGAATAAAACTGGACGGCACCGGCTACGGACATGGCAACGGCACACCCAGCCCAGTTGACCTTGCAGTCCGCCTCACTAACATTTGGGGAGTTGTGCCAAAATTGGAAGAGCTGCCCCACAGACTACTCAAGCAACAGCCTGACATAGTCACAGAATCATACCTTTGAGTCAATGTCCCAGACTCCATGACCATCCCTGGGTATGTCCTGTCCCACCGGAAGGACAGACCCACCAGAGATGGTGGCACAGTGGTATACAGTCGGGAAGGACTGGCCCTGGGAGTCCTCAATATTGACTCCAGACCCCATGAAGTCTCATGGCTTCAGGTCAAGCATGGGCAAGGAAACCTCCTGCTGATTACCACCTACTGACCTCCCTCAGCTGATGAATCAGTACTCCTCCAGGTTGAGAAGCACTGAGGGTAGCAAGGACACAGAATGTACTCTGGGTGCGGGACTTCAATGTCCATCACCAAGAGTGGCTTGGTAGCAGCACTGCTGGCTAAGTTCTGAAGGACATAGCTGCCAGACTGGGCCAGTGGCAGGTGGTGAGAGAACCAAGATGAGGGAAAAACCTACTTGACCTCATCCTCACCAATCTACCTGTCGCAGATGCATCTGTCCGTGACAGCATTGGTAGCAGTGACCACCGCACAGTCATTGTGGAGACGAAGTCCCGTCTTCACACAGAGGACATCATCCATCGTGTTGTGTGGCACTACCACCGTGCTAAATGGGATAGATTCAGAACAGATCTAGCAGCTCAAAACTGGGCATCCATAAGGCGCTGTGGGCCATCAGCAGCAGCAGAATTGTATTCCACCACAATCCCTCACTCTACCATTACCATCAAGCCAGGGGACCAACCCTGGTTCAATAAGGAGTGTAGAAGAACCTGCCAGGAGCAGCACCAGGCGTACCTAAAAATGAGGTGTCAACCTGGGGAAGCTGCAACACAGGACTACATGCATGCTAAACAGTGGAAGCAGCATGGTATAGGCAGAGCTAAGCGATCCCACAATCAACGGATCAGATCAAAGCTCTGCAGTCCTGCCACATCCAGTCGTGAATGGTGGTGGACAATTAAACAACTAACGAGAGTCATTATGGCACAGAAGGAGGCCATTTGGCCCATCGAGTCCGTGCCGGCTCTCTGTAGAGCAATCCAGTCAGTCCCATTCCCCCGCTCTATCCCCGTAGCCCTGCAAGTTTATTTCCCTCAAGTGCCTATCCAGTCTCCCCATGAAAACATTGAGTGTGTCCGCTTCCACCAATTCCGTCAGCAGCGAGTTCCAGGTCCTCACCACTCGCTGCGTCAAAAAGTTTTTCCTCACGTCCCCCCTGTATCTCTTGCCCAAAACCTTAAATCTGTGTCCCCTAGTCCTTGTACCATCAACTAGTGGGAACAGCCTTTCCCCGTCCAGCCTATCCAAACCCGTCATAATCTTGTACACCTCTATCAAATCACCCCTCAACCTCCTTTGCTCTAATGAAAACAAATCCAGCTTCTCCAACCTGTCCTTGTAGCTAAGATCCCCCCATCCCCGGAACCATTCTGGCAAATCTCCTCTGCACCCTCTCAAGTGCCTTCACATCCTTCCTAAAGTGAGGTGATCAGAACTGGACGCAATACTCCAGTTGTAGCCTAACCAGCGCTTTATAAAGGTTCAGCATAACTTCTCTACTTTTGTACTCAATACCTCTATTTATGAAGCCCAAGATCCCATATGCTTTGCTAACCACTCTCTCAATATGTCCCGCCACCTTCAGGGACCTATGCACATTAACTCCCAGGTCCCTCTGTCCCTGCACACTCTTTAAAACTGTGCCATTAGATGTATATTGCCTCTCCCTGTTCCTTCTGCCAAAATGCATCACCCCACACTTCTCTGTATTAAATTCCATCTGCCACTTGTCTGCCCATTCTGCGAGACTTTCTTTGTCCTGTTGCAGTCGATTGGTATCATCATCACTGTTCGCCACACCCCTGAAGTTTGGTGTAATTGGCAAATTTAGAAATTCTACTCTGTATTCCAATATCCAGGTCATTTATATATATCAAAAAATGCAGTGGCCCAGCACTGACCCTTGGGGAGCACCACTGTCTACCATCCTTCAGTCTGAAAAACAGCCATTTACCACAACTCACTGTTTTCTGTCCTTAAGCCAATTCCTTATCCAAGCTGCCACTGACCCACCTGTTCCATGAGCCTCAATTTTGTTAACCAGCCTTCTATGTGGTACTTTGTCAAACACCTTCCTAAAATCCATTGCATTCCCTTCATAAATCCTCCCTGTTACTTCATTAAAAAATTCAATTACATTAGTGAAACACGATCTGCCTTTTACAAATCTGTGTTGGCTCTCCTTAATTAGCTTAAACCTCTCCAAGTGCCTGTTAATTTTTCCTTGATTATTGTTTCTAAAACTTTACCCACCACTGATGTTAAACTGAGCAGCCTGTAGTTACTAGGATTGTCCTTACACCCTTTCTTGAACAATGGTGTCACATTTGCCACTTTCCAATCCTCAGGCACCTCCCCCGCATCTAGGGAAGATTGGAAAATTATGACAAGCCCTTCTGCTATCTCCTCCCCCAATTCCCTTAGCAACCTGGGATGCAAGCCATCTGGACCAGGCAACTTATCCATTCTAAGCATACCCAGCCTTTCTAGTACATCCTGTCTATCAATTTTCACCCTTTCCATTGCTTCTACCTTTTCCACTTCTACCGATAGTTTGTCAGTATCCACCTCCTTAGTAAACACCGATGCAAAGTAATCATTGAGTATTCTAGCCTTGCCCTACGCCTCTAAGCATATATCACCTTCTTTGTCCCTAATAGGCCCCACCCCGCCTCTTACTACCTACTTACTGTTTACATGTCGGTAGAAGATTTTTGGGTTCCCTTTCATGTTAACTGCCATTCTACTCTCATATTCTCTCTTTGCCAATCTTATTTTCATATTTTACTTTCCCTCTCAACTTATTGGGCTGGATTTTGATACTGGGGACAGGATGGAGGCGGGACTGCCACTTTTTGGGTTGTAGACCCGCCTCCATTGACTTGTGGCCAACCCACTGTATTTTCACTTGATTGACCTTGTTGAGCCTGCCCAGCGAGCTTAGCAGGCCAATCAAGGGCCACCCGGCAACAGGTGACGTCACAGATTGACATTTCATCTGTCAAGAGCTTTTGACAGATGAAGTATCAGCGTTTGACAGCTCTGTGAAGCTGTCAAACACTGACAATCTGTCTTCTAACTTGAGTCCTTCCTCTCAGGCTGAGTTAGAAATCATTCCAGCACAGAACACAGAGGCTGCAGTTTTTGACAGCACCACGGCCATTGTGCTTTCTGTGCCGGTGAGATTTCTGACTCCCGAGACCTGAAGGGCTGACACCTGCAGGAGGAAGTTAAGGTAAGTAAAACTTTTTTCCACACTTTACACTTACCTTACACACTTACCTCTGCACACATGCACCCATCACTCACCTGTCCACCGGACATATCGACCCCTCCAACCCCTGCAGACCCACGGTCCGCCTCGCTAACTTGGCGTGGTTGGGACCTGTCGGGAAGCCCACATTTCAGCTTTTAAAATAGGGATAAGGCAAAAAACTGCCTATTAACTACCTGTTAACAGGCAGTTAATTGTCACTAATCCCCTTCCCGCCTCGGGGAGGCGGGTCCCAGCACAGGTCGGGTACCCGCCTCCAGCGAAACTGGCATGGAGGCAGGTTGGGGGCGGGATGGGTTCGGGACCCCCGAATCTGCTACTTTAACCCCCCACATGCCTCCAAACCCGCCTCCACGGGTCAATGAAAATCCAGCCCATTGTATTTGGGTCTGGCTCTCCCTTGAAGAATTCACCTGACATTCATGATACACCCTCTTTTTTTGTTTCATCATCTTCTCTATCTCTCTCGTCATCCAAGGAGCCCTTGCTTTGGTTCCCTTACCCTTCCCTCTTGTTGGAATGTACCTAGCCTGTACTTGGAACATCGCCTCCTTCAAGATCACCCATTGTTCCATTACAGTTTTTCCTGTCAGTCTTTGGTTCAATTTTACCCTGGCTAGATCCTTTCACATCCCATCAAAGTTAGCCCTATTCCAGTTCAGAAGTTCAACTCTAGATTGTTCCTTGCTCCTCTCCATTGCTAATCTAAACCTTATGATACGATGATCACAAGTACCCAAGTGTTCTCCCACAGACAATTGGTCGACCTGGCCCACCTCATTCCCCAGCACCAGATCCAGCAATGCCTCCTTCCTAGTTGGGCGAAGAGCATACTGGTCAAGGAAATTCTCCTGAACACATTTCAGAAATTCCTCCTCCTCCTTTCCCTTTACCCTAGCATTATCCCAATCGATATCTGGGTAATTAAATTCCCCCAATATCACCACTCTATAGCTCTTGCATACCTCTGCGATTTCCCTGCAGATTTGCTCCTCTACCTCCGTCTCACTATTTGGAGGCCTGTAGAATAACCCCAATAGCGTGATCATACCCTTTTTGCTCCTCAACTCTAACCAAATGGATTCTGTCCTTGTCCCCTCAAGAACATCCTCCCTTTCCAACACTACAATGTCTTCCTTAATCAGCACTGCCACCCCACCTCCCTTTTTTCCTTCCCTATCTTTTCTGAACACCTTGTACCCTTGAATATTAAGTGCCCAGTCCTCACCGTTTTTAAGCCACGTTTCCGTTATTGCCACAACACCATATTACCACACAGCTAATTGTGATTGTAGCTCACCAACCTTATTCACCACACTTTGTGTGTTTACGTACATGCATTCTAAACCCATTTTTGAATTTTTCGTAGTCTTTCTTCGTCTGCTCCTATCTAATATGGTACTACTTTCACCTTTAATACTACTTTCTTCCCTAGTACTATCCAACACATTCACTCTTCTATGCACCTGATTCCTCTTTTCTACTCCTACATGCTGGTGCCCATCCCCCTGCCAAGCTAGTTTAAACCCTCCCCAACAGCACTAGCAAACCTCCCCGTGAGAATATTGGTCCCGGCTCTGTTGAGGTGTAACCCGTCCGGCTTGTACAGGTCCCACCTTCTCCAGAAATGGTCCCAATGCCTCAGGAATCTAAAGCCTGCACCATCTCTCCAGCCACACATTCATTTGTTCTATCCTCCTATTCCTGTACTCACTGGCACGTGGCACCGCGAGTAATCTGGAGATTACTACCTTTGAGGTCCTGCTTTTAATCTCTTTCCTAGCTCCCTGTAGTCTGCCTGCAGGACCTCATCCCTCTTTCTGCCTATGTCGTTGGTACCGATATGGACAACGACCTCTGGCTGTTCACCCTCCCCCCTCAGTGTCCTGCAGCCGCTCAGTGACATCCTTGACCCTGGCACCAGGCAGGCAACATACCATCCAGGAGTCACATCTGCATCCACAGAAACGCCTATCTGTTCCCCTAACCAATGAATCCCCTATCGCTATTGCTCTTCCACTCTTCTTCCTCCCCCGCTGTGCAGCTGAGCCACCCGTGGTGCCGTGGCCTTGGCTCTGGCTGCTCTCCCCAGAGGAACCATCACCCCCACCAGTTTCCAGAACTGTGAAGCAGTTAGCGAGCGATATGCACTCTGAGGATTCCTGCCCTACCTGCCTGGTCCTCCTTCTCTGTCTGGCGGTCACCCATTCCCTCTCTGCCTGCACATTCTGATGCTGCGGGATGACCACTTCTAGAAACGTGCTTTCCAAGTATTTCTCAGCCTCGCGGATGCACTGTAGTGACTCCAGCTGCCGCTCAATCTCCGAAACCCGGAGCTCGAGTTGCTGCAGTAGGTGACACTTCCTGTACACGTGTTATGTAGGGGGTGGTGGTTTGTGTCAGCTTCACCTCTGACTTCTGAGCGGTTCGAATCGCTCCCACTCCCTTGGTTCTAGACCTTGGACTTATTTGGGGGCTGTGATAAAAGGTGCAGCAGACAACTGAGTTTGGTGAAAAGAACTTCAATCTTTATTAAAAAGGTAAAACACAAATAGTAACACTCTTAACACTCTAAAGGTGGGGAACACTTCGGTACAAGCGAGGGAAATGACAGTAGAACAATATTTCACCCCTCCCAACTCCACTTTACTAGCTAGGTTAGGCTTTGAAGGACCAGGGATAATGCTCACCAATCCTTTGACAGTTGGGCTAAATCGCGGTTTTGGGGTTCGCTGTTTATGTCAGTTAGTGTCTGCTGTACCCCGTACGCGGTAGAGGACTTCACCTGCGTATCTGGTCAGTCTTCACGAGTCCGCTGATGCGGTAGGATGTCGTTTTGGATTTATCTGGTGAGTACCCAATTTCTTTTGGTTAGCAGTAGGGTTTAGAGTCTTTGGGAAAATCTTACCCAGGGGTAAGTCAGGAGTAGATTGTAGAGTGGAAACTTTGCGGTTCTTCGGGTTTTTCTTCCCTTGAGTTGGTCTTTGTTGGTCGCGGTGGCCTGCTATTACCCGGTCAGTTGGGGGTAATATGCGGTTGTTGGTTTCTTGAGGCCCTTTGGTTTCCGCGATGGTTTTAGGCCTTGTCTAGTGTGTCGGTCGACCTCGTGGAGCCGTCGGTGACTTGTTGCTGCTTGTTGCTCCACGTAACTGTGTTGAGGCCATTGTTGGAGCTCCGTCGAGGTGGTATCTTCACGAGCTGGACTCAGGTGTGTCTGAGTGGTGAGCGATGCCGACTCGCTTCCAGCTCGGCTTGTCTTCTTCCTTTTCTTCTTTCCCCGAGTTGCTTAATGGGCCTTCAATTATACTGAATTGAAGTGGCCTTATCTACCCGCCAAATCTGCTCAGTTCATTGTCTGGTTTTGGCGGGCTCGTTAATCGGTAACGACTTACTAGTGTGTTAACTGGTTGTGAACAGGCCTTCAATCTCACCCATTGAACATGGCCTTATCTACCCGCCAAATCTGCTCAGTTCATTGTCTGATTTTGGCGGGCTTGTTACCAATAACTGCTCTGTAAGTGTCAAATGGCTTTTGGGATGGCTTGCATCCTGTCGATCTCCGCAGTTGATCACTGGTGATCGATTTCGTGTTTGGTTTTCTAGTCTGGACTCGGTCTTTCTATAGAATGGGTCTGAGTGGGTTTTATTATGCATGTTTCTGATGGGCCCTGTAATCGGTTTGATGGGGCCTGTTGTTTTGGGTGGGACTGTCTTCTCCCAGGGTCTATTGTTCAAATGTTAATGTCTGCTGGGGCTTGAGTGAGGTCATCCCGGTTCCCCAGACAGTGTAATTAACTGCAATAGCCAAACTGCTTTTACAGAGGTCGAGCACACCTCCTTGTCCCTTTACAGGCCCAGACATGTTTTAAAAATGTCAAAACTTAGTTTTTGGTCTTAAATTCCTTAGGTTAGGCCCAAATGCATTTTTATCACTCTGAGGTAGTTCCAAAGTCCTTTTTCCTTAGGTTTTGGGGATCTGCAAATTTTGGAAACCTTACAGTCGTCCAGGCTGCAAGAAGCATCCAGGATTTCCCACATGGCACAGGATGTGCAAATCATGGGACTGAGCTGCCCTGCCATGCCTCTATTTACCAGACTATGGAAGTAATTTAGCAGAAATAAACTTAAAACTTAACAAGAAAAACTCAGCAGCTACCCACCAATCAGCACTTCCCTCTATTAGATAGGCTATGATATACTTAGCAGAAATACACTCAAACAGAAAAAAAAAACTTACCACAAATACTCACCCGATACACATCTCTCAGCTCCCTTGTGCCAGTGACACCTGCTCACTGATGCCCAGTTTGGGTTCCGCAAAGACCACTCGGCTCCCGACCTCATTACAGCCTTGGTCCAAACAAGGACAAAGGAGCTGAATTCCAGAGGTGAGGTGAGAGTGACTGCCCTTGACATCAAGGCAGCATTTGACCGAGTGTGGCATCAAGAAGCCCTAGTAAAACTGAAGTAAATGGGAATCGGGGGGGGGAAACTATCCACTGGGTGGAGTCATACCTAGCACAAAGGAAGATGGTTGTGGTGGTTGGAGCTCAATCATCACAGCCCCAGGACATCACTGCAGGAGTTCCTCAGGGCAGTGTCCTAGGCCCAACCATCTTTAACTGCTTCATCAATGACCTTCTTTCCAACATAAGGTCAGAAATAGGGATGTTCGCTGATGACTGTACAGTGTTCAGTGCCATTCACAACTCCTCAGGTAATGAAGCAGTCCATGCCCGCATGCAACAAGACCTGGACGACGCTCAGGCTTGGGCTGATAAGTGGAAGGTAATGTTCGCGCCACACAAGTGCCAGGCAATGACTATCTCCAACAAGCGAGAGTCTAACCACCTCCCCTTGACATTCAACGGCATTACCATTGCCGAATCCCCCACCATCAACATCCTGGGGGTCACCATTGACCAGAAAATTAATTGGACCAACCACATAAATACTGTGGCTGCAAGAGCAGGTCAGAGGCTAGGTATTCTGCGGCGAGTGTCTCACCTCCTGACTCCCCAAAGCCTTTCCACCATCTACAAGGCACAAGTAAGGAGTGTGATATCCCATCCTATCCCCATAACCCCACATATTTAATCCCCCCCTAACACTAAGGGTCAATTTATCATAGCCAAATCAACCTAACCCACACATTTTTTTTTTGGACTTTTTTTTTTGGAATACTCTCCACTGGCCTGGATGAGTGCAGCTCCAACAACACTCACGAAGATCGACATATCCAGGACAAAGCAGCCCACTTGATTGGCACCCCATCCAGCACCTTAAACATTCACTCCCTGCAACACCGGTGTACCATGGCTGCAGTGTGTACCATCTACAAGATGCACTGCAGCAACTCGCCAAGGCTTCTTCGGCAGCACCTCCCAAACCTGCGGCCTCTACCACCTAGAAGGACAAGGGCAGCAGGCGCATGGGAACACCACCACCTCCAAGTTCCCCTCCAAGTTGCACACCATCCTGACTTGGAAATATTTTGCCATTCCTTCATCATCCCTGGGTCAAAATCCCTCCCTAACAGCACTGTGGGAGTACCTTCACCACATGCACTGCAGCAGGTCAAGAAGGCAGCTCACCACCACCTTCTCAAGGGCAATTAGGGATGGGCAACAAATGCTGGCCTTGCCAGCGACGCCCACATCCCAGGAATGAATAAAAAACAAATGATAAATCTCTGCAATAAGTAGTCTCAGTGTCAAATTTAATTTAAAGCAATTATAGGGAGGAAAGTAGACATTTCCCAGCAATGAGCTTGAAAGCAATTACCTACATTGATTCCAACGTTATTACTTAATGGCATAAAAATATAGGTTTGCTGCTTATTAATAGCTTTTAGATCTCAGTCCAAACAATTGGCTGCATCTCAGGTTTCCACAAACATAATTACAATTTAGATAAATTAGATTGTGCACAGTGTTCATTGATTTAAATGCAGAAAAATTTACAATATCCTGGCCTAAAAAATAGCTTCTGTCTATGATCTAAATTATACTGATTAGCAAAATACAAAAATGGGAATTTTGATAAATGTCTAAGAATCGATCTTTTCATTTTACATTTTATTTCTTCTATGGTTCCTTGCTTATTTACAGTTGCATATTATTTAGGAGAACTTGTCTTGTGCTGCATGAGCAAGATATAGGTTAACAAGTTCATGCAGAATGTTGATGCTTTTTAAATGAAGACTTTAATCAATTTGAAATAAAGAAATAGAAAGAACTTGTATTTATGTAGCAGTTTTTGTGACCTCAGAATGTACTTCACAGCACTGAAGTACTATTGAAGTGTAGTCCTGTTGTAATGTAGGGAAAAGCAGCAGCCAATATATACACAGCAAGGTTCCATGAACAGCAATGAGATAAATGGCCAGATAATGGTGGTGGAGGAATAAATATTCGTCAGGAGAGTTCCCTGCTATTCTTCAAAAGTGCCATGGGATTTTTTACTTCCATCTGAGAGGGCAGATGGAGGTCTTGGTTTAGCGTCTCATCTGAAGGACAGCACCTCCAACAGGCTAGGATTCTCTCAGTGCTATGCTGAAGTATCAGCCTAGGTGGTGTGCTCAAGTCACTGAAGGGGGGTTTAAACTCATGGGCCAGAATTTTCCTGCTGCTGTGTGTGCGGGTTTGGAGGCGGGTCGGTAGTAAAAGTTGCAGAAAATGGGAGCACGTCAGGAATGCACCATCATCCTGCCAGCACTCCAGCGACCCGAACGGCAAAGGTGGGCAACCTAATTAATCTCATGGAAACTTTGTTGTGAGACCCTTAATAGGGATTTTAAGCAGACCTTTTGAATTTCACTGGATGACCACGGGAATCACGTAGCTCGGGAACCATGTCTCTCAACCTGAGGCAGAAGCTCAGTGTCCAATGACCAAGGTCATTAATGCACAGCATGAGAATCCCAGTAAATACTCCCACATGACACCTAATTACTTGCCTAAGGGAAAGGCTCTTGCAGACTCCATTTTGAGCACAGATTTAGGTGTCTAGCGTTTAAAAGTCTTTTTTGCAAACTCAGAAGCCACTCTTACCACATTGCTACTAACTATCACACCACTGACAGATTGCTCCTCTGATCTCTACTGGACCTGCCACCTATTATATCAGCGTGGGTCCGTTTATACTGTCTCACCTTGGTCCTTAGAATTGGACCAGGATGAGCCCCAACACCAGCAGCAGCAGCAACAACACCAACAACCTTCTCCTCAACAACCTGATGCTCCGCAGGACAGAGGGCATCAGCGCAGAGCTGCACCGCGCAGGAGGTGATACCCCCAACACAGGGTATACAGGCAGCGGATGAGCTTCCTCAACATGACTGAGCAGCTGTGCCAGGTCATCGCCGGCATTCGCAGCTTGCTGGAGCAAGAGCTGCAGCCCCGAGAAACTGGTGGACACACCTTGCCAGTGACTGTCAAAGTCACCACCACCCTCAACTTCTGCACCTCAGGCTCCTTCCAGGGATCTGCAGCAGACATTTGCGGCATCTCGCAGTTGGCCTCCCACAGATGCATCATATAGGTCACCGATGCCATGTTTGACAAGTTGGCCAATTATGTGAACTTTGAACTGATGAAGCCAGTGTTACTGAGCGGGCGCTCAGCTTTGCCGCTCTGGCGGGCTTCCCACCGGTGCAGGGCGTCATCGACTGCACACATGTGGCCATCAGGGCACCCCCACATCACCCAGGAGTGTTTGTGAACTGCAAGGGCTTCAACTCCCTCAATGTGCAGCTTGTCTACAACCATAGGAAGATCATCATGCATCTGTGTGCCAAATTCCCTGGCAGCTGTCATGACTCTTTTGTCCTGCGCCAGTCCACCCTCCCTCAGCCCTTTGCACCACCAAACACACTTACCGTCTGGCTGCTTGGAGACAAGGGCTATCCACTGAAGACATGGCCCATGACACCCTTGAGGAGGCCAAGCAATGAGGCTGAGGAGCGCTACAATGAAAGCCACATGTCCACCAGATGTGTCATAGAGCAAACAATAGGCATGCTGAAGATGCGCTTCAGATGCCTTGACAGGAGCTCTTCAGTATGCACCAGCCAGGGTCTCCAGAATCATCGTCGTCTGCTGCGCACTGCACAACACAGCGCAGCAACGAGGATTAGAGCTGCATGAGGAGCAAGGTGCAGAGCGCACAGCCTCTTCAGAGGAAGAGGAGGAGGAACATCAGCTGGAAAATGAGGAGGAGCAGCAGGAGGAACCTGAGGTCCAGATGCCAGCAGCCCTGGAGCAAATTGCTGCCTGGAAGGCCAGGGATGGCCTCATCAGGGCCAGATTTACTTAACTTCCTGCATTACACCCATATGGCTGCCACATGCTGCGCCAGGTCCCCCCCCCCCCCCCCGCCCCTCCAACAACACCATAAAGCACCCCTACAATGACCAAACCATTCCTTTCACACTGACCCCCATTGCTGGAGGTAACGTTATGTCTCAGCATTCACCCCAACTCACTAAGCCACTTCCAAATTAGCAGACAAAAATGTGCATGAACAAAAAGTGAAAATAAATAGTTTTATATGTGTCATGTGTCATAACAGTAACAGCTAACACTTCTTTAAACACCCATGTGCTTACCCTTGTGCATTTACTTCTGTGTCATTTTTCGTTGACACGTGCTTCTACGAGGTGCTACCCCTGTGGCTTCAGCAGAGGTAGAGGCAGCCTGCTCACTTCCATGCTGCGACTGCGTAGACACTTTTGGCGGACGTCCTCTGGGTTTTGGAGCCTGTGAGGGCCCGCGCAATGACTGCTCCTCCTGCGACTGTGCAGGGGCAGACTCGGCCATCGCAATCCGAGGAGGCACCTGGGACTCTGACTGAGTGGAGGGGGTGAGGGGGCAATGGGCGAGAAGTATGAGCACTTTGAGAGGAGCCCCCACTTCCATGTCCCCTCTCGCCACCATCCCTCTCACGAGCTACCCGCACTTCACTGCTAGCAAGGAGCTGGAGAGCACCTTGCTACACAGCAGTGGGGCCATGAGGATCCAAGTCTATGCTTACATCCCTCCTAGAGACGTGGTCTATAAGCCTCTGTCATCTGTTGTCCATAGATAGTATGTGCTCATGTGAATGGCGCATTAGCTGCTCCATGCAGGTGGTCATCCTTTCCATAGAAGAGCATACCGTTCTCATCGCCTGCGACATGGTGGTGCTCACATTGGAGATGGACTCCTCCATTCTCTGAACATTTGCAGACATCACGGTCGCAAAACCTGTTGGAGCCTCCTGCACTTCTTCCTGCACCTCCAGGATCAACCTCTTTCTCGATGGCCCCCGAGGCTCAGCGTCAGCATGCAGCCGAGCAGAGCTAGGAGACGCCTGCGCCCTCTGGCGAGGAGTCTCCACTGCTGTCCCTGTCTCCAACATCTGCTCTTGCTCACTTGTGACTTGTGAGACACCAGGTGACAACACTACTCTATCTCGCATAGGACCCACTGAGGTGTGCGTATCTGCACTGGTGCTGGTGGTGCTTAAGGCTGGTGACGGTGCACCCTCGGAGGCTGGAGGCTCCTCTGAGGAGGCGTCTTCCTCCTCTGACTGGACAGTGGGGGGACTCTTGATGGACCTGTGGGAGACTAAAGAGATGATTTAGAAATGTTATATTAAGAATGGGTAACCATACCATTATGCAAATGATGAACATTCACTGGCTGCTGACATCAGTCACCATATGAATGACTGCTGTATGCCATGTGGCTGTGTGAGATGCAATTCTGTCACTAGGTTGCTAAGGGGTCCTCCTCTCTCCGTCTCCCACCGCCAGCAGCTCTGCAACTCTTGACACCTCCAGGGTGACCTCCTCTGTTGGAGTTAAAGTGGTGAAGGATGGACGGCCACCTCTGGTTCTCTCCCTCTCCCTCTTGTGCGCTCGTTTATCCTGCAAGGAGGGAAAGAAGAGAAGCTTGAGTGAGAGTGATGGCATGAGTGTAAGGAATGTGTGGGTTACATCTGTAGAGGGTGACTATGAGGGAGTGTGTTGCCAATGCCAAATGGCCTCCTTGTGTGGTGTTACTTGCTATGATAACATTAGGATGAGGGTGAGGGTGAGGGTGAGGGGTGGTTAGTCAAAGGGGGATGTGAGTATGTATATAGAGAGAGAGGGATGGGTGGACGTGCAAGGTATGTTGGTGTGATTAATGATGTGCAGAAGCAGGCTTGGGAAGACAGAGTGATGGGGATGTGGTGACAGGCACAGCAGGATGAAGTTGAGTGGGGCTTTGCACTCACCTTTCCTGACCTCATGAGATCATTGAAGCATTTCCGGTGCTGCACCCAGGTCCGCCTCACCACATCCCTGCTGCTGACCTCCTCAGCTATTTGGAGCCGGGCTCTTTTTGTCTCTTGGGGAGGTCTCTTCTGCCCATCAGCAGGGAAGAGGACCTCCCTGCGTGCTCTGACTCCCTCCACAAGAATATGCAGGGAGTCATCTGAGAACCTGGGTGCAGCCTCTGTCTTTGTGAAGTCATGTTTTGAAGTGTGAGCAATAAGAAGATCCTGCAATATCCTCCCTTCACATTCCTAGATAAACCTTTAAATGCAATGTGGCCAAGGCTGATTTAAATATCCCAGCTGGAAATGAGTCATCGAGGGCGTCAGCAGACCCGCACCACTTAATAGGGCAGGGAAAGGCGCATATCTGCCTTAACAGGCTCCATTAACTGAAAGCCGCTCCGATGAGTGGTATCATCAGAACAACGCAGTTCCTATCCACCACGTGGCCCGCACACACCCGACCCAACTTGGTAAGGAAAATTCCAGCCATAACTTTCGGACTTCGAGGCAAGAGTGCTACCACTGACCCAAGTCTGACATATATGAGATGATTGGATGATTGACACCTTCATTAAATTATTGGACAAAGGAATTTCGTACAAACTCATTAATACATATGTTCCTATATTGCATAGTGTAATTTTAACCCCCAAACTTAATAGTACAATAAAATAATACTCCTTAAACATTTTCAGTTTAGAACACTTAAAATGTTCTTACTTTCAACCTATTGTTGGGGACTTTACCAGAAGGGCTGATGAATGCAGGGTTGTAAATATCCTAATCCAAGATTCTTTAATCTGGATGCCCTGTCTTTACAGAATACTGATCTATACTGCAATTAATTTTGTTTTGAAGTTTATCCATAGAGCAATATTAAAGAAAAAGGGTGTAGATGATTCTTTATACAGTGTTGGTGTCAGACATTGAAGACTAAATAGTTAAATGCACAGTATTAAATATAAATGATAGATTTACAGTTAAGGAAACTTTACTACACTCTTGTAATATTGATTGTAGATCAAAGGCACTTTTACTGCATTAAGACTCAATATAAAACTGACTCTACAAACATGATTGCTTACATTTTACATGGTGGTTTGCTACCATGCAGTTTCTGGCCTGTCGAATGGTTGTTGGCTTCAGTATGACTGATGAATTAATACAATACAGCATATGATATAACTCCAAATTCCTTTGACAATATCCCAAAACTAAATCAATTAAAACTTGTATCTCTCCAATTCAAATAGAGCTGCCAATAAAATACACTTTCAAAACGATCAACTGGACATGAAATGCTCGGGATGTCTGCTGTGCAGCATAATCTCCAGCACACCTTTGAAGCTCAAAACCTGTAATTGTGGGAAATCCACACCTATCCAGGCATCTATCACGGATTCTTCTAGACTAAAAAAAAGCATACTAAACTACCTTTTGTTCCACAGGAGAATCGTATAGATGTATACTAGAGCAACATTGTGAACACAGTAAGCTTAAGCAAGCAGATAAACAGTTGCATATCAGTGCCTTTGAAATTGGCTTTGATATATCAGACTGTAAAGTGTATTCAATTTAGCCTGCAGAAGTGGCTAGCAGTAACTCACATTTAAAATTCTGGATAATGATATTAAACAATATATCCTTAAATTTTCTGCTGGAGTTACGCTGGGGAGCTACAGTGGAAAATACCGAAGGACCGTTCTGCTGGCTCTCTGTTTGTCTCAGAATTCCACGCTCTAAAACATGGGGAAGCATAGAATAGGTATACCCAAGCATAAACTAAGTATGCCCTTAAGCCTCCATTCACTCCTTCTACTTCCACTCACTCTCCTCATAGGTGGGTAACAAGAGGCTGGAGGCCCCCTCACCCTCAATTAGTTTCTCCCTTCCACCGCCACTCTACTTTCCTATCTGTTTCCTTCAAAGAAGTTTTGTTGGCTTTCAAAATTCTATTTGGTTTTTTAATGATCAAATTAGAATGAGGAAAGAAACTGCCTGCCTGACTTTTTCTCTCCCACCTTTTCCTTCTCCTTCTGTCTCCTTGGTGTTAAAATGAGAACATCTGTTTCACAGGAGTAACCATTAGCATTGATTTTTTTCTAACTGTCTGTAAAGCATGATTGAAATAATTAGCTTGCTTCAAAATTCAACTGGTGCTTTTTCTGAAAATTGAAGTAACATTACATGATGAAATACACTCTTTATCCCCCTTATCCTTCTCTCCACTCTCTCTATCTCTCTCTCGCAGACACAACAACAACAACAACTTGTATTTTTATATACCGCCTTTAACATAGTAAAACGTCCCAAGTCGTTTCACAGGAGCGATTATCAAACAAAATTTGACACCAAGCCACATAAGGACATATTAGGGCAGATTGGTTAAAGAGGCACGTTTTATGGAGTGTCTTAGAGGAAAGAGAGGTAGAAAGGCGGAGAGATTTCGGAAGGGAATTCCAGAGCTTAGGGCCTTGGCAGCTGAAGGCACGGCCACCAATGGTAGAGCGATTAAAATGGGTATGCTCAAGAGGCCAGAATCGGAGGAGCATACATATCTCGGAGAGTTGTAGGGCTGGAAGGGATTACAGAGATAGGGAGGGGCGAGGCCATGGAGGGATTTGAAAACAAGGATGAGAATTTTAAATTGAGGTGTTGCTTAACCGGAAGCCAATGTAGCAGTGAGCACAGGACACATACCCACACATCACAGAATCCCCACAGTGCAGATAGAGGCCATTTTGGCCCATCGAGCCTGCACCGACACATATCCCACCCTATCCCTGTAACCCCACGTATTTAATCCCCCTAACACTAAGGGTCAATTTATCATAGCCAAATCAACCTAACCCGCACATCTTTGGACTGTGGGAGGAAACCGGAGCACCCGGAGGAAACCCACGCAGACACGGGGAGAATGTGCAAACTCCACACAGACAGTCACCCGAGGCAGGATTCGAACCCGGGTCCCTGGCGCTGTGAGGCAACAGTGCTAACCACTATGCCACCGTGTTGCCCCATCTTCCTATGACCCCAGTCTCTTTCACTTTCCAAAAATTATAGGACACAAAGTAAAGGCTACAATACACACACAGAGCCCATCAGTGTCTTAGAAAATCTTTCCCATCACGTCGGAAATTTTAAACTGAATCTTGCAGTCTGCAATTCAAATCGAGCCAGTTCTGACCCATGATCTGTGGGCAAACTCACTCCATTAGGTTATAGAATAACTACTCGTGTGGGAAAATGGGTGAGAATTGTTACTTTCTTGAGTAAAGTTTCTTGTCAGCATGGCATGCAGCCAATCTTTGCAAATACAAAACGAGATCAAAACTAAGCTAGGCAAATTAGCATGGCCCCAAGTCACATTTGCCTTTGATACGGAGCCAAGTGCTTATGTTACTAACAATCCAGAGGTCATAAAATGGAATTGAAAATATCCGATCATTTCTGGGCTAGCACCAGAAAATGCCCATGAAACCTTCTGGCTTATCATTAAACCCAATTGGTTTCTTAATGTCCTTTAGTGAAGGGAACCTTCTACTCCACCTGGTCTGGCCTACATTTCACTCCAATTCCATACTATGTGGTTGACTCTTAGTGCCCTCAAGGCAGCAAGGGATAGATAAAAAATATTACCTTGCCAGTGTCACCCACATCCCAAGAACAAATAAAAAAAACATTTTGACCAACTCAAATCTGCAGGTTATTGATCAGTGACTCAGCAGTAGCAAGCTTTACTTTAAAGCGATCAAAACCCACATACTTGTAAACTAGGCCTTTGACTCATTGTTCTGGTCTTTGGTTTCATTGGAGTGGATAACAGGAGTCAAACCAATTGTATTGGGGGAGGGGGAGTTAAATCAGAGTGTGAAATTCAAAATAAATAGGCTGACACCTTTGTTAAAAAAACAGCCAATGGAACAATAACAACAACTTGTATTTATATAGCATCTTTAACATAGTAAAGCGTCCCAAGGCACTTCACAGGAGTGTTATAAGACAAAAATTTGACACCGAGCCACACAAGGAGAAATTAGGGGAGATGACCAAAACCTTGGTCAAAGAGGTAGGTTTTAAGGAACGTCTTACATAGATACATAGATACATAGAAGATAGGAGCAGGAGTAGGCCATCCGGCCCTTCGAGCCTGCTCCGCCATTTAATGAGATCATGGCTGATCCTCCAATTCAGTATCCCGTCCCCGCCTTCTCTCCGTAACCCTTAACCCCTTTTGCCTGTAGAAATATATCTAATTCCCTCTTAAATATATTTAATGAGCTGGCGTACACTGCCCTCTGTGGCAATGAGTTCCACAGGTTCACCACCCTCTGAGTGAAGAAATTCCCCCTCATTTCTGTCCTAAATGGTTTAGCCCTTATCCTTAAATTATGTCCTCTAGTTCTGTTCTCACCCGCCAAGGGAAACATTCCTTCTGCATCTAGTCTGTCTAGACCTGTCAGAATTTTATACACTTCTATGAGGTCCCCTCTCAATCTTCTAAACTCCAGTGTGTACATCCCTAAACTACATAGTCTCTCCTCATAGGTCAATCCCGCCATTCCTGGTATCAGCCTGGTGAATCGCCGCTGCACCCCCTCCATGGCAAGAACATCTTTCCTCAGATGAGGCGACCAAAACTGTACACAGTACTCGAGGTGTGGTCTCACCAGTGCCCTGTACAGCTGCAGCAAGGTATCCCTGTTCCTGTATTCCAACCCTTTTGCTATGAAGGCCAGCATACCGTTTGCCTTCTTGACCGCCTGTTGCACCTGCATGCTCGCCTTCAGTGACTGGTGTACAAGAACACCCAGGTCTCTCTGTACTTCCCCCTCTCCCAATTTATTGCTATTTAAATAATAATTTGCCCTCCCGTTCCTGCACCCAAGGTGGATAACTTCGCACTTGTCCACATTATAGTGCATCTGCCATTTATCCGCCCAATCACCCAGTCTGTCCAAATCGCTCTGGAGCTTCCTGGTCTCCTCCTCTGAGCCCACCCCCCCTCCTAGTTTAGTGTCGTCTGCAAATTTGGAAATGCTGCATCCAACTCCCTGATCCAGGTCATTAATGTAAATTGTGAACAGCTGGGGACCCAGGACAGATCCCTGCGGTACCCCACTTGTTACTGCCTGCCATTCAGAAAATGAGCCGTTTATTCCAACTCTCTGTTTTCTATCTGACAGCCAGTTCTCTATCCACGTCAATACTTTCCCCTTTATCCCATGAGCTTCAATTTTCCATGCTAATCTTTTATGTGGGACCTTATCGAAGGCCTTTTGGAAGTCCAGGTACACCACATCTACTGGCTCTCCCCCATCTATTTTACCAGTTACTCCCTCAAAAAATTCCAATAGATTAGTCAAGCACGATTTACCCTTTGTAAATCCATGTTGACTCTGTCCTATCCTGTCCCCATTTGCTAAGTGCTCCGCTATTTCATCCTTAATGATGGACTCCAGCATTTTGCCCACAACTGATGTAAGGCTTACAGGTCTGTAATTACCTGCTTTTTCCCTACCCCCCTTTTTGAATAGTGGGGTAACGTTAGCTACCCTCCAATCCATGGGCACTGTTCCCGAGTCTAATGAATTCTGAAAAATCATACTTAGTGCATCCGCTATCTCTAGGGCCACCTCCTTCAGTACCCTAGGATGCATGTTATCAGGCCCTGGGGATTTGTCCGCCTTCAATCCCTTTAGCTTCCTTAACACCATATCCTTAGAGATATTGATTTGCGTCAGTTCCTCCTTTGCCAATGTCCCTATTTTTCCCGATATCCCAGGGAGGTTTTTTGTGTCTTCCTTCCTAAAGACTGACCCAAAGTATGCATTTAGTTGGTCTGCCATTTCCTTATTTTCCGTTATATATTCCCCCGTATCTGACTGCAATGGGCCAACTTTGGTTTTCACCAGTCTTTTCCTCTTGATATACTTATAAAAGCTTTTGGAGTTAGTTTTTATATTTTCCGCCAGCTTGCTTTCGTAAGCTATTTTGCCCCTCTTGATTAAGCCCTTTGTCCTCCTTTGCTCTATCTTAAACTGTTCCCAATCTTCCGCTCTGGCGCTTTTTTTGGCTATTTTATACGCCCTATCTTTGGATTTTATGCTGTCTCTAATTTCCCCTGTTATCCACGGTTGAGTCACCTTTTTAGATTTCCTTTTATGCCAGATTGGTATAAACAATTTTTGCAATTTTGTCATTCTATCTTTAAATGCTTGTCATTGTTTATCTACCTCCAGTCCTCCCAGGAACGTTGTCCAATCAGACCTACTCAGTTCCCGTCTAATGGCATCATAATTCCCCTTGTTTAAATTCAGGACCTTAGTCTCTGAGTCAATTTCTTCACTCTCCATTTCGAGTGAGAAATCGATCATGTTATGATCGCTCTGACCCAAGGGTCCCCGTACAACAAGATTACTAATTAGTCCCTTCTCATTGCACAGTACCCAGTCCAATATAGCCTGTTCCCGAGTTGGTTCCTCGACATATTGATCCAGATAACCATCCCTTAAACACTCAAGGAATTCCTCCTCCTCATTATTTTTACTGATTAGGCTATTCCAATCTATATGTAAGTTAAAGTCACCTATGATGACAGCTGTGCTCTTATTGCACGCTTCTCTAATTTCCCTCGTGATGCCCTCCCCAACCTCTATTTTACTATTTGGAGGCCTATATACCACTCCTATTAATGTTTTTCGCCCCTTGCTATTTCTTAGCTCCACCCATATAGATTCTGTATTAACTGAGTTAATATCCTTCCTTTCAATTGCATTTATCCCCTCTTTTACCAGCAATGCTACCCCTCCTCCCTTTCTTTTTTGTCGATCCTTCCTAAATACTGAATACCCCTGTATGTTAAGCTCCCAGCCCTGCTCACCCTGCAACCATGTTTCCGTAATCCCAATTAGATCATAATTATTAACCTCTATTTCCACAGCTAATTCATCTACCTTGTTCCTGATGCTTCTCGCATTAAGGTATAAAACCCTCAGGCTTTTTTTATGCTCACATTTTTTATGAATTAGGTTGGCCCTTTGTTTTTTGTTCCTCACCCTTTTACCATTTATTTCTGTCTGCCTTTCACTTTCCTCTATTTCACTACATAGGTTTCTAGCCCCCTGCCATACTAGTTTAAATGCTCCCGAACTGCTTTATCAAAAATTACCCCGAGAACATCAGTTCCATCTTTGCACAGGTGTAGACCGTCCCTTTTGTATAGGTCACACCTACCACAAAACTGGTTCCAATGCCTCAAAAATTTAAAACCCTCCCTCTTACACCACTGCTCAAGCCACGTATTTAGCCTAACTATCCTGTTCTCTGTACTCTTACTAGCACGTGGCACTGGTAGTAATCCAGAGATTACTACCTTCGAGGTCCTACTTTTTAGCTTGGCTCCTAACTCCCTAAATTCTACTTGTAGGACCTCTTCCCTTTTTTTAGCTACGTCGTTGGTACCAACATGTATCACGACAACTGGCTGTTCCCCCTCCCCCTCCAGAATGTTCTGCACCCGCGCCGAGACATCCTTGACCCTTGCACCAGGGAGGCAACATACCATCCTGGAGTCTCGGTCGCGACCACAGAAACCCCTATCTATTCCCCTTACAATCGAATCCCCTATTACTATAGCCCTGCCACTCTTTTTCCCTCCCTTCTTTGCAACAGAGCCAGTCATGGTGCCATGAGCCTGGCTGCTGGTGCCTTCCCCCGATGAGTCATCCCCCCCGACAACAGCACCTAAGGCGGTGAACCTGTTGCTAAGGGAGACAACCCCAGGGGATTTCTGCACTACCTTCCTGCCCTTGCTCTGCCTTTTGGTCACCCATGTACTATCTACGCTGGCCTTAACCTGCGGTGTGACCAACTCACTAAATGTGCTATCCACAACCCTCTCAGAATCGTGGATGCTCCAAAGTGAGTCCATCCGCAGCTCAAGGGCCGTCATGCGGTCCCACATGAGCTGCAGCTGGACACACTTCCCGCACACATGGTTGTCAGGGACACAGGAAGCGTCCCTGATTTCCCACATGTTACAGGAGGAGCATGACACAGGTCCGAGCTCTACTGCCATGACTTAACCCTTATATTACTTTTTAATTTTCTAGTTTTAGTTTATTTATTGACTTTTGTTTTCCCGAAGCTTACTTAGACCAATGTATACTGTACTCCTCTTATTCCTTTTTAAACTAACCAAATCCCACTAGTTTTAGTTTTACTTTCCAGGAAGGTTTGAGGAAAGTACTTACCAGTTAGTCTTACCTCCCTGGTCTTTCGCTGACTTCCCGGTCTTGTGTCCCCTTGGTCCTACGCCGACTTCCCGCTCCTCCCGGTTCCTGCCCTGCTGAAAAGAAACTGAGACCAAAAAATTTGTGACCTCTGTTTTTAGACTGCTAAAAGACTAGTAGGTTAGAGGAGGAGGGCGGGTGGGGGTTCCTACTCTGTAGGAACTCGGGTTTAAGCCACCTCCCTCCTTAAATGCCGTTCACCTGGGTGCTTCCCACCTGGTCCGCTTCCGGTCTCGTCTCTCCCGACAACAGCCTGTGAAAGAAAAGCCCGCGAAAGTGAGTTTAACTACTCACTGTGCTGCTGCTCTCTCCGCTCCCGACACTGGCCTCTGCAAAAAAGCCCACGAAAGTGAGTTTAACTACTCACTGTGCTGCTGCTCTCTCCGCTCCCGACACTGGCCTCTGCAAAAAAGCCCGCGAAAGTGAGTTTAACTACTCACTGTGCTGCTGCTCTCTCCGCTCCCGACACTGGCCTCTGCAAAAAAGCCCGTCTTAAAAGAGGAAAGAGAGGTAGCGAGGCGGAGAGGTTTAGGCAGTGAATTCCAGAGCTTAGGGCCCAGGCAACTGAAGGCACGGCTACCCGTGGTTGAGCGATTATAATCAGGGATGCTCAAGAGGGCAGAATTAGAGGAGCGCAGATATCTCGGGGGGGGGGTGGGGGGGGGGGGGGCTGGAGGAGATTAAAGTGATAGGGAGGGGCGAGGCCATGGATGGATTTGAAAACAAGGATGAGAATTTTGAAATCGAGGCCTTGCTTAACCGGGAGCCAATGTATAGTAAAGTCTAGAGGTAACAAAGGCATGGATGAGGGTTTCAGCAGCAGATGAGCTGAGGCAGTCCGGAGATGGGCAATGTTATGGAGGTGGAAATAGGTGGTCTTAGCGGATATTTGGTCAGAAGCTTATTTCAGGGTCAAATATGACACCAAGGTTGCGAACCGTGTGGTTCAGCCTCAGACTTGTGCTAGGGAGAGGGATGGAGTCGGTGGCTAGGGGACGGAGTTTGTGGCGGGGACCGAAAATAATGGCTTTGGTCGTCCCAATATTTAATTGGAGAAAATTTCTGCTCACCCAGTACTAGATGTCAGACAAGCAGTCTGATAATTTAGAGACCGTGGTGTAAGGTTTCCAAAATTTGCAGATCCCCAAAACCTAAGGAAAAAGGACTTTGGAACTACCTCAGAGTGATAAAATGCATTTGGGCCTAACATAAGGAATTTTAGACCAAAAACCAAGTTTTGGCATTTTAAAAGACATGTCTGGACCTGTAAGGGAGAAAAGGCTGCACAGGAGGTGGTACGACCTCTGTAATAGCAGTTTTGGGTATTGCAGTTAAATTGCATTGTCTGGGAATCGGGATGACCTCACTCAAGCCCCAGCAAGCATTAACATTTGGACAATAGACCCTGGGAGAAGGCAGCCCCACCAAAACACAGGCCCCATTAAAACCTATCACAGACCCATCAAAACCATTCAACTCGCTCGGGACCATTCTATAGAAAAACCCAAGTCCAGCCTAGAAACCCAAAACACGAAACCAATCACCTGTAATCAACCGAAGAGATCGACAGGACGCAAGCCATTTGACACTTAGTAAAGTTGTTACTGTTAACGAGGTCCTACAATGACCGGGATTTGATTTGGTTTTGATAAGGCCACTTCAATTTAGTATAATTGAAGGCCCATCAAGCAGTTACAACAGTTCAAGTTCTCCAGTAAAACATGGCGCGGCCACTTCTTAAAGCGGGGGGGGCCAACTTGCTCCGCAGCCACACCCTGCTCATTGCAGCCTTGAATCTCGGCCTGGAGAGACCTGTGAATCCATTTTGCTGCCAAGGATGGAGAGGGTGAGAGAACGCGCTCATCGCTTCACCGAGCGGGCCTTGGATGCTCTTGTTGGCGCGGTGGAGCGCAGACGATGTATGCTCTTCCCTGAGAGTGGCAGGAGGCCTTTGCCACGCGAGTTCAGAAGAGTGTGGAGGGAGGTGGCTCAGAGCGTCTCCTCCAGGAGCATGGTGCCCAGGACCCATACTCAATGCCACAAAAAGTTCAACGACCTCACTCGGGTCGTCAGGGTGAGTGGCTTTTTCTCAATACCTCTCCATCCCTCCATCTCAACCTCACTCTATGGCCAGAGGGTCTTCAAACCTCAATGCACAACACTCATCCAACACCTATGGCCCTTTCATCAAACACACACACACATTCCACACTTTGCATACAGTAAGGGCTATTCACCTATGGGAGGCACATCAGGCAAGACCATGGCTGCATACAGTAAGGGCTATTCACCTATGGGAGGCACATCAGGCAAGACCATGGCTGCATACAGTAAGGGCTATTCACCTATGGGAGGCACATCAGGCAAGACCATGGCTGCATACAGTAAGGGCTATTCACCTATGGGAGGCACATCAGGCAAGACCATGGCTGTATATTTACTCAGATGCTGTCCTTTTTCTTACAGGCCAAGCTGGTGCATAATAGGAGACAGCAGCAACGGACAGGTGGAGGGCGGCCTCAGCTGCAACCCCTCAGCGATCTTGAGGAGCGCGTCCACAGGATTGTGGCAAGCCGGGTGATCGGTCCCGTCGCCACTGGAGATGCCGACCCCGTTGTGGACAGCAATGGTAAGGTCATCACCTTTTTGTCCTCTGTCCTTCCACTTGTCCCTCACAACACCAGCCTTTGACACTTTCAATCCAACTTGCTAACTCGCTGCACTTATTCCTCCCTTACTGCCACCCTGTCCTCACGCTAAAGCCACTCTTGTACCTCCCTGCTTTCAGATGGTGATTCACCAGCTGAGGAGACGGGCCCTGAAGCTGCCACTGGGAGTGATGCTGCAGCTGAGGAGGAAGAGGAAGCCGGAGCATCAGTGCCACCCTCTCCCGAGGAAGCCCATGCCCACACTGGGAACACGCCTTCCCTGGAGGGGAGCAGGGGGGAAGGGTCTGATGAGGGTGAAGCTCCAGGACCCAGCGGGCTGCAGCAACGCCATGGGGGGGGTAGGGAAGAACGGGGGCCTTCTCCCCAGAGGGAGAGTATGCCAGCGACTCCTACTGCAATGGACGCAGAGGAGGAGCGGCTGATCGCAGAAATGAACACCCAGGCGGTGGGCATGAACACTGAGCTCATGGGTGCAGTGGGAAGGGTGCCCGAATGCATTGAGTCACTGGCAAGGTGTGTGGAGCACTTCGCTGTAGCACAGGCGGATGCCACACTAACGCTTAGTGCTGCAATTCAGTCACTGGCTGCCGTGATCCCATCTCTGACTGCTCTCATACAGACTCAGATTGAGGCCACGCGAGCACAGACTGCTGCCAACCTCGATGATTCGTGCACATGTCCCCGGGGCTGTCACCGCGCCGCAGCAGGCCAGCAATCTGTTCTCCGGCAGATTGCTTCGAATGCTGAAGTGCTGCCCCGTGGGAGTGCCAGTGTGTCGGGCGAGCAGGGAGTTGCTGTCCTCTCTCACGATGACAACATTCCTGCTGCCAACACTGTCACTTCTCCACTGCACTTGCCACCGCCTGTAGGACAGACTGCTGCCGCCCATGCAGAGTTGGTGCAGTCTGCAGCCGGGCCCTCCAGGCCCAGAACTGGTCGAGGCCGTCCTTCAGGGGCATCTGCAGTGTCAGGGTCTGACGAGCAGCAGCCTTCCACCAGCCTTGCTGCAGCCACTGAGGTCCCATTACGGAGGAGCAGTAGGGTTAGAAGGGGGGAAGTGCGCAAGGGAAGGAGATCACCCTCGAAGGGCAAAAAGTAGGAGGTGTGACAAAATGCTAGTCATTTTTTTATTGAAGGTCGAGGTTCGTGGTCCAACTTTTGTTTAGTGTTTTGGACATTATCTCCAGGTTGTGAGAACCAGTTATGTTATTGACTGTTTTTTTGTGTTTATTTCTATGAGTTTGTCATGAGGAATTGACACACGCAGAGTTTGTAAAATAAATAAGTTTCTGTATTCAAAATATACATGGTTGGTGGTTGGAATTATTGGTGCCTTGGCCGGCTTAGGGGTTGCGTGCTGGGTTCATTAATGTTGGTAGCAATGGCAGGGGCCCTAGAAGCGGCTTGCTATTAGCCTTTGACGGACGGCCCTTGCAGTTTGACCATTGTGGGCTGCCCTCCTGCCTTGGTGCTGCTGATGATCATCGTCCTCGTCCTCTTCCTCCTCTTCCTCCTCCTCCTCTGGTGGTGCTCCAAGGCCTATGGCATTGGCTGGGTCCTGAGGATTGCCATGTTATGCAACATGCAGCACACGACTACGAAGTTCGATACTCGCTCAGGCGAGTACTGCAGGGCTCCTCCGGAATGGTCCAGACAGCGGAACCGTTGCTTCAGCACGCCGATTGTGCGCTCAATAATGTTCCTGGTAGCTTGATGGCTCTCATTGTACCGCAGCTCAGCAGGGGTGTTGGGCGTACGGAGCGGTGTCATCAGCCAGGTGCTCAATGCATACCCCTTGTCCCCGAGAAGCCAACCAACTGGCTGATGCGGTGCCTCGAAAAGTTCTGCCACAGTAGTCTGGCGCAGGATAAAAGCATCGTGGCAGCTGCCAGGATACTGGGCATTGACAGCGAGTATCAGCTGTCTGTGGTCACAGACCAACTGGACATTCAAGGAATGGAACCCCTTTCTGTTCCTGAATTCCTCGGCATTCTCACGCGGAGCACGCAAAGCCACATGCGTGCAGTCAATGGCGCCCTGCACCATGGCGAAGCCCGCTACCCTCGCAAAGCCCAGAGCGCGGTCACGCTGCTTGTCTGGGGTCATGGGGAAAGAGATGAACTCTCGTCTCCTTCTGAAGAGGGCATTTGTGACCTGCCGGATGCAGCAATGCACCGCGAACTGGGAGATATTGGCGAGGTCCCCAGCAGCAGCTTGAAATGAGCCAGTAGCGTAAAAGTTCAAAGCCACTGTGACCTTCACTGCCACCGACAGAGACGTCCTGGACCTCAGTTGAGGCTGCAGATCTGGCTGCAGCAGGTGGCAGAGCTCAGTGACCACCTCCTTGCTGAATCGCAGCCTTCGCAAACACAGCTCCTCGGACATATGGATGTAGGAGAGCTGTTCACGATATACCCTGGGAGGGTAAGCTCTCCTGTACATACGCCTGATGGCCCTCCTCCGTCTGGCCATCATTGCCACTCTCTCTCTGCGTCTCTGTATCCTCCGATTCAGCTGGAGCAGGACGACGCCCCCAATCAGTGCAGCCCCCATATTCTCTTTGCAAGCAAAGTAATGAAGGACAGCAACTAAAGTAGCAGCAAAGTTAGGATCAATAGGCAAAACTACCACACAAAGCGTTGAGTCAATGTAGAAGTCTCTCTTTCTCTCTCTCCGAATCTCTCTCTCTCTCTCAGAACGAGTGGTGCAAAAATGTCGACCACAGAAAAAGACAGGAAGTGGCCCTCTTTAAATAGCGCCCCCCCCCAGCCCCACAGCGATTGATAGCGTTCCAGTCTTCCGGTCGTTGGAAGCGCCAGGCGGTAAGGCAGGGGGCGCCACTCAATTTCCGCTCCGGGGCGCCACAAGGGCGTTGCACCATGGAATGACGTCACAATCTGCGCGCGCAGGTGGTCGCAGCGGTAAGTTTTAGCGCCGCCGCACAATGTCAAGTTAAGTTCCCGAGCGGCGCAAACATCGCTGCGCCCGGGCATTAGCGGCTTTGCGCCCCATTAGCGCCCTCTTAAGGCGCTAACGGGAGGCGCAACCAACTGAATTTTTAACCCTTTAAGTTCAACAGAATTAAAAGCCTGTGTTGAACAGAAGTCAGGGCTGCAGTTACAGAAGCAGGCAGGAGGGAGTTTCTACAGTTCTGCAAGAAGGCAGTTCCACAGCTCGGAAGAAGACAGTTTAAACAGAGGCAGACCGACATGCAAGAAGAAACCAGAGTGACTGCCTCAGTGACCATCGGACACCTCGCGGCAACAAGGGCCTTATGAAACCTTTTACTCAAAAGACTCTAAACCCTAACTCTAAACTGTCAAGGATTCGTTTGGTGAGCATTATCCCTGGTTCTCCAGAGTCCAACCTAGCTAGTGAAGTGGGATTGGGAGGGGTGAAGTATTCTTCTAATGTTATTTCCCTCGCTTGTACCGAAGTGTTCCCCACCTTTAGAGTGTTAAGAGTGTTTGTGTTGTGTTTTACTTCCTTAAATAAAAGTCAAAGTTCTTTCATCAAACCTGTTGTCTACTGCACCTTTGTTCACGACCCCTAATAAAGTCCAAGGTCTAGAACCAGGGGTGTGGGAGCGATTCGAACCGCTCACTGAGTCAGAGGTGAGGCTGACCCTACCACACCACCCCCTACAGTGGAGGGGTCAAGAGAAGTGGTGGTGAGGTAGAGCTGGGTGTCGTCAGTGTACATGTGGAAACTGATGCTATGTTTTCAGATGATGTCGCCAAGTGGCAACATGTAGATGAGAAATAGGAGGGGCTCAAGGATAAATCCTTGGGGGACACCAGAGGTAACGATGCAGGGGCGGGAAGAGAAGCCATTGCAGGTGATTCTCTGGCTACGATTAGATAGATAAGAATGGAACCAGGCGAGTGCAGTCCCACCCAGCTGGACGACGGTGGAGAAGTGTTGGAGAAGGATGGAGTGGTCAACCGTGTCAAAGGCTGCAGACAGGTCGACAAGGACGAGGAGGGATAGTTTACCTTGGTCACAGTCACAAAGGATGTCATTTGTGACTTTGATGAGAGTCATTTCGGTACTGCGGCGGGCGGAAACCTGATTGGAGGGATTCAAACATGGAGTTCCGGGAAAGGTGGGCACGGATTTGGCAGGCAACAACACGTTCAAGGACTTTGGCGAGGAAAGGGAGGTTGGAGATGAGGCGGTAGTTTGCAAGGAATATGCATATAAACACATTAACACTTTAATTGCTAATATAGCGCAAAATGCTTTTGACCCATATCAATTGGAGAAATCTGTGGAGTGATGAAGCGGTACAATTCTTCGGAACATTTTCAGAAGATTAGGCACCAGTGTAAAGTGGTGAAATAGCACTTTCTACCGACATCTACCTTCTCACTAAAATAGCAGAGATGACCTATTATTGTTGAAATGCAAAGTGCAGAATTTTAAGTCTTGTGACATTCAAAGATTGTTGAACAATTTGCAGACGATGGAGCATACAAGATGAAAGTGTGAAAACTATTGCTTTGAAATTGTTCTGTGCAAAGATAGTAAGAAACACATTTAATAAGAAACATGTTTGAAATAAATGGGTTAATATTTGATTAAAATAGCAAAGGAGTTTGTAACAGAAGCATTAACACATTCATTATGTTACAATGTCATTTCAGAGTATGCTTTGGATACTACTGGTGATACTATGGCGTGAAATGCTTCCTGTCAGTAATTTTAGCAAAAAAAAGTCACGTTTTTAACTCGCAGTTTTTCCGCTACAATCATCAACAAGAAGACTTGTACCCTCTGAGAAAGGTACAAATTAGACTGGTTGCTGCAACAGTGATTCAGTGAAACCTTCCACCACTGCAATGCAGACAAAATGTGAACTCCTTGTGTATGCTCTAGTGGATGATTAGTTGGGCAGCTCCAGTGTCACAGGCTGAAACGATACCACCGCCGAGGACATTTGGCAGATCAATGCAGCAACGACAATGACTCATAACTTTTAGGAGCAAAAAGCCCAGCCGCACATACAAATTGCCCATCATATAAGCTCTTTTATACCATGGATCAATCCCCTGTGGAATGCTGTTCCACCTGAGTGCCTTATGACTAATGATCATCTGAAAGAACTACAAGCGTTCAAGACAGCAGTACATAAGTACTATGAACGCAGCATATGTTCATTCTTTTCTTCCTGCAAAGTTAACAAGGTTGTACATTTGCTTGCTACTGTTTACATTGTCTGCAGTGCAGCTTAGGTTAATGACGTTACTTAAAAAAAAATCAATCAATAAATGAGCAGGACTATCAGAATGGAGATGTAACTTGATATATTGCAAAGAATAATAAAGGTTCCACAAATTATTAAAGAAGCAAAAATTCCCTAGAATATTCAAGTCAGCTCTTGTTAGAAACCCATGTGGATAAGAAAGTAGAAATGGCTCTTGGTAATATTTTGATTTTTCATTACTCAGCTTTCTGTGGAGCTGATTGCTCATAGGAGGTAGTTAAATTGTTAGCAGCGGAGCTGACAGTTAATCATAATGGCCACTAACCTAGTCTGCTATAATAGAATTTTGAGATAAACTTTTAAATTAGAAAGATGGCTCAATGGTGCAGCATGTCACTGAATTGATCACTGTGAAAGAGGATGGTTTGATTTGGGTTATCTCTTGTAATCCCTCAGGGGAGAATTTTGATCTCAATTGGGTGTCTGAAGTGGTATTAATTTCTGGAAAGAAAATTTCCCGAGGGAAGATAGAAAAATGAGAAGGGAAGTTAACCCATACTGCTCTCATCTACTACATGTACTAGTGTCTAATTATCTTCCCCAAACTCACCCTGACAGCATTTTGACTTCCAATATTTTGAGGGCCTGTCTGAGTAAGAGTAAAAATACTGTATAGTGTCGATTATTCAGGAACACCAGCCCAACATGCATCCTAACTGGCGATCCTTAAAGGGAGCACTACAGGCCGCCATCAAAAAGTTAGGTTTGTTAAAACACTTACCTGAATATGGAGCTGGGAGGAGCAGGAGAGCTGGAGTGCTCCTCCCGACCCCACATTAAAACTGCAGAACACTACTCAATCCCCTTTGATCGCGTCCTCAATCACCCCAATCGTGACCTTGACTCCCCCGATCGCTACCTCAGCCACCCGCCCCCCCGCCCCACCCCCCGGATCGCCGCCGCCACCCTCCTGGTCACTGCTAGCCTCCCCAATCCCAGCAACTGCTACCCTCCCTACCGATCAACTGCCCCTCCCCCAGAATGTCCCCATTCCCATGGCCCTCCTCCCAGTCACTGCTCCTCTCCCGATCATCTCCCTCCCGGTTGCCTTCCCTCCTGGTCACCACCCCTCTCTTGGTCTCCCCCCTCTCCCGGTTGTCACCCTCCTGAGCGGCCCCCTTCTCCTGGTCCCCTTTAAGGACTTACCTGAGGGTCTCTGCACGACCTTCGAGGCCTCTTCTCCGGTAAGCTGCCTAGGGACACCCATTAGGTGTCTGTAGCTTGCTGGTTCGATGATAATGTGGCCCAAGGCCCAATATTAGGTGAGCCTCGGGGTTCTCCATTCGGACACCCCATGAACGAATTTTTAGCCCACAATGTTTTAATTCATTGTGCCATTCAGTCCTATAAAATGGTTAATCAGTATCATTTGCCCTTGCTGCTAAACTACATTGATTTAGTTTTAGACTATAGTTATACTGCACATGCCAATCTGAGACCATTTTATATTTGAGTGCACAGCAGTTTCCTAGTTACACTGCCAGTCAGATTTCTTGTATTTTTCACCAATTCCAAAGCTGGTTCTGACCCCAGGTAGTTGCATATTATGGACGTCATCTTATACTGGCCCTTAATGAAGTCCTCTCTCTCACTAGAAGCCTTCAACACATTCAGAAGTTGTCAAGGAATGTTCATGTTCAGCACTTTCATTACTGAAAGAAAGCACTTGTAGCAAAAGCATCATGAAATGTGAAAATAGCAAAGTTCCCAGCAAAACAAACTAATGCATGAGGTAAAATACCGCAACATGTACCAGAAAACTGTAAAATAAGATTGATGTGACCTTTGAAATGGAAACCTACTTAATATAGTTCAAACAAGAAAGAAGAAAATAAATTAGAGCAAAATGTATTAACTATTCATCAGTAATCTGCCCCATGACACCATAATGCTCACTGTGATCCTCAAAGAAGACCCATTTTGTGGCAGATCTCCGTTTCAGAGCTGTTTGCACAAAAACCTCTACTGGATTTGGATGATCAGCCATGATCGTATTGAATGGCGGAGCAGGCTCGACGGGCCGAATGGCCTACTCCTGCTCCTAGATTCTATGTTTCTATGTTTCTATGTAAGACCAAATATACTCGGACTGAGAGAGACCAGCTTCCGACTGTCCGAGGCTCTCTACGTCTTCATTTGTACCAGCATAGTCACATCTTCAGTACAGCCATCAATTACAAACCCTTAAACTCACCTTTAATAGTCTTTCATCGAAGCCATCAACTCATATTGAACAATGGCTTGAGCAGTGGTGTAAGAGGGAGGGTTTTAAATTTTTGAGGCATTGGAACCAGTTTTGTGGTAGGTGTGACCTATACAAAAGGGACGGTCTACACCTGTGCAAAGATGGAACTGATGTTCTCGGGGTAATTTTTGATAAAGCAGTTCGGGAGCATTTAAACTAGTATGGCAGGGGGCTAGAAACCTATGTAGTGAAATAGAGGAAAGTGAAAGGCAGACAGAAATAAATGTTAAAAGGGTGAGGAACAAAAAACAAAGGGCCAAACTAATTCATAAAAAATGTGAGCATAAAAAAAGCCTGAGGGTTTTATACCTTAATGCGAGAAGCATCAGGAACAAGTTAGATGAATTAGCTGTGGAAATAGAGGTTAATAATTATGATCTAATTGGGATTACGGAAACATGGTTGCAGGGTGAGCAGGGCTGGGAGCTTAACATACAGGGGTATTCAGTATTTAGGAAGGATCGACAAAAAAGAAAGGGAGGAGGGGTAGCATTGCTGGTAAAAGAAGGGATAAATGCAATTGAAAGGAAGGATATTAACTCAGTTAATACAGAATCTATATGGGTGGAGCTAAGAAATAGCGAGGGGCGAAAAACATTAATAGGAGTGGTATATAGGCCTCCAAATAGTAAAATAGAGGTTGGGGAGGGCATCACGAGGGAAATTAGAGAAGCGTGCAATAAGAGCACAGCTGTCATCATAGGTGACTTTAACTTACATATAGATTGGAATAGCCTAATCAGTAAAAATAATGAGGAGGAGGAATTCCTTGAGTGTTTAAGGGATGGTTATCTGGATCAATATGTCGAGGAACCAACTCGGGAACAGGCTATATTGGACTGGGTACTGTGCAATGAGAAGGGACTAATTAGTAATCTTGTTGTACGGGGACCCTTGGGTCAGAGCGATCATAACATGATCGATTTCTCACTCGAAATGGAGAGCGAAGAAATTGACTCAGATACTCAGGTCCTGAATTTAAACAAGGGGAATTATGATGCCATTAGACGGGAACTGAGTAGGTCTGATTGGACAACGTTCCTGGGAGGACTGGAGGTAGATAAACAATGGCAAGCATTTAAAGATAGAATGACAAAATTGCAAAAATTGTTTATACCAATCTGGCATAAAAGGAAATCTAAAAAGGTGACTCAACCGTGGATAACAGGGGAAATTAGAGACAGCATAAAATCCAAAGATAGGGCGTATAAAATAGCCAAAAAAAGCGCCAGAGCGGAAGATTGGGAACAGTTTAAGATAGAGCAAAGGAGGACAAAGGGCTTAATCAAGAGGGGCAAAATAGCTTACGAAAGCAAGCTGGCGGAAAATATAAAAACTAACTCCAAAAGCTTTTATAAGTATATCAAGAGGAAAAGACTGGTGAAAACCAAAGTTGGCCCATTGCAGTCAGATACGGGGGAATATATAACGGGAAATAAGGAAATGGCAGACCAACTAAATGCATACTTTGGGTCAGTCTTTACGAAGGAAGACACAAAAAACCTCCCTGGGATATCGGGAAAAATAGGGACATTTGCAAAGGAGGAACTGACGCAAGTCAATATCTCTAAGGATATGGTGTTAAGGAAGCTAAAGGGATTGAAGGCGGACAAATCCCCAGGGCCTGATAACATGCATCCTAGGGTGCTGAAGGAGGTGGCCATAGAGATAGCGGATGCACTAAGTATGATTTTTCAGAATTCATTAGACTCGGGAACAGTGCCCATGGATTGGAGGGTAGCTAATGTTACCCCACTATTCAAAAAGGGGGGTAGGGAAAAAGCAGGTAATTACAGACCTGTAAGCCTTACATCAGTTGTGGGCAAAATGCTGGAGTCCATCATTAAGGATGAAATAGCGGAGCACTTAGCAAATGGGGACAGGATAGGACAGAGTCAACATGGATTTACAAAGGGTAAATCGTGCTTGACTAATCTATTGGAATTTTTTGAGGGAGTAACTGGTAAAATAGATGGGGGAGAGCCAGTAGATGTGGTGTACCTGGACTTCCAAAAGGCCTTCGATAAGGTCCCACATAAAAGATTAGCAGGGAAAATTGAAGCTCATGGGATAAAGGGGAAAGTATTGACGTGGATAGAGAACTGGCTGTCAGATAGAAAACAGAGAGTTGGAATAAACGGCTCATTTTCTGAATGGCAGGCAGTAACAAGTGGGGTACCACAGGGATCTGTCCTGGGTCCCCAGCTGTTCACAATTTACATTAATGACCTGGATCAGGGAGTCGGATGCAGCATTTCCAAATTTGCAGACGACACTAAACTAGGAGGGGGGGTGGGCTCAGAGGAGGAGACCAGGAAGCTCCAGAGCGATTTGGACAGACTGGGTGATTGGGCGGATAAATGGCAGATGCACTATAATGTGGACAAGTGCGAAGTTATCCACCTTGGGTGCAGGAACGGGAGGGCAAATTATTATTTAAATGGCAATAAATTGGGAGAGGGGGAAGTACAGAGAGACCTGGGTGTTCTTGTACACCAGTCACTGAAGGCGAGCATGCAGGTGCAACAGGCGATCAAGAAGGCAAACGGTATGCTGGCCTTCATAGCAAAAGGGTTGGAATACAGGAACAGGGATACCTTGCTGCAGCTGTACAGGGCACTGGTGAGACCACACCTCGAGTACTGTGTACAGTTTTGGTCGCCTCATATGAGGAAAGATGTTATTGCCATGGAGGGGGTGCAGCGGCGATTCACCAGGCTGATACCAGGAATGGCGGGATTGACCTATGAGGAGAGACTATGTAGTTTAGGGATGTACACACTGGAGTTTAGAAGATTGAGAGGGGACCTCATAGAAGTGTATAAAATTCTGACAGGTCTAGACAGACTAGATGCAGAAGGAATGTTTCCCTTGGCGGGTGAGAACAGAACTAGAGGACATAATTTAAGGATAAGGGCTAAACCATTTAGGACAGAAATGAGGGGGAATTTCTTCACTCAGAGGGTGGTGAACCTGTGGAACTCATTGCCACAGAGGGCAGTGTACGCCAGCTCATTAAATATATTTAAGAGGGAATTAGATATATTTCTACAGGCAAAAGGGGTTAAGGGTTACGGAGAGAAGGCGGGGACGGGATACTGAATTGGAGGATCAGCCATGATCTCATTAAATGGCGGAGCAGGCTCGAAGGGCCGGATGGCCTACTCCTGCTCCTATCTTCTATGTATCTATGTATCTATGTATCTATGTAAAATGACAAGCTTATGACTACCAAATGGTCTATTGGTCAGCAAAGAATAACCCTGTGGGCATTCTCTTGAAGCTCTCCACATAGCTGTCAACAGCAGAAAGCTGCATCAAAACTGATTTCACTAAAGCCCTCATTAACTTCTTTTGCATGCATGCAATTTTAAAATCTATGATGCTTGATGAACTCTAGAAAGATGCCGAGATTTATTCCGCTCTGATCAGTGGGTTCTCAGAAAGTTAGGGTCAGTTGGGGAAAAGATGACTGAAATTACAAACATTTATATAACGCCGTTCACAATCTCAGGATGTCCCAAAGCACTTCACAGCCATAGAATTACCATGGAAGCATAGCAGCCAATTTGTGCACAACAAGGTTCCACATAGAGCAATGAGATAAATGACCAGAAAATCTGTTTTAGTAATGTTAGTTGAGGGATAAACTTGGGCTGATAAGTGGCAGGTAACATTTGCGCCACACAAGTGCCAAGCAATGACTATCTCCAATAAGCGAGAGTCTAATCACCGCCCCATAACATTCAATGGCATTACCATCATCGAATTCCCCACCATCAACATCCTGGGGGTCACCATTGACCAGAAGCTTAACTGGACCAGCCACATAAATACTGTGGCAACAATAGCAGGTCAGAGGCTAGGTATTCTGTGGCGAGTGTCTCACCTCCTGACTCCCCGAAGCCTTTCCACCATCTACAAGGCACAAGTAAGGAGTGTGATGGAATACTCTCCACTTGCCTGGATGAGTGCGGCTCCAACAACACTCAAGAAGCTCAACACCATCCAGGACAAAGCAGCCCGCTTGATCGACACCCCATCCACCACCTTAAACATTCACCCCCTCCACCACCGGCGCACCATGGCTGCAGTGTGTACCATCTACAAGATGCACTGCAGCAACTCGCCAAGGCTTCTTCGGCAGCACCTCCCAAACCCGCGACCTCTTCCACCTAGAAGGACAAGGGCAGCAGGCGCATGGGAACACCTGTGAAGGAAATAGCTATATTCCAAGAAATACATCATCCTATAAACAGATTTGATAATATTAAAACATGACAAACTGGGGTTAAAAATCTAAAAGCCTCGGCGACACAGGCTGCAACCACAATTCAGGCTTCTGAGATAAGATGGTTTGTTAACACAAAGTTGTAACCATCACAAGCTTTGAAATGGGAAATGTTTGTAAATACAAAGACAAGGCCCTATTGAAACAGTAGGCTGGAGGTTCCTCTATGTCTGAGCATTGGAACCAACACAATGGAATGACCCAAGTAAAGTGTCAAAATCTAACATGTCGAACAGGTACACAGAACATTAAAAAAACCAAGTGCCTTTGAAAAAATGACATCAAGTAAAAGAAATACCTGCCGTAAAATAGTTTTATGTTAAACTTAGAACAAGGAGACATGGTTCTTAATATAACCAATTGAAGTAAATAAGAAATGCAAAGAACACCCTAGATGAAGTGTTTTTGAATTACAAATTGTAAAAAGTACCTACAGAAAGACTTTGTAAATATTACATCAATAGATGACACCAAGCAATTACATTGTTTATGTGTTAAACTTGGAACATAAGGAGACAGGAGTCTGTGTTACAAACAGCAGAGGTGATTTAGAAATTCAATAGAAAGACTTCCTAAGAATGGCATCAAATAGATAAATCGATAATAACCATAAAAATGATAAGTTTTTGAAACACTTAAAGGTACAGACAGAATTCTAAGGGGGAAAAATTCAGCTGCTTGCGCCTCCCGTTAGCGCCTTAAGAGGGCGCTAATGGGGCGTAAAGCAGCTAACGCCCGGGCGCAGCGCCGCCCACGCCTCCCGAAAAATTTAGTGGGAGGTTAGCGGCGGTGGCAGCCGGTAGCGCCCTGTGGCGCTGCGCCGCCGGCGATGACGTCATCGCCGTGCGCAGCACCCCGCTCGCGCCCCGGCCGTGATCTTCAGTCGCGCCCCCTGATTTACCGCCAGACGCTATGTCCGACGGGTTCAGGGAGGCGTACGTGCGGCCGGGGCGGCGATATTTAAAGGGGAGGTGGCAGGCGGCCATTTTTGTTGCTGGCCGCCTGCCAGCACCTGCCCCCGTTGCTGTCCCCGGCCCCCGTGAAGCCCCCCCACCGTGAAGTGCCGGCTGCGCTCCAAGAGCCCGGCACTTCTCTTGAGTGCCGGGCTCTTTTGCCGGCACTCCCGATCCCTGGGGGCCCAGCTGGGCCCCGGTTCGCGCTGCGCAGGGTCCCTCCCCTTTAAGAAGGGGAGGAAGGCCTGCAATACCGCGGCACGTAGCGCCAGGATATTCACTCGCAGCGCCCCAAGAGGGATGCGGGGTGCTTCCAGTGGCGCCCCGCTTCCCTCTTGGGGCGCAACCACTGAAGTTCCGGCGCGGGGCCGCTAATTTTTTCGGGGCGCTAAAAGTCGCGCCCCGGCGAGGTTAGCGCCCCAAATGGGGCGCGACTCAATTTTTACCCCTAAGAGTTGGCAGCTGAAATGACAGTAAGAATAGAAAACAATTCAATAGAGTATCACTAGAGACAATTAGCTTACATCAGCAGAATACTTCAAAGAATAAACCACTAAAAAAAGAGTATAAAAATAAGAGCTTTTCAGATAGAGAGTCAGGAGTCGCTGGAAGGGCAAACGTTTCTCAACTTCACAGGCACGCTCTGTAAGTTTTTAACTCTGAGTCTCGGGTAATCAAGGTATTTGATTTTGGTGGATATTCTGGATTAAGAAATAAGTAGAAGTGTGGAAATGTAACGAAGTTAAGATTTGAGAATAAGGATCTCTGATAAGAAATGTAAGTTGTTTGTATTTTGAACAGTTAAAGTTGCGATTGCCATAACAGCTGTTAACTAAATGTCGGTTCTTTAATAAATCTATATATTTTTAGAATTGTCTCACAGAGTATTTCTGTATAAACTCGCGAACTCAATTTCTGTATACTCAAAGGAGTTGCAGAATTCTGGGGGGTATTCCGGACCCTCATAATATCCGGAAGGTTACAGTCTAGTTAAACTTATTAAAAGTGCTATCCGGAGGACAGTAACATCTTCACGTCGTTCCTTTCCTTTAGGGAGAGGTAGTCTGACCTTTAGACCCAATTAAGCGTCTTATAGAATTCGGCTATCTTTAACTTTAGTTGAAGGTGAACGTCTGGGGAATACGCCTGATCTGGAGTAGCCCGAAAAGGGCTAGGACTTGTAATTATCCCTTCACATCATCACCTGCAAGTTCCCCTCCAAGTTACACACTATCCTGACTTGGAAATATATCACCATTCCTTCATCATCGCTGGGTCAAAATCCTGGAACTCCCTCCCTAACAGCACTGTGGGAGTACCTTCACCACACGGACTGCAGCGGTTGAAGAAGGCGGCTCACCACCACCTTCTCAAGGGCAATTAGGGATGGGCAATAAATGCTGGCCTTGCCTGCATTGCCCACATCCCATAAAACAAATTTAAAAAAAATTGGCTAGGTTTCTGAGAAATCTCCTTGCTCTTCTTTGAATAGTGCCATGGGATCTTTTACCTGAGAGGACAGATGGTGCTTTGGTTTAATATCTCATCTGCATTTTCAGTGAGAAGGGACAGAGTGTAAGATAGCCAAGAACCCTCCAGGATATGTCCTCCATCTTCACCACTTGCATTGCTCCTGATGAAAACCATCCCCACAATCTGCATTTCTTACTCCTCAATTGGGGAAAGGACCTGAATGGCTACTTTTCCTCCTCCTGTCCTCACCTCCTCTCTATTATTGTTCACCAGCTTCGTCTGCAGAAAAGAAGGGCGAGTGTAGCCTAGTGAAATGCTTGTCATGTCAAGGTCGAATAGATGTGCTGGTTTGTGAAGGGTGGCAGAAGTGTGAGGAGGTGAAGGCAGTAATAGTGAGGAGAGTAGAAGGTGCAGAGTGTGACATTAGGTGCAGTAGGATGTGGAGTGAAGTGTGCTGCAGCGAATGGAGGAGATTGTTGGTAATCGGGGGTGGAACGAGTCGTGAGTGTTGGGATTTCAGGTAGTGTAGGGTTATGTTGAGAGTAATGTGAGGTAGGCATTATCTTACCGTGACTCTTACCTTAGCAACCCTGCTCAGGTCATTGAACTTCTTCCTGCATTGCAGCCATTTCCTGGCGGCAATGCTCCTGGTGCTGATGCATTCTGCCACCTGTGCCCGCTGCTGCTGAGCATTTTGGTGGGATACCTTCCTAATGCTTGGTGGTAAGAGGACCCCCCTTCTTCTGCCAATCTCCTCCACCAGGACTTCCAGTGCTGTATCTGAGAAGTGAGGGGAGGGGCCCTTGAAGCTTCTCCTTTGCCTGCCATCACCTGAATTGCCTTCTGGCTGCCTGCAGCCAAGGTGCATGTCCCCTTTAAGAGGTGCAAGCTGCCTTTAAATATTGTCAGGGATGCCCAACATTCACAGCCCCGAATGAGCTAGCTGCCAATCAACAGCACGACTAGCATTGGCAGTCCATCTCTTTCATGATGTTGAGGGCCCCAGACCAATTCTGTCTGCTACTTGTGCCCACATGATTAGACACACGCTGCCAGCATAGCGTCGATTCTGGGTTCGGAAACGGGCTCGCACAAATTTCTCCCCCATTGACTTTTCTTTTAAAAAAAATAAAATTTTGGTCTATGGACCTGAGAAAACTATTTTTATTTGTCCTCAGTATGTAAGCAGTTCTGGCAAGGCCATATTTATTGTCCATCCCTAGTTTCACTGAAAATGTGAGGATAGGCCTTCACCTTGAACAGCCCACTAAAAAATAGATTCTTTAGTCCTAAGCCAGGAAGGTCATAACCTGACGTATTGAGGAATTAAGGTTTGGCAAAAGCAGAAAGATCAAAGCCCAGGAGCTCCCTCTATTCAACCAATCTATCTTTATTTTCTTGCTACAATAAACATGTAAGGTTGTTATTCTGTTCCATTGTATCATCGGATTGGAAAGATGTAGTTCAACATTTGAATAACTGGAGATATTACTACCATCTGTTCAAGCTAATAGTATGATTTAAGATATGGCCTGTTTCGCAATAATACCATCAATCAGGATAGAAAGAATAGCAACTCACATACAAGATTTTTGACAGATATGGTTGAATTCTCAGTAGGGTCCTTTATTCTTAGAACACCATTTCAAATATCTAAGCAAACCAAGGGCCTATTTGTGAAGAGTCCATGTTGCAGTAGCAATCTCAAGATAACTAAAGCATTCAGTATTCACCTACGGAATTAATTCATGCTTTGTCCCCTATTAAAGCACAGCACCCATACATTTCTACTCTGTGCCGATAACAAGATATCGGAAGACAAGCAGACTCTTGGTTTTAAAATTATTTTCTAACTGCTTCTTCATTAGTCTGCTTGATGATGTAAAGAACAGTCCTGATGATACATTATAATGATAAATTAAATACATTACTTTTAATGTATAGTTTGGTCTGATTTATTGAATTCATTATGTTTATTAAAAACAGTCAAGATGATTCACCAGCCACACAGATCAGAAACTTTGGAAATTAAATAATATATTTAAACAGGGGAAAAATGAATTGTTCATTTATTCATTACTAATCATGTATGCTCACTTTCAAATGAATGTAATGATTAAAAATCTTCCTGCTGTTTTGTTCATTCTACAACTCAGTGAAACATGGGCTTGAGGAGAACTGAATTGTTTTCATGACGGACTTTCTTCACTCTCGCACAGGAAGAATGGTCACATAGGCTAGGTGCCAGAGATCTGCTGGTACCCACAGAACCAGAACTTAGCAAAAGTTCCCATCTTCAGAAAATAAATACTTGCATTTCCTAGAATCATAGAAATTTACTGCACAGAAGGAGGCCATTCGGCCCATCGTGTCTGCGCCAGCTGAAAAAGAGCTATCCAACCTGATCCCACTTTCCAGCTCTTGGTCCGTAGTTCTGTAGGTTACGGCACTACAAGTGCATATTCTGCTACTTTTTAAATGCGATGAGGGTTTCTGCCTCTACCACCCTTTCAGGCAGTGAGTTCCAGACCCCTCACCACCCTCTAGGTGAAAAAAGTCCTCCTCAACTCCCCTCTAATCCTTCTACCAATTACGTTAAATCTATGCCTCCTGGTTATTGACCTCTCTGCTAAGGGAAATAGGGCCTTCCTATCCACTCTATCTAGGCCCCTCATAATTTTATACACCTCAGTTAAGTCTCCCCTCAGCCTCTTCTGTTCCAAAGAATACAACCTCAGCCTATCCAATCTTTCCTCATAGCTAAAATTCTCCAGTCCTGGCAACATCCTCGTAAATCTCCTCTGTACCCTCTCTCGTGCAATCACATCTTTCCTGTAATGTGGTGACCAGAACTGTATGCAATACTCTAGCTGTGGCCTAACTAGTGTTTTATCCAGTGCTAGCATAACCTGCCTGCCCTTATATTCTATGCCTCGGCTAATAAAGGAATGTATCCCGTATGCCTTCTTAACCACCTTATCTACCTGTCCTGCTACCTTCAGGGATCTATGGGCATGCACTCCAAGGTCCCTCTGTTCCTTTACAATTTTCAGTATCCTATCATTTATTGTGTATTCCCTTGCCTTTTTAGCCCTCCCCAAATGCATAACCTCACACTTCTCTGGATTGAATTCCATTTGACACTTTTCTGCCCACCTGACTAGTCCATTGATATCTTCATGCAGTCTACAGCTCTCTTCCTCACTATCAGCCTTATCTCATCTCTCAAGTAACTTAAAGTCTTTCACATGTAATAAATTATTTTAAAGTACAGTGCAGTGTTAGGTAGGTTGGTGATTGCAGCCACTATTTTTCACATAGTTAGGTCTCACAAATGGCACTGAGATAAATGCTCGCCTACTTCTCCCTTCTTAACAACGGTTGCCCCTGCCTCTACATCAGCCTATCTGCTGTTAAAACCCTCATACATGCCATTGTCACCCCCAGACTCTCCTATTTCAATGCTCTCCTGGCAAGCCTCCCATTCTCCACTCTCTGCAAACTTCAGCTCATCCAAAACTCTCTTCCCATATCCTATTCCACATCCAGTCCTGCTCGCCCAGGACATGAAGGCTTTGGAGAGGGTGCAGAAGAGATTTACTAGAATGGTTCCAGGAATGAGGGAATACAGTTACGTGGAGAGACTAGAGAAGCTGGGGTTGTTCTCCTTGGAGCAGAGAAGGCTAAGAGGAGATTTGGTAGAGGTGTTAAAATGATGAAGGATTTAGATAGAGTAAATAAAGAGAAACTGTTTCCAATGGCCGAAGGGTTGATAACGAGAGGGCACAGATTTAAGGTGATTGGCAAAAGAGGCGACATGAGGAAAAATTTTTTACACGAGTGGTTAGAATTTGGAATGCGCTGCCTGATAGGGTCCTGGATACAGATTCAATAGTAGCCTTCAAAAGGGAATTGAATAAATACTTGAAGGAGAAAAAATTGCAGGGATAAGGGGAAAGAGCGGGGGAGTGAGACTAACTGGTTTGCTCTTTGAAATTGCCGGCGCAGGCTCGATGGGCCGAATGGCCTCCTTTTGTGCTGTACTAGTCTATGATTCTATGATAAGGTCTTAACTAGCATCTTTATTTAGGGCAAGTGATCTATTATGATGAGAAATAGTGAGAATTGCTGCGGCACTTGGGGTATCTCTTGTGCCTGTGTCTATCTACCTCTTGCACTATGTACTGTCCAAGCTGAAATTTCTTCCCTCTCTCTCACTTAGCATGGGCACTGAGAGTGCTTGCTCCCTTCTGTTTCTCTTCTACAGTTGCCACTTGTAGTCCTGAGATAAAGATCCCCTCTCCCCTTTCAGAAAATGGAACCACTGAATGGAAATAGGCAATTTTATTATCTCATGGATTTTTTGTGTAAAAGTATACTGCCTGTGGAGTAAATCCTGCTACAAGCAGTAAATATAAAAATTGTAGGATTTGTCACAGGATGTCAGACCATGAAAAATTACTTTTCTCTGTGCAGAACGCCTTTAATGTTTCCTCATTGGAGGAAAAGGGTATAAATCCATATTTTTAGTGAAGGTGCTGAATTCTACTTGTATATGCTGGAACTAATTTACAACATCCATAAATGTTATTATAAATAAGAATCAACAGTGACACAAGCATTCAGCTCTCAGTCACGTTGGATGTGAGCATGACATCTGAGATTTTCAGTGCAAAGGATGAGGCTCCCTGACAACCCAATGGGTAAAGATGCTACCTGGTGCACTACTCAGCAAACAGTTCTATGTTTGATTTTTGCCTCTGAGAACTCTGCTCTCTTGTGCATCCCCAACTTTCTTAGCCCCCACCATTGGCAACTGTGCCTTCAGCTGTCTAGACCGTAAGCTCTGGAATTCCCTCCCTAAACCTCTCCACCTCTCTCTCCTTCTTTAAGGTGCTCCTTAGAATCTATCTCTTTGACCAAGCTTTTTAGTCACCTGTCCTAATATCTCCTTCTTTGGCTCATTGTCAATTTTTTGTTTGATAACACTCCTGTGAAGTGCCTTGGGACATTTTACTACATTAAAGGCGATATATAAATGTACAGGAAACTCTTTATTAACCAGCACCGACGGGACCGGCGTGGTGCCGGTTGATCAAAAAGTCCAGATTACAGAGAGGTATACTTACCAAGGTACGAGAGCCCCGTACACGGCCACAGCTGCAGGAGCCCAGGTTACACGGCCACAGATCCAGGAGTCCCTGGTGCATGGCCACAGGTGCAGGAACCGCCACTAATATATAGTAAAACTTACCTGAACCACCTACTGAATTTTGCCGGTTAAGAGAGATTTCCGGATATTTAGGTGTCGGTTAAAAGAGAATTTCCTGTAAGTTGTTGTTTTTGGTTTATGCTGAGTTACTTGATTTCTGCAGGGCCATCAGTTAGCACTCTGAAATTAATGCTGTGCTTGTGAATCAGTGAGGTGAAATTCAGCCAGGTTTCAGCTCTTGAACACAATCCAGTGACCATTGCTGGAATGTGCGCATGCATGGAAATTGGGTGAGGACATGATTAGACTTGGTTGTGATTCTTTCCAGAGTAGCTAGTTTACTGATACTTAAGGTCAAATGGTCACTATGTGAGGTACTGGAAGAGTGAAGATGCCCAAATGAACCAATAGCTTTAGGAACAGAAGAGGTAAAAGAGCAGCACAGGGTTTTCAATGCCTGGGGCTCCTAATGCCACAGTTTTGGGTGCATTTGAAAGGTGATAAAAAGTGAGAAAAATGTACTTGACTCCAACAGTATTAAGAACTACCGTGAAATATTGGGCCGAAATGTGCTCGATCCGATTATGCCGAAATTGATGCAGGTTCTATGCCAATCTTGCCGCTGGCAACTTACACCAAAATTTTCTGAGAATCTCATTAGCATCGGCCCGAACATAAGGACAGGTGTAAAACAAATAGAAATCAACGTAAACAAGTGAGTCCCGAGGAAACGCCGGACATACACCATCTATCTTTTATAAGTCCATCTTTTTCTTCCTGATATTATGAAAATTAAAGATCGAAGTCATCAAACCATCATTTATGCACATTAAGCACAGCATGCTTAAGAAAATGCAATTGCGGAAACTTTTCCCTTTTTCATGTAACAGAATCAGATGAGATTAAAAAATATCATTCAAAGTTACAGAAAATGCAGTGTAGATCTCAGGATGGAGAAATTTTTTTTTTAAATCGTTTAACAAATTGTTATAAAACACCAGCAATAGTAACTTGAGGTCCTGCTGCACCTCAAATGTTGTGTGTAAATTTACGCTCGGTCTGAACGGGTGCAAATGCAGGAAACTCGTGCTCTCTGGTTTTTTTGCAAGGGGGCAGGGTTATGTTAATGAGCTCAGTGGGGTTTCGGCGGTTGCAATTCAAAATCACTGAGGAGATCTGCACGTAGCAATATTTTGGTGTACAACCGGCGTAAATTAATTTCACGGCAATTTCCTCGGAAAAAACAGTGCACTTTTCCGCCGAAGTTATGCCAAAACTTTCCAGGAAATTCCAGATCATTATCTTTTTTCCTTAAAAATAAGTGGCTTCACAAAAGTGAGGTAGTTTTGCCTAGTTCATCCTAACTTTGCTGCTACTTTCGTTGCTGTACCTCATTACTTTTCTGGCAAAGAGAATATGGGGGCTGCAATGATTGGGGGCGTCGTCCTGCTCCAGCTCAATCGGAGCAGAGTGAGACGCAGACAGAGAGTGGCAATGATGGCCAGACGGAGGAGGGCCATCAGGCGCATGTACAGGAGAGCTTACCCTCCCAGGGTATATCGTGAACAGCTCTCCTACATCCACATGTCCGAGGAGCTGTGTTTGCGAAGGCTGCGATTCAGCAAGGAGGTGGTCACTGAGCTCTGCCACCTGCTGCAGCCAGATCTGCAGCCTCAGCTGAGGTCCAGGACGTCTCTGTCGGTGGCAGTGAAGGTCACAGTGGCTTTGAACTTCTACGCCACTGGCTCATTCCAAGCTGCTGTTGGGGACCTCGCCAATATCTCCCAGTTTGCGGTGCATCGCTGCATCCGGCAGGTCACCAATGCCCTCTTCACAAGGAGACGAGACTTCATCTCCTTCCCTATGACCCCAGACAAGCAGCATGACCGTGCTATGGGCTTTGCGAGGGTAGCGGGCTTCCCCATGGTGCAGGGCGCCATTGACTGCACGCATGTGGCTTTGCGTGCTCCGCGAGAGAATGCAGAGGAGTTCTGGAACAGAAAGGGGTTCCATTCCTTGAATGTGCAGTTGGTCTGTGACCACAGACAGGTGATTCTCGCTGTCAATGCCCACTATCCGGGCAGCTGCCACGATGCTTTCATCCTGCGCCAGAGTACTGTGGCAGAAATTTTCGAGGCACCGCATCAGCCAGTTGGTTGGCTTCTGGGGGACAAGGGGTACGCATTGAGCACCTGGCTGATGACACCGCTCCGTGCGCCAAACACCCCTGCTGAGCTGCGGTACCAGGAAAGCCAACAAGCAACGAGGAACATTATTGAGCGCACAATCGGCGTGCTCAAACAACGATTCCGCTGTCTGGACCATTCCGGAGGAGCCCTGCAGTACTCGCCTGAGCAAGTTTCCAAATTCGTAGTGGTGTGCTGCATGTTGCACAACATGGCAATCCTCAGGACGCAGCCAATGCCACCAGGCCTTGCAGCACCACAAGAGGAGGAGGAGGAAGAGGAGGAACAGGCCGAGGACGATGATCAGCAGCAGCACCAAGGCAGGAGGGCGGCCCACAATGGTCAAACTGCAAGGGCCGTCCGTCAACGACTAATAGCAAGCCGCTTCTAGGGCCCCTGCCAGTGCTACAAACACGAATCAACCCAGCACGCAACCCCTAAGCCGGCCAAGGCACCAATAATTCCAACCACCAGCCATGTATATTTTGAATACAGAAACTTATTTATTGTACAAACTCTGTGTGTGTCAATTCCTCATGACAAACTCATAGAAATAAACACAAAAAAACAGTCAATAACATAACTGGTTCTCACAACCTGGAGATAATGTCCAAAACACTAAACAAAAGTTGGGCCATGAACCTCGGCCTTTAATAAAAAAATGACCAGCATTTTGGCACACCTCCTACTTTTTGCCCTTCGAGGGTGATCTCCTTCCCTTGCGCACTTCCCCCCTTCTAACCCTACTGCTCCTCCGTAATGGGACCTCAGTGGCTGCAGCAAGGCTGGTGGAAGGCTGCTGCTTGTCAGACCCTGACACTGCAGATGCCCCTGAAGGACGGCCTCGACCACTTCTGGGCCTGGAGGGCCCGGCTGCAGACTGCACCAACTCTGCATGGGCGGCAGCAGTCTGTCCTACAGGCGGTGGCAAGTGCAGTGGAGAAGTGACAGTGTTGGCAGCAGGAATGCTGTCATCGTGAGAGAGGACAGCAACTCCCTGCTCGCCCGACACACTGGCACTCCCACGGGGCAGCACTTCAGCATCCGGAGCAATTTGCCGGAGAACAGATTGCTGGCCTGCTGCGGCGCGGTGACAGCCCCGGGGACATGTGCACGAACCATCGAGGATGGCAGCAGTCAGTGCTCGCGTGGCCTCAATCTGAGTCTGCATGAGAGCAGTCTCAGATGGGTTCCTGGCAGCCAGTGACTGAATTGCAGCAGTAAGCTTTAGTGTGGCATCCGCCTGTGCTACAGCGAAGTGCTCCACACTCCTTGCCAGTGCCTCAATGCATTCGGGCACCCTTCCCACTGCACCCATGAGCTCAGTGTGCATGCCCACCGCCTGGCTGTTCATTTCTGCAATCAGCCGCTCCTCCTCTGCGTCCATTGCATTAGGAGTGTCTGGCATACTCTCCCTCTGGGGAGAAGGCTCCCGTTCTTCCCTCCCCCCCCCATGGCGTTGCTGCAGCCCGCTGGGTCCTGGAACTTCACCATCATCAGCCCCTTCCCCCCTGCTCCCCCGTTCTTCCCTCCCCCCCCAATGGCGTTGCTGCAGCCCGCTGGGTCCTGGAACTTCACCATCATCAGCCCCTTCCCCCCTGCTCCCCTCCGGGGAAGGCGTGTTCCCAGTGTGGCCATGGGCTTCCTCGGGAGAGGGTGGCACTGATGCTCCGGCTTCCTCTTCCTCCTCAGCTGCAGCATCACTCCCAGTGGCAGCTTCAGGGACCATCTCCTCAGCTGGTGAATCACCATCTGAAAGCAGGGAGGTACAAGAGTGGCTTTAGCGTGAGGACAGGGTGGCAGTAAGGGAGGAATAAGTGCAGCGAGTTAGCAAGTTGGATTGAAAGTGTCAAAGGCTGGTATTGTGAGGGACAAGTGGAAGGACAGAGGACAAAAAGGTGATGACCTTACCATTGCTGTCCACAACGGGGTCGGCGTCTCCAGTGGCGACGGGACCGATCACCCGGCTTGCCACAATCCTGTGGACGCGCTCCTCCAGATCGCTGAGGGGTTGCAGCTGAAGCCGCCCTCCACCCGTCCGTTGCTGCTGTCTCCGATTATGAGCCAGCTTAGCCTGCAAGAAAAAGGACAGCATCTGAGTCAATATACAGCCATGGTCTTGCCTGATGTGCCTCCCATAGGTGAATAGCCCTTACTGTATGCAGCCATGGTCTTGCCTGATGTGCCTCCCATAGGTGAATAGCCCTTACTGTATGCAGCCATGGTCTTGCCTGATGTGCCTCCCATAGGTGAATAGCCCTTACAATATGCAGCCATGGTCTTGCCTGATGTGCCTCCCATAGGTGAATAGCCCTTACTGTATGCAGCCATGGTCTTGCCTGATGTGCCTCCCATAGGTGAATAGCCCTTACTGTATGCAAAGTGTGGAATGTGTGTGTGTGTTTGATGAAAGGGCCATAGGTGTTGCATGAGTGTTGTGCATTGGGGTTTTAAGACCCTCTGGCCATAGAGTGAGGTTGAGATGGAGGGATGGAGAGGTATTGAGAAAAAGCCACTCACCCTGACGACCCGAGTGAGGTCGTTGAACTTTTTGCGGCACTGAACATGGGTCCTGGGCACCATGCTCCTGGAGGAGACGCTCTGAGCCACCTCCCTCCACACTCTTCTGAACTCGCGTGGCAAAGGCCTCCTGCCACTCTCCGGGAACAGCATGCATCGTCTGCGCTCCACTGCGTCAACCAGAGCATCCAAGGCCCGCTCGGTGAAGCGATGAGCGCGTTCTCTCACCCTCTCCATGCTTGGCAGCAAAATGGATTACAGGTCTCTCCAGGCTGAGATTCAAGGCTGCAATGAGCAGGGTGTGGCTGGGGAGCAAGTGGCCCCCCCCGCTTTAAGAAGTGTCCGGCGCCAGTGTGTCTGTGTTCCCTCGCTAACTGGCAGCAGCTGCGCTGCGCTCGTGCGCTGAGGTAGCGCCTCACTCCTAGGCCTTTGCGCCTTAAGAGAGGTGTGCAGCGCCTAATTTAGCGCTCCACTCACCTCCCGGGGCGGTAAAAGTGAAGTTTCCTGTCAGTGCCGATAATTAGCGCCAGGCGCTAATATTTGCGCGCGGACGATATTTGCGCCCCAAATGGGGCGCGACCTAATTTCTACCCCAAAGAGAAAAATAGTTCTTGGACTTACTTTTTGACCATTTCCCCGCCCCCCATTTTGAACTGGTAACTGGCAGAGGTAAAAGCAAATCAAGCTGCAAGTAACATTATGGTTGTAGTAAGACAATGGAAGAAGAAAGTAACATGGTACCAATTTGAAATGGTTTTGAACAAAATGGTGGACAATGTTTTCCCATTGGAGACATAGGAGTCACTTCCAGGTTGGTGGAAAAAATAGAGATTTGTAAGAAATTGGTTCAAATTGCACTCTGCAGTACTAGTAATTAATGCATCATATAAAATTGCTCTCTAGTTTCAATGAAGTGTTACTGCCTTGGTTAAAAATGAGAAGTCGCACAACACCAGGTTATAGTCCAACAGATTTATTTAAAATTACAAGCTTTCGGAGCTGTCGCCCCTTCGTCAGGCAAAGGTAGAGTGAGTGAATCTACAACATTACACAGTATATAAACACAGAAACTGCAGAGATACAATCTTTCAGGGAAGGTGTCCTTACATCAAAGACACACCAAGAGCGCAGCCAAGACAATGAGATGTGTCACAGGGGGTCCAACGTGTCAAATCCTGCTGTCTGCAGTTGGTTTTATTTATTTTTTATTTTTTTGGGGTTTGTTTTTTTTGGTGTTTTTTTTTTAAAACTGGAAAGACAGACAACGATGTCGAGTCACGTTCTGTAGCATGACATGAACCCGATATCCCTATTGAGGCCATCCTAATGGGTGCGGAACTTGGCTATCAGTTTCTGCTCGATGATTTTGCGTTGTCGTGTGTCTCGAAGGCCGCCTTGGAGAACGCTAACCCGCAGATCCGAGGCTGAATGTCCTTGACTGCTGAAGTCCACCCCAGTCCAACACCGGCATCTCCGCATCATGCCTTGGTTAAGATAGAGATCAAAGGAATTTCATATTAACATGTCAGCATGTTGTTACTAATATACCACAGTGCAATTTCAACCTAGAAATGGTTATTAAACAAGCAAAGTGCTCAAAAAGAATCAAGTGGATTGCATTAAGAAATGCAAACAGAAGCAAGGAGAAACAAAGGCAACATTTTTGCAAAGGAGATTGCAAACGGTACTTTGTTCTTTTTTTGAAAAGGTCAGCATCATGATCCAAGGAATTATAGGCCTGTTAGCTTGACATCTAAAGTAGGAAAAACCATGTCATCTACTACAAAGCAAACAATTCAACCACGTTTAACAAGAAAAATCAATAATTCCAAGCCAATAAGGCTTTCTGAAAGGCAGGTCATGCCTAAAAATTGTAATTTAAAAAAATGTATTCATGGGATGTGGGCGTTGCTGGCAAGGCCGGCATTTATTGCCCTTGAGAAGGTGGTGGTGAGCCGCCTTCTTGAACCGCTGCAGCCCGTGTGGTGAAGGTACTCCCACAGTACTGTTAGGAGGGAGTTCCAGGATTTTGATGAATGGCAATATACTTCCAAGTCAGGATGGTGTGTAACTTGGAGGGGAACTTGGAGGTGATATCATTCCCATGTGTCTGCTGCCCTTGTCCTTCTAGGTGGAAGAGGTCGCGGGTTTGGGAGGTGCTGCCGAAGAAGCCTTGGCGAGTTGCTGCAGTGCATCTTGTAGATGGTACACACTGCAGCCACGGTACGCCAGTGGTGGAGGGAGTGAATGTTTAGGTGGTGGATGGGGTGCCAATCAAGCGGGCTGCTTTGTCCTGGATGGTATCAAGCTTCATAAGTGTTGTTGGATCTGCACTCATCCAGGCAAGTGGAGAGTATTTGTCACACTCCTTACTTGTGCCTTGTAGATGGTGGAAAGGCTTTTGGGGATTTAGGAAGTGAGACACTCAGCCTCTGACCTGCTCTTGTAGCCACAGTATTTATGTGGCTGGTCTAGTTAAGTTTAGGGTCAATGATGTTGATGGTGGGGGATTCGGTGATGGTAATGCCGTTGAATATCAAGGGGCGGTGGTTAGACTTTCTCTTGTTGGAGATAGTCATTGCCTGGCATTTGTGTGGTGTGAATGTTACTTACCACTTATCAGCCAAAGCCTGAATGTTATCCAGGTCTTGCTGCATGCGGGCATGCCGCAGAATTAAGGAGTCATGACTACTGCCAGGACAACAGACATTCATCTGCATGATGCGCTGCCTGTGGTCGCACACCAGCTGCACATTGAGGGAGTGGAATCCCTTTCAGTTCATGAAAATGGCAGATTTCACATGAGGCGCATGCAAAGCAATGTGCGTGCAGTCAATGGCACCCTGCACTATGGGGAAGCCTGCAATCCGAGCAAACCCTCATGCTCACTCTGCCTGCTTATCTCACCTGGGAAGACCGGCCATGGTGTCAGGTCACGTTCTGTGTCGTGACATGAACCCGATATCACGATTGAGGCCATCCTCATGAGTGCGGAACTTGGCTGTCGGTTTCTGCTCTATGATTTTGCGCTGTCGTGTATCCCGAAGGCCGCCTTGGATGTCTTTGATGTAGGGAAAGATTTGAATAGATTTTGTCTGTGTTTAAATTGTGAATTCTGGGAGACTCTCTCACTGCTAACCTACCTGAGGAAGGAGCGAACAGCTCCGAAAGCTTGTAAAATTAAATAAATCTGTTGGACTATAACCTGGTGTTGTGCGACTTCTCATTTTTGCTTATCTCAGGCAAGAAGAACTGAGGTGTAGCTCTGTCCCTTTGTGTAGAGAGCCTCAGTGACCTCCCTTATGCAGCAGTACACTGCAAACTGCGAGATGTTGCTTATAGCTCCAGCAGCAGCCTGGAAGAAGCCAGACGCATAACATTTAAGAGCCGTGGTCACCTTGCCAGCCACAGGCAATATGGTCCTTGCCCTGCTTTGAGGTTGCAGTTGTGGGATTTCAGTCACAACCTCTTTAGTGAAGCAAAGACGCCTCATGCATTGGTCCTCGCTGAAATTCAGCTAAGAGAATTCCTCCCTAAAGACCCTGGGTGGATATGGCCTCCTGCTGAGAGCACTTATAACCCTCCTCCTCCTCCCTCTTCTAGCAGCTTGTCCTGCTCTGTGTGACCTCTCCTTATTCTCCCAGTCATGTTCAATTCCAAGAGGAAGGCCGACCAGGCCTCCCATGTCTGGAAGCAACTTGTTTCAGACAAGCCTTTAAACCACCAAAACATACTTCAGCATCAGCCAGACCACTCCCTGCAGACTATTGAAACTTTAGACAAGTATAGGAAAGCTCCAAAAATGTGTAGAATTGCACCAGAATATATGAAGAAATAATCCACCAACTAAGCTGTAAGTAGTTCATGATCCCTTTAAGTAGCACTGGTGGGGGTCCTTCATACTGTTGAACGTGTGTTTTGCTGTGGGGGGTTAAGACAGGGCGATGGCTGGAGCGTGGCATTTGAAAATGGAAGTGCTGCCGTCAAATCAGCATTGCACACTGATTGATGTCATAATCTACCTGCTCTGCATGCTGCTGTCTGTCGATTGGTGCACGTATGCAAATAACTGTACCAAGATGGCGTCCGGCGCACTTCCCGTCAGAAGTGTGCGCACGCATCTAGGACCCGATTTTTTACCTTTAGGAGGCCGATTAGCGCCTAAAAAATTGGCATTACAGAGCCCAATTTCTCCGCCTACACCTTTTTCCTTTATGCCTCTGTGAAGTGCCTTGGAACTATACTAAAGGTGCTATATAAATTCAAGTTGTTGTTGCTGCTGCAATTTTAATGAAACTCTGATCTTGGTTTGACCCCTACACTTATTCACAATCCTGGGCATCAAGTAGGCTTGTTGCTCCACATCTGAATTTTGCGTTACTAAGAGAGAAGATCACTTTTGAGCCCAAAGGCTGCCACCATCTTTTGTAGAATGTTTCACACTTCCTTGACTGCTGCAGGGGATTAGTTTAGAGGATATGGAACTATGGATTGTCAGCACCAACCATGTTTGTGCAGGCATTGGATTTGCACTACAGTGGTTTACATTTTGACTCCATGGGGGTCAAACTCAACATTGGCAGGGGAGGAAACCGGCCGGGAGAGGATCAGCTGCCATAAGAACTGCCATAAGAACATAGGAACATAAGAAATAGGAGCAGGAGTAGGCCAATCGGCCCCTCGAGCCTGCTCCGCCATTCAATAAGATCATGGCTGATCTGATCCTAACCGCCAATCTACTATCTATCACAGAACCATCTCCTGCATCTAACAGAATTGCACACATGAAATAGGAGCAGAATCAGGCTACACGGTCCCTGGGCCCGCTCCACTACCCACAGGGCCATGACCGAATCCGAACCTAGACTCATGTCCAAATTCCTGCCCACTCCCCGTAACCCTTAATGCCCTTTACTTCTAGGAAACTGTCTATTTCTGTTTTAAATTTATTTAATGATGTAGCTTCTACAGCTTTTTGTGGCAGCATATTCCATGGACCTACCACCCTCTGAGTGAAGTAGTTCCTCCTCATCTCAGTTTTGAAAGAGCAGCCCCTTATTCTAAGACTATGTCCCCTAGTTCTCGTCTCACCCGTCATCGGGAACATCCTCCCCGCATCCACCCGATCCAACCCCTTCACAATCTTATATGTTTCAATAAGATCGCCTCTCATTCTTCTGAACTCCAATGAGTAGAGTCCCAATCTACCCAACCTCTCCTCATATGACCACCCCCTCATCCCCGGGATTAACCGAGTGAACCTTTTTTGCACTGCCTCGAGAGCAAGGATGTCTTTCCTTAAGTAAGGACACCAAAACTGTATGCAGTATTCCAGGTGCGGTCTCACCAATACCTTGTACAACTGAAGCAATACCTCCCTATTTTTATATTCTATCCCCCTAGCAATGAAAGCCAACATTCCATTTGCCTTCTTAATCACTTGCTGCACCTGCATACTAACCTTTTGAGTTTCGTGCACCAGGACCCCCAGATCCCTTTGCACTTCAGTACTCTCCAGTTTCTTGCCATTAAGATAATAAATTGCTCTAGGATTTTTCCTGCCAAAGTGCATCACCTCACACTTTCCAGTGTTGTATTCCATCTGCCAAATCTCTGCCCACTTACTTAGCCTGTCCCATGTACACCCCGTTCGCATTTCCTTTCTATTGGAACAGAAAGAGGGGCAGGGTGTAAAGCAGGTGATGATCCACACTGCCCTTTTCAAACCCATTGAATTTGAATTTCATCCCCATGCTTTTGTTTAATCCTACGTAAAAATAAATACTTGAAATACCTGGGGCTAATTTTACCTTTGGGCGATGGTGTAAAATGGGCGACATTGAATTATCTGGCCATTATACTCCAAGCCTGATTTTCCTTTTCATTGAAGTCACTGGGAGGGAAAGTCAGAGAGGGTGTACAATAAGCAGCTACTTTAATCACACCCAAGTTACACTATCATCTTAAGTTAAAATGATGCCCCTGTGTGTTTATTTAGGGGAAAAAATTTGGTTGCTTTGCGCCCTCCCGTTAGCGCCCTCTTAGCAACTAGTGCCCGGGCGCGGCGCCGCCAACGCCTCCCACGAATTTCAGCAGGCAGTTAGCGGTGGCGGTGGCGGTAACCGTTAGCGCCCCATGGCGCTGCGCCACCGGTGATGACATCATCGCCGTGCTCAGCGCCCCGCCCGCGATCTTCAGTAGCGCCCCCTGACTTACCGCCGGACGCTATGTCCGACAGGGTCAGGGGGGCCTAGCTGCGGCCGGAGCGGCGCTAATAAAAGGCGAGGTGCCGAGCGGACATTTGTGTTGCTGGCCGCCTGCCAGCACCTGCACCTGTTGCCGTCCCCGGCCTCCTGTGCAGTCCCCCCGTGGAGTGCCGGCTGTGCTCCGTGAGCTTCTCTTGAGTGCCGAGCTCTTTTGCCGGCACTCCGATCCCTGGTGGCCCAGCTGAGCCCCGGGTTGCGCTGCGCAAGGCCCCTCCCCTTTAAGAAGGGGAGGAACGTCTGCAGTACCGCGGCACGTAGCGCCGCAATATTCCCTCACAGCGCCCCAAGAGGGAGGCGGGGCGCTTCCAGTAGCACCCCGCTTCCCTCTTGGGGTGCTACCATTCAATTTCAGCCGCGGGGGCACTAATCTTTTTGGGGCGCTAAAAGTAGCGCCCCGGTGAAGTTAGCACCCCAAAGGGGGCGCGACTCAATTTTTGCCCCCCAGGTGTCTTATTATTGTCTCAAATGCTACAGCTGCAAAAGCCAATCCAGCAGTTGATTGCAGCTCTGGGATATCCAGCAGGTTCTCCCGTCAGGGGCGATGATGGAGCACTCGGGGCCCCAACTTGATGGAGGCTGAGACTTCAGCTCTTAAGGCAATTGGGAGACAGACTGGAGGACGCGATGAGTCATGGCTTGCAGGCTCTTGCTGAGGCCTTGCAGGATCCCTCGGCTGTCATCGTTCCACCCATCAGGGTGCTGGCTGGAGCCGTAGATCAAGACCGCATTGGTAGGGCGGCTCGTGTGGTCCAAGTGGCTGATGGTTCCACCTCTATAGCTGACAGTACCCACCGGGCTTCAGCCTTACAGCAGCAGGCACGTTGCCAGCTGCACACGGCAGACTGCTCGAGGCAGCTCAGGATCTTAATCCCAGGATGCCGGTCACAGCATCCCTGTTTCAGGAGCAGATGTTCGGAAGAATCGATGTACCACAGGCCGACGGCTCATCAGACCGGCATCCAACCACCACGCTGTCGTTTTTGGCCCGTCCACAGTAACTGTTGGACAACGTAAGGCTCATCTGGACACAGGGGCCAAGCAAAGTGCCTTCAGGGAGCAGTAGTTTTAAGCCTGTTTCCACTACCTCCTCTTTCTCCTCCTTTGGCGTCAAGGAGGAAGCTGCCAGTCTGGAAGATATCTACTGTCTCATTGTTCTTTGACATTTAAAAAGATGCATGTTTGAAAATGTTAAATTGTTTATTTAAGTTTTTGAAAGTTATCAAAACTTTGCACAAAATTGAAACTTTTTTTACATTGATTGAACTCAGGTTTACAGTTATTATAATGTTTGATTTTGTTTATAGTTATATTTTTGCAAATCTTTTTTCAAATTTCTAAACAGACTTTTGCATTTAAATGAAACACTTTTGTTATTTATGTTTCTTATGGTATGATGAGGGAAGATTTTTGGCAAATTTGAACAGAAGTTTAACTTTTTTTACAAGTATTCTATTTGGCATTAACAAGTTGCACTTTATAATTTTTATGATAAAAGGGTATTTGAATGGGAAGAGGGTCTGTGTCCTAGTCCTCTGTTTGTGACCTCTGTGAACGGGTGTCTCATTGGGTAACAGCATGTGCCACAGCCCTGCCCTCTTGTACACATGCCTCCAGTGGGTGCGCCACGCCCCTTTGCCCAGCTCCCGCAGAGCCTGTATTGGCAACCATTTAAGCCATGTCATTTTGTGTCGATACCTCTCTCGAGAGTATTTGAAGCCATGCGTATCAGAAAAGTAGCGGCGTTTTATTAATTAACTAAACATGTCACACTTACAGGAGTTGCAGGAGCCGAGACTGAGCTCCACGTGTCTGCAGCCAAACCTGGACACACACCATAGCGAGAGAGAGAGATAACCATGGCAGGACACGTGACCACGGCGCAGACGCTACGCAGGTACAGCAAACGACGCCCCGCGTCACACATAGGTTCGTGCCCAGATTGCAGGTCCTCTCTGGGCACAAAAGCAAAGAAACCTCTTGCAGTCTTCACTTGCACGATAAACTGGTTAGTCCACTGACACTGCAACTGTCTAATTTGCCACGCTGTCCTAAGGACTTGTTAAAATGACAGTTATTCCCATGACAGAAATGGTAGTAGTGCTAGAAAATATAATTTTGTGTATGATTAAGAAGGCTTTGATTCTTAGAATTTAAGTGCAGAGAAGTCATCATCTCTAGTGTCTAAAACCTGTCAACATATCAACAATAGGTGTCAGCTTAAGAGATCCATTAGAAATCTTTCTTCATGGCCACTACTTTCTTCTTTGAAAAGTTCAGTGGGTGAATATGTCATCTGTTACAAGACACGAGAGCAGTTTTGGACAACTGTTAGTGGAGCCTCTGACTGGTGTCATTTGGAGCAGCGTTTATTTCTCTCCCTGAGGGACAGAAAATGTTAGATCACCCATAATTCTTGTCAAACTGAAAGTTGCTAGGTAACAGTTGCTTCATCACTTGTGGTAGACTGTGAGATCACTTGTACCCTTGTGACAGGAAAAGTCACATGCAATGGATTATAATGCTACCATTAGAATGTGTTTTAAGGAAGAGAGTTGTCACATTGCCTAGAATTTGCCCATCTGTAACTTTACTTTTACAATTACGTCAAGCTGAAACATAAATTAAGACGGAAATTTTGGCAAAAATCAAATTAAAAGGTCATTGATTTCTGTACCATTTGAAATACTTAAATGAAAATGTTCTGTCAATTTTCATGAGTTTCATTTTAAATTCTGATTCGCATAAATAAGTGATCAGTTTTAAATTCTCAAATTCATATACTATTGTGAACTCAGTTTATATTACTGATACAAAATTAATTTTTACTATGGGTCAAGAAAGGTCTTTTGAATTTTATAAAAATTACTGTTTCGAGTCATCACAGAGTTTGCTCAATGATTCAGCTGGTTAAGGCAGTGGGTAGCTGGGCCATGCAGACCAGATTGTGGATGGTCTGTGCAGAAGCCATTGCTTTCAAACAGGGTTGCGATGCCGGTACAACAATTGGCTGCAGTTAGAGAGAGTTAAAAACAACTAAGGTTTCTATTCCTGATTGTTACGCAGCTGGAAAGGTGGACATGCTTTGCATTTGGTGAGGGCCAGGCTTGGCTGTGATCCACCCCACAGTTAAACAGACGGCTGACAGGCTCACAGGTGAAGTGTGGCCACTTAGGAAAGTCACGATCGAGCCGCTGACACTGATAGAACCATAGCTCAGGATGGAGTCAACGTTTTCAGTGGAGAGAGAAGAAAGCGGAGAAAAAAGTGTCAAGAAATGATTGTTATGCGCGGACTGCCCTCTGAAGCAGTGCGATAACATGAATGTGACATTACCTTTTTAAAATAGATGCCTTTCATTCATCACGAGCTACACAGTAATGCCATATCTCCTTCACAGTCAAATTTCACATTAAAAACAATATTAAAACTACAAAAGGCTCCCAATGTTCCTGACATAGAAATAAAAAGTAACTTGTGGAAATATATACATTTTAAAAAATGTAGTTGAACAAAGGAATTGCTATATATATTTTGTGACATTACAGTTGCGGTACATCACAGTCACAGGTAGGCAGCACAGTTCAGCACAGACCAGGAATGATGCTCTTTTGAGGTTCACGATAATATTGCAACATCATTGGAGTTTGGCTCAGTCAGTGGACATCAAGGGGGAAAAATTCGGTTGGTTAGCGCCTCCCGTTAGCGCCTCCAGGGGGCGGTAACGGGGCGCTAATGACTTACTGCCCATGCGCGGCGATTTTAGCGCCGACCGCTAAATTGAACTGGCAGGTGGCGGTGGCGCTAAACACTACCGCCACGATCTCCTGCGCCCGGAGATTGCGATGTCATCCAAGCGCGCAACGCCCCGGTAGCGCCCCGGACCGGAAATTGATTCTCGCCCCCTGCCTCAGCGCCTGGCGCTAGGAACGACAGGTAGAGGAGGACGGTTTGCAGTTGGTTGGGAGCTGGGGGAACGCTATTTAAAGGCGTGCACTTCCTGTTTTTTCCTGTCGGCAATCAATTCTGCCTTCACATGTTGACAGAAGCAGAGAGGTGTTTGGAGAGATTTGACGGTTTCCTACTTGAAGGAGTTCAGCAAAACTTATCAGGTTGCATTTCTCTTACCTTTGGTACTGCAACATTTACGAGAGTTAATGGGGGCTGTACTGGCACTGGGCCTCGTCCACCAGCTTCACCAGCAGAGGCGAAGAGAAAGATTGGAAATCGTGGTCAGAGGGAGGAGGGCCAACAGGACTCTGCACAGGAGACCTTACCCTCCCAGGGTATTCCGGGAGCGGTTCTCATACATTCATCTGTCAGAGGAGCAGTGTTTTAGAAGGCTCCGCTTCAGCAAGGAGGTGGTCACAGAGTTCTCCCACCTCCTGCAGCCAGAGCTCCAGCCTCAGCTCAGGACCAGGATGTCTCTGTCGGTGGCAGTGAAGGTCACAGTCGCTCTCAATTTCTACGCCAGCGGCTCCTTCCAGGCTTCAACAGGGGATATTGCCAACATCTCCCAGTTCGCTGTCCAATGCTGCATTCGGGAGGTCACAGATGCTCTGTACAGAAGGAGAAGGGAGTACATCTCATTCCCCATGACCCGAGACAAACAGCATGAACGCGCATGTAGCTTTGCAAGGATAGCGGGCTTCCCCATGGTTCAGGGCGCCATTGACTGCACCCACGTGGCATTTCAGGCACCTCATCAAAATGCAGTGGTGTTCCGCAACCGCAAAGGCTTCCACTCTCTGAACGTGCAGTTGGTGTGTGATCACAGACAGCGCATCCTCGCTGGCAATGTCCCAACACTGTTCCAACCACCGCATCAAGCTCGCGGCTGGCTCTTCGGGGACAAGGGTTATCCACTCGCCACCTGGCTGATGACATCGCTCCGTAACCCCAACACTCCTGCTGAGCTCACCTACAATGAGAGCCATAGCGCCACCAGGAACCTGATCAAACACACCATCGGTGTGCTGAAGCAACGGTTCCGCTGTCTTGACCACTCTGGAGGAGCCCTGCAGTACTCCCCTGATTGAGTCTCCATTTTCATAGTTGTGTCCTGCATGCTGCACAACCTCACCATTCTGAGGACCCAGTCATTGCCACCAGGGATTGGTGCATCACTTCAGGAGGAGGAAGAGGGAGAGGAGGAAGAGGGAGAGGAGGAGGAGGAGGACCACACCTGGACTACTGCGTACAGTTTTGGTCTCCTTATTTAAGGAAGGATATACTTGCATTGGAGGCAGTACAGAGAAGGTTCACGAGGTTGATTCCGGAGATGAAGGGGTTGTCTTATGAAGAAAGGTTGAGCAGGTTGGGCCTATACTCATTGGAGTTCAGAAGAATGAGAGTGGATCTTATTGAAACATATAAGATTCTGAAGGGGCTTGACAGGGTAGATGCAGAGAGGATGTTTCCCCTCATGGGGGAATCTAGAACTAGGGGGCATAATTTCAGAATAAGGGGGCATCCTTTTAAATCAGAAATGAGGAGGAATTTCTTCTCTCAGAAGGTCGTGAATCTTTAGAATTCTCTTCCCCAGAGAGCTGTGGAGGCTGGGTCCTTGAATATATTTAAGGTGGAGATAGACAGACTTTTGAACGATAAGGGAGTCGAGGGTTATGGGGAACGGGCAGGGAAGTGGAGTTGAGGCCAAGATCAGATCAGCCATGATCTTATTGAATGGCGGAGCAGGCTCGAGGGGCCAAATGACCTAATCCTGCTCCTACGTCTTATGTTCTTATGAGGATGAAGAGGAGGAGGAGCAGCACCAACGTAGGAGGGAGCCGTTCCATGTTGCTTCTGCAAGGGCCGTTCGTGAACGCCTCATTACACAGCGCTTCCGATGAATGAGAGAGCAGATGGCATTTGGGATCAACAACCTCATCATTACAGCCAGCTCGCAGCCCCTATGACCGAGCAAAGTTCCAATGAGAAACATGACCAAATTCGTAACATTGAAATAAACATTTATTATTCTGCACAACTCTGTTATTAAACACAACCAATAACAATCAAACACAACAATTTATGAACAAACAACTGGTTCTTAGCACACGGAAATACTTCTTACCAAACTGAACAATATATTTACAAACACATCCAACTTTGGTACACACACTTCCCCCATTTGTTCTAAAAATGTTATTTACTGGGCCTTCCTCAATGATCTCCCTCCCCTTTGCACTTCCCAGCTCCCAACCCTACTGCTCCTCCGTAATGTGGCCCCAGTGGCTGCAGCAAGGCTGGTGGAAGGCTGCGGAGCCAGAGACTGGAGATGGCCTTTGCAGGAAGCCCGCGACCAGCTCTGGGCCTGGAGGGCCCGGCTGCTGACTGCACCAACTCTGCATGGACGGCAGCAGTCTGGGATGGCTGAGTTACAGGCTGCGGCAAGTGCAATGGCGGAGTGGCAGTGGTGGGAGCAGGAACGCTGTCATCCTGAGAGAGGACAGCACCTTCCTGCTTGACCAATACACTGCCACTCCCCTGGGACAGAACCTCAGCATCCGGAGCAATCTGCTGGAGCACAGATTGCTGGCCTGCTGCGGCACCGTCAGATCCTCGGTGGACTGTGGTCGACCCAGCGACGATGGCAGCAGTCAGCGCTTGCATGACATCAATCTGAGACTGCATGAGAGCTCGATTCCAGCACTAAGCCATTGCGTTGCCTCGGCCTGTGCTGCAATAGATGCTGCCACCTCACCCATTACATGCGGCATGGGCTCTGGGTCCCCACGGTCTCTCTGCAATTCAACCATCCTCTGCAACGAGGCAAGGATGGGTTCAAGGGTTTGCGCACAGATGGCAGCAGCACTGGCAGTGGACTCCTCCACGCTCCTAGCCAGTGCATCCATGCTCTCAGGCACCCTTGCCATTGCACCCATGAGCTCAGTATGCATGCTTATCGCCTGTGTGTTCATCGCCTCGACATTGAGGTCTTCATCTGAGTCCTGTACAGCAGAACTCATGCGTGCACTCACCCTCCGGGGAGATGGCCCCCGAGCTTCCCTTTCCCCATGGCGTTGCTGTAGCCCGCTGTAAGGTTTCCAAAATTTGCAGATCCCCAAAACCTAAGAAGAAAAAAAGGACTTTGGAACTACCTCAGAGTGATAAAAATGCATTTGGGCCTAACATAAGAACATAAGAACATAAGAAATAGGAGCAGGAGTAGGCCAATCGGCCCCTCGAGCCTGCTCCGCCATTCAATAAGATCATGGCTGATCTGATCCTAACCGCCAATCTACTATCTACTATCACAGAACCATCTCCTGCATCTAACAGAATTGCACACACGAAATAGGAGCAGAATCAGGCTACACAGTCCCTGCGCCCGCTCCACTACCCACAGGGCCATGACCGATCCGAACCTAGACTCATGTCCAAATTCCTGCCCACTCCCCGTAACCCTTAATGCCCTTTACTTCTAGGAAACTGTCTATTTCTGTTTTTAATTTATTTAATGATGTAGCTTCTACAGCTTTTTGTGGCAGCATATTCCATGGACCTACCACCCTCTGAGTGAAGTAGTTCCTCCTCATCTCAGTTTTGAAAGAGCAGCCCCTTATTCTAAGACTATGTCCCCTAGTTCTAGTCTCACCTGTCATCGGGAACATCCTCCCCGCATCCACCCGATCCAACCCCTTCACAATCTTATAAGGAATTTAAGACCAAAACCCAAGTTTTGGCATTTTAAAAACATGTCTGGGCCTGTAAAGGGAGAAAAGGCTGTGAAGGAAGTTGGTTCGACCTCTGCAAAAGCAGTTTTGGGTATTGCAGTTAAATTGCATTGTCTGGGGAATCGGGATGACCTTACTCAAGCCTCAGCACGCATTAACATTTTGACAATAGACCCTAGGAGGAGACAGTCCCACCCAAAACAACAGGTCCCATCAAACCGATTACAGAACCCATTAAAGACATGCATAAAGCAAATATTCGATCGAAGTCCTAGGCCCCGTCAAGAAACCCAAAACATGAGGACAATTCAAACTCCGATTAAACAACAGATCGACAGGATGGAGCTATCCTGAAAACCACTTCACACATTTACAAAACCAGTTAACACGCTAGTAAAGTCGTTACTGTTAACGAGGTCTTACAATGACCGGGATTTGATTTGGTTTTGATAAGGCCACTTCAATTTAGTATAATTGAAGGCCCATCAAGCAGTTCAGGAGTAACAACAGTTCAAGTTCAACAGAAGGCAGTTCTGCAGTTTTGGAGTTCAATTTGAAAGCCTGTTTTTCAGCAGAAGTCAGTGCTGGAATTACAGAGTTCAGGAGAAGCAAGTTGGGCAGTTAAAGAAGACAGTTCAGTAAGAAGGGAGTTCTCCAATTCTCCAGTAAAACAGTTCAAGTTCAACATGCAGGCAGAAGGCAGTTTCCACAGTTCTGCAAGAAGGCAGTTCCACAGCTCGGAAGAAGACAGTTTAAACAGAAAGCAGTTCAACAAAGAAAGCCAACAGCTCCAGAAGTAGACCGACAGGCAAGAAGAGACCAGAGCGACCGCCTCAGTGACCATCGGACACCTCGCGGCAACAAGGGCCTTACGAAACCTTTTACTCAAAAGACTCTAAACTCTAAGGGGGAGAAATTCAGTATCGCCCCATTTGGGGCGCAATTATCGGCCGGGCGCAAAGATTAGCGCCTGGCGCTAATTATCGCCACCGACTGCAAACTTGACTTTTATCGCCCCTGGAGATGATTGGAGCGCTAAATCAGGCGCTTCACACCTGTCTTAAGGAGCAAAGGCCGAGGAGCGAGGCGCTACCTCAGAGCGCTGGCGAAGCTCATGTGATGTCAGTCAGCAATGGAACACACACACAATGGCACGGGCCAGTTCTTAAAGGGGATGGTTGATCTTGCTTTCCATCCACATCCTGCTCATTGCAGCCTTGAATCTCGGCCTGAAGAGACCTGCACATCAAATCTGCTGGAAAGAACAATGGAGAGTACCAGGCAAAGAACTCAGAGTGCAGCCCCCACAGTCTCTTCTAAATCGATACAAGGAATGGCAAATCAAAATGAACCTGCAAAGTGCTGCTCAGTACCCAAAACTCCTTCACACAACGTTGAATCTCTCCAGAAGTCTCTCTCTCTCTCTCTCTCTCAGAATGCGTAGTTCAAAAATGGCACCAACAATAAAAGGCAGGAAGCGGTCACCTTTAAATAGCGCTCCCCCAGTCCCTTCATGACTGCAGAACGCTCCCCTCAACCTGTCGTTGCTAGCGTCAGGTGGTAAGGCAGGGGGCGCCACTCAATATCCGCTCCGGGGCGATACCGGGTCGTTGCGCACTCGACTGACGTCACGATCTGCCGGCGCAGGAGATCGTGGCGGTAGTGTTTAGCACCGCCGCAAAATGTCTAGTTAATTTCGCGAGCGGCGCAAACTTCGCCGCGCCTGAGCGCTAGATGCTTTGCGCCCCATTAGCGCCCTCTTAAGGCGCTAACGGGAGGCGCAACCAACTGAATTTTTCCCCCTAACTCTCAACTGTCAAGAACTGTCATTTGGTGAGCATTATCCCTGATCCTCTGGAATTAAACTTAGCTAAGCAGTGGGATTGGGAGGGATAAGGGTTTTGTATATTGAAATTCTCCCTCGCCTGTACCCAGTGTTCCCCAACCTGTGTTTAAGCATTAAGTGTGTTTTAAGTTTGTTACCTTTTCTTTAATAAAAGTCAAAACTCTTTCATCAAAACCTGTTGTCTACTGCATCTTTGTTCACAACCCCCAAATAAGTCCAAGGTCTAGAACCAGAGCCGTGGGAGCGATTGGAACCGCTCACTGAATCAGAGGTGAACCTGACCCCCACACACCACCCCCTACACTGCTGGCTCCTGGAGCTTCACCCACATCAGAGCCAATTCCTCTGCTCCCCTCCAGTGACCGCGTGGCCCCAGTATCCGTTGTGTCGCACTCGGGAGACGCAGGCACTGAGGTTTCTGCGTTGCTGCCTCTGGGAGGCTGAGGGACAGGCTGTTCAGATGGTGGCTCACTATCTGGAAGCAGGAAGGCACAAGAGTGGGTTTAACGTGAGGGCGGGGGGGCAGGAAGGGACCAAGGAATGGAGAGAGTATACATAGATGGAAAGTGGGAAGGGCTCGTGTTGTGAGGGGGAAGTAGTATGAGAGAGGAGGGAGAGGTGATGAACATACCATTGCTGTCCCCAAGGGGGTCGACCTCTCTGACTGCCACAGCGCCCACGACATGGCTTGCGATGATTCTGTGCACTCACCCCTCCAGCTGTGTGAGGGGGTGCAGCTCTGCCTGACCTCCTTCCGTGCATTGTTGTTCCCTCCTGTTATGAGCAAGCTTGTCCTGCAAGAAAAAGGACAGCGTGTGAGTGAGTGTGCAGCCATGTGTTTGGCAGATGTGCCTACCATAGTTGAATAACCGTTAATGTCTGCAAGGTGTGAGATGTGGATGTGACTTTTAGTAGATGGGCATAGTTGGTGGGTGAGTGTTGGGGGTTTGGCATTTTATACTGTCTGTGCACAGAGTGAGGTTGAGATGGTGGGATGTAGAGGTATTTCAAGCATGTACTCACCCTGACTACCCGAATGAGGTCGTTGAACTTCTTGCGGTACTGGGTGTGAGTCCTTTGGACCAGGCTTCTGGACAAGATGTACTGGGCCACGTCCCTCTACACTCTTGTGAACTCCCGGGGTAATGACCTCCTGCCAGTGTCTGGGAACAGCACTGCCCGTCGGCGTTCCACAGCCACAACCAGAGCCTCCAATGCCTGGTCGCTGAACCGGCGAGCTCTCTCCCTGGGCCTCTGAGCAGCCATGATATTACTGGTTGAAGAATTGCACCTCCTTGCAGGCCCAGATTACAAGCTGCAATGATCAGGGTGAGGCTGTGCAGCATGATTGACCCTCCCCTTTAAGAACTGGAAGGCGCCAGTCTGCCTGAGTACAAGGTGATTGACATCGCCTGAGCTTGAGTAGCGCTCTGAGACAGCGCCCCGTTCCCCGACGTTAGCGCTCTAAGAGAGGTGTGTAGTGCTTGATTTAGCGCTCCAATCACCTCCGGGGCGCTGGAGACGAATTTTGCGATCGCTGGCGCTAATTTGCGCCAGGCGCTAAAGTTTTCGGCCGGCCGATGTTAGCGCCACAAAATGGTCGATACCGAATTTTTCCCCCCGCAAGGGTCATATCTCACTCCAAATAAATAAAGCTGAAAATAGCTAAACTACTATCCCAGGATGTAGACCCTTTGTAATTTCCCAACAGCATACACTTCCACCAGCAGCACTGTAAACTGACTGTCAGTGGTTCAACGTGTTTGTTGTTTCATTTTGCCATTGCATGTGAAAAATCAGCTTTTTTCACCAGATTTGTAGGTTGTCAGTGTCAACCAATCATCAGCTGGAAAGCCGGACTGAAAGCTGTCAGAACCTAATCAAATTAGTTGGAGGATGGAACTGAAGGTTGTTACAACCAAGTAGATTGATTGAAGAGTAGTTCTGAAAGCCGCTTAGAACCAATCAAATTGGCTGGAAGACAAAAAAAATGATCAGACGTTAATTTCTCCCATTGCTCATTAATTTGAGGTACAGATGTTTTAAGATGTGCTCGTGGTTTCTCAGAGTCACAGTTGCACGTGTGATTATTTTGTGCACCCATAGCAATTGGGGCAGGCCTTCTGATTGTCTTATGTGGCGAATTACTTTCGGCAAGACTAGTTGCTGCTATTTCTTTTAGAGAATAAGTGAATTCATTAATTGCCTTTATCTGAGCATTCCTGTCAGTGTGCTGGAAGAATTGCCAAGGCTTGGAAATAAAATAGGGAATAGGGTTGATGTGGTAATGAGTTTCACTTTATTTTTAAAAATGCACTGGAGATTTGCATATTTAGCATTTTACTACCATATATTAATGTGGTGATTATGTGCACCGTTGACCTTATTATGTGTGAGCCCAGCATCTGGTCATGTTCTGCAACTTTGAAAGCTGTTTTCAGTTTGCTTATGTACTCATGATGGGCATCCCTTTGTTATTTTATACTAACTGGGAAGGGAGCCCCTACCATCCATATTAGAGCTGACATCCATGGGGAAATGTGAAGAGCGACAGTAATTATTGAGAGTATGATACTTTGCAAACCCCAGACTATGCGTCAGGTCCACCTGAGAGCACAAGATTCAGTCCCCCGTGCCTGTTCCTAGATTTTTGTGCTCTTTACATTTTTCTTTAATAATTGCAGTTTGTAATCATCTGCACTTCCAGCACAAGAAGATAAAGCTCTTTGGCAGGGTCAAAAGAGCAATAGATTAGAAGTGATTGTTGTCAATAACAGCAGGTCAATGTTTAATGCATTTTATGACATGCCTGTGTCTGCTAGGTAAATACGGTCATAGAGTCATAGGGGGAGAAATTTGGTATCGCCCCGTTTGGGGCACAATTATCGGCCAGGCGCAAAGTTTAGCGCCCAGCCGATAATTGCTAATTATCACCTCCGACTGCAAACTTGGCTTCTATCGCCCCTGGAGGTGATTGGAACGCTAAATCAGGCGCTTCACACCTCTTTTAAGGCGCTAACGCCGAGGAGCGAGGCGCTACCTCAGAGCGCTGGCGAAGCTCATGTGATGTCAGTCAGCAATGGAACACAGACACAATGGCCCCGGCCAGTTCTTAAAGGGGAGGGTTGATCTTGCTTTCCATCCACATCCTGCTCATTGCAGCCTTAAATCTCGGCCTGGAGAGACCTGTACATCAAATCTGCTGGAAAGAACGATGGAGAGACCCAGGGAAAGAGCTCAGAGTGCAGCCCCCACAGTCTCTTCTAAATCGATACAAGGAAGGTCAAATCAAAATGAACCTACAAAGTGCTGCTCAGTACCCAAAGCTCCTTCACACAGCGTTGAATCTCTCCAGAAGTCCCTCTCTCTCTCAGACTGCGTGGTGCAAAAATGTCACCGACAAAAAAAGGCAGCAAGCGGTCGCCTTTAAATAGCGCTCCCCCAGTCCCTTCCTGACTGCAAAATTTCCCCTCAACCTGTTGTTGCTAGCGGAAGGTGGAAAGGCAGGGGGTGCCACTCAATATCCAGTCCAGGGCGCTACCGGGGCGTTACATGCTCGACTGATGTCACGATTTGCGGGCGCAGGAAATCGTGGCGGTAGTGTTTAGCGCCGCCGCAAAATGTCTGGTCAATTTCACGAGCGGTGCAAACAACGCCGCGTCCGGGCGCTAGTTGCTTTGTGCCTCATTAGCGCCCTCTTCCTAACGGGAGGTGCAAAGCAACCGAATTTTCCCCCCTGGAGTCATAACGGCACAGAAGGAGGCCATTCAGCCCATCGAGTCCATGTCGGCTCTCTGTAGAGCAATCCAGTCAGTCCCATTACCCCGCTCTATCCCCGTAACCCTGCAAGTTTATTTCTCTCAAGTGCCTATCCAGTCTCCCCTTGAAAACATTGAGTGTCTCCGCTTCCACCACTTCCGTTGGCAGCGAGTTCCAGGTCATCACCACTCACTGTGTAAAAAAGTTTTTCCTCACGTCCCCCCTGTATCTCTTGCCCAAAACCTTAAATCTGTGTCCCCTAGTCCTTGTACCGTCAACTAGTGGGAACAGCCTTTCCCCGTCTAGCCTATCCAAACCCATCATAATCTTGAGCACTTCTATCAAATCACCCCTCAACCTCCTTTGCTCTAATGAAATCAAATCCAGCTTCTCCAACCTGTCCTTGTAGCTAAGATCCTCCATCCCCGGAACGATTCTGGTAAATCTCCTCTGCACCCTCTCAAGGGCCTTCACATCCTTCCTAAAGTGTGATGACCAGAACTGGACGCAATACTCCAGTTGTGGCCTAACCAGCGCTTTATAAAGGTTCAGCATAACTTCTCTACTCTTGTACTCAATACCTCTATTTGTGAAGCCCAAGATCCCATATGCTTTGTTAACCACTCTCTCAATATGTCCCGCCACCTTCAGGGACCTATGCACATTAACTTCCAGGTCCCTCTGTCCCTGCACACTCTTTAAAACTGTGCCATTAAGTATATATTGCCTCTCCCTGTTCCTTCTGTCAAAATGCATCACCTCACACTTCTCTGTATTAAATTCCATCTGCCACTTGTCTGCCCATTCTGCGAGCCTTTCTATGTCCTGTTGCAGTCAATTGGTATCATCATCACTGTTTGCCACACCCCCAAGTTTGGTGTCATCGGCAAATTTAGAAATTCTGCTCTGTATTCCAATATCCAGGTCATTTATATATATCTAAAAAAGCAATGGCCCCAGCACTGACCCTTGGGGAACACCACTGTCTACCATCCTCCAGTCTGAAAAACAGTCATTTACCACAACTCGCTGTTTTCTGTCCTTAAGCCAATTTCTTATCCAAGCTGCCACTGACCCACCTATTCCATGAGCCTCAATTTTGTTAACCAGCCTTCTATGTGGTACTTTGTCAAACGCCTTCCAAAAATCCATGTAGACAACATCCATTGCATTCCCTTCATCAATCCTCCCTGTTACTTCATTCAGAAATTCAATTAGATTAGTCAAACACGATCTGCCTTTTACAAATCCGTGTTGGCTCTCCTTAATTAGCTTAAACCTCTCCAAGTGCCCGTTAATTTTTTCCTTGATTATTGTTTCTAAAACTTTACCCACCACTGATGTAAAACTGACCAGCCTGTAGTTACTAGGATTGTCCTTGCACCCTTTCTTGAACAATGGTGTCACATTTGCCACTTTCCAATCCTCAGGCACCTCCCCCGCATCTAGGGAAGATTGGAAAATTATGGCAAGCCCTTCCACTATCTCCTCCCCCAATTCCCTTAGCAACCTGGGATGCAAGCCATCTGGACCAGGCGACTTATCCACTCTCAGCATACCCAGCCTTTCTAGTACATCCTGTCTTTCAATTTTCACCCCTTCCATTGCTTCTACCTTTTCCACTTCTACCGATATTTTGTCAGCATCCACCTCCTTAGTAAACACCGATACAAAGTACCAATTGAGTATTCTAGCCTTGCCCTGCGCCTCTAAGCATATATCACCTTCTTTGTCTCTAATAGGCCCCACCCCGCCTCTTACTACCCACTTACTGTTTACATGCCGGTAGAAGATTTTTGGTTCCCTTTTATGTTAACCGCCGTTCTTCTCTCATATTCTCTATCTCCGTCACCATCCAAGGAGCCCTTGCTTTGGTTCCCTTACCCTTCCCTCTTGTTGGAATGTACCTAGCGTGTACTTGGAACATCTCCTCCTTAAAGATCACCCATTGTTCCGTTACAGTTTTTCCTGTCAGTCTTTGGTTCCATTTTACCCTGGCTAGATCCTTTCGCATCCCATTGAAATTAGCCCTATTCCAGTTTAGAAGTTCCACTCTAGATTGTTCCTTGCTCCTCTCCATTGCTAATCTAAATCTTATGATACGATGATCACTCGTACCCAAGTGTTCTCCCACAGGCACTTGCATATCTCTGCGATTTCCCTGCAGATTTGCTCCTCTACCTCCCTCTCACTATTTGGAGGCCTATAGAATACGTACAATAGCGTGATCATACCCTTTTTGCTCCTCAACTCTAACCAAATGGATTCTGTCCTTGTTCCCTCAAGAACATCCTCCCTTTCCAACACTACAATGTCTTCCTTAATCAGCACTGCCACCCCACCTCCCTTTTTATAAGAACATAAGAACATAAGAAGTAGGAGCAGGAGTAGGCCATACGACCCTTCGGGCCTGCTCCGCCATTCAATAGGATCATGGCTGATCCGAACCTAGACTCACGTCCACTTCCCTGCCCGCTCCCCATAACCCTTAATTCCCTTATCAGCTAGGAAACTGTCTATCTCCGTTTTAAATTTATTTATTGTCGCGGCTTCCACAGCTCTCTGAGGTAGCAAATTCCATTGATTTACTACCCTCTGAGTGAAGAAGTTTCTCCTCATCTCAGTTTTGAAACAGCAGCTCCTTATTCTAAGATTATGCCCCCTAGTTCTAGTCTCACCCATCAGTGGAAACATCCTCCCTGCCTCCACCCGATCAAGCCCCCTCACAATCTTATATGTTTCGATAAGATCGCCTCTCATTCTTCTGAATTCCAATGAGTAGAGGCCCAACCTACTCAACCTTTCCTCATAAGTCAACCCCCTCATCTCTGGAATCAACCGAGTGAACCTTCTCTGAACTGCCTCTAGAGCAAGTATATCTTTTCTTAAATATGGAAACCAAAACTGTACGCAGTATTCCAGGTGTGGCCTCACCAGTACCTTATATAACTGAAGCAAGACTTCCCTGCTTTTATACTCCATCCCCCTTGCAATAAAAGCCAAGATTCCATTGGCCTTCCTGATCACCTGCTGTACCTGCATACTAACCTTCTGTGTTTCATGCACCAGGACCCCCAGATCCCTTTGTACTGTAGCACTTCACAGTTTCTTTCCATTTAGATAATAACTTGCTCTTTGATTTTTTCTGCCAAAGTGCATAACCTCACACTTTCCAACATTATATTCCATCTGCCAAATTTCCGCCCACTCACTTAGCCTGTCTATGTCCTTTTGCAGGTTTTTATGTCCTCCTCACTCACTGCTTTTCCTCCCATCTTTGTATCGTCAGCAAACTTGGATACGTTGCACTTGGTCCCCATCTCCAAATTGTTAATATAGATTGTAAAGAGTTGGGGTCCCAGCACTGACCCTTGTGGAACACCACTAGTTACTGATTGCCAACCCGAGAATGAACCATTTATCCCAACTCTCTGTTTTCTGTTAGATAGCCAATCTTCCACCCATGCCAGTATATTACCCCCAATCCCGTGATTTTTTATCTTGTGCAGTAATCTTTTGTGTGGCACCTTATCAAATGCCTTTTGGAAGTCCAAATACACCACATCCACCGGTTCCCCTTTATCCACCTTGTTTGTTATGTCCTCAAAGAATTCGAGCAAATTTGTCAAGCATGATTTCCCCTTCATAAAACCAAGCTGACTCTGTCCGATTAAATTATGCTTATCCAAATGTCCTGTTCCTGCTTCCTTAATAATGGACTCCAATATTTTACCAACCACAGATGTTAGGCTAACTGGTCTATAGTTTCCAGCCTTTTGTCTACCTCCCTTTTTAAATAAGGGCGTTACATTAGCAGTTTTCCAATCTGCTGGGACCTTTCCCGAATCCAGGGAGTTTTGGAAAATTACCACCAATGCATCCGCAATCCCTACCGCTGCTTCTCTCAAGACCCTAGGATGTAAGCCATCAGGTCCAGGGGATTTATCCGCCTTAAGTCCCATTATCTTACCGAGTACCATCTCCTTAGTGATTTTAATCGTGTTTAGCTCCTCCCCCCCCTATAGCCCCCCGTTTGTCCAGTGTTGGGATATTTTTAGTATCCTCTACTGTAAAGACTGATACAAAATATTTGTTCAGCGTATTTGCCATCTCCGTGTTCCCCACTACTAATTTCCTGGTCTCGTCCTCTAAGGGACCAACATTCACTTTAGCCACCCTTTTTCTTTTTATATAACTGTAGAAACTCTTGCTATCTGTTTTTATATTTTTTGCTAGTTTACTTTCATAATCTATCTTCCCCTTCTTAATTAATCTTTTAGTTATCCTTTGCTGGCTTTTAAATGCTTCCCAGTCTTCTATCCTCCCACTAGATTTGGCTACTTTATATGCCCTTGTTTTTTTCCTTCCCTATCTTTTCTGAACACCTTGTACCCTTGAATATTAAGTGCCCAGTCCTCACTGTTTTTGAGCCACGTTTCTGTTATTGCCACAACATCATATTACCACACAGCTAATTGTGCTTGTAGCTCACCAACCTTATTCACCACACTTTGCGCATTTACGTACATGCTTTCTAAACCCATTTTTGAATTTTTCATAGTCTTTCTTAATCTGCTCCTATCTAATATGGTACTACTTCCGCCTCTAGTACTTTCTTCTCTAGTACTATCCAACACACTCACCCTTTTATGCACCTTATTCCTCTTTTCTATTCCTATATGCTGGTGCCCATCCCCCTGTCAAGTTAGTTTATACCCTCCCCAACAGCACTAACAAACCTCCCCGCGAGAATATTGGTCCCGGCTCTGTTGAGGTATAACCCGTCCGGCTTGTACAGGTCCCACCTTCCCCAGAAACGGTCCCAATGCCTCAGGAATCTAAAGCCCTCCCTCCTGCACCATCTCTCCAGCCACGCATTCATCTGTTCTATCCTCCTATTCCTGTACTCACTAGCACATAAACTGGCATGGTGAGATTTGAACTCACATCTCCGCATTACTAGCCCAGTAACATAAGCGTTACCCTACCGTACCCATTTGGTGCTAACTAATTTGTTTTAATTGGGCTAATATTTAATTTAAAATAACAGACAAAAATATATATATTTGCACCAAATTACCTTTTATCACCTGAAGTATTTTAGCCGATTTTTGTTTAAATGGTTTTAAAACAGAAAGGGGGCGAAATTCGGCTCCATTACGCTCCATTAGCGCTAACGGCAGGCACAAAGGGGTTATCGCCCGGGGGGTGAAAAAAGTGCCTCCCGCGAAATTCAACAGGGCGTTGCTGAGGCGCTACCCAATAGTGCCGCGCCCCCGTTGGTAGCTCCACGGGCCTCCGTGTCTCTGGCAATGGCGTCATCGCCGTGTACGACGACCCCTTAGCATCCCGTCGCATCCCCTTACCGCCCCACGGCAGAAATTCGTCCGTGCCCTGCAAGGCTGCCGCAGGCGGTGTCAGCGCCAGCCTCGTGGGTTGCGAGCCGGGCCAACCTCCGCTCGTGGGCCGGTAGTTAAAGGGGAGGTGTGGCCGCGACCCGCGCCGCCATTTTCTTTTTTGAGGTCAGCCCTCCGTGGTGTGCCGTGGCATGGTCCTGGCCGCCATCACGCAGCCCGGCGCCGCGTCTCAGCGCCGGGCTGCTGCCATGGCACTACGCTGCCCTGGTGGCCTAGTTGGGGCCATCGGAGGCTCTGCACAGTGCGCAGTGGACCTCCCCTTTAACTGAAGGGGAGGGACATTGAAACGCGACAGTGGGGCTGCCGATCGCTCCCTGACATCACCTCGTTTACCGCTCCACCAGGAAGTGGAGCGCCAGACATTGTGCTTCACTTCCTGGGCAGGGTGGTAAGGTGAATTTCGCTGCTGGGGTGGGACCTCCTCGCCGTGCGCAGAGTATCCCGTCTCGCCAGCGTTACCGCCCCGAAACGGGGCGCTACCGAATTTCGCGCCCAAAGTGCTTGAAATGCACAGCAGATTGACCAGCATGTAAAAAACAAAACGACAGTTTAATGTTTGGTCTTCCTAGTTAAAGCACCAAATGATCAGTCCAGGTACTCCCCTGCTTGACTCTGGTCTATTATGGGGTCTAGGACATGTAGTGTACATTAATGATTTAGATATGAATGTAGGAGGTATGATCAGTAAGTTCGCAGATGACACGAAAATTGGTGGAGTGGTAAATAGCGAGGAGGGAAGCCTCAGGCTACAGGACGATATAGACAGATTGATCAGATGGGCAGAACAGTGGCGAATGGAATTTAATCCTGAAAAGTGTGAGGTGATGCATTTTGGGAGGACTAACAAGGCAAGGGAATACACAATGAATGGTAGGACCCGAGGAAGGACAGAGGATCAGAGGGACCTTGGTGTGCATGTACATAGATCCCTGAAGACAGCAGGACAGGTAGATAGGGTGGTTAAAAAGGCATATGGGATACTTGCCTTCATTAGCCGAGGCATAGAATATAAGAGCAGGCAGGTTATGATGGAGCTATACAAAACGCTAGTTAGGCCACAGCTGGAATACTGTGTGCAGTTCTGGTCGCCACACTATAGGAAGGATGTGATTGCATTGGAGAGGGTGCAGAGGAGATTCACCAGGATGTTACCTGGGCTGGAGCGCTTCAACTATGAAGAGAGACTGGACAGGCTGGGGTTGGTTTCCTTAGAGCAGAGAAGGCTGAGGGGGGACCTGATTGAGGTGTACAAAATTATGAGGGGCATAGATAGGGTAGATAGAAAGGAACTTTTCCCCTTAGTAGAGGGGTCAATAACCAGGGGGCATAGTTTCAAGGGAAGGGCCAGGAGGTTTAGAGGGGATTTGAGGAAAAACTTTTTCACCCAGAGGGTGGTTGGAATCTGGAACTCACTGCCTGAAAGGGTGGTAGAGGCAGGAACCCTCACAACATTCAAGAAGCATTTAGATGAGCACTTGAAACGCCATAGCATACAAGGCTACGGACCAAGTGCTGGAAAATGGGATTAGAATAACAGGGCTTGATGGCCGGCGTGGACACGACGGGCCGAAGGGCCTCTTTCTGTGCTGTATCAATCTATGATTCTATGACAGGGACAAATGTGATAGTGAGCCAATTTTGGCTTGTGAATGTAGAAGTCATTGCTGGTTGGGATTATTATAGATGTGTGCTGTAAAAGGTTCTAGTTCATAAATTAAGATGAAGTATCTGGGGTTAGATTAATAATAAAATTAGGATCCTGTAATGTCATATTGAAGATCCTACTTTTATTTTCATTTTTAAACAAATCTGCTTTGGAAGCTGATTCGAAAATTAATTTTAAAGGGCGTTGGACGGGTAATTGAGGATGAGGAACTTACAGGGTTACGGACAAAAAGCGGGAGTGTAGGACAAACATGACTGCTGTTACCAAAGAGCCAGCAAAGGCACGAGGGGCCAAATGGCCTCCTTTAGTGCTGTAAATTGCTATGATTCTATGCAACCATTCCAGCTTAAATTATTTTGACTGAAAAGGAAAAATTACAGCAGGCATCAAGATGCACCACTTTAAGGCCAAGATTGTCCTCCCAGTGGTGGGGTTCCCCTTCCTCCGTCATTGCTGGAATCCTCGTTTCCTAGGTTGGGGTTCATCCTGTATGCATTTATTTTAAACTGACCATCTCATAATGGCTAATGTGAGAGATGGGGAAAAATACATTGGTGCATGTGGAATTACTCTTCTGAGACTGGCATCAAGGCACATTGTTTGGACTCAGTCGAAAGAACATATATGTTAGGCATCAAACATTTCTGGCATAATCCTGCTGTTTCATTTGTAATATACTTGGATAACCATAAACCTTGCTATAATCAAAGAAAAACCCGGCACCAAATTGCGAACATTCGTTGAACTGGGTGCAAGCACTAAACTCCTGCAAAAACTGGTACCAATGTTGAACTCCCCCCAATGTTCAAGTTGGTAGCGCAGCAGGTGACTGAGCTACACAGACCTGAAGATCCCAGCTTTATTCCCCAGTCTGTGCTGAGTTAGTGGATCTCAGAGTGACATTCCAGGTGCTATTATGTACCTCTGTGGCCCTGGGCTAGGGAAGGGAAAGTCAGCCAGTGTTCCTGCTCCTGATCGCTCTATAATGACCCCTGAGGAAAAATGTCGGTGCGTGGACTTTGGGTCATGCTCAGTTGCTATGTCCTCCCACAGTTGAATATCCTCACAACACTCACTTTGCCATTACCTGCAGTTAGCACAGACATGAGAAATGCTACTTGGGCAAGGTATGGGAAGAAGAGTAAATGCCTTCAGAAGAGAAGAAGGTGTAAAGGGAAAAAAACAGGAAAAATGGCACCTTTTCTGTCTCAGTACTAGAGTCGTTTTGATCAGTTAACAAAACCACATAATTCCAGCAGGCAGATAGTGACCCTTATCAGGGGACAATGATTCATAAATATCTACATTGTAGGAAATGATTCTATTTTAAATAACATCCAAAGCTTCAACTGTGTACAGAATGATGTTGGTTACCTTTAAATGGCGAGAAATGTGAAGATATTTTTTCCTGTCAGCATGCAATTTATTTTCTTTTTACATTTAATCTCCCTTTACTGCTTCACTGGGCAGAACAAAACAAAGAAAGAAGTTTTATTAGGCACCTGCCATTTCACAAGCACAGGATTAAAAATAAACAACACAACAATTATGGTTTTAATAGGAGAAACCCCAAGGGGCTTCTTCACTGAAGGAGAAAAATCACAGAATAACTCTCATAAATCGGCATTCTTGCTGCCTTGGTACAATTTGTAGTTGGTTAACAGCCAGTATTGCTGCTATAGTTGCTTGAAAAATTGATCTAAAAAGTTAGTCTAGCCACACAGAGTAAAGGACAGCCAATCATAAATCAAAATTGTGAGAAGTGGACCAATTATTTAATTTTATAGCAAAACAGACTATAAAATGACTTACTTATTTATGTACTGTAGCTATCCCTTCTTGCTCTTTAAAGGCGATGATATAAAGGATAGTGACAAAATGTGAGCCAGGAAAATTGTTCACTTGGGTGAAGGGTTCAAGCACGTGGAGACACAAGTTAAAAACTGGATGGAAAAAGGTTGGTGCTTAGGCTGGGGAACCGCAAGTGTCTCAGCGGCTCCCGGGTAAGTGAAGAAGGGGCCGGGGGCCGGGGGTCCAGGGGGCCGGGGGTGGGGGGGGAGTGCGACTAAGGTGGGCGTGGTGGGAGGTCAATCGGTGGTGGTGGGGGTAATTTCATAGCCCTGGGGGGATCGTTAGCTTTGAGGGCTAACATAACGGGTCAGGGGACTCGCTATCTGGGTTTGGGGGAATCAATAGATCGGGCGCGGGCCTCTGCACTGCTAAATTGGTGATTGTTGCACTCATTTTAGGCCTACAAAACAGGCTCAACAATGTTAAGTTTGGACCCAGAGGTGTCCAGAAGATAATTGAAAGTTTGATAGAATTATTCTTAAACTGCAAGCAACCCACCTAATTGTGTGATATATAGCAATATGAAAAAGATGGAATATCTCTTTTGCAGAATGTTAATGTGTATTAAGGTGAAGGAATATTTATAATAATACAACCACATGTGTAAATTATCAGGAAGATTACAAACAAAATGGCTCAGCTGGACACAGTCAAAAATTGAGCAGGCAATGAATAACCTTCTAAGCTCACCGACATTTAAAATGTTGCCTTGAATTGCTTGTGCTACAGAATGTTCTGCTAGCATGAGGAGGCTTTAACAAACTTGGCCTTTATTCAAGTCAAAACTAACCTGAAAGAACTGTAATTACAAAGGAGTGATTGCAAATATTTTTCAATTTAGTATTAATAAGATTTACTGAATTAAGTTAATTGGGTTTTCATTTACTACTGATCAGCAAATGCCTCAATACCACCTGATATCATGTATTTCCATAACCATTATCATGATTTGTCCTGTGCTTTACTGGTTTTTGGAATTATGTGAATATATTAAATGTGCTAGTTTCTATTAATTATGGATTGAGCATAAGTGGGTGAAATCACACTATGTGATATTAGTGTAGGAGTCCTTAATGCATTCGTATCAAAATCCCTTTGTCCACTATTTTAATGAGATTTTTAATCCATGGTTAATAACTCTATTAAAATAGTGGACAAAGGAATTCTGTACAAATGCATTAAGCACTCATACACTTATATCATACAGCACAACTTCCACCCGGGTTCCTAGTTACTGCAATGCCATTAATTGAAAGTTGCTTTTACTTAAGCATTTCAGTTTAAGAACAACACTCCTGTTTGAAATTTCCCAGCCTTGCAATATAATTCTGAATAACGTCATTAAATAATTTTATCCTTCAACCATCCAGGATGAGCTTAAATAATAATAACAACAGAAAATGCTGGAAACACTCAGCAGGTCAGGCAGCATCGAGGAGAGAGAAACAGAGTTAAACGTTTCGGGTCGAGGAGCCTTTGTCAGGATGAGTTTACTCATTTGGGGGTTGTAAAGGTGCTGCTGTTGATGACAAGTATGCCTGTCACAGTAGGCCTTATTTTTTTGTGTCAGATTGACCAGGTTGCAGCTAAGAATGGCTCGGTTAATTTTCAGAGGCTGGACTTTTGAGAAAATGCAGTTAGGCCTGACCATTTTTTTAATAAATAAACTCCACTAATCTGAAACACATTTAATTGTCTCGTGAACTAATGGCGCTCTCCATTTTAATAGCCTTCCATAATTATTACCCTTTGGCTGGAAAATATTCTACTTTGCCCAATTATTCCTTGACTCGTGTCCCATGGCATTTGAACCCTTTACCATTGTAAACAGTTTCCTGGGTCAGATTCTGTCAATTCCAAGGAAAGCTAAAGTACAAAAATTGGTTGTTCTTTTCCACATTTTCCTCAGAAACTCTCCTTTGATCAGCTTTTCAATCAATGGAAATGTTTCTTCAAAGCAATCTTGCTTGCATTTCCAAAATGTGTCGATATAGATGTATAAAAAATATTAAATAAAGCTAAAATAAAACATCTTTTCATTGAGTATACCTCTCGCACTTTGTTTCTCCTCCTCAAAATGCTTCATACGTATCCACATTAAATTATATTGGAAACCTGTTGTCTCATTCCGCTAACCTGTCTAATTCTTCCTGAAGTCTTTTACAATCCTCCTCACTGTTTGCCTACTTTTGTGTTATCAGCAATTTTTTTTATCATGCTCCCCAGGCCTAAATCCAAATCATCAAAATATACTGAGAACAAAAATGGATCCAGCACCGACTCCTGGGGTACACAACTTCTAACAGTCAGGGTTTTATACCCCCTTAAGTGTAGCCATTCACTCTCACTTATGGGTGCTCCCAATTAGTTACCTGGGTAACTTAAAAGTGTTGTAACTATCAGTACACCTTCTCTTCTGTTGCAGTGATACACAGGCTGGAAAATGAGCAAGCACAGATAGTTTCTCTTCACTGAGACCACTGACTTACTGCAATTAAATAAGTCAATTCTGTTTCTATCAGATAGTATTCTGAGATTCTTACTACCTGTAGTATTTTGGTGGTTGCATTGCACGATTCTGTGAAAACTGAAAACCAATGGTCTTGGTCTTTATCAATGCTGATGAAGTAATTAAAAGTAGCAAACAAGTTCTAGCGAGTTGATAATTGTCACAACAGTTTTGATCATGTGACAGGGTTAATTCATGTGTAAACCATGGCTTTGAATTCAATTCAGAGGAAACATCTATGAATGAATAATTCATCGGTGCTGAAGCTACTGGTATTTGTGGGATAATTATGAGATTTCACAGCGATCTATAAAATATGCTCATATATCCTTTAGCTGTCTCCTTCAGCCCACTCCATACATAGAGGGCAACTTGTGTTTATATAAGGATTAGTCTGCAGAACTGAGGAGAATATAGATATGGAATCGAGTGTTGCTCCCTAAGCAATCATCTCTATTCAAGGAAACTTGAGGATTTATCTTCTTGTCCTTTGTTGACCTGCCTGCTGACTTATTTAATTATCTCTTCAGAAATTAGTCACTTTGAACTTGATGGTGTTTTATCAGTTTCACTGTAATGTTAAGAGTATTAAACATAGCATAACATTTATATATCCTTTGTCTGTGATCAGTTAGCTGCTTTCAACTATGGTGCTGGTCGGGACATTACATTTAGTCGCATTTCCCCTGAATTAGGGAGGGAAATATCAACCAGAGTTCCCACTTCTGATTGCTATCCAGTGATCCCTGCTGCAATGTGAACACAAGTCATTGTTGGGTGAGGGCAGATTGGACTGAACTTTAATGCCCCAAGCCTGCCAACACTCGAGGTTCACACATGAATAACAGCCATTTGGATGAAGAACTGGAATGCTACTAGAGGCTGTGGAGCCACACTTGAGCAAAGAACCCCTGGGGTACTAAGGCACAGCAACGTGAGCCGGCACCCTCCAGGAGATCTCACAATGCTCTCTTCCAGAATGAAGTCATAGCTCATCGCCAGCATCATATTGTAACTTTTTCATCTCACACTAAAGTGCCAATATTACTGTGCTGTTCGTGTTCCACAATTTTATTAATTCTACTGTAAATCCTTAAAGTGCTTGTCAATGCTTATGTTTGACTTTAAAAAACAAAACTGAGTAAAGGTTCCCCCTATGATTCAGGGAGTTTACCTGTGAGTAGGTGAGCCACACAGACCGAGAACTAGCTGAGTAACTAGCCGAGCCAAACGAACCAAAAGGATCTTGGCCCAGAGACGCAGGGGGCAGGATGCACGCTGCATGCACCTGTTCCCGTGGGCACAGGGACCACATTAAATTGGCACTGGCAGCTCATTATAATGAGTCACAGGTGCAGCCAGAACTACCCACGCTGACTATTGGCTCTGTGCATGTTTCGGGGGGGGGGCGGGGGGGGGGAAATCGGGCACCGTTTTACAACGTAATTTAACAAACTAATATTTTTTGCTATAAAAAATATTCCTTGATGTATTTAAGAGTGGTAACCTGGTGCAGTTTTATTGATAAAGCTGAAAGTGGGTTTATCACAAAAAATAAGCATTTTTAATCAGAGTGTCTAGTCCACCACCTGTGAGTAACCCGATTTTAAATAACTGAAAATGACTTTAAAAAAACTATCCAGAACTATTTGCTAGTTATAGTGGGATACAGTGGTCAGTTTCTTAGTAATTTTTTTAAAAATCAAAAGCTTTTAAAAGGTGCCTATTAGTGTCCTTGCACCTAAAAAGAAAGCTTAATTTAAAAACCTCCTCGAAGGCCCGCAAATGGGCGCAATTAGCGGAGACTCGCCATGGTGACTAATTCAATTTGGGGGTGTGGCCAGTTTTGTGGGCGAGGTCAGCTTCTAACGCGATTTTCTTAAACTAGCGCTAAAGATCGCGGAAACTCGATTTGCGCTAAACGTAATTTGCCCTTAAGATTCCGTGAACCTTTGCGCTGGTTTGGCAGATTTCGGGCAAATTGTGCAAGCTAGCAGAAACTCTTGGCCCAGTTCATATTTATTGTGGCTTCATCCTGAGTAAGATGTGATTCATTTATCCTTGCCCTTCACTGCACCAAATGTATCATCCTGTACACATTCGATCTACTCTTACTAAAACCTTTAATCTGCAAGACTACAAGGACAATCCATTTATTGATAGCAATTCTACTAAATCTGAGGTCATAAGAAGAGCATAACCTACAGCTTGAGTGTTAAATAACTAATGAGAGAAAGGTCTAAGCTCTGCTCTGGGAATATAACTATGCAATAGCTGAGCCATGAGGACAAGCGAGGTGCCAGTTTCAGTCCTTATTCTGTCCTGGGTTAGCTGATTTGTCTCAGGGTGCTGGTATTTACACTAAGATTTATCTCAGTGGGGTCGATTTTGAGTGCCCTCGCCTGGCATTAACGGGGCGGTAACGACCTCAAAATGGGGTCGGTAACCTTACCATCCTGTTAACACTGGCTCCATTTTGAAAGGGGCCTACTGCCAGGAGTCCAAAGCACCGCCTGTTTCAGGCGATAGGTCCCTTTTAATATGGAAATCTGTGTCCCATGATGTAAAAAGGATCCCGATTGCCATTTTAAGTAGGAACTGGTCGGAGCCTGCGCAGTGCAGGCTTCCATCAGTTCCAGGGGCAATGGAAGAGAGAAGGCCCTCTAAAGGTAAGTCTTGAATTATTTTCTAATAATAATCTGGGCTGCTGCCACCCTGGGCCCCCCACCCTCTGTGATCGAGACTCCTACCCACGCAACTTACCTTGCTGACGGCAGCCCCAGCCTGATTTCCAGCCTTCAATCTGGCGAGCTACATTGAGATGCCTATTTGTCATCCTGCAACTTGCCTGGCAAATTTAAATGAAGCCGGAGCCTCAAAATCACTGGGCCCACTTTGTCGCCGGAACGGGCCGCCGATCAGCCCACTCCGCTAGTCGGTCGGACAAAAGTCAAAATCTACCCTTGTGTCTCTCGCTAAAAGAGGGGGAAATCAGCCAGGATGCCTGTTCCTTTCTGTTATCCAGCAACCCCTGCTAGAAGTGCATCTGTATAGACACCTGGTGAGAACAGGTCTGAGCTCACGGTGATGAGCTGCTGCAACTATCCTGTTGATATTCATCGTAAAGTCTCACGCACAAAGAATAGTCACTTGGGGTCAGGTACCAGAGGGCGACCAACACCTGTGGAGGAGTACTCCAGCAAGGAGTCAACATCTTCAGATGTGGAGGGAAAAAACTAGTGAGAATAGGAAAAATAAAGATTGCAGAATTTGGATGAATATTGAAACGCCTCTTTCGAATATATGTCAAATCTCGGAAAAAAACACCAAATAGTCGACTATGTTCCGAAAAAGCTTTGAACCAGACAAACATTCTGCATAAATTTCTGCTGAATGTACAAAGAGAAGAATGGATCTTTGCTTTACCGAAAACAAACTGAAAATCTGTGAGACAAGAGGTTAGATTCTCCTCTGAATTAACATTTTGGAGTAGTTTTGTGGCACAAAGCAGAGTAAAATGGGTTCTTAAAGGCCATCACCTCAAACCTGCAGTTGAAAAACTGCACCAGAATAATACTCCCAAAAAAATGGCGGTTCCCTTTAAGTTAGAAGCCCATTCTGCTGCATTCTAGTGGGGTCAGAGACATGACTAACCTTGCAAACTCACATCCCCCAACAATCTCCCCAAACTTGCTCCAAATAATTATCTCCACTGTATAAGTAGTGGTAGGAGCTGCAGTAAGTATTCCCTGAGATAGATATCATATTGAGGTGGCCATTTTTGGTGCTGCTACGGAAGGTTGGTGTTATTTTGTCTGCATAGCGATCTTTTTAGTACTTTAGAGGTTCAGTCAGGACTATTGCTGCTAGTTTTACTCATCTCTGCTCAAAGTACAGCTTTGAACTGGGGACATGAATTTCCCATTGGCAATTACTCTATTCTTATGTTATGAAGAGGAGGAGGCCGAGGACATGGAAAAAGCTAAATTGGAGGCTCTTAGAAAGAGGCGTCACAGAAGGGTCTCTTGCCGACATGCAGAGAACCATTCACTTAGGTATATGGACCAAGAAGGTCTTACTTTGACTTTTCTCATCATCAATGCCTCAGAAGGCATATCCTCCCAGAGAGTATTGGGAAGATATGTCTACTGCTGAGTAAAGACCTGTAGCCCACTTCTACCAAGAGAATAGCATTGTCGTACCATTGTCTCAGAAGGACCAGCTTCCAGCTGCCTTTCCGTTACAGGGGCTATGAGTGCTGGGCCCACATCTGACATTCCCTCATGTATAGACATTGGAAGGAGCCATTACCACTCTCGGAGAGACAGCAACACCTGTGACCACTTCTTGGACCCCATTGGTGCAGTGCACGGGCTCAGACAATATCATATTCAAAGCATCTATAGCAGCAGTGTTATCTGTCACTCCAGAAGCTAACAAAGTCCTTAGAAGCTGTTCCTGGCACCTTGATGGTGCAGACTTTCCTGGGCTGTCACTGCCTCTAGGGTGTTCTTGAGGTTGTGCGAAATTTCCTGCAATATGTTGCCGATGCAGGGTGATGGAGGCTGCACTGACTGCCTCTGCCACCCCACCAACCCCCACGCCATCCCCTCCCCCCTCCCCCCATACAGCCTACATCACCCTCTTTTGAGGATTCATAAGAACATAAGAACATAAGAAATAGGAGCAGGAGTAGGCCAATCGGCCCCTCGAGCCTGCTCCGCCATTCAATAAGATCATGGCTGATCTGATCCTAACCGCCAATCTACTATCTATCACAGAACCATCTCCTGCATCTAACAGAATTGCACACACGAAATAGGAGCAGAATCAGGCTACACAGTCCCTGGGCCCGCTCCACTACCCACAGGGCCATGACCGATCCGAACCTAGACTCATGTCCAAATTCCTGTCTCCATTGCTCAGCATAATCTTCCGAATCTAATTTTTTGCCCAGAAGACCTCCACAGGTGCAGCTGAGAATCTGCTGGCCATCCAGCTGCTGACTCCCTTGAGGTGGCTGTAATGTCGGCTGCTTTCCAGAAACACCCCTGCCCCCTTAAATGGCTGTTGTCTGAATTCCCTTCACTCCCAGTGACGGTAATGTATTCCTTCTCACTCAGTGATGGAAAATGAAATATATAACAGGACATATGAAACTGGTCACTCAATGTTAAAAGAAGTTGAAAAAGTCTAAGATTGTGCATCTTGATACCTTATGGAAAATGTGACAGCCACACATTTACACATTTTTCCCCAAGTCATAGATACTGGAGGTTGGACGAATATTTGAATGGTGCTTGGCTGATCTCTATGTGCTCTTCTGCCTCAAATTCCTCAGTATTCTTTTATTATTATATACTAATTTCTCTTAGTGTGGAATGTGTGTCAGCTGTGGCTCAGTGGGTCGCACTCTCGCCTCTGAGTCAGAAGGTTGTGGATTCAAGTCCCACTCCAGAGACTTGAGTTCAAAAATCTGGGCTGACACTCCAGTGCAGTGCTGAGGGAGTGCTGCACTGTTGGACGTGCCGTCGTTCGGATGAGATGTTAAACCGAGGTCCTGTCTGCTCTCTCAGGTGGAGGTAAAAGATCCCATGGCACTATTTCGAAGAGGAGCAGGGGAGTTATCCTCGGTGTCCTGGCCAATATTTATTCCTCAACCAACATAACAAAAGCAGGTCATTATAACATTGCTGTTTGTGGGAGCTTGCTGTGCGCAAATTGGCTGCCGTGTTTCCCACATTACAACAGTGACTATACGCCAAAAGTACTTCATTGACTGTAAAGCGCTTTGGGACGTCTGGTGGTTGTGAACGGCGCTATATAAATGCAAGTCTTTCTTTCTTATATCTGATTCATTTTTGGTAATTTCCTGATAAAGAACTTGGCCAATCTTGGGTTTTATGTGCAGGGAGGGAGTGGATTTTAATTGCTGCAGCTAATCCGCTCTCTACTGTTGACAAGGAGTGATTAAAACGCTAAAGGGAGGATTTTGATGCTGCCTGCCTGGTGGAATATGAACGGGTGGATAGTTAAACTCACCGGGAGACTTGGCTGCTGACACCCCGCAGTCGTCTGTTTTAACCTGCTTCTCTGAGCCGGCAGAAAGACACCCACTGGAAACTAGATCCTTCTTTAAATATTTTACCCAGTGGCCTGAGCGGGGCAGCCAAGCCAGTCAACCTAGCGGGAAGAAGAGTCACTGCCAGAAAAGGCACGACCAGCTCTTCTGACACCTGATACTTCGCCGGCCAGCCACCACCGACTGCCAGTTTCAGGCGTGCGGCAGGGGGGCGTGCAGATGAAGCCCGGATTTAAAATTGCCTCATGCAGCCGAGGTCAGGATGGTTTGCTGCCCACCTCAGCCCCAGACCGCCCGATTCCTGCCCGGAGTTAAAATCGGAGCTTTAAAGGAAGTAAAGTGAAGGACCTAAAATTCATAAGACCTGATTTAAACTTTTGGTAGTGGCGGGAAATGGCCAATGGCGGGTCAGCCGCCCGTTATACACCCTGTCCGAATTTCCTTTTCAATGACTTCAAAGATTCTGCTGATTAGCAGTGTTTCTTGAGAATTCCCAATCTTCTTGTCTTTCCCCTACCGTACCAGATGTCATTACTATATCTGAGGTAAAAACTGCTGAACTGCAAATGTCATTTCTTCAGAGGATACAATTACGAGGTTATACAAAATAGGCCTTCTCACCACAGCAGCCAGAGAAGAGAGCTTGACCTAACTCAGTTTCATGTCTTCATTCATGACTGGTGATCAGGACATGTGTTCACTTTGACTGTGATATCACCTGCACATGATGGTTAACTACCTCTCTGCAAGACCAGAAGCAGCTAAATCACTGCAGACGGATATAAACAGTATATCCGAGTAATGTTTTAAGAATGCTTTGGGATTGCTGAATCTTGTCTACTTGTTATGATGATAACATACTTTCTTTAAATGCGTTACCAGAGAAAACAGGCTCAAACCAATTGTGCAACATGTGCAGCAAAGCATACAGGAAAGGATCCAGGCCAAGAAATTGGATTTGCGTCAGAAACCGCCGCAAAGTGGGCGGCAGGCCTGGAATTTTTTGTTTTTTATTCGTTTATGGGATATCGGCGAGGCCAGCATTTATTGCCCATCCCCAGTTGTCCTTGAGAAGGTGGTGGTGAGCCGCCTTCTTGAACCGCTGCAGTCCGTGTGGTGAAGGTACTCTCACAGTGCTGTTAGGGAGGGAGTTCCAGGATTTTGACCCAGCGACGATGAAGGATTGGCAATCTATTTCTAAGTCAGGATGGTGTGTGACTTGGAGGGGAACTTGGAGGTGGTGGTGTTCCCATGCGCCTGCTGCCCTTGTTCTTCTAGGTGGTAGAGGTCGCGGGTTTGGGAGGTGCTGCCGAAGAAGACTTGGCGAGTTGCTGCAGTGCATCTTGTAAAGTGGGTTGCTTTGTCTTGGATGGTGTCGAGCTTCTTGAGTGTTGTTGGAGCTGCACTCATCCAGGCAAGCGGAGAGTATTCCATCACACTCCTGACTTGTGCCTTGTGGATGGTGGAAAGGCTTTGGGGAGTCAAGAGGTAAGACACTGACCGCAGAATACCTAGCCTCTGACCTGCTCTTGTTTCCACAGTATTTATGTGGCTGGTCCAGTTAAGTTTCTGGTCAATGGTGACCCCAGGATATTGATGGTGGGGATTCGGCGATGGTAATGCCGTTGAATGTCAAGGGGTCGGTGGTTAGACGCTCGTTTGTTGGAGATAGTCATTACCTGCCACTTATCAGCCCAAGCCTGAACATCGTCCAGGTCTTGTTGCATGCGGGCGTGGACTGATTCATTATTTGAGGAGATGTGAATGGCACTGAACACTGTACAGTCATCAGCGAACATCGCCACTTCTGACCTTATGATGGAGGGAAGGTCATTGATGAAGCAGCTGAAGATGGTTGGGCCTAGGACACTGCCCTGAGGAACTCCTGCAGCGATGTCCTGGGGCTGAGGTGAATGACCTCCAACCACTACAACAATCTTCCTTTGTGCTAGGTATAACTCCAACCAGTGGAGAGTTTTCCCACGATTCCCATTGACTTCAGTTTTACTAGGGCTCCTTGATGCCACACTCGGTCAAATGCTGCCTTGATGTCAAGGGCAGTCACTCTCACCTCACCTCTGGAATTCAGCTCTTTTGTCCATGTTTTGTCCGAGTGGTCCTGGTGAAACCCAAACTGGGCATCAGTGAGCAGGTTATTGGTGAGTAAGTGCTGCTTGATAGCACTGTCGACGACACCTTCCATCACTTTGCTGATGATTGAAAGTAGACTGATGGAGCGGTAATTGGTAGGATTGGATTTGTCCTGCTTTTTGTGGACAGGACATACCTGGGCAGTTTTCCACATTGTCGGATAGATGCCAGTGTTGTAGCTGTACTGGAACAGCTTGACTAGAGGCGCGGCTAGTTCTGGAGCACAAGTCTTCAGCACAATAGCCGGGATGTTGTCGGGGCCCATAGCCTTTGCTGTATCCAGTGCGCTCATCCGTTTCTTGATATCACGTAGAGTGAATCGAATTGGCTGAAGACTGGCTTCTGTGGTGGTGGGGACCTCAGGAGGAGGCCGATATGGATCATTCACTCGACACTTCTGGTTGAAGATGGTTGCAAACAGTTCAGCTTTGTCTTTTGCACTCACGTGCTGGGCTCTGCATCATTGAGAACGGGTACATTCATGGAGCCTCCTCCTCCCATTAGTTGTTTAATGGTCCACCATCATTCACGACTAGATGTGGCAGGACTGCAGAGCTTTGATCTGATCTGTTGATTTTGGGATCGCTTAACTGCCTATAGAATGCTGCTTCTGCTTTTTAGCATGCATGTAGTCCTGTGTTGCAGCTTCCCCAGGTTGGCACTGCATTTTTAGGTAAGCCTGGTGCTGCTCCTGGCATGCTCTTCTACACTCCTTATTGAACCAGGGTTGGTGCCCTGGCTTGATGGTAATGGTAGGGTGAGGGATATGCCGGGCCATGAGATTACAGATTGTGGTGGAATACAATTCTGCTGCTGCTGATGGCCCACAGGTCCTCATGGAATGCCCAGTTTTGAGCTGCTAGATCTGTTCTGAATCTATCCCATTTAGCACAGTGACTGTGCGGTGGTCATTGCTACCAATGCTGTCATGGACAGATGCATCTGCGACAGGTAGATTGGTGAGGACGAGGTTTTTCCCTCGTGTTGGTTCTCTCACCACCTGTCGCAGGCCCAGACTGGCAGCTATATCCTTCAGGACTCAGCCAGCTCGGTCAGTAGTGGTGCTACCAAGCCACTCTTGTGGGCCCAAGGCTCGCTCCGAACTGGGCTTTGGGCTTCATGTATATAAAACCGGTAAGCTGCAGACGCCAATCAGGCATCCTGAAGGAGCTCGCCGGTTGGAGGATATGGAAAGTTGGCCGCTCAGACGCAGAGCCAGCCCAGTAAGTCCTGGGAGGGGGAGGGAGGCGATCAGGGAGGGAGTGGGGTGGGGGGCGGTGTGTGTGGCAGGCTGCCTGCAGTATTGCTGTGGAGCTAGAAGGAGCACACCTGGTCCTCCTGCTCTATATTTACGTAAGTCAAAAAACATTTTACTTCCCTTTTTATCGGCGGCCCCCAGCCTTTAAAGGCCGCTGCAGACCCAAACAACTGAGCAGAACATGCTCTGCCCAATTCATACCGACATTTGCAGCTGGGCTCTAAAACAAGCGTTGGGTCCCTGATTAGCATATCACGCCTGAAAACTGGTTCCTCCAACTCTTACGATAGGAACCCTTTTCTGCCCCCCACACCCCACACGCCCCACACCCCAATCGCTACCGTTTGCAACCTTTGTTTATTTTTTATCTTTGTTTTTATAAAAGATACATTTACACAGGTGGTTACAACATACAGGATTTTAGAATCATAGAATCATAGAATGGTTACAGCACAGAAGGAGGCCATTCAGCCCGTCAAGCCCGTGCCGGCTCTCTGCAAGAGCACTTCAGCTAGTCCCACTCCCCCGCCCTTTTCCCGTAGCCCTGCAAAATTTTTTCCTTCAGGTACTTATTCAATTCCCTTTTGAAAGCCACAGTTGAGTCTGCCTCCACCTCCCTTTCAGGCAGTACATTCCAGATCCTAACCACTCGCTGCGTAAAAAAGTTTTTCCTTATGTTCTTCTGCCAATCAGCTTAAATCTGTGTCCTCAGGTTCCCAACCCTTCCGCCAATGGGAACAGTTTCTCTCTGTCTACTCCGTCTAGACCCCTCATGATTTTGAACACCTCTTTCAAATCTTCCCTCAATCTTCTCTGCTCTAAGAAGAACAACCCCAGCATCTCCAGTCTATCCACGTAACTGAAGTCCCTCATCCCTGGAACCATTCTTGTAAATCTTTTCTGCACCCTCTCTAAGGCCTTCACATCCTTCCTAAAGTGCGGTGCCCAGAATTGGACACAATACTCCAGTTGAGGCCGAACCAATGTTTTATAAATGTTCATCATAACTTCCTTGCTTTTGTACTCTATGGGGGCGATTTTGCCAGCCCTGGGGAGGCGGGACTGCCGGGAAAATGGCCCCCAACCCGCCTCCATGCCATCTTCTCAGGAGGCGGGTAGCTGTCCCGCACCGGGTCCCGTCTCCTTGGAGGCGGGACGGGATTAAAGCCTATGAACTGCCTGCTCACAGGTAGTTAACAGGCAGAAAATAGGATTATCCCCTTTTTGCCCTCACAAGTGGGGGCTTCCCGAAGGCTCGACCCCCGCCAGCTCAGCGAAGCGAGTAGGGGGTCTGCGGGGGTCAGGGGGGTGCAAAAGTGTGGTGTGAAGGTAAGTGATGGGTGCAAGAGTGCAGAGGTGAGTATCTGCGGTAAGTGCAAAGTGTTTTTAAAAGTGTACTTACCTTTGTTTCTTCCTGCAGGCTTCAGTCGGTTTGTATGCGGAGAGTCTCGGACCTCCGTGTTGGGATTGACAGGTGGCCGTTGCATTCACAGATACAACAAACATCTCAATTCTGTTAAAGAAAGAAGTTTGATGGGGTCTTGTATTCAAGACCTCATCAAACTGCAGAGAATGTCACTGTTTGACAGCTTCACAGAGCTGTCAAATGATGACAATTCATCTGTCAATAAATTTTGACAGATGAAACATCATACGTTGACGTGCTCTGCAATTGGCTTTCCCTTAATTGGCCTGCTCAGCCCGCTGAGCGGGCTTAACAAGGTCAATCAAGGGAAAATAGCGTGGGTTGGCCACAAATCGATGGAGGCGGGACATCGACCCGACAAGCAGCAGTCCCGCCTCCAACTCGCCCCCAGTCACAAAATCGCCCCCTATATCTCTATTTATGAAGCCCAGGATCCCGTATGCTTTTTTAACCGCTTTCTCAACCTGCCCTGCCACCTTCAACAATTAGTGCACATATACCCCCAGGTCTCTCTGTTCCTACATCCCCTTTAGAATTGTACCCTTTAGTTTATATTGCCTCTCCTCGTTCTTCCAACCAAAATGTATCACTTTGCACTTTTCTGCGTTAAATTTCATCTGCCACGTGTCCGCCCATTCCACCAGCCTGTCTATGCCCTCTTGAAGTCTATCACTATCCTCTTCACTGTTCACTATACTTCCAAGTTTTGTGTCATCTACAAATTTTGAAATTGTGCCCTGTACAACCAAGTCCAAGTTATTAATATATATCAAAAAAAGCAGCGGTCCTACTACCGACCCCTGAGGAACATCACTGAATACCTTCCTCTAGTCCGATAAATAACCGTTCACCACTACTCTCTGTTTCCTGTCACTTAGCCAATTTTGTATCCATGCTGCCACTGTCCCTTTTATTCCAGGGGCTTCAACTTTGCTGGCAAACCTATTATGTGGCACTTTATCAAACGCCTTTTGGAAGTATTTTGTCCTATTTACTATAATTAAAATAGCTGTTGATTCAGACACAAAATCGACAGTTGTTACCAACCAGTTAATTTATTCAAGCTAGTAACTTAATGCCCATTTTATTACATACTATTGTCCCATTTTATCACATGCTTTGTTTTCTGGTTCCTTGCTCCCATACTAATAATTTTACACTTACATCCACATTTGAATTGTATCTGACTTTTATTCATCCAGATGGCCAAAAGATTGACGGCCTTCTGAATCTGGACATGTTGGGCTGGATTTTGTCAATGGGGGCGCGTTAGGGGCAGGACTCTTGGTTGTCGGGTTTCAGCCTGCCCCAATGATGTCCAGCCAACCCACGCTATTTTCCCTTGATGGCTTAACCAGCCAATTAAGGGAAAGTTGGTGACAGAGGATGTCAGCGTATGACGTTTCATCTGTCAAAAGTTTGAGAAGCTGTCAAACACTGACAATCTCTATTCTATGGTGAGCCCTTGTACTGAAGGCTCACCAAACCTCTTTCCTCAGCAGAAAGCAGATGGCTGCTGCATCTGAGAATGCCGCAGCCATTCTGTCATCTCTGCCATTGAGATGAGGCACCTTCGGATCCCCAAGGGTTGAAGCCTGCAGGAATAAGCAAAGGTAAGTAAACTTTGTCTAACACTTTACACTCACATCTCATACTTATCTCTCCACACTTGCACCCATCACTCACCTCCACAGCGGACTTTTCGACCTCTCTCACCCCCGCAGACCCACTGCTCGCCTCGCTGACCCTGGCGGGGTTTCCCGATGTCGGGAAGCCCGCACTTGCAGGGGTAAAATGGGGATGTTAACAGGCAGTTAATTGGCTGTAATCCCCTTCCCACTGTAATGTTTCCAAAATTTACAGATCCCCAAAACCTAAGGAAAAAGGACTTTGGAACTACCTCAGAGTGATAAAATGCATTTGGGCCTAACATAAGGAATTTAAGACCAAAAACCAAGTTTTGGCATTTTAAAAGACATGTCTGGACCTGTAAGGGAGAAAAGGCTGCACAGGAGGTGGGTACGACCTCTGTAAAAGCAGTTTTGGGTATTGCAGTTAAATTGCATTGTCTGGGGAATCGGGATGACCTCACTCAAGCCCCAGCAAGCATTAACATTTGGACAATAGACCCTGGGAGAAGGCAGCCCCACTCAAAACACAGGCCCCATTAAAACCTATCACAGACCCATCAAAACCATGCATAATTCAAATCGCTCAGGACCATTCTATAGAAAAACCCGAGTCCAGCCTAGAAACCCAAAACATGAAACCAATCACCTGTAATCAACCGAAGAGATCGACAGGACGCAAGCCATTTGACACTTAGTAAAGTCGTTACTGTTAACGAGGTCTTACATGACCAGGATTTGATTTGGTTTTGATAAGGCCACTTCAATTTAGTATAATTGAAGGCCCATCAAGCAGTTACAACAGTTCAAGTTCTCCAGTAAAACAGTTCAAGTTCAACAGAATTGAAAGCCTGTGTTGAACAGAAGTCAGGGCTGCAGTTACAGAAGCAGGCAGGAGGGAGTTTCTACAGTTCTGCAAGAAGGCAGTTCCACAGCTCGGAAGAAGACAGTTTAAACAGAGGCAGAGTTACAGCAAAAAGTTAAACAAAGAAGGCCAACAACCTCACAAGCAGACTAACACGCAAGAAGAAACCAGAGCGACCGCCACAGTGACCATCGGACACCTCGCGGCTACAAGGGCCTTACCAAACCTTTTACTCAAAAGACTCTAAACCCGAACTCTAAACTGTCAAGGATTCGTTTGGTGAGCATTATCCCTGGTTCTCCAGAGTCCAACCTAGCTAGTGAAGTGGGATTGGGAGGGGTGAAGTATTCTTCTAATGTTATTTGCCTCGCTTGTACCGAAGTGTTCCCCACTTTTAGAGTGATAAGAGTGTTTGTGTTGTATTTTACTTCCTTGAATAAAAGTCAAAGTTCTTCCATCAAACCTGTTGTCTACTGCACCTTTGTTCATGACCCCTAAATAAGTCCAAGGTCTAGAACCAGGGGCGTGGGAGCAATTCGAACCGCTCACTGAGTCAGAGGTGAGGCTGACCCTACCACACCACCCCCTGCACCACCTCGAGGAGACGGATACCTGCGTGAGTCGGGGACCCGCCTCCCAGGAAGATGGCACGGAGGCGGGTTGGAAGTGGGGTCAGTACCCGCTCCTAGTTTCTGCCATGTTCCCGGCAGTCCCGCCTCCATACCCGCCTCCCCAGGGCTGGCAAAATTCCCCCGTTGTTTCTCATTATTTGCCCTGCCCCCCCCTACCTTAGTGTCATCTGCAAACTTGGTGCTTGTGCTTAAGATACCTCTGTCCAAGTCATTAGTATGTATTGAAGATAGCAAAGAATCCAAGTCTGACCCCTGAGAGCACTCCACATATAACTTCTCTGCAGACATGTGTTTTTTTTAAATTCAACCTGTACCTTTCTGTACTAAATAACCAATAAATGTGGAAGTTTTTTATGCAACCAAGCAAATTTACCTCCAGCTGATCTACACAGATCAGTAAGAGTTTTACATCCTTTTGCCATTGATCTGCAGATTACACATATTTGAAACATTTCTCCCTCTGGGAAACACAGGGAGGTGAAACAAATGTGGGAAAATGTGCGGAAACTTTTCATTCAATTCCAAGGTTATGTAGATCTCATCCTGTGAGAATCAGACAGGAGCAATGTGAGTTCCTCCAGCACAGTGGTGTTTTTTTCTCCCCCTCAGATGAAAAGCTGAAACAAGTACCACAAAGTGCCTTGTGTACATAGCTTTCTTTTGAACAGCATCTAATTGTCAACTCTCTATAGAATTTAACCTTTTGAACCTATAAATTGCACTGTAATAATGACATTCGAATATTTAACACATTCATATATGATCACTTTATTTTAATGGAGGCATTAAGCTCTTTAAAATAATTAAGAAAAAGTAGACTTACACAACAGTTAGAATGGTGGACAAAGTAATTTCATATGAAAGCATGAAGCATTTAATATGCTAATATCACACATTGACATTTCTGGGCTTTGGAATTTCATTTCATTTGGTGGTGCATTGGGCAGCAGGTTTGCATTATGGTCTGGTGTGCTATTTCAACAGTCATTAATCCATTTATTCTACACACAAAAAAAATTCTGCACAAACAAATTATGAAGTGGGATACTGGCAAAGAAAATTAAATCTTTATGTGGTTAAAAAAAAGCACTGAATTTGAACATATGATACTGTATCAAACTGGTACAGGAGGGGACGTCGAAGTTGGATATTCATAGAAATGAGTGGGTTTGTCATTATAGATAAGCGGGGATAACTTTAGGAAGTCTGACTTTGAAACCATCTTTTTTCATTGTAAAGTTCTGGATGAATAGCTAGGTTTAATACTTACTAGAGATAGGCCCTAGTGCAATCTCTGTGTCACAGGGGATTAGGTACGTTGGGGCAGAAATTGGTAACAAATGCTAGCCTCATTAGAATATGTTAATAAAGGTCCTGCGACTGAATCAGGACATATTTGTGAAATTGGTGCCTGGGAGCGCCTGATTCTGCAGTTGCTACCTTCACCCAGCATACATAGCGCTAACAGTCAGGAGGGAAGCTGCAGCAGCGATATTCAAAGGGATCTTCAGCTCCGTTAATGTAAGTCTCTGGCCAGGCTTTATAAGCTGCTGGGGTGCTGCCGTGCCATTTTTTGGGCTATCAAGGCTGTCTTTTGGCTGTTCGTTACTTTTGGAGAGTGATTTCAGCAGGTGCTGTTCTTTCTACTACCATTGGCTTCAGCATTATCCTGCAACATGGGTATTCTGCTTGGGTTCCTCTTGAGGCTGTCACACGAGGAGGGAGAGCAGCAGCAGCAGCAAAGAGCTGGTGACTCTGCTTGGAGAGGGCAAAGGGCAGGAAGGAGCAGGAGGCATTACGGGCTGTGGGTCTTCCGAAACAAAATCTCATAACTGAATCTGACCAGGGAGCAGTGCGTATGGCTGCTATGCACAAGCAGGGAAGCAGGTACTGAGCTCTTCCACTTGCTCCAGCACTTGGAGCCTAGTATTAGGTCATGCACAGCACTTCCTGTGGCGGTTAAGGTAACGGTGGTGTTAAAGATTTATGCACCGGGATCATTCCAGACTCCAACCGGAGACATCAATAATGAATTTAGCCCCCATAGCGTTTTTTGTCACATACAGGGGGCTAAATTAGTTAACGCCCATTTTCGAGCTGAAGCGGGAGCCACGCTGGAATCGCACTTCAGAAGAGGCAGGCCCGAGAACAGTCGTCAATTGGTCCACGTACCTTATTATCTTCAGACTGGTGAGATGCGGGTGCTATTGAGCGTCCCAATGCAACTTGCCCTTCGAGGCCTGACGAGTTTTGACTGCTTTGCATGCCAGTCGCAGTGCTCAGGTAAATCCGGGGGAGGGAGGCGATGGGGAGGCAGCCGAGCATGGATCTACAGCGGCCTGCACTTTTAATGTGGAGGCGGGAGGAAGAATCCAGGCTCCACCCCTGGCCTGTGCTGAGTTAGCTGGTCTCACCTGGTGTGGTACTAAATCACACACCTGACGGTTTCTTCGGCAGACTCCTTTAAGGACCGCTGGTTAGACCACTGTAGATCTGTAAAAATGAATTGGAGCACAAGATTTGAGTAGTCCTAAAGAATTCAGCAAACAGGTCGTGAAACAGTCCAAGGACCCTCGTTTCAATATTGAAATAAAGCATATGCTCATTTCAGGAGGTTACCAGGGTCGCCTAAAAATAGAACCTGATGAATTTAGCAGCGGCCCGAATGCACACTCAGATCGGACGCAGGTCTTTGCAATGCTAAGCACGTCATTGTTATGCTGGTTTTTCAACTGTACACCAGACGTAACGATGTTTAATTTCTCCCCTGCAGTGCTATCTACTTGATCATTAGTGAACCTACTAACAGTTTATTTTATTAATCATCTGTGTCCCACTCTGCTTTATGCGTGAGAAGTGATTTGAAATATCTGTGTGACTCAGGTGAAAGTTAGAACATTAAGGAGAAGAAATTCAACTTTTGGCCACCCAATTTTCATGCATAAAATGGATATTAGCCCTCCAAATTTCACGTCGCGATCTGGACCAGAACTGTACCAGACGCCATATTGGCTTGAGTGACTTTTAATCATCCAGGGTGCCTGCTTGAAACAGGTTCCTTAAATATGCAAATAGGGGTTCTACACCAGTTGTAGGACGCCGAATGTGAAATTCAGGTACAAATGGGTGGAGCCTGCACCATGCATGCGCCACCTAGTTACACCAGGCCTTAAGCAACCTGACCAACAGGCCGTAAAGGGACTGTGGAGGTCGCTCAAATAAAAGCTCAAGAAATAATCCGTTTCTACTTTTGTAGGCCCAGGAGAAGCCCACTGCTGGCATTTGAGGACCCCCACTCCCACCGCTGAGATCACGACTCCATCCTCCATCTCCATCCACCTCCCCACCTGGCGAGGGGCAGCAAGGCACACATGTTAAATTGGGCCTGCAGCTGAATTTAGCTCGTGCCTCAGGCTGGCAGGCAATGGTGCGCGGACTAGTTAGTTCGCTGACTTCACGCCCGTTTTGGGCGCAAGTTGAATTTCTCACCCAGTATTTGTAGACATTCAGAAAAAAAACTTTTCAAGACTTGCTTAAAAGATATCAGGACATGCTGGTAAATTAATGGCCATTGCTTCAAGACCTTTTAAGGTGACTTCCATGTCTCCTCCAATTGTTCATCTTTATCGAATAAAAATGTTACAGTAAATTAACTTAGTTTCTTTATCAACTGGAACTTTTGACAGGTACCAGAAGACACATCACTGCAAATCATGAAGATTAATAATTGTTACATCTGTGGCTTCTTAACTTTTAGAGGAATAGAATTCATTGGTGAACCAAGATGCTTTTTCTGTCTTTGAAGAAGAAGGTAAATTAAGATCTTTCAACAGTTTAAATTAGAAGACTCTGCCCTGTCTTATGCTCTCATATTTCAAATGCTAATGTTTATTCAACTGTAACATCTAGTTGGAATCAGTGCAGAAACAAATTAAGGACCAGCAGTGAATTTGGCCCTTTACTGATCATTTCAATATTCAAAATGTAAGGGATTGTGTCTTCAATTGGTTTTAACAGTGTCCATTTATTCCTATAACCTAGATCCAAAACTGATGGGATTAAAGTCTTCTCTGTCGAATGGCTGCAAGAATTCAAAGTGAGGTGAGTAATGAGTTTTTAATCCAGTTTCTAGTCAGTGCAAAATCACAAAATAAACCTAGGTCCTTTTCAGAAATTGAGGTTAAAGCAAATTGCTAGGTCGGTGAAAAGAGAGCATTACCACTGAAGTGCTTGGGTGCTTGATGCTAATGAGAAAAAAATGTGGAAAAATGCTTTTAATTTCCCAGTGCCGACACTCCTTACACAATCAGATGACCTCTCGAGTGTGTGAAACCAGGCTACAAAGAAGCACAATTATTTCCACACATCAGGAGTCATGCAAATGGATGGCAACACATTTAACATTACTCTCTCACCACACAATCTCATTTTTTTCAAAACCTTCAGCAATCAGAATGTCAACCCTCCCACAAGATCAAATAGAGATGAGCAGGGGCATCCAGTCCTTCCAGCCTATCTATAATCTATGCACCTGAATTTCCTTGAGGCAGCCCTCATGCACTCATAGAGGCACACGATTAGAACAGGCTACCCAGGTAACAGGAAGCTCAGGTGCACCTTGGGCCGAGGTGCCTAGACCAAGAGGAAGCCTGAATAAGGGGAGCAGTCACCATTAACCAGAAACTCAATTGGCCAGCCACATATATGCCATGGTTACTAGAGCATGTCAGAGGCAGGACATTCTGCACAAGTGGCTCACCTCCTGACTCCCCAAAGACTTTCCACCACCTACAAGTCAGGAGTTTGATGGAATACTCTCCACTTGCCTGGGTGGGTGCAGCTGCAGCAACACTCAAGAAGCTGACATCCAGGACAAAGCACAATCCCCTTGATCAGTAATTCACCCACTAGCTTAAACATCAACCACTTCCACCACCGTTATATTTTTTTAATATTCATTCACGATTGGGGGCTGTTGCTGGCAAGGCCAGCATTTATTGCCCTTGTGAAAGTGGCAGCGAGCCACATTCTCGAACCATGATACTTCTTTGTAGCGGTTTGGTACAATTGAGGGACTTGCTGGGCCATTTCAGAGAGCAGTTAAGCATCAACCACATTGCTGTGGGTCTGGAGTCACATATAAGCCAGACCAGGTAAGGACGGCAGATTTCCTTCCCTAAAGGACATTAGTGAACCAGATGGGTTTTTATGACAGCAGTTTCATGGTCATCATTACTGATACTAGCTTCTTATTTAATTAACTGAATTTAAATTCCCCAGCTGCTATGGTGGGATCTGAACTCATGTCTCCTGTAGAGTTTCGCAATTATCGCGATTCAAAACAACATGAGAGAAGCAGATTCAATTGATCATTTTTATTAAACAAAATGCTGTCCTGATAATAAAGGACACAGAAGCCTGTAAAATGGCTGCCGCGCATCATAGAAACATAGAATCTAGGAGCAGGAGTAGGCCATTCGGCCTGTCGAGCCTGCTCCACCATTCAATACGATCATGGCTGATCATTCAAATCTAGTACCCTGTCCCTGCTTTAATCCCCACAGTACACATATCCCACCCTACCCCCGTAACCCCACGTATTTAATTCCCCCTAACATATCCCATCCTATCCCCATAACCCCACATATTTAATCCCCCCCTAACACTAAGGGTCAATTTATCATATCCAAATCAACCTAACCCGCACATTTTTGGACTGTGGGAGGAAACCGGAGCACCCGGAGGAAACCCACGCAGACACGGGGAGAATGTGCAAACTCCACACAGACAGTCACCCGAGGTCAGATTCGAACCCGGGTCCCTGGCGCTGTGAGGCACCAGTGCTAACCACTATGCCACCGTGTTGCCCCTATGCATCGTGGCAGAAGCTTCCAGAGACACAGTGGGCAGACAAGATGGCGTCGAATATACATTCAATATGAGATTGGATCATACTCGGTACACATTGATAAAGACAGGATGCAAGCCGTTTGCATTTTGAACAATAGCAATGATATAAGTGCTGGAATCGTTTTCCTATGCACAGTAAGGATCATTGAACTGGGCAATCGAAGGCTCATCCAGACACATCAATACACAAATACCACCCCCCCGGCTCAACAATGAGAGAGACATTGACGGGTGATTAAGCCAGTATTCGGGGGGCCCCAAAACCAGTCGAGGAGACGATTCATACACATCCTGGCTGGCTCAACAATGGGGAAGACATTAACGGATAGTTGGCCAGTTTCAGGTGCTACCGAAACCCGTTAAGAAGATAATCGCCCCATGCTGGGAGTTTTGAGCGCCAAATATTACACAAAGGACAAACATTAAGATTTGAGCGGGAGATAAAGCGGACACAACAGTATAACTATAGAGGACAAATGTCCATCGCTCTCTTGACTCGGGCTGAACCCTCTTGTATCGCTCTCCTGGACTGTCAGCCTCTTGATTTTTCTCTCTGGACTCTGTTGACTCTTGACTCTTAGCCGTACTGGTCGGTTATTCGAGTGTTGGGTGGTGCTCAATCGGAACGAGCCGCCCCGACAAGGGCAAGTAACAGGGTGCACCATCCCGAGTGTCGGTAAACGGTCTCTGGACCCGGAGGCCCGAGAAGACAAGAAGAGAAGACGAGAAGAAATTCCACGTGCCGCCACGGTCAGTAAACCCCGACCGCGCCCGAAAATATAACGACCGAACTTTCCTTTGAGTTCTACCGACTTCTACATGTACTGCAACACAGGTAGATCCTTCTTTGAATTCTAAGACGGTTTGAGTCCATCGACTGCTTCATGACATCAGGGAGTCTGGCTTGCCTTTCGTGGCAGCGAAAGTAAACAAGTGGGGTGCAGAAACCCTTCCAAACACGTGACAGTCAGGCGCTGCAGCGAAACGAGCTGAGTGCCTCATTTTAAAATCTCAGAAGTAAACCGAGTGGTGAGCATGCTTTCCGATCCTACAAATCCAGACGTAGTTTAGGTATTATTAAGGGAGGGTGGTTTTTATAAGGTTAAAGTATAATGTGTTCCCCTTTTTACGATGTGTCGTGTGTTCTCCATTTCCATAGACCAAGCTTTATGAACGTGTGTATACTTGTACTCTCTTTGATTTGCACCTATGACATGTATTTCATGATTTTAGACGCCATGCAATAAAGATATTAATTTCGTGCTATTCAACCGGGTCTATTTGAGTTTTCTCTGCATTACTACTCCTTGCATCTAAGTCCAGCTGTCAGAACCGTAAGGGCGAGTGGGTCGAACCACTCACAGGTGCTTATTGCAAAAGGGCTGGCCGGAGACCAGAGCAAGCAATAGTATAGGCAACGAAGGCCTAACCCCGCACCAGTACCGTTGAACCCCTTACACTCCGGATCATTAGTCCAGGCCTCTGGATTATTAGTCCCATAACATAACCACTATGCTACCATACCCTCACAGTGGCTGCTGTATGTTCTATCTATAGGACGCACTTCAGCAACTCATTACGGCTTCTTCAGCAGAACCTCCCAAACCCACAACCTTTAGCACCCAAAAGGACGAAGGGCAGCAGGTGCATGACCTTGATGTTCCCTTTCATGGCACACACCATGCTGACTTGGAAATATATTGGCGTTCCTTCATCGTTGCTGGGCCAAAGTCCTGGAACTCCCTCCCTAACAGCACTGTGAAAAAACCTTCATCACACAGACTGCAGTAATTCAAGAAGAAGGTCCACCATCACCTTCTCAAAGGCAAGTAGGGATGGGCAATAAATGCTGGCCTTATCAGCGATTCCCACATCCCAATAATGAAATTTTTAAAAGTATTTTGAAAAGGGTGGCTTTTGTGAGTAGTATGATTCAGGGACTTGGGAGAACTGTAGGCCTCTTTGAAAAAGGAACTTTTAAATCATTCCAGCAACTGAAGGAAAGGTTTTTGTATTGACAATAAGTTCTTTTAGAAATATCTGCAATACATCACTTTATTCCTCAAGTAAATTCCTTCAAGGCACCTTTCACCTTGCTAAATCAATCCCAATATAAAACAGAAAAACCTCAAGGATAAATTGATTTTAAGCATTTATTCTTTATGTTTGCAGATAACATCTTCATTCAGAATGTTTTGAGAAAGAGTGTTGGAACTTACCACTGAGATGAATCATGGACCACAATATGGTCTACAATCCACAGAATATCTAGTTGTAACTATTTGATATGTTTTAGATATCACACAGCTTCTTTAATACGCTTCTATTTTAGTGGTATATAATAGATGCAATATGAAACTGAGGAAAAGTGCCACGGTATAGCTGGGCCTAATTTCGCTAACTCTTACTAAGTATATGACCATAGTATGTATGTCATTAACACTGAACTGGTGCAGCATCAATGAAGGATCTTGGAAAACATGATGTAACCTATCACACCAGCACTTTCATGTATGACATGCTGTTGAGTGAACATTGCGGTTGCCACTCAAAAATGCTTCTAATACACACATAACTGGCACTGGAAACGTCTTGCCTGTTGTTTTTCCATGCATTCACTCAAAGTGGGATGTAGGCTGGGCAATGGGTGGCACTTTCTGTTCTTCCAAATGCTAAATGCTGTATATTTTTTATGGTTTTAAAGGAGAAAGCTGCCCACAGTTATAGGGAAACAAGAAGTACTGGCAAACTAGGGAAAACTCAATCAACAGGAGGAGACAGCCCTGCAAGTAATTCAGTGGAGTCGATTGAGGGTGTGAGCCGAGGAGAGCTTGGTAACTATGTGCCAGCCCAGCACACTAGTATATGCTTTTATTAATCTTCTTGCACTCTGTTCAAACTGATTCATGAGCCACAGGCAAATTTTTGCACAATAGCAAATGGCATGTAATGTATTTGCATTGGAACTCTATCCACAACCATTTCACACTGACTCCAGGTTAACACTTGTTCCTTTTCTCTTTGCATTGGTGTCTCCCAGGATGATGTAGCTGGCACTATGAATAAGCAGAAAGCCATCCCATGAGCATCCATCACACACTCCTGATTATTCAGGCAGCAGCTCAGATATAGCCGCCTGAAGGATTCAGATAATCTGGGTCAGATGGGAGCAGATCGTTAAGTACTCTGCACGTGAGTGAGAAGTCGCACAACACCAGCACGTGAGTAGCAGAGGAGCTCAACCCATTGAATCAGATGTTCCTCAGCTGCAGGGACCACAAATTCTCACCTTATTGGGACTGCATGAAGAGTAGAGCTCATTAATGAACAAAAATCTTTCATGCAGTCCTTTGAGAACATTTAGAGCACCTTCCATGCAATGTTCCCGCTAGGCTGCGGGCGTGCGCGGCCGCGCAGCAATCGGGAAGGTACCCCGGAGGCTGCTCACAAGCTGTTCCCACTAAGATAACGCGCGTGCGCGGCCGCAGCAAATTTAAAGGTACCGCGCGCCAAAAAAAACTTAGAGGGAGCATTGCTTCCATGGTATGTCGGAGAACCAGCAGCAGTGCAGCTTCAACATTACTGCAGCAATGTGTGAAAATTTCAAAAGCGTGCTGGCTACCATGCATCAAGTGGCAACTCCAGCGGATCTACAATGGGGCCTTGAGGCTAATGATCTGAATTACTAATGCTGCATCTCACATGAATGCTGAGGCTGTGGCTATTGAAAGCTAAGGCTAATGAGACCCTCGTGTCTTAGTTCTGAACTGGGCAGGCGAGGTAAACGATTGCTAGAGCCTTGATGGCGAGCTTCATACTCTTGAGTGGTGGCCAACACTTTCCTCTCATGCGGATCCCTAGTAACCCTGAAGTAATATCAACCAGCCATGGTATGGCAGAAGGAGGCTTGAATAGGGAAATTACATCTCGGGGCGATACCTCATCTGCCCAACTCAGCCAGTCCCCTTAAAGACCCAGGAAGTGCCAGGTAGCGAATAGGAGCAGCCAGCCAATGCAAGATCTAATGTATGGGCAAAAGATACGGGGTGGGGGGGGGGAGGAGGGTAGTGGGGGGTAGAGTTTCCACCAGTTTGCGTTAGTGTTATCAGCACAATCCAGGTGAAATTGGCCGAACCCGCGCAAAAGATCAGAGAATTTTAAACGTAAGTTACTTCAATCGTAAATCAAGTTTCTGCAATCTTTTACGCTGGTATAAAAATAATTTCGCCCGAAGCCAGCCCCGCCGAGAAAACTGGTCACGCCCCAAGATTGAAATAATGAGGATGGTGAATTTCTGCCAATTGCACCCGTTTGCGGCTGTTTGAGGAGGCTCTTCAAATTCAGCTCATTTTATTAGGCGCACAGGCACGTTTTAAAATTTCTTACATATTAAAAAATATTTAATTTACTAAGAAACGGACTGGTGTACACTAATGAAAGTAGTAAATGGTTCAGTACAGTCTTTTTAAGTCATTTTCAGTGATTTAAAATCAGGTTACTCACAGGTGGTGGACTAGACACTCTGACTAAAAATGCTTAATTTTTGTGATAAACCCATTTTCAGCTGTATCAATAAAAATACACCAATATATCAACAAATATTATTAATGCAAAAAAAATGTTTACATTCTAATATGCTAACCGATTGCGTTGCTTCATGGAAGATTTTATATTCGTGATTATGCTAATAAATTTTAGCGGAAACTTGACCTGTAACCTAACCAGTGCAATTTCAAGCGCAATTGGTGCCCAATTTCCCGATTGCACCCAAAGCGGAAACTTACCGCCAGGGTGATTCAGCACAAATAGGTTCAGGACCACAGACATCCTATGAAGCCCCATTGATGTGCAGCAAGCTGTGACCACACTTACTTCTTCCATTGAGTTAGAACTTAGAAGAGGCACTAGATTAGATTATATAGCATCTTTCACATACACAACGTGGGTACTTTTGCCAATGGGGGCACGTTGGAGGCGGGACTGCTGCTTGTCGGGTTTTAGTCCCGCCTCCATCGACCTGTGGCCAACCCACGCTATTTTCCCTTGATTGACCTTGTTAAGCCCGCCCAGCGGGCTTAGCAGGTCAATTAAGGGGAAGCCGGTTACAGAGAACGTCAGTGTATGACGTTTCATCTGTCAAAATTTTTTGACAGATGAATTGTCATCGTTTGACAGTTCTGTGAAGCTGTCAAACACAGACATTCTCTGTTGTTTGGTGAGTTCTTGTACTCAAGACTCACCAAACCTCTTTTGTGAGCAGAAAGCAGATGGCTGTTGCATCGGAGAACGCAGCAGCCATTCTGTCATCTCTGCTGTGGAGATGCCAGAGCCTCCACATCCCCGACGATTGAAGCCTGCAGGAAGAAACAAAGGTAAGGAAACTTTTTCTATCACTTTTCACTCACCTCACATACTTACCTCTCCACACTTGCACCCATCACTCACCTCCGCAGTGCACTTTTGGACCCCGCAGACCCCCGCAGACCCACTGCTCGCCTCGGTGGCCCTGGCAGGGTTTTCCGACATCGGGAAGCCCGCGCCTCTGCTGGAAAAATGGGGATAATCCTCTTAACTGCCTGTTAACTGGCTGTAATCCCCTTCCCGTCTCCGGGAGACGGAACCCGGTGCGGGTTGAGTACCTGCCTCCTGGGAAGATGGCACGGAGGTGGGTTGGGGGCGGGATGGGTACCCGCCCCCAGATTCTGCCATTTTCCCGGCGGTCCCGCCTCCAAACCCGCCTCCCCAGGGCTGGCAAAATCACTTCCAACATGTCCCAAAGCATTAATCTGTCATTGAATTACTGTTACAAAGGCAAAATACTGCGGATGCTGGAAATCTGTACTAAAAACAGAAAATGCTGGAAATACTCAGCAGGTCAGGCAGCATCTGTGGAGAGAGAAACAGAGTTAACGTTTCAGGTCGATGACCTTTCGTCAGAACTGGAAAAAGTTAGAGATGTAACAGATTTTAAGCAAGTAGAAAGGCAGGCAAAGGGGAGGGGGGGAGGAAAGAACAAAAGGAAAGGTCTGTGTTAGGGTGGAAGAGATTAAATGACAAAAGGGGTGATGGTGCAAGGCGAAACGGGGGTGGTAATGGGACAAGTAAAGAAACAAAAGATGGATCTAGAAATTACTATTGCTTAGTAGGCAAATACAGTAACCAATTTATGCACTGCAAGGTCCCACAAACAGTAATGAAATGAATGACCAGCAAATCTGTTTTTGGTGGTGTTGGTCAGGACACTGGGAGAACTCTTGATCATTCTTTGAACAAGTTCCATGGGATCTTTTATCTTCACCTGAACAGGCAGATGGGCCTCAGTTTCACATCTGATTGGAGAGTTCGTACTTCTGATAATTCAGCACCCCCCTCAGTACTATACTGAAGGGTCAGCATAGAAGGTGGCTCTGAATTTCCTCAGGGGTTCCACTGGACTTCCACCTTAATGCCAGCAGAAGTCCAGTGGAAGACACTGAAAAAGGCCTGGTATTGTTGGGTGTCCGCTGATTCTGGACACCGTCACCCATCGCGTATAAGGTCTATAACATCAAATGGGCGGGGCCGGGGTGAAGACTCCAAATGCTGGGAGTTCCCACTTCCCCCCGGTTCAGTATTGACCCCACATATTACTGGGGCCAGGTACGCCAAGAGAAATGAGACATACTGGCCTCTAGATGGGTGAAAATGGGCCCCAACCGATGGAGGAGGGTGCAGGCCAGGTAAATTGCTTTTTATTGGATTGGTTTCCCTGCATGGGGACTATGAAGGGGGCGCAGTGGAATTTTGGGGGGGGGGGCCTGTATATCCCCAATTGCGGGCAGATTTTCCAGCTCCATGGGGCAGGCGGGTGACTGAGATGTGCCTGCAGTGTTACAGGTATCCACTGGCCCCATATAAATTAGGTGCCCCCAAAAACCCAATGGAGTCAACGCTGGAGGGCATCGCCGCCGCTCTACTGGTGTAACCGCCAGGATTGCAGCCCACCCATTTTCAGGGCCTATGTGCCGGCGTCTTGGAGTGGGGCTTGAACTCACAACTTTCTAGCTCAAACACCAGGTCATAGAAGACACACACTGTACTGTCATCAAGAGGAAACACTGGGAAAATAAACCATAATAGCAGATACACAGAACACTAATAGGGAAATAAAATCATTGCACTTTATTTCTGCATAGTCTTGAGATTTATTTTGTTAAGTACATATTCAGAGAGCAGAAAATGTGTTGATCGGTATGCTTGGTAGCTAAGAAACAATTGATTGCAATGGAGGAAAAATTCACAGAACTACTATATTGGCCTAGAAATTGGTTTGCCCCTGAAAACTGGCACGATGATCGCGATGCGTGATTAACCCATGCCCACTTGGAGGACTGCAGGCAGCATGCGAACTTACTGCTGCCTGCTCCTTTTCATGATTCTGGTGTTCAGCAGGGGGCCAAACTTTGTGTGAGGCTAGCACCAATTAAAACTAGCCTGCACTACTTAAAGGCAGTCTGCACCTCTTAAATGGGATGTTCATTCTGCCTGCAGCAGATCATTGAACTGGCCGGGGAAAACAGTGGAAAAGAACAATTAATGATGGCACAACAGGGGAGAGAGCATGCACCAAGGTTTTCCGATGCAGCACTGGAGGCCTTGGTGCAGAAGGTCAATAGGAGGAGAGAGGTCTTCTTTCCACAATGGTCCAGGAAGCCCTCCAGTCAACAGAGCAAAGTACAGTGGGAGCAGATAGCCACTGTGATGAATGCCAGCTGTGTAGCCCCGAGGACGTGGACGCAGTGCAGGAAGAAGTTTAATGACCTCACATGAGTGGTCAAGGTCAGTGAATTCATCTTCAAATGCCATATCCCATCATCTGCACCACTAACCTCACACACTGCTCACTGTACCACACCCCCATCACTCACCTACCAACAATCTCTACCAAACATGACTCATACCTCACATTCAAAGCTTCACCTCACCCTCACACACTTACCACTGCTGTAAGCCTCACACCCACATCTCTCAGTTTGCACACACTATCAGCTATTCAACCATGACAGGGACATCACATTGCACCACACTCACTGACACACTTCCCTTTCTCTTGCAGGAAAAGGTGGCGCATAACTGGCGCCAGCAGAACCTAACCAGCGGGGGACAGGCTTGCCTGCATCACATCACCCCCATAGAGGAGACGGTGCTGCCCAAACAACGGGCGCTACGCAATCGAATTTTTAGCCCATCATGTCTAATAGGATATGATGTTCATGCAAAGGCTAGAATGTAGACTTATTCAAAGGTCCTGCCAATCAATGATTGATGGATGAATGTTCCTAGCTGCAGGTGACCTTCAATCATTTCTCCTTCCTCCCTCTTCTCTGCCAAGGTTTGAGCTGTGCCTCCTAATCGTCTTGCTTCAATGCAACATTCGACAATATGCAGCAGATGGCTACGATTTTAGAAACCTTCTCAGGGCTATTGAGCAGTTCTTCCTTGATCTGTTCAAATAGTGGAATATGTGCTTGAGCATACCATTGGTATATTCCACCAAAGTTCAGGTGGAGGCATGAACTTCATTGTATTTGTGTTCAATGTCTGTTCTTGGGTTCCTCAACAGGGTATTCATGGTCTACTAGCTGCCACTTATCCAGTCTGCCTGCTCCTTTAAATAACGGTGACAAGGTGTACTCCTGCAAAATGAAGGTATCATGCTGTTTCTAGGGTATCTTGCATAATTCGGTTAATGTGGTCTCTGATCACTTGTACATTAATGGAATGGAAGCCATTTAAATAAACCATGGGATGGATGTCAGATGCCTAGATGGTCAAATTTGTGTCAAAAATGATGCTCTTTACTTATAGGGAACTGGCCACATGGTAAAAGCACTGTGCTTCCTTTCATTACTGCCTCTTTTTCATGGGGAAAGTAATGAAAATGTTCCTCTGGCAAACTAACAGTCTGTCACTTATTTAATGTAGCAATGCACAAAAGATGACTAATTTGGAAAATGTCCCTTAATGGTGGCTTGGAAGGATCTGGAAACACAGAAATTTAATGTTTAGTCACTTTCATAGCCACAGGCAGTGTTCTTCCTGTGGTGGAAGTTATCTGGAGGTTGGGCCTGAGTTACTGCATAACTTGGTGACTGCAACCCTGTGAAGCGTAGACAAACAAGGTAAGTGTCTTCTGACATACCAAGGTGGGCCTAATTAGGGCTGAACATGTGGTCCCTGATCCGAGGGTACGTGAGTTACAGGTTCAGATTACCATATCTGTTTTCCCAACACAAGGAAGCAGGCACCAACTGTCTTCCATAGTTTCTGGAGAAATAAATTGCAGTTAGTACATACTTCCACAGAATCCAGTCCTATTTTGAAGTTCCAAAATTTGCTTGGTGAGCATGGGCTTAGACTGTGAAGTGCACAACATCATCACTTATGTTTGGAAACTTCCCAGAATCCTGTCATGACATTCATTCTGGTGCTGGTCTTCCCCGAATAACTCAACCAAATGGTCCAATTGTGTCCTCACTTGCACTGGGAATTTTTACTTCAGAGCCTGGCTAAGACTGAAAGACAGACAGACTAAGGGACTGATTAAAGCACCTGTACTTTCTCTTGTTTATACTCAGAATTCAAAAATAATGATTGCTAATAGAAAAGGCAACTTTTATTTTTCCTCAGTGTAATTTTCAAAGCATTCCTCTCCTCATCCTCTAACAGAACTTCTGGGTTTCTTTGTTTTTCCAAATGATTTGAAAATAAGCTGGAAGGTGAATTTAAGAAGCTTTTTTGAGCAAAAGTTTCCCATCAAAATATTAGCATTTTTTTTTACTTTAGAGGGTGTGTAATTTAAAGAGATATACAGACAGAAATAGAAAGAGACAGATAATTATTGATTACAGCACCTGTACTTTCTTTTATTCATATGTTTCTGGACGTATTGAATTCTAAGCTGTGGGTATTGATGCTCAGAGTATACTGTCACCAAGCCACAGCATTGACAAATTTCTGAGTTGTGTGTTGTTTGGTATCAGCATTTTTCCCTTCTCACATGACTGCTGTTGTGCCAGGGTTATATATTTATGTAGCTTATGTTTCTTAAATCAGCCATGTCCCCCATTTATTGTTCCAGAGAGAGAGAGAGAGAGAGAGCGAGAGAGAGACAGAGAAACTATAATGTAGCTGCAGTGCATAAGAACAGCACTATTTATTTTCCAAGCAAGAATCAAAAAAAATACTTCTCTGGGCAAAGGAGAAATCTTAAAAGCTTCTAAATTCTTTCACTGACAATGCTCACCCCCTCATCTATCTCCACACTCCCTCCCCCCTCCCCATGGCACAGTGTAACCTCTGACTCACCATGAGCATCTATGGGACAATCATAGTAATATTATATAAGTGGGTTGACTGAGCATATTGCTATCCCTCTGGTGTCATGATCTGGCATCACATTCTAGTGCTCCACTTTTTAATTGACATAAATGTCACTTTGCTAAAATAGGAACATTTCAGAACTCAGCAATTATAAAAAATGATGAAAGTCTAGCATTAAAAACAAGAAATTGAGCCAAAATGCTAAAAACGATTTTTTTTCAAAAACCTATTATTTGCCATTATTATGTTCCCACAAACTTAAATGCCCAGGGTTCAAAATAAGGCTTCTAACATAATAAAACATAAACATTACATATTTCACAGTAACATGATCAAACATACCTATCAATTTGTCTTCTGCATCTCTGAGTAACTTTACTAACTTTTTCACTTGAATGCCTCATTCTCTCTCAAAGCCTGGGTTTGCAGTTCATATTTTTCCCAGAGCTATTATTCTGCCACTGAAGTGCGATATCAATTGCACTTGTGCCTGTATTTCCCTGGATACCACAAACTGAGCATATGCAGCATGAGGAATTTGCCTGGATGCAGCATCTTGTTTACTCAGTGTTTACCCCGCAACAGGGTTTCTGAGTTTCTTTCGCTGAATGTTTTGGAAATATATTGCAGAATGGTTTTATGAAAATGTTTTTCTCAGATATAGTATCAAATTTATATTGAGATTTTGAAACAATGATTTTTATAGGAGATTTTTCACAATCAGGTCACATGCAGAAATTCACATTGTTCACACTGAAACTCTGCTCTGGTCTCCACCAAATGAAATGGGAGCACAAGGCAAGTATGTAGAGTCTGGGTTGAATGCTGAAGAGTTGTAAAACATTAGAGGAGAAATGAAGAATAAAAAAAATGGGGTTGCAGAGAGATTGGTGGAGACAGGTGAGTGGTACAGTGAGAATTTTGGGCTGAGTGATGGAGAGTGGTGAAAGATTAGGGATGAGGTGAGTGTGTAAGAGATTGGTGGGATGAGGTATAACTGGAATGGAGAGAGTAAAGGCCTGAAGGAGACAGTAGTGAGGAAAAGGTGTGAAGGAAAATGAAAAACATATACAGTCGCCACCACTGAGACTGGAAGGAGCAGACCTGGTGGGAGCACAGCGAGAGCGGAGCAGTTAAAAGGAGCAGTCCTAAGCGGCAGGAGCCTGAGACTGGAAGGAGCAGACCTGGTGGAGCACAACGAGAGCGGAGCAGTTAAAAGGATCAGTTCCGAGTGGCAGCAACTCAACAGAGGCGGTTTTTGAAAAAGTGACGTCTGAATAAAAAAAGTGACGTTGGCACAAGGGAAGGAGCTGATTGGTGAGTAGCTGGTGAGTGTATTTTGTTAATTTCTTTTTTAATTTCTTTTTTATATATATTTTTTTAAGTTCATATGTTTATTTCTGCTAAGTTAGTTAATAGCCTATACAATAGAGGGAAAGAGCTGATTGGTAAGTAGCTGGGGAGTGTTTTTTGTTAAGTTTTAAGTTTATTTCTGCTGGGTTAGTTCTTAGTCTAATAAATAGAGGCATGGCAGGGCAGCTCAGCCCCGTGGAGTGCACATCCTGTGCCACGTGGGAAGTCCTGGACGCTTCGCGTAACCTGGACGACCACATGTGCGGGAAGTGTCACCAGCTAAGGCAGCTCGAGCTCCGGGTTTCGGAGCTCGAGCAGCGGCTGGAGTCACTGCGGTGCATCCGCGAGGCTGAGAACTTCGTGGATAGTACGTTTCTAGAGGTGGCCACCCGCAGCTTAAGGGTATTCAGGTAGAGAGGGAATGGGTAACCACCAGACAGAAGGGGAAGACCAGGCAGGCAATGCAGGAGTCCCCGGAGTGCATCACACTCTCCAACCAGTATTCTGTTCTGAGTACTGGTGAGGGCAATGGTTTCTCTGGGGAGTGCAGCCAGAGGCAAGTCCACGGCACCATGGATGGCTCAGCTGCACAGGGGGGGAGGAAAAAGAGTGGAAGAGCAATAGTGGTAAGGGATTCGATAGTTAGGGGAGCAGACATCCGTTTCTGCGGCTGCAGACGTGTCTCCAGGATGGTATGTTGCCTTCCTGGTGCCAGGGTCAAGGATGTCGCTGAGCGGCTGCAGGACACTCTGAGGGAGGAGGGTGAACAGCCAGAGGTCGTTGTCCATATCGGTACCAATGACGTAGGCAGAAAGAGGGATGAGGTCCTGCAGGCAGAGTTTAGGGAGCTAGGAGCGAGATTAAAAAGCAGGACCTCAAAGGTAGTAATCTCCGGATTACTCCCGGTGCCACGTGCTAGTGAGTACAGGAATAGGAGGAGAGAACAGATGAACGCATGGCTGGAGAGATGGTGCAGGAGGGAGGGCTTTAGATTCCTGAGGCATTGGGACCGTTTCTGGGGAAGGTGGGACCTGTACAAGACGGACGGGTTGCACCTCAACAGAGCCGGGACCAATATTCTCGCGGGGAAGTTTGCTAGTGCTGTTGGGGAGGGTTTAAACTAACTTGGCAGGGGGATGGGCATCAGCATATAGGAATAGAAAAGAGGAATAAGGTGTATAGAGGAGTGAGTGTGTTGGATAGTACTAGAGAGGAAAGTAGTACTAGAGGCGGAAGTAGTACCATATTAGATAGGAGCAAACTTAGAAAGACTACGAAAAATTCAAAAATGGGTTTAGAAAGCATGTACGTAAATGCGCAAAGTGAGGTGAATAAGGTCGGTGAGCTACAAGCACAATTATCCGTGTGGCAATATGATGTTGTGGCAATAACGGAAACGTGGCTTAAAAACGGTGCGGACTGGGCACTTAATATTCAAGGGTACAAGGTGTTCAGAAAAGATAGGGAAGGAAAAAAAGGGAGGTGTGGTGGCAGTGCTGATTAAGGAAGACATTGTAGTGTTGAAAAGGAGGATGTTCTTGAGGGGACAAGAACAGAATCCATTTGGTTAGAGTTGAGGAGAAAAAAGGGTATGATCACGCTATTGACGGTATTCTATAGGCCTCCAAATAGAGAGGGAGGTAGAGGAGTAAATCTGCAGGGAATTCACAGAGATATGCAAGAGCTATAGGGTGGTGATATTGAGGGACTTTAATTACCCAAATATCGATTGGGATAATGCTAGGGTAAAGGGAAAGGAGGGGGAGGAATTTCTGAAATGTGTTCAGGAGAATTTCCTTGACCAGTATGTTCTTGGCCCAACTAGGAAGGAGGCATTGCTGGATCTGATGCTGGGGAATGAGGTGGGCCAGGTCGACCAAGTGTCTGTGGGAGAACACTTGGGTACGAGTGATCATCGTATCATAAAATTTAGATTAGCAATGGAGAGGAGCAAGGAACAATCTAGAGTTGAACTTCTAAACTGGAATAGGGCTAACTTCAATGGGATAGGAAAGGATCTAGCCAGGGTAAAATGGAACCAAAGACTGACAGGAAAAACTGTAATGGAACAATGGGTGATTTTTAAGGAGGAGATGTTCCAAGTACAGACTAGGTACATTCCAACAAGAGGGAAGGGTATGGGATCCAAAGCAAGGGCTCCTTGGATGACGAGGGAGATAGAGAAGATGATGAAACAAAAAAAGAGGGTGTATGATTCATGTCCGGTGAATTCTTCAAGGGAGAACCAGACCAAATACAGTAAGTTGAGAGGGGAAGTGAAGATAAAAATAAGATTGTCAAAGAGAGAATATGAGAGCAGAATGGTAGTTAACATAAAAGGGAACCCAAAAATCTTTAGTAAACAGTAAGCAGGTAGTAAGAGGCAGGGTGGGGCCTATTAGTGACAAAGAAGGTGATATATGCTTAGAGGCGCAGGGCAAGGCTAGAATACTCAATGATTACTTTGTATCGGTGTTTACTAAGGAGGTGGATGCTGACAAAATATCGGTAGAAGTGGAAAAGGTAGAAGCAATGGAAGGGATGAAAATTGATAGACAGGATGTACTAGAAAGGCTGGGTATGCTTAGAGTGGACAAGTTGCCTGGCCCAGATGGCTTGCATCCCAGGTTGCTAAGGGAATTGGGGGAGGAGATAGCGGAAGGGCTTGCCATAATGATTCTATGACTTATACCACCTGTGGTTATTATAGGCAACCCTCTATACCGGACAATTAACGCCAGCCATTTGTCATTCCAATAGATGTCAATGACAAAGGCACCACTTCTACCTATTGAGCGCTCCAGCTAAAGGGAAAAGAAGTAGTTACTGTCATCAAACAATTCAGTTTCATTTTGAAATTGCTTTACAGGATTCTATGGATGCCTGAGAGGCATGATAACTCACTGATAAAGTCTGCAGTACGTATTTAAGATTTATATGGATTTGTCCCAAAGAGTTCTAAGAATCCTATCGGATTTTGCAAGATCTTTAACAAGATATCCTCTTGGGCATTTGGGTCAATGATACACCTTTATGTTGGCAAACATATGTTAAACTGAATAATCTTGTCCAATTTTTGATGAATTTGTGTTACTTCTTGATAGCCAAGCCCATTCAATCAGTATTTTCTAAGTCTAAGGAAAGCTGATGAATTGAATGAACTCTGATATCCACTGGACCTCTTCTCTTACTCTAAAAATCTTCAGGGAAAATAAATCTTTACCTTAAATTCACAGCTCAGGGCTCAGCAGAGGAGGGGAGCAATTCGTTGACAAGAAAATCTTTTTATTTTACACAATAGAATCAGAAATTGCGCATTCTAACCGGTCAGACAAATGCAGTGGCATGAGTCTATCTTGCCCGCCCCTTTAACACACTCTCACTGACTCAATCTTCACATCTACAGATTTACAGCACAAACTGTTTGCCAGATTTACAGTTCCCAGGGCAAGCTTTCCTCTCCAGTTAGTTTGCGCTGCAGATTCTCGGCAAGTTAGTTGTAATTTCCGGTGCAGGGACCGATGAATTTGTCCATAATGCATTGCAGATTATCAATTCTGTGCATGCACTGAAACATCACACATGAGCAGAAGTGGCAATTGTCAGTGCAATATGGGGCACTTAGAATGTGCAGTGAATCAGCAAGCTTTTAAGGCATGATGCAAGTGCACAAGCCTAAAGCGCTAACAGTCTGTGCAAAATGCAGACAGTTGCTAACTATCCCTGCAACAGAATCCTCTCTGTGACTAAAAGTCTGTCTCCCTACTGCCGTGTCACAGACAGTACAGTATTGTAAATATGCCGGTGTGGGTTTGTCCTTCTTTTGCTATTAGTCCTTTCATTGTGCAGGTAACTCTGCTGGAGTCTCGGAAGTCTTCTTTCATTGTTCAGAGTCCAAAGATGTTTTGCAGATAGGTTGAGCAGATAAAGCGTGGGAGGTGATAAGCTGCCTGGGAATGTTGAGCTGGGAGATGGTATATTGCAGCCCATTGTGTCAAACCTTGTCTAAAGCCTATTCCAAGTTCAGAAGCCAGGCTAACATGAACTTTTTTTTGTAAAAGGCTCGGAGGTTCTGGATTGCTTAACCTGTGGCTGACTCAAAATGCACCAGGGTGGATGGCTGTGATCCAGGATTGGACAGATGTAGGCTTTGCACCGTCTGAGGAGAGTTCTTCTTTCTGTAGAGGATTCGCAATTGACGCAGTCTGGCTGGTGCTCCAGCGGTGATAGCATTGATGTGCCATTTCTAAGATATATTGTTCTGTCAAGTTATGCTTTTTGCCGGTCTTAATTGGTGTGCCCACTCCGACAGCACTTGTGTGCTCTGCCAAGAAATTTGACATCTATCGAATCATCTCCCTGGGAATGTTGAGCTGGGAGATGGTGTATTGCAGCCCATTGTGTCAAACCTTGTCTAAAGCCTATTCCAAGTTCAGAAACCAGGCTAACATGAACTTTTTTTTGTAAAAGGCTCGGAGGGTGTGCTGTGACAGTCACAACAATTATTGTTATTGGTGCTTCTGCCTCTTCTGAACCTTGTTTGTCCTGAGTTGAAGAAGTCAATGCCCTAAAGGTGATGTTGGAGGCGGTATGTGACGACTGTTTCTAGCACCTTTTCAAGGTAGCAGCAGACTAATTGTTCAGTAATTACTGGGGTCACGAACATCTTTACTCAGCTTGTGGACCATTGTAATCCTTATAGAGAGATTTTACTAGTTTGATTGATTTAAAGTGCATAACTACAGCATGGGACAAAGGTTAAAACTACAGTTCAGAGTCCAGCAAAAGAGATCAAGAAAGCAAAAGAGAATTTGCTGGGTGCTGAAATGGAAGTAAATCATGGAAATGTGAAATGCAAATTAAAGGATAGATCAGGCAGAGCCATGGTTAAAAGCAGAGTGACAACAGAACTAATCCAGCAATCATCAATTGCAATCTCCAACTGGAGTAATGTACCAGCAGAGTCTGTAATCCTTGGCCCAGAAATTCACCTCTCCGGCTTGCCGCGGGGGTAAGGATCGCGCGCGCACTTACCTACCGCGCCTGCCGTTCTGCTTCTGGCCCACGGGGACTTCAGCTCCTGGGCCTGCTCCAAGTGCCGGCGCGCAGTGCTTGCGTGTCCCAGGGGCGTAGTTAGTGCGATGCGTCCCCTGGGATCACGTGGGCCATGGAGAGCCAATGGCAGCAGACCATCTTTCATTCATAGATTTGACAGGAAGACCTGTCAAATCTATGAATTGAAATCGGCCCCAAAACAACACCTAAACTTCAAATAAATTTTTTAAAAAAACATCACATTTTTAAAATAACTATAAGTTAAATAAATTAACTACTTTAAACAAAAATTTAAATTTTTGAAAAAATTATAATACTTTTTAACAGTGCTAAAAATAAACTTACCTTTCTTTAAAGTATCTAAAAAAGATAAACCTGTTGAAAAATGTTTTAATTTATAATTAATTAACCACTTACCTTGTTGAAAACGGGTCTTGCGCCTCCTTTTTAAAAGCGCAGCTTCTTCAATACTTACCCTCCCGGAGAAACCTGAAAAAAAAACTAAGTTTGCTGCGTGCGCGCAGCCTCTACCGCGCACGTGGTTCACCTCTGAACCGCTCCCTTCACGAGACCGGAAGTTCCGGTTTCCCGCGCATGCACAGTGCATGCAGGAAACCGGCACTTCAGGAGGCCTTACGGGTGAGTACACAGTGCGTACTCACCCGGCAAGTGCTGAATTTTTGGCCCAAACTTTCAGTAAAAAGGACTGGCCCAGACTGCTGCTGTTTCCGGTCCTGTTTGGGCTCTGAGTGTGTGTGTGCGTGTTTGTGCGTCTGTGCGTGTGTGTGTATGGGTGCTGAGTGAGGGCAAGGTGGGACGTTGTTGTGATGCCCGACACAAAGCTTGACAAAGCTCACCATCCCAACTTGTAGATGAATAATGGCCATTTGATCGAGGTGCAGGACAGCAGTCTGCACTCGTGGAACTGCAAAGGTCAGTCACTTCAAGAGGGGAAGGGAGAAAATTTGGGGAACATACAAACAATGATGGACAGGTAAAGACCCTCTGGGCCATCGAGCCTGTCCCACACAATTGCGATACCTTGTGTATCTCTCCATCCCACCCAAAACCATGTGATCCCCTGGGAGAGGCGAAAAAACAGATAAAAAACCCAGGCCAATTTGGGGAAACAATCTGGAAAATTCCTCTCCAACCCATCTAGGCGATTTATGGCAGATAGGCATGAGTAGCTCCAAGAAAATTCCCAGCCCAACTATTATACATTTATAGCCTTCAATTGAAATCCTGAACGTGACTAACTGCATGCCAGTTGCACATGAGGAACATTTTAGTGGAGATTAGTGTTCAGTAAGTGAAGCCAACATGCAATAGAACAGACACTGTGGCCAGAATTTTCTCATTGCAGAGCGTGCGGGTTTGGGAGCAGGTCGGCAGTTAAAATCGCTGAAATTGACAGCGTGTCAGGAACCCACCGTCATCCCGCCGACTTTCGCATTTAACTGGGGTGCATTTCGAAGCATGCCACGGACCCGCTCGGCAGAGGCGGGCGACCTCATTGAGGTAGTTAACTGCTCGTTGAGAGATCCTTAACAGCTTTTTTAACATGAGGTTTCAACATTAACTGGTTGCGCACAGGACTTCGGGAAACTCGCCTGTGAAGGGGAGGCGGGAGCTCCATGGCCATTGTGCTACTTCATTAATTGACAGCTGGAAAAAGCACATAAATACAGACACCTTACACCTGCTTCCTTGCTGAAGGGAAAGGCTCTTGCTGACACCATTTTGTGCTGAGATTTTGCTTTCAGGAATTTGCAGGTGATTTCTACAACCTCAGAATCCACTCTCACCACATTGCAAGTCACTCTCACTACATTGGAGGATTGTGCCTCTGATCTCCACTTTACCTGCCATCTATCAGATCAGCATGGGTGTCGCTTATGCTGTCTCACCTTGGATCTCAGATTCGGAACAAGATGAGCCCCAGCACCAACACCCGCAGCCTTCTCCTCACCGACCTGATGCTCCACAGGAGAAAGGGGATCAGCGCAGGGGTGCACCGCGCCGGAGGTGATACCCCCAACACAGGGTATACAGGCAGAGGATGAGCTTCCTGGACATGACTGAACAGCAGTGCTTCAGGAGGCTCAGGCTGTTGAGCCAGGTTGTGGCAGACATTTGTAGCTTGCTGGAAGAAGACCTGCTGTCCAGAGGACCTGGTGGACACACCTTACCAGTGGCTGTTAAAGTCACCACTGCCCTCAACTTCTTCGCCTCAGGCTCCTTCTAGGGATCTGCCACAGACATTTGCGGGATCTTGCAGTCGGCCGCCCACAGATGCATCACCCAGGTAACCAATGCCATGTTTCACAAGTCAACCACTTATGTAAACTTTGCCAGTGTTACTGAGCGGGCGCTCAGCTTTGCGGCTCTGGCTGGCTTCCCACAGGTGCAGGGCATCATTGACTGCACACATGTGGCCATCAAGGCACCCCCACATCACCCAGGAGTGTTTGTGAACCAGAAGGGTTTCCACCCCCTCAATGTTCAGCTCATCTGCAACCATAAAAAGATCATCATGCATGTGTGTGCCAGATTTACAGGGAGCTGTCATGACTCTTTTGTCCTGTGCCAGTACACCTTCCCTCAAGCTGGCTGCTTGAAGACAAGGGCTATCCACTGAAGACGTGGCTGTTGACACCCTTGAGGAGTCCAAGCAATGATGACGAGGAATGCTATAATGAAAGCCACATATCCACCAGATGTGTCAAAGGACAAACAATCGGCATGCTGAAGATGTGCTTCAGATGCCTTGGCAGATCTGTAGGAGCCCTTCAGTACGCACCAGTCAGGGGCTCCAGAATCATCATCGTATGCTGTGTGCTGCACAACATAGCGCAGCAGCTAGGATTGGAGCTACAGGAGGAGCAAGGCGCAGAGCGCACAGCCTCTTCAGAGGAGGAGGAGGAGGAACAGGTGGAACATGAGGAGGAGGAGGAGGAGGATGAACCTGAGGTGGAGATGGCACCAGCAGCGGTGCACATTGCTGCCCGGGAGGTCCGAGATGGCCTCATTATGGCCCGATTTACTTAAGTTGCACCAGTGCACCCATATGGCTCCCAGATGTTGTACCAACTACACCCACCCCCCACAAACACCACAAAGCAGTCCTAAAATGACACCCATTGCTCGTGGTTAAGTAATGACCCACCATTCACTCCAAGTGACAAGGCCACTTCCCAGGTAGCAGGCAAAAATGGACAAGGCGAGAAAGTAGTGCAGAAGAATAAATTTATGTGCATCATAAATAGAACTGAAACTTAACACTAACATTCCGGCAAACACCCATGTGCATACCCTTGTGCATCTATGATTTAGTCATTTTAGGTGTCTTTTTTCTTTTCTGGGTGCTTCTACGAGGTGCAACCCCATGGCTTCAGCAGAGGTAGAGGCAGGCTGCTCACTTCCAAGCTGCGACTAGTTAGACACTTTTGGCAGATGTCTTCTGGGTTTTGGCGCCTGTGAGGGCCCCACCAAAGACTGCGCCTCCTGCAATTGTGCAGGAGCAGACTCGGCCATCGGAATCCGAAGCAACATGTGGGGCTCTGACTGAGGGGGAGGCAATGGGGGAGATGTGGGAGCACTTTGAGCAGATGTCCATGTCCCCCCTCACCAGCACCCTCTCATGGGCCACCCGCACTTCCCTGCTAGCAAGGAGCTGGCCAGCACCTTGTTGCACTTCAGTGGAGCGATGAACGCCTAAGTCTATGTTGGTATCCCTCCTAGAGATGAGGTCAATGAGAATCTGCAATCTGTTGTTCACAGCAAGCATGCTGTCATTCAACTGACGCATTAGTTGCGACATCCTTTCCATCGTCACCATCACCTGCGATATGATGCTGCTCATGTTGGAGATGGACTCCTCCATTCTCTATACAATCATACACATCGCGGCTGGAAAAGCTGCCAGTGCCTCGCGCATTTGTTGCTGCTCCTCCAAGATCAACCACTTTGTCGACAGCCCCCGAGGTTCAGTATCTGCATCCAGCTGAGCAGAGCTTGGAGCATCCTGCACCCTCCGGCGAGGACTCTCCACTGCTGTCCCTGTCTCCACCATCTGCTCTTGCTCACTTGTGATGTGTGAGACACTAGGTGATAACACTACTCTATGTCTCGCTGGATCCACTGATGTGCGCGTATCTGCGCTGGTGCTGGGTGCTCATGGGTCTGGTGATGGTGCGCCCTCAGAGAATGGAGCTTCTTCTGAGGAGTCATCTTCCTCCTCCGGCTGGAAAGTGGCGGGGGGAGAGGGGCATTTGATGGACCTGTGGGAGAGTAAAGACATGAATTAGATCTCTTATGATAAGAATGTGTTACATTAACATTATGCACATGATGATATTTCACTGGCTGCTGACATCAGTCACCATGAGTGACTTGTTGTATGCCATGTGGGATATTTAATTCTGTCACCAGGTTGCTGGGAGGTCTCCCTCACTCCGTCTCCCACCGCCAGCAGCTCTGTCACTCCACTTATTTCCAGCACACCATCCTCTACTGGTGTCAAATTTGTATATATTGGAGGGCCACCTCCAGTTCTCTTTCTTTCTCTCCTGTTCTGCGCTCTCTTCTGCAAAGGAGGGAAAGAAGAGAACTTTGAGTGAGAGTGATGGAATGAGTGTAGGGGATGTATGGGCTACATCTGTAGAGGGTGACTATGAAGGAGTGACATGACATTGCCTAATGGCCTCCTTCTGTGGTGTTACTTTCTATGATTGCATTAGGCTGAGGGTTAGTGTCAATGGAGATGTGAGTCAGATGGGGATGTGAGTAGGTGCATAGACAGTGAGGGATGGGTGCACCTGCAAGGTAGGTTGGTGTGAGGAGTGACATGCAGGAGTAGGAGAAGGCAGAGTGATGGGGTTGGGGTGACACGCACATCAGGATGTAGTTGAATGTGGCATTGCACTCACCTTTCCTGAGCTCATGAGATCATTAAATCTCTTTCGGCATTGAATCCAGGAGCGGCTGACAACACTCCTACTGCTCATTTCTGAAGCGATCTCCAGCCATGCCCTCTTGGTTTCTCTGGCTGCTGTTTTCCTGGCGTTGCCAGGGAATAGGACCTCCCTGCGTGCTGTGACTCCCTGGACTAGGGCTTCCAGGGAGGCATCGGAGAACTTAGGAGCAGCTTTCTGTCGCTGTGACTTCATCCTTGCTTGCACCCACACAAATCTCTTTGAAATATAGCAATAGTCACCTCTCCCAACCACCTGTATGCCTCCTCCAACAACCTTCAACTGTGATGTGTGCAAAGCTCCTTTAAATATCTGAACTGAAAGCGAGTCATCGGTGATGTCATCAGATCTGCTCCATTTAATTGGCCGGGAAACCCGCATGAATGTTTCAATTGGTGTCATTGAGTTAAAGGTGCAGTGCAGAACGCGCTGTTGAAAACTTTGGGATGGCGACCTGCTATGTGGCCCGCACACTCCTGCACCGACTCTAAGCTTAAAAATTCCGGCCCATTGCTCTAATGAAGGGTCCCACTCAAAGTGAAACCTATCTTATCCTTTTCAGATGCTAGGTGACTTAATGCGTATGTCTTTGTTTTTAATTCAGAGACCCTTCCTAACTGACACGGTAAAACACAATATATAATTTGTATGAAACAGGTTTTCTGTTAAAAACATAATTTAATTTGATTGTATAATTAAAGCCATAATGACTCCAGGTTTCACCATTGCCTCTCATTAACTATAAGAAGCTCTGAATTAATTCAGATTTGGGATTTGGGCCACCCACTACTCTAATAAAGCTGAATCTGAAGTTTCCTTTTTCCCCAATAACCAAAAACAACAAACGATGAGAGACCTGGTAAGCAGACCTTGGCTGAATTGCTAAAACAAAATGCTACCTTATTTTCTCCTTCAGATTCGAAATTAGAAAGAAAATAAATTTGGATTTTTTTCTCCCCAAGGGCCTTTTAGTCACAACCTACCAAGTCCAAAAAATTAGAAAAGGATAAAAAGACTTGCATTCATATCGCAAATTTTCATGTTTCTCAAAGCTTCACTTTCAATGAATTATTGATGTGCGGTTAGCAAACGGGACAGCAAGATGTCATAAACAGCAATGATCAGTTAATCTTTTTGGTGGAATTGCACAGAGCACCAGTAAGCTCACTGATTTTCTTCGAACAGTGACATAAGGACCCGGAATTTTGCATTTGAAACTGACCGCAACTTCCGGATTTAGCGCAGGCACAGCCTAATGCAGAAATCCTGAAGTTGCGGTCTGTCATTCACTGCTCCTCCACAGCCTGCGCTGTGCCCCTCCCTCCCCTCACAGAGTCGGCAATCAGTGAATCTCTCAAATTATGGAAAGTGCCGAAAACCTCAGCTCTTCCACAGTAATATTGCTGTTAAATACCCCATTAAAAGTTAGACCCTTTTGAATTAGGTGTAACTGGAGTTTAATCAGCGTTTTGACTGCTAACCAAAGGTTGTGGCCCTGAAAAACTAATTTTAATTTTGTGGAGTGTCAAATTTATTCATTTTCATAAAAATTCTGCATTTTGATTGGCTGCTTAGACAGCTTGTTGACGTCACAGCAGCTCTTCACTGGGAATCCCCATTAACTTCCGTTGATTTCAATTACGCGTCGGAAAGCCCGAAATTCTTGACACAGATCGCGAGATCTTTGTGTGAAGCTTACTTCGGGGCCAGCGGGGAACGCCTTTGCTTCGCCGCTGACTGCAAATTCTGGGCCTGAGCTTTAACATCCACTTTAAACCATCAGAACAGGGAGACGAGGCCTTGGTTTGACATCTCATCTCAACGTCAACACTTTGGACAATGCAGCGCCCTGTCAGTACTGCGCTGAAGTCCCAGCCTAGATTAGAGTGCCCAGGTGATGAGTGAACCGGGGACCTCCTGACTCGTCGGTGAGAATACTGCCAACTGAACCCAAACTGAGCATGTGCAGAAATGATACGAATCTGCAAAATGCTTCTTTGGTATGTCTGGGGCAATACTTTGTGAATTAGGGTGATCACCTTTTGCCAAGCCCAAGAATCAGGTCGGGGTGTGGTGCGGCGGGCGAGGGGTGAGGGGGGCTTGGGTTTATGAGTGGATTTCAAAGGGAACTGAGCGGTGCAATGGATTCGACATTGGACTTTCTCTGGGTTCGAGATTTCAATCCAACCCAGGCTAATGCCATGAAGTTTTCCTTTGGCTGTAAGGGAACGTGCAAGATTTGTAATTTCTACGGGAAAGCAGTCTGGACAATCTCAACCTAGTGAGTGGGCGTGGGCCAAAAACAATAGACTGCCTTTAATTCAGCAATCTCACTCAGAAACCACAGAATGGCTGGGAAATAGAAAGATTGCTGCAGAAGGGGATCCTCTTCTGAAGTTTGAGCTGAAGCATGTTGTTAGGGCAGAGCAGAGTGCTGTTTCTAATTCACAACAATAACTTGGGGGGGGGAAATTTTAACCCCTCCTGCTCAGCGGAAACCAGGCACGGGGGCAGTTAAAATGGAACGGGGTTTTACCCACTGGCTTTCTGCTCTGATCTGGCCGACTGGAATTTTGAATTGTAGACGGCAATAACACCCGGCCGAAGCTGGCAGGATCCTTCCCATAATATTCAGATCGGGCTCCGAGGATGTAATCGGGACCTGATCGCAATATTGACCTGAGGCTTGAGCAGCGGAGCAGGAGTGGCTCCCTCAGCAGTTGAAATTTGCAGTATTTGTTGCAAATAATCCCACCACCTCAATTCATTTGCCCTATTCGTGAGCACCATTCAGATCACTAATTCACTGTGTGTTACTCAGTTAGAGTCAATATTTGCATAGTGTCAAAGTTGAGAATTATTTACTGATAGTTAAAGAGATGGAATCGTTGCTACACTTCCTAAGTTTCGGTGTATTTTTTGAAAAATTGTTATTAAGTTAATATCGCTATAAGTTACCCAAAGAATATTAGCCCTGCAATGTCCGGAGAGTTGATGTGATTAAGTAGCAGCTGTCAGATTAGCTTAAATTTAGACAGCTGGTCTTTGATTTTACTGGAGGGTTTTTCTGAGGAAGCCATCTCCAGAACCATATTGAGCCTCATCCTGACATTTGAGGATCTGGACACTTCCAGTATATCAAAACTGCTTGTCTTGCTGAGAAAAGATTAATTGGTATGTGTGTAAGGAGAAGTTGGAGTATCAAGGGTATTGCCCATAATAAATATCAAGGGACAGTTTGAGAAAGCAATTGATATTAGCTTGCTTAAAATGCTCATGATTCACCGGCAGTTATTGCAGTATCTGGGTCATTACTGTAGAGACTGGCCTGAACATTCACGTTTGTGACACGATGGAGTCAACTCCCCTGCAATTAGTTTCAAAACAAGAACAACATAATTGAAGTAAACAGATGACTGCATCAAAGCTAAAATCAGAATATCCTTTTCTGAAGATAATTGAAAAGACCTGCGTATTGAATTAGAATTGTTGGGATTTTATGTAAATCTAATCATGCAGGGTTTTGTTTCAGTTGTGGCACTAGGATAGTTTGAACAACCATATAGAGATAGTGCTTTTTTTTCTTTCACAGGAAGGGAGGGCTGTTGTTTAGATGGATGATCATAGATTGTAATAAAGTTGTTGATTTTACAGTAGTGGTACAACATGACACTCTCCATGGGCTAACTACTTTTTTTGCTTCTAATTTCCCCCCCCTCTTTTCCTGGAGGCACTGACTCATGCTGAGAGATGGTTCCATGCGCATTAGTCACCTTCTAGTACTTCACCTAAGAGGTCATTGTTCATGTGTGAGCCTGAGCAATCAGTACATGAGTGTTGGCAGGCTAATTCCAGCAGTGATCATGGTACAGCAATCGGTTACTCATTTTCCCTCCTTCATCTGGTTCACTGAAGTCAATTATAACATCCCGACTGCCAGGTGTCAGCCAAGCCAGCACAGACTGAGAGAATTGTTAGTCACGGACTTTCTAAGCAAGCTCTTTTTCCAAATAACTTCCCCCCCTCCCCCCGCCCTGATACACCAAACCAATTGTATTTCTTCAGATGTTAATTGGGTGAGTGAGCTGCACTTCGCATGATATTGAGGAATGCACGGTAAAAATGCATGGGTGGTTGTCTTGGGAAATTTGCAATTCTAATTTTCACTCATACTCATCCTCATTTCATATCATGGTCTTGCTCCACTCTATCAAGGCTGGGAGCTGAATATCCAAGGATATTCGATATTTAGGAAGGACAGGCAAAAAGGAAAAGGAGGTGGGGTGGCGTTGTTAGTAAAGGATGAAATCAGAGCAATAATGAGAAAGGATATTGGCTCAGAAAATCAAGATGTAGAATCGGTCTGGGTGGAGCTAAGAAGCACCATGGGGCAGAAAACCCCATGGTGGGAGTTGTCTATAGGCCTCCAAACAGTAGTGATAATGTAGAGATGCATATAACAAGGGTAATACAGTAATCATGGGTGACTTTAATCTACAGATAGACTGGCCAAACCAAATTAGCAGTAATACTGTGGAGGATGAATTCCTGGAGTGTGTACAAGATGGTTTTTTAGACCAGTACATTGAGGAGCCAACTAGGGAACAGACTATCCTAGATTGGGTATTGTGCAATGAGAAGGGGTTAATTAATAATCTTGTTGTGCGGGGTCCTTTAGGGAAGAGTGACCATAACATGATAGAATTCTTCATTAAGATGGAAAGTGAAGTAGTCCAATCTGAAACTAGGGTCCTAAATCTAGACAAAGGAAACTACGATGGTATGAGGAGTGAGTAGTCTATGATAGATTGGGGAGCTTCATTAAAAGACATGACGGAGGATAGGCAATGGCTAACATTTAAGGAACGAATGAATGAATTGCAACAGTTATACATTCCTTTCTGGCGCAAAAACACAAAAGGAAAAGCGGCCCAACCATGGCGAACAAAAGAAATTAAGGAAAGTATTAGATCCAAAGAGGAGTCATATAAAGTTGCCAGAAAAAGTAGCAAGCCTGAGGATTGGGAGCTGTTTAGAGTTCAGCAAAAAAGGACCAAGAGATTGATTAGGAGGGGAAAAATAGAGTATGAGAGTAAACTTGCAAGGAATATAAAAGCAGATTGTAAAAGCTTCTACAAGTATGTAATAAGAAAAAGATTAGTGAAGACAAATGTAGGTCCCTTACAGTCAGAAACGGGAGAATTTATAATGAGGAACAAGGAAATGGCAGAGCAATTAAACAAATACTTTGGTTCTGTCTTCACGGAAGAGGACACAAATAACTTCCCAGAAATGCTAGGGAACCAAGGGTCTAGTGAGGAGGAGGAATTAAAGGAAATTAGCATTAGTAAAAAAATAGTGCTGGAGAAATTAATGGGACTAAAAGCCGATAAATCCCTAGGGCCTGATAATCTGCATCCCAGAGTACTAAAAGAGGTAGCCATGGAAATAGTGGATGCATTGGTTGTCATCTTCCAAAATTCTATAGATTATGGAACAGTTCCTGCAGATTGGAGGGTGGCAAATGTAACCCCACTATTTAAAAAAGGAGGGAGAGAGAAAACAGGGAACTACAGACCGGTTAGCCTAACATCAGTAGCAGGGAAAATGCTGGAGTCTATTATAAAGGATGTGATAACAGGACACTTAGAAAATATCAACGGGATTAGACAAAGTCAACATGGATTTATGAAAGGGAAATCATGTTTGACAAACCTACTGGAGTTTTTTGAGGATGTAACTGGTAGAATAGATAAGGGAGAACCAGTGGATGTGGTATATTTGGATTTTCAGAAGGCCTTTGATAAAGTCCCACATAAGAGGTTAGTGTGCACAATTAAAGCACATGGAATGGGGGTAATATACTGGCATGGATTGAAAATTGGTTAACAGACAGGAAACAGAGAGTAGGAATATATGGGTCTTTTTCAGGGTGGCAGGCGGTGACTGGTGGGGTACCGCAGGGATCAGTGCTTGGGCCCCAGCTATTCACAATATATATCAATGATTTGGATGAGGGAACCAAATGTAATAGTTCCAGGTTTGCTGAGGACACAAAACTAGGTGGGATTGTGAGTTGTGAGGAGGATGCAAAGAGGCTTCAAGGCGATTTAGACAAGTTGAGTGAGTGGGCAAATACATGGCAGATGCAGTATAACGTGGATAAATGTGAAGTTATCCACTTTGGTAGGAAAAACAGAAAGGCAGAGTATTATTTAAATGGTGATAGATTGGGAAATGTTGATGTACAGCGGGACTTGGGTGTCCTTGTACACCAGTCACTGAAAGCAAACATGCAGGTGCAGCAAGCAGTTAGGAAGGCAAATGGTATGTTGGCCTTCATTGCAAGAGGATTTGAGTACAGGAGCAAGGATGTCTTACTACAGTTGTACAGGGCCTTGGTGAGACCACACCTGGAGTACTGTATGCAGTTTTGGTCTCCTTACCTAAGAAAGGATATACTTGCCATAGAGGGAGTGCAGCGAAGGTTCACCAGGCTGATTCCTGGGATGGCAGGACTGTCATATGAGGAGAGATTGGGTCGACTAGGCCTGTATTCACTAGAGTTTAGAAGAATGAGAGGGGATCTCATTGAAATGTATAAAATTCTGACAGGGCTAGACAGACTGGATGCAGGGAGGATGTTTCCCCTGGCTGGGGGGGTCTAGAACGAGGGGTCACAGTCTCAGGATATGGGGTAGGACATTTAGGACTGAGATGAGAAGAAATTTCTTCACTCAGAGGGTGGTGAACCTGTGGAATTCTCTACCACAGAAGGCTGTGGAGGCCAAGTCACTGAATATATTTAAGAAGGAGATAGATAGATTTCTAGACACAAAAGGCATCAAGGGGTATGGGGAGAGAGCGGGAATATGGTATTGAGATAGAGGATCAGCCATGATCATATTGAATGGCGGAGCAGGCTCGAAGGGCCGAATGGCCGACTCCTGCTCCTATTTTTCTATGTTTCTATCTGAGAAATCTCCTCCAGCTTTACATCCAAATTAACATCCTCTGCTCTCTGATAACTCATTGTCCCTCTTACTCCGTGCTCCACCACTGGTAGCAAATCATTCAGTCACGAAAGCCCTGATTTTAACTCGGGGCAGGAATCGGGAATCTTAAAAAAAAATGAACTGGGCCTCCTGTGGTCAGGACCCTGCCTGCCGCCAGCTTTTGCTGGCTGGTTCGAGCACTGTGCGACATTTAGTCGGGCCTGCGCTTAAAATGATGTGTGTGTCCCGATGACAGCATTGGGACACGACTTTGCCATTTAAATTAGGCCGCCGCTCCCCATGGGGCAGGCGGCCTTCCTGTGCCTGAATTCAGGCAAATTAAAATGGGAATGCGGCACAAACCCACCAGCCATCTTACTGATGAGGGTGGGGGTTAAAATCAAGCCTTCGGCCCCTGCCCTTTGGGACACTCCCTTGCTGCTATTCTCTCTTTCTTCTTAAACTTATCTCTTCGACAGTGCATTTTGTCCAACCATTAACTCTACCCGTCTACTGCACAGCATCCTCCTCCGCCTCCTGTAAATGATTCTACATGAGCAACACAATAAAAATGTAAATCGTTTTGCTGTTAAAGGCTGTCTTTAATTCTGTTGATTCTTGATGCCCTCATTTTGAAAGCACTGTTAACATGTTTTAATAAGTATTATCACTGCCTTAATGCAAAGTCACTCATGCTTACATGCATTTGAGGTTTCTGGAAATCAGCTAAATAACAAATCAAATGAGCTGGTAGAAATTACAAATCCTGCTAGCTTCAAGTGGTAAGTCTCATTTTAGGTCACAGTGCCAGATCAGCTAATGGACAAATCTGGAAGTGACTTGGTGCAAAGTAGTGGTGCATGGTGCTTTGTTTCACAGAACATAACATAAGTTACTCATTTGTATGGGATTGATTACTCGGGTAACATTCCATGGCTAATCAGAATGAAAGCAATGTTCCTTCTACTGAGGCAATAGAGGGTAACCGGTTGCCTTTTGTCATGAGTTTACTAATGAACTCACAACAGGTTAATCTGAGTGGACAGCGAACATTAATTAATTGAATTAAAAAGCTTAGAAATAGGACTGTGTAAAATGGATATGATCTCTTTACAAGAATGTAATATTTTATAATTTTACTTTGCTGTAATACAGATACTGATATAAACAGCAATGTAATTAAACACAACACTGCTGATAGTTTCTTTAGCAAAGCATTCCTTGCCTGCAGTCTGCTTTAAAATGAGTTTGCTATGCGTGAATGCAGTGTGTGTGTGGCAAGAATGAGTGCGCGCGAATTTCCTCAATGAAATTTCCTCAATGGTTTCAGCACATCAGCGCTGTCTAAATGGGACAGGAATTTTGTCTTAGGCAGCAAAATCGGGTGGAAGTCATTTCTACCTCATTTCCGCCATTAAAATGCTTCTCTCAGGTGCCCTCGCACTTCACACGATCCACCCGCTGAGACCCGACTGAGCTCATTAACATGTGTGCATCTGAGGGTCAGTGCTGCGGCAGCTTCCAGTTTCACGGTGTCACCCTGCTAATGCACTCTGAGGAACTTAGACTGAGCGAGGATCTGCTCATCAAGGCGGAAGTGCACAGTCCCTCATACAGTAGAGTGCGGAGAATTTGAATGCAGATTTCTGCAACTGGGAAATGCTCTTTAAAACATTGGGGCTTTTTGCTGTTCTGCCTACAGACCTACTTCTGACTGCTTCTCCACAGGGCCAGACTGACGTCAGGTTTTTGGTACCCAAACTCCTCCAGTGAGGGCATTCTCAGGAGCAGGCATTCCCTCTGGGCATTCGAAACATGGGGGCGATTTTCCCACTGGAGGCGAGATGGAGGCGGGTTTCAGTTTGGGTGGGTTTGAAAAAAATTGCGATTTTCCCCTGATTGGCCACTTGATTTCAGAGGTGTGGGGTGCCCTTGGACAATTCGTGTTTTGATACTGAAACCCGCCTTTGCTGACATCACTTTTCCAGTCTGATTTTATGGCTTCTTGAGATTGGCCCCAAAACTTCACTAAAACTTCAAATAAACAAAATAAAAAATCACATTTTTAAAATAACTATAAATTACATAAATTAACTACTTTAAACAAAAATTAAATTTTTGAAAAAATTAATTACACTTTTCAACAGTGCTAAAAATAAACTTACCTTTCTTTAAAGTATGTAAAAAAGATAAACCTGTTGAAAAAATGTTTAAATTGTACTTAATTCACCACTTACCTTGTTAAAAGCAGGCCTTGCGCCTCCTTTTTCCCGCGCAGCTTCTCCGTACTTACCCTCACGGAGAAACCTGAAAAAAAAACGAAGTTCGCTGCGTGCGCGCTGCCTCTCCGGCGCACGCGTTCGACCTCTGAACCCCTTCCTTCAGGGGAACGGAAGTTCCGGTTTCCAGCGCATGCGCAGTGCATGCACGAAACCGGCACTTTCGTTGGGTCTATGGGTGAGTACACAGCGCGTACTCACCTGATGTACAGGCAGCACAGGTCATATGAGGACTTTACTGAGGAGCTGTGTATAAGAAGAGTGCACTTCAGTAAAGAAGCTGTCACCTAGTGCATGAGGACCTACAGCCACTCTCTCCCCAAAAGGATGTTCCCGATGGCGGGGGAGTCCAGAACCAGGGGTCACAGTCTAAGGATAAGGGGTAAGCCATTTAGGACTGAGATGAGGAGGAATTTCTTCACCCAGAGAGTGGTGAACCTGTGGAATTCTCTACCACAGAAGGCAGTTGAGGCCAATTCATTAAATATATTCAAGAAGGAGATAGATATATTTCTTAAGGCTAAAGGGATCAAGGAATATGGGGAGAAAGCAGGGACAGGGTACTGAGTTTGGATGATCAGCCATGATCTCATGAAATGACGGAACAGGCTCGAGGGGCCGAATGGCCTACTCCTGCTCCTATCTTCTATGTTTCTATGTTTCTAAAAGGATGTGGATGCTGGGTCAACTGAAATCTGCAAGACTGACTGAGATTGCTAAATTTTTGTTAGGGTTTCAAGGGATATGGAGAAAAAGCAGACACACGGAGTTGATGTACAGATATTTTATGATCTGATTGAATGGTGAAATAGGCTCAAGGGGCTGAATGGCCCACTCCTGTTTCTATGTAACTGTGTTCCTATGTTCCCTCATGTAACTATCGGTCCAGACCATCAGCGGGCACAGATCTTTGTTCATTGGAATAACAGCAATGCAACTCACCGTGTGGTAATTCGGGGCCAAAGAGAATAAGAGGCACAAAAGCTCTTAACAACAGGGCTTAAAACTACAAAGCGTTATATTGATTATATTCCATCACCAAACATCAGACACGATCACTTATCTATAATACATTAAAAGTCTTAGATATGGCATTTCCAATGTCCCACTACCTTCCTGTAACACTTTTCTTTCATGCTTTCGTCCATCATGCCTGTCTGTCACGCTAAACAATTCCATTTTCAGTCCTGTTCCTGATACTAACTTTTGATTGGCTCATTCTTCCCACATAACTCACTCCAGGTTTGATCCTCGGAGCTGCGAACTTGCATCTTTAGCTGTGGTTCTCAACAGTTCCACCAGGCTGAGGCCTGTGAAGATCAGGCCTCTTGCCCACACAAGTTCCTTCAGTGCGTTTTCAGTGCTTTTAAAATAATAACATAAACAAGTGCTGAAAGAGCATTGAAGTCAGTGGCAACTGCTGGGAATGTGGTTTTTTGGGGGTGCAGATGGAGGTTGGGGCCCAGTATAGTGGGGTAGGGTGGGTGCAGCCAGGTTAAGGATAGATTTTTTGATGAAGAACTATTCAGCAACACCTATTTTAAATAACAGGAGTTTTCCCAGGTCACTGCTGGGGAAATCATTTTAAGGACCGTTCAGGGTCCAGTTGCCTCAGCCTTTTTCAAAAGCCTGGGTTTGACATTCATACTTTTCCAAGATGTAACACTGTGTAAACTGAAGGGTGATGCCTCAGCCTGAGTATTTGCAATGCGAACCAGAATGCATCAAGAGGATTATTTCATTGCATATTGAAAGCTATGTGTCCTCATCATGTAACAAGATTTCCTTGTTTTTCAAAATGATTTCAAACCAGGCTGGAGAATGGATGTAAAAGATCCCAGGGCACTTTTCAAAGAAGAACAAGGAGTTCTCTGGCCAATATTACTTCAACCAACACCATCAAAGACAAATTAACTGGTCAATCGTCTCATAGAATCATAGAATCGTTACAGCACAAAAGGTGCCATTTGGCCCGTCGAGCCCGTGCCGGCTCTCTGCAAGAGCACTTCAGCTAGTCCCAATCCCCCGCCCTTTCTCCGTAGCCTTGCAATTTATTTTCCTTCAGGTACTTATCTAATTTCCTTTTGAAAGCCGTGATTGAATCTGCCTCCACCACCCTTTCAGGCAGTGCATTCCAGATCCTAACCACTTGCTGCTTATAAAGTTTTTCCTCATGTTGCCTTTGGATCTTCGGCCAATTACCTTAAATCTGTGTCCTCTGGTTCTCGACCCTCCCGCCAGTGGGAACAGTTTCTCTCTATCTACTCTGTCTAGACCCCCCATGATTTTGAACACCTCCATCAATCTTCTCTGCTCTAAGGTGAACAACCCCAGCCTCTCCAGTCTATCCACGTAACTGAAGTTCCTCATCCCTGGAACCATTTTTGTAAATCTTTTCTGCACCCTCTCTAAGGCCTTCACATCCTTCCTAAAGTGCGGTGCCCAGAATTGGACACAATACTCCAGTTGTGACCGAAGCAATGTTTTATAAAGATTCATCATAACTTCCTTGTTTTTGTACTCTATACCTCTATTTATGAAGCCCAGGATCCCTTATGCTTTTTTAATCGCTTTCTCAACCTGTCCTGCCACCTTCAACCCTTGGATTCCCCTCTACCATGGTTGACATGGCCCTCGACCATGTCCGTTCCATTTCCTGCACTTCTGCTCTCACCCCTTCCCCTCCCTCCCAGAACCACGATAGGGTTCCCCTTATCCTCACCTTTCACCTCACCAGCCTCCACATTCAATGGATCATCCTCCGCCATTTCCGCCACCTCCAGCATGATCCCACCACCAAACACATCATCCCCTTCCCTTTCAGCATTCCGAAGGGACCGTTCCCTCTGCAACACCCTGGTCTACTCCTTAATTACCCCCAACAGCCCCTCCCCTACCCACGGCACCTTCCCGTGCAAGTGCAGGAGATGCAACACCTGCCCTTTTACCTCCTCCCTTCCCACTCTCCAGGGCCCCAAACACACCTTCCAGGTGAACAGCGATTTACTTGTACTTCTTGCAATTTAGTATACTGTATTCGCTGCTCACGATGCGGTCTCCTCTACCTTGGGGAGACCAAACGCAGATTGGGTGACTGCTTTGCGGAACACCTCCGTTCAGTCCGTAAGGGTGACCCCGAGCTTCCGGTCGCTTGTCACTTTAATTCTCCGTCCCACTCCCACTCTGACCTCTCTGTCCTCGGCCTCTTACACTGTTCCAACGAAGCTCAAGGTAAGCTCGAGGAACAGCACCTCATCTTTCAATTAGGCACTTTACAGCCCTCGGGACTCAACACTGAGTTCAACAATTTCAGACTATATCCTCTGCCCCTAGTTTTTCAGACGGCAGCTGTTGATGGCTCTGCCATCCCCATTTGCAACATTTAACCACTCCTGCCTTCCACCCTATCACAGACCATCCCTTTTTTTCTTTTCTGAGTGCGAGTCAGCAGAGAGTGCTGAGTTTGGGTAAGTGTGAGAGTTCTTTAATTGTTAGTTTTCTTTAAATCATTCTTGATATGAGTACTTAAGCAGTTTAAGTGAAGGGAAAAAGTTAAATATTTGGGATTCTGTTGGTTTAAGAAGAATAAAACAAGGTTACACTGCAGTAGGAGTAAATTGACACAGCAGGCAGTGGAAACCAGTTTTCTAATCAATCAGCAGGGGTGACTCATTTGGCTGTAAACAAACAAACAGTATAAAAAGACCAGTGCTAGTGTGAGCAAGCACTGAGTGCAAGTCAGCAGAGAGTGCTGAGTTTGGGTAAGTGTGAGTTTGGGTGAGTGGGGTGTAGGGTGCTCTTTTCAAACTTTAATTCTGTGGGTTGTAGTTAATACGGCCTTTCTGGTGCAGAGTGACTGTTGGTAAACCATTTAACTGGTGTAATTTAGAGGGATTGATTTAATTTAAATCCAATTAATTAGAGGGGATACTAGCATCTATAATCGGGCAGAGAGTGTCCATAACTAACAATAAAAAAAAAATTAATTACATAGAATGGAGCAGGTGATGTGTTACTGTTGTGAGATGTGGGAGCTGGTGGACCCCATTGAGGCTCACGGTGATTACATCTGTGACAAGTGTCTGCTGCTACAGGAACTCCAGCTCCGTGTTGATGAGCTGGAGTCTGAGCTTCAGACACTGCGACACATCAGGGAGGGGGAGAAGTACCTGGACTCTGTGTTTCAGGAGGTGGTCACACCTATGAAGTTAATTAATTCAGATGTAGCCCATGGTCAGGGACAGGACGGTGTGACTATGAGTGAGGCAGGTACGGGGATCCAGGAGGTAGTGTTGGAGGAGCCGCAGCCCTTGCTCTTGTCCAACAGGTTCGAGGTTCTTACTCCCTGTGGGGACAGGAGCAGGGACTGCAGGGAGGATGAGCAACCTGGCCACAGCACCGTGGAACGGGGGCCATTCAAGAGGGGGGAGTAAATAGAAATGTTGTAGTGGTAGGGGATAGTATTATTAGGGGGATAGATAGAGTTCTCTGCAGCCGAGAACGAGAGTCCCGTAGGCTGTGTTGCCTGCCCGGTGCCAGGGTTAAGGACATCTCCTCTGGGCTGGAAAGAAACTTGCAGTGGGAGGGGGTGGATCCAGTTGTCGTGGTCCATGTTGGTACAAACGACGTAGATAGGACAAGGAAGCCGGTTCTGTTAAAGGAGTATGAGCAGCTAGGGGTCAAATTAAAAAACAGAACCTCAAGGGTAATAATCTCTTGATTATTACCTGAGCCACGAGCGAATTTGGCTAGGACAAATAAAATTAGAGAGTTAAATGAGTGGCTCAAAGACAGGTGTGGGAGAAATGGGTTTTGCTTCCTGGGACACTGGCACCAGTACTGGGGCAGGAGGGAGCTGTTCCGTTGGGAGGGGCTTCACTTGGCCAGTGCTGGGACTAGAGTCCTGGCGGATCATATAACTAGGGCTGTAGAGAGGGCATTAAACTAACTAGTGGGGGGGAGGTTCCTAGAGAGCAAATAATAAAAATGACAACAGAGAAGGTCATAGACTTAGGTAGCAGTGGGGAAATTAAAAACCAGAGTGTGTCAGGAAGGGGCAGAAGGTATGGAGTAAAAGGTAAAGTAATAAAAAGGGCAAAAGCAGGAACTAAGTGTCACAAAACATGTTTGAAAGTTCTCTATCTGAATGCACGTAGCATTCGTAACAAAATAGACGAGTTAATGGCACAAATAACTACATATGGGTATGATCTTGTGGCCATTACAGAAACATGGCTGCAGGGTGACAATGCCTGGGAATTAAACATACCAGGTTATTTAACGATCAGGAAGGACAGGCAGGAAGGAAGGGGAGGTGGGGTGGCTATGTTAATAAAGGAAGGAATCACTGTAATACAGAGAAATGATATTGGGTCAAAAGATCAGGATAATAAAACAGTTTGGGTGGAGATAAGGAATAATAAGGGGAAAAAAACATTAGTGGGCGTAGTCTATAGGCCTCCAAACAGTTGCAACTCTGTTGGACGGAGTATCAATCAGGAAATAGTTAAGGCTTGTAATAAGGGAACATCTGTAATTATGGGGGATTTTAACTATCATATTAATTGGACAAATCAAATTGGGCAGGGCTGCCTTGAGGATGAGTTCATTGAGTGTATTAGGGATGGGTTTCTTGAGCAGTATGTAACTGAACCGACCAGGGGGTCCTGTGTAACGAGACAGGATTAATTAAAAATGTCCTAGTAAAGGATCCCCTTGGAATGAGTGACCATAACATGGTTGAATTCCATATTCAATTAGAGTGTGAAAAGGTTGGATCTCAAACAAGCGTGCTAAGCTTGAATAAAGGAGACTATGAAGGTATGCGAGTGTAATTGAGTAGAGTGGATTGGGAAAATAGATTAAAGGGTAAGATGATACATGATCAGTGGTGTACATTTAAGGAGTTATTTTACAACTTCCAAAAAATATATATTCCACTGAGAAGAAAAGGGTGTAAAAGAAAAGACAGTCATCCGTGGCTAAGTAAAGAAATTAAGGATAGTATTCGACTAAAAACAAGGACTTATAAGGTAGTCAAATCTAGTGGGAGGATAGAGGATTGGGAAAACTTTAAAAGACAGCAAAAAATAACAAAAAGATTGATTAAGAAAGGGAAGATAGATTATGAAAGTAAATGAGCAAAAAATATAAAAACAGATAGTAAGAGTTTTTATAGTTATATAAAAAGAAAAAGGGTGGCTAAAGTAAATGTTGGTCCCTTAGAGGATGAGACCGGGAAATTAATGGTGGGAAATATGGAGATGGCAAATACACTGAATGAATATTTTGTATCAGTCTTTACAGTAGAGGACACTAAGGGGGAAAAATTAGGTCGCGCCCCATTTGGGGCGCAAATATCGTCTGGACGCAAATATTAGCGCCTGGCACTAATTATCGGCACTGACTGGAAACTTCACTTTTACCGCCCCGGGAGGTGAGTGGAGCACTAAATCAGGCGCTGCACACCTGTCTTAAGGTGCAAAGGCCAAGGAGTGAGGCGCTAACTCAGAGCGCTGGCGAAGCTCATGTAATGTCAGTCAGCAATGGAACACACACACAATGGCACGGGCCAGTTCTTAAAGGGGATGGTTAATCTTGCTTTCCATCCACATCCTGTTCATTGCAGCCTTGAATCTCGGCCTGGAGAGACTTGCACATCAAATGTGCTGGAAAGAACAATGGAGAGTACCAGGCAAAGAGCTCAGAGTGCAGCTCCCACAGTCTCTGCTAAATCGATACAAGGAATGGCAAATCAAAATGAACCTGCAAAGTGCTGCTCAGTACCCAAAACTCCTTCACACAACGTTGAATCTCTCCAGAAGTCTCTCCCTCTCTCTCTCAGAATGCGTAGTTCAAAAATGCCACCAACAATAAAAGACAGGAAGGGGCCCCCTTTAAATAGCGCCCCCCCCCAGCCCCACAGCGATTGATAGCGTTCCAGTCTTCTGGTCGTTGGATGCGCCAGGCGGTAAGGCAGGGGGCGCCACTCAATTTCCGCTCCGGGGCGCCACAAGGGCATTGCACCATGGAATGATGTCACAATCTGCGCGCGCAGGTGGTCGCAGCGGTAAAGTTTAGCGCCGCCGCACAATCTCTAGTTAAGTTCCCGAGCGGCGCAAACATCGCTGCGCCCGGGCGTTAGCGGCTTTGCGCCCCATTAGCGCCCTCTTAAGGCGCTAACGGGAGGCGCAACCAACTGAATTTTTACCCCTAAGAATATCCCAACACTGGACAAACAGGGGGCTATAGGGGGGGAGGAGCTAAACACAATCAAAATCACTAAAGAAGTGGTACTCGGTAAAATAATGCGACTCAAGGCGGATAAATCACCTGGACCTGATGGCTTACATCCTAGGGTCTTGAGGGAAGTGGCGGTAGGGATTGTGGATGCATTGGTAATAATTTTCCAAAACTCCCTGGACTCAGCAAAGATCCCGGCAGACTGGAAAACTGCTAATGTAACACCCTTATTTAAAAAGAGCAGTAGACAGAAGGCTGGTAACTATAGACCGGTTAGCCTAACATCTGTGGTAGGTAAAATTTTGGTGTCCATTATTAAGGAGACAGTAACGGGACATTTGGATAATCATAATTTAATAGGACAAAGTCAGCATGGTTTTATGAAGGGGAAGTCATGTTTGACAAATTTGCTGGAGTTCTTTGAGGAAGTAACACACAGGGTGGATAAAGGGGAACCAGTGGATGTGGTGTATTTAGACTTCCAAAAGGCATTTGACAAGGTGCCACACAAAAGATTATTGCTTAAGATAAAAAATCACGGGATTGGGGGTAATATTCTGGCATGGATAGAGGATTGGCTATCTAACAGAAGGCAGAGAGTTGGGATAAATGGTTCATTCTCAGACTGGCAATCAGTAACTAGTGGTGTTCCGCAGGGGTCAGTGCTGGGTCCCCAACTCTTTACAATCTATATTAACGATTTGGAGGAGGGGACCGAGTGTAACATATCAAAGTTTGCAGATGATACTAAGATGGGAGGGAAAGTAGTGAGTGAGGAGGACATAAAAAATCTGCAAGGGGACATAGACAGGCTAAGTAAGTGGGCAGAGATTTGGCAGATGGAATACAATACTGGAAAGTGTGAGGTTATGCACTTTGGCAGGAAAAATAGTAGAGCAAGTTATTATCTTAATGGCAAGAAACTGGAAAGTACTGATGTACAAAGGGATCTGGGGGTCCTGGTGCACGAAACTCAAAAGGTTAGTATGCAGGTGCAGCAAGTGATTAAGAAGGCCAATGGAATGTTGGCTTTCATTGCTAAGGGGATAGAATATAAAAATAGGGAGGTATTGCTTCAGTTGTACAAGGTATTGGTGAGACTGCACCTGGAATACTGCATACAGTTTTGGTGTCCATACTTAAGAAAAGACATACTTGCTCTCGAGTCAGTACAAAGAAGGTTCACTCGGTTAATCCCGGGGATGAGGGGATGGACATATGAGGAGAGGTTGGGTAGATTGGGACTCTACTCATTGGAGTTCAGAAGAATGAGAGGCGATCTTATTGAAACATATAAGATTGTGAAGGGGTTGGATCGGGTGGATGTTCCCGATGATGGGTGAAACTAGAACTAGGGGGCATAGTCTTAGAATAAGGGGCTGCTCTTTCAAAACTGAGATGAGAAGGAACTACTTCACTCAGAGGGTGGTAGGTCCATGGAATATGCTGCCCCAAAAAGCTGTAGAAGCTACATCATTACATAAATTTAAAACAGAAATAGACAGTTTCCTAGAAGTAAAGGGAATTAAGGGTTACGGGGAGCGGGCAGGAATTTGGACATGAGTTTAGGTTCGGATCGGTCATGGCCCTGTAGGTAGCGTAGCGGGCCCAGGGGCCGTGTAGCCTGATCCTGCTCCTATTTCGTGTGTCCAATTCTGTTAGGTTCAGGAGATGGTTCTGTGATAGTAGATTGGCGGTTAGGATCAGATCAGCCATGATCTTATTGAATGGCGGAGCAGGCTCGAGGGGCCGATTGGCCTACTCCTGCTCCTATTTCTTATGTTCTTATGTTCACCCCTCCCCCTTTTCCCTGCCTCTGCACTTGCTTAAAATCTGTTACATCTCTAACTTTTTCCAGTTCTGACGGAGGGTCACAGACCTGAAATGTTAACTCTGTTTCTCTCTCTCCTCCGATGCTGCCTGACCTACTGAATGTTTCCAACATTTTCTGTTGTTACATCAAACTTAGTTAAATCATTTGTTTTTAGTAGCTCTTAATATCTTCCTAACTCTTTCATTTTTAAGCAAAACTGCTTTAATATTTTCATCCCTTGTCTTTTTCTGATTTGCCTATGCAATCTTGCAGCACTGTACACTTCTTGTCAGATGTGCAGTGTACTGTGATATTATATTGAACATTTACATATTCTTGGAGAACATAATCAGACCAAGACGTTGTCATCCTGTTATCTTCAAAGTGCTGTTAGTTACATTAAGTTGCACACTTTGACACATGATGTATGTTTGACACTTACTCAAAGTTCTAAATATGAGCAGAAAACCACCAATTAAAACAGAATGAAAGAAGCCAACAGCCACTTAGACTGAAATTTATGATATTGCATCCCACACAGAATCTGATTTGTGCTGCCAACTGCAGCATTTTCACCAGTATCTGAAAGAAGTGTATGCGAATTAGACTGAACCACTTGAGCAAAGTGTAACATTCACTACAAGTCCAACAACATTTGACAAATTTTGGTACATGGATGCCTATAAGAGTGATGTGAGCTGACATCCCCATGGCACCTAATATTTCAGTGACAAACTTTTGAAGTTCACTTGAATAGATATGCACTGAATTTTAATATATCTTTCAAACTCAGTGTGTAAAAATGTGGGGGCGGCAGGGACAGGGGCGGGGGAGGGATATTCGTTGGCTCCCAAAAACAGGCACGCAGGGAACGATCCCTGCACCTGAATGGACAGGCCTGAGGCGCACCTAACGTTGGGCCTCAGGTCTCATCATCATCAAACTGGCAAGCTGCGACACCTAATGGCATCACCAGGCAGCTCACTGGCAAAGAGGCCTCAAAGATCGGGCCACTGCGTCAATGTCAGCAACATTCAGGCAAGTCCTTAAAAGGGACCAGGAGAAGAGGGCGATTGGGAGAAGGGGGGTGGCGGCGACGGGACAATCGGGAGAAAGGGTAGCGGTCATTTCTTTATTTCATTTTTTGCCACAGGCTGGCTGAAATCAAGGCTTAAGAAATGCGTATAGGGATTCTGCTGGAATTTAACCAGTTAAAAACAAGCATTATCAAGCTTTCTGTTGCTCACCCAGCCAGGACCACTCTACCCATTAGACCACTGGCTTGCAGGGTCTTCTGAAAGTGACTGAGGAGAATCCTAACCCCTAGTGACAGGACTTCCTCTCCAGGTCACATCAATGAGTCAGGTTTTCTGGCCAATCATCAATAGCTGTGGAGTAGTTTAGACTTTCCTGGCTCAGGTATTAGATTACAGTCTGCCACAGAGGATCAACTCAATTTCAATTCCCCATCAGCAGCCATTCTTCATGTGTGAGCCCAGACAATGGATGTCAGCAAATCATTTGATCACTGAATGCATCATGGCTTTGTTCAGTCACGCCTTGCCTTATGATCCACATATGTACATTTTCAAGCAGGTATCACTTGATGAAATGTCAGTGACTAAACCTAGTCTGGAATTGATATTGGCCCAGAATTTGCGGTTGTAATGATGGTGAAACTGTCAGCGTTCGCCGTCATTACAAGTGTGAAACTGACAGCAACTTCTGCCGTCCGCACATTCGCAGTTCAACGCTGAAATCTGGAAGTTGCTGTCAGTCATTCCCTGCTCCTCCACAGGGCGCGCTGTTGAAGACCCCACAGCCAGTAAGAAATTGAAATCACTGAACAGGCGAGAACTTCAGCTTTTACGCTCTAATATCGCTGTTAAAACCCCCCCGAAAATGTTAAGCCTTGTTCAATGAGGTATAACTGGGTTTTTAACGGTGTTCTGAGTCATAACTACTGCTGAACAACCATTCTAGCCCCAGAAAACTAATTTTATATTTGTGGAATGTCAAATATTTCCATCTTGATAAAAATTCCATGGCTTTTAATATAATATATATAATTTTAAAAGTTTGTTTATGATATTTTAGCTTTTACCTTAATCCCATGTGTCTGTCCCAATTTTTATTTTGCTCTCTGTAAAATGATTTAAAAAGTGAAGGATAATCAGTGGATTTTACTTCCTGGTTTGCTGTCTGTGAGAATTCTTCAATGTGATTGGCTGCTTAGCCAGCTTGATGAGCTCACTGTTGCTGGATGTTGGAGTCCCCCTAGACTTGGTGCTAGAATAAAATTAATGTCGGTGGGGTGAAATCCACGCCACAGAGATCGCTAGATCTTTGTGAGCAGTTTTCTTTGAGGTCAACGGCGAGCGCCATCACTTTGCCGCTGACTACAAAATCCGGGCCATTGTATTGTATGATTAAACCACCTCCCATGGTGTTGCTCATGAGCCAAGGATGAAGCTGGGTTATGGATCTGGTGGGGCCAGGTGTGGAGAGTTATAGAGAATTTTTTTTAAAGGGGCTGTGGTCAGGAGCAGCGAGGTAGAGGACAGCTGCAGATATGCTGGCCGGAATTTTCCCATTGCAGAGCGTGTGGGTTTGGGGGTGGGTCGGCAGTAAAAATCCCGTTAATTGCAAGCGCATCAGGAACCCACCGTCATCCCGCCACCTCGCGCATTTATCTTGGCTAGCTTTGAATGCGCGACACAGACCCAATCGGCAGAGGCGGGCGACCTCATTCACGTCATTAACTGCTTGCTGAGAGATCCTTGAGAGGGTTTTTAACACCAGCTTTTGAATTTTACTGCAGGATCATGGGATTCACGCAGCTCGGGTACTTCGCCTGTGAAGGGGAGGCGGAAGCTCAGTGGCCATTGGCAAGTGCATTCATTGACAGCTGGGAAAAGCACATAAAAACTCAAACATTGCACCTCACTACTTGCCTCATGGAAAGGTTCCTGCTGAATCCATTTTGTCCACAGATTTAGGTGTCAGCAGTTTGCAGGTCATTTCTGCAACCTCGGAAGCCACTCTCACCACATTGCTACTCAGTATCAAAACACTGAGGGATTGGCCCTCTGATCTCCACTTTACCTGCCATCTACTACATCAGCATGGATGCCGCTTATACTCTCTCACCTTGGTCCTCAGAATCGGTCGAAGATGAGCCCCACCACCAGCAACACCAGCCACACCAGCAGCAGCAGCAGCAGCAACAACAACAACCACAACAGCAGCCTTCTCCTCAATAATCTGATGCTCCATAGGAGAGAGGGGGCACCACAGGGCTACAGCACGCCGGAGGTGATACCCCCAACACAGGGTATAAAGGCAGAGGATGAGCGTCCTCAACATGACTGAATAGTAGTGCTTCAGGAGGAACAAGACCTGCTGCCCAGAGGTCCTGGTGGACACGCCTTACCAGTGGCTGTCAAAGTCACCACCGCCCTGAACTTCTTCACCACAGGCTCCTTCCAGGGATCTGCAGCAGACATTTGCGGCATCTCACAGTCGGCCGCCCACAGATGCATCACCCTGGTGACCGATGCCATGTTTCACAAGTCAGCCAATTATATCAACTTTGCCACTGATGAAGCCAATGTTACTGAGCGGGTGCTTGGCTTTGTGGCACAGACTGACTTCCCACAGGTGCAGGGCATCATCGACTGCACACATGTGGCCATGAAGGCACCCCCTCATCACCCAGGAGTGTTTGTGAACCACAAGAGCTTCCACTCCCTCAATGTACAGCTCCTCTGTAACCATAAAAAGATGATCTTGCATGTGTGCGCCAGATTCCCTGGCAGCTGTCATGACTCGTGCTGCGCCAGTTCACCCTCCCTCAGCTCTTCGCACCTCCAAACAGACTTACCAGCTGGCTGCTTGGAGATAAGGGCTATCCATCGAAGACGTGGCTCATGACACCCTTGAGGACACCAAGTACTGAGGCCAAGGAGTGTTATAATGAGAGCCACATGTCCACCAGATGTGTCATAGAGCAAACAATAGGCATGCTGAAGATGCGATTCAGATGCCTTGACAGGAGCCCTTCAGTACGCACCAGCCAGGGTCTCCAGAATCATCATTGTTTGCTGCATGCTGCACAACATAGTGCAGCAGCAAGGACTGGAGCTGCAGGAGGAGCAAGTGTTAGAAATCAGGGGTGTCCAAAATGTATGTGGCTATGCAAACAAAATTGTGACGCGACTAATGCTGAGTTTACATGATGGTATTAGAACTGAAGACAAAAAGTCTCTTCAGATTAGTATTAGAATAACTAGATAGATGCTTAGAATCTGCCTGTGTTTTGGATCTCTGCAGATGTTATAGCATTCTGTACTGTGAGGGTCATAAATAATCTTGTTTCCAAGCTAATTATCTGCTGTTTTCAAGTTAGGATTTCAACCTTGTTTATGTATCTCTAATTGGACTAACTAAGACCCAATGCCTACGTTTCTTCTATTATTACTAATAACCATGATATAATGCTCAGGTAGGAATCAAAGTTAGCTTAATAGAACAGCTTGTGAAGATAATTAAAAGTTAATTAGTATTAAAGACATAGAATAAAAGGAATTTAGGGGAGTTAAGGTATCCATCTCAGGATGGAGCAGTTTTCTAGATGAAAGTGAGATACTGACTGGCTGAAGTGGGACAGCTGTGGCTTGGGACTCATGATTGAAAGGGGACAAGGCCAGGCCTAGTACCAACTGTGCCAGGGAGGATAGGGACCAGGGAGATAAGACACGAATTCCAAAGGAAGAACCTTCAGAAAGATTAAACAATAAAACAAATTGGCAGAGATCATGAAACCCCTGTAGGGGAGGGCTTTCATCCAAAAATTGAGACAAAGAACTCAACGCCCCATTGGGTCCTGAGGTTTTAGGGGAACCTCTATAGGTTAAATGGTCCTGTCAATAATTTGGCCTCAGGCCCACCCCTAAAAAGAGAATAAAGGTAACACCCTGAGGGTTCATTCACACAGACGCTGGAGGGAAGAGCCAAGCAGAAGTTGGGCTGGTCAAACGTTCTTTCAAGATTGATTCCATGCTCACCAACTCGGAGGTTCTAGACGACAGAAAGAGAGGCCACGAGCCAGAGAACCGTTCACGCACGCCAGCCGTCTGTCCGATCGAGACCGGTACCAGCTGCTTGTCATGGTCGTATGTTTTTGCTGTATAACTAGCATGTTATATTCCGTCTTAAACTCTGATTAAACACAATATACCCACCATATTGGTTTGCAGTCGATCCTGCTTATTTGAAAGACTAGAGATAAGCTACTAATTGGCCTAGTCTCTAGACAAGGTGTAGCGTGCACAGCTTCTTCTTCTTCAGAGGAGGAGCAGGTGGAAGACAATGAGGAAGAGGAACCTGAGGTGGAGATGGCACCAGCAGCGGCGCACATTGCTGCCCGGGAGGCCCGGGATGTCCTCATTATGGCCAGATTTACTTAACTTGCTCCAATGCAGCCATATGGCTGCCACAAATACTGTACAAAGCTCCTCCTCCCCCAACAACACCATAAAGCATCCCTACAATGAACAAGCTATTCCTCTCACCCAAACCCACAGTGCTTGAGCTTAAGTAATGTCTCACCATTATCCCAAACTCCTCCATCACCATCCCTGGATATGTCCTGTTCCACCGGCAGGACAGACCCACCAGGGGTGGTGGCACAGTGGTATACAGTCGGGAAAGAGTGGCCCTGGGAGTCCTCAACATTGACTCCAGATCCCATGAACTCTCATGGCTTCAGGTCAAGCATGGGCAAGGAAACTTCCTGCTGATTACCACCTACCGCCCTCCCTCAGCTGATGAATCAGTACTCCTCCATGTTGAACACCACTTGGAAGAAGCACTGAGAGTGGCAAGGGTACAGAATGGACTCTGGCTGGGGGACTTCAATGTCCATCACCAAGAATGGCTCGGCAGCAGCACTACTGACTGAGCTGGCTGAGTACCGAATGACATAACTGCCAGTCTGGGCCTGCGGCAGATGGTGAGAGAATCAACACGAGGGAAAATCCTATTTGACCTCGTTCTCACCAATCTACCTGTCGCAGATGCATCTGTCCATTGGTAGCAGTGACCACCACACAGTCATTGTGGGGACGAAGTCCCGTCTTCACACTGAGGACACCCTCCATCGTGTTGTGTGGCACTACCACCGTGCTAAATGGGATAGATTCAGAACAGATCTAGCAGCTCAAAACTGGGCATCCATGAGGTCCTGTGGGCCATCAGCAGCAGCAGAATTGTATTCCACCACAATCTGTAACCTCATGGCCCAGCATATCCTTCACTCTACCATTCCCATCAAGCCAGGGGACCAACCCTGGTTAAATAAGGAGTGTAGAAGAGCATGCCAGGAGCAGCACCAGGTGTACCTAAAAATTAGGTGTCAACCTGGGGAAGCTGCAACACAGGACTATATGCATGCTAAAAAGTGGAAGCAACATGCTATAGACAGGGCTAAGCAATCCCACAATCAATGGATCAGATCAAAGCTCTGCAGTCCTGCCACATCCAGTCGTGAATGGTGGTGGACCATTAAACAACTAACGGGAGGAGAGGCTCCATGAATATCCCCATCCTCAATGACGATGGAGCCCAGCACATGAGTGCAAAAGACAAGGCTGAAGCAGTTGCAACCATCTTCAGCCAGAAGTGCCGAGTGGATGATACTTATCGGCATCCTCCTGAGGTCCCCACCATCACAGAAGCCAGTCTTCAGCCAATTCGATTCACTCCACATGATATCAAGAAACAGCTGAGTGCATTGGACACAGCAAAGGCTACGGGCTCCGAAAATATCCCGGCTATCGTGCTGAAGACTTATGCTCCAGAACAAGCTGCGCCGCTAGCCAAGCTGTTCCAGTACAGCTACAACACTGGCATCTATCCGACAATGTGGAAAACTGCCCAGGTATGTCCTGTCCACAAAAAGGAGGACAAATCCAACACGGCCAATTACCGCCCCATCAGTCTACTCTCAATCATCAGCAAAGTGATGGAAAGTGTCATCAACAGTGCTATCAAGCGGCACTTACTCACCAATAACCTGCTCACGGATGCCCAGTTTGGGTTTCGCCAAGACCACTTGGATCCCGACCTCATTACAGCCTTGGTCCAAACATGGACAAAGGAGCTGAATTCCAGAGGTGAGGTGAGAGTGACTGCCCTTGACATCAAGGCAGCATTTGACCGAGTGTGGCATCAAGGAGCCCTAGTAAAATTGAAGTCAATGGGAATCAGGGGGAAAACGCTCCACTGGCTGGAATCATACCTTGCACAAAGGAAGATGGTTGTGGAGGTTGAAGGTCAATCATCACAGCCCCAGGACATCGCTGCAGGAGTTCCTAAGCCCAACCATCTTCAGCTGCTTCATCAATGACCTTCCCTGCATCATAAGGTCAGAAATGGGGATGTTCGCTGATGACTGCACAGTGTTCAGCGACATTCACAACTCCTCAGAAAATGAAGCAGTCCATTCCTGCATGCAACAAGACCTGGTCGACGTTCAGGCTTGGGCTGATACGTGGCAGGTAACATTCGCGCCATCAAGTGCCAGGCAATGACTATCTCCAAGAAGTGAGAGTCTAACCACCTCTCGTTGACATTCAACGGTGTTCCAATCGCCGAATCCCCCACCATGAACATCCTGGGGGTCACCATTGATTAGAAACTTAACTGGACCAGCCACATAAATACTGTGGCAACAAGAGCAGGTCAGAGGCTAGGTATTCTGCGGCGAGTGTCTCACCTCCTGACTCCCCAAAGCCTTTCCAGCATCCACAAGGCACAAGTAAGGAGTGTGATGGAATACTCTCCACTTGCCTGGATGAGTGCAGCTCCAACAACACTCAAGAAGCTCAACACCATCCAGGACAAAGCAGCCCGCTTGATTGGCACCCCATCCACCACCTTAAACATTCACTCCCTCCACCACCGGCATACCGTGGCTGCAGTGAGTACCATCTACAAGATGCTTTGCAGCAACTCGCCAAGGCTTCTTCAGCAGCACCTCCCAAACCCGTGACCTCTTCCACCTAGAAGGACAAGGACAGCAGGCGCATGAGAACACCACCACCTCCAAGTTCCCCTCCAAGTCACACATCATCCTGACTTAGAAGTATTTCGCCGATCCTTCATTGTCGCTGGGTCAAAATTCTGGAACTCCCTCCCTAACAGCACTGTGGGAGTCCCTTCACCACACGGACTGCAGCGGTTCAAGAAGGCGGCTCACCACCACCTTCTCAAGGGCAATTAGGGATGGGCAATAAATGCTGGCTTTGCCAGCGATGCCCACATTCCATAAACAAATTTTTAAAAAACATTCACTCCAAGTGACAAAGCCACTTCCAAGGTTTGAGGCAAAAATGGACAAGACCGGAAAGTGGTGCAAGGAAAAACATTTATCTGTATCATCAAAAGAACTGAAACTTAACAGCAACATTTTTTCATACACCCATGTGCATACCCTTGTGCATCTATTTTTGTGTTTTTTTTCTTTTTCGAGTGCTTCTACAGGGTGCAACCCCTATGGCTTCAGCAGAGGTAGTTGCAGGCTGCTCACTTCCATGCTGCTACTGGTTAGATACTTTTGACAGATGTCCTCTGGGTTTTGGAGCCTGTGATGGCCCCACCAAATTCTGCTCCTCCTGCAGCTGTCCAGGGGCAAACTCGGCCATCAGGATCTGAGGGGAAGGCAACAGGGGAGATGTGGGTGTGCTTTGAGAAGAGCCCCTACTTCCCTGTCCGCTCTCAGCATCATCCCTCTCATGGGCCACCCGCACTTCCCTGCTAGCAAGGAGCTGGAGAGCACCTTGCTGCACAACAGTGGGGCCATGAACACCCAAGTCAATGTTTACATCCCTCCTAGAGAGGAGGTCTATGAGCGCCTGCCATCTGCTGTCCACAGCTAGCATGTGATCATGTGACTGGCGCATTTGCTGCTCCATGCAGGTGGCCATCCTTTCCATGGAGGAGCACATCGTCGCCATCGCCTGCGACATGGTGGTGCTCATGTTGGAGATGGACTCCTCCATTCTCTGCACATTTGCAGACATCGCGGCTGTAAAGGCTGCCAGAGCCTCATTTTTGCTGCCCCTCCTAGATCACCCACTTTCTCGATGGCCCCCGAGGCTCTGCGTCTGCATGCAGCTGAGCAGAGTTTGGAACGTTCTGCCTCCTCCGGTGAGGAGTCTCCACTGCTGTTCCTGTCAACACCATCTGCTCTTGCTCACTTGTGAAGTGTGAGACACCAGGTGACAACACTACTCTATCTCTCACAGGATCCACCGAGGTATGTGTATCTGCACTGGTGTTGTGCGCTTGGGTCTGCTGACGGTGCATCCTCAGAGGCTGGAGCTTCCTCTGAGGAGTCGTCTTCCTCCTCCGGATGGACAGTGGGGGGGGGCGGGGGCATTTGATGGACCTGTGGGAGACTAAAGAGATAAATTAGAAGTGTTATAATAAGAATGGGCAATGTTACTATTATACACATGATAACATTTCACTGGCTGCTGTATGCCATGTGGCTGTTTGAGATGTAATTCTGTCACCGGGTTGCTGGGATGTCCCCTCTCTCCATCTCCCACCGCCAGTAGCTCTGCAACTCCCGATATCTCCAGGGTGACCTCCTGTGCTGGTGTCAGTTGCGAGAAGACTGGAGGGCAACCTCCGTGTTCTGCCTCTCCTGCGTGTTCTGGCCTCTTTTCTCCTGCAAGGAAGAGAACTTTGAGTGAGAGTGATGGAATGAGTATGAGGAATGGATGGGTTACATCTGTAGAGGGTGACTATGAGGGAGTGGGGTGACAATGCCAAATGGCCTCCTTCTGTGGTGTTACTTATTATGATTGCATTTGGATGAAGGTGAGTGTCAGGGTAGTTAGTCAGATGGGGATGCGAGTATGTAAAAGAGAGAGAGGGATGGGTGGACCAGCAAGGTATGTTGGTGTGAGAAATGATGTGCAGGAGTAGGCTTGGGAAGGCAGAGTGATGGGGATGTGGTGACAGGCACATCAGGATGAAGGTGAGTGTGGCATTGCACTCACCTTTCCTGACCTCATGATATCATTGAATCATTTCCTGCACTGGATCCAGGTCCTCCTGACCACATCCCTGCTGCTGACCTCCTCTGCTATCTCCAACCAGGCCCTTTTGGTGTCTTTAGGAGGTCTCCTGTGCCTATCTGCAGGGAACAGGACCTCCCTGCGTGCTCTCACTGCCTCCACCAGAATATGCAGGGATGCATCAGAAAATCAGGGCACAGCCCTCTGCCTTTGAGTATCCATCATTTAAACTTTGGAACTGCACTCAGACCTTTCTATTTCACCTTGCACACTCCTCTAGCAACCTTCAAATGAGTTGTGTGCAAGACTGCTTTAAATAGCGGCGCTGGAAACGAGTCATCGATGATGTCATCAGACCCGCTCCATTTAATTGGGCCGGGAAATGTGCATGACTGCTTTAAGCGGGGCCATTAAGTTAAAGTCGCCCTGATGTATGCGCTGAGCAGAACGTCGCGATCCCGACCCGCTACACGACCCGCACGCACCTGACCCGGCTCCACGGTAAAAATTCCGGCCGCTGTGTATAAACAGAAAAGGCCAAGGTTGGGAATGGAAGCAGAGATTGCTCCCTAAATACCTTAATGTCACTTGGCTATGATGGAGCCAAGAGATGTCTCCAAACAGTCATAGCGGGAAGACACAATTTTTTATCGTTATAACTAGATGAACAGCATCATGACTGAGTCCAATTAGGATGATCCAAGCATATTAGGAGGGGAGTTGTGCCTGTAGGAAGCAGTTTGATTGAACTTTTGATCTGCTCAGTACAGTATAATGTAATTTTGAATGTAAATTAATTTGAAATAATACATAATGTTCTGTTGGAAATAGACCTTTCTGCACAATTGATGCTCACAATAATGTTACTGGAATTCTGTGGAGCGTAAGGTTTTCAAGTAGTAGAGGTCGTTGATAGTACTGGTGCTTTGTACTTCTGATTGGAATATTCATCAAAGCAAGCAAATCACACTGGATTGAATTGGACACCTGAGTGTTCTGGACCAAACTGGAGTGGATTTAACTTTGAGTCCTAGAGGATGGATTAGTAAGATTATACGGTTTACTCTGCAATATCTGTCACATCACTGTCTTAGTTATTACCAATCAAAGAGTTGTTATTATGCAGACTCGAGGGGGAAATCACTTATTCCTACCTACTAACTACAGGGAAGCACAGTATTCACAGCAGGATATATCTTTACAATCAAGGTGCCATGATTGTTGATATGTAACATTTAATTTGTCATTAAACCCTTGAAGGATTTCACGAGAATGTCTGTACTATTTTTAAAACTATTGCAAGAAATACATTTCACTTCAATAAGCAAATTACTTTTAGTAGTGAGTTCTTTAATTTTGTTGTAATTTTCAATGCCTTTATGGAATCATACTCTTACAGATGCAATCCTTCAGGCTTTTCCTGACAAGGTTTTACTAATGGGAGTGCAGTGATTATAGTTGTCAGTGAAATAGCAAGAAACATGTCAGGAACCCAGAGAATCAAAGCACTGAGAGTACTGGAAAGTGCAAAAGTTGATAACATGAGGTGGGTTTTAATGCAAGCTCCTTAAAAAATTGAACTTATTAAAATAATTAATGGAGTAGTTGTTATGGAGCTGGAGCGCTATGTGAAAGAATAGTTTATTGGTTTATACTTAGTGACTGAATGGAATGTTAATATATAAATGTATGAAATTTTACATGGTGTTCAATTTGATCTTTAAAAACATTCTACTGCAAATCGTGGCAACTGTGTAGCTCTTTGCATACACCAGATACATGTTTTTTTACACAGAGAAGCAAGAGGAAGGGCTGACTCCTATAGTGCAGGATACTAAGATTGAAAAAAAAATAAAGACAAGGGGCTTAATTTTATGATCCTGCAATGAAACCGATAGCAGGTGGGCAGGGCAAGAGCAACAGCAATCCGAAGATGTCAATGGATAAAACTATTCCCTCTGGTGAGTGGGTCAATAACCAGAGGTCAGAGATGGCAAAAGATCTAGAGGGGAGATGAGGAGAATTCTTTTCACTCAGAGAGTTGTCAGGATCTGGAACGCTCTACCTGTAAAGATGGTGGAAGTTGATTCCATAAATAATTTTAAAGGGAGTTGGACAGGTGCTTGAGGATGAGGAACTTACAGGGTTACGGACAAAAAGTGGGGATGTGGGACTAAGCACGGCTGCTCTTTCAAGAGCCGGCACAGGCACAATGGGTCGAATGGCCTCCTTCTGTGCTGCAAGTTTCTATGATTCTATGAAAACCTGCCCCAATATCAGCTCACCCCTCACTTACATGCAGTAGGCAAACTCTTAGCAGGAAACACAATTCCTATAGGCAGCTTGTCATTTAAGAGGTGGAAAATCAGGTGCTGCCGGAGGCTCTTAAGAACGTGCAGCAGCTTAAAAGGGTCGTGCGTTTATTTGTGGCCAAAAGCAGGGAAGCGATACTGTGGAGCTGCAGGAAGATGTCTGGGGCAAGAGTTCCAGCATGGGCCCCAAGGCTTTTAGATCAGCAATGGAGATGCTGGCAGAGAAAGTTCCTGAAAGAAGGGATGTCCTCTTCTATTCTGATGGCTGGCGAGTGGCAAGGCAAATTGGCAAAGAGTCATGATGAGAGGTGCATGGGGGGAGATATAGAAGGGATGTCCGAGGTAGATTCTTTACTCAGAGAGTGGTTGGGGTGTGGAATGGACTGCCTGCTGTGATAGTGGAGTCGGACACTTTAGGAACTTTCAAGCGGTTATTGGATAAGCACATGGAGCACACCAGAGTGATAGGGAGTGTGATAGCTTGATCTTGGTCTCGGACAATGCTCGGCACAACATCGAGGGCCGAAGGGCCTGTACTGTGCTGTACTGTTCTATGTTCTATGTTTCTATGTATGAAGGTAAGCATCATTTTCTCCCAAACCTGGCTGCAGTGCAAAAATAAATGTATTGATCTCACTAGGACTGCCAAGGTGAGACTCCCCTTTAAATCTCTCATTCTTTCAGGACTCTACCTTTGCCTTTGCACAATCAATCCTTCCCTTCCCCGCTTGCTACGGTTGTCCATAAGTCAGTAGGGAAAACTTCATTGCACCTCCTGTCTGCTTTCACTCACCTTTAAAAGGTACGACTACCTTCACAACTATTTCTCCCTTTGGTCCCACTTGCTTCTTCTTGTCATTATGCACGCTATGGTAAGCTGATTCATGCATAGTGACAGTTGAAAGGAAGCCCTTTCCCAGTGCACATATTTACTCGCTTCCACTCTCCTTGCAGGAGAAGCTTGCACACAACAGGAGGAAGAAAACCATCAAAGGAGGATGTCCCACCACACTATAAACATTCACCCCTATGGAAGAGGCAGCTGTTGACCTCACAGGAAGACACACTGCAATCAGCATTGGAAAACAAGAAGCTGAAGGCCTGTCACAGGAGAATTTATTGGCACTTTCCTATCTCACTCTTTCTACTTAACTCTTTTGGTAACACACTCACTAACCTCTAGAACACAACAACCTGATGTGGCACAGTGCTTGCCATTGAAACTATATACTGACCCTTGTCCCTCTCCTCTTTATCAAGGTCAATCACAAAAACTTGGAGATGAGTGCCACACAGGGTGACAATGCCAACCTTGATAACCTCGATGACAATGCACTGTCACTCACTCTTGCACTGTCAAACACCAGCAAAGAAATTGGTAACCCCAAATGATGTAGATAGTGAGTTTCAGGGGACTGCAACGGGGAGTCACCAAACACAAGTAAGCATGAGCAGCTGGATGCATGCAGCAAGGAAGGCCAAGGGAAGAGTCAGCCCATGTCCTGGTCTGCTGAAAAGGACAGAGAGCTTCCAAAATATGTCAAGTATGGTGGAGTCCACTACCCACTAACAACTTGTGTGGGGTTCTTATGCGTGGCCTTGGCATTCTGCAGTCAACTATGGCTTGGTGGTCACCTCAGTGGCCAGTGCAGCTGAGTCTGTGACAACAGTAGAAGCATCTTTCAAAGATTCTCATACTTGAGCCGGGTACCCACTGGACACAACCATCTCCTCTGCCTTGGACAGGCTGGGAAGGCAAACGTTTAGGGGCTTTGTGAAATGAGGATAACATTTTCAGAGAGAGGTTTAATCTACTGTAAAGTCATTAAGTGGGATGGCAGGAAATCCAGTTAAACTAGGCCATGATGTAAAATATGATCACTTGAAGGGTCGTTGCACATGACTCCTATATGTCCAGTACAGAGTTGGTACTAATTGAACAAACTTGTCAACAAACAAAGCAATAGAACAGCAACAAGGTTTCTGCTCCTATCATAGGCAGAACAAGAGATATAGGCACATGGGTACAGAACTCACAGAAGAAGATCACATCCAGAGCAGAGGCTTTACAAAACCAGAATATCACACTGGAGTACGGAACGAACACCTTTGAGAAGGTGAGGCTCCTCAGGAATGCAGTTAATAAGCTGTATCGAACATTAGACAATAAAGTAGAATTAAAATATTACAATCATAGGGGGTAAAATTCAGTTGGTTAGCGCCTCCCATTAGCACATGGCGGGGGCGCTAACGGGGCGTTCAACGCTCACTGAGCACCTGATCTGCCAAATTGATTATCGCCCCCTGCCTTAGCGCCTCACACTGACAAAGACAGGACAAGGAGGCGTGAAGCAGGCGGATGGTGGCTCCAAGGGCGATATTTAAAGGGTTGAGTTGCAGCTGTCAGGTTAGTGCTGTTTCATAGAAACAGAGAAACATAGAAGATAGGAGCAGGAGTAGGCCATTCGGCCCCTCGAGCCTGCTCCGCCATTCGCTGAGATCATGGCTGATCATCCAAATTCAGTATCCTGTCCCTGCTTTCTCCCATATCCCTTGATACCTTTAGCCTTAAGAAATATATCCAACTCCTTCTTGAATATATTTACTGACTTGGCCTCAACTGCCTTCTGTGGTAGAGAATTCCACAGGTTCACCACTCACTGGGTGAAGAAATTCCTCCTCATCGCTGTCCTAAATGGCTCACCCCTTACCTTTAGACTGTGACCTCTTGTTCTGGACTCACCCGCCATCGGGAACATCCTTCCTGCATCTAGTCTGTCGAGCCCTGTTAGAATTTTATAAGTTTCAATGAGATCTCCTCTCATTCTTCTAAACTCCAGCGAGTATAAGCCCAATCGACCCAATCTCTCCTTGTACGTCATTCCTGCCATCCCAGGTATCAGTCTGGTGAATCTTCGCTGCTCACCCTCCATGGCAAGAACATCCTTCCTCAGATAAGGCAACCAAAACTGCACACAATACTCAAGGTGTGGTCTCACCAAGGCCCAGTACAGCTGCAGCAAGACATCCTTGTTCCTGTACTCAATCCCTCTCACTACGAAGGCCAACATACCATTTGCCTTCTTAACCGCCTGCTGTACCTGCATGCTTACCTTCAGCGACTGGTGCACAAGGACACCCAGGTCTCGTTGCACTTCCCCTTCTCCCAATCTATTGCCATTCAGATAATAATCTGCCTTTCTGTTTTTGCCACCAAAGTGGATAACCTCGCATTTATCCACATTAAGCATCTGCCATGCTTCTGCCCAATCACCCAACCTGTCCAAATCATACTGGAGTTTCTCGGCATCCTCCTCGCAGCACACACGCCCACCCAGCTTTGTGTCATCTGCAAACTTGGAGATATTACATCTAGTTCCCTCGTCTAGATCATTAATATATATAGTGAATAGCTGGGGTCCTAGGACCGATCCCTGCAGAACCCCACTAGTCACTGCCTGCCACTCGGAAAAAGACCCGTTTATTCCAACTCTTTGCTTCCTGTCTGCCAACCAGTTCTCTATCCAAGTCAGTACCTTGCCCCCAATCCCATGTGCCTTAACTTTACACGCTAATCTCTTATGCGGGACCTTATCGAAAGCCTTCTGAAAGTCCAAATACACCACATCCACTGGTTCTCCCTTATCTATTCTATCAGTTACATCCTCAAAAAATTCCAGTAGATTAGTCAAGCACGATTTACCTTTTGTAAATCCATGTTGACTTTGTCTAAACGGGTCTTTTTCCGAGTGGCAGGCAGTGACTAGTGGGGTTCTGCAGGGATCGGTCCTAGGACCCCAGCTATTCACTATATATATTAATGACTTTGTCTAATCCTGTCACTGTTTGCCAAGTGCTCTGCTATTACATCTTTTATAATGGACTCTAGCATTTTCCCCACAACCGATGTCAGGCTTACCAGTCTATAATTCCCCGTTTTTTCTTTGCCACCTTTTTTGAACAGTGGGGTAACATTAGCTACCCTCCAATCCATGTGATACATACTCATGTGACTCGGCCAACGTTGTCTACCTCATACGTTGCAGGAAAGAATGCACCGCGGCATGGTACATCGGCGAGACCATGCAGACACTGAGACAACGTATGAACGTACACCGCGCAACAATCGTCAGGCAGGATTGTTACCTCTCAGTCGGGGAAAACATCAGCAGTCAAGGACATTCAGCCTCGGATCTGCGGGTTAGCGTTCTCCAAGGCGGCCTTCGAGACACACGACAACGCAAAATCATCGAGCAGAAACTGATAGCCAAGTTCCGCACCCATGAGGACGGCCTCAACAGGGATCTCGGGTTCATGTCACGCTACAGAACGTGACTCGACATCGTTGTCTGGTTTCCCAGTTTTAAAAAAAATGTTAAAGCTTAACTGCAGACTGCAGCATTTGACACGTTGGACCCCCTGTGACCCACCTCATTGTCTTAGCTGTACTCTGATGTGTCTTTGATGTAATGCCTCCCTAACAGATTGTATCTCTGCAGACACATTGTTCTCTGTGTTTATATACTGTGTAATTGATTTATATTCCCTCACTGTACCTGAAGAAGGAGCAGAGCTCCGAAAGCTCGTAATTTCAAATAAAACTGTTGGACTATAACCTGGTGTTGTGCGACTTCTCATTTTTGTCCACCCCAGTCCAACACCGGCATCTCCGCATCATGACCAATCCATGGGAACTGTTTCATTGCTTCCTTGTCAGTTTGCGATTGTGCAAGAGTTTAATTCAGTCATTTAAAGGTTCTTTAGTATCCGGAGTGTTGTGGCTACTAAAATTTTGTTACATTAATGGGGGCTGTACTGGCAGTCGACCTCGCCCTCCAGGATCTACTGCGGAGGGAGCGGAGGCAGCGAGAAAGATTGGCAAGATGTGGCCAGAGGGAGGAGGAGGGTCATCAGGGCTCTCAACAGGAGGCCTTACCCTCCGAGGGTATTCCGAGAGCACTTCTCCAACCTCCAATTAAGTGAGGAGCAGTGCATTAGAAGGCTCCACTTCAGCAAGGATGTGGTCACCGAACTCTGCCACCTCCTGCAACCTGACCTCGAGCCTCAGATCAGGTTGACCACGGCTCTCTCAGTGGCAGTCAAGGTCACCATTGCCCTCAATTTCTTCGCCAGCGGTTCCTTCAATTCTGTAACAGGAGATATAGCGAACATCTCGTAGTTCGCCGTCCATCGCTGCATCCGGGAGATCACAGAAGCTCCCTACAGTAGGAGAAGGAACTATATTTCCTTCCCCATCACTAGAAAGAAGCAAGATGAACGTGCATGTGGCTTTGCCAGGATAGCGGACTTCCTCATGGTGCAGGGTGCCATTGACTGCACCCACATGGCTTTGCGGGCACCACATAACAATCTTGAGATCTTCCATAACTGCAAAGGCTACCACTCACTTAATGTGCAGTTGGTGTGCGACCACAGACAGCGAATCCTCAATGTGAATGTCCATTATCCTGGCAGCAGCCACGATGCCTTCATCCTGCACCAGACCGGTGTGCCAGCACTCTTCCAGCCACCATGTCAAGCTCGCAGCTGGCTGGTCGGAGACAAGGGCTATCCGCTCTCCACCTGGCTCATGACTCCCCTCTGCAACCCCAACACTCTTGCTCAGCACTCATATAATGACTGCCATGCTGCCACCAGGAACATCATCAGGCAGACCATCGGGGTGCTCAAGCAATGGTTCCACTGCCTTGACCGCTCGGGAGGAGCCCTCCAGTACTCGGCTGAGCGGGCGTCCCATTTCGTGGTGGTCTGCTGCATGCTCCACAACTTGGCCATCAAGAGAGCCCAGCCCTTGCCACCAGGGATTGCGGAACCACCTCAGGAGGAGGAAGAGGGAGAGGAGGAGGAGGACAAGAATGAGGAGGAGGAGGAAGACGAGGAGGATGAGGAGGAACTGGAGCGAGGGAGAAGGCAGCCACTTAATTGGCCTTCTGGAAGAGCATTCCGTGATTGCCTCATCAGACTGTGGTTCCAATAAATTAAACCCCAGATCCCCATCATTCCATCCCTGTCGCAGGCCATATCACAGCGCAAAGCTGAAGTGAGAGACACCACAAAATCATCCAAAGCCAATTAATAAATTTATCAATAATTAGTGAACACATATTTAGTACAACAATATTAGCTATTCACTCTTGTGCAATTCCTTAGTGCCCCTCATTACTGTGCCTTTGCCGACTCTAGAGCTCCTACGAAGTGTTGGCCCAGTGGCTGCAGCAGGGCTGGTGGAAGGCTGCTGAGTGTCCGTGCGGGAGACTTCAGATGGTCTTGCAGGATACCCTCGACCAGCTCTGGGCCTGGAAGGCATGGCTGTAGACTGCACCACCTCAGTATGGGCGGCAGCAGTCTGGGCTGGCTGGATGACAAGCAGCGACAAGGGCAATGGCGGAGTGCCAGTGGTGGGAGCAGGAATGCTGTCAAATTGCTCCACTGACCCACTGCCACTCCCCTGGGGCAGCACCTCCGCATCACTGCCAATCTGCTGGAGCACAGATTGCTGGTCTGCTGTGACACAGTGAAAGCTCCAGTGGACGGTGGTCGACCCAGCCATGATGGCAGCAGTCAGAGCTTGTGTGACATCAGCTGAGATGCGTGAGTCTGAGAATCGATGGCACCAAGCATAGACTGCATTACAGCACTAAGACGTTGTGTGGCTTCTACCTGTGCTGCAATGGAAGCTGCAACATCGCCCATCACACGTGGCATGAGGTCTGGGTCGCCATGGCCTCTCTGGGAGTCTACCATCCTTTGCAGACTGCAAATGATGGGCTCCATGTTATGCACACAGCCTTGTGCAATGTTGGAGGCGGACTCCTCCATGCTCCTTACCATTGCTGAGAGGCTCTCAGGCGCCCTTGCCATTGCACCTATCATCTCCGTGTGCATGCCCATCACCTTCTTCTAAAGGCTACCCCATCGAGGTCCTCATCTGAGTCCTGTGCAGCAGAACTCGCGCGCAAACTCGCCCTCCGGGGAGCTGGCCCCTGAGCTACCCTTTCCCCCTGGGCTTGCTGCAGCCCACTCGTTCCCGGTGCATCACCCTGTGCAGATCCGTTACTATACTATACTAAAGAACGCCTAGTGCCAGTATCTGAGCTGGTGCCTGCGGGTGAGACATGCAGTGATGCGGTGTATTCTTTGGCCTCCTCTTCTTCCGCCTCGCTCTCTATGGTGCCCTTGGACAGGCTGCTCAGCTGCTTGCTCATTATCTGAAAGCATGAAGGCACAAGAGTCGGGTTAAGGTGAGTGGAGGGGAGCAGAAAGGGAGAAAGGCATCCATGCAGCATGATTAGCTGGAAAGTGGGAAAGGCTTCTGGGGTGAGGGGGAAGTGGGATGTGAGAAGAAGGAGTAGTGATGAACATACCTCAAGGGGGTCAATGTCGCCGGTGGCCACGGCACCCACCACCTGCGCCCAATAATCTGCAGCACTCTATCTTCCAGCGCAGAAAGTGTTCGGGTGTCGGCTTGTGTACCACCTGTGCGCTCCTGCTCCCTTCTGTTCTGAGCCACCTTGACCTGCAAGAGAAAGAAAAGTGTGTGAGTGAGTGTGGAGCAATGTGTTTGGGAGATGTGCCTGCCATAGTTGAATAGTTGTCATTGTGTGCAAGGTGTGAGATGTAGGTTTGAGTATTGATAGGTCGAGATTGTTGGTGGGTGAATGCTGGGGGTGTGGTGCTTTGGACAGTGTGTGCAGACTGAGATTAAGATGGTGGTTTGTAGCATTTGTTGAAGCATTGACTCACCCTGACCACCCGAGTGAGGTCATTAAATTTCTTCCTGCACTGTGTGTGGGTCCTGAGGACCACAGTGCTGCCCGAGACCTGCTGGGCTACCTCCCTCCACATGGCGCGGAAGACTTGCGGCGAGGGCCTCCTGCCACTTGCTGGGTACAGCACCGCCCTCCGTCTCTCCACAGCGAAGACCAAGGCCTCCAATGCCTTGTTGCAGAATCTGCCAGCTCTCCCTGGGCCGTTGATCTGCCACGATGACACCTCCTTCAGTGGTCCGGTTCCTTCTCCTTGTCCTTCTGCTGCTTGCTGAGAAAGCTGCAGAACCAGCACTGCTGAGAATGAGGTTCTGCAGCATCATTGAACCTCCCTTTAAGAGCTGGAAAGAGCCTGTGGCAATGATGACCAGCGATTAGACTGCACCTGAAATTGCTTAGTGCTTTGAGTGTAACGTCACTGAGCTCGGTCATTAGCGCTTGATTTAGCGCTCCAGTCCTTTCTTTGCGTGCTAACACTTAATTTAGTGTGCAGTGAGATTCATTAGCGCCTGGCGCTAAATCTCAAATGTTTCAGAAGTTAGAGCCCATTCCTGGGCTATAATGAATTTCTCCCCCATAGAAACTTACACCACCGAAAGAGACTATTTGGCCCGTCATGCCTGTGCTGGCTCTTTAAAAGAGCAGTCGTGCTTAGTACCATATCTCTGCTTTTTGTCTGTAACTCTCTGAGTTCCTTATCCTCAAGTACCTGTCCAACTCCCTTTTAAAATTATTTAAGGAATCAGCTTCCACCACCTTTTCAGGTAGAGTGTTCTAGATCCTGACAACTCTCTAAGAGGGCTAGAAATTCATTATAGCCCAGGAATGGGCGGTACCTTTAGAAAAGTTTGAGAATTAGTGCCAGGCGTTAATGCTTTAGACTGCACGCAAAATTAATTCTCACTGCTGAAAGAAATGATTGGGGCGCTAAATCAAGTCTTAAAGGCCTAGCTCAGTTACACTCAAAGGGTGGACCAATATTGGGTGCAGTCTAATCTCAACTCACCATTGCCACAGGCTTTTCCCAGTACTTAAAGGGGAGGTTCATTGATACTGTAGTACCTCATTCTCAGCAGTGCTGGCTGTACAGCTGCCTCAGCAAGGAGAAGCACGACAAGGAGGAGGAGGAGACAGAGGACTGAAGCAGGTGTGCTCATGGTAGATCCACCTCAGTCGGGTGGTCAGGGTGATTGAATGCATCAACAAATGCTACATACCACCATCTGTACCACAAGCTTCACGGAGTGCCCAAAGCACCACACCCCCAGCGCTCACCCACCAACAATCTCTACCTGCCAACACTCACACCCACATCTCACGCCTTGCACACAATGACAGCTATTCAACTATGGCAGGCACAAGGGTCATTAGTTATTAGAATGAATGTGATATGTGTGATCTGTTTATGCATAAATTTATTAATGGAGTTTGCAATATATTGTGGTCTCTCTCATTTCCCCTTTGTGCTGTGATATGGCATGACACAGTGATGGTATGATGGGCATGTGGTGAGCAAAAGGGATCTGGGGTTTAAGTCATCCTGCTGTGAGACTGGAGGTCTGTTTGGAGGAGGTGTCAGAGTTCTGTGACCACCACCTTGGTGATGTGGAGCTGTCTAATACACTGCTCCTCGCTTAATTGAAGGTCGGAGAGGTGCTGTTGGAATACTCTCGGAGGGTAAGACTGCTGATAAAAAAGAAGCTTGAAATTACTCATACAAACTGCTCCACTGGCTGAAACTGACAAGAAGCCACTGAAACTAACCTGCCCTGACAGCTGCGGGTGATTAATGCTGATGCCTTTAAATAACGTTGCTGGAGCTGGCTTCCTTCAGCTGTGCGCCTGCTCTCCCTGTCGCTGTCTGGTCGAGGCACAAAGGTAAGTGACAAAAATCAATTTTGCAGATCGGGCGCCCGGTGAGCATTGCTGACGTCATGATCTGCCTGGCATTGAAGTCCCCGGCAGTACCTCGTACCGACAGCGCAACGGGGGGTCGAGATATGCCGTGCGTCGCTGGATTTGCTTCGCCCCGGTGCTATTGCATCAGCACCCCATTAGCGCCAGCTGGGAGGCGCTAACCAACTGAATTTTTCCACCTCAGAGTGAAAAGAATTCTCCTCATCTCCCCTCTCGATCTTTTTCCAATGATTTTGAATCTCTGACCTTTAGTTATTGACCCACTCGCCAGAAAAAATACTTTTTCCCCTATTTACTCTATCAAAACCTCTCATCATCTTGAAAACCTCTATTAGGTCACCTCTTAACCTTCTCTGTTCCAAGGAGAACAGTCCAAACTTCTCCAACCTCTCCTCATAACTGAAGTCCCTCATCCCTGGTAACATCCTGGTAAACCTCCTCTGTACCCTTACTAAGGCCTTTGCATCTTTCCTGAAGTCTGATGCCCAGAATTGTCCACAATACTCCAGCTGAGGCCTAACCAGTGATTTGAAATGTTCTAGCAGGATCTCTTTGCTTTTATATTCTATGCCTGTATTTATAAACCCAAGTAACCCATGTGCTTTTTTAACCACCTTATCAACTTGCTCTGCCACCTTTGAGGATTTGTGTATATGGATAACAAGGTCTGTCTGCTCATCGACACTTTTCAAAATTGTGCCATTTATAGTATACCGTCTTTCTATATTAGTCCTCCAAAAGTGCATCACTTCACATTTCTCTACATTGAACTCCATCTGCCATGCTTCTGCCCATTTCACCAACCTGTCTATGTCATCCTGAAGCCTATAATTATCGTCATCATGATCTAATACTTTGCCAAGTTTTGTATCATCTGCAAACTTTATAATGCTGCTCCCTACACCCGAGTCTAGGTCGTTTATAAAAACTGCAAAGAGTAATGGACCCGAAACTGACCCTTGGGGAACACCACTGCAAACCACCTCCCAGTCTGAAAAACATCCATCGACCACCACCCTTTGCTTCCTGTCACCACCACTTTCCCCTTCATTCCACAGGGGGCTTCCATCTTCTTAATAAGCCTCCTGTGTGGCACTTTGTTGAATGCCTTCCGAAAGCCCATGTATACAACATCTACTGCACTACCTTGAGCAACCTTCTCAAGAGAATTCAATCAAGTTAGTCAGAAATGATTTACCTTTAACAAATCCATGCTGGCTCTCCTTGATTAAACTATGGATTTGTTAAAGGCAAATTGTGTCTGACTAACTTAATATTACTATTAAAATTAATTCCATTTTGGTTTGATTTATCTCAGAAGCACATTATTTGAATGAGTACCCTTAACATATACATGCTTAAGTTAACATATTGAGGTAAATTTCCATGGGTTTCTCTTGATCGTCTGCTGTAACTTCAGTGGAAGAGCCATGGAAACCTTGGAGAATGATGTATTTTACTGGGGTTTCAGCCATTCGTCTGCTGAAATTATGGCAGATGATCAGGAAAACCCTTATGGAAATCCACCCCTAAAAAGTATGAATGGATGTCAGATGAGGACATGATTGGGCTCCTCTATGATGACTAACTCTCCCCACAGTCCAATGGCTGGCTAATAATCACTCACTCTTTAGGCTCATGCATGAGGAATGGTCATTTGGATATTATTGTCATTGCTAAAAGTTGGCTGTTGTGAAGATACACACCACCTTTGATTGAACAACAATCACAGCCTTAATACTACATGTACTAAATTACTAAATTGTTCTGAAATGTAATCCTCAGTTATGTTCAAATGCTTCCTTACTCTGTGTGGAAGTTTTTAAATAAACTTAGTTGTCAAAAATAAGCTCAAGGTTTGACGAAATCAGCAATTCACTACCCAACTTATCCTCAATTTTGTAAGACAATGAACACGCATTTGTTATTCCTTGAGTGGAACATTGTAAGTGCCTGCATACAAGCCTGGGGTAAAATCAGCTATGTCAATAAAGCATTCACCAGGAGACATTTTTCACACACTACATAAATCCTGAGTTCTTCATGTTGGAACTGTCGGTCTGTTAAAGAGAACCAATGGGAAAGAACAGTTATTTTGACAGCTACTAACAGCAATGAATTATCCTAGCAGCAGAAAACAGACTCACAAAGATTCATGGCGCGTGGATATAAATATCCCAAATTTTAATGGTTCTTCTTAGTAGTTTTGCCTTTTCCCTTTGAAAGGGCTATTTTGCACTTCAAGACTTATGCAGTATCTCTTTTTAGGTCAAGAACCACAAAAACAGTTGTAAACTGGATTGAGGATGCAAGAAACCATAGACAATCTGGTTCTCCTGCTTGGTCAGTGGATAAATGCTTCTCGTGATGTGGTTCTCAATCTTTGGAGTCAGTGTCATAAGAACATAAGAATTAGGAGCAGGCGTAGACCATACGGCCCCTCGAGCCTGCTCCGGCATTCAATAAGATCATGGCTGATCTATGACCTCAACTCCACTTTCCTGCCCTATTCCCATATCCCTTGATTCCCCTAGAGTCCAAAAATGTATCTATCTCAACCTTGAATATACTCAACGACTGAGCATCCACAGCCTTTTGGGGCAGAGAATTCCAAAGATTCACAACACTCTGAATGAAGAAGTTCCTCCTCGTCTCAGTCTTAAAAGGCTGACCCCTTATCCTGAGACTGTGCCCTCTAGTTCTGGACTCTCCAGCCAGGTGAAACAACCTCTCATCATCTATCCTGTCAATCCCCCTCAGAATCTTATATGTTTCAATGAGATCTCACAGTCTTCTAAATTCCAAAGAATATAGGCCTAATCTACTCATTCTCTCCTCATAGGGCATCCCTCTCATCCCAGGGATTAGTTTAGTGAACCTTTGTTGAACTGCCTCTAAGTTCTTCCTTAGATAAGGAGACCAAAACTGTGCACAGTACTCCAGGTGTGGTCTCACCAAAGCCCTGTACAATTGTAGCAAGACTTCCTTACTCTTGTATTTCAACTCGCTAGTAATAAAGGCCAACATGCCATTTGCCTTCCTAATTGCTTGCTGTACCTGCATGCTAACTCTCTGTTTTTCTGGGGCTAAAAAGGGAGGATCACCATTTAGTGACCATTACTGGAACAGTACACATATAAGGGTGTTGGGTACACAAATTTGGGCTCAGCCACGATAGAATAGTAGAACTCATTGCCACAGAGGGCAGTGTACACCAGCTCATTAAATATATTTAAGAGGGAATTAGATATATTTCTACAGGCAAAAGGGGTTAAGGGTTACGGAGAGAAGGCGGGGACGGGATACTGAATTGGAGGATCAGCCATGATCTCATTAAATGGCGGAGCAGGCTCGAAGGGCCGGATGGCCTACTCCTGCTCCTATCTTCTATGTATCTATATATCTATGTATTATCTAGACTTGATTATGACACGCGGTCACTTGCATACGGTACTAGAAGGTTGTTGGCAACTAATGAACCATAGTTCAGCACAAGTGACTGACTTCACCAGAACATAAGGTAAGTACCACAAACTTCAATAATGCAGTACTATTGTGTTGGAAGCAAAGGCAATGTTATACTAATCAGCTGTGCAGTACCACACTGTAATCAAAGTTATTTATCAAAGCCACAGAAGCCTTAAATATTAGCACCTCTTGTAAACCTAGATCATAGGAATGTGGGAATTGTTAGGCAAGATAAGATCAAGGTTCATCTAGATCACCTTCTACCATCCTGGTAGTTGGATGATACAGCAATAATAGAGTTGATGACTAATCATGGCAATCAATCTCTATCAATTAGGCTACAAGAGACCCAGACATGAGGTGAGGCGAACCCCCAGTGATTGAAAGCTTTGGGAACCATAGGTCCAAAGTCACCTGTTCTTCCCAACTTACCATATGTTGGCCTGGAGTTTCCTTCGTGGGTGCAACCCAGAAGTTGCACCCAAAATTGTGCCTGGAGCTGTGCCCATGGGGGGAATTTTCCCAGCCCTGGGGAGGCGGGTATGGAGGCGGGACTGCCGGGAAAATGGCAGAAACTGGGAGCGGGTACCGACCCCGCTCCCAACCCGCCTCCGTGCCATCTTCCCGGGAGGCGGGTCCCCGACTCGCGCAGGGACCCGTCTCCTCGAGGCGGGAAGGGGATTACAGCCATTTAACTGCCTGTTAACAGGTAGTTAACTGGCAGTTAAGAGGATTATCCCCATTTTACCCCTGCAAGTGCGGGCTTCCCGACATCGGGAAACCCCGCCAGGGTCAGCGAGGTGAGCAGTGGGTCTGCGGGGTTGAGATGGATCGAAAAGTGCGCTGTAGAGGTGAGTGATGGGTGCAAGTGTGGAGAGGTAAGTATGAGAGGTGAGTGGAAAGTGTTAGAAAAAAAAATCCTTACCTTTGCTTCTTCCTGCAGGCTTCAACCCTTGGGGATCCGGAGGTGCCTCATCTCAACGGCAGAGATGACAGAATGGCTGCTGCATTCTCAGATGCAGCAGCCATCTGCTTTCTGCTGAGGAAAGAGGTTTGGTGAGTCTTCAGTACAAGGGCTCACCAAAGAACAGAGATTGTCAGTGTTTGACAGCTTCTCAAAGCTGTCAAACGCTGACAATTCATCTGTCAATAATTTTTGACAGATGAAACATCATACGCTGACGTCCTCTGTAACCGGCTTTCCCTTAATTGGCCGGCTAAGCCTGCAGGTCGGGCTTAACAAGGTCAATCAAGGGAAAATAGCGTGGGTTGGCCAGATGTTGTTGGGGGCGGGACTGAAACCCGACAACCAGCAGTCCCGCCCCAACGCGCCCCCATTGAGAAAATCCAGCCCGATTTTTCCGATGTCAAAAAATGCCAAAGTAACCGCAATCTCATTAGAATACACTCAAACTCAAAATGGATGTAAATTGGCATAATTCAGCTGAAATCAAAGGAAACAATTGAGGCCCAAGGAAGTGCCGAAACCACACCAGTATGTTTCATCTTTGGATCTTAAAATTGAAAGACTGAACTCATTTAACAATCATTGATGTACATCACAGCATGCTTCAGAACCTACAATCGGGGTAGCTTTTCAATTTTTAATGAGACTTATACTTCGTCATAAAAATCCATTTAAAAAATAGAAAATACAGAGCAGTTTTCAGTAAGGATAAATTTTTTAAAAATGCTCAAAAAATTACAATTAAAAGACCATAAAAATGACATTAATTCCTGCTACGCCTGAAAATCTGATCACAATATTGAGAGACCACCCACGCCCTCTCCCCCCATCACCCTCACCCACAGGGAACAAGCACAATTAGAGGATACTCGCATTTGAGAGTCAAGGGCGTGGCCAGTTTTGTGGACAGAGATTCGTTCAGATGGAAGATTTGGTGGACGGACATAGAAGATGGAGGACACTGGAGCGTATTGTAGATACGCGCGTCGTGCAATTACACCCACAATCTTTTAAGCCACCTCATTTGTTCGTGCCCAGATTACGTGTGTATCTGGGCTTAATATGGAAAAAGCTACAGGCTGTCTTGTCTAAAATTACTCATATACTCTCATCAAAGGAACTGAGATGAGCAGGCAACAAGGCCATGGTGACCCCCAAAAGGATAAGTGCCCTTTCTTTTCAAGTGCCCAATTGGATCTTTGGGGTTGGAAGCCTTCTGGTTGCTCATTCGGGTAATAAAGTTATAGAATGAGTTAACAGGAAAGTCCATTGAAGCAGACAAATATAACTAAGTTAAAGCAGTATTTCTGGCGAAGGCAGTTGGTGGGTTGATCTTTGAAAAAGGGGCAGCTGGTTTCAGCTCGACCATTTTTCACGTTCCTGAAAATTCTTAGGGCTAGAAATTCGTGGCCTTCGTGCCACTCCAAATGACGCTAAAACGGCGGCCGCTGCTCTTTCATCAACTGCTGGCGTTTCCCGTGGCGGCCACTGTTTTCATCCCTACCTTTGAACTGCTGGTAACTGGCAGCGCCATCCCCAACAAAAGGTCGGCGTGACGTAAATCAGCGTGCAACTCCAACTTTACGTCACAAGTGCGAACTTCGACCCTAGCGCTGAATTCAGCGCTGGGTCCTAAGCTCGCCAGGTTAACCTGGCGTGCTTAGGATGTGCGAGCAGGCTGACAGTGGACCTCTTAAAGGGACACACACATCATTCAGATAAGTTTGAATTTAAGATTTTGGACTAGGATTTTTTTGATTTTATTGAAGTGGTGGCTTGCTGCAATAGATGTGAAAAGTTTTTTTAAGTGTGTAGGAAATGCTGCTGGATGCTTGCAAGGGCTCGGATGGTAAATGAAGGCCTTTGAGAAGACAGAACATGCTGCGAATACTCAGCAGGTCACATCCGTGGAGAGAAAAACAGAGTTCACGTCTCAGGTTGAGATGCTGCCTGACCTGCTGAGTATTTACAGAATTTTATGCTGTCATTTCAGATTTGCAGCATCTGCTTGCAGAGGGAAGATGAAGACACCGAAGGAGGAGGAAGAAGAAGAGGAGGAATCAGAAGGAAAGATGCATCCCAGACGGCCCCTTTGTGGCCAGGATATCCGGGATGGAATCATCTGCCTCCGTTCCCAGTGACCACAACCCCAATTCCCCTTTCAACATTAGTCCTACACCTTACCTTCCATCTGTTACTGACCATCACAACATCCTCTTGACCACGATGCTGATATAAAAGCTACCACAAAGCACACTTTCTATTCCACCTATATACGTCTATTCATCCAATGTGACATCAAGAAATCAACTCATCACCCATATGCATTCTATTAGTTACTGTCGTGTGTGTGCCCTTGCCTATCCTACTGATGTCACCCAGTGCTACTCCAGTGGCTGCAGCATGGCTGGTGGAAGGCTGCTGACTTTTGGTGGGGGGCACTGCAAATGTCCTTGCTGGTTGACCTTGAGGAGCTGGTGGCTGGGAGTGTCAAATCAATCTTCTTCTTCTTCTTCATTCTCCTCTCCCTCTTCTTGGTCACCCATTGGCTGGGCAGGCTGCAATTCTTGGGTGTGTGAAATGAGGAAAGCACAAGGGTGGAGTTGTGGTGATGGGAGGGCAGGAAAGCAAGAGGTGCATGCCAGAAGGAGGATAACGTATGAGGATACCAGTATCTTTTATCCTTTCAGCCCCACCATTGGCCAAGGGCTCAGCCATGCCCCTGCCAAGAATGGCCAGCACCATCTCCTCCAAGGGGGTGAGGTGAGGCTTGGAATAGGAGATGTGCATATTGTTGGTAGGTGAGTGATTGGGAGTGGGGGGTTGTGCATTGAACAGTGTGTGAGGCTAGTGGTGCCATTGTTAGGAGACGGCTTTTGAAGATACGTTCACTGACCTTGACCAGTGGTCTGAGGTCATGAAGCTTCTTTGGGCACTGGAGCCAGATGGTGGGGGCGACACTGTTGGCAGTGATGGCCTCGGTGATGTACTCCCACATCCTTACTTCTGGAAGGTCTCCTGGCTCTTGTGGGTAGAAGACCTGTCTTGCAGTATTGATACCCTGCACAAAGCTGGAGTGCTGAGTGCGAGACCCTGGGTGCCCCTTTCCTGGCTTGCTGAGTCATTTGTGTTAGTGCTGAGGCAGTTTTCCCATTTGTTGAGGTTAGGAAGGTAATTCAGCTTTAAGAGCTGAATATTCACATTTGAGTCTTCTTTTTAATGTTGAATATTTTTTAAAAGGCAGAAAGGGCTGAAAACTGCATTGTTTCACTTCATTTTATTTTGTATTGCTTCAGTGTGCTTGGCCCCTTTAATTCTCAGACCTCTTCGTTACCCACAATTCCTTGTGATCTTCACAGCCTCACTTCCAGAGGCTGTGCGAAGCTCAAACGCCAAACTTGGACACAAATTTCGCCTCGGCTGCCTCCAGCAACGCCACCAGGATGGCTTTGCACGGAAGGTAAGTGCTGCGCCAACAATCTCCATGGCCCCCCACACCAATTTTGCTCGGTTAGCGTTGCCGACATTTTCAGCGGCCGTCAACTCCAGTTGTTGGTGACACTGGCAAATTCGCTGGCGAACACAAATTTTTCCCCCTTATTTTCTTGTGTCTGCAATTACGTTTAATGCCTGAGAATATTCTTGGATTTAAGATTTTTAGCAAGTTATTTTTGGCAGTGTTCGCATAATTGCAGAATTAATCAAGTAGAAATTTTCATCTAGTCATTTCTTGATAATTGAGTAGCTTGTTTATCACAAAGTTTTAATCATTTATCAGAATTAATAGGTGCACACTTAGTGTGCTATTTACATAATGCAGATTGAAGTGTAATGCATTTGGGAATTCATTATAGTGTGATAGAAAAATGTTGTTTTACTTCTAGACAAGATCTTGGATTTCTTTTATATTTGTTCCTGGGATGTGGGCGCCGCTGGCAAGGCCAGCATTTATTGCCCATCCCTAGTTGCTCTTGAGAAGGTGGTGGTGAGTCGCCTTCTTGAACCGCTGCAGTCCGTGTGGTGAAGGTACTCCCTCGGTGCTGTTAGGGAGGGAGTTCCAGGATTTTGACCCAGTGACGATGAAGGAACGGTGATCTATTTCCAAGTCAGGATGGTGTGTGACTTGGAGGTGGTGGTGTTCTCATGCGCCTGCTGCCCTTGTCCTTCTAGGTGGTAGAGGTCATGGGTTTGGGAGGTGCTGCCGAAGAAGCCTTGGTGAGTTGCTGCAGTGCATCTTGTAGATGGTACACACTGCAGCCACAGTACGCTGGTGGTGGAGGGAGTGAATGTTTAATGTGGTAGATGGGGTGCCAATCAAGCGGGTTGCTTTATCCTGGATGGTGTCGAGCTTCTTGAGTGTTGTTGGAGCTGCACTCATCCAGGCAAGTGGAGAGTATTCCATCACACTCCTGACTTGTGCCTTGTTGATGGTGGAAAGGTTTTGGGGAGTCAGGCGGTGAGACACTCGCCGCAGAATACCCATCATCTGACCTGCTCTTGTAGCCACAGTATTTATGTGGCTGGACCAGTTAAAGTTCTAGTCAATGGTGAGCCCCAGGATATTGATGGTGGGGGATTTGGCGATTGTAAAGCCGTTGAATGTCAAGGGGCAGTGGTTAGAAACTTACTTGTTGGAGATAGTCGTAGCCTGGCATTTGTGTGGCGCGAATGTTACTTGCCACTTATCTGCCCAAGCCTGAATGTTGTCCAGGTCTTACTGCATGCGGGCATGGACAGATTCATTATCTGACGAGTTGTGAATGGAACTGAACACTGTGCAATCATCCCCACTTCTGACCTTATGATGGAGGGAAGGTCATTGATGAAGCAACTGATGATGGTTGGGCCTAGGACACTGCCCGGAGGAACTCCTGCAGCGAGGTCCTGGGGCTGAGATGATTGACCTCCAATAACCACAACCATCTTCCTTTGTGCTAGGTATGACTCCAGCCATTGCAGTGTTTTTGCCCTGATTCCCATTGACTTCAGTTTTACTAGGGCTCCTTGATGCCACACTCAGTCAAATGCTGCCTTGATGTCAAGGGCAGTCACTCTCACCTCACCTCTGGAATTCAGTTCTTTTGTCCATGTTTGGACCAAGGCTGTAATGAGGTTGGGAGCCGAGTGGTCTTGGCGGAATCCAAACTGGGCATCAGTGAGCAGGTTATTGGTGAGTAAGTGCTGCTTGATAGCACTGTCGATGACACCTTCCATCACTTTGCTGATGATTGAGAGTAGACTGATGGGGCGGTAATTGGCCAGATTGGATTTGTCCTGCTTTTTGTGGACAGTACATGACTGGGCAGTTTTCCACATTGTTGGATAGATGTCAGTGTTGTAGTTGTACTGGAACAGTTTGGCTGGAGGTGCAGCTTGTTCTGGAGAACAAGTCTTCAGCACGATAGCCGGGATGTTGTCGGGGCCCATGGTCTTTGCTGTATCCAGTGCGCTCAGCCGTTTCTTGATATCACGTGGAGTGAATCGAATTGGCTGAAGACTGGCTTCTGTGATGGTGGGGACCTCAGGAGGAGGCCGATATGGATCATCCACTCGGCACTTCTGGCTGAAAATGGTTGCAAGCGCTTCAGTCTTGTCTTTTGCATTCATGTGCTGGGCTCCACCGTCATTGAGGATGGGGATATTCATGGAGCCCCCTCCTCGCGTTAGTTGTTTAATGGTCCACCACCATTCACGACTGGATGTGGCAGGACTGCAGAGCTTTGATCTGATCTGTTGATTGTGGGATCGCTTAGCTCTGTCTATAGCATGCTGCTTCCACTTTTTAGCATGCATGTAGTCCTGTGTTGCAGCTTCCACAGGTTAGCACCTCATTTTTAGGTACGCCTGGTGCTGCTCCTGGCATGCTCCTCTACACTCCTCATTCAACCAGGGTTGGTCTCCTGGCTTGGTGGTAATGATAGAGTGAGGGATATACCGGGCCATGAGGTTACAGATTGTGGTGGAATACAATTCTGCTGCTGCTGATGGCCCACAGAGCCTCATGAATGCCCAGTTTTGAGCTGCTAGATCTGTTCTGATTTTATCCCATTTAGCACGGTGGTAGTGCCATACAACACATTGGAAGGTTTCTTCAGTGTGAAGATGGGAATTCATCTCCACAAGAACTCTGCAGTGGTCACTCCTACCAATACTGGCATGGAGAAATGCACCAGGTCGATTGGTGAGGACGAGTTCAAGTAGGTTTTTACCTCGTGTTGGTTCTCTCACCACCTGTCACAGGCCCAGACTGGCAGCTATGTCCTTCAGGACTTGGCCAGCTTGGTCAGTAGTGGTGCTACCGAGCCACTCTTGGTGATGGGCAGTGAAGTCCCCCACCCAGAGTACATTCTGTGCCCTAGCTATTCTTAGTGCTTCTTCCAAGTGGTGTTCAACGTGGAGGAGTACTGATTCATCAGCTGAGAGAGGGCGGTAGGTGGTAATCAGCAGGAGGTTTCCTTGCCCATGCTTGACCTTAAGCCATGAGACTACATGGGGTCCGGAGTCAATGTTGAGGACTCCCAGGGCCACTCCTTCCCGACTGTATACCACTGTGCCGCCACCCCTGGTGGGTCTATCCTGCCGGTGGGACAGGACATACCCACGGATGGTGATGGAGGAGTTTGGGACATTGGCTGAAAGGTATGATTCTGTGAGTATGACTATGTCAGGCTGTTCTAATTAAATTAATTAGAGAGGACCAGGGGTCACAGTTTTAGCTGTATAGGCCAGATCTAGGTTAGATCTCAGGAGGTGGTTCTTTTCCCAGAGAATAGTGGAGCTCTGGAACAGGCTGCCAGCTTGTGCAGTGGATGCTGATTTGCTGAATTCCTTCAAGTGAGAGCTTGGACCTATTTTTGGCTCGGGCGGAGATCACCTCTTACAAAAGGTGGTACTACATGGAATTCAGGGCCAGAGTGACCTCCTGGACTAGTTTTGATCGCGGAGAGGAATGCCCAAGATTCTTTCCCCAGATGGTCCTGGATTTTTAGCTGGTTTTTTGCCTCTCCCAGTAGATCACATGGTTTTGGGTGGGGAGGAAAGTGTATACACTGTGATGCGGAAAACGGCCAGCCTGTAGGATATGATGGGCAGGCCGCCCGTTTCCCGACACGATGGACAGCCCATCAATTGTATTAAAATGAGGCCCGGAAGTTAAAATGACCTGGGCCTCATGCTGGCAATGACAGGATTTTTGCAGCTCACCCCACCCCTCCCCCCACCGCTCGCTCGATTCTCACTCCGAGTTTTGATTCTCCAGACTGTGTCACATGAGCTGATCTCAACCAGGGCAGCTGTAGAAATGCTACAAACTGTCCTAAGTTGGAGAGGGGATATTGGCCAAAGATTTTCACTTCCAATCGTTCTCCAGTGAGTCATGTTGGAAGTGTACACAATAAAATGCTGTCGCAAATAAGGGCTTAATGTATTTATCTCGTAGCAATATGTACAGATACATAGACTGACGTGTAGGAACTATCATTATTTGCAGTATGTATTTGAATGGAGAAAGTAATGTATCAGTAAAAAGTGCCTTTCTAATATTGGCAAATTCAATAAATTTAAAAAAAAATTCAGCTCTGCTGCAACAGCAACCTTGCCACTCGACCTTTAAGCTGAACAATGTACTTTATGCAGAACCAGGTATTTATTGATTAGAGGCTTCTGAGGGTCAGTCCTTCTTTAAGACAGGGATATACTTATCTGACTGACTCATGAGGCATGATTAAAAGAGACAACTCCTTTTGTAGGCTAGTAAAGATTCGAAAATGAAATGGATGAGGTGAAATGTGAATTCCCTGCAGCATACATGCTCGTGCCCGAGGTGGCATGAATTTTTCTTCCTTGAGGCATGCACGCAGTCTGTTTTGCAGGCAGCAGGACAGCATGCAGAGCTTTGTGGCTATATTTGACATAAAGTTGCCTGGCTGTTCTCCAGTGTCTCATTTTCAGCATAAGGCTATGGGCCTGAAATTCTGTGGGAGTCCCAGAAAACCGGCCGAACCCTCAAGGAAATGCAGAGACCTGGTTATGCCGGGTCTGCACAGTTTCCGGAAGTTTCCTCAGTGCCTTCAAGGGGAAGAACCTCCGTCCACCCCTTACAACACAGATGATGGGCTAGGGTTGAGGCCTGGAGCAGGGACTCCCTCAGATGGGAGTTTCTACTCCTGCTTCACATTAGGGACCTGTGTTGCAGTGGTAGCTGGTATGCCAAGTGAGATGAATGAGTAAGGACGTAGCGACCTTGACAGAGGCACATGTGAGCCTCACGTAAGCCCCATCTTTCTTCAGTTACTCTCCTATCTCCCTTCATGCCCTCTCCAAGATCATCTTGTTCATGAGAGTCACATCCTGCTCTCTTGACTCTATTCCCACTAAGTTGCTAACCACCCAACCTCCTTGCTTGACCCCATGCTAGCTGACATTGTTAATGGTTCCCTCTGCTTAGGTACTGTTCCCCTCTCTTTCAAAATTGTCATAATCACCTCCTACTCCAAAGAAACCACACTTAACTCCTCTGTCCTTGCAAACTATCACCTCATTTTAATTCTTCTCCAAAGTCCTTAAACGTGTTGTAACCTGCCAAATCAAAGCTCCATCTTTCCCACAACTCCATGTTTGAACCTCTCCAATCAGGTTTCCCCCTTTGCCAAAGCACTGAAACAGCCCCAATCAAAGTTATAAATGACATCTTATATGACTGGGACCATGTTGCACTATCCCTCCTCCTATCCATCCCTACCCACTGACGATATCATTAGACAACAGGGGGTAGAAATTAGGTCGCGCCCCATTTGGGGCGCAAATATCGTCCGGACGCAAATATTAGCGCCTGGCGCTAATTATCGGCACTGACAGGAAACTTCACTTTTACCGCCCCGGGAGGTGAGTGGAGCGCTAAAGCAGGCGCTGCACACCTCTCTTAAGGCGCAAAGGCCAAGGAGTGAGGCGCTAACTCAGCGCACGAGCGCAGCGCAGCTGCTGCCAGTTAGCGAGGGAACACAGACACACTGGCGCCGGACACTTCTTAAAGCGGGGGGGGCCACTTGCTCCCCAGCCACACCCTGCTCATTGCAGCCTTGAATCTCAGCCTGGAGAGACCTGTAATCCATTTTGCTGCCAAGCATGGAGAGGGTGAGAGAACGCGCTCATCGCTTCACCGAGCGGGCCTTGGATGCTCTGGTTGACGCAGTGGAGCGCAGACGATGCATGCTGTTCCCGGAGAGTGGCAGGAGGCCTTTGCCACGCGAGTTCAGAAGAGTGTGGAGGGAGGTGGCTCAGAGCGTCTCCTCCAGGAGCATGGTGCCCAGGACCCATGTTCAATGCCGCAAAAAGTTCAACGACCTCACTCGGGTCGTCAGGGTGAGTGGCTTTTTCTCAATACCTCTCCATCCCTCCATCTCAACCTCACTCTATGGCCAGAGGGTCTTAAAACCCCAATGCACAACACTCATCCAACACCTATGGCCCTTTCATCAAACACACACACACATTCCACACTTTGCATACAGTAAGGGCTATTCACCTATGGGAGGCACATCAGGCAAGACCATGGCTGTATATTGTAAGGGCTATTCACCTATGGGAGGCACATCAGGCAAGACCATGGCTGTATATTGTAAGGGCTATTCACCTATGGGAGGCACATCAGGCAAGACCATGGCTGTATATTTACTCAGATGCTGTCCTTTTTCTTGCAGGCTAAGCTGGCTCATAATCGGAGACAGCAGCAACGGACAGGTGGAGGGCGGCTTCAGCTGCAACCACTCAGCGATCTGGAGGAGCGCGTCCACAGGATTGTGGCAAGCCGGGTGATCGGTCCCGTCGCCACTGGAGACGCCGACCCCGTTGTGGACAGCAATGGTAAGGTCATCACCTTTTTGTCCTCTGTCCTTCCACTTGTCCCTCACAACACCAGCCTTTGACACTTTCAATCCAACTTGCTAACTCGCTGCACTTATTCCTCCCTTACTGCCACCCTGTCCTCACGCTAAAGCCACTCTTGTACCTCCCTGCTTTCAGATGGTGATTCACCAGCTGAGGAGACGGGCCCTGAAGCTGCCACTGGGAGTGATGCTGCAGCCGAGGAGGAAGAGGAAGCCAGAGCATCAGTGCCACCCTCTCCCGAGGAAGCCCATGCCCACACTGGGAACACGCCTTCCCCGGAGGGGAGCAGGGGGGAAGGGGCTGATGATGGTGAAGCTCCAGGACCCAGCGGGCTGCAGCAACGCCATGGGGGGGGGGGGGGGTAGGGAAGAACGGGGGCCTTCTCCCCAGAGGGAGAGTATGCCAGACACTCCTACTGCAATGGACGCAGAGGAGGAGCGGCTGATTGCAGAAATGAACACCCAGGCGGTGGGCATGCACACTGAGCTCATGGGTGCAGTGGGAAGGGTGCCCGATTGCATTGAGTCACTGGCAAGGAGTGTGGAGCACTTCGCTGTAGCACAGGCGGATGCCACACTAACGCTTAGTGCTGCAATTCAGTCACTGGCTGCCGTGATCCCACCTCTGACTGCTCTCATACAGACTCAGATGGAGGCCACGCGAGCACAGACTGCTGCCAACCTCGATGGTTCGTGCACATGTCCCCGGGGCTGTCACCGCGCCGCAGCAGGCCAGCAATCTGTTCTCCGGCAAATTGCTCCGGATGCTGAAGTGCTGCCCCGTGGGAGTGCCAGTGTGTCGGGCGAGCAGGGAGTTGCTGGCCTCTCTCACGATGACAGCATTCCTGCTGCCAACACTGTCACTTCTCCACTGCACTTGCCACCGCCTGTAGGACAGACTGCTGCCGCCCATGCAGAGTTGGTGCAGTCTGCAGCCGGGCCCTCCAGGCCCAGAAGTGGTCGAGGCCGTCCTTCAGGGGCATCTGCAGTGTCAGGGTCTGACGAGCAGCAGCCTTCCACCAGCCTTGCTGCAGCCACTGAGGTCCCATTACGGAGGAGCAGTAGGGTTAGAAGGGGGGAAGTGCGCAAGGGAAGGAGATCACCCTCGAAGGGCAAAAAGTAGGAGGTGTGCCAAAATGCTGGTCATTTTTTTATTAAAGGCCGAGGTTCATGGTCCAACTTTTGTTTAGTGTTTTGGACATTATCTCCAGGTTGTGAGAACCAGTTATGTTATTGACTGTTTTTTTGTGTTTATTTCTATGAGTTTGTCATGAGGAATTGACACACACAGAGTTTGTAAAATAAATAAGTTTCTGTATTCAAAATATACATGGCTGGTGGTTGGAATTATTGGTGCCTTGGCCGGCTTAGGGGTTGCGTGCTGGGTTGATTAGTGTTTGTAGCAATGGCAGGGGCCCTAGAAGCGGCTTGCTATTAGTCGTTGACGGACGGCCCTTGCAGTTTGACCATTGTGGGCCGCCCTCCTGCCTTGGTGCTGCTGATGATCATCGTCCTCGTCCTCTTCCTCCTCTTCCTCCTCCTCCTCTGGTGGTGCTACAAGGCCTGGTGGCATTGGCTGGGTCCTGAGGATTGCCATGTTGTGCAACATGCAGCACACGACTACGAAGTTCGAAACTTGCTCAGGCGAGTACTGCAGGGCTCCTCCGGAATGGTCCAGACAGCGGAACCGTTGTTTCAGCACGCCGATTGTGCGCTCAATAATGTTCCTGGTTGCTTGATGGCTTTCATTGTACCGCAGCTCAGCACGGGTGTTTGGCGTACGGAGCGGTGTCATCAGCCAGGTGCTCAATGCATACCCCTTGTCCCCCAGAAGCCAACCAACTGGCTGATGCGATGCCTCGAAAACCTCTGCCACAGTAGTCTGGCGCAGGATGAAAGCATCGTGGCAGCTGCCCGGATAGTGGGCATTGACAGCGAGTATCACCTGTCTGTGGTCACAGACCAACTGCACATTCAAGGAATGGAACCCCTTTCTGTTCCTGAATTCCTCTGCATTCTCTCGCGGAGCATGCAAAGCCACATGCGTGCAGTCAATGGCGCCCTGCACCATGGGGAAGCCCGCTACCCTCGCAAAGCCCAGAGCACGGTCACGCTGCTTGTCTGGGGTCATAGGGAAAGAGATGAAGTCTCGTCTCCTTCTGAAGAGGGCATTGGTGACCTGCCGGATGCAGCGATGCACCGCAAACTGGGAGATATTGGCGAGGTCCCCAACAGCAGCTTGGAATGAGCCAGTGGCGTAGAAGTTCAAAGCCACTGTGACCTTCACTGCCACCGACAGAGACGTCCTGGACCTCAGCTGAGGCTGCAGATCTGGCTGCAGCAGGTGGCAGAGCTCAGTGACCACCTCCTTGCTGAATCGCAGCCTTCGCAAACACAGCTCCTCGGACATATGGATGTAGGAGAGCTGTTCACGATATACCCTGGGAGGGTAAGCTCTCCTGTACATGCGCCTGATGGCCCTCCTCCGTCTGGCCATCATTGCCACTCTCTGTCTGCGTCTCAGTATCCTCCGATTCAGCTGGAGCAGGACGACGCCCCCAATCATTGCAGCCCCCATATTCTCTTTGCCAGAAAAGTAATGAGGTACAGCAACTAAAGTAGCAACAAAGTTAGGATGAACTAGGCAAAACTACCTCACAAAGCGTTGAGTCAATGTAGAAGTCTCTCTCTCTCTCTCTCCGAATCTCTCTCTCTCTCTCAGAACGAGTGGTGCATAAATGTCGACCACAGAAAAAGACAGGAAGAGGCCCCCTTTAAATAGCGCCCCCCCCAGCCCCACACCGATTGATAACGTTCCAGTCTTCCGGTCGTTGGAAGCGCCAGGCGGTAAGGCAGGGGGCGCCACTCAATTTCCGCTCCGGGGCGCCCCAAGGGCGTTGCACCATGGAATGACGTCACAATCTGCGCGCGCAGGTGGTCGCAGCGGTAAGTTTTAGCGCCGCCGCACAATCTCAAGTTAAGTTCTCGAGTGGCGCAAACAGCGCTGCGCCCGGGCGTTAGTGGCTTAACGCCCCATTAGCGCCCTCTTAAGGCGCTAACGGGAGGCGCAACCAAGTGAATTTTTACCCCCAGATGTATAAAGCAAAAGCCAAATACTGCGGATGCTGGAAATCTGAAATAAAAACAGAAAATGCTGGAAATACTTAGTAGGTCAGGCAGCATCTGTGGAGAGAGAAACAGAGTTAACGTTTCAGGTCGATGACCCTTCGTCACCCACAACACCCCTTCCACTTTGCCCAGCACCTTCCCGTGCAAGCGCAGAAGATGCAACACGTGCCCTTTTACCTCCTCCTTTCCCACTGTCCAGGGCCCCAAACACCCCTTCCAGGTGAAACAGCGATTTACTTGTACTTCTTGCAATTTAGTATACAGTATTCGCTGCACACGATGAGGTCTCCTCTACACTGGGGAGACCAAACGCAGATTGGATGACTGCTTTGCGGAACACCTCCGTTCAGTACGCAAGGGTGACCCCGAGCTTCCGGTCGCCTGTCACTTTAATTCGCCGCTCCAATCCCACTCTGACCTCTCCGTCCTCGGCCTCTTACACTGTTCCAATGAAGCTCAACGTAAGCTCGAGGAACAGCACCTCATCTTTCGATTAGGCACTTTACAGCCTTCTGGACTCAAATCGAGTTCAACAATTTCAGACTATAACCTCTGCCCCTATCTTTTTTTTTTTCATTTTTTTCCCCCTCTCTCTCACATGGCAGCTGTCGATCATTCTGCCATTGCCATTTACACTTCATCTAGAGTCATCTTTTGTTTCTTAACTTTCTCATTACCATCTCCTTTTGCCTTGCAACATCATCCCTTTTGTCTCTTAATCTCTCCTGCCTTCCATCCTATCACAGACCTTCCCTTTTGTTCTTTCCTCCCTTGCCCCCCTTTCCCTGCCCCTACACTTGCTTAAAAACCTGTTCCATCTCCAACTTTTTCCAGTTCTGACGAAGGGTCATCGACCTGATGAAGGGATAATTACTAGTCCTAGCCCCTTTTGGGCTACCCCGGATCAGGCGTATTCCCCAGATGTTCTCCTTCAACTAAAGTCAGAGGTAGCCGGATCCTAAAGATGCTTAATTGGGTCTAAAGGTCCAATCTATCTCTCCCTAAAGGAAAGGAATGACCTGAAGATGTTACCGTCCTCCAGATAGCACTTTTAATAAGTTTAGCTAGACTGTAACCTTCCGGATATTATGAGGGTCCGGAAAACTCCCTCAGAATTCTGCAACTCCTCACCAAAGAGCGTACAGAGATTGAGTTCGCGAGTTTGATACAGAAGTACTATGTGAGACAATTCTAAAAATATATAGATTTATTAAAGAACCGACATGTAGTTTACAGTAGGTGTTTCAATCGCAACATTAACAGTTCCAAATACAACATTCTTACAATTCTTATTATCAGAGATCCTTATTCTCAAATCTTAACTTCATTACATTTTTACATTTCTTAGTCTTATTCCAGGATATCTACCAAAATCAAATACAAGTACTTTGATCCCTGAGATACAAAGAGTTGAAGATTTACAGAGCCTGAGCCTGAGAATCGCTTTGCCCCTTCAAGTGAATCTATCTTCCCATTTGAAAGTCCAATTTTTATACCCTTTCTCAGTGGTATTTCCTTTGAGGTTTTCTGCTGATGTAAGCTAATTATCTCTAGTCATTTTTCTGCTGATCCCTTCTATTCTTACAGTTAGTTCAGCTGGTAGCATTCAGACTCGTGTCTCTCCTTTAGGTGTTTCAAGTTCAACACAAAAACAATGTGACGGATGGTGCTTCCCCCACTTGATGCCATTCTTACCAAGGTCTTCTGTTTGTATCTTTTGCATTTAGAACACCTCAGCCAGATGCACCATTGTCTTCTTCGTTACCTCAGTTGGTTGTAACAAATAATCGTGTCTCCGTGTTTCATTTGATGTCATTTTTACGAAGGCATATGTTTCTTTAATTTTCTGTGTTTCATTTCAAAGTGTTGGCTTAAGACACCTTAACTGGGTATACCATTGTGCTCTTTCCAAAGCTTCAGACTTTTAGGAACCTCCAACCTCCTGTTTCTACGAGGCTATTGTTTCAGTGTCAACAACTTATCTTATCTCAAAAGCCTGTATGCTGTTTACAGCTTTTCCATTGTTGAGGCTTTTGGATTTTCAAGCCCAGTTCGTCATGTTTTAATAAAGTCAAAATTCTTTCATAGAACGGTGTATTTTTCTGAATATGGCGTATTCCTTCACACTGAAACGTTAACTCTGTTTCTCTCTCCACAGATGCTGCCTGATGTATAGAGCATAATGGACACCTTGTTTCCTTGAGCAAGAAATCACATCTCCTTTCCCATTGACAACGAACAGCATGACATTAGCAGTGTAATTCTTCTGAATGGCATGTTTTTTGAAAGTCTATAGGGTTATACATTGCACCAATATAGCCCATATGTGCTCCATTGCACAATGTCACTACTTATATGCATATATCCAGTCTCCTGCAACCAGAGTAGAAAACTGAGAAATTGTGATGACTTAAATGATATCCATGTGTCAGCAGCAGCCCACAGTGGGTGATGACATATACATGCATCATGCAGCCTGATTAGATTGGATGATTATTTTGCTCTCAATGCACACAAGAACATGAGCAACACTTCCAGTGAAAGAATGGTGATGCTAATTGGATCTAGTAATGGATATTCATGGCAAGCATTGAATTTAAGTGTTGGAAAGGACGAGTTAGATGCTTAGTACGCTAAATTATTGGAAGATAAAAGTAGGTTCTCTTCCCTTGGTTGACTGGGTAAGGCCATTAAGCTTCTTCCTACATTGAACTATGTTGTTCCAACTCGAAGAGAGCTCAACATCTGTGCCTCACTTCCTCCATCAAAATTTCTGTAGCCTCAACTGAGAATTATAATATTCTGTGCTCTGCCGAATTGCTTGTAACTGCCAAAAACAAAGGCACTGTCGTGCAAACCAGGGTTGCTGCCATTTAAGCAGCTGCAAGCCTTTAAAGCCTACAGCTGAACATGATTTCCTGTCCAGCTGTGGGCAAGCTCTCTTTTCCATGCTGTGGGCTCCCTGAGTTTGTACAATAAGCAGCGACACTGCAGTAACTCGCAACGTCAGTGCACTACAGGTAGTTCTGATACTCTTCTTGCACCAATTCACTTCTAATTAGTCTTGCACAACCAAATGAAAAATCTAGGCTTTCCTATCTAGGCTCACAAATATAAGATTGGCCCAGCACCTTCATGAGAGATAAGGAAAAAAAGAATACTTTAAAAGGGGGCAAAATTGGGTCGTGCCCCTGTGGGGTGCTAACTTCGTCGGGGCTCTACTTCCCGAAGAAATTAGCGCCCCTGTGCCCGAAATTCACTGGTAGCACCCCAAGAGGGTGTGGAGCGCTACTAGAAGCGCCCCGCCTCTCTCTTGGGGCGCTATGAGTGAATATCACGGCGCTACGTGCCGCGGTACTGCAGGCCTTCCTCCCCGTATTAAAGGGGTGGAGCCTAGCGCAGCGCATCCTGGGGCCCAGCTGGGCCACCAGGGATCGGAGTGCCGGCAAAAGAGCCCAGCACTCAAGAGAGGTGCTGTGCTCACGGAGCGCAGTCGGCACCCCGTGGGGGGGCTTCACAGGAGGCCGGGGACAGCAACGGGGGCAGGCGGCCAGCAATATAGAAACATAGAAGATAGGAGCAGGAGTAGGCCATTCGGCCCCTCGAGCCTGCTCCGCCATTCGATGAGATCATGGCTGATCATCCAAACTCAGTACCCTGTACCTGCCTTCTCCCCATATCCCTTGATACCTTCAGCTTTAAGAAATATATCTAACTCATTCTTGAATGTATTTAATGACTTGGCCTCAACTACCTTCTGTGGTAGAGAATTCCACAGGTTCACCACTCTCTGGGTGAAGAAATTCTTCCTCATTTCTGTCCTTAATGGCTTACCCATTATCCTTAGATTATGACCTCTGGTTCTGGACTCTCCAACCATCGGGATCATTCTTCCTGCATCTAGTTTGTCCAGACCTGTCAGAATTTTATATGTTTCGATGAGATCCCCTCTCATTCTTCTATACTCCAGCGAGTATAAGCCCAATCGACCCAATCTCTCCTCATATGTCATTCCTGCCAACCCAGGTATCAGCCTTGTGAATCTTCGCTGAACTCCTTCCATGGCAAGAACAACAAAAATGGCCACCCAGTACCTCCCCTTTAATTTGTGCCACCCCGGCAGCAGGTAGGCCCCCTTGACCCTGTCAGACATAGCGTCCGACGGTAAGTCAGGGGGGCGCTACCGAAGATCGAGGCCGGGGCACTGCGCACGGCGATGATGACATTGCTGGAGGCGCAGCGCTGCGGGCCGTTAACGGTTACCGCCGCCGCTAACCTCGCGCTGAATTTCGCGGGAGGCGTTAGCGGCGCCGCGCCCTGGGCGCTAGTTGCTTTGCACCCCGTTAGCGCCCTCTTGGTGCAAACGGGAGGCGCAAATCAACCGAATTTTTCCCCCTTTAGGTTTCCACTTTCCACTCCTCAAAGTTATTTGCAGCACAGACTGTCTTGTTTCTCAAACTATTTATTATTTATGAGGAAGACAGCTGCCAGATCATAGCCTTCTCTCGGCTAAATGTTCTCCCAACTGCCAGGAAGACCTTCCTGCTGTAATGTCTTAGATCACCAAAAAAATCTAAAACAATTTAAAACCTCGTCGGACAATCATTTGACACCTCTTCCCCAGCTCCCCTCTCCCAACCCCAATGTGCATTCTGTCAGCATTTGTTTCAACAAACACCCCCCTAAAACAGATTGATTGTCCATTCATCTCATGTTAGATTGTGTGACGTTGCGAGCGTAAAATGTTTGCCACATTTGCCTACATAACAACAATCACTGCACTTCAAAGAGCAACTCAGTATGTTAACTGTTGTGAAATGGTACAATGTACTAATATTAGATATTCCTTTTATTTATGACAGGGAAAAATGGAAAATATACTTCAAAACCAACATGAAGATTAAATTAGAAAAAGTTAATGCTGAAATAGCACACTAATATCAGTAAAGATTAAAGATAGGTTTTTGGTGCAGTCCTTTCATTAGGAAGAAAAGACTAACATTTATATAGTGCCATATTTCGGAAATATTTTAAATCACTTCATATACAATGAATTACTTTGAAGTTTAGTGATTTACTGTTATGCAAGCAAATGCAACAGACATTTCAAGTGCAACAATATCCCAGAAATAGTATGGAAATGAATGACTAGTTAACTTGTTTTCGGTGGTGTTGGTGTGGAAGTAATGCTGGCCAGAACACTGGGAGAACTCCCTGCTCTTCTTTGAATAACACCATGGGACTCTTAACATCCACCTGAATACGAAGATAAGGCCTTGGTTTAACATCTTATACCAAGGGCGGCACCTACAGCAATGTAGCACTCCCTCAGTACTGCATTAGTTTGGAATGTCAACCTAGATTATCATCTCAGTAACTGGATAGTAGGAGATAAGCAATCCTATTTATAGAACTCTTATATGAATCTTAATTTGTCCAAACTGTACAACTTCAGATTTCTAGAAAAAGAATAGAGGAGTCAGGTCCAGGCTAGAAGAGCAGAAGCACAGGTCCAGGCTAGAAGAGATAATACAGAGATAAAGATTGAGATAGGACAGAGACAGAGATAGTACAGATATAGACATAGGACAGAGAGATAGTACAGATATAGACATAGGACAGAGAGATAGTACAGATATAGACATAGGGCAGAGATAGAGATAGTACAGAGATAGTGAGAGTACAGAGATAGAGATAGAGATAGTACAGAGATAGACATAGGACAGAGATAGAGATAGTACAGAGATAGTGAGAGTACAGAGATAGAGATAGAGATAGTACAGAGATAGACATAGGACAGAGACAGAGATAGTACAGAGATAGTGAGAGTACAGAGATAGAGATAGAGATAGTACAGAGATAGTGAGAGTACAGAGATAGAGATAGTACAGAGATAGAGATTGTATAGGGATAGTACAGGTATGGAGATAGTACAGATATAGAAATAGGACAGAGATAGAGATAGAGAGAGAACAGACCATCCAGTGTAATCCAGAGAGAGAAAACAGAGCATCTAGTGTAATACAGAGAGAGAGAAGAGCAACAATTCAAAACCTACTTATTGTCACGGGCTTGTGAGTATTTTTATATAGGCCCAGATTTTGTTTAAGAGTAATGGTGAGGCTATCAGCGCTCACCGTTATCATGGAGTAAATTGGACAACAACTTCCAGAGTCCACACATATGCAGTTAATCGCGGAAATTCAGAAGTTGCCTTGCTCCTCCACAAGCTTCGCTACACCACTACCTCGCCAATAGACTCGGCATTAAAACTCATGAAGGGCGTCAAGTTAGGGCTGGTGCATTCAGGTGTAAGTGAATTTTTAATGACGTGGTAAGTCTTAATTACTGCCAAACAACTTCCCTGGCACTGCAAATTTAATTTTACAAGTGTGGAGTCTCATTCCTTCAGAATTTAATTACTGTTGGAGATTTTTAAAAATTAAACATTAAAATAATTCTTTAAACTTTTTCTTTCTGTCTCTTTTATCTCTTTCTCTTAATCCCATCTTTATTTCCTTCTTTTTATTTCACTTTCTGTACATGATTTTACATTCAATTAAATATTCAAATTTGTACTTCCTGGGTTAGACTCTGTGGCTGCAATTTCCCCTACCTCGGCGTATCCACAGCAGGCTACGTCGGTGGCAGGTCCGGACCCAGCTGTTGGCTCCAGCCCGCTGTGTAGAATGATTTTACGTTCATTGGGCTTGTTAAGCCCGCCCAGCGCGTTTGCTGGCCAATTGAAGGAAGCGGGTCTGATGACGTCATTTGATGACGCGTCATCAGCCAGTACCCTTAAAGGGACCATGCGCAAATTTATTTTGACAGTTATGCTGTCAGTGTTCTACAGCATTGAGGTGCTGCAAACACTGACAAGCACTATGCTTATGGAGGGAGTCACAGCACGCAGGGAGGTTCTCTTCCCTTCCCTTCCAATGGGCGGAAGAGATCTCCCCAGTAGACCGATGCAGCCTGGTTGCACATTGCACAGGAGGGCACAAGCAGGGATGTTATCAGGAGGTCCAGGCTGCAGTGGCGCAAACCTTTCAATAATCTCAGTAGATCACGAAACGTTACTGCAAAGCCACACTCAACCTCATCCTACTGTGCCTCTCATCACATCCCCATCACTCTGCCTTGCCTACCCTACTCCTGCACATCCTTACTCACACCAACTTACCTTGCACCTCCACCATCCCTCTCTATCTACATTATTACTTCCCCATCTCACTAACCACCCCTCACACTCACCCTCATCCTAGTGCAATCATATTAACTAACAACACACAAGGGTAGGCACTTGTGTGTTTTAGCCAATGTTCATGTGAGGTTTCTGTTAATTTGGTGTCAAACATTGAAACCTTTATTTTCAACACTTTACATTCTTGGACAGATTTGTGTGCACCTTTGGAAGTGGCTTAGTGAGTTGCAGTGAATGATGAGACATAACGGTACCCCCCGCAATGGTCATGAGTGTGAAAGGAATGGCTTGGGCATTGTAGGGATGCTTTATGGTGTTGGTGTGGGGTGGTGCCAACCTGGCACATCATGTGGCAGCCAGGGTGTACAGCATCAAGTGAAATAAATCTGCCCATGGTGAGGCCATCCCTGACGACCCGGGCAGCAATGTGGTTGGGTGCTGATGCCCTCTGTCCTATGCAGCATCAGTTGATTGCAGAGAAGGTTAGTGTTGTTGTTGGTGCTGCTGGTGTTGGGGCTGATCATGGTGGGATTCTGAGGACCAAGGTGAGATGTTTCAAGGGCACCGATGCTGATGTAATAGACGGCAGGTGAACTTGAGATGACAGAAGTGATCAGTCAGTGGTGAGAGAGGTTATTCCAATGAGGTGACACTGGATAGAGAGTTTGCTCCAAACACTTGCAAGCTACATAAAGCTCAATCTGTCTTCCAAATGCAGTAAGCAACAGCTTCTGAGCTTGGAAAGTGAACAGCTGTGAGATGGGAGCTTTTATAGCACATTTGCAGCTGTCAAGTAATGAAATGATTCCATGGTAACACAACTCCCAACCTCCTGACTTGACGTGATCCCCAAGCAGCGTGGACCCCATGGGCAACCTTGGAAGATGGTAAGGTGAGCTGAAAATACTTTTTAATGGGCTGTTAACAAGGTCATAATGACCTGGATTGCCTCCCCTGTCGCTGCGTGTTGGGTCTGTTCAGCCCTGACAGACCCGACATCTGGGAAAGTCGCATGGTGGCGGGTTGACAGCGGGGTCCTGACCCGCTGTCAAAAAATTTTCTTCCCACCCGACCCGTCGTTGAACGCACCTGCTGACCCCCCCGAAAAATTCCCCCCTGCGTATCTCAATGAGAATTCTGCAATCTGATTGGTTGAGGAGACACACTGTTGCTTGACCTGCTCACTTACGCCACAGATACCCTGTAGAGGGCGCTGCGCTGGAAAGGATCTCTAAATACTGTAAATTGCCGCTCGAAAGCCCATGGAAAGTCAGTAGCAGCTGTCAGCATAATTAACAGCGAGTGCCGTTCCTTCGCCACTGACCGCAAATTCCGGGCCAGATACTGTAGTTCTGTGTTTTGTAATAAGCAAGTCGTCACATTTAATTGCCTATTTAAAATTGTGTAAAAAATAGAGGATAATTGTTAAATATGAAATAAATAAAAAGGATTTGAGAACCAATGAAGAATAAAGTTTAGTGATTAACAAATCAGGATTTCTTGGGCCCCAGCGAAAAGTACCCGTTTCCCTTAAGGGAGCGAGATTCTTACCTGACTGATTAAGGAGGGTAAATGCAAATATGATTAAATATAAAAATAATTTGATACACAGTCCAGTGTTTATTACTGTCGGAGTGAATATTGACTTGTTTATAAAAAGGCAACCTGAACTTGAAGGTTAGCTCATGGCCTAAATCTCCATCCTATCTATTAATTTTAAAATATGCTCCATTTTGATTGTTGATTATTCAGACTGTACTCTATTGATAACTTATTCATAGTCAGCGCTCACTCCCCAAGAGCTGTGAAGAAAGCAAGTGCAGATTTATTGATTGAGTTACTCATGCTCAGCATGCTGCAAGGTGATTTACTCTGGAGGGAGATACTATATTTTTATTATTATATCTCTCAAGCGCGGCTATTAGAACACATTGCCATTACAGTTATCATTAGACTTCGGGCTACAATATTTGAGCGCAAAACCAGGCCGCAATGAGACTCAGGAAAGGGGTTAGGCTGAAGATGATTGACAGCACAAATTGCAGAAAAAGACCGTACCAAGGGAGATTTTCCACTGGAGTTAAGCTGTTTTCTGAGCATATCTCTGGTGGGTGAGGGTGGAAGGAAGAGAGAGGAGATATTCATCAAGAAACTGATCGCTCGTTGTCACTTCCAGTATTGTCTGTTGTAAGTGGTGTAGGATGTTGAATACACCTACCTTAATATGTCCAGACATATTCAAATGGCACGTTAATGATGTGAAAATGTCGTATGATGCATTTCCTATTATTAATGCCTCAGCAACTCTGGATGCTAGGAACACCGTGTGTTCCTGGAGCAGATTGTTGCTATGGTGGAGGGGGATTTAAAAGTTAAATCCCATGATCGATTGCACTCTCCCTGCCCAAGACATTTTAAAATTAAAAAAAATAATTCCAAGGCAGTGAGTATAAGGCTGATTACTGAGACAGACAAACAGGTTGCTTATTGTTTATAGTCTTTTGAGAAAACAACTTCAATGTTGAGTTTAGTAGCATATTAGCCACCTTAAATTTTTTCTTTTATATAAACTTGTACGAACACATTTTGCTTTAAAAACCCCAAATTTAATCCACTATTCCAAATCCTTTCTGTGGATGTGTGGTCAAAAATATCTATACGTGACAAGCAGGTATCAGCTTCAAGTGATGCAAGATGAACAGTGTCTTTGCCCAAGATGGAATAGCTCTCTGCTCCATGGAACTTTATCAAATCCACCCTCCCTCCGAAAACTGCCAAAAATTCATTCAACTGCTGCAAATGAGTTTGAGTGGCAGGCTGCTGTATGTTGGACTGCATTTGATATAAATTAATTTCAACACCTAAATTAGTTGTGATTTTTTTGAAAGATGCGAAGTTATGAACTACTCAAGCAACACAATAATGAACACTTTTAATTGCTACTAAAATACCTATTTCTTGAGCAAGCTTGATTTAATTTAATTAAGCCACCAGTAAATAGTGGTTGATTTCTTTCAAGCATGATAGGAGGTGGGTTTGAGCCTCACATCAAGGCCGGAATTTTCTTCGGGGAGGCGGGTTGGGGACAGGGGGGCACCGAGGCGGGCGGGAAACCTGGGAGAACGGGCTTCCCGCAGGCCCTGCCGATTTTACCGGCAGGTCCTAATTTGAATGTGAGGTCTCGGTTACCCAACCGCAGCCAGCCAGCTTGAGAGGCTGGCTGGCTGCGGGCGGGTAGGCCTCAGTTGCGAGGGGTTGGTCCAGGGGGAAGGATCGCAGGAGGAGGGTTGTGATCGGCGGGGGGAGAGAGGAACGGCGGGGGGAGAGAGGATCAGGAGGGGGGAGAGAGGATCAGGACGGGGGGGGAGAGGATCGGGGGGGGGAGAGAGGATCGGGAGGGGGAGGGAGAGGATCAGGAGGGGGGGAGAGGATCGGCGGGGGGAGAGAGGATCGGGAGGGGGGGAGAGAGGATCGGGAGGGGGGAGAGAGGATCGGGAGGGGCGGGAGAGGATCGGGGGGGGGGGAGAGGATCGGGAGGGGAGGGGAGAGGAACGGCGGGGGGAGAGAGGATCGGGAGGGGGGAGAGAGGATCGGGAGGGGGGAGAGAGGATCGGGAGGGGGGGAGAGAGGATCGGGAGGGGGGAGAGAGGATCGGGAGGGGGGGGAGAGAGGATCGGGAGGGGGGGAGAGAGGATCAGGAGGGGGGGGGGAGAGGATCGGGAGGGGGGAGAGAGGATCGGGAGGGGGGGGGAGAGGATCAGGAGGGGGGGAGAGAGGATCAGGAGGGGGGGAGAGAGGATCGGGGAGGGGGGGGAGATGATCGGGAGGGGGGGAGAGATGATCGGGAGGGGGGGAGAGAGGATCAGGAGGGGGGGAGAGAGGATCGGGAGGGGGGGAGAGAGGAACGGCGGGGGGGGAGAGGATCGGGAGGGGGGAGAGAGGAGCGGCGGGGGGGGAGAGGATCAGGACGGGGGGGAGAGGATCGGGAGGGGGGAGAGAGGAGCGGGAGGGGGGAGAGGATCGGGAGGGGGTGGGAGAGGATCGGGAGGGGGGAGAGAGGATCGGGAGGGGGGGGAGAGGATCGGGAGGGGGGGAGAGAGGATCGGGAGGGGGGAGAGAGGATCGGGAGGGGGGGGAGAGGATCGGGAGGGGGGGAGAGATGATCGGGAGGGGGGGGGGAGAGGATCGGGAGGGGGGAGAGAGGATCGGGAGGGGGGGAGAGAGGATCGGGAGGGGGGGGAGAGGATCGGGAGGGGGGGAGAGAGAATCGGGAGGGGGGAGAGAGGAACGGCGGGGGGAGAGAGGATCGGGAGGGGGGAGAGGGGATCGGGAGGGGGGGGGAGAGGATCGGGAGGGGGGAGAGAGGATCGGGAGGGGGGAGAGAGGATCGGGAGGGGGGGAGAGAGGATCGGGAGGGGAGGGGAGAGGAACGGCGGGGGGAGAGAGGATCGGGAGGGGGGAGAGAGGATCCGGGCCAGCCACCGGAGGGGGGGGGAGGTCTGGGAATGCGATCAGTGGCCTCGTGGGGGGTTGTCCGATCGTGGGGGGTGGGTATGGTCGGGACCCTGGATCCAGGAGGCATAAAGCCACTAACCTCCTGGATGCAGCAGTCCCCGCCTCTGTTTAACTGCCGGGTTTCACAAATTGTGTGAAACACATCCACTGGCAGTTAAATTCAAAATGGAGGGGGAAAATAGAGGCTTCCAGCCTCATTACAATATTTAAATTACAGTAATGCTCCCTGGGAGTGGGTTGGCTGCCCGCCCCCGGGAAAACAGGAAGTGGGCAGGTTGGAGGTGGGATCAGGTCGGGATTCACATTTTTAACAATTTAACTGCCCCCACGCTCCAAACCCACCAGTTTTTTTATGGGAAAATTCCGGCCCATGACTTCAATTTGTAATCTAGGCCGGCATTTCAGTGCATTGCTGAGGGAATGCTGCATTGTCCAAGGTGCTGTGTTTCAGATTAAATGTTAAACTGCGATCCAACGAGTCTATTCTAGTCCTAACAGGTTAAGATGGACATTAAAGATCTTATGGCACTTTTCAAAGGAGACCATGAAAATTTTCTGGTGTCCCTCAACCAATATACCCCCCCAAAAATATTAAGCGATTATTACTTATTGATATTTGTGGTGCATTGCTGGCACAGAATGACTGCTGGGCTTCTCTGCGTAACAGGTTTTAGGGAAAAACTGGAAAGAGGTGAAAACTGGGACCACCGCCACTGTGACCCCCACCATAACTCCTGGGATCATCTGGTATACAGGATGAGCTCTTGGCAGGATCCCTGTTACCAAGAGGGAGTCTGCTACTGCAGGATATAAGAATCCTGGTGGTGCTGCAGCTCCAGAAGAGACGGCCACACATTTAAAGCATGTGGAAAAGCCCTGACCAGTCAATCAACGACTCTTACAGGCCTCGATCAAGATCAATGCCTAAAAAGGTGGGTGTGTAAGGCCATTATGGAGGGAGAGGAGGCCACAACTATGTCCTCTCCTTCCACCTATCGACATTGGCGACCTACCATAGCTGCCCCAGAACCTTTCTCCTGGCAGTCCCTGGGGTTGGTGAAGACAACAATATTGAGGGACATCGGGGATCAGGGAGTGTTTATGCAAAACCTTCCCTCAAGACATTAGATAGATGGGCTCAAATCCACAATAGAGTACACTGTATGTGGAAGCAGCAGGTTTGATGGGGCGGAATGGTCTTTTCTCATTTGTTATTTTCTTTTCTTATAATTTTCAATCGAATTTTTAAAATCAGCCCCATCGTTACTGCTGAGCAGACGAACAAGAATTTAGTAGGTTATAGTCCAACAGTTTTATTTAAAATTACGAGCTTTCGGAGCTCCGCTCGTTCTTCAGGTACAGGTACAGTGAGGACCCTCACTGTACCTGTACCTGAGGAAGGAGCAGCGCTCCGAAAGCTCGTAATTTTAAATAAAACTGTTGGACTATAACCTGGTGTTGTGCGACTTCTCATTTTTGTCCACCCCAGTCCAACACCGGCATCTCCGCATCAAGAATTTAGTAGTCGTACAAGCTTATGATCACATAAGTTGCGGCCGCAGAAGAATGCACGTTTACAGCCAGTTGGACTCAATCTTCCAGATCTCTTCCTTCCCTTTCATCTTCCCACCTCACATTACAGTAGTGAGAAGTCGCACAACACCAGGTTATAGTCCAACAGTTTTATTTGAAATCACAAGCTTTCGGAGCTGCTGCTCCTTCGTCAGGTGAAGTGAAGGAATGCAGGAAGCATACGCTTTGCCGATCTGTATTCCTTCACTTCACCTGACGAAGGAGCAGCAGCTCCGAAAGCTCGTGATTTCAAATAAAACTGTTGGACTATAACCTGGTGTTGTGCGACTTCTCACATTTGTCCACCCCAGTCCAACACCGGCATCTCCACATCATGGTCACATTACAGTGGTCTTTGCTTTTAAGATCAGCTAAAAGGGCATTACGTTGCCTCCTCCAGGACCTTCATTCTTGGTTTTACGTTAGGTATTATCAGCTGACCACACCACGACTTTAAAAGGCTTCACAGCACGATTTCTGAACATAACATATACTACCGTATCTATTTACTTGTACAGAAAAGAACATATAGATGTATCCATGAGAAGATTAGAACTATCCAAGGCTGTTTTATATGACGACAGTTACAACCTTTCTGATTTGTTGGCATTCTACATTTGCAGGTTTTTGAATTCCAAGATTTTAACAGCAGAGCTAAAAATGAAAGCAATATGTGATTCTTTCACATAAAATGGATCTCTTAACTATTTCTCAATCTCAATCTCAAACACCATTTCTCAATCTCAATCTCTAACACTATTTCTCAATCTCAATCTCTAACACCATTTCTCAATCTCAATCTCTAACACTATTTCTCAATCTCAATCTCAAACACTATTTCTCAATCTCAATCTCTAACACCATTTCTCAATCTCAATCTCTAACACCATTTCTCAATCTTAATCTCTAACACCATTTCTCAATCTCAATCTCTAACACTATTTCTCAATCTCAATCTCTAACACCATTTCTCAATCTTAATCTCTAACACCATTTCTCAATCTCAATCTCTAACACCATTTCTCAATCTTAATCTCGGACACCATTTCTCAATCTCAATCTCTAACACCATTTCTCAATTTTAATCTCTAACACCATTTCTCAATCTTAATCTCTAACACCATTTCTCAATCTCAATCTCTAACACTATTTCTCAATCTCAATCTCTAACACCATTTCTCAATCTCAATCTCTAACACCATTTCTCAATCTTAATCTCGGACACCATTTCTCAATCTCAATCTCTAACACCATTTCTCAATCTTAATCTCTAACACCATTTCTCAATCTTAATCTCGGACACCATTTCTCAATCTCAATCTCTAACACCATTTCTCAATCTTAATCTCTAACACCATTTCTCAATCTCAATCTCTAACGCCATTTCTCAATCTTAATCTCTAACACCATTTCTCAATCTCAATCTCTAACACCATTTCTCAATCTTAATCTCGGACACCATTTCTCAATCTCAATCTCTAACACCATTTCTCAATCTTAATCTCTAACACCATTTCTCAATCTTAATCTCTAACACCATTTCTCAATCTCAATCTCAAACACCATTTCTCAATCTTAATCTCTAACACCATTTCTCAATCTCAATCTCTAACACCATTTCTCAATCTTAATCTCTAACACCATTTCTCAATTTTAATCTCTAACAGCATTTCTCAATCTTAATCTCTAACACCATTTCTCAATCTCAATCTCTAACGCCATTTCTCAATCTTAATCTCTAACACCATCTCTCAATCTTAATCTCTAACACCATTTCTCAATCTTAATCTCTAACACCATTTCTCAATCTCAATCTCTAACACCATTTCTCAATCTTAATCTCGGACACCATTTCTCAATCTCAATCTCTAACACCATTTCTCAATCTTAATCTCTAACACCATTTCTCAATCTTAATCTCTAACACCATTTCTCAATCTCAATCTCAAACACCATTTCTCAATCTTAATCTCTAACACCATCTCTCAATCTTAATCTCTAACACCATTTCTCAATCTCAATCTCTAACACCATTTCTCAATTTTAATCTCTAACACCATTTCTCAATCTTAATCTCTAACACCATTTCTCAATCTCAATCTCTAACACTATTTCTCAATCTCAATCTCTAACACCATTTCTCAATCTCAATCTCTAACACCATTTCTCAATCTTAATCTCGGACACCATTTCTCAATCTCAATCTCTAACACCATTTCTCAATCTTAATCTCTAACACCATTTCTCAATCTTAATCTCGGACACCATTTCTCAATCTCAATCTCTAACACCATTTCTCAATCTTAATCTCTAACACCATTTCTCAATCTCAATCTCTAACGCCATTTCTCAATCTTAATCTCTAACACCATTTCTCAATCTCAATCTCTAACACCATTTCTCAATCTTAATCTCGGACACCATTTCTCAATCTCAATCTCTAACACCATTTCTCAATCTTAATCTCTAACACCATTTCTCAATCTTAATCTCTAACACCATTTCTCAATCTCAATCTCAAACACCATTTCTCAATCTTAATCTCTAACACCATTTCTCAATCTCAATCTCTAACACCATTTCTCAATCTTAATCTCTAACACCATTTCTCAATTTTAATCTCTAACACCATTTCTCAATCTTAATCTCTAACACCATTTCTCAATCTCAATCTCTAACGCCATTTCTCAATCTTAATCTCTAACACCATCTCTCAATCTTAATCTCTAACACCATTTCTCAATCTTAATCTCTAACACCATTTCTCAATCTCAATCTCTAACACCATTTCTCAATCTTAATCTCGGACACCATTTCTCAATCTCAATCTCTAACACCATTTCTCAATCTTAATCTCTAACACCATTTCTCAATCTTAATCTCTAACACCATTTCTCAATCTCAATCTCAAACACCATTTCTCAATCTTAATCTCTAACACCATCTCTCAATCTTAATCTCTAACACCATTTCTCAATCTCAATCTCTAACACCATTTCTCAATCTTAATCTCTAACACCATTTCTCAATTTTAATCTCTAACACCATTTCTCAATCTTAATCTCTAACACCATTTCTCAATCTTAATCTCAAACACCATTTCTCAATCTTAATCTCTAACACCATTTCTCAATCTCAATCTCTAACACCATTTCTCAATCTCAATCTCTAACACCATTTCTCAATCTTAATCTCTAACACCATTTCTCAATTTTAATCTCTAACACCATTTCTCAATCTTAATCTCTAACACCATTTCTCAATCTTAATCTCAAACACCATTTCTCAATCTTAATCTCTAACACCATTTCTCAATCTTAATCTCAAACACCATTTCTCAATCTTAATCTCAAACACCATTTCTCAATCTTAATCTCTAACACCATTTCTCAATCTTAATCTCTAACACCATTTCTCAATCTCAATCTCTAACACCATTTCTCAATCTCAATCTCTAACACCATTTCTCAATCTTAATCTCTAACACCATTTCTCAATTTTAATCTCTAACACCATTTCTCAATCTTAATCTCTAACACCATTTCTCAATCTTAATCTCAAACACCATTTCTCAATCTTAATCTCTAACACCATTTCTCAATCTCAATCTCTAACACCATTTCTCAATCTCAATCTCTAACACCATTTCTCAATCTTAATCTCTAACACCATTTCTCAATTTTAATCTCTAACACCATTTCTCAATCTTAATCTCTAACACCATTTCTCAATCTTAATCTCAAACACCATTTCTCAATCTTAATCTCTAACACCATTTCTCAATCTCAATCTCTAACACCATTTCTCAATCTCAATCTCTAACACCATTTCTCAATCTTAATCTCTAACACCATTTCTCAATTTTAATCTCTAACACCATTTCTCAATCTTAATCTCTAACACCATTTCTCAATCTTAATCTCAAACACCATTTCTCAATCTTAATCTCTAACACCATTTCTCAATCTTAATCTCTAACACCATTTCTCAATCTCAATCTCTAACACCATTTCTCAATCTTAATCTCAAACACCATTTCTCAATCTTAATCTCAAACACCATTTCTCAATTTTAATCTCTAACACCATTTCTCAATCTCAATCTCTAACACCATTTCTCAATCTCAATCTCTAACACCACCTTGGCTAAGATCTGTTAGCTCAGCCATTAATTGAAACTGGGATCTCCTGCTTTTGTACATTTCAGCTACATGCTGGCATTATCAATTGAGCCATTCAAGGCAGTAACTTTATGAACCACTTCTACTAAAATGCTTTGAAACATAATGAGCAGGTTAAACCGTTACGTGCCGCTAACTCAGAAAACAAATCACTGACTGATTAAATCCAAATTACTGTTCTTAGAGACTTCATATTTAATAGCTTGTTGTCAAAGTGGTGAAAGAGCTTAGCCTTAATGTGCACATGACTCTGTAAAAATGGCAAAATGTCCTATCACCCCTGTCAGTTACTCAGTCTTGAGCATTGTACAAAGCATGGCATATTCATGAGCACTCTGCATACATAAAGGTCACAGGAAGCAATAAAAAAAGTAGTAGGTGATGAAAGATCAGTTAATTGAGTTCCAGAGCACAAAGGGGGAAAAAAAGGAAACAGTTTGTCTTTCATTTGGGCTCGGTTTAACATAGCACAAGTTGTGACAACGTTTATAAATGATTTTTATCATCCATGGCAGTGGCTGGAGGATGTGAATCAATATTAATTGAGAAAGTGTACAGTAATTAGTGGAGGTCTTTCATTGCCCCAGAGGACACCTCACCATAGAAACCACCTTTACCGAATGGTAGCTGAATCTCACTGATGGGAAAGCTTGCACTTAGACTAATAAATGAGCTCTTTTCCACGGAATTTATGCTTTTTACCTCTGTGAACTTTCAAACGATGTGCAAAGACATAAATCTCAAATGTGTGACTTGTATTCAGTTTGAAGCAAGAGTTGGCTGAGATCCCTGAAGTGCAGTACAATGGTGTCATGGTTGACAGGCTCGAGTGCGAACAGCTCAGGAATGAAAAGCATTTGCTTTGACTAAATTCAGCACAGTTTCTATGTTGACAGACCAAAAATGAAATTAATTTAAAATGTGATTTTTTTCATGTTTTGCAGTAGCTACCTATTTGAGTAAGAACTATTGATTTCAACAAAGTAACTAAATTAGAATTGGTTTCGTTCTTGCAGTTTAAACTTTCAGTTTATCAACATTTTACATTCCCATGTTATATCTGTTTTTGCTCTTTGAATGCACAACTTTTATTTTCTCTTGAATTTCCTCCCCTCCCCCTCTGAAGGCACTGACTTTTACTGGCTTTGGGCGCCGGGAGCCCTTCACCTACCTCCTCCAAGTTGTCGTTCTTTTACTGTGAGCCTAGACAGTGAGTGCTACATTCTCAGCAGGGCAGGCAAAGTAACACACTGGACACCTCGGCCTTTTCTTCTGTGCTCTTCCTGGGCACAAGCACACTCTTCACCCTCTTAAAGCAACACTTGCATAACTAACTCCTCATGGTTAAGAGGAGTTAAATTTTAACTCAGCATATTGCACTATGGCTACCCAGATCCCGTCATAGTAATTATTTCCATGCATAACCTTAAAACCCCTTCCTCCATTTTAACAGTTTCATACCCCCATTTATCTTACTTTACTCTCCTATGCCATTTGGCACACACCCCTCAACTGCTAGCCTTACCCTCATTCACTCTGTCTTCTTGCAGGACAAATTTGCACACAATGTCCATCACAGACAGGGCATTGGAGGGGGTTTTGCCAAACGTAAATACCTCATCCCCTTTGAAAGGAAGCCTATCCAGCTCGTGGGAAGCTTCATTCCTATCTTTACAGCCATAACCATAGAATCACCTGCAATGGCTTCTCTTCCCAATCCTGCACTGTCACCTCTGGTGTCCCCCAAGAATCTATCCTTGGGCCCCTCCCATTTCTCATCTACATGCTGCCCCTCGGTGACATCATCTGGCAACACCACATAAGTTTCCACATGTATGCTGATGATACCCAGCTCTACCTCTCCTCCACCTCTCTCGAACCCTCCATCGTCTCTATACGATCAGACTGCTTGTCCGACATGCAGCACTGGATGAGTAGAAATTTCCTCCAATTAAATATCGGGAAGACCGAAGCCATTGTCTTCGGTTCACACCACAAACTCTATTCCCTTTCCACCGATTCGATCTCTCTCCCCGGCAACTGTCTAAGGCTGACCAAGTCTGTTTGCAACCTTGGTGTCATATCTGATTACGGATTGAGCTTCCTGCCTCATATCCGTTCTATCACTAAGACTGTCATTTCCACATTTGTAATATCGCCCTCTCTGCTCTTACCTCAACATATCTGCTGCTGGAACACTCATCATGCCTTTATCACCTCTAGACTTGACTATTCCAATGCACACCTGGCCGGCCTCCTTAGTTCTACCCTACATAAACTTGAGGTCATCCAAAACTCTGCCGCCCATATGCTAACACATTCCAAGTCCCGTTCACCCATTTCCCCTGTGCTTGCTGACCTGCATTGGCTCCCAGTTAAGCAACAGCTCGATTTTTAAATTCTCATCCTTGTTTTCAAATCCCTCCATGGCCTCACCCCTCCTTATCTCTGTAATCTCCTCCAGCCCTATAATCCCCCAGAACTCTGCGCTCTGCCTATTCTGGCCTTTTGAACATCCCCGATTTTAAATGCTCCACCATTGGCAGTCGTGCCTTCAGCTGCCTAGGTCCTAAGCTCTGGAATTCCTTCCCTAACTCTCTCCACTGCCCCACTTCTCTTTCCTCCTTTAAGACGCTCCTTAAAACCTACCTCTTCGACCGAGCTTTTGGTCATCTGCCCTAACATCTCCTTATATGTCTTGGTATCAAATTCTGTTTTTTTTTTATAACACTCCTGTGAAGTGCCTTGGGATGTTTTTATTGCGTTAAAGGTGCTATATAAATATAAGTTGTTGTTATTGTTGAAGACACCCAGCTCTTGCGGTGGGAAATGGTGAGGTCAATGACATTTTGACAGCCTCATATCACAGCAACAGTCATGAATTAGAGGGTAATGGCAGAGAGGTAAAGCTGGATGTCATTGGCATGCTAATGAAAGCTGACGCCACTTTCACTGATAATGCTGCTAAGGGATAGCAGGTATGTAAGGATTAAGTAGTGGCCAGGAATGGAACATTCAGATATGCCGGATGTAACTAAGCATAGTGTGTGATGGATGGGTGGCAAGCTAGTGTATGAGCTGCAGGTAGGAATGGAATCATAAAAGGTGGGTACGGCCGAGATGGACTAGAAAGGAAAGGCAATGGAAGAAAATGCAGTAGTATCAACTGTATTGAAGGTCGGAGTCACATGGATATTGTTGCCAACTTCGACCAGGGCAGTTTCGGTGCTGAGGGCTAAATGAAAACAAAACTAAAGGGGGTAAAAATTCACTTGGTTGCGCCACCCGTTAGCGCCTTAAGAGGGCGCTAATGGGGCGCAAAGCCGCTAACGCCCGGGCGCAGCGATGTTTGCGCCGCTCGAGAACTTAACTTGAGATTGTGCGGCGGCGCTAAAACTTACCGCTGCGACCACCTGCGCGCGCAGATTGTGACGTCATTCCATGGTGCAACGCCCTTGGGGCGCCCCGTAGCAGAAATTGAGTGGCGCCCCCTGCCTTACCGCCTGGCGCTTCCAACGACCAGAAGACTGGAACGCTATCAATCGCTGTGGGGCTGGGGGGGGCGCTATTTAAAGGGGGCCTCTTCCTGTCTTTTATTGTTGGTGGCATTTTTGAACTACGCATTCTGAGAGAGAGAGGGAGAGACTTCTGGAGAGATTCAACGTTGTGTGAAGGAGTTTTGGGTACTGAGCAGCACTTTGCAGGTTCATTTTGATTTGCCATTCCTTGTATCGATTTAGCAGAGACCGTGGGAGCTGCACTCTGAGCTCTTTGCCTGGTGCTCTCCATTGTTCTTTCCAGCACATTTGATGTGCAAGTCTCTCCAGGCCGAGATTCAAGGCAGCAATGAACAGGATGTGGATGGAAAGCAAGATTAACCATCCCCTTTAAGAACTAGCCCGTGCCATTGTGTGTGTGTTCCATTGCTGACTGACATTACATGAGCTTCGCCAGCGCTCCGAGTTAGCGCCTCACTGCTCGGCCTTTGCGCCTTAAGAGAGGTGTGCAGCGCCTGCTTTAGCGCTCCACTCACCTCCCGGGGCGGTAAAAGTGAAGTTTCCTGTCAGTGCCGATAATTAGTGCCAGGCGCTAATATTTGCGTCCGGACGATATTTGCGCCCCAAATGGGGCGCGACCTAATTTCTACCCCAAGGAATTTAAACATTGGATGGTCGGCTTGGGGTTAGATGGTGATAATGCATTCAAAGACTTTAGAGAGGAAGGGGAAGTTAGACATGATGTGACAATAAACAGGATGGAAGGGGTCAAGTGGACACTTTTTAAGGGAGGGATAATGAATGCTGTTTTAAAGGAGGGGAACAGTGCTTGAGTGCAAGGAACAGTTGATAAAGTGCGTGAGCATTGGGCCAAAGAGATAGAGCTGAGTGGCAAGAAACTGGGTCAGGAAAGAATTGAGAGAACATATCGTGGTTTTCATGGAGGAGCTATGTCTTATGAGTACTAAGGGATAGATAGAGGAGATCCTGCCCAGTATTCTGAAGTTGGGCCTTGGTATGGGGACAGCTTGGTAGCAGGGGATGCAGTACAGCACAAGGAGACAAAGCCAAATGGATGGTCTCCATTTTGCAAAGTACTTTAAAACGTAGTCAGCGTTGTTGGGAAATTCAGCAGGCATATTGTGCACAGCAAGATCTCACAAATAGCAATGAGATAAACGGTTAGTTTAGTGCGGTGGTTATCATGTTCAATTTCTGCCATATCTTTTTATGTACTTTTCTTGGGATGTGGGTGACGCCGCAAGGCTTTAGTTGCTCTGAGAAGGTGGTGGTGGGCCTTCTTTGTGAACTGCTACAGGCCGAGCAGTGATGGTGTTCGTACAGTGTTAGGTGAGGAGTATTTTAATATTAAAATAAATGGGTTAACAACTGTATAAAGGTAGCATAGGCAGAAGCTGTCCACTAAAGATAGCTTGCAGAGGAAAGTAAATCCCTGTGTAATGAGTAATTTTAGAACAATTACTTAATAATGTCCGTCTTCCATGGATCCTTCTTTCCTCACCTACTGTGCAAAATGTGACATTCAATATAATAAAATGAATATGGTAATCTTGGTCTTGTGACTGAGGCTTCACCTGCCTAATTTCAAGCAAACTGATCTAATGCATGGTGGCATCTGAGATCAGTGATAGATGGCGGGCACGGATTAAGCTAGGGCTGTGGAATGGTGGTTACAGATTGAACCTTTTTTGGTTTGTCATATGCTGAGGTATCAGTGCTCCCAGCTATAGCTAATTATGACAAAAGTGATGAATTTCTTGAAAGCCCTACTTTGTAAGATCTACTTTGTATTATGCAGGAATGTAAGTATTAGTCAGAAAAGACATCCTTCTGTGTTTGTTTGATCGGAGAAAAATATAATGGCCCTCATTTTAACCCTGTTGATCCGGCGGGAACCGGATAGCTGAGTGGTTCAAATCAGGGAATTCATTTATCGCCCTATTTCCATCGTGAATTGGTCAATCATGATTATTATGGAGCAACTGACCCCATTTGCAAATGCACCCGCTGGAAACCAGTATGAATGGCCCAAAAATTCGTGAGGAAGCCTTCGTGCGAGGGTAAGGCCTCCCCGCGATCTCTCACTGCGCGTTGGCTTTTTCAGTTCCAGCTCGCACGAACTTGATGTTCTGGACAGCTGCTGTGCTGGGCTTGCGTATCCCACCGGCGTAGTTAATTCGTGCGAGCTGTGGGATCACGTGACTCAGTTAGAGCCAATGGCAGCACACCATCTTCCATTCATAACTTTCACATAAGTGCTGTGAAAGCTATGAATACTATAGCCCCCCAAAAGAACCGCTAAACCTCAATTAAATTTTTTTTTAAAACCATCACATTAATAAAATAAGTATAGTTAAATAAATTAACCATTTTAAATAAAAAATTAAATTTTTGAAAAAATTAAAAATCTTTTAAAAAGTTATAAAAATAAACTTACCTGTCTTTAAAGTCTCTAAAAAATATATACTGTTAAAAAAAATTCAAAATAATACTTAATTCACTACTTCCCTTGTTAAAAGTGGGTCTTACTCCTCCTTTTTTTATGTGTAGAATCTTCCGTACTTACCTGCGCGTTGAAACCACTAAGTGCACTGCGTGCGCGCAGCCTGTAGTGCGCACGCGGTTCACCTAGGAACCGCCCCCTTTTGAATTCACCAAGTGCCGGTTGTCAGCGCATGCGCAGTGCATGCAGAAAACCGGCAATTGGAGACAGAATACGCGAGAGTACACAGTGCGTACTCTCGTGTAGCGGCACTAATTTTTGGGCCAATATATTTAAATCTGAGTCCCATGATGTCATTGGGACCCCGCTACTATTCTAACAGCAGCCAACCTACTCAATAATACTCGCAGGATCGACCTCAGAAATTGACTGATGTGACTGGAGCAAAATTTAAAGGTGCACTCACCTCCATTCTTTTGGATTAATATGATTTCTGTGCTTTTCTGATTACAGCATCGCCAAAGCATTTCACAGCTTGACGATTGCTTCTTTTTGACTTGCCTACTTCCACCTCCGTAACATCTTCCGTCTCCGCCCCTGCCTCAGCTCATCTGCTGCTGAAACCCTCATCCATGCCATTTGTTACCTCTTGACTCAATTATTCCAATGCTCTCCTGGTCAGCTCCCACCTTGCACCTTCCGTAAATCTGAGGTCATCTAAAACTCGCACCAAGTTCCGTTCATCCATCATCCTTGTGCTCGCTGACCTACAGTGGATCCCGGTCTGGCAACGCCTCAATTAAAAAATTATCATCCTTATTTTCAAATCCCTCCATGGCCTCACCTCTCCCTATCTATGTAACCTCCTCCAGCCCTACAACCCTCCGAGATCTCTGTACTCCTCCAATCCTGGCCTCTTCCGCATCCCCAATTTTCATCGCCCCACCATTGGTGGCCGTGCCTTCAGCTGCCTAGAACCTAAGTTCTGGAATTCCCTCCCTAAACCTCTCCGCCTCTCTTTCTCTCCTCTTTCAAGAGGTTCCTTAAACCCTACCTCTTTGACCAAGCTTTTGGTCACCTGTTCTAATATCACCTTATGTGGCCCGGGGTCAAATTTTGTTTGATAACGCTCCTGTGAAGCACCTTGGAATTTTTTTCCTACATTAAAGGCGATATATAAATTTAAGTTGCTGTTGTGGTTTGCCTTACTTACCCTGACTAAGCATTTTCAGCTGACTTTGGGTGCCATTTTTGCTTCTTTATTCTGATAGTCGAACAGTAAATCAAATGCATGTCTCTCTTCAAAAAAACATATTTTAAACCACAGCTAATAATTAAATTGAAAAAATAATGATTTAAGAGTTTATTAAAATAAACCAATATTGTTTGATCTGCTAGTTAAAATGGTATGAATATTCATAATATTTGCTCATCATATTTCTGGTATAATTATGAAAGAAAACACATTATTATACATTATTATCCCAGCACCTTCCCGTGCAAGCACAGGAGATGCAACACCTGCCCTTTTACCTCCTCCCTTCCCACTGTCCAGGGCCCCAAACACCCCTTCCAGGTGAAACAGCAATTTACTTGTACTTCTTGCAATTTAGTATACTGTATTCGCTGCTCACGATGCGGTCTCCTCTACATTGGGGAGACCAAACGCAGATTGGGTGACCGCTTTGCGGAACACCTCCGTTCAGTCTGTAAGAGTGACTTCCGGTCACCTGTCACTTTAATTCTCCGCTTCACTCCCACTCTGATCTCTCTGTCCTCGGCCTCTTACACTGTTCCAATGAAGCTCAACGTAAGCTCGAGGAACAGCACTTCATCTTTCGATTAGGCACTTTACAGCCTTCTAGACTCAACATTGAGTTCAACAATTTCAGTCTATAACCCCTGCCCCCATTTTTCAGGCTGTATGATTCTGCCATCTCCATTTGCAATATTTAATCTTTCCTGCCTCCTACCCTAGCACAGACTGTTCCTTCAGATCCTCCCCTCACTCTCCCTGCCTCTGCACCTGCTTAAAATCTGTTACATCTCCAGCCTTTTCCAGTTCTGAAGAAGGGTCCCAGACCTGAAACGTTAACTCTGTTTCTCTCTCCACGGATGCTGCCTGACCTGCTGAGTGCTCCCAGCATTTTCTGTTGTTATTTCACATTATTATACATATTTGCAAGCATGGTTCTGCCTGGCAACTTTCCAGTATATCGGTTCTTGAAAAAAAATGCTAATTTGAGTTCATTACTGTATACTTTCAAAGCAAAACAAGAGTAGTCATAGTATAAGTTAAATTCTGTGTTTAGCAAAGATGATCATCTCAATTTATCTTGCCAGATTTTTAATACGAGAGGCACGAGGGTCAAGATCTCTCCAGGCCTCGGCATGCCAGTTTGTTGCACACACCAATCGCACGAGGCCTATCTTTTACTCTCTCCCTCTGACTCACTTAATCACATTTTTCTTCCTTAGCAGTGAGGACCTGCAGGAACGGTTCCCAGCAGTCAGTGGTGATGGTGCCTCTGGTGCTTGCGATCGGTGGAAGGGAGTGGGGTGCCTGAGGCAAGGGAGGCCCAAGGTTTCCTTGTGGGACCCGTAGGAGCATGCCTGCTCCTCCTGGCCCACAAGGAAACTTAAAATAAAATGTAAACTTACCTTACTGGACCTCCTTTGGCCCTCGATCCAGCAGCTTTGGCCTGGCGGGGAAACCACCTCTGCACCCACGCTCAGGCCTCATGTTGAAATCGTAGATCAGGCCCTAATGACATAATCAGAGCCCAACCTGCATATTTAAAAGGGACCTCGCCAACTTGGGGCGGGTGTCCATGCTGTCTGCAATTAAAAATTGCACTCGGTCAGATTGGGGCGGGAAAGTAGTAGTTAAGTCACCTGCTCAATTTTAACTGCCTCCCTGCTTAGTCTCTGCAGGCAGGGGGAGTTAAAAGCATGGCCATAGTTTAAAAGAAATAGCCTACCAACCATCCCTGGACACAGGCACGTCCTGGTGGGACCTAGTAGTGTGCATGACAGATTCTAGTGGTACCATTTAGATTGATTTTAACTTTTTAATACTATGCTTTGACTAAAAAGAAATAAAACCAATTTATCATTGATCAAGCTGCTAAAACAGTGCAGAATTTTCCATTTTTATCTCTGCCCTCTTGATAACGTTGCCTAGAACAACTGAGGGGAGGGGGACATACCTTTCCCTTGGTTCTTCAAATACAGGAAATGAACTGAGGCATCCCCTTCCATTTGCTATGGCTGCAATTATACTGTCATTTTCACATTGATGCATCAAAGGGAAAGTGAAGCATAACTCAAGTTACAGTGAGGTCCCAATCTTACTCTACCCCTATTGGTCCATTTAAATAGGCCCAATCTGACTCTTTCCATGCTCTGAAGCCAAGTGGTATGAGACTTCCTCCCGGAGCCCCACTCACACCATTTGGGTTTGGGGAGTCCAACTCCAGTGTAGGACGTAGTGGAGTTTAAAATGCACCCACATGGTCCAGAGGATCTCCTGGGCATTTTGCATGCCTACTGCAGTCTTTTAATACCATGAGAAAATAGACACTCCCACCCATGGGATGTACACACTGGAGTTTAGAAGATTGAGAGGGGACCTCATAGAAGTGTATAAAACTCTGACAGGTCTAGATAGACTAGATGCAGAAGGAATGTTTCCCTTGGCGGGTGAGAACAGAACTAGAGGACATAATTTAAGGATAAGGGCTAAACCATTTAGGACAGAAATGAGGGGGAATTTCTTCACTCAGAGGGTGGTGAACCTGTGGAACTCATTGCCACAGAGGGCAGTGTACGCCAGCTCATTAAATATATTTAAGAGGGAATTAGATATATTTCTACAGGCAAAAGGGGTTAAGGGTTACGGAGAGAAGGCGGGGACGGGATACTGAATTGGAGGATCAGCCATGATCTCATTAAATGGCGGAGCAGGCTTGAAGGGCCGGATGGCCTACTCCTGCTCCTATCTTCTATGTATCTATGTATCTATGTTAAGTAGAGTTTTGCATTTGCATGTAAGCACATGTGCTCTCTCCCGGTGGGCAGTAAGATGCAGCCAACAATCCACCGTGTGTGTTATTGCCTGTGCTTTTATACTCTACAGTTACCAGCCTCTGATCGGCAATGCACTGCAGTATAACTGAGGTTTATGAATTAAAGATTCAATCAGAGAATCACACCAGAAGGTGTTCCACTGTCCAACTGCTCACTTATGTTAAGTTTCAGCCAGTGCATGGTCAAGTAACTTCATCCTGTGTAATTACAGGTAATTTAGCTCATCAGACAAAAGAATATTGAATAATTGTTCAGAGCTATTCAATTAGAAAAAAACATCCTTATTGCACGAATTTTACTGGCTTCCTACAAATGTGTATAATTTTAAGATTAGTAATAACCTGGTCTAGTCCTGGCTGTGTAAGTGATGATTAATATTATTCCAAGCACAGCTGCATTGTGCGCTAATTATGTGCCTGTAGGAAATGCTTTCTGTGAAGCTGTCCAAATTAGTTTGGGGCACTTTGTTGTCCTAGAACCAGCTGAAGCCTGGGAAGGAGAACTGGTGTGCTGATTTGCGGTTATAATTGAAGAAAATTGCTTGAGAGGATTCTGACAGCACAAAAAAAATAGGCCAATTAGTCACCCAGCCCACCAGTCTCTGTGATCGATGATTGCCATCATTTAATTTTGCTGTCAGTGCTGTAAGGAGACAAGCACATTTCAGACATCAAAGTTTTATGCCATTTCTCCGCTGTGGTCTCCAAAGAGATTCTGGTATCAGAGCTTCTTGTTTCTAATTGGTGGATAAGAACTCCAGTGAGGGTTCAGTGAAAAAATAGCAGATGTCATGCAGCTACATTGGGGGGGAATGAGGTGGGGATATGTGCTTTGGAAAAGATGGTTGATGTTTAAAACAGATTGTTATGTACTTTAGAGACAACTATATATGAGAATCAAGGGACAGCACAGCCATTCCGTCACTTTTCCCCTATAATCACTCCACATTGCTTATTCTAATATTTGACTCCTTTATAACCTTCGATGCAATGCTGCACCATTATTTGACTCTAAAGCATTGTTTTGATTTCTTTTATATTGCTTTGAAGGGATGACATTGAAGTAATGGTGCTTTTATATTGCCACTGTGGGTTTGACACTACAGTATGAGCCAGTGGTACTGACTTGGGGACAGAAGCAGAATAATGTGCCTGTGTATTTAAACACATGTGCACAACATAGCTAACTGGTATCCATGCCTGTGAAACTACATGTAACCCCACCTGACGTAGAGTCATCCAGACTCGAGTCGTCGTTGGCTTGTTCACAGATGTGATTTCCAGTAAAAAAAAGTAAAAAGTTTAAAGTTTCTTGTTTTCCATACAGACTGCAGCCTCTGCCACATTAGACCCCCTGTGACCCCACCTCATTGTCTTTGTTGTATTTTGCTATCGTCTTTGATGTAATGTCTTCCTGGTTGGATTTGATTGCCGTGATTGTCTCTCTGCCGAGGTGTGATAAAGGGCAGTCAGAAAGATTAACTGTAGTCGTCTGGCATTGTTCTCTGCACAGGCATTGATCTCTGTCTATTTATGCTGTGCCCATGTGTATTTCTTCACTTCACCTGATGAAGGAGCAGCGCTCCGAAAGCTTGTGATTTCAAATAAAACTGTTGGACTATAACCTGGTGTTGTGCGACTTCTCACTTTTGTCCACCCCAGTCCAACACCGGCATCTCCACATCTTGTGAAACTTTGTAAGGGCTGATTTTAAACGTCCGCCATCCAGTGGGAACGGGGCGAGTGGGACGGTTAGATGGCAGGGGGTTTACACCGCGTTCCTGCCCCACACCACTTTCAGTTGCCTGAAATCAGGCACGGGAAGCCAGTCTGCCCTAGAGGAGCAGGGGCCTAATTTAAATAGCCAAAGTCGCGTCCCAGTGACATCATCGGGATGTGCACTCCATTTTAATCATGGACCCAACTAAAGCCAGAGCAGTCTCCAAACCATCCGTGAAAGCTGGCAGCAGCAAGGATCCTGACCACAAGAGACCCAGGTAAGTGAAGTAACATTTTTTTGTAAAGGCTCCTTATGGGTCAGACGGAGCAGGAGTGCTCCTCCTGGCCCCACAAGGGCCTCCCTTGGCAGGGGCTCCCACCCTTCACCCAATCATGGACTTGTCGAACCCTCTCCCCAAAATCCTTACTTACCTTGCCGGAGACTACTTCCATGGGTACCCAGCAGTGGCCTGATACCCCCCTCCCCCCACCCCCAGGTTTGGACTCCTGCCTGTTGTTGATGATGTAATTCCCACCGGCCCCAGCCAGAAGTCAGTGTCAGGGCGTGCAAGTGAGGTCCAGCAGTTAAAATCTCCTGGGCCTCGTGCTCCGAGGGACCAGACAGTTGGCCATTCGCTTCGGCCCCTGCACTCTCGAGTTAAAATCAGACCCTTAGGCGCGATTTTGCCGTCGCTCAGAGGGCGGGTTTGGAGGCGGGTTGTGAGTAAAAATCCAAATGATTGATGGCGGGTTGCGATCCCACCGCCATCCCGCCTCCACGCAACTTTGCAAAGTGTTGGATCAGAGAGTTCCAATCAGACCCGACACCAAACGGCGGGAGAGGCACTTAAGGCAATTAACAGCTTGTTAACTGCCTAGATAATCACTTTTATACAGGCTCTTTCCATTTTACAACATTTTCAGCGTGTTGCCCGTCATGCGACAAACACGCCAGCTGATTGTGCCGGGTTCAGCAAGTAGCTGAATTGTTGACAGCTGCTCCTGCAGCATAAAAGCGGACGTGTAACATGGCTGACTTTCAGATGCCAGAACTTTGTGATTTGAGGTTTTGGAACACATTTTGCAGGTCTATTGATCTTGTGAGTGTTTAAGCTGAGATCCATATGCACTGTGACCTCCTTGGAATACCCTCTGGCCACATTGAGTGAGTGCTTATAACATCACTTCCTCAACTGAGATATATGCCAGTGGGATGGGAACCATTTATACCCTTTCATCCTGGTCCTCAGAATCGGAGGAAGAGCAGCCGCGGTAGCAGCAGAACCAGGCACAACAGAAGCATCAACAAAAGGAGTGCCAAGCTTCTCCTCATCCACCTGATGCTGCACAGGGCAGAGGGCATCAGTGCAGGGCTACACCTCGCCGCAGGAGATACCCCCAACACAGAGTTTACAGGCCGAGGATTAGCTTCCTCAACATGAGTGAGAAGCAGTGCCAAAGGAGGCTGAGACTTTCTCGAGATGTCGTCGCTGACATCTGCACAATGCTGCACCGACACCTGGAGCCCAGAGGAACGGGTGGACACTCCTTACCAGTGGCTGTCAAAGTCACCACCGCCTTCAACTTCTTTACTTCGGGATCCTTCCAGGGATCATCAACAGACATCAGCGGCATCTCCCAATCGGCCGCACACACTTGCATCACGCAGGTTACCGATGCCCTCTTTGCAAAGTCGCACAATTACAACCACTTCTCCAGGGATGAAGCAAGTGTAACTGCGCGTGCGGTTGGCTTTGCAAATATGGCAGGCTTCCCAAGGGTGCAGGGCGTCGTAGACTGCACACATGTGGTCATTAGTGCACCCCATCACAACCCAGCTGTATTTGTCAACCGCAAGGGCTTCCACTCCCTTAAAGTCCAGCTGGTGTGTAACCACAGGAAGAACATTATGCATGTTTGCGCCAAGTTCCCTGGCAGTTGCCATGACTTGTTCATCCTGCGGCAGTCCACTGTGCCTCAGCTCTTCAATCCGCCAACCCAACTTTCCGGATGGCTACTTGGCGACGAGGGCTATCCCCTGAAAAAGTGGCTAATGACACCGATGAGGAGGCCATCAAACGAAGCTGAGGAGCGGTACAATGTGAGCCACATTTCCACCAGAAGCATCATAGAGCAAACCATCGGCTTGCTCAAAATGCGATTCAGATGCCTCGACAGATCTGGTGGAGCCCTACAGTACGTACCACGCAGGGTCTCCATAGAAACACAGAAACATAGAAAAATCGGAGCAGGAGTAGGCCATTCGGCCCTTCGAGCCTGCTCCACCATTCAATATGATCATGGCTGATCCTCTATCTCAATACCATATTCCCGCTCTCTCCCCATACCCCTTGATGTCTTTTGTGTCTAGAAATCTATCTATCTCCTTCTTAAATATATTCAGTGACTTGGCCTCCACAGCCTTCTGTGGTAGAGAATTCCATAGGTTCACCACCCTCTGAGTGAAGAAATGTCTCCTTATCTCAGTCCTAAATGTCCTACACCTTATCCTGAGACTGTGACCCCTCGTTCTAGATCCCCCAGCCAGGGGAAACATCCTCCCTGCATCCAGTCTGTCTAGCCCTGTCAGAAATTTATACATTTCAATGAGATCCCCTCTCATTCATCTAAACTCTAGTGAATACAGGCCTAGTCGACCCAATCTCTCCTCATACGACAGTCCTGCCATCCCAGGAATCAGTCTGGTGAACGTTCGCTGCACTCCCTCTATGGCAAGTATATCCTTTCTTAGGTAAGGAGACCAAAACTGCACACAGTACTCCAGGTGTGGTCTCGCCAAGGCCCTGTACAACTGTAGTTCCTTGCTACTGTACTCAAATCCTCTTGCAATGAAGGCTAACATACCATTTGCCTTCCTAACTGCTTGCTGCACCTGCATGTTTGCTTTCAGTGACTGGTGTACAAGGACACCCAGGTCCCTTTGTACATCAGCATTTCCCAATCTATCACCATTTAAATAATACTCTGCCTTTCTGTTTTTCCTACCGAAGTGGACAACTTCACATTTATCCACATCATACTGCATCTGCCATGTATGTCAAGCGTAGGTCCCTTGCAGTCAGAATCAGGGGAATTTATAATGGGGAACAAAGAAATGGCTGACGAATTAAATACATACTTTGGTTCTGTCTTCACAAAGGAGGACACAAATAAACTCCCAGAGATGTCAGGGAAACATAGGGTCTAATGAGAGGGAGGAATTGAATGAAATCACTATTTGTAGGGAAATGGTGTTAGGGAAATTGACGGGATTGAAGGCCGATAAATCCCCAGGGCCTGATAATTTACATCCTAGGGTACTTAAGAAAGTGGCCCTCGAAATAGTAGATGCATTGCTGGTCATCTTTCAAAATTCTATAGACTCTGGAACAGTTCCCATGGATTGGAGGGTAGCTAATGTAACCCCACTATTTAAAAAAGGTGGTAGAAAAAAAATGGGGAATTATAGACCGGTAAGCCTGACATCGGTAGTGGGCAAAATGCTAGAGTCCATTATAAAAGATGTAATAACAGAGCACTTGGAAAACAGTGACAGGATCGGACAAAGTCAACAAGGATTTACAAAAGGGAAATCATGCCTGACTAATCTACTGGAATTTTTTGAGGATGTAACTGGTAAAATAGATAAGGGAGAAACAGTGGATGTGGTGTATTTGGACTTTCAGAAGGCTTTTGATAAGGTCCCGCATAAGAGATTAGCGTGCAAAGTTAAAGCACATGGGATTGGGGGTGAGGTACTGATTTGAATAGAGAACTGGTTGGCAGACAGGAAGCAAAGAGTTGGAATAAACGGGTCTTTTTCCGAGTGGCAGGCAGAGACTAGTGGGGTACCACAGGGATCGGTGCTAGGACCCCAGCTATTCACAATATATATTAATGATCTAGACGAGGGAACTAGATGTAATATCTCTAAGTTTGCAGATGACACAAAGCTGGGTGGGTGTGTATGTTGTGAGGAGGATGCAGAGAAACTCCAGTATGATTTGGACAGGTTGGGTGATTGGGCAAATGCATGGCAGATGCAGTATAATGTGGATAAATGCGAGGTTATCCACTTTGGTGGCAAAAACAGGAAGACAGATTATTATCTGAACGGCAATAGATTGGGAGAAGGGGAAGTTCAACGAGATCTGGGAGTCCTTGTGCACCAGTCGTTGAAGGTAAGCATGCAGGTGCAGCAGACGGTTAAGAAGGCAAATGGTATGTTGGCCTTCATAGCGAGACGATTTGAGTACAGGAGCAAGGATGTCTTGCTGCAGTTGTACAAGGCCTTGGTGAGACCACACCTTGAGTATTGTGTGCAGTTTTGGTCGCCTTATCTGAGGAAGGATGTTCTTGCCATGGAGGGAGTGCAGCGAAGATTTACCAGACTGATACCTGGGATGGCAGGAATGATGTATGAAGAGAGATTGGGTCGATTAGGCTTATATTCGCTAGAGTTTCGAAGAATGAGAGGGGATCTCATTGAAACTTATAAAATTCTAACAGGACTAGACAGACTAGATGCAGGAAGGATGTTCCCGATGGCGGGGGAGTCCAGAACCAGAGGTCGCAGTCTAAGGATAAGGGGTAAGCCATTTAGGACTGAGAAGAGGAGGAATTTCTTCACCGAGAGAATGGTGAACCTGTGGAATTCTCTACCACAGAAGGCAGTTGAGGCCAATTCATTAAATATATTCAAGAAGGAGATAGATATATTTCTTAAGGCTAAAGGGATCAAGGGATATGGGGAGAAAGCAGGGACAGGGTACTGAATTTGGATGATCAGCCATGATCTCATTAAATGGCGGAGCAGGCTCAAGGGGCCGAATGGCCTACTCCTGCTCCTATCTTCTATGCTTCTATACAGAGAGAGGGATAGGTAAGGGTGCAAGGGATGTAAGGGTAAGTTGGGATGTGGAGGAGAAGATTGACAATGCAGAGTGCTGGTGATGAGAACAGATGGGAAGCAGATTGAAGGTAAGTGTGATGTTATACTCACTTTTGCTGAGCATAGCAGATCATTGAACCATTTTCAGCACAGCACCCAGGTGCATGCACACAAGGACCTAGCGCTTACCTCCTCAGCAATTTGCAGCCAGGCTGCTTTTGTCTGCTGAGGAATCTTCCTCCGGCCATTGGGAGGGAACAGAACCTCCTTGCACCCTCTTACTTCTTCTACAAGAGCATGGAGGAAGTCATCATCAAATCGAGGAGCAGCCTTAGATCTTGCAGCAGTCATGTTCCAAAGACCTGTTTTCAGGAGCAGCATAAAGGAAATGAAATCCAAAGGCATGGGTCCCTTAAAAGGTCCTGAATGGAAGACGTCAGCAGAGGTGAGCAGCACATCTCTACCCATTGATTGGGCCGGGTAGTGCACACGGAGGGCTTAATAAGCCCAGTTAAATTAAAATCGTTATTTCGGAGCGGTTGAAGCTGGCAGTGAGACCGGAAGCTGCCGACCAGTCAACCCGACTCCAACACGACTCCGCTGGGAAAATCACAGCCTTAATGTTAGAACACTGTGAGAGAGATTACCCATGGATGTCAGTCTCTATTAGTGGTGAAATGCACATTTGAATGTTGCATTACATCCTAGTAACATTGCAAAACAGCCAGGAGATACTGCAATAGCATGGTGGACGCTGCTTAATCTCTGCAGTTTCTTGTTTTCTCCTTAAGCTTTAACACTCATTTTATCTACCTCAGAAGGAAGAAAGCTTGCGTCAATCCTGCTGGGACTTGAACGTAAAGCTTTCTGGCACTCATCCAACTGAGGAATCCGATCTTGCTGCTGTCGTATTTGCTATTTACTAACCCAGCAGATCATCTGGAATGTTTAAAGCTTTAAAATTAAAGTATGCTTCACCCTGACTGGTTGGGAGCGTATGAAGCCCAAATAATGTAAGACTACCAAATGAAAATGGTCTCACATGTGACAGCCAAACCTCAAGTGAGACTGGTTTAGTTTCGGTAACACTGCATGTTTTATATTGTATCGGCCAGGAAGTAGTTTGCCCCATTTGACAATGGCTTCAGGCAAGAGAGTCTGCACTTCTAAAATGTCTGGCTACTCTTGGGAATCAACAAGTTCAGTTTTCCTCAAGTTAGATTATCTATTTGAGAGATAATGGGACAGCAAGTGAGTGAGTTTATGCTGTATCTAATTGCATCTGCTCAACCAGTAGAATGAACGACATTGTTCTCCAAGGTTGAGATGTATCCAATGAGCTACATGGCAATGCTGGGGATCTCACTGCAGAATCTTCCTTCAGTGCCCTACTCAGTTATTGCCCTTGCAGGTTGTAACATAAAACAATTGTTGATCTTGAGAATCAAAAGAAGAAAACTCGAAAAATGTTTTTTTATTTAGGATTCAAATTCCAATTCATATTCAGCATTGTAATTTCCAACTCTCCTTTTCTTGGAACAACCATTATGGCTGCTTCAGATAAGAGGCTCATAAAATGTTAGCTAACAAACCCAGGGGCGGGGCGGTGAAATTGGGCTTGGGCAGCAGTGCAAAACAGACAATAGTGAATCGGACAATAGTGAATCGGACAATAGTGAATCGGACAATAGTGAATCGGACAATAGTGAATCGGACAATAGTGAATTGGCATTTACATTGTAATGGCTGCCGTTAGTTGTGTTTTACGCTACTGCCCTCCCAGAATAATTTCACCTCGGCCGATCTTTCTTTGCTGAGAGGATTTTATTTAACTAATATGAGTTATCCAAATAATAAGATAGTTGTGGTAAGTTTTGTCGATGGATTTTTGGATTCTTGCATTTGTCCGACAGGAATTTTGTCTTCTGTCTTGGAAAACCATCTATGTAACTGTATTATATGAGTGACATTTTACATCAAATTGTTGCGTTTAATGATTTCTCTGATTTGTGGGAGCTCAGAGAATGCAATGGAAAGCAAACTGAAATATAACCACATCACAGAAATTCACAGGAGTTTCCAGGGTGATAGTATTGATGTGTTATAGATTGTCAGCACCTCACTGTGCCGTACTATTCAATAACTCATTGATTATAGAGTTCCCTGTGTAATTTTTTGTGTCTTGAATGCAATTTACTGTGCACATGGCAATCTGTTTGATTAGCTGGCTGTTGTAGGTTGTGCATGTTTCTCATGAAGAGGGAAAAAATCTAAGAAATACTTGCCTTTATATACGTAATACATCGGCAGAGCATCTCAAATCCTTCACCCAGTGAATTGTCATTGGAGTGCAGTGACTGTCATATAAGCAAATGCCATTCTGCACTAACAATGTTCTATAAAGAGCAATGCAATGAATGAACCGGTTAATTTTTTTTTAATGAAAGAACTTCCTAATCTTCAAATAGTTCCATAGGCTCTTTAATGTTGGTCTGAACAGATAGGCGGAATGTTGCATTCTCAGGACAGCTTCTTTAACAATGCAGCACTCTCTCAGTATTGCACAGGATTGTCAGCCTAGAATACATTCAACTGTTGTATAGTTTGATCCCACAATCTTGTCACCCAAAGGCAAAAGTGATACCAACAAGGACAAGTTGACACCATTAGAGTAAGCTAATGGTACGGGGATACCCCTCAGCTAATTCCACTGCTATTTAAAAGCATTTTGGTGATAACGCTGCTCTTGAGGATTGGCAGTGATCAGTGTGCTAATGATGGCACAGACATGATAAGCCAAATAAACTTCTATGGTTCTGAACCCTAACACTAGGACTCAAAAAGCCATGATGTTAGCATAGGCAGTGATATAAGGGTTGGTAGATTGGCATCTGGTGCTAGCTGACAGCAACACTCCCAGTGGTAACATGACAGAGTGTCAGCTACATGATGTTCACAAGGGATGCATGTTGCTTTGAATGTAATGCTATTTTGTAAGCATGTCATAACTAGCTTCTTGACTTTCAGTTTTTAGGAGTGACTAATTGCCTACTAACAATTTCTGCAATGGCAGCACTTTTCTGTTGGTTATCTTGGGGGGAATGCCAGAATTAGAGAGGTATAACAGGGATATTTATCCCAGGTCTAGTGTTTTGGAAGAATTGCATTAACAGTTTCATTAGACAAGTGAATTCTGCTATGACCACAACAGATGAACTGGTTTAAACACAACTCCTCGAAACCAAACTGCTTTTGTCCCACCTGAAAAATTACCTCTCTCTCTCTTTACAAACTTCCCTCTCCTGTTTCTTCTAAGTTCCAATTATTCCTTCCTGCTTGTTCTTCCTCTTTCCTACATCTCTTTGTGTTGAAGTAGAGACTCATCAATCTTCTACTTTGTGATTCTTTCCCAGAACCTCCCTCAGACTTCCCTACTTACAACAATCTCCAGACCTTTAAAACTCAACTTCGCAACTTATTTTTGAAGTTATTTTAGGGTTCTTTATAATTCAAGATTGAGTGTAAAAAAAAACAAAAGCTTTATTAAAGTTTAAAACAACTTCATATGTCATTGCTCAACTTCAGCTTACAAAGCCCATCTTTTAAACTCCTGGCCAGGAGAGTCTAAATGAAACTGGTTCCCTAATTGTCAAATTTGATTAACGGATTGTGTTTAAATTAAGTGTCAAACTGATGTGAAACACTAATACTTAAGTGCCGACTTTAACTGCAGGCCACTTTTAGGCAGTGATGTGAGTTAGAAGAGATAATGCGCCATGGTTACAGGCACATGGAATGTCATTGGTGACATTGGCCAGAATAGTCTCAGTGCTGTAGGTGGATGAAAACAGAATGAAGTAATCAAACAGGGAGCGAGTGGTGAGAGAGATGGTCAGAGTTGGGTGACAATGATGTGTTCAAGAACTTGAGAGGAAAGGAAGATGGAGATGGGGCAGTAGTGAGGTCAGATGTAATTTATCTAGATTTTCAAAAGGCCTTCGCTAAATTACCACGTAATAGACTAATGAATACGGTCAAAGAAAGAGGAGTCAGGGGACAAGTTGCAGAATGGATAGCTAGCTGGCTTCAAGACAGAAAGCAGAAATTAGGGCTAAAGGGTAGCTATTCCGTGTTGCAGAAGGTGGGAAGTGGTGTTCCTCAAAGGTCAGTGCTGGGGCCAATATTGTTCACAATTTATATTAACAATTTAGACTTTGGAATCAAATACACAATTACTAAATTTGCGGATGACACCAAATTGTGGGGGATTGTCAATACTGAGGAGGACTGCAACAAATTACAAGAAGACATTAATAAATTTGCAGAATGGGCATATAATTGGCAAAGGAATTTCAACACAGATAAATGTGAGGTATTACATTTTGGTAAGAAAAATAGGGAGGTCACATATTACTTGGAAAATAAGAATCTAAATGGAGTAGAAGAACAAAGGGATCTCGGAGTACAAATACACAAACCACTAAAAGTAGCGACACAGGTCAGCAAGGCCATAAAAAAAAAGCAAGCCAAGCACTCGGGTTTATTTCTAGAGGGATAGAATTGAAAAGTAGAGAAGTTATGCTAAACCTGTATCGAACCTTGGTTAGACCACACTTGGAGTACTGCGTACAATTCTGGTCGCCATATTATAAAAAGGATAGGGAGGCACTGGAGAAGGTGCCAAAAAAGATTTACAAGGAAGATACCATAAATGCGAGGGTACACCCATCAGAAAAGGATGAACAGGCTGGGTCTGCTCTTGAAAGGAGAAGGCTGAGGGGTGACCTAATAGAGGTCTTTAAAATTATGAAAGGTTTTGATAAATTAGACATAGAGAGAATGTTTCCACTTGTGGGGAGGAGTAACTCTAGAGGCCATCAATATACGATAGTCATCAAGAAATCAAATAGGGAATTCAGAAGAAACTTCTTTACCCAAAGAGTGGTGAGACTGTGGAACTCGCTACCACAGGGAGTGGTTGAAGCGAATAGTATAGATACATTTAAGGGGAGACTAGATAAGCAATGAGGGAGAAGGGAATAGAGGGTTATGCTGATAGAGTTAGATGAGGAACGACAGGAGGAGGTTCGAGTGGAGCATAAACGCCGGCATAGACTGGTTGGGCTGAATGGCCTGTTTCTGTGCCGTATATCCTATGTACTCCTATGTAATATGTAATGATGAGGTTGGGGGACAGCTATGGTTATGGGTGGGAGAGTTGATGTGCAGGATGAGACTTAATGAAGATATGAGGAGGGGCCAGGGAGAAGTTACGTGCACATTGAAAGTGCTGAGGATGAGGAAATTGAGTTACTTCATAACTTCATGATACTACAGGATATGCTAGCAGAGCGGTATGTTACTAGACTAATAATCCAGAGGCCTGGACTAATAATGCAGATTTATGAGTTCAAATTCCCACCATTCCAGTTTGACAATTTGGGGGAGAAATTCAGGTATCGCCCCGTTTGGGACGCAATTATCGGCCGGGCGCAAAGATTAGCGCCTGGCGCTAATTATCGCCTCCGACTGCAAACTTGACTTTTATCGCCCCTGGAGGTGATTGCAGCGCCAAATCAGGCGTTTCACACCTGTCTTAAGGCGCAAAGGCCGAGGAGCGAGGCGCTAACTCAGAGCGCTGGCGAAGCTCATGTGATGTCAGTCAGCAATGGAACACACACACAATGGCGCCGGCCAGTTCTTAAAGGGGAGGGTTGATCTTGCTTTCCATCCACACCTGCTCATTGCAGCCTTGAATCTCGGCCTGGAGAGACCTGCACATCAAATCTGCTGGAAAGAACAATGGAGAGTACCAGGGAAAGAGCTCAGAGTGCAGCCCCCACAGTCTCTTCTAAATCGATACAAGGAAGGGCAAATCAAACTGAACCTGTAAAGTGCTGCTCAGTACCCAAAACTCCTTCACACAGCGTTGAATCTCTCCAGAAGTCTCTCTCTCTCTCTCTCTCTCAGAATGCGTGGTTCAAAAATGTCACCAACAATAAAAGGCAGGAAGCGGTCGCCTTTAAATAGCGCTCCCCCAGTCCCTTCCTGACTGCAAAATGCTCCCCTCAACCTGTCGTTGCTAGCGGCAGGCGGTAAGGCAGGGGCTGCCACTCAATATCCGCTCCGGGACGCTACCGGGGCATTGCGCACTCGACTGACGTCACGATCTGCTGGCGCAGGAGATCGTGGCGGTAGTGTTTAGCGCCGCCGCAAAATGTCTAGTTAATTTCGCTAGTGGCGCAAACATCGCCGCGCCCGGGCGCAAGTTGCTTTGCGCCCCATTAGCGCCCTCTTAAGGCGCTAACGGGAGGCGCAACCAACTGAATTTTTCCCCCTTTGTGTTCAGTTTTTAAAAAAATCTGGAAATAAAAAAAACTGGTATCAGCAAAAGTGACCATGAAGCTGTTGGGTTATCGGAAAAACCCAACTGGTTCGCTAATGTCCTTTAGGGATGAAAATCTGGCACTTTACCTGGTCTGGCCTATATGCGACTCCAATTCCACAATAACGGGTTTAACTCTTAATTGCCCTTCGAGGTGGCAAAGCAAGCCACTTAGTTGTATCAAACTGCTGCTGTTCAAGAAGAAGGCTCACCACCACTTTCTCACGGATGGACAATAAATGCCAGCCATGCCAGTGATGCCCACATCCTGAGAATGAAACAAATACCCAACTTCAGTTTGGATAATATGGTGATATAAGATTAAAATGTTAAAAATAAAATAAAGCTGCTTTCTTGCCCTTTAGCTTTCTTTTCTTATTCCTCCTAAACTCTCCTCCTCACTGCATCCTCACTGTGTTGAAATCATGGTTACTGATGGACTCCTGCTCTAACTCATTCTTCTTTCCCAGAATCTTAAAACTGTGGAGCCCCTCATCTCCCTTGGTATATCCTTCCTACTTCAGGCTTCTTAAAATCAAATCTTGGTGTCAACTAATCACTTTTGAACTTAACTTGTATTTCTCTTGCTCTTTTCAATCTTGTTGGTGCCCTGCACACTTCATTTTAAGATCAATTTTGTTTTAAAAGAAGTGATTTTGCCAGCCTCAGATCAGGTGATTTGACATTCTCTTGCCCTTTACCTCTATTGCCATCTTGAAAAGGAACTATCCTTAAAAAGGGCAGAAAGTCAGGAAGTATAAGTTGCTGACAAGTGACTTTCATAGTTTTGCTATTCAATGTCAGTAAGACAAATAGACTTTGCTAGCAAGTGTTATTCGACAAAGCATCGGTTTTATGGTTTTTTTTTTAAATTGCACGACGAGGATTCCATCCATCTATTGGTTGAGTGCATTGCATTGGTTAGATGAAAACCCTGGGGCACTATTAACCGTGACAGAAAATAGACCAGAAACTGACAAATTAATGTCCATGTAAATTACATAGGCAGCCCTTTTGAAATGCATTAATTAAGAAAGGTTAGATGTACACTTCCTTTCATGACAATGTCATTATATTTTGGACTTGTCATTTGTCTTTGTGTCAGTTTAGTGACTGGGATAGCATTGTATGGATGACATCTTCCTTCAGAATGGTTTCATTCTCTTCCAGTGCTCCAGAACACATTTCCAAACAAAAAGAGCCAGAAATACAAAGTCATTATCAACATCTGAAAGAGAAAAGACGGTTTAACAATTTTGGTAAAGACCTTTTCTCAGTAGAGCATCCAATGAAACATCTTTTTTTGTTTCACATGCTGATGGAGTTGCTGTGTATTTTCAGCATTTTCTGATTTTAATTTTAATTGATTTCCAGTATTTGCAGTTTTTTTAAATATTTGTCGCAAAGACAAAACTGCTCTATGCAGGAAAAGGTTGTGATTTCTGTCCAGTAGCTATCCTTGTATCCATAACTTAAGAATGATCACTGCATTTGGAGAACAGGAGCTGCATTTTGGGCTGAATGGAAGTGGGCCATGTCAGATGGTTGATCTTTTTTCGCTCTCTCGTTTTCTTCTCTTCTTAAGCTTCTGACTCTTGCTGTGGTGTGGTTGCAGGGCTGCTGGAAGCCCCCACTACCTTGCCCAAGTGACCAATCTTCCTGTGTGAGCCTAGGCAGTGAGCGTTAGCAAATTTTTAAATGGGGAGGGGGGGTGGGGGGAGGGAGTTGTGAGCGACATCACAGCCACGACCAATTTTATAGCATTTATCCAAAAGGAATTGTTGGATAGGGATAATGAGCATTAACCCAGAAGTACTGAGGCCAAGTGTAGCTCCCCGAGCACTATCCCAGCTGAGAGCAGGTAGTTCAGTAGGATCAAACCTGGGTACTCACTAGGTACCAACCTGGCCATCATGAGACATCCTCACTCATAAGTAACAAAAACTACACTATGTGTGTTGGCAGTCTATTGGAATATCGGGGGGCATTGCATGGTGAATCTACCACAAGGAACATGTATAGAAATAAGTAAGAACCTTGGTTGCTTTTCTACTTCCTAGCACTGGTGCACTGAAGCCAATTGTTGGGGTCCAGGCTACGATCCCAGCACGAATCTCCACACGTCTACCTCTTAGTCAGCTAATACACCTGATACACCAAGTGTACCTGTGCTGACCATACACCGGCTCCCAAAGAAGACCCGGGATGCAGGAACACCATCATTCAAGAGTCTCCATCCCAGCACCACCCCCTTTCATGGCCTGAACCCCACTGATTGGGCACTGAATTGTGTTCTAAGTTTTAATTTTTTGACAGATTCAAAAGTAGCCATTGCCACAGCAAGATGGTGGTGAGATGTCCGCAGATTTTGCCTAAAATGTTTATTAACCAGCCTTTCTGGTTTTCACTGTCCTGGTCCAGAAAAACCTCACTGCTTAATGCAACAGTTTTTGTTTTCAGTTATTAAGTGCTTCATATTTTCGTGTACACTTATAGTCTCTCAATTTCTGTCAAAACATATATTCATATTGAGCTACAATCATTTCAAAATTACAATTTATTTTTCAAAATATTTAGGGGCTGTAAATGCGTGGCTATTCCGAATAATACTACGAGTGTGGCCGTGGTGAGAGTACACTGAAACAGTCGGAAACTAGGGCAGGACCTGGATATGCCAGGTGTCAACCTGGTGCTGAAGAAGCCAGGACGGTTTTCTGGCAGGGGAACCTCTGCCCACCCTTTATAAGGCTACTGTTGAAAGGGGGTGGTGCTGGGGACAGCGACTCTGAATGTTGGAGTTATTGCATCCTGGACCCTCTTTGGGAACTGGGACATGGTCAGCACAGGTACGCCTGGCGATATAAGGCGTACCAGCTTTTTGTAGCCCAACGTTTGTAGCCCTGATTCTCCAACCTGCCATCGCTACATCTGCAGCTCCCCACTGGGAATTCAGGATAGTGGTAACACTCTGATTTACACATGCTCTTGCTTACCAGCTGGGGTCACTGGATAGTGATCAAGAGTTTAAACAATGGCTCATTTTTCACCTCATTGGCCCATACTACTGAGGGCAGATATGGTATCTTAATTGCTGCTCTTTCTGGGTTATGCATACTTATCAGAGGCCTGTAATTTCCTGGTTTATATGGTTTCATACTGTTGTGCAGTGTCTAGCTCGAAGATCAGCATTTTCAAATGTTTGTACAAAGTATGCTTTATTTCACTTAAATTTGCGAGCCTCCTGATAAATGTAGAAATGCTGTGAAAAATAGTTAACTCTTAAATAGGAATGTTAACTTCACTCCACTGGTTTGCTGCTTGTAATTTTGAAGGAAAAATGTCCTCAGCATAGCACTTAGAACATAAGAACATGGAAAATAGGAGCAGAAATAGGCCACTTGGCCCCTCGAGCCTGCTCCGCCATTCAATAAGATCATGGCTGATCTTGGGCTCAAAACCACTTCCCCGCCCGTTCCCCATAACCCTTCACTCCCTTATCTTGCAAAGATCTGTCTATCTCCACCTTAAATGTATTTAATGACCCAGCCTCCACGGCTCTCTGGGGCAGAGAATTCCACAGATTTACGACCCTTTGAGAGAAGAAATTCCTCCTCATCTCAGTTCTAAAAGGGCAACCCTTTTTTCTAAAACTGTGCCCCCGAGTTCTAGATTTCCCCACGAGGGGAAACATCCTCTCTGCATCTACCTTGTCGAGCCCCCTCAGTATCTTATATGTTTCAATAAGATCACCTCTCATTCTTCTAAATTCCAATGAGTATAGGCCCAACCTGCTCAACCTTTCTTCATAAGTCAACCGCCTCATCTCAGGAATTAACCTAGTGAATCGTCTCTGAACTGCCTCCAATGCAAGTATATCCTTCCTTAAATAAGGAGACCAAAACTGTACGCAGTACTCAAGGTGTGGTCTCACCAATACCCTGTACAGTTGTAGCAGGACTTCCCTGCTTTTATACTCCAACCCCCTTGCAATAAAGGCCAACATTCCATTTGCCTTTTTGATTACTTGTTGTACCTGCATGCTAACTTTTTGTGTTTCATGCACAAGGACCCCCAGGTCCCTCTGAACTGTAGCATTTTGTAATCTCTCTCCATTTAAATAATAATTTGCTTTTTTATTTTTCCTGCCAATGTGGATAACCTCGCACTTTCCCACATTATACTCCATCTGCCAAATGTTTGCCCACTCACTTAGCCTGTCTATATCCCTTTGCAGATTCTTTGAGTCCTCTGCACAACTTGCTTTCCCACCCATCTTTGTATCATCCGCAAACTTGGCTACATTCACTCGGTCCCTTCATCCAAGTCATTAATGTAGATTGTAAATAGTTGAGGCCCCAGCTCCGATCCCTGTGGCACCCCACTAGTTACCGTTTGCCAACCGGAAAATGACCCATTTATCCCGACTCTCTGCTTTCTGTTAGTTAGCCAATTCTCTATCCATGCTAATATATTACCCCCAACTCTGTGAGCTCTTATCTTATGCAGTAACCTTTTATGTGGCACCTTATCGAATGCCTTCTGGAAATCCAAATACACCACATCCACTGTTTCACCTTTGTCCACCCTGCTCGTTACATCCTCAAAGAACTCCAGCAAATTTGTTAAACATGATTTCCCTTTCCTAAAACCATGCTGACTCTGCTTGACTGCATTATGATTTTCCAAATGCCCTGCTACTGCTTCCTTAATGAAAGACTCCAAAATTTTCCTAATGACAGATGTTAGGCTAACTGGTCTATAGTTTCCTGCTTTCTGTCTCCCTCCTTTCTTAAATAGGGGTTTTACATTTGCGGTTTTCCAATCCGCTGGGACCTCTCCAGAGTCCAGGGAATTTTGGTATATTGCAACCAATGCATCCACTATCTCTGCAGCCACTTCTTTTAAGACCCTGGGATGCAGACCATCTGGTCCAGGGGACTTGTCGTCTTTTAGTCCCATTATTTACCCAAGTACTTGCACAAATATAGCTTACCTCAACTACAGCATATCCATCTATAACTACCAATTTGCTTACTCTATTGTAGGAATTCATTCTTTTATACTGACAATTATAGGTGTAGTCATTGGTCAACATGTACATAATACCCGATTTCGCTTAACTGATCCAACCTAAGGTGCAGGGAAGCACAGACGGAGCAGGGAGAAGGAGAACAATACAATGGTAATCTAAAGCAAAATAATGTGGATGCTGGAAATCTGAAATAAAAACAGAAAATGCTGGAAATACTCAGCAGGTCAGGCAGCATCTGTGGAGCGAGAAACAGAGTTAACGTTTCAGTCTTTCGTCTGATGAAAGGTCATCGACCTGAAACGTTAACAGTGGTAATCAAGCTGTATTGAATCTTCCCAATTTGGTCCTGCCTGCCATCCAAGAATGAAACAATGGCAAAGATCATTATTTTCAATGGATCCTGTGCATATTTTGAGTAACGTTGTTAATTTCATGTGTACTATCTTGCTGAATTGAAAATAAGCTGAACAATCAAAAGTTTTGAGCTGAATTGCTGAAAGTTTCAATCTTCAGTTCTTCAGCCTATTCCTGACTGGAAAAGGCCGTGTACACAACTTATCTGTTATTGCTTCAGTGAAGTTTGGGCAGTACTGACTTGTTAGCCTGGGGGTGACGTGGGGCTTTGTCAATCAATTATTCACCATGAGAGTTTTTTTTTTGCTAAATGTACTGACGTATTTTTTATTGAAGCTGTCTGAAGTTATTAAAATCAGCCCATGGGAAAGGACTGTTGTTTTGGAAATTGATATTGCCAATAACTGTTCAAACAAAAGAATGAGCTCTCACCTTCCCTCACAGCATTTCAGATGTACTCTGATTGTTCCTCATGTGTATCACTCTTTGTTTAAGTTTCAGAAGGTGAGAAGTACCATCTCACTATTCTGATGATCTTTATTTTGTGCTCGGTGACCTCACAGCTAGGTCACTGTTGCAACTTTTGGAATTGTACTGTTTGAAATGTTCTGCTGTCGCACTTCATATTGGAATAAGAGATCACATATTTTGATGGGTTTAAAAGTAATAGAATCACAATAAACTCAGATTTGGTGGAGTATTTGCTTGGATGAAATTTTGTTATTTTAAATACTATTGAAAGAAAGACTTGCATTTATATAGCACCTTTCACGACCACCGGACGTCTCAAAGCACTTTACAGCCAATGAAGTACTTTTGAAGTGGAGTCACTGTTGTAATGTGGGAAATATGGCAGTCAATTTGCACACAGCAAGCTCCCACAAACAGCAATGTGAAAATGACCAGATAATCTGCTTTTGTTATGTTGGTTGAGGGAGAAATATTGGCCAGGACACCAGGGATAACTCCCCATTCTTATAGAGTCATAGAGGCACAGAAGGAGGCCATTCGGCCCATTGAGTCCGTGCTGGCTCTCTGTAGAGCAATCCAGTCAGTCCCATTCCCCCGCTCTATCCCCGTAGCCCTGCAAGTTTATTTCCCTCAAGTGCCTATCCAGTCTCCCCTTGAAAACATTGAGTGTCTCCGAAAAAGTCTTCTTCAAAATAGTGCCATGGGATCTTTTACATCCACCTGAGAGAGCAGATGGTGCCTCGATTTAACATCTCATCCAAAAGACGACACCTCCAACAGTGCAGCACTCCCTCAGCACTGCACTGGAGTGTCAGCCTAGCTTTATGTGCGCAAGTCCCTGGCGTGGGACTTGAACCCACAATCTTCTGAGTCAGAGGCGAGTGTGCTGCCCACTGAGCCACGGCTGACACTATATTGCATCAATAGGATATTATCATTCATTCCGCAATGTGTTAGTAACTTCAGCCATATGAACCACTGGGGGGAAATTGTTTCAGCTGTTGCACATTCAAATATTTGTGATTGTGTCATCCCAATGCAAGCAAGTTCGTGATAATTTCCAGTCGATGGAAATGATCACCAATCTGCAGCTTTGATACTTGCATTGTCGTCCTGTTATATAAACAGAAAGAATTAATTCATGTCACAAGAAGGTTAAAGAGTACTTATTATCAATATGACATTAAGTGCACAGAAGGGAGGAACTTTAATGGCTAACTATCTGCCTAACTGACCACTTTTTTTTGTATCTCTCAATTTCTACTGCTGAGAGAGCGCCTTTCAGAAACTCTATCTTCGCCGGGATGGGTTAATACCTGTCAGCAGTGTATAGCTTTCATTTCACGTTTCCTACTGCTCTTTTGTGCTTTGTCTGTAGAAGTCATTTGTCAGTGATTCTAATCAATATTCCTTCACATATACATCCATCACTCAAAGCAACAATTCTGTAATATGGAGTGTAACTTTCAGGACACTGCAGACAGCTATAATTTATTCTGTCCTCTCACATCTTGTCTATAGAAGCCATTTGTCTACATTTGTGATCAATACCACTGTTTCTAGGATTTTCAAACTTTACTTAAGAAGTACTGCTACTCAATTTAAAAGGCCTACGAGTCTGTTGCCCGACAAACTGCTCCACTCTATTTGCAAGCAATCAGAATGATCTGCTTTATGGTACTGATACTGCAATGTGTGGTTCGTAGACAGATGAGAAAATAAATCCACATCTACACCAAAGCTATCACTTTCTTAGAAAGATTTATTAGCAATCAGTTCAGCAGATAAAAAAAAAGCCATGATCATCCCAGAAATGTATTGCTAGCACAGCAATCATTCCAAACTCACCTTGGGGAAGATTTCCTCTGTGTGCTAAATTGTGAGGCTGTACTTTACAGACCAGTTTGCAATTTTGTTAATCATAGAGAGGGAATTCTCCTCCATGATACTGCCCGAGAAAGTTGGGAAATTTGGGTGGTGAGGTGAGGTCTACCTCTGCCTCATTTGCTGTAATGAATTCCCTTTTTCTCCTCTCATTTAGCAATTGGAATTCTGGGTCCGTGACCTCTTAATAGGTCCTGATTGAAATAACCACAACAGCTAAAATAGACTGCGGTGAGTGTCACAGGGAAATTGCAGGTCTCCATTTAAGCTCCATTCCCTCGGGGACCTGTCTAGACAATGTAAAAGAGCCATTGGACTTCAATGCCAGTTCAATGCAAACTGACCAGGAACAAATCCCCGGCATTTTACCACTAGCAGAAAAGGTCACAGCTATACAAAGACCTTGCAAATGATCTTTTTTCTTATAATGTATCAATCGATAGCTCCCATGATGGCCTAGTGGGTGAAAGCAATGCCTGGTGTAACAGTAATCCATTCAGACCTGAGGTTTCAGCTGTGATACCTGGTCTGCCTTTAATTAGCTGATCTCGAATGAGGGCAGCAGGAGGGGAGTGCACTTGTCTTCTGTGACCGGGTCACTCTTCAAGGACCCCTGCTGGAAGTGTGTGTAAGCGGGTATTGGATGAATACAAGATTGTGCTTGGCTGTGATGCCCTTGTAATTGAATAGCCTAGCAATAGTCATTGTCTAGTCTCCCACATGAATGGCCACTTCGGCGAGGTACTGGGATGCGATCAGTCCCTGTAGATTTATACTCCAGCAAGAGTCCGTGCCTTCAAGAGGGAGGAAAAAAATCTTGTATGCTATTTTTACAATAATGATATTGGGGGTGATTTTTGTCTTGCTGCCGCCCCGGTTACACCTAAAAATGGGGCGGTAGTGGGGCCAAAATTGACCCGCCAACTTACCACTGACTGTCCGCCCATTCTGATTTTTGGATGGGCCATCGATTTAGATGGCCTGAGCTCCTGCCTGAAATAGGAGGGGGCCTCATTAATAGACAAGGGTCAAATCACGCAGTTATGACCCCAAGCCATTTTCGCCTCTACCCACGTTGTTACCCTCAGTTCCTCAACCTGCCCACAAACCAAAGTCATTTTCAACCCCATTTCCAACCTCTTCTTATCTAAAACATTCAACTCATGACTTTAACCTGTCCTCCCCTCATCTCCTCAGTTCTGGCCAGAAACCTAAATCTTATGTCTTTGCTTCTTTCAGACTTTTAAGTATGTATGGCCTAGGAATACTAAGATGAAATTCCTAATTTTGGTAATGTTAAGTCAGTGCGAATAAATAGGCAATTCCGCTATGTGCTCACGGCAACTCTTTATTAAAGTCATGGATGGGGGAATTTCAACACTCTTGAGCTCCACAAAATCTATAGGGATCAGGGGTCTTGCTTCTAGTGGGACAAGGAAGAGTACTAACTCAATAAATAGTCATTGAAGTCATTTTTTTTATTGAAGCAGTGTTATGCATAGGTAAAATAGTCTGCAGAATGCATATTATAATTCTTTACTATAAAAATAATGTAATAAATAAATATAATAGAACTGTCATTTCTAATGCCGAGTGCTTGGGTAATTACAGTAAATCTTGTCACTGTTTTCAACCATTAATGTTAATACTCATTCAAGAAGAGTGCATGTTTAGGCATCTTTTCATTGCTTTAATATTCTATATGTTTGTTTAACTAAAATGATTGGATAAAGTGAAATTTTTTCTCACCACAGGGATGTTCCCATTAGAATGCCATTACTATATTAAAATAAGTATTCATGTTTATGGAAGTATTGAAATGAAATGTTTAGTATTCATAAGATATTCAGTTAACAACATAGGCTTGAAGCTTCCCAAATTATCACCACTCAGTCAGCAAGCCCACTTATAGTTACTGGAACCTTTGGACTACCATAAAAATCTTCAGGCCAGCAATCCTGGCCTTTATGCTGTGATTCCTCCTGTCGGGAAGCTCCACTGCTGACCCTGGCAAACTATCTGGGGTCAGGGAAAGGTTCCCTAATTAACCTGCAATTGGCAGATACCCACGCCACTAGGGGCACATCGAGAGACCAGCATAGGTGTCCTGGACTAAATTGTGGGATGTGGATTTCCCCCTTGAAACTTCATTTTGTTGCCCCCCAGCAGCCTCCTCTTTGGGTGTGCAGGCCTTGCTCCTGTAGGCAATGGCTATGTTTGGGTCAGAGGCTGCACCCCACAATAGACCAGTCAAGAAATTTTGGCCCAAGGCTGGGAATTAGTGTATCTGGGTCCTAAACTAGTTTCTGGGCATTACAATGTACTCCCAGCAAAGTTACAGTGGAAGTGTGCCAGAACTACCACTGATTTTCAGGGCTAGACTTCTGAAAGTTCAAAGGATTTAAGTTTTTAGTTACTACACCTGTGTCTTTTGCAGTGGACAGATTCTTTTTCCATAATACTACTTGGGGTTATTAAACTGCAAAACTTTTCCTGCTAATCCTATTTTCGCTAGAGTCTCTGGCTGTTATTTGTACTAGTTCACTCTCTACTGCTTTTTTCCACATTGATCTCTGTCTCCCTTGCCTCCTTCAGCCTTACTGTGTTATCCATCTTAAAGAATATAATTGTAAAAATGGAATCGTGCTATATCAAGAGGTCAAGAAGACTTCATTTAGAAATTGAGAGTTTGCACTTCATCTCAGATTATTGGGTTCAACAAAAAAAAGTAGTTTTATCTATATTGCTACCTAGCCACTCAAGGACCCTTCCAAGGTAATTTGAGACTTCAACAATAATAGATCCTCTACAGAACCCAGTTTGAAAAGCACTGAGTGAAATTTGTCTTTTGATGAAAAACTGGACTCGTTACTCTTTAATTAATGAAATTGCAACAACTTTGAAATAATGTAATTTCATTAGCAGGTGATTTAATTATGGAAGAAAATGGGTTTGGGCCTATTTTATATATATTTTTTTAAAAAAGAGTTTTACCATAAAGTTTAGCCTTTTACAGTTTTTCTACTCCAATATTAGATTCAAGAAACATACTAAAATTGACCCAGAATTATCTGGAGCAGGGGCATCTCGCGATGGACACTGTGAGTTGGATTTGTTTCCTTACTCTTTAGCTCCAATTATTTTTACGCTGCAAATTGCTGGAAGTGTGAGCTGATAATGGTGCAGCGAGGTCAACAGGGCATCTGGGACCTTGGCGAATGACGGGACCAACAGTCGATATCATTAACCAAGGAGATTTAAGGATAAAGAAAGAAACAGAGCGAATGATGGAGAAGGAAATAGGATGAATCAGAGTCAAATTAGAGACAGAAAGAGAAATAAAGAAAGAATGGATTAAGAGAGAAAAAAGAGACATAAAGGAAAAGTAAGAAAAATAAAATAATTTTAAATTTGAAGATCCTCTAGGAGCAATTTACTACCTGCAAGAGTGAGACTCTACAATTTAAATTGTTCCCTTTCTGGGCCTCCAAGGTTGAGTAGCATGTCAGGACCATAAATCATCCCATTAACAGAATCCTTACGTCATGAAATACCAGCCCTAACTTTCTGCGGTGAGCTTAATTCGTATTTACGGCGCAAATGCAACAATTTCTTGACACTCATGGGAGGTTGACGGCGAGCTCCTGTATTGGCGAGGCTAAACTGCGGAGCAACGCAAATCGTCCAGCAACATGTGGCGATTCGCAACTCACGCCATATCTCTTCCTCGCCACAAATTGCTGTTTTTATTTACACATTAATAACAGCGAGCAGCATGAACTAGCTATTATTTTTCCAGCAAATTCTGGGCCACTATCTCTGAAGAAAATTACAAAATTTACATTTATGTTGTCAAACTGGATTTTTTGATTGTTGGTAAAAGCTTGAATATTATTGCATTGCAGATTGCTTGATTTTTTTTTGTTATGCATTCTGTATTAAGATAAAATAGGCATTTTTATGTCAGAATTCTGTCAACATGATCCAACATTTTTCTACCCTTCTCTTGAAACAAGTTCCTCAGGGAGGCTACTGAAGAAAAGAATATAAATGGTTCAAGAGACAATTGGATACATCTTGTGGAGAAAGAATGGATTACAGAATATGATGAGAAGGTGGGCGGGTAAGGTTGATCTATGAAATCAATGGATGGAAAATAGTGCACGACATGCCTGTTACTTTGCAGTTTGCTTCACTTACCTCCAGAATTCCCTTCTGTGCTTCCACATTCAGTTTATTTCTCTTAATTTTTGACTGCACCCCGTCCCCCCTCCCCACACTCTACACCCCCCACACTCCTACCCCCCCCACACTCCTACCCCCCCCCACACTCCTACCCCCCCCACACTCCTACCCCCCCCACACTCCTACCCCCCCCACACTCCTACCCCCCCCACACTCCTACCCCCCCCACACTCCTACCCCCACACTCCCCCCCACACTCCTACCCCCCCCCACACTCCTACCCCCACACTCCCCCCCACACTCCTACCCCCCCCACTCCTACCCCCACACTCCCCCCCCACACTCCTACCCACCCCCACACACTCTACCCCTCCCCACACTCCTACCCCCCCCACACACTCTACCCCCCCCCACACTCCTACCCCCCCCCACACTCCTACCCCCCCCACTCCTACCCCCCCACTCCTACCCCCCCACACTCCCCCCCCCACACTCCTACCCCCCCCACACATTCTACCCCCCCCACACTCCTCCCCCCCACACTCCTACCCCCCCCCCACACTCCTACCCCCCCCACACTCCTACCCCCCCACACTCCTCCCCCCCCACACTCCTACCCCCCCCACACTCCTACCCCCCCACACTCCTCCCCCCCACACTCCTACCACCCCCCCACACTCCTACCCCCCCACACTCCCCCCCCCACACTCCTACCCCCCCCCACACTCCTACCCCCCCACACTCCTCCCCCCCACACTCCTACCACCCCCCACACTCCCCCCCCACACTCCTACCCCCCCCCACACTCCTACCCCCCCCACACTCCTACCCCCCCCACACTCCTACCCCCCCCCCACACTCCTACCCCCCCCACACTCCCCCCCCCACACACCCCCCCCACACTCCTCCCCCCCCCACACTCCTCCCCCCCCACACTCCTCCCCCCCCCACACTCCTACCCCCCCCACACTCCTCCCCCCCCACACTCCTCCCCCCCCCACACTCCTACCCCCCCCACACTCCTCCCCCCCACACTCCTACCCCCCCCCACACTCCTCCCCCCCCACACTCCTACCCCCCCCACACTCCTCCTCCCCCCACACTCCTACCCCCCCACACTCCTCCCCCCCCACACTCCTCCCCCCCCCACACTCCTCCCCCCCCACACTCCTCCCCCCCACACTCCTCCCCCCCCCCCACACTCCTCCCCCCCCCACACTCCTCCCCCCCCCACACTCCTCCCCCCCCACACTCCTACCCCCCCACACTCCCCCCCCCACACACCCCCCCCACACTCCTACCCCCCCACACTCCTCCCCCCCCACACTCCTACCCCCCCCACACTCCTACCCCCCCCCCACTCCTACCCCCACACTCCCCCCCACACTCCTACCCACCCCCACACTCCTACCCACCCCCACACTCCTACCCCCCCCACACGCCTCCCCCCCACACTCCTACCCCCCCCCACACTCCTACCCCCCCCACACTCCTCCCCCCCACACTCCTACCACCCCCCACACTCCCCCCCCACACTCCTACCCCTCCCCCCACACTCCTACCCCCCCCCCACACTCCTACCCCCCCCCACACTCCTACCCCCCCCCACACTCCCCCCCCCACACACCCCCCCCACACTCCTACCCCCCCCCACACTCCCCCCTCCCACACTCCCCCCTCCCACACTCCTACCCCCCCCACACTCCCCCCTCCCACACTCCTACCCCCCCTACACTCCCCCCTCCCACACTCCTACCCCCCCCACACTCCTACCCCCCCACACTCCTACCCCCCCCACACTCTACCCCCCCCACACTCTACCCCCCCCACACTCCTACCCCCCCCACACTTCTCCCCCCCCACACTCCCCCCCACACTCCCCCCCCCCACACTCCCCCCCCCCACACTTCTCCCCCCCCACACTCCCCCCCCCCACACTTCTCCCCCCACCCACACTTCTACCCCCCCCACACTCCTACCCCCCCCACACTTCTACCCCCCCCCACACTCCCCCCCCCCCACACTCCCCCCCCCACACTCCTACCCCCCCACACTTCTACCCCCCCACACTCCCCCCCCCCACACTTCTCCCCCCCCACACTCCCCCCCCACACTCCCCCCCCCACACTCCCCCCCCCCACACTTCTCCCCCCCCACACTCCCCCCCCACACTCCTACCCCCCCACACTCCCCCCTCCCACACTCCTACCCCCCCACACTCCCCCCCCACACTTCTCCCCCCCCACACTCCCCCCCCCACACTCCCCCCCCCCACACTTCTCCCCCCCACACTCCCCCCCCCACACTTCTCCCCCCACCCACACTTCTACCCCCCCCACACTCCCCCCCCCACACTCCTACCCCCCCCCACACTCCTCCCCCCCCCACACTCCTACCCCCCCACACTCCTACCCCCCCACACTCCTACCCCCCCACACTCCTCCCCCCCCACACTTCTACCCCCCCCCACACTCCTACCCCCCCCCCACACTCCTACCCCCCCACACTTCTACCCCCCCCCACACTCCCCCCCCCACACTCCTACCCCCACCACACTCCTCCCCCCCCACACTCCTAGCCCCCCCCACACTCCTACCCCCCCACACTCCTACCCCCCCTCACACTTCTACCCCCCCTCACACTTCTACCCCCCCCCACACTCCTAGCCCCCCCCACACTTCTACCCCCCCCACACTCCTACCGCCCCCCACAGTCCTACCCCCCCCACACTCCTCCCCCCCCACACTCCTCCCCCCCACACTCCTACCCCCCCCACACTCCTCCCCCCCCACACTCCTCCCCCCACCCACACTCCTCCCCCCCCCCACACTCCTACCCCCCACACTCCTAACCCCCCACACTCCCCCCCCCACACACCGCCCCCCCACACTCCTACCCCCCCCCACACTCCTCCCCCCCCACACTCCTCCCCCCCCACACTCCTCCCCCCCCACACTCCTCCCCCCCACACTCCTACCCCCCCCACACTCCTACCCCCCCCCACACTCCTACCCCCCCCACTCCTACGCCCACACTCCCCCCCCACACTCCTACCCACCCCCACACTCCTACCCACCCCCACACTCCTACCCCCCCCACACGCCTCCCCCCCACACTCCTACCACCCCCCACACTCCCCCCCCACACTCCTACCCCCCCCCCACACTCCTACCCCCCCACACTCCTACCCCCCCCACACTCCTACCCCCCCCCACACTCCCCCCCCCACACACCCCCCCCACACTCCTACCCCCCCCCCCACACTCCCCCCTCCCACACTCCTCCCCCCCACACTCCCCCCTCCCACACTCCTACCCCCCCCACACTCCCCCCTCCCACACTCCTACCCCCCCACACTCCTACCCCCCCCACACTCCTACCCCCCCCACACTCCTACCCCCCCCACACTTCTACCCCCCCCACACTCCCCCCCCACACTTCTCCCCCCCCACACTCCCCCCCCCACACTCCCCCCCCCACACTCCCCCCCCCACACTTCTCCCCCCCCACACTTCTACCCCCCCACACTCCTACCCCCCCCCACACTCCTACCCCCCCCACACTTCTACCCCCCCCCACACTCCCCCCCCACACTCCTACCCCCCCCACACTCCCCCCCCCACACTCCTACCCCCCCCCCACACTCCCCCCCCCACACTCCTACCCCCCCCACACTCCTACCCCCCCACACTTCTACCCCCCCCCACACTCCCCCCCCCCACACTCCTACCCCCCCCACACTCCCCCCTCCCACACTCCTACCCCCCCCACACTCCTACCCCCCCCACACTCCTACCCCCCCCACACTCCTACCCCCCCACACTCCTACCCCCCCTCACACTTCTACCCCCCCTCACACTTCTACCCCCCCCACACTCCTAGCCCCCCCCACACTTCTCCCCCCCCCCACACTCCTCCCCCCCCCACACTCCTACCCCCCCCCACACTCCCCCCCCCCCCACACTCCCCCCCCCACACTTCTCCCCCCCCCACACTCCTCCCCCCCCCACACTCCTACCCCCCCCACACTCCCCCCCCCACACTCCCCCCCCCACACTTCTCCCCCCCCACACTTCTACCCCCACCTGATGAATATCTAACATTTATTTTCAAACTTCATAAAGCTAATAACAATATTTGTTCCCATATGTAGCCACTTACATTTAAATGTGCACATCCTTTTAAATTAAAAAGGGCCAGATTTTGTACAGTTTCCCCCCACCATTCCCAATTAAGCTAAAGCTCAACAACGCCAAATCTGTGCAGGCAGTTGTGAATAATTATTCAAATGAGCTGACCCTGCAAAATTGCCAGCACTGTGCTGTTGGCGAGCTTTGTCCCAGCAGCTATTCAGAAAGCTCTAAGCTTAGCTTGGACTACAAAAATCAGCCCTTATGTGACCTCTGAGGCGCCATGGTACACATCCATATTGTCCACGAAGACACTCCTGCTACACTCTATGTTACAGGGGTAGACATCAGCCAGATTTTAAGAAAACATTTTAAGAAAAAACATGTTTATGATATTCTGCATATCAAGAGTTGTTTTACTTGCAAACTTTAAATGGCATTCAATTGAGTATCCATTGCTTTTATTACAATACAAGCCATTTGTTCCTATTCTCTGGTCCTTCCCCAAAACTTTAACCCTGTAGAACTCTTAAAATTTGTACCTCAGTATTTCATTTCTCCTAAAATCTATAGGCTTGGAAAACCCAATCTTGGCATTACCTATACATTACTACCCAATCTATCTATTCTTCTAACCTCTTTTATCTTTGGTCGTCTGCCTCTATGGACCTTGAAACTCACATTGGACTTCATGCTGTAGTGGACAAGTGTGCCAAATGCTCTTTTCTAGGGGCTAGGAAGGGGCGCTAACTTTCGAGAAGTTGGAAGTTTAGCGCCAGGTGCTAATCAATCTCGCTGCCCGCTAAATTCAGGCTCAGCGCTCAAAGAATGCAGGGGAGCGCTAAATCAGGCGCTAATGGGGTAGGTGAGTGGCATTAGGCTCCAAGCAATAAGGAATTTCAGGTGTTGTGTAATCGGGAGTGAGCATTGGCGCAGGCGCCTTCCAGCCATTAAAGGGGAGGGTCACTGGAGTCTGCACACCAGCCCCCAATGATTCGGGGAGTGCAGAACGGCGATATGCTGTGGGATGAAATGCAAATTCCTTGGATGACCCGCAACACTCGGGGGACTAAGCAGCCTTTATTTGGCTGCAGATACATCTGGCGCTCTCCGCCACTCATAACTGACCCTTGGAACAGAGGTTCCTTGACAGCTGGGGCGCATCCCTTTAAGTAGCGCCCCGCCAGCCACTAGCCGGCTGGTTCACGCCTCCGCTCCCTGGCGTTGTTGGCGCGAGGTGGTAAGGCGGGGGGGCACTACTGAAATTTGCAGATCGGGCGCCCAGCGAGCGTTGCACACTCACTGACGTCACAATCTGCATGGCGAAAGGTGCCGAGGCGCTAACTGTTATTGCCGGCGCTATGGGGCCGGCGAATTTGCTGTGCGGTGCGGGATTCACCCCGCCGCGGCGCTACTGCCTGAGCGCCCCATTAGCGCCCCCACCAGGCACTAACTGGGGGCACTAAGATGCTGAATTTATCCCCCTAGAATTCTTATTCTTTTATCACACAACTCAAGAGCACTCCTGGGTGCAGTGCTACTGGTATTGAGCTCCGTTGCCACCTCTTGCCAATGCTGCCTGGACACTTGTCCGGAAACAACAGACCCCCAGCAGGAACACATTGGATATCAAGACCTTGAAGAGGGTGCAGAACAGATTTACTAGAATGGTACCAGGGATGAGGGACTTCAGTTATGTGGAGAAGCTGGGGTTGTTATCCTTAGAGCAGAGAAGGTTAAGTGGAGATTTGATCGAGGTGTTCAAAATCATGAACGGTTTTGATAGAGTAAATAAGGAGAAACTGTTTCAAGTGGCAGAAGGGTCAGTAACCGGAGAACACAGATTTAAAGTGATTGGTAAAAGAACCAGAGGCGACATGAGGAAACATTTTTTACACAGCAAGTTGTTATGATCTGGAATGCGCTGCCTGAAAGGGCGGTGGAAGCAGATTCAATAGTAACTTTCAAAAGGGAATTGGATAAATACTTGAAGGGAAAAATTTTGCAGGGCTATGGGGCAAGAGCAGGGAGTGGGACTAGTTGGATAACTCTACCAAAGAGCCGACACAGGCACAATGGACCAAATGGCCTAGTTCTGTGCTGTATCATGCTGTGATTCTATGAAGACCTCACTCCTCATGTGCACTGCCTCCACCAGGACCTCCAGTGCAGCATCTGAAAATCGAGGAACCATCAGAGCAGCTCCTTCTGAAGTCTCCGAAGTCTCCACGGCAGATTATAGTATTCTACTTTAAGAGGTGCAGACTGCCTTTAACTAGCGTCAGGGATGCATTATATTCAGGCCCCTCATTAGGTGAGCTGGCAATGAACAGCGCGAGCAGCCCGACTATTCAATGTTAAACACGGGAACTAATTTTGTGCTTATCAGTGCTCACGTGTTAAGGCACAAGCTGTGTGTACAGCACAAATTCAGTGCCTGAAAACTCACATCGACCAATTTCCACCCTTTAGAATCGCTGCCACTACAGTGGCCATTGCACTTCAATCACCATGTAACCCTCAACTATTCCCCTGTTGGGGGTGATATGGTCCAGTTGTGGAAATTGCCGGGTTTGGCTTATTCAGGACTAAGCTGAACCTCAGCTGAATGACCTACCCCTAATCAAGATCAATGGAATCATTTCTCAGCCTAATTTTGCAGTAAACCTTCACAGACAGGAGATCTGAATTAATGTAGAAGGGCTTTATTGAAGAAGCAAATAGCACATCTAAGCAACCAGCATTACTAAATGCAGCACTCAGCTAGGGTTCTGGACTGCTGCACATTGTCAAGGGCATCACGGAGACAGGCAAATTGTTTCCTCTCCTTGATTTCAGTTTTCATTTAAAGAAAAGGTGAAAGCTATGGGTAAGTACTATGCATGGTGAGTACCAGACATTCCCACCTTATTTTAAAGATAGTATACATTTAAATGGATCGTCTCTCTGCTGCTTATTATTCCTGTTCATAGAATCGGTCTGTGTAGACATTGAGCAAGGGTATTTTGTTTAGTTTCTGTTCATTGTTGGCTTTGCTTTTGGAAATACTTGAAGATTGGAAGAGAAGGCACTATTCGATAGATACCTAAATAGTCCGATCCCAGTGACACCAACAATAATGAATAGACGTACTCCAAGAAGGTTAGCTCAGCCATTTGAGCTTTGTCTTGAATATAATCTTTTTAATTTCCACTACAAGAAAATAAACTTTTCATAGGTTCCAAAGAATCTACAACAACTTCCATTTATATAACACCTTTAATGTACAAAATCATCTCAAGGCACTTCACAGAGGCATAAGTAAAAAACAAGGATGCTGTGCCAAAGTAGAAGAAATTAGGAGAGGTAACCAAAAGCTTGCACCCGATGTGGGTTTTAAACAGAGTCTTCCAAGGAGGAGAGTGAGACAAAGTGGCTGAAGGGTTTAGCGAGAGAATTCCAGAGCATGGGGCTTAGGCGGCTATAAAGGCATGGCCACCAATGGTGAGCCAAAGGGGAGAGTGGCACAAAATGCTGAAATCAGAGGAATAGTGGGTTCAGGTGGTCATCATGCTGAAAGAGGTTAGAGAGATAGGGAGGGGTCAAGCCATAGAGGGATTTAAACACAGGGATGAGAATTTTAATTTGAGGTGTGGGAGGATCAGGACATAATGTAGGCCAGTGAGGACAGTGGTAGTAGGCAAGGAGACTTTGTGAGGGAATATGATAGGAAAAGCAGAGTTTTAGCGGTTTACAGGATGGGAGGATGGTCAGGAAACATTCAAGTAGTTGAGTCTGGAGGCGACAAAGGTGATGAGAGTGTCAGTGGCAGATGGGCGGAGGCAAGAGTGGAGAAGGGCAATGCTATGGAGGTGGAAGTTGGTCATCTTTGCGATTTGGAGGATATTGAGTTTGAAGCCCAGCCCAGGATTGAACGGGACATCAAGTTTGTGAATAGTCGGGTTCAGCCTGAGACATTAGCCAATGAGGGGGCTGGAGTTGGTAGCAAGTGCATGCCATTTGTGGTGGGTCCCAAAGATCATGACTGAATGGCCTCCTTCTGTGCTGTAGTTTCTATGACTCTTGAGTTAACATGGACAACGTTTGAGTGCACTTGTCAATAAGCATTAAACTCCAGCACTGAACTATGACCTTTTGTACAGATGAATAGATTGTTCTTTACAGCTCCATGCCTGTTTATGTCAATGGAAAACACCAAATCATTTTTCTTCTCACAGTCAGACTGAAAGATATACAGATTTGTACTCAACCTTGACTGTTAGGAATTCTGAATGAGGACCATTGGTCCCATACCAGCAAGACAGTGGCACATACATAGCTGCCTGTTGAGGACCATAAATCAAACAGTCCCTATTGGAACAACAAGGATTACAATCAAATAAATGTATATCTTATCAGAAGGACTATAACCTGGTGTTGTGCGACTTCTCATTTTTATCAGAAGGAGGCCATTCAGTCATGGAGTTTTGCTTAATTATTTTTAATGATCAAGGAGTATATAGTCATGATGTGGAGATGCCGGTGTTGGACTGGGGTGGACAAATGTGAGAAGTCGCACAACACCAGGTTATAGTCCAACAGTTTTATTTGAAATCACAAGCTTTCGGAGCGCTGCTCCTTCGTCAGGTGAAGGTCACCTGACTTCACCTGACGAAGGAGCAGCGCTCCAAAAGCTTGTGATTTCAAATAAAACTGTTGGACTATAACCTGGTGTTGTGCGACTTCTCACAAAGGAGTATATAGGAATAGCTTTTTTTCCTCAAGAAATTAAATGTTGGGATGGAATCCATGATAGGGTAGATTATATTTGGTCCATGGAAGGAGCAGCTTGTTCCTACGTTGTTTCTTATGTTCCGATGGAGCTTCACCTTAAGTACTGAAATTTGATGTAGGCAGCGCTGCATAAACATATGGTGGACTTAGACCTGGGTCATATCCTTGTGATATTTTAGAGCTCGATTCTAGGATTTAGTAGGCCTTCATCCAGCATGACTTTGAATTGTTCTGTGTTCAAAAGCAAGGGCAAGGATTCTGCAGCCTGCCAAACAAAGCTGTAATATTCCATTACTGCATTGATACACACTTAGTAGAACACTACAGTAATCAGTAAAGACAAGTCTTCTTCAAAATCCTTGTCATTGTTTGTAGCCTTTGTGAACAAATACCTCTCTGAAGACCATCTGGAGCTTTATTCAGAATTTATAGTTCCTGGCCAAGCACAAGTTTTTTTTAATTAATCCCATCTCTAATCACTTAATGCCTTTATACAACTTTAACAAATTACGTTACTGCTTCTTTCATGAAATATTTATTATATTAAACTCAAAATTCAGTTGTATATAGGGGTGATTATCATTATATGATTACATTATTATACAGGTGAACTATCAATCTATTCTGTCAGAAGGTGCCTTATGGATTCTGGTTAGGTATCTTCATTCCAATTTACTCTTCCTAACCTTAGGTTTAGTTTGTTCCAGTGTTTTAGTTTCTTCCATCAGCTCTTCTTGCACTGCTTCCAACCTTTCAGATGTTTGATGAGATCTTTTCTGTTATTTCTCAACTGTTGATCGCCTACTCTTCTAATATATGATCTTGAGTCATCAGTGTTATGCAAAACAATTGCGCGTTTCCATTTATTCTGCTCAGGCATATCCACGCTCACTGTATCTCCTGCCATTGGGTTCAAAGGACAAGTTCCTCAGTCATAGTATAGCTTTTGCTGACTTTTGTTGCATTCAGCTGTTGAATGATTTTCGATTTGAACTGTTGTTCCATGCTGGAAAATCTTGTTTTGGTCTTGTAGGCCATCAACAATTGTATTAGTGCTCCTATACCATCTATATGTGTGTAACAATAATCCATCAGGCTTAGATGTGCTTTTCGTTTCTTTAAAGATTTTACAATTTAAAGATCTTTCTTAGCTTTTCCATTAGATTATAGATACTTTTATTAGGGCTATTTTGAATTGGACCAGTGAAGTGGCACTGGGATAGCCCAATGCCACCAGGACAAAAACATCAAGTGTCCCCCTCAGGAGGAGGGCACCACTAATACACCATCAACATAAATGGTCTACTCAAACTGACATGTATACAAAAAGAAAAGAAAAATAAATCATAAACCAGTACCTTTCATTGATAATACAGTTGAGGATCTGCGGTGCCCACTGGTCACGGAAGGTCTCAAGCATACCAGTGTGATCCCTCTCCAGGGTCAGCTGGGAGCACAGAAGGTTGCGAAAGTGAAACAAGCAGTTGGCACAACCCTCTGGCCAGCATTTTATCTACATTGTTTCTTGCTATTCCACTAGTAGATTTGGAAAAAGAGGAGATTCTGTGCCAGCGAGATGGTAGCTGCAATTTCATCTGAGACGTTTAGTGGCTATTCATCCTCACCCCAGGGGCAGTATATACACAACCTGGGCATAACAACTGTGTATGTTATAAGACTTCAGCAGTCAAGGGCATTCAGCCTCGGATCTGCGGGTTAGCGTTCTCCAAGGCGGCCTTCGAGATACACGACAATGCAAAATCATCGAGCAGAAACTGATAGCCAAGTTCCGCACTCATGAGGACGGCCTCAATAGGGATATCGGGTTCATGTCACGCTACAGAACGTGACTTGACATCGTTGTCTGTCTTTCCAGTTTAAAAAAAAAACAAACACAAAAAACAAACACAAAAAACAAACACAAAAAACAAACCCAAATGGAGAGGATATGCAGACAGCAGGTTTTGACATGTTGGACCCCCTGAGACACATCTCATTGTCTTGGCTGTGCTCTTAGTGTGTCTTTGATGTAAGGAAAGATTGTATCTCTGCATTTTCTCTGTGTTTATATTCTGTGATTTTTTGTAGATTCACTCATAGTAACTTTACCTGAAGAAGGGGCGATCGATAGCTCCGAAAGCTTGTAATTTTAAATAAATCTTTTGGACTATAACCTGGTGTTGTGCGACTTCTCATTTATGTTATAAGAGACCAACTTTTACTGTTTACATTTCACCAGGGAGACTGTAAGTGAATTATATCAATTACTGGGGGATGACCTCCAGACAGATTCTTCCAGTGGGATGTCTCTTCCCATAACTGGGAAGATGACCACCCAATTACGTTGCCATGCCAATGATCCTTCAAAACCACCAATGATGACATCTGTCAGATCAGATCAGTCTTTTTCTGCACTGATGCATCAACCAAGTGCCAGAAGCTTTGTTTGCTATGGGAAACAGTTACTTTTCCCATGAAAAGGAAACAGCAGCACAAAACACAGCACTTTAACCAGCTTCTCAAAAGTGCAGAGTCCTTAAATTATATCATTCTTATGCTCCACATGGATAGTGAAGGATTTTGTTTCATTAATGTGCCAGTAGTTTGGACAGAGGAACTGAATTGTGCAAGTGAATGGCTTATATCCTGGCAATACCCACGATGTCTTCATTTTCTGCCAGTCCACCATAGTTTGAATGAGGAGTGTGACTAGAGGAATGGCTTCTCGGGGGACCTAGTGTACACTCTAGTACCCTGGCGGATAACCAGATAGCGAGAAACACAAACAGCTAGAACCCAGTTGAATAAATAGATAGAGAAACACATGAACAGCCATGGAATAGGGAGGCAGTCAGGTTCCACTACAATTGTGACGCAACACGCTATCCAGCTGTTTGGACATGTGTGAGGGTTCTGGAATGTAGCTCTGCAAAGGTCTCCATAATTATAGCTGCCTGGGGCATCTTGTACAAATTATGCAATCCACAAAGGACTTACCATACAACAAAGATGAGGAAGCCAGCCTCAATGTTTGGCAGAGAAGGCTGCTATGGAAGAAGAAGAAGAAATTGCGGGAGATTTGCAGCCAGGAAGACTCATGTGCCCATAAATGCTTGACAGCCTATTTACCCAAGCTCTGAACAGTCTTATCACACTGTGCAAAATAAAATGCCTAATCAACACCATGCCCTCCAATTATAATGAACAGTACCTCATCTCCCATGTATGCACATCATCTGATCAAAGAACTCTCAGGACTATGTTGAAATGAAGTGCAACCACTTAATTTCACACTATGGTTCTGTGCATTACTGTTTTTCCCTGGTGTTTCCCCTTGGTAACAGTATACGGTATTTGTCTTCTATTGCCTAATCCAGTGCTCCTTGCCTAGTTGAAGGAGTAAATGCGGTGGCAGGCTGCCAACTATCAATGGTCACCTCATGGGATGGATGTGGCCATCTACCTTGCTGTGCTCAGTCAGGAGATGCCCATCAACTGCTCCCAGCCGTTCTGATACTGCACTAGTTGGATGCTCCTGCCACTGGTGCATCCTGAGTCTATGAGAGGATTGTCTGTATTGGCCAAATGTGGCATTGTCCTGAGAGGCAGCTGTCTAATCTGTTCAAAATATAGGGAATTAATTAAGTTATATTGCAGAATTTACATAACAGTTTTTAACATTTTAGGGATAATCAGTTTAGCTGAGAAGGGGGGTGGCCAATCTATGGAAATCCAACACACCCTCAAGCAATAAAGGGACAAGTTTAAGCACAATCATTTCCTCAAACTGGATTATTTTAAAGGAAATATTTTATCTCCTTTAAACCAGGAAAGACGAGCGTTTTTGAAAGTAGGCCAAACTTGGCAGCTAGTTATAGCAACAATTCATCCACTGTAACATATTCTGTCATGCTGGCTGAATCCACTGCCTCACCTGCTTGGTGCTGGCCAAAGTTGCTGCTTCACTTGCACTGGCTGCTGTCGGAAACTCCTGCCGTTTTCCAGGCAGGTAAAACCAATGCAGCAAGAAGCAGCCAGCATCATGGGACAGTAGGCAAATTAGCATGTTTAATTTGCAAAATTGCAACAAGTTCTGTGCTGTGGGTGCAGTTTGAGGTATGATCTTATCACATAGGATCTTTAAAACTAAGAGAGGAGTTTCTTCCCATCAACCACGGTTAAATCTGAGGCCATGTCCCAGAGATAAAAAAGGTCAGTGTGCTAACCCTTTGCACTGCCCATTCCCTCTATTAAATATTATTATAGTTTAGATGTGGGGCAATGAAGTGACAAAGTGGGTCAGACAGTAACATCGTAATTTAGAGCACAGTCCATTCAGTTCTTGGTTTGCACTTAAATATGGGCCAAACATGAGATGAGAACTTTATAATTGACAGCCAAAGCACTTCAGTGAGATCAACATGGTCAGTCTCAACTTAATATTCAGTGGAAATGAATCTGCAACAAAGAAATGTTCATAACTTGATTCTATTTGGGCTAACTTACTTAGAAAGACATACGAACAATTGAATGGTTAAAATGTTGCAGTAGGAGGTGATCAGCGAGGGCTGGAGCTTTACCTTCCAACTAACCTACTAATCTTATCTGATACCGACGCTGGGACCTCAAAGTGAAAAATCCTTTAAGCTCTAACAGAATGAACACCCGTCTCTTGAATTAACATAGCCGTTACTGAAATACAAATAAATAAATCTAAACATGTACATCCATACAGTTCAAGCTATAGTTAAAAAAAGGTTTAGTTTGATTATTTTTGCATGCTGACTACAAGAGAAATGCAGGGAACAGCACCAGCCATTGTACATGGCCTTCTTTGACCTCACAAAGGTCTTCGACACTGTCAACCGTGAGGGATTATGGAGTGTCCTCCTCAAATTCGGCTGCCCTCAAAAGTTTGTCACCATCCTCTGCCTGCTTCATGACAACATGCAAGCCGTGATCCTGACCAACGGTTCCACCACAGACCCAATTCACGTATGGACCGGGGTCAAGCAAGGCTGTGTCATCGCACCAACGCTCTTCCTCGCTGCAATGCTCCATCTCACCCTCAGTAAGCTACCCACTGGAGTGGAGCTAATTTACAGAACAAACGGGAAACTGTTCAACCTCCATCGCCTCCAGTCCAGATCCAAGGTCGTCCCATCCTCTGTTGTCGAATTACAGTATGCAGATGACGCTTGCATCTGCGCGCACTCGGAGGTCAAACTCCAAACCATCGTCAACACCTTCACCGAAGCGTACGAGAGCATGGGCCTTACACTAAACATCCGTAAGACAAAGGTCATCTACCAATCGGCCCCCGCCACACAGTACTGCCCCCTGACTATCAAAATCCATGACAGGGCCTTGGACAATGTGGACCACTTTCCATACCTCGGGAGCCTACTGTCAACAAGGGCAAACGTCGATGACGAAGTCCAACACCGCCTTCAGTGTGCCAGTGCAGCCTTCGGTCGCCTTCGGAAGAGAGTGTTTGAAGACCAGGACCTCAAACCCAGCACCAAGCTCATGGTCTACAGAGCAGTAGTGATACCCGCCCTCCTGTATGCCTCAGAGACATGGACCATGTACAGCAGGCACCTCAAAGCACTGGAGAGGTACCACCAACGCTGCCTCCGCAAGATCCTGCAAATCCATTGGCAGGATAGACGCACCAACATCCGTGTTCTCGCTCAGGCCTACATCCCCAGCATTGAAGCTTTTACCACACTCGATCAGCTCCGATGGACAGGCCACATCGTCCGCATGCCCGATACGAGACTCCCAAAACAAGCGCTCTACTCGGAGCTCCGACACGGCAAGAGAGCCCCAGGTGGGCAGAGGACACCCTCAAAGCCTCCTTGAAAAAGTGCAACATCCCCACCGACACCTGGGAATCCCTGGCCCAAGACCGCACAAAATGGAGGAGAAGCATCCGGGAAGGTGCCGAACACCTCGCCGGGAGCAAGCGGAATCCAAGTGCAAGCAGCGCAAGTCAACCCAAGCCCCCCACCCACCCGCCCCTTCAACCACTGTCTGCCCCACCTGTGACAGAGACTGTAGGTCCTGTATTGGACTCATCAGTCACCTGAGAACTCATGTTTAATGTGGAAGCAAGTCATCCTCGGTTCCGAGGGACTGCCGAAGAAGAAGAAGATATAATCTGGCATCTACTTTACTGAGATTGTATTCATGCAGCTGAAATTCCTGAATTTGATAAATTTATTGAGAAGTAGAAGTTCATAAAAAAGAGTTACGGACCCTGGAGACTAAGCACTAATTGACCATTTGCCATTTTTAGTGCCTCTCTGATCCAAAAATGTGTTAACAAACCTCAATGAAAAGGTTAGAAAGAGGTTGTTTTCTGTTTGTTAAAGCTTTGTTAAAGACCAGTTAAAGGAAACTCATCCTCAGAAACTCTTTGAAAAGTGAGTATTCAATTCTTTATTAACTTTATTAATGGGAAGGTTTAATAGTATCAGCACAGGTATAGACAGAGGCCTCTGAACAGCTCATAGATCCACTCTGTTAGCCAAAAAAAGTAAATTTTTGGTCTGGGTGAAGAAAAGAAAAACAAAAAGGTATAGTTTAAAAATAAATGTCAATTAATTAACATGCCCACCAGTGGTGTAGGGAGGGACCAGCACTAAAAGTCCTGGGGAGGGGACATCTTTTGACTTTTTTCACTTTCTAACATTATACAGTAGCACTTGAGGTGGAACAATTATACTTTCTTTATTAGGCTCTACGAGCCAATGTTTTCCAACTTCTCAGCAACTCCAACAAGCTAATCTGCACTGTTATAAATAACTGTTCAATGATGTATTAATGTCCCATGCATCATTCACTCTATTGATTGCATTTGTTTTCTGTCCTTACTTAATGCTTTAATTTGTTCCTAAAAATAGAATGTAAATTATAAATTGTGAATCTGAGGTCTTATACATTAAATTCAATACTTGGCTTAGTTTTATATACTTTCGATATGCACAATAACATTTTTGTGCCATAATACCCTAAATGTAGCATCACTGAACATATAAAATGCACATGGAGCTTATATATGGCATTTTTATTTTGCTGAAGTATGCAACTTAAAATAGTAAAATGCAAAAACATTAGTCTATCAGAACACGCTATTATGTAGAAAGGATTACCAGTGTCAAAATTTCAACATATTTATCCGTGTTAAAAGCATTCTGGAGAAGAAAGACACGACTGCCATTGGGACCGGAGCACTTGTAGTGCCTTGTAGATAGAGCAGATATTTCTATAATGTCTTTTCCTACTATAATTGTGCACTCCACATTGGATTAACAAACTCTTAAGCATTTATCCAGTGTAAGTAGCTTATTAATTGCTTGATCATTATTACAGGTGAATATGATTCTCTGGTGTTTATTTATTACCATTTTGATTAGTGGTTCAGGAACACATATATATTATATATAAGGTCAGTACAAGCTGCTTCAATTAGGAGCAAATAATAAAAGCACTAGAATTGTCATTTCATATCTTCAAATTGTGAGATCCTTAATTGCTCATTATACCGATCATTACTAATTACAAAGATCTTCTAGTTGCAGCCCATTGATGTAGAAATAAATCTGTTGGTTCCCAACTTGATTTAATTGGATGAAGTTTGACCAACATAGCTAAACCTCCCTCCGTCATTTGCTACTTGCTTGTCAGGTGATGTGAGTTGTTGTGTTGCACTCTGGGCATTGTAATTCCACAGGAGCAGGATGAAAACTGCTGCTCCCTTGATGATGAGGTAACTTGCAAGCCTCGATTTTCTAATTGGAAAATTTGGCTGACCTCTGTTACATCAGATCTTTGGCCACTCTTTGCCTGCCCCATTTTCTGTTGCCATGTCCAAAAGCACTTGACCTGGCAACCTCCACTGGACTTTCTGGCCTGATGCCAAAGGTCGGCACCCCAGATGCGCCCCTTGTGATGTGGGTATTGACCATTGGCATGATAATTAAAGGCCTCCCCTGACCCCATGAACTGTAGTGGGGTCAGTGTCAGAGGTCCCAGGCAGGTGCAGCCCAGCATTCCACATCCTTAGGCGGGATTCATACCCATGCGGATTTTTCCATCCCAAGACTTTTAACAATATAGCTTTATATATAAAATAACTGAATAAAAAATAATGGGCGTGTTACATTGAGTTAACTGTGCATTTATCTGCATAATACTAGAAAAGGGTTGTCATTATGTCTACCACCATTATTGTACCTTGCTATTTTGGGTAGTATAATGGCCACACCTATCAATATGGAACTCTAGACATATTCAGAAGTGGACAAAACTACTTAGTTCTACACAGTGGCTAAATGGGACTGGTTGAAAATTCCTTGCATCTTTGATTTGTAGTATTTATGTACTGTTTAATATGTTGAAATTTTGCTAGTAATTTTAATTGAATAGGGTTATAACTGTCAGAAAAAATGATTAAGAGACTTTTTCTATGTGTAATTGAATAGCTAACCCACGTATACTGAAAGCAGACAAATTGATATTTTCTTCAGATCTATTTCAAGAAACATTCAAGCGATATCTTTTCCAGCCTACACAAACCATTTTAAAATTATTTAAGATAAATTGAACATAACATTCTTATCAACATGGCCCAGTCTCCTCAAAATTCCATGTCAGTTTATTAAAATTTCAATTTACTCTCTGAAGTTTATTTCTTCCAAGACTATAAATAACAGAGGTGGGCAGTCAATCTAACACTGTGCTAGCTGAGATAGAGACAGTACAGTGTATCATTGCTACACCAATAGGATCATTTCAAAAGGATATGGAAGCTTTTGTTGGTCTGAGTAAGTCGTTACCCAGTGACTTCAAAAGGCCAAGTTACACAAAATGTCTTTCAAACATTTTCCATTGCAAAGGGAATAGATGTCATAGTGAGCTGGCGTATGTTGTTTTAAGCCTATCCTTCACCTTCCAGTTTAAGTAAGCCCAGGGAAAGTAGATGAACATCTCCTGTCATTTAAAGTTGACAAGTGAAGCAAGTTCTTCCAGTCCCACTGTGATCTCTGGTGGATGTGCCAAGGCTATCCTGGACTTGAAAATTAAGTCAGACTAGAAGGAAATGAAAGAAAGGAAGATAAAGAAAGTAAAGAACTTGAATTTATATACACCTATCACATCCTACGGACATTCCAAAGTGCTTCACAGCCAATGAATTATCTTGAATTGTAGTCACCTTTGGCAAACACAGCGGGTCCCATAACTAACAATTAGATGAACTGTTTTGATGGTGTTGGTTGAGAATATTGGCCAGAATATTGTAAAAACTCCTCTGCTCTTCTTCAACTATGCAGATCTCCCTGAGTGCTGCATTAAAGTGATAGAATAGATGATGTACACATGTAAGAGGCAGAGGGGTATAGTAAAAGAATTCCGGAGTGTGGGGCCAAGACGGCTGAATGCACGGCTGCCAATGGTGGGTAGGATGCACAAAAGGCCAGAGTCAGAGAGATTGTGTGATAAATATTGATTGCAACATGGTGATGAGGCAAGAATGTTAGCCAAATGATATGCACTGTGTCTCTCTAAATATAATTTGTGTTCAGGCCTGTTGAATCAGGCATGACTACATATGTATATTAAAAAAATTTTTTTTAACATTTACTTATGATAGACTTCAAGGGGGCGATTTTGTTAATGGGGGCGCGTTGGAGGCGGGACTGCTGCTTGGCGGGTTGATGTCCCGCCTCCATCGATTTGCGGCCATCCCACGCTATTTTCCCTTGATTGACCTTGTTAAGCCCACCCAGCGGGCTTAGCAGGCCAATTAAGGGGAAGCCGGTTGCAGAGAACGTCAACGTATGACGTTTCATCTGTCAAAAATTTTTGACAGATGAATTGTCATCATTTGACAGCTCTGTGAAGTGACATTATCTGTAGTTTGATGAGGTCTTGCATGCAAGACCTCATCAAACTTCTTTCTTTTACAGAAATGAGATGGTTGTTGCATCTGAGAATGCAACGGCCATCTCTCATCTGCAACACAGAGGTCCGAGACTCTCCGCATACACACCGACTGAAGCCTGCAGGAAGAAACAAAGGCAAGTACACTTTTAAAAACACTTTCCACTTACCTCAGATACTCACCTCTACACTCTTGTACCCATCACTTACCTTCACACCACACTTTTGCACCCCCCCCCCACACCCGCAGACCCAGTACTCACCTCGCTTCGCTGGCGGGTTGTGGAGCCTTCGGGAAGCCCGCACTTGAGGGCAAAAAGGGGATAATCCTATTTTCTGCCTGTTAATTACCTGTTAACAGGCAGTTAATAGGCTTTAATCCCTTCCCGCCTCCAAGGAGACGGGACCCGGCGCGGGACGGCTACCCGCCTCCTAGGAAGATGGCATGGAGGCGGGTTCTGCACCCGCCCCCAAATTCTGCCATTTTCCCGGCAGTCCCGCCTCCATACCCGCCTCCCCAGGGCTGGCAAAATCGACCCCCCCCCAAGTATCAGCAAAGCAGCAACATAATCATAGCAGTAAGGACACGGTGCTACATTTGTGCTTTGGGGCAACTTTACCAACGGAACACAGTGATCATTTCTGTTCCAACAATAAAGCCAATCACGCCTTCTTCATTCTGTGGAGGATTCACATAGCTCCCCATCTAGGTGTAGACTCTCCGTTATATCCTTTCTTATCACTGGTATATGACGTCTCTGCTGCAACTCTCTTTTATTTCTCAGCTTTGACATGAACTTTATCACACTTGTCTGAACAGATAGAATGCGCCCCTTTACTGTTGACGTCCTTCCAATTAAACATCAACTCATTTTGACTCAACACATTCTTTCCCTTTCTGGAGGATGTTCAACTCTAGAAGTCATCGCACTTACATGTCCACAGATCTCAGCATTTCACACAGGTATCTGCATGCTATGTGATTTGTTTCCCACTCAGACTCCATTCCCAAGGTCTCAGCATTGATAAAATATTGTTATAAACAATGTAAACTTCATTATGTTTAACTGCAAAGTTAAACTTTCACACAGTTACAATTAAAACAACAGCACAGCAGTATTACACTGACAGGTCTCTTCAGAGAATCAATCCGGTCTGTTGCAGTATGATTAACCCTTTTCATCCGGTCTCTGACATTCACCCAAAACTATTATCCAACAAGGAAAAAGAGTTCACCCTGATTGAAGCAAGCCCTTAATGTTTGTTAATGAACTGGTAGTGGATTCATCAGGGTTAGCTCTACCTGCCAAATAATCCATTTCCATAGAGCACTTTTGAAACAAAATACTTAGTTCATTTTCTGAAATAATAATGTCAATATATTTAATAAGATAGGAGGCAGAGCACCAGACAAATGGCAAGATGTAGTGTAAATGAAAACCACTAGACCTAAGGCTACATATTCCGTTATGGAATTAGAAATCTATTGATGAACCTCAGAGATCTGTGTTGTTGTCCAAGTTTTCAAGAAAAGTGCAGAATGAGATGATTTACAGTCAAAACTAGTCATTGATTTATGAACACAAAACTGAAAATTATTTCTAATGAGGGCAAAAGGGCGAAAAATCTATTTCAGATTTGTTGCGCTCAGAGATTTCCCACATTGCTAATTGTGTTTTCAGCCTCGCACACATGCAGGATGTATTGGATTATATTGTGTACCTTGATGCTCAATGGGAAAAAAACTTTTCATAGGTTTCATCCACCTACTGTGAAGTCCCATAGTAATACATGCTGTGCTTTCTTGTGCATTTTTTTTTTCCTAGTCTCTTTGTGTAGTCGTTAATAAAAGAACAAGCAGTAAGCTTGAAGGGTGTGCCAAAGAGCTAAATAAAAAGTGCTGCCTCTGCCTACCTAGTGACATAAAATTTGTCAAAACGAGTCACTTTGGCACAGGTATAAGGTCATTCCCCACCTGTCAAGGGAGATTCCAGCTGGGACTATTTATCGTCAGTGAATCATTGCCTCTGCGACCTTCCTTAGGATTTTTGAGGAAGTACGTAAATAATTCACCATCACAGTTTAAAAAAAACCCTCATCTATTTTTCAAAAGGGATTTTTTTCTTCAAACCATGGTCAAATAATGACCAGCCCATGCTGTTAAAAAATAATGATTTCACTGCATGTAACTGCACTGTGGTATTTAGTGGAAGAATTGCAGTTCTTTGGACAGTGCTTCTTTTTTTTCCATGTTACTTTTTTCTGTGCTGCGCATCGTATAGCAAGCTCCCTAAACACATTTTTGTTTTGTATCTTTCCCACATAGTATTCTTTTCACAATTCTGAATGTAGTAATGCATTTCCAACAAGTGGAAACATTCACTGGTCTTGGTAGTCGTATGAATGTAATCTATTAATCACTCGTGATAATCTTTGATTTGAACATTAATTATTAAATGCTATTGGATATCTATAATGTGTGCATTTTTTATGGTATCGCATCACCTGTAACTTTTGAAGTTGCCAATGATTTCATCTTTCTCAATCAGATTAAAAATGTATATCGCATTTGGTCCCAGTATTTGTTGGCAAAAACTGCTGGAATAATAATGATTACATTGTAAGAATTTTTAGTTAACTATTATTTAGCAGATTAATAATTGAATACTAGGAAAATTGAAATACCAGCAGATTAATAATTGAATAGTACAAAGATTGAAATTCAGGGTCTGCTGTATCTAATGCGGGGAATTTGCAGCCTAGTTTTATACTTTCTGGACTGAAATGATCGTATTGACTTTAGATCAAGATGACCCAAGCGGAATACAATTTCCCCAGGGCTTGTATTAAGGGCTGCCCTGATAAGGTTCATGCACCAGAGAGACATCAAATTACCCACCTGATGCGTGGACTGGGTTTTAATTTCTTGTTGAAATCAGCAAGAGATTTTTATTATAAACAGAAAATGCTGGAAATACTCAGCAGGTTGGGCAGCATCCGTGGAGAGAGAAACAGAGTTAACGTTTCAGGTCGATGGCTTTTCGTTAGAGATTTGTATCATCTGTTTAATCAGCCTGACACAAATGACCTAATTCATAGCTTTGGACAACTCTGAGATCAAGAAGAGGTGTGAAGTTCTCCACATCCACCTTCCCTCCTTCCGATACCCACTATTCTATCCATGATAAAGTCTTTAATCTCCATTTATCCTTACTGTACCAGTTTCAATTTATCTCCACTGCTCCATTTGTCCTCTCAGCACAGAGATTCATACCTATCTAGTTTAGGTGAAGCTCATCCCTCCTGAACAACTTTCTCCTACCCCACAAATGCCCCAAAAGTCTGAGTTCTTCTCTCCTTTATTATCCTTGAAGCCACACATTCATATATTTTATCTGTATCTGTCTAGTGCAGCATGTGACACTGATAGTAATCCTGAGAATTATTACCCTGGAGGTCTCCTACCTTTATCTATTTCCTAGCTCTTGAAACTGACCTTATAAGACTTTAAACCTGCTCTTTGTTATGTAATTGGCTGCACGCAAACCACAAACTCCGAGTGTTCACCTCCCTTTCCAAGGGGTTCGTCACCCTTCTGTTATGTTTTGTATCCTTGCATCCATGAGGCAACATAGCATAGGAGACTACTAGTCATAACTACATAAAAGGCTTTCTGTCCCCTAAATATACTGTTCCCTAAAAGGACTACCTTCCTCTTCTCCTGTTCAGTCTCCTTCCCCTTTCCATGGTAGCCCTTAAAAGGAAAATACTCTTTATCATCACAGAACATGTTCATAAAAAACAGGATTATGTCCAGAAGATAACACTTGGTTGCTTTGATTACTGATATTTCAGTTATTCTTTTTTAAATTCAACATAGAGTTTTTAGCAGCCCCTATTTTAGAGATATTTTTAGATTTCGGTGCCTGTTTTCATGCAGTATTCCTCAAATGAGTCGGCAGGTAAGTGACTCTTTCCTGAGCCCCTGAAAATACTGCCTTTGAACCAGGCCCTAGAATGTGGATGGGAACAGCACCAGTTGAACTCTCCTGCCAATCTTCGCTTTTCCTCCTTTGCAGAAATGCTTTTCTCCCCAAACTACCCAGCTGAGATCAGACAGTAATTATGTGGAGAACTGCATCGCCAGACCGTTCCTATCTTTCCACAAGCTGGGAACCATGATACAAAAATATCACACACTTCTCATATCCGAGGATGCTCTTGTAATACCCCTCTTGCATGCTTAGACAGGAAAACAAACGGCAACTTTGCCGAGAAATTCGACTTGACGTATGGAATCCCCAAAACAGGCACAAAGTCGACGGAGCGACTGCTCCCCATGCTGGTCCACGCTGACCTGAGGCCTGAGCCAAACTCAGTTTCGGGGCTCATTTAAATGCCGCTGCAGCTCGCCGTTTGAGGAGGCTGGGAAATCGGCTGGCTTTCACGCTGAGCCTCCCGGCAGGTTTGAGGTGATCCCAGTTTTTCTGTGGGCTCGGGAGGAGCCCTGTGGGCTCTAGTTTGGGCATGGAAGATCACAACCCAAAATTCGGAAGTCTAACACTGATTTTTACACTGGAAAAACGGGAAACCGTAAGTTAAATCCTCCTCCCCCACCCCCCCAAAGAATTTTGTCAACTGATGGGTAATTCCTGTTTCTTCGTTAGCCTCCAACTTCTCTCATCACAATCTTTCTTAGCTCTATTTGCTTTATCACTATTATTATAGTCCGCGCTGCTCTCCCATTCCTCCTAAGCTGCAAATAGGCTCAGCTATATACTCTTCCTTACGATAGCAAAATACTGCGGATGCTGGAAAATTGAAACAACAACAGAAAACGCTGGAAAAACTCAGCAGGCCAGGCAACATCCGTGGAGAGAGAAACAGAGTTAACGTTTCAGGTCGAAACCCTTCGTCAGAACTGAGAAAAAAGCAGGAAATGAAACAGATAAAAAAGTAAGGGGGAGGCTGGGGGGAGGAATAAAAGAACAAAAGGGGTGGTCTATGGTAAGTAGAGACATTCCTTCCCCCGCTGCATCACTGTTTTGAAGGTGAGACTCACTGCACAGTCTCCTGCTCTAATAACATCCTTTCTCAGGGCCTCAGAATCATGGGACTCCTTACTTCCTTCCCCCAGCTATTCCTTCCTCCTACAACCTTAATGCATTTAAAATTGAATCTTGGCATCACCTAATCACTTCCTGATATACTTCATCTCTTTTACACTTTATAACCTTGGAGCTTCACCTTGGTTTTTCCAATTTAAAAAAAAATCATGACAGTGAACCAGTATGGTCCCCCATTGAACAGCAGAACTTCAAATTCACTTTCTTACAAATACATCTGTGGGCGACATGATTTACAGTGTATGCACTTCATGTGCGACTGCATAGTGCAGGAAGTGTAATTATAAAAATATAACATAGCCAGTAGCTAGTCACGGACCTTAATTTTTCAATTATAGCATAATATTCCTGGAACATTAATGGTATTAGACTTTTATAGAAACTATAATGGCAACTGTGACTTAGATCAATTTTTCTATCACTAATGATAAATGTATTGTAATTTTTATCAACTTAAATATTAACTCACTGGGCTAGAAATTTAAAACCTTAGGGGGGCAGAATTGGGCTCGCTGGTACAAGGCCCCTTAAGGTTCCAAAATGGCGTCTGTGGCGCACGCGCAACTTCTGATGTGAAATGCGCCGAATGCCATTTTGGTAAAGGGGTTAACGCACGTGCACCTAACGTCCGCAGGAAGTATGCAGAGCAGCAGAACTCATGTGCGACCTTGCCCTCCGGCATGCTAGCACCTGTGCTATCCTTTCCCCCTGCCCTGGCTGCAGGCCACTTGTGCCCAGTGTCTCAGCACATGCAGATCCCGCCTCTAATCTATCCTCTAAATTATGGGCAGTGTCAGTATCTGAGCTGGTGCTACGACTGTGCAATCGAATGATGGTGTGTCTTAATCTTCACTGTTTCTTGCTCTTCCTCCACTACCTGGGCAGGTTGCAGTTCTTGATTATCTGAAAGGAAAAAGGAACCAGGGTAGAGTTGTGGTGAGGGGAGAGTAGGAAGTAAGAAGTGCATGCTTACACCATCTGCAGCTTCCCAGTCAGAAGAGACTGTGGCATGAGGGAGAAGTGGGATGAGAAGCGGGATTATCTTCAATGGCTTCAGCCCCACCTGCCTCAGCAATGGACCTTCCCATAATAGCCAGCACCGTCTCCTCCATGGGAGTTAGAACATGCAGGCGCACCACTTCCCCTCTGGTTAGTTCCTGCTGCCTCTGGTTGTGCGCCACCTTCTCCTGCAAGAGAGAGGGAAGAATGTCATGCAATCTGTTTGGGTGATGTGGCTGTCACGATTGAATAGCTGCCAGTGTATACAAGCTGTGAGATGTCGGTTTGAGGCTTGCAATAGTGCTAAGTGTGTGAGGGTGAGAGGAAGCATATGAATGTTAGGTATATGTCCTGATTGATAGAGATTGTTGATAGGTGAGTGATGGGGGTATGATGAATCGAGCAGTGGCTGAGGCTAGTGGTGCAGTTGTTAGGGTATGGCATTTGAAGATGCATTCACTGACCTTGACCACTCGTGTAAGATCATTACGCTTCTTTTGGCACTGCATCCAGGTCCTTGGGGCTATAATCCTGGCATTGACCTCCGCGACTATCTATTCCCACTGCCTTCTCATCATGTGTCTAGAAGGCCTGCTGCCCACCCCCTCCCCCTCCCCCTGAGGATACAGGACATCTCTCCCCCTGAGGATACAGGACATCTCTCCCCCTGAGGATACAGGACATCTCTCCCCCTGAGGATACAGGACATCTCTCCCCCTGAGGATACAGGACGTCTCTCCCCCTGAGGATACAGGACATCTCTCCCCCTGAGGATACAGGACATCTCTCCCCCTGAGGATACAGGACATCTCTCCCCCTGAGGATACCGGACATCTCTCCCTCTGAGGATACAGGACATCTCTCCCTCTGAGGATACAGGACATCTCTCCCTCTGAGGATACAGGACGTCTCTCCCCCTGAGGATACAGGACATCTCTCCTCCTGTCCACCTCCAAGATCTCCAGTGCAGCATCCAAAACCACTCGAACTGGCTCTGAATTAGGCACCTTACCTGAAAAATGGCACCTCTAATAATGCAGAAGTTCTTCAATACTGCACTTGAGTCAGCCAAGAAAGTGAGCTGAAGACTCATGAAGGTGGTGTGAGACTTGAACTCATAACCTTTCATTCCAGAGCTGAGGCACAGCTGTGGCACAATTGCCCTTCCTCTCTTACCTTGCCCAAGTGTCAATACTTTATGCTTGAGCCTAGACGGTGAATGTTGACAGGCTAGTTGAATGTGGAGCTTATTACAGCTGAGCTCAATCCAGTCCTCACTTGGGTTGATACCCTTACACATTCCAGCAAGGGTCATTGGATAGCGATCAGGGATGGGAACCCTGGCTGATTTTCCACCTTTGTAGCTCAGAGCTTTAAGGGCAATTGAAGCAGCACAACTCTTGCCCCAGCTGAGAACAGCTAATACAGCACAGGCCAAGAATTCAATCCTGTTTTCTTCTGGCCTCTATGGTTTAGTGCTTAAGGTAGCAACAAGTCCTGCTCATGGTGGTTCTCTTCTGATCTTCAGGTGTGAAGAGATAATTGCTCAATAAATGGAAATGCATAAGCATGACACAACAAACACAATTTGAACTATAAAAAGAGAATCTCATCATTAATTTGAAAAATTAGTCACAAGGAGTTATGATTAACTTTAAGATTTGCTACTTCTGTCAACTTATTTCAAATAATTTTGTACTCACAATAGTGTCAGGGGGATTGTGTGCAATGACATGACGGTGACAAACCTCTTGAGGTGCCCTAGAAATGATTACCGAGTGATACTAATTTAGCCATCTCATACTTCAACTTTGTTACATTCACTGACAATTAGTTCTGTGAGTGATATACTGAGAATTCACTAGTTAAACCATTTTTTCAAAACTAAAAAATGCCAGTGTCAATCATTTTTAAACCACTTTTGTCATTATTTTTGTGCTCGTCATTGTGAGAAATGTTAGCACTGTGGATTCAGGCACGGCGTGCCAACAATATCGTGGCTAGATGTAGAGTAAAGCTCCCTCTACTGTTCCCCAACAATGGACCTCAAAAGAGCTCCCCTAATACACCTGGGTAACATTTTCTCATTTCTCACACCAACTATTCTATGGCCTGTCTGATTGAGATTGCCAAAGTAGTATTGTGCTGTGGGCTCATGCCCATGAGGGAGTAAATTGATACTGCTTAATGCATCTTACATTAGATTCTTACAGCCATCAGACACTTTTATCCTGTCAGGATGGGCTGTGTTTGAACCGAAGTTCCAGAGGTGATTGTCAGCTATCTAACTCATTCCACCTTGCAAATCCATTGGCAGGATAGGCGCACCAACGTCAGTGTTCTTGCTCAGGCCAACATCCCCAGCATCGAAGCTTTGACCACGCTCGATCAGCTCCGATGGACGGGTCACATTGTCCGCATGCCCAATACGAGACTCCCAAAACAAGCGCTCTACTCGGAGCTCCAGCACGGCAAGAGAGCCCCAGGTGGGCAGAGAAAATGCTTCAAGGACATCCTCAAAGCCTCCTTGAAAAAGTGTAACACCCCCACCGACACCTGGGAATCCCTGGCCCAAGACCGCACAAAGTGGAGGAGAAGCATCCGGGAAGGCGCTGAACACCGAGTCTCTTCGCCGGGAGCAAGCGGAAGCCAAGCGCAGGCAGCGCAAGGAGCGCACATCAACCCAAGCACCCCACCCACCCGCCCCTTCAATCACCGTCTGCCCCACCTGTGACAGAGACTGTAGGTCCCGCATTGGACTCATCAGTCACCTGAGAACTCATTTTTAATGTGGAAGCAAGTCATCCTCGGTACCGAGGGACTGCCTAAGAGAGAGAGAGAAGAGACAACAAATAAAAAAAGTAGTGTTTGTTGATCATCACAAGATACATTTGGATGAAGAAGACCCTTTGCTCCATTTGATCTCGCCATTCTAGAATACCAAACTTACTAACTTCCCATTACTGCATTTAGTTGTCTATACTTTTTGCTATATAGGTGAGAGCACTTTACACAACAAATGTTATATGTTCATTGGAAAAAAAGCACCACCAATTTGATCCGTACATTGCAGTTTTAGCATTGAAGTTTGGATTTGATTTCAGGGAACCAAGATTTCATTATTAAGTTGATACTGAACTCAGAACCTGAACTAACCCAAATTCTTAAACTTAATTAAGCATAACTAAGTTTCCAGATTGCCACCTATTTTATATCATCAGCTTTGATAACCAAGGGGATGAACTTCATTAGTGGAAAAAGTCAGTGGGACTGCAAAATAGACAATGTACTAGAAATATCAATCTTTAATTGCACCCCAACCTGATTTTGTTTTCCTCTTTATATCTGACTCACATAATGCAACATTCCTCAAGTGATAAAATGGGCAGGAAACACTTGCACCCATCAATAAGAGTGATGCAGGCTAACTTTCCCTTCCAAGGGTCTCTTCCTAACAAGTGGATTGATAATATTCAGTTTATTTTTGATTTCCATTGGAGTTGAAATTTGTGCTGTGCAAGACTGACAATGAAAGCGTGAACATGTTGGTATGAAATCCTTTAATCTGCTAATTTAACGATGGTATTAACTAATTTATTTTAAACTGGTTAGCGCCTTTGTATAAATAGTGGCCAGAGGAATTTCATACGAGTGTGTTAACACATTTGGTACTAATATCACAGAGCCAAGTATGTCAGTCAATCCTGAAGTACACGACTTCAATAGATGAGCCACATTTTAGTAAATTCATAGCATTCTCAAGGAAAAAATAAATAACTTTTTTTAAACTAGAACAGTTGGTTTCAAGTCAATCAGGTCAAACATAGAAAAACTAGTTGTTCCTTAAAAGGGACTAGTGGAACCTGGAAGACCCAAGCATCCTTAAAAATAATTTGCCTGCTTCTGGCATTGATATGCTGTTCAATCAGTGCCTGAAATTTTGCTCAGCTATCTTTCACAATTATAATTAGGTGTGTTTTTTCTTCTCTCTCATTTTTGTAAAGCATGTCAGGCAGGACTCATGAATCCGGGTGCAAGCGCACATATGTGTCTCTTTATAAAGACTCATCCATACTATGTTATAAATTTGCATAGGAAGCGAATCCCTAGGTGCTGTGGGGCACAATGGTAAGTGTCGTAAGAATGAGCCTTACGCGTGGTGAACTTAAAGTAAGCTTTAATGAACTAAAAAGGTGCTACATACAAAAGAGGTCTTACTCTATGCCTCTCCAGGATCCAACTGAGCAGCCCAGTATTTATCCTGGACTAATCACAGGAAGTGATGTAATAAAGTTCAAGTCACAGGAAGCTGTATTGTGTTACCACATTCTCCCCCCCCAAAAGATTAGGAGGCCGGGATGAAGTTCGAGTCACAGGAAGCTGTATTGTGTTACCACATTCTCCCTCCATTTCGTAGCCGCTGGACGAGGGAGAGCCGCACCCGTTTGGGTTCTCGTAGCGGTAGAGGGCCCCTAGCCCGTTTACCCGCCGCGGGCCGTGGACCAGAGTCCGAGTGATCCAGCCCGCTCTGTGAGGGGTCAGGACGATCCTGACTGTGTACTGGTGCCCGAACGGGTGTCGGGCAGGGCTGTGGCAGATCCGTTTCCGAGCGTATGGTACGGGGTGGATCGTGGCTGCGCGTGCGAGCCCCGACGGGCTCATAGTCAGTCTGCCCCAGGTCGGCACGCTGGAGTGAGGGACCAGCCGGCGTCAGATCCAGATCGTGATGAGAGGCACCTGGCGAGCCCAGAGATGTGCCTGGTACAATATCATCCCCTGGTGTCCCTCTATGTTTCGGCGGGCAGGGAGCCAGATCCCGCAATGACACCGTAGATTCCCGACCGTCAGGATACCGAATATAGGCGTAGGTAGGGTTGACGTCAGTGAGCTCAACCTCATCTACCAGGGGGTCATTCTTAGACGCCCGAACATATCTTCGGAGTAGCACTGGTCCCGGTGCAGTCAGCCACGACGGGAGAGATATCCCATAGGATGAGCGACGCTGAAATCGGAAGAACCGTTCATGAGGCGTCGTATTTGTGGCGGTCGAAAGGAGGGACCGTGTGGAGTGTAATGCGTCTGGAAGTACTGCTTCCCATTGCTGGTTGGGTAGGCCCCGAGATCTCAAAGCCAGACGTACCGCATTCCAGATGATAGCGTTAAAACGCTCGACTTGCCCATTCCCGACCAGATGATAAGGCGTCGTTCTGCTGGCAGCAATACCCCGTTCCGAGAGATAGGCCTTGAGTTCTCCTGACATAAAAGAAGGGCCCCGATCCGAATGAACATAGGATGCCATGCCACAGAAAGCAAATACCTGCTCAAGGCAGCTGATAACCGTGGTCGTCAGCATATTGGGGCAGGGAAAGGCAAACGGAAAACGGGAATACTCATCGACCATGGTCAATAGATAAGTGTTGCGAGTTGAAGAGGGCAACGGCCCCTTAAAATCGATGCTAAGCCGTTGCATTGGCTGGGTCGCATGTATGAGTATACCACCCGAGGGGCGGAAAAACTGAGGTTTCAATTCCGCAGAGACTCTGCAGTCCGAGCACATCTTCTTTACATCCCCGGTAGAGAATGGGAGATTTCGGGACCGCACGAAGTGTAGCATGCGAGTAACGCCCGGATGACACAACCCATCATGGATGTCTACGAGCGTAGAGGGTGCCATGGCGGAGCAGAATGCTCGTGTGAGGGTATCCGGAGCCACATTCTCCTTACCAGGTCGATAGTGGATGGTGTAACCAAAAGAGGCCAATTCCAGCCGCCAAAGCTGGATTTTATTATTTTTAATTTTGGTCCGTTTTCGATTATCGAGCATGAAGGCGACCGATCGCTGGTCCGTGATTAAGGTAAAGTGCTGGCGAGCTAGGAGATGAGTCCACTTCCGTACTGCCTCTATGATGGCTGTAGCTTCTTTCTCGACTGGAGGATAATGTAGCTCAGCCCCTTGAAAAGTCCTGGACAAAAATGCCACCGGACGACCTTCCTGATTCAGAGTGGCCGAGATCGCCACCTCCGAGGCATCACACTCAACAACAAAAGGAAGACTCTCATCGATGGAGTGAAGAGCCGCTTTCTCCAACTGTTTTTTCAGGAGGTTAAAGGCTGCAACAGCCGCTGTGTCTAGTGGGAATGTGCTGGCCTTCAGTAGAGGTTGGATTCGGTCCGAGAAGTTAGGAATCCATTTAGCATAGTATGCAAACAGGCCGAGGGCCCGGCGCAAGGAGGCCGGATTCTTAGGTGGCGGGAGTTCTTGGAGTGGGCGAAGCCTTTCAGGGTCAGGTTTAATGATGCCATTGCCCACACAATAGCCAAGGATGTTGATGGTTGGTTGTGACTCAATGGATTTAGCCGCATTTAATGTCAAATTACGGTGCTGGAGTGCATCCCAAAATCGTTGGAGATTGGCGTCATGTTCCCGCTGATTGCGACCTGCGACAGTAATATTGTCCAGATAAGGAAACGTATCCTTTAAGTCTTCCTGTTTGACCAGGTCATCCATTGCTCGCTGGAAGACAGCCACTCCATTAGTGACCCCAAAGGGGAGGCGACGAAATTGATACAGCCGTCCATTGGCTTCAAAGGCCGTATACTGCTTGTCTGAGACCTTCAAGGGTACCTGATGATAGGCACTTTTCAGATCATATGTTGAGAACACCGTGTACTCAGCCAGTTTATTAACCATATCATCGATGCGCGGCAATGGGTATGCGTCCAAGTCCGTATATTGATTGATGGTCTGTGAATAGTCAATGCACAGCCGTTTCTTGTGAGGTTGTAGAGGGTTCTTAACAATAACGACCTGGGCGCGCCATGGCGACGAACAAGGCTCGATGATATCCTCTGCTAAAAGCCGAGAAATCTCAGCCGCAATAAAAGACTGGTCTTCCTGACTGAAACGTCGTGACTTTGTTATAATCGGTTTGCATCGAGGAGGGATACTGGTAAACAGTGAGGGTTCATCCAGTGAAGCTGCTGACAATGCACAGAACGGTAATCGAGGTCGTATATTAGAAATAGTGAGTTCAGGTTTGGATCCGCCGAACTCAATGGTGAGCTTCTTATGCTGCTTTTGAAAATCTAGCCCTAAGATAAGATCACTACATAAGTCCTTGAGCACCGAAAGCCGGGTGGAGGGATACCTGTGACCATTAAGTGTTATTTCAACCATACAAAAGCCAGAAATTCTGGTATTAAGTGATGACTGAGCCATCGCAATTGCCTGGTCCGATGGGAAAACATGTAGCTTTAACTCTGCAACAATCTGTTCCCTAATGAAACTATCAGTGCTACCTGAGTCAATTAAGGCATCTAAAGTATGTCCATTAATTGATGCTTTTGTAGCTGCATGGAATAGGTTCTGAGGACAAGCAGCTGTAATTGGTGTCGTTGCACAAAGAGTGGCTGAAACTCTAGGTGTGTTTCTTCGAGAGAAAACCCGAGAGGAAGCACGATAGATTTTAGCCGGAACATCTTGATAGGCCCTTACCGGGGTAGTTCGGTAGGACTTAGCTTGATAAGCCCTCGTAGAGGCTCTTGATAGGCAAACCTTTGCAAAATGACCCTTTTTGTTGCAATGACTGCAAAACGCATTGCGAGCAGGGCAGAATTTCCGAGGGTGAAACTCATCACCACAAAAGAAGCATTTCTTAGATTGCCAAGAGGCTGCCACAGTGGGGTCATCATCCTCTTCATCAGTGAAGTCATCAGATTGATCGTCAGGGATAAAGTCCTCCCTAATAGAGTTCACCTGTGGCCTCTTAAATTGCCTGACTGTAGTTAAGGCAGCAGACCGAGGTCTGGGCACTGTATAAAGGTCTGCATTTCTTTTTGCCAGATCTAGAGAGCAAGCCATGTCATAAGCTCTCTGAAGCTCAAGGGGTAAAAATTGAGTCGCGCCCCATTTGGGGCGCTAACCTCGCCGGGGTGCGACTTTTAGCGCCCCGAAAAAATTAGCGGCCCCACGCCGGAACTTCAGTGGTTGCGCCCCAAGAGGGAAGCGGGGCGCCACTGGAAGCACCCCGCATCCCTCTTGGGGCGCTGCGAGGGAATATCCTGGCGCTACGTGCCGCAGCGCCACGCGCTGCGGCACGTCGCATCGCGGTATTGCAGGCCTTCCTCCCCTTCTTAAAGGGGAGGGACCCTGCGCAGCGCGAACCGGGGCCCAGCTGGGCCCCCAGGGATCGGGAGTGCCGGCAAAAGAGCCCGGCACTCAAGAGAAGTGCCGGGCTCTTGGAGCGCAGCCGGCACTTCACGGTGGGGGGGCTTCACGGGGGCCGGGGACAGCAACGGGGGCAGGTGCTGGCAGGCGGCCAGCAACAAAAATGGCCGCCTGCCACCTCCCCTTTAAATATCGCCGCCCCGGCCGCACGTACGCCTCCCTGAACCCGTCGGACATAGCGTCTGGCGGTAAATCAGGGGGCGCGACTGAAGATCGCGGCTGGAGCGCGAGCGGGGTGCTGCGCACGGCGATGACGTCATCGCCGGCGGCGCAGCGCCACAGGGCGCTACCGGCTGCCGCCGCCGCTAACCTCCCGCTGAATTTTTCGGGAGGCGTGGGCGGCGCTGCGCCCGGGCGTTAGCTGCTTTACGTCCCATTAGCGCCCTCTTAAGGCGCTAACGGGAGGCGCAAGCAGCTGAATTTTTCCCCCCAAGTGTCTTACTTTCCAGTAGACGCTGGCGTATAAATGGGGAGGCAAGCCCGCAGATGAAAGCATCACGGATCATTTCTTCACGGTACAGCTCAGCGGAGGCCGCCTGAAAGTTACAGTCCATACTAAGTCTGCGAAGCTCTTGGAGGAATTTATCAATGGATTCCTCCGGCCCTTGTTGGGCTGTAGCTAGTAGATGTCTGGCATAGACCTCATTCGGTGTCTTAGTATATAGTCTTTTAAGCGTCCGAATTGCCTCCTCGTAACTGCCCCATTCCTCGACATACTGAAATACATTCGGGGTGACACAGTTGATGAGTATCCGCAATTTTGAGTCATCATCAGCCTTGCAATATTCGAGAAAATTGTCAAACGTGCGATACCAGTGTTTCCACACCTTACCGGCTGCTGGGGTGTTTGGGTCCAAGTCAAGACGCGATGGTTTAAGGATGTTTTCCATGATGGGTGATTCCCTGGATCCTTAGTTCCGAGTTCGTCCAAAAAGTTTGAGTGCGAAGTTTTTCAAAGTTGATTAAATTGTCGTAAGAATGAGCCTTACACGTGGTGAACTTAAAGTAAGCTTTAATCAACTAAAAAGGTGCTACATACAAAAGAGGTCTTACTCTATGCCTCTCCAGGATCCAACTGAGCAGCCCAGTATTTATCCTGGACTAATCACAGGAAGTGATGTAATAAAGTTCAAGTCACAGGAAGCTGTATTGTGTTACCACAGTAAGTATAAACACTTCAGAATAAAATTAATGCAATTGTGTCCAGCAGCAAAACAAACTCTGCTGGTTTTGTCTCATACGGTGGCATGAATGAATACAGTGCCTACTGGCATAAAAGCTCACTGAATCTAAAAACTGAAGCAATCGTTGCATTTTCATGCACCTGGGACTCTGGCATTGAAATTAACAAGCAGGGAAATGTATTAACATCTAAATCAGCCCTCAGTGAGAATCTTAGATATCCCATTTTGAAATCCGGTTTTATTTGAACTAAAATTTAATGACACAGAAAGTACTGTTTACATATTGATTTTAAACAATGTACTAAAATAAAACAGGCACGCATGCAGTTGGTACAGCTGGCATTGCATGCAGTGTGTTCTGGTATGACTGTATAGTTAGATTTGGTACAGAAACAGAGGTTTGCTTCAACAGTTGCGGTGACTATACTTTCATCACCCCACTAATAGTAACAATAGGAATCCAGCATTAGCACTGTGCCAGATTAAACAGCCGCCGGGAGCAAGGTGGGTTTGCCTTTGCCGTGCTGGGTTCCTAATTTTATCTTTGCACAATAGAGCAAACAGCAAGAGGCTCCAATGACCTTCTGGAGCTCGTGTTAAAGTAATGCAAAGGTTATCAAGTTAAAATAAAAAAAAGTTCAATTCTATTTCCATCACGAGCGTGCTCTATGGAGATATTTTTGCACTGTTAAATATTGGGGTGTGAATTCCTCTGGTCATTAGGTGCAATGACATTGTTGTATTTTGTTAGCACGTTAACTATCACCTGTTCTTCCTCATGTTCAACTCCACTTCGGTCCCTTCCAGGAGGATTGTCGATCCTTTTGGAGCTAGAGGCCAGGTGCATGTGAAAACCAGTGAGTAGGCTACATATGATTACACAAATATACTAGCTATCATGGACAGAAATACAGGCTCCAAACATGAACAAGTGAAACCACCATGCACAAAAAGCAAGGCCAGGCAAGGCCCCACTCTCCTTCCACCCGGATCCTCCCCCTCCATTGTGCCCAGCTTCCTGCAGTCTGGTTCTTTTACTCTTCTCCTCCTGATCGTCTTATCCTCCCTCTTCTGATCTTCTCCCTCCTCGTGGTCATCATTTTCCCTCTGGCCTCCCTGGACTTTTTTCTCTTCTCTTATCTCTTTAACTGTCCTCTGGTGTTGTATCTCTTCTGCTTCCTCATCTGGTTCTCCCTTTCTCACCTCTGATTCACTCTCCCCTGTAAGTAATAATACACTGTTGGAAAGATCCTATTGCCTACAAGAATATAATACCTGCTTCAAAAGAGGTTTCCCCTCTGAACACAGGCAAGGGAAGAGATCCAGCAGGGGGCACTGAAAGCAGCATGGGCGCAGCAACCCTTGAAAGGGTGCAGGCTGGGAAGGCTGCTCCCTGATTGCTCCAAATCCAGTAATCAGGGAGCCGCTTTTTTAAGCCTGGCAGGTCTGAGAACTTTAAGCAGCTTGAAAGTGCTGACACTGGCATCGAAAATGGGCAGCAGCTTCATGGGTTGGACCAAAGAAGCAAGAAGCATGACTTGGACATCACTGCCTTAGGGTTTGAACTTCCACCCTGATGACCCTTTTACTGTTATAGCATTGGGTTTGTTTTATCAGTTATCTGTTTCATATCTACCGCTACGTCCCTTTCCATGTTACTGTTTTTGACTTGCTTCTGTATAATTCTGTACTTGACCCAGTGGTCATCCTCTCTCTTCTCCCAGCAAGCTTTGTAATCATTTTTTCCCCATTCTCCATTTTAATTTTCCTCATGATCTATTTCAGAGCATTTTTAATTGCTGTGCTTTTCCTGTGCTCAGGTATGTACTTGTCCTGTTTAATGTTCATATGTGACAGCCTGGAGATCCAGCAAATGCTGCCCAACAGCTTCAAAAAAGAAGCTGACAGAGCTTCAGAAAAGCTTACCACTCAAAAACAGTCCTGAATATAGGTTTTACGGTATGTGAAAACATGGACTTATACTGAAAGTGCAGTGGGATATGGGCTTGCATTTCCATCACTTATTACAAAGGAAAACAAAAACTTTGCACAAGAATGTAGTTTGCAGTAGTGGTGAATTCAGAAATTACTGAAGGGGGTGTGAGTGCTGAAGGTCTGAGATTGCTTTTCTAGCAGAGATTAGGAGGCATGCGCACTGAGACCATTTTCATATCACTTTTTCGTACGTTTTGGAGCCTAATTTAAATTTTCTGTCAAAAATTAGTCTCCTGGAAAGGTTACAGATATTGTAAATATAAAAATAAAACTAGTTGTAGGAACATTAAGGCTCCAGTTCCTTTAATGGAAAAATTAACCTCAAGTACATCGGGGGAGAAATTCAGTATTGCCCTGTTTGGGGCGCTAAATTTTGAAAGCGTGAAAAATTAGCGCCAGGCGCTAATGAGTCTGAGGTTTCCCTAAATTGGCTGTTAGCACTCCTGGAAAGAGCTGGAGCGCTAAATCAAGCGCTAATGACCTAAGCAGGCGCTACAGTGGCGCTACCAGCAGAGCGATAATGAATTTCAGGGGCTATGCAATCGGGAATGATCCTTCACACTGGCCCCTTCCAGCTCTTAAAGGGGAGGTTGCATCATTGTGCAGGTCCTCATTATCAGCAGTGCTGGCTGTGAAACGACCTGCAAGGAACTCAGTCCTCTGATCGTGATGGCTGATCCCACTCCCAGGGAGAGAGTTCATTGTTTCACGGTCGAGGCATTGGAGGCATTGGTAATGGGAGTGAGCGAAGGAGGGCAGTGCTGTTCCCGGACACTGGAAGGAGGCCATTGCCCCAGGTCTTCAGGGCAATGTGGAGGGAAGTGGCCCAGGAGGTCTTGGCCAGTAGTGTGGTCGTACGCAGCCTGACACAGTGCCAGAAGAAATTCAACTACCTCACTCGGGTGGTCAGGGTGAGTACATGCTTCAACAGGTCCTACATACCAGCATCTGAACCTTAGTCTGTGCACACTGCACAAACCACCACTCCCCCACCACTCACTGCAGCATCTCCACCTACTTAAACTCACATCCATATCTCACGCCTTGCCTGCAATCACAGCTATTCAACTATGGCAGACATATTTCCCAAACACATAACTGGACTCTGACTCTCACACATTAGTTTCTCTTGCAGCCCAAGATGGCTCACAATAGGAGGGAGCAGCAGAGAACAGGTGGGGGTGATGCGCAGCTCCAGCAGCTTTCAGACCTGGAGGAGCGAGTGCTGTGACTCATTCGGCAGCGGGTGGTGGGCAGTGTGGCCGTCGGCAACGTCGACCCCCTTGGGGGCAACAACAGTATGTCCATCCCCTCTCCTTCTCTCATCCCACTTTCCCATCACACCACAAGCCTTTCCTACTTTCCAGCTCCTGATACTGTCTGCGTTCCTTGTTCCCTTCCTGCCCCCCTTCCCTCACCTTAACGCGAGTCTTGTGCCTTAATGCATTCAGAGAATCAGCAACCAGATGACCAGCCTGTCCCTGAGCCCCCCACTGAGAGTGAGGAAGGAGAAGAGGAGGAGGAGCAAAGCACCGCGTCACTGCATCTCTCACCCGCAGGCACCACCTCAGATACTGGCACTACGCGATCTTTAGAGGCAGGTTTAGTAGAGGGGTCTGCACTGGGTGATGCACTGGGGATTATGGGCTGCAGCAAGGCCAGGGGGAAAGGGTAGCTCGGGAGTCAGCTCCCCGGATGGCGAGTTTGCGCGCGAGTTCTGCTGCACAAGACTCAGATTAGGACCTCAATGGGGAGGTGTTCACAAGAAGGGTGATGGCCATGCACTCCAAGATGATAGGTGCAATGGCAAGGGTCCACCACAGTCCACTGGGGATCTCAGTGTCGCAGCAGGCCAGCAATCTGTGCTCCAGCAGATTGGTAGTGATGCTGAGGTGCTGCCCTGGGGGGAGCGGCAGTGGGTCAGTGGAGCAGGAACCTGCTGTCCTCTCTCAGGATGATCCCACCACTGCCACTCCGCCATTGCACTTGTCGCTGCTCGTCATCCAGCCAGCCCAGACCGCCACCGCCCATCCTGAGGTGGCACAGTGTACAGCCGGGCCTTCCAGGCCCAGAGCTGGTCGAGGACGTCCTGCAAGGCCATCTGTAGTCTCTGGCACCAGACACTCAGCAGCCTTCCACCCGCCCTGCTGCAGCCACTGGGGAGACACTACGTAGGAGCAGTAGATTAGGGAAAGGCACTGTAAAGAGGGGAAGTAAGGGTTTGCACAAGGGTCATTAGTTAATATTGTTGCTGTATATCTGTGGTAGCTGAATTTGGATCAATTTATTATTGGAATGTCGCAGATTTGGGCCTGTGTCTCATTTCAGCTTCGGGGTGTGGTATGGAATGAGAAATTGATGGAATGATGGGGACGTGCTGAGCAACCAGGAAGTGGTCTCGCATTCATTTCGAACCGAAGTCTGATGAGGCGGTCACCGACCGCAGTTCCACAAGGCCGATTGAGTGGCGGCCTCCTCCATCACTGATGTTCGTGCTCCTGTTCCTCATCCTCCTCCTCCTCCTCCTCCTCGCCTCCCTCTTGCTCCTCCTGAGGTGGTGTGGCTATGCCTGATGGTAATGGCTGGGCTCTCATGATGGCAAATTGTGGAGCATGCAGCAGACGATGACGAAAAGGGACACCAGCTCAGCCGAGTACTGGAGGGCTCCTCCCGAGCAGTCAAGGCAGTGGAACCATTACTTGAGCACTCCGATGGTCTGCTCAATGATGTTCCTAGTGGCAGCATGGCTCTCATTGTAATAGTGCTGGGCACGAGTGTTGGGGTTGCGGGGGGGAGTCGTGAGCCAGGTGGAGAGCGGATAGCCCTTGTCTCCCAGCAGCCAGCCGCGAGCTTGATGTGATGGCTGGAACAGAGGTGGCGCAGGATGAAGACATCATGGCTGCTGCCAGGATAGAGGGCATTGACAGTGAGGAATCACTGTGTGTGGTCACACACCAACTGCACATTAAGTGAGTGGTAGCCTTTGCGGTTACGGAATACCTCAGGATTGTTACGGGGTGTCCGCAGAGCGACGTGGGTGCAGTCAATGGCGCCCTGCACCATGGGGAAGCCCACTATCCTGGCAAAGCCACATGCACACCTGCGTTGCTTCTCTCTGGTCATGAGGAAGGAAATGTAGTCCCTTCTTCTGTAGAGAGCATCTGTGACCTCGCGGATGCAGCAATGGATGGCGAACTGCGAGATGTTCGCTATATCTCCTGTTGCACACTGGAAGGATCCGATGACGTAGAAATTGAGGGCGACGGTGACCTTGACTGCCACTGAGAGAGCCGTGGTGCTCCTGATGCAAGGCTCGAGGCCTGGCTGCAGGAGGTGGCAGAGCTCTGTGACCACGTCCTTGGTGAAGCGGAGCCTTCTAAGACACTGCTCCTCAGTGAGATTGATGTAGGAGAAATGCTGCCGGAATACCCTGGGAGGGCAAGGCCTCTTGTTGAGCCCTGTTGGCCCTCCTCCCTCTGGCCACATTTTGCAAGCTCTCTCTCTGCCTCCGCTGCCTCCGACGTTGATGCTGAAGTGCGATTTCCTGTGCCAGTACAGCCTCCATTGACGTATGGAAATGTTGCACTTTCAAATCTCACCTAAATGGAAAGTGAATAATTTGTCTGAGCGAGAAGACTCCTTCAACTGAAAAACGCTGAAATCGCTCAAAACGCCTCTTTGCCTATGTCAAACTGACAAGGCAGCAGTCTTTACCGACTAAAAATAAATCAGATGTTGATGCCTTTATATAGCACTCCTCCGACTGCCTACCACCTCCTCTACCTGTCGTTGCTAACGGCAGGCGCTCAGGCAGGGGGGCGAGAATACATTTCTGAGCCGAGGCGCCGCGCAGCCGGATGAAGTCACGATCTCCGGCCGCAGGAGAGCTTGGCGCTAGTGGGTACCGCCGCCGCAAACCTCCACTTCAATTTCACGGGTGTCGGTACTATCGCCGCGCCCGGTCGCTAAGCCAGTAGCCGCCGCATTAGCGCCCCCCCCCCCGGAGGCGCTAACGGGAGGTGCAAAGGTACCAATTTCTGCCCCATCATGTTCATTTGTCAACTGAAACCTTTTACTACTCTCTTCCATGATACACCTCCTGTGACCCCACCTCATTGTCTCAGTTGTATCTTGCTATGTCTTTGATATAATGTCTTCCTGACTGACCTGATTGTCTCTCTGCCGAGGTGTGATAAAAGGCAGTCAGAAAGATTAACTGTAGTCGTCTGACATTGTTCTCTGCACAGGCATTGTTCTCTGTCTATATATGCTTTGCCGATTCGTATTCCTTCACTTCACCTGATGAAGGAGCAGCGCTCCGAAAGCTTGTGATTTCAAATAAAACTGTTGGACTATAACCTGGTGTTGTGCGACTTCTCACTTTTGTCCACCCCAGTCCAACACCGGCATCTCCGCATCATGATAATCCCAACCTGGGCAGCATTCGACACGCACAAGACAAAATTGGCTCACTATTGCATCTGTCCATATGTCAGACCCCATGGCTGCCCAGGGGAGACAGGGAACTTCCAGGATTGAAGATGTGCCGATTTAACTATTTTAAACGAACAGTTTCTATTTTAAAGTAGCTTCAGGGTGATGTGTAAGTCAATATAATTAAAACAAAACTTTCGGACGGAGTTCTGATGAAGGGGCACACCTAAACATTAATCTATACTTTTTCTTATAGATTGATGAACCAGCTGTGCATTTCAAACATTTTGCGGGAGAAATTCGGTATCGCCCCGTCTGGGGCGCAATTATCGGCCGGACGCAAAGTTTAGCGCCTGACGCTAATTATCGCCTCCGACTGCAAACTTGGCTTCTATCGCCCCTGGAGGTGATTGGAGCGCTAAATCAGGCGCTACACACCTCTCTTAAGGCGCTAACGCCGAGGAGCGAGGCGCTACCTCAGAGCGCTGGCGAAGCTCACGTGATGTCAGTCAGCAATGGAACACAGACACAATGGCCCCGGCCAGTTCTTAAAGCGGAGGGTTGATCTTGCTTTCCATCCACACCCTGCTCATTGCAGCCTTGAATCTTGGCCTGGAGAGACCTGTACATCAAATCTGCTGGAAAGAACAATGGAGAGGCCCAGGGAAAAGCTCAGAGTGCAGCCCCCACAGTCTCTTCTAAATCGATGCAAGGAAAGTCAAATCAAAATGAACCTGCAAAGTGCTGCTCAGTACCCAAAACTCCTTCACACAGCGTTGAATCTCTCCAGAAGTCTCTCTCTCTCTCTCAGAATGCGTGGTGCAAAAGTGTCGCCGACAAAAAAAGGCAGGAAGCGGCCGCCTTTAAATAACGCTCCCCCAGCCCCTTCCTGACTGCAAAACGCTCCCCTCAACCTGTCATTGCTAGGAGCAGACGGAAAGGCAGGGGGCGCCACTCAATATCCGCTCCGGGGCGCTACCTGGGGCATTGCACACTCGACTGACGTCATGCTCTGCGGGCGCAGGAGATCGTGGCAGTAGTGTTTAGCGCTGCTGCAAAATGTCTGGTCAATTTCGCGAGTGCCGCAAACATCACCGTGCCTGGGTGCTAGTTGCTTTGCGCCCCATTAGTGCCCTCTTAGAGCGCTAACGGAAGGTACAAAGCAACCGAATTTTTCCCCCTTTCTGTTTTACAAACCTTAATATAAAAGAGGGTAGAAATTATTGTTAGCAATAAAAGTCAATGCTTAACACAGCAGTATAGCATTAATGGAGGCATTAACCGGTGTAAAATAATTGACTGATCTGACTAGGTCGAACAGCCTCCCAACCTACGCACCAACTGATCGGTTTGGTTGACAACCTCCAATCTTGGTGCAAGAAGCTTTTTTTTTTGAAATGCTGACAAGTTGACATATTGATTATCAGCTTAAAAAGATGATGATTGACATGCACGAATGTTTTTAGTTGATATCCATGGATCTTTGATGCATTTATTCTTGATTGGTGCTCTCGTATTGGCAGTCTTCGTTACTAAGCGCCAGGCCTCATACTGCTGACATTGGCCCTGTCTGAAATTGTATATTGGGGTTTGTTTACGTGTCTGCACTGCTAACCAGGTCAGACTGAAAGTTATCGTGCTATGGTCAGTATTGCCGAACTATTCAGCTACTTCTCTTCCCTGAATGCTGTCTCGAATATTCATAAGAACCTAGAAAAGAGCCAACAACTGAGGAGGGGCAGTCAACACTCCAAACCTTTGTCTGTACGTGATTGCACCTCATCAATCACCTTCTTTTCTGTCCCTTTCATCTTCTGTGTACGGTGTGTCACCTTGTGCTTCCTCAGCCACATCACTAACTATCATGAAGTCTCCATCAGGCTGGTCCTTGCTTCAAGTATGGGTGTTAACTGTTGAGAGGTCGCACAACACCAGGTTATAGTCCAACAGTTTTATTTGAAATCACAAGCTTTCGGAGCTATCGATTTGCTCCTTCCTCAGGTGAAGCTCCTTCTTCACCTGAGGAAGGAGCAAATCGATAGCTCCGAAAGCTTGTGATTTCAAATAAAACTGTTGGACTATAACCTGGTGTTGTGCGACCTCTCAATTTTGTTAACTGTTGACCAGTGCTCTTCTCCTGCTCCCTTTGCACCTCTGGGCTTGAATTGTTCCATGAAAAGAGCAGATGGAACATTGTGCATAAATACACTTGGAGACTATTGTGATTACATGCACTATTATGGACAATTGCACAATTAATGTATATGTACACATTGATGTAAAATAATGTTTGAATCATGGAATATATGATTTTACAAATGGTATATACCAATTAATCTGCACTCTCCTTCAGTCCAATCTCTTTGAGAACCTCTTTTTTGGATTAAATTCACTATTTGCTCTTCATATTCCACAAAAGATTAATTCCTGGATGGTGCATCACCTTTTACATTCCTTGCCCATTTATTATGATTGAATTTTATCCCTAAATATAAGGCAGTGTGGATTAAGAGAGGGTGAATTCTATCTTTAAATATAAGGCAGTGTGGATTAAGAGAGGGTGATTGACCCTATGGAAATTTCTTGCTGCAGTACATTCTCTTTACCATCATGGCATATGTAATGTAACTTGCATAACTTACTATCTTCACTTGTACTACTTTCAGTTCTGAATCTATCTAACACAGTTTCCTACATCAGTATAAATGTGTTTGGGTGTTGCTACTTTAATATGCTTCTTATACATTGGCAAGTTTTTTAAAGTTGTACACCTTTTTGTGAATCTTCCTCCAAGTGGCTCAGTTATGTGTCTCCACCCATCACAATACCAAGTCCTATTGGGAGGAGGGGCTACTCTTCCTGTCCAGAAAGGTTTGTTTTCTCTGATGCTCTTTACACAGATAATCAGCACCCAGTCAGTAAGCCTTGCTTTCAAAAATTGTGACTGAGAATTTGGTGACACACCGTACACAGAGGATGAAAGGGATAGAAAAGAAGGTGGTTGATGAGGTGCAATCACATACAGACAAAGGTTTGGAGTGTTGACTGCCCCTCCACAGTTGGATTAATAAACTATTGTTAACTTTAATGAATTTATATTGGATAACATGTTGTATAGTAAAATTTTGTTCATTGGGTCAAATGCAAAAGAAAGCTATTAATGTTAAAAAGTAATTATGTCTGCTACATATCTGGAATTATAAATGGAACGGGATGCTGATGAGCTACAGTAATGACTGCTGCACAAGAAATTACTGCGTATTGAAGTTATTGCCAGAGTTTTAAGTAATCTTTCTTGCCATAATATCTTGACTTCAGGTTTCAGTAGTGATCAAAATGAAATCTTAACATTATCAGCTATTTACATTCCTATCCTACTACTTCTGGGAGGTGTAATTGCAATTAATAAAGGACATCCCTCTGTTTTAAACAGCTCAAATATATTACGCATGAAGTTTGCTGTGCTGTCTTCCTTAGCCATATGTTCCTAGCTCACGTTCTCTCTGAACTATTCCTGTGTCAATCATCTACCTATATATGCATCTGTTACAAAGTATGGGATGGATCTATCACAAAACATAGAATCGATAGCCAGCAGCGAAGGAACAGCGCTCACCGTTCATTGCGTTTACAGCTGCCCACAGACTTTGAGTGGCAACACAGTGTTTACAGATCAGTTTCAATGCAGCGCCCTCTACAGGGGATCTGTGGCATGTGTGAGCAGGACAAGCAACGGTGTGTCTCTTCAACCAATCAGCTTCAAGAATCCTCACTGAGTCATGCAGAATCTGAACCCAGAAGCATAAATTAGAATATTTAATTCAATATAAATCATGTACAGAAAGTGAAATAAAGTGAGGGAAAGAAAGATGGGGTTAAGAGAGTGAGAGATAAAAGAGACAGAGAGAAAAGAAGTTTAAAAAAAAGTTTTTTAAATTTTTTAAAAAGCTCCAATAATTAAAATCTGAAGGTATGAGACTCCACAATTGTAAAAGTAAATTTTAAGAGCCAGAGAGGTTATATGGCAGTAATTAAGACTTATCACACCATTAAAAATTCACTTACACCTGAGCACCAGCCCTGACTTATTCTGGTGTTCATTGGGTATCTATTGGGCAAGTTCTGCAACATCATGCCCTTCATGGGTTTTAATGCCATGTCTCTCATTGAGGTACCAGTGTAGCATAGCTTGTGGAGGAGCAGGGCAAATCGGACAGCAACTTCCGGATTTCCGCGTTTAATTGTGCATGTGCAGACTCCAGAAGTTGCTGTCCGATTTACTCCATAATAACGGTGAGCGCCGATAGCCTCACCGTTATTCCTAATGCAAAGTCCGGGCCGATATGTATAACCATGCTACAGTGGTGGTAGTAGTCCATGTACTCAAAGGTGTTACCCTTTATTGGAACAGCAATCAGTATCAATAACTGTGCTGATCACAGTCAAGACCAGTATAAGAGAGGCAAGCAACCCGGACTTTTCAGAGTCCAACTGGGTTTGACAGACTGCTTCAGTTAATGGCCCAGAATTTGCTGGGAAAGTAACGGCATGTTTAATGTGCATGCTGTTATTAGTGTGTAAATCAACCAGCAATTTGTAGCAAGGAAGAGATATGAATCGCCACGAATTGCTGGATGATTTATGCTGCTCTGCCGTAAGCCATGTGAAAACAAGAGCTCGCCATAAACCTCTGAGTTTCAAGATCTTTTCTTTTATTCATTCCTGGGATGTGGGCGTTGCTGGCAAGGCCAGCATTTATTGCCTATCCCTAATTGCCCTTGAGAAGGTGGTGGTGAGCTGCCTTCTTGAACCGCTGCAGTCCGTGTGGCGAAGGTGCTCCCACAGTGCTGTTAGGGAGGGAGTTCCAGGATTTTGACCCAATGACGATGAAGGAACGGCGATATACTTCCAAGTCAGGATGGTGTGTGACTTGGAGGGGAACTTGCAGGTGATGGTGTTCCCATGCGTCTGCTGCCTTCTAGGTGGTAGAGGTTGCGGGTTTGGGAGGTGCTGTAGAAGAAGCCTTGGCGAGTTGCTGCAGTGCATCTTGTAGATGGTATACACTGCAGCCACGGTGTGCCGGTGGTGGAGAGAATGGATGTGTAAGGTGGTAGATGGGGTGCCGATCAAGCAGGCTGCTGGCTGGTGTCGAGCTTCTTGAGTGTTGTTGGAGCTGCACTTATCCAGACAAATGTAGAGTATTCCATCACACTCCTGACTTGTGCCTTGAAGATGGTGGAAAGGCTTTGGGGAGTCAGGAGGTGAGACACTCACTGCAGCACACCCAGCCTCTGACCTGCTCTTGTAGCCACAGTATTTATGTGGCTGGTCTAGTTAAGTTTCTGGTTAATGGTGACCCTCAGGATGTTGATGGTGGGGGATTTGGCGATGGTAATGCCGTTGAATGTCAAGGGGCAGTGGTTAGACTCTCTCTTGTTGGAGATAGTCATTGCCTAGCACTTGTGTGGCACGAATGTTACTTGCCACTTATCAGCCCAAGCCTGAATGTTGTCCACGTCTTGCTGCATACGGGCATGAACTTCATTATCTGGGGAGTTGCAAATGGAACTGAACACTGTGCAGTCATCAGCGAACATCCCCACTTCTGACCTTATGATGGAGGGAAGGTCATTGATGAAGCAGCTGAACATGGTTGGGCCTAGGACACTGCTCTGAGGAACTTCTGCAGCAATGTCCTGGGGCTGAGATGATTGACCTCCAACAACCACAATCTTGCTGCCTTTGCGCTGTTAAAATGAATTAAACTCACCACAGAAAGTTAGAGCTGGTACTTAATAAGCACCCTTTTAATGATAACATTTATGATCGAGTCTACAGCACAGAGACAGGCCATTCGGCCCAACTGGTCTACATGCTCCACACAAGCCTCTTCCCATCCCTCTTTATCTAACCCCATTAACATAACCTTCTCTTCTTTTCTCCCGCATGTTTTTATCTGGCTTCTGCTTAAATGCATCTTCGCTATTTGCCTCAACTACTCCTTGTGGTAACGTACTTCACATTTTTACCACTCTTTGGGTAAAGAAGTTTCTCCTGACATCCCTATTGGATTTATTAGTGACTATCTTATAGTTATGGTCCCTAGTTTTTGAATCCCCTACAAATAGAAACATGCCTGCTCTATTGAACCCCTTCATCATTTTAAAGACCTCTATCAGGTTGCTTCTCAGCCTTCTCTTTGCTCGAGAAAAGAGCCCCAGTCAGTTCAGTCTTTCCTAATAGTTATAACCTCTCAGATCTTGTGTCATCCTTGTAATTCTTTTTTGCACCTTTTCCAATGCCTCTATACACTTTTTACAACACAAAGACCAGAACTGTTCACAGTTCTGAGGCGATTTGGAATATCCTGAGGACATATCCTGGGGGTCTGGAACTCACTGCCTGAAAGGCTGGTAGAGGCAGGAACCCTAACCACATTTAAAAAGTACTTGGATGTGCACTTGGTCTGCTAGCCCTGCAGGGCTACGGACCAAGAGCTGGGAAGTGGGATTAGGCTGGATAGCTCTTTTTCGGCCGGCGCGGACACAATGGGCCGAAATGGCCTCCTTCCATGCTGTAACTTTCTATGCTTCGATGAAAGGCACTATATAAATACAAGTTCTTTCTTCATCCTGCTCCAAATGCAAAGTGGACTTTTCTTAAATGAAAGGGTACTTCATCCTTTATTAATGCATCATTTGACAACATGTTACTCAAATAAAAGTGAATCAGTGGTCAAAGTTTAGTTCACTGTTACCAATGGTAATAATTGATTTGGTTTATTGCTTTCCTGGGGCTGATTGATACATGACCTCTGTTTTCTTCAGGCTTATGATAAAGCTGTAGTTTTTGCTGCTTCTAATTGCTACAGTAACAACATCAAAAAGTCAAGGACAAAAAAAGGATTTAAAAAATTGCAAATCTCAAGATCATTACCTCATCACATCATTAGCTTAATAGGAGTAGTCTATTCTGACCTTTGTATCTTAGCAATATATATCACATTGGCCTAAGGCTAATCTTGCCCGTTTCTCCTTTTATGGGTTCTTTTCTTCCATTACCCTCCTTGAAGGCTTTAAAATAGATGATGCAGTTCTCCATGACTTCTAATGTGATTGTAGCTGATGGGTGACGTGTTTGAAAAGCTTGGCTACAAAACCAATGTCTTAACCAGTACAATAATGGATTATGGTGGAAGGCCTTTGCTTGAAAACTCAACTTGTTCCAAACATTGAACCAACAGTTTAAAAACTCCTTGGCGATCAGATATTACATTTTATATTCAAACCCGCAGGCCTGTAATTAAAGTATTGTTCCTGGCTTTTCTAGTGTCATCCAATGTCAGACTGCTCTCATGCAGTCTCAGATTGATGCCACGCAAGCGCTGACTGCTGCCATCCTCGCTGAGTCGCCCACAGTCCACCGGGGATCTCACTGTACCACAGCAGGCCAGCAATCTGTGCTCGAGCTGGATGCTGAGGTATTGCCCCGGGGGAATGGCAGTGTGTCGGTTGCGCAGGAAGATGCTGTCCTCTCAGGATGAAAGCATTCCTACTCCCACTGCTGCCACTTCGCCATTGCACTTGCCACAGCCTGTAACACAGCCAGCCCAGACAGCTGCTGTCTCATGCAGAGTTGGTGCAGTCTGCAGCTGGGCCCTCCAGGCCGAGAGCTGGTCGAGGGCATCCTGCAAGGCCATCTCCAGTCTCTGGCTCCAACATTCAGCAGCCTTCCGCCAGCCTTGCTGCAACCACTGGGGCCACATTATGGAGGAGCAGTAGGGTGGGAAGAGGGGAAGTGCGCAGGGGATGGAGATCACCCTCGAAGGGCAAAAAGTAAAAATTATGTAATAAATGGGGGGAATGTTTGTGGGAAAGTTTGATGTTCATCTTAATATATTTGTTTACTGTTTTGACGCTTATCTCGATGTGGTAAGAACGAGTTTTTGTTTATGAATTGTTGTGTTTGTTTCTAATTGTTTGTCCTGAATAAATAAGACGCAGTTTGTAATATAAATAAAACATTTTATTGGAACTTTACAACTTTGCTGATTTGACTCATTGAAGCTTTCCCCGGCAATAGGGGCTGCAGGATGCTTGCGATGATGTACTTCTTCATCCCAGAAGCCATCTTCTCTGTCATTCTTCAGAAGCGGTGTCTTATCAGGCGTTCACGGACGGCCCTTGTAGAGGCAGCATTGTGCGCCTCCCTCCCACGTTGGTGCTGCTGATCCTCCTCCTCCTCCCCCGCCTCCTCCTCCTCCTCCTCTCCCTCTTCCTCCTGCTGAGGTGGTGCACCAATCCCTGGTGGCAATGGCTGGGTCCTCAGAATGGCGAGGTTGTGAAGCATGCAGCACACAACAATGAAAAGCGAGACTCGCTCGGGAGAGTACTGCAGGGCTCCTCCAGAGTGGTCAAGACACCGGAACCGTTGCTTCAAGAAGCCGATCGTCTGGTCAATGAGGTTCCTGGTGGCGCTATGGCTCTCATTGTAAGTGAGCTCAGCAGGAGTGTTGGGGTTACGGAGCGATGTCATCAGCCAGGTGCAGAGTGGATAACCCTTGTCCCCGAGGAGCCAGCCACGAGGTTGACGCGATGGTTGGAACAGGTCTGGGACACCAGTCTGGCACAGCATTAAAGCATCGTGGCTGCTGCCTGGATAACGGGCATTGACGGCAAGGATATGCTGTCTGTGGTCACACACCAACTGGACGTTCAGAGAGTGGAAGCCCTTGCGGTTTCGGAAACTTCTGCATTTTCATGAGGTGCCCGCAATGCCACATGCGTGCAGTCAATGGCGCCCTGAACCATGGGGAAGCCCGCTATCCTAGCGAAGCCACATGCGCATTCACGCTGTTTGTCCCGGGTCATGGGAAAGAGATGTACTCCCTTCTCCTTTTGTACAGAGCATTTGTGACCTCCCGGCTGCAGCAATGGACGTCGAACTCGGAGATATTCGCTATGACCCCAGTTGAAGCCTGGAAGGAGCCGCTGGCACAGAAATTGAGAGCCACCGTCACCTTCACTGCCACCGACAGAGACGTCCTGGTCCTGAGCTGAGGCTGGAGCTCTGGCTGCAGGAGGTGGCAGAGCTCAGTGACCACCTCCTTGCTCAAGCGCAGCCTTCGGAAACACTGCTCCTCGGACAAATGGATATAGGAGAATTGCTCCCTCAATACCCTGGGAGGGTAAGGTCTCCTGTGCAGAGGCCGGTTGGCTCCTCCTCCCTCTGGCCATGTTTTCCACTCTCTCTCTGCGCCTCTGCTGCCTCCGAAGGTGAAGCTGGAGGGCGACGCCTCGAGTTAGTACAGCCCCCATTTAATCTTGTAAATGTGGTAAATACGAAGTTCAGAGAAATAGGAACCTGAAAAGTGTTGCTCAGGACCAAAACTCCTTAGGACAGCATTAAATCTCTCCAGACAGCTCTCTCCCCCTCAACATGCATATGCCAAAAATTTTGCCAACAAGAAAAAGCAGGAAGTGCACGCCTTTAAATAGCGCTTTCCCAACTCCTTCCCGACTTCAAAACGTTCCCCTCTACCTGTCGTTCCTAGTGGCAGGCACTAAGGCAGGGTGCGCGACTCAATATCCGGTCCGGGGCGCTACTGGGGCGTTGCACGCTCGACTGATGTCACGATCTGTGGGCGCAGGAGATCGTGGTGGTAGTGTTTAACGCCACCGCAAAATTACAGGTCAATTTTGCGAGTGGCGCTAAAATCACTGCGCTCGAGCGCTAAGTTGCTAGCGCCCGGTTAGCACCCCCCGGAGGTGCTAACGGGAGACGCTAACCAACCAAATTTTTCCCCCGAAGGCTCTTGAATGGATGAAAAAAGTCGAAATATCCTAATTCCATGGATGGTTTACATTTACTGCATAGACAGAAGCAAACAGGCCATGGAATCACAGCATTGCACCTATTTGGTTTCTACCTCTTTCAAATGCTTTGGTAGAGTTCTGCTGGATCTGATTTCTAAAGGGACATGTGCATCTAGCCTCCCATTTGCTCAACAGCGATGCTTGCAATAGATCACCTTGGTTGCTGAGCTGTACCTCCACATTCAATCACAATGATGGCTTTAGGATTATGTTGGCTGATCTCCCTTTAATTGCAGGACTGTAGCTTTAATCTTTCTGAACTCCCTGTTGGAAGAGTGGGTTTGTGCAGTTCAGAGGGATGTATGCGCTGGCCTCCTTTATGATCTTCCTTGTGGGTGTGATTACAGAGATATTGTAAACAGCTTCCATTGCACCCAAATTCCATGGCACCCTAGGAATGATATCTGACATCTGGCCACTGTCTCATTTTTCAATGGACACTCACATGCGTGCTTGGTGCCTGTGTGACCTTGTTAATAGGAAACAGGCCAACAGAAATTGCCTGTTGATTCTGATTTTTCCCCCTTAAAACATTGGTGCAGTGATAATGGCCAAAGTATTTAATCACATCACTAGACAGCCCAGTATGTTTTTTCTTTAAAAAAATTCCACCTTTGTGAATTCCAGAGTTGAGGAATCCGATTTTTGTTTTCAATTTCATTCAGCCTGTACTTGGCACCAATAATTAATTTCAGTGGATTCAAATCCAATGATAGCTCAGGGGACATATGAGGCCTGGTGGTAGTTTTTGTCTCCATCAGTTTCACTGGCAATCTGCCAATACTGTAAGTCATTTGCAGTCCGCCCACTTTACTCATAGTCACACACAGTAGTTAGTCTAATTGCTTAGTGCTGCCCTCCAGTGGCTGATTATGTTTTGAATGCATCATCGAATTCAACTGATCTGGTAAGGAAAAACAAACACAAAGGTCCAGATTTATCCCTAAAAATAACAGTGAGGCTATCGGCGCTCACTGTATATTAAAATGTAAATCGGACAGCAACTTCCGACGACTGCACATACGCAGTTAAACGCGGAAATCAAGAAGTTACTGTCTGAGTTGCCCTGCTCCTCCAGACTCAGCATTGAGACACATGGAACGGTGTGAAGTTGCTGTACTTCCATGATAGATACACTCGAAACACGCCAGAAAAAGTTAGGGCTTGTCCATTCCAGTGTAAGTCAATTTTTAACAGCTTGATAAGCCTTAATTACTGTCAAACAACCTCTCTGGCACTGAAAATTAACTTTTACAAGTAGGGAGTCTCATTCCTTCAGATTTTAATTATTGTTGGAGATTTTCTGTTTCTTTTATCTCTCTTAATCCCTTCTTTCTATCCCTCTCTTTCTGCACATGATTTAGCATTGAATTTACTAATCTAAATGACACTTCCTGGTTCAGGCTCTTCAAACGATTCTTCAATCTGATTGGTTAAGGAGACACACAGTTGCTTACCCTGTTCACACAGGTCCCAGATCCCCTGTAGAGGGCGCCGCGCTGAAATGGCTTTCTAATCACTGCAAGTTCCAGTGCAAAAGCCCATAGAAAAATCCGTGGGCAAGTGAAGAGCAATGAACGGCTTGTGCCATTCGTTCGCTGCTGACCACAAAATCCGGCCCATTTTCAATGGATTTCATTTGGATTTGAGAATTTAAAATCCTCATCTTCCAGATCTAAATCTAATATCTCAAATAAATTGAATATGAATCCTTAAATGCCACATGCACATTTTTCAGATTAGATGAGCACTGTTTTGAACTGTTAAGTGTCAGTTTAGCTCAGCTAGTGGACCCTCGCCTCTGAGTCAGAACATTGTGGTTTCAAGCCCCACTCTGAGACTCGGGTCTGGAATCTAAGCTGACACTTCTGTTAAAAAAAAAGACTTGCATTTGTATAGCGCCTTCCAATACTGAAGGAGTGCTGCATTGCTAAAGGTACAGTCTTTCAGATAAAACATTAAGCTGAAGTCTGTTCAGGTGGATATAACACCCAAGCAACAAACAAGTGATGTTGAAAACATGTGGAAAAAACCTCAAGAAAGTTGCGTACACAATCTGCACAGAAGAGCTTCGTTAAAAGAGCTCTCACATGGCAGCTGTTGATGATTCTGCCATTGTCAGCTAGAGTCATCTTTTGTTTCTTGACTTGTCCCATTACCATCTCCTTTTGCCTTGCACCATCGTCCCTTTTGTCTTAATCTCTCCCGCCTTCCATCCGATCACAGACCTTCCCTTTTGTTCTTTCCTCCCCTCCTCCCTGTCCCTGCCCCTACACTTGCTTAAATATCTGTTACTTCCCCAACTTTTTCCAGTTCTGACAAAGGATCATCGACCTGAAATGTTAACTCTGTTTCTCTTAGCTCAAAATATGCTTTGCCCTCTGAAGGAAAATGGTGGAAGGCAGTGGCTTAAGTACCGCAATCAGCCACTGACCAAAAAGACATGAAGGGTTTCTGCGAGGAGCTAAAGGCTGTGTATAGATCGAAAGCAAGTGGCACTGTCCTCATCCTGGGTGAAGATGGCACAAAGTTGCCAACAGATCAAGCAGAAATCTTGAAACACTGGGCCGACCACTTCAACCATGTCCTCAACTCTCACTCTGTAGTGTCTGCTGATGCGATAAATCAGAGGTTCCCAAACCTGTTTTCTAAGACACCCCCCCCTACCCTACCCTTCGGAGGCTCACACCCTATATGTGCCTCCCTCTTTCTAACAAACAGTACTTTTGGATAATTAATGTTAGTATAAATATAACTGGTAATCCAGAGTTTGGCCACTTTAGCTGTTTTAATTCTGCTCCCTTGCACTTTTGGGTTTTAAATTAAAGCCCAATCATATCAAAAGAACTCACTGGCTGGGAAATTCCTCGGATCTGCTCCCACTTCGCCAGTGTTACTTTTCCGGAAGTGCGGTGGGAACGGCGTGGTTTCCACTACAGATCCAAGGAATTTCCTGGCCACTATGCCAGCGTAATCAGCTTCACTGAAAGGGAAACTGCGGGCCTCTCCTCACTGCGTGTTAGGGATTCTCTGGGTGCAGGATGAACAATCCTTCACAGACAGAATTACAATGGGCCTGTGCGCAGGTTGTTTGGGAGTGACAGATAGTCATGAACCATGGGGTTGCTTTGGAGGAGGTAAAATATAAGTTTAATTTGTTTCGTGTGAACATCAAGGACCCATGACCGCGGGTGCAATTGTTAATTTATTTCTCAATTTAAGATGCCACCAAGCAAGCAGCGACATAAAATTCAAGCAGAACAAAAACAAAACTTTCCATAAATGAGTCGAGGACTAGGCAATAAAGTATTTTTTGTGCTAGCGAAAAGTTTTTAAAGGAGGGCTATTTATCTATTTCCTCCAAACATCGTGGAGGCTCGAGGGCTCATGAAAACTTTGGTGCAGGAACCAAAAGAAAACATGCATTCCACAGAGCTGCAGAACTTGGGGCAAAGAACCATTTATGGATTTTTGAAACAGAGTTGAGAGGGGCGGTGGCGGGTACGGACTGTCAGCGAGGACTCTGGGGCACAGGAGCAATTCCAAAAAGAAATTTATGCTGCACTGAGGTACAGACCAGGAGGCAAACAATTTATTTTAATTACATGAAACACATTTAAACTGAAGAGTATTGAAAATGCCTGTAAGCTGGAACTTGTGTGCAGGGGATGCCTGAGTTTTGGAGAGAGAGCAGTCAGGAATCAGCCTGAGGGTTGAGGGGAGTGCTCCAGCGCCACCAATGGAGTGAAGATGTATTGCAGATATTACCTGTGTGTGCGATACAGCCAGCGTCCTCCAGAAGCCTCCCCTGATAGCCTCGTCACGCCTCCCCAGGGGTCCTGACCCACAGTTTGGGAATCTCTGTGATAAACGGCGTACCGTAACTAGCTGCCATCTGAAATGGCTGAAATCCAAATTGCAATGAAGCAAATGTCAGATGGAAAAGCAGCCGGTTCGGATGGTATCCTTGAAGAGATCCACCAGCACAGACAGGGGGGGGGGGCTGGGAGTGGGAACGGGTGCGGGCGGGCCACAAGCTTAAGATGAGGCTCCTCGCCCGTCAAAATAAAATCTGGGAATATGAAACTGTACCGCAAGATTTCAAACACGCCAACATTGTTCACCTCCACAAGAGCAAAGACGATCGCTCATGTTGCAATAATCACTGTGGAAATTTGCTCCCTTTGGAAGCAGGTAAAATTCTCGCCTGCATCATTCTCTGCCAACTGAACGAACAACTAGTTCTCCCAGAAAACCAATGCAGATTTTGGGCTGAAAATCTGACGATTTTCTCAGCCCGCCAATTCCAGAAGAAGTGTAGAGAAGAGCACCTGAACCGCTAGGTGGTATTTGTTGACTTGACAGAGGCATGCTAATCTGTGAATCATAACGCACTGTGGGAAATTCTACTCAAATTCAGACGCCCTGGCAGATTTGTGAACATTGTTCGGCGATGACACATTGGTACGATGGCCCAAGTACAGACCAACGTCAAGTGTCTTCATCATTCGTAGTCACTAATGGCGTCAAACAAAGTTCTGTTCTTGCCTGATTCCTGTCCAACATACTTTTTGCTGTGGTACTGCTTGAGGCGTTCAAGGACTGCAACGGGGAATCCATATTTGACACTGCACAGGCAGTGGCATCTTCAACCTTTGTGGCTATGAACCAAAATGCAAATAATGCAGATAATTGTTTGCAAAATTCTCTTTGCCAATGATGACTGCACATTACTTGCTCACACTGTTAATCTTCATATTGTACATAACTGTCAGTATCCTTTAGAAATATGCAGTAGGGTGCAATAACCAATGTTCTATCCGAAATATAGGGTACTTCCCTTTGATAGTTTTACATACATGTGAGTTTCACCAGCAGTACGTACAGATCTTATTGGTACTACTTCTGTAGGTTAGGGTGCCCTCTCCATCAACCTGCCCTCCATCTCACCTATCCACTGAGTGTAACTCTCCACAAACCTGTCCCCCTTCCTTCCTTCATTTCTTTCTTTTTCACACTCACTCATGGCTTGCTCCTCTTCTCTATGTGACATAAATAAAAATTAAGTTAGGAGTGAGGGACGGCAGGCAGAATATTTTTACGTGAAGACTAATAAAGATGTGGAATAAGTTCCCAGGAAAAAACACTGAAGTTGACAATGTCAATGAGTTTGAGATAATTAGATCTGAAAAGAGAAGGAACTGAAGGATATGGTGAAGTTGATGACTGACAGGTGGAATTGAGATCTGAAATAGGGATTGAATTGTTGGGGCAGTTAAAAAAATTTTTTGCCTTCCTAACAAGTTTTATCGACCCTAGTCCCCCTCCCATTTTTCAACTCTCTCGTTATATCCTGTTCTCTTCTCTCCTTCACTAAGTAAAACTCCTTGATGTAAACAGTGTGCCAGATGAACATGAACTCAAACTCCACTATATCACTGACCTCTAATGGTTCAGAAATTGCATTAATCTCAGTTCAATGCAAAATTAAAATGCCACAGTGGAGTGTATTGTTGGTATAAATACACCAGTCTTAGTTTAGCTGATTTTGGCCTAGTGATAATAATGATTGCTAGATGACATGGTTTAGCCGTTGATAATAATTGGTTACTACCAATGGCTTTAAATGTCAACAAAGACACTGTTAATGGTCCTTCACCTCTGACTTGGCTAGAGTTCTGTCCTCGGCCAGATAGGATTCAAGCGTGCAGCAAAGGCAGACTGGTTTTAATGGGGGATTTTAACTTTCATATAGATTGGGATAAGCAGACTAGCACCTGTCAGAAAAGCAGTGAATTTCGAGTGTGTCCGGGATAGTTTTCTACAACAATATATCCTAGAGGCAACAAGGAGGCAAGCCATATTTTTTTTATTCGTTTATGGGATATGGGCATCGCTGGCAAGGCCAGCATTTATTGCCCATCCCTAATTGCCCTTGAGAAGGTGGTGGTGAGCCGCCTTCTTGAACCGCTGCAGTCCGTGTGGTGAAGGTACTCCCACAGTGCTGTTAGGTAGGGAGTTCCAGGATTTTGACCCAGCGACGATGAAGGATCGGCGATGTACTTCCAAGTCAGGATGGCGTGTGACTTGGAGGGGAACTTGGAGGTGGTGGTGTTCCCATGCACCTGCTGCCCTTGTCCTTCTAGGTGGAAGAGGTCATGGGTTTGGGAGGTGCTGCCGAAGAAGCCTTGACGAGTTGCTGCAGTGCATCTTGTAGATGGTACACACTGCAGCCACGGTGCACCGGTGGTGGAGGGAGTGAATGTTTAAGGTGGTGGATGGGGTGCCAATCAAGCGGGTTGCTTTGTCCTGGATGGTGTCAAGCTTCTTGAGTGTTGTTGGAGCTGCACTCATCCAGGCAAGTGGAGAGTATTCCATCACACTCATGACTTGCGCCTTGTAGATGGTGGAAAGGCTTTGGGGAGTCAGGAGGTGAGACACTTGCCACAGAATACCTAGCCTCTGACCTGCTCTTGTTGTCACAGTATTTATGTGGCTGGTCCAGTTAAGTTTCTGGTCAATGGTGACCCCCAGGATGTTGATGGTGGGGGATTCGGTGATGGTATTGCCATTGAATGTCAAGGGGCAGTGGTTAGACTCTCACTTCTTGGAGATAGTAATTGCCTGGCACTTCTATGGCGCGAATGTTACCTGCCACTTATCAGCCCGAGTCTGAACGTCGTCCAGATCTTGTTGCATGCAGACATGGACTGCTTCATTATCTGAGGAGTTGTGAATGGCACTGAACACTGTGCAGTCATCAGCAAACATCCCCACTTCAGACCTTATGTTGGAGGAAAGGTCATTGATGAAGCAGCTGAAGATGGTTTGGCCTAGGACACTGCCCTGAGAAACTTAAGCAGCGATATCCTGGGGCTGTGATGATTGACCTTCAACCACCACAACCATCTTCCTTTGTGCTAGGTATGACTCCAGCCAGTGGAGAGTTTTCCCCCCGATTCCCATTGACTTCAGTTTTACTAGGGCTCCTTGATGCCACACTGTCAAATGCTGCCTTGATGTCAAGGGCAGTCACTCTCACCTCACCTCTGGAATTCAGCTCCTTTGTCCATGTTTGGACCAATGCTGTAATGAGGTCAGGATCTGAGTTGTCTTGGCGGAACCCAAACTGGGCATCAGTGAGCAGGTTATTGGTGAGTAAGTGCCGCTTGATAGCACTGTTGATGACACTTTCCATCAATTTGCTGATGATTGAGAGTAGACTGATGGGACGATAATTGGCCGGATTGGATTTGTCTGCTTTTTGTGGACAGGACATCCCTGGGCAGTTTTCCACATTGTCGGATATATGCCAGTATTGTAGCTGTACTGGAACAGCTTGGCTAGAGGCACAGCTAGTTCTGGGGCACAAGTCTTCAGCACAACAGCCGGCGATGTTGTCGGGGCCCATAGCCTTTGCTGTATCCAGTGCGCTCAGCCATTTCTTGGTATCACATGGAGTGAATCGAAGTGGCTAACGATGGCTTCTGTGATGGTGGGGACCTCAGGAAGAGGCCAAGATGGATCATCCACTTGGCATTTCTGGCTGAAGATGGTTGGAAATACTTCAGCCTTGTCTTTTGCACTCACGTGCTGGGCTCCACCATCATTGAGGACGGGGATATTCAGGGAGCCTCCTCCTCCCATTAGTTGTTTAATGGTCCACCACCATTCACGACTGGACGTGTCAGGACTGCAGAGCTTTGATCTGATCTGTTGATTGTGGGATCGCTTAGCCCTGTCCATAGCATGTTGCTTCCTCTTTTTAGCATGCACGTAGTCCTGTGTTGCAGCTTCCCCAGGTTGGCACCTCATTTTTAGGTACGCCTGGTGCTGCTCCTGGCATGCTCTTCTACACTCCTCATTGAACCAGGGTTGGTCCCCTGGCTTGATGGTAATGGTAGAGTGAGGGATATGCCGGGCCATGAGGTTACAGATTGTGGTGGAAGACAATTCTGCTGCTGCTGATGGCCCACAGTGCCTCATGGATGCCCTTTTGAGCTGCTAGATCTGTCCTGAATCTATCCGATTTAGCACGGTGGTAGTGACACACAACACGATGGAGGGTGTCCTCAGAGTGAAGATGGGACTTCGTCTCCACAATGACTGTGCGGTGGTCACTACTACCAGTGCTGTCATGGACAGATGCATCTGCGACAAGTAGATTGGTGAGGACGAGGTCAAGTAGGTTTTTCCCTCGTGTTGGTTCTCTCACCACCTGTCGCAGGCCCAGACTGGCAGTTATGTCCTTCAGGACTCGGCCAGTAGTGGTGCTACCGAGCCACTCTTGGTGATGGACATTGAAGTCCCCCGCCCAGAGTACATTCTGTGCCCTTGCTACTCTCAGTGCTTCTTCCAAGTGGTGTTCAACATGGAGGAGTACTGATTCATCAGCTGAGGGAGGGTGGTAGGTGGTAATCAGCAGGAGGTTTCCTTACCCATGCTTGACCTGAAGCCATGAGACTTCATGGAGTCCGGAGTTGATGTTGAGGACTCCTAGGGCCACTCCTTCCCGACTGTATACCACTGTGCCATCACCACTGGTGGGTCTGTCCTGCATGTGGGACAAGACATACCCAGGGATGGTGATGGAGAAGTTTGGGACATTGGCTGAAAGATATGATTCTGTGAGTATGACTGTCAGGCTGTTGCTTGACTAGTCTGTGGGACAGCTCCCCCAATTTTGGCACAAGTCCCCAGATGTTAGTGAGGAGGACTTTGCAGGGTCGACTGGGCTGGGTGTGCCATTGCCGTGTCCATAGCCAGTGCCGAGGTCGATTCCAGGTGGTCCGTCCAGTTTCATTCTTGTTATTGTGTTTCGTAGCAGTTTGTTACAATTGAGTGGCTTGCTAGGCCATTTCAGAGGGCAGTTAAGAGTCAACCACATTGCCGTGGGTCTGGAGTCACATATAGGCCAGACCAGGTAAGGACGGCAGATTTCTTATTTTTAGTAATGAGTAATGAGCCAGATTTAGTTAACAGCCTAACTGTGCGTGAACATTTATCCAATAGCGATCATAACATGATCGATTTCAACGTAGCGTTTGAAAGGGAGAAACGCAAAATAGCTACTAAGATTCTAGATTTGGGTAAGGCCGACTTCAAAGGGATGAGACAGAGACTGTCCACGGTAAACTGGGCAAATCTGTTAATGGGTAAAACAACAGAAGATCAGTGGGAGATGTTCAAAAAAGAATTTAATGTGATACAGAACCAGTTTATACCCCTGAGGGGCAAGAGCTCTACTTGCCAAAAAACACAGCCATGGACAACTAAAGAGGTGAGGGACAGCATAAAACTAAAAGAAAAAGCATACAAAAATGCAAAAAATAGCCCAGATCCTGGTGAATGGGAAAGATACAAAGAACAGCAAAGAGCCACGAAACTGATAGTAAGAGCTACAAAAAAGGGAGTATGAAAGGAAACTTGTAAGGGATATCAAAATCAACACAATTTTTTTACAATTATATTAGGAAAAAGAGGGTAGCCAGGAATAATGTTGGCCCTTTAAAAACTGAAAGCAGTGATATTATCAGGAAATGGTGGACATGTTAAATAATCAGTTTGTGTCAGTAGTTACGGTAGAGGAAGAGGATAGCAAGCCAGAAATCCAAAGGAAACTAAATCAGGGACAGGGACTCAATAAAATTAATGTAAGTAAAATAACAGTAATAAAGAAAATAATGGCACTAAAGTGTGACAAATCCCCAGGACCAGATGGTTTCTATCCCAGGATTTAAGAGAAGTAGGCGATAATGGGAGGCGCAAAGGAGGCCAATTTCTAGCCCTAGGACTAGGGGGCAGAGTCTAAAAATTAGAGCCAGACCTTCAGGAGTGAAATTAGGAAACACTTCTACACACAAAGGGTGGTAGAAGTTTGGAACTCTCTTCTGCAAATGGCAATTGATGCTAGATCAATTGTTAATTTTAAATCAGAGATTGATAGCTTTCTGTTAACCAAAGGTATTAAGGGATATGGGCCAAAGGCGGGTATATGGAGTTAGGTCGCAGATCAGCCATGATCTCATTGAATGGCGGAGCAGGCTCAAGGGGCTGAATAGCCTACTGCTGTTCCTATGTATCTAATCAAATCACATGGGAAGGGTGATGGCAGCAAAAAAATACATTTTCCTTGTTGCAAACAGGCCTCTTACTAGATTTCTCGGGTAGATGTCCTACTCTCTCTTTACTACCAGTTTGCCTATTTGGTTAGAAGATTGTCATTTGGTCATTTGAATATTCTAAATTGCCAGTTATGTGGGATGTTGCAAAATGCACCGGAGATTATAGGATTATTTTTCAGTCATGGTGGCTACTACTGGCTGCCAAAATGAAAGTCCAAGACCACATATTTTAGGACAAAAATGAAAGCTTATTGTTTTAAATAAAGTAAACATCATACCGTTTTAATTTGAGAAACAAGGGCCTGTAGAGCAAGTCACTACCACAGTTACTACTGCTGGTAGTAAAGAAAGAGTAGGACATCTACCCGAGAAATCTAGTCAGAGGCCAGGTTGCAACAAGGAAGATGTCTTTTTTGCTGCCTTCACCCTTCCTATGTGATTTGAATACACTGCTTGAGTCGTATCTGGCCGAGGACAGAACTCGAGTTAAAAAGAATAAAAGGGAAGACTAAGTCAATCAGGAAGTAGTAATGGAGTGACAACATGCTTGGTTTTTAAAAAGTATGAAAGGAAAGAAAGAATGGAGAGGTAAGGAGCTTTACAGTTTGGAGATCTTGGGAAATAATAAACTAGATTAGGAGTCTGCAGTGAGTAAAAAAATGGACGAAAAGCTGAGAAACCAAAAGAGGGCAAGAGGTAAATGGAGCCAAAAAAAATGTTCAGGAGATTAAATGACAAGAATGAGTCAGAAATGTTAGATAGGAAATGATAAAATGCTGCTAAACAAGTACAGATCACAGACCTGCACAAACATATCAAGATTCTAGGTTTGACTGAGTTGTTCTTAACAGTCAGACTGATAATTATCGATAGGCATCAGGCCTCACACGTGGATCTACACCACACTGTGCTCACCTGGCAGTGACAATAAATAACCTCCTCTCCACGATCAGTCAGTTTCAGTAAAACTCTATTTGCGCACTGTGCTTCCTGTGCCGTGATTCAGATTAAAGAATGGACAAAAGTTCAGTGTAACTAACGGGAACTGAATCTTTCCTTTGGTGTAGTGTGATTTAAAATCACCAGGATTGTCTTTCATTTCCTGCCTTGTCGAGAGGCCAACTGAAAGTACTGTGACACATGTCCAGTAGACAATATCCAGTGTATCGGAAAAGACAGTTCATATGGTGCATTTCACATGTAATTGCTCAATGAACAATACAAGCCTCCATCACTGTAACATTTTTTATTTGACTGGATCAAACTACTTCTGCAAGAAGGTGACACAACATCGTATTCTGTGATAGTTGACCTTATTTGGTGGCAGAATGAATGCAAGGATTAAAATTTTGTACAGTCACATATTATATCTTATTTTCAAAGTACAAAATAAGTTTTTAATTGTTGTCGACAAATAAAGGTGAAGGCCCAAGAACCACACCGTGTGACACCACCAAGGTTGTGGATTTATAGACACGCACAAACTCCAGAGCAAATCAGGATTCTGGGTTTGACTGGGTCATAATCAGGAAGTAATGATTAGATGACATTAAGCTTGAGTTTTAAAGCCTGTATGTTGATTGTAAATTCCAATGCAGCTGTTCCTTGATAAACGAGCAGTATTTCAGATCAACTCTATTTTTACTTGATTCTCAAGTTTACACTGACTTTCAGCTCTGAGTCACAATTTGTTTCCCAGCTAAGTGGCATCTTGCTAAAAATCTGCAATTCAGCCTATTGATCAATTTCATTGAATCAATTTCAACGAATAAACAAGTACTGCAATTGATAATGATTTTAAACAAAGCAGTTTGCACTTTAAGTCTGTTGTTCTGTGGAGTATCTGCAATTCAGTCTGCTATTGACCAACAGCGCTGGTGATTTTTATGCTCACTTGCAGTGCTAGTATCATAGTACTGCTTGCTAATCAGGCTTCACATACAGCTCTTCTCTCGATAGAGAACTATTTTCCCTTGGCTCTCAGGAATAGCGTAATATTGAGGGAGAGCTGTCTCGGTGAATGTTAGTCATCCTACGAAACATGTTCTTTGTTGTTTCTACACTGCTGCTCAGCTTCTGAGACAGTGGCGCTAAACACAGCTTCCTACACCATGGTTCCCTCATTTATTTTTCCATTCAGCACCATACAGTGGCCAAAAGTGGAGCTGCTGAATTCAGCAGCAGCTCACAAGAATCACCAAAAAGTACATATCTGTTGCCAGCAGAACAAGGTAGGTTGGCCCATTTATATCTCTAAGAGCAACCAATGCCGAGAGAACAATGTGTTTGCCATCCACTGCACTGTTATAAAGTAAAAACACCTTTAAAATCACCAAAAATACATTCTGCCAATTGTCACCACAAAACATACAATAACTGCTAACTCATCACTCAACTAATTCAGAGTGTCTGACTCAAAGTATAGTTCAGCTTGTTATAATAGACCAACATAATTTTCACCACAAGTGAACAATTTCACACACCCGCCACAATCCCTAAACATCCTATTATTTACTACAGGGGTATAAATGAGAATTTTCACTGCACAAAACTCCAGAGACTTGAGCACAAAAATCTAGGCTGACATTCCAGTGCAGTACTGTAAGAGTGCTGCACTGTCGGAGGTTCCGACTTTTGGATGAGGCGTTAAACCAAGCTCCTATCTGCTTTCTCAGGTGGACGTAAAAGATCCTATGGCACTGTATCGAAGAAGAGCAAGGGAGTTATCCCCAGTGTCCTGGCCAATATTTATCCCTCAATCAACATCACTAAAACAGATTATCTGGTCATTATCACATTGCTGTATGCGGGAGCTTGCTGTGCGCAAATTGGCTGCCGCGTTTCCTACATTACAACAGTGACTACACTTCAAAAAGTACTTCATTGGCTGTAAAACACTTTGTGGCATCCTGAGGTCGTGAAAGACGCTGTATAAATGCAAGTCTTTCTTTACTTTCTATCACAATTCATTACAGTGAACTCTCACTTAATAGTCTGATCCCAGAAACATGTTTAAAACTTGGGAATGAATCATTGTGGAACAAATAGAATATTCTGCTATTAGACGTGTTAGCTATGTTCCTGCAAGTGCAATATTCTCCATCTGTTTCATCCTGATCTGTTAAATCACTGCATTAAAAATAAGCACAAAAATAAGTTATCATTTTACCTGTATTTAGGTTCAGATAAGCTGTACTCCAGATGGCATTCATATGTATTTCTGCTTTCATTGCTGTTTTCAATTTCTTTTTGGCTTAAAACAGTGATTTTCAAACCTTTTTGAAAAGTTGCCATAGCCTCTCATACCTAACCAGCTCTGGATACCGTAGTACAGACAAGTCTTCAAAGCTTACATTGCCACCAATCTCTCTCTCCTTCACTTCTAATTCTATCTCTCAACTTCTTCACTTCGGGGTTTTTTCTGTTTCCCTCTCGGCCTTCACATCTGTGTCCCTCTCTCTCACCATGCTTCTTTCACTAGTCTCCTCAAAAAGCACATCCTTGAACCCTCTGTCCAACCAATGCCCTATCCCTGAGGTCCTTCTGTTTCTGACTCTCACTTTCCTTCTTCACTTCTTTTTCTCTCTCTCTCTCTCTCTCTCTTCCACTTCACTTGTGTTTCTCTCTCTCTCTCTCTCCTCCTTCACTTCAATGCCAGACAGCTCCATGTCCACGTCTTCCTGTTCAGATGCCCTTAGTCCAGTTTCCACCCTACAGCACAGTACCAGGAGCACATTGGAAAAAATCATTGATAATATCTCTTGTAACTGACTGGTGCACACTTACCTGTTTTTTCTTCTTCAATGTCTCTGACATTCAACATATGGACCACACCATCTTCCTCTATCTTCTCTCCTCTGTAATACATCTCCACAGCATCACTTTCTGTTCAACCCTGAGCTGAGCTTCAAATTCCATATACTTTCGGTCATCTATACTGCTTATTTCCAACACTGCAAAATGACTTACCTCTGCCCTTACCTCACTCTATTGATGCTGAGCTCTTTCATCCATGCCTTCATCAATGCCAGACTTGATTTCTGTAATGCACTTTTTGCCAGGCTCCAATATTCATTCTATATAAACTCCAATTCATCCAAAACTCCTGTAGGTTAGTGGTGATAGGGTTGATTGAGCAGGACATATTGGATGATAGGATGCCATCCGTATCCTATCCCAAACAAGTCCCACTCAATCAACCAAGTCCCACTCATTCAAGTCTGTCCTCGCTAATTAACATTGACTTCCCATCCTCAACCGCATCAAATTCAACATCCTTGTCCTCATTTAATAATCTGTTTCAATCTTTGCGCCTACTTGCCTTTGCAGTCTTCTCCAGCCTTATTTGACAAGTACACATACTCTGCTCTTTCGACCTTGGCTTCCTTTACAGCCCTCTCTCTCTCCTTAAGCATCTTGGCCCCACACTCTGGAATGCTGTCCCTTAAAAAGTCTCCTCAAAATGTACCTCTTTGACATGCCTTTGGTCATCTCCCCATCTCTTCTCCTGACACTGTTAGTCTTTTTTTTACCCCTGTAAAGTTCCTTGGCAAGTTTCTTGCAGTCTTCAATTTAAATCTAATTTTCAAACAAAGTTAAAAATATGGGACGTGTATTCTGTATGACTGGCCAGAAAATGACGATATAATGAATGTAACTATTAAGGCTCAAACTTATAGTATAAGAAGTTGATATAATATAATAATTATATCAGAATTTAATATATTGCAATATATATTCTCACATATGTTGTATGTGCTGGAAAAATCATAGCAATCCCCAAAGTTTCATTATAGGTTGAAACCATTTGTCCCATCATGCCTTAATCAATCCTATCTTACCCAAGCAGCAGTACACTCTAATTCCGTCTGCAAGCTCTTTCCTCATACCCTTAAACATTTATCTTCCTCAAATGTGAGACACTGTCAGACAATTGTAATCCAGAAGATTATAATCTGCAATTGATAATGGTATTTATCTTGATTTTGATTGATCTGTGCAGACAATTAGTTGACAGCAGGTAAAAAATGGCACAACAATTTTGAATGCAATTTAATAGATGTAGCATGTCACACAGGAATCAGTGGCATTTATCTTTAATTCATATGAAAAACCAGAATTGAAAATCCTGAATTAAAAAAGTATATTTTTTCAAGAATTCAAGAACATGGACTTCCCTGATAGCTCAACTGGGTAAAGTATTAAGTAGCTTAGCCACATAGACTAAAAATGGCCGAGTTTAACTCTTGAGAGGTCGCACAACACCAGGTTTAACTCCCCAGTCTGTGCAGGATTAGTTAAGGCGGTGGTATGGATGCTACAATTGGTTTCAGTGCTACTGGTTGGAGATGAACAAAATATTAGCCAGAGTGCTACACTTAATCACTATCCAGCAGCCCTTCTTGAACATACAGGTGTGAGGACCAACTGGCTCAAACGTGATGCTTCCAATGGTGAAATATCCTGCTAACAATCATTACCTAGGCTTAGGCTTACATATGAAGAATGACTGCTTAGAAACAAGGTGCTTGGCATTAATGGAGTTGTTCAACAGTTCAGGAAGAGAGGGGAGAAAACAGATTTTTTTTGTCAATCTAGTAGTTCTCTAACTGTGTGACCTGTTTATGTGGCATGCTGAAGGGCGACTGAACTACCACTGCCTCACAACCTACCACTACCTCTCACCCAACTGACCTGATCTGTTGCCCCCTCCCACCTGACGTGCCACAGCCTCCATGCCCAACCTCCACCATCTCCCGTCTGACATCTCTGATCCGCCACCCCCTCTCACCCAACTCCCTCAATTTGCCACCACTTCTTGACTGACTTGATCTGCCACTGCCTCCTGCCAACTCTTGATCTCTTGCCATCTCCCACCAGCTCTCTGTTGGCCGTCCCTTGCCAACCAATTCTGCATCTGCCAGCCCCCCAAACCTCTCGATCTGCTGCTACCTCCTGCCCAGCTCCCTCCCACACTGCATTCTCTCCCTTTGGGCAGGGTGAATAATGTAGGAAATGGGAGAGGAAAATGCTGTACAAATAGGAAGGAGAAGTAAAAACAGAAGAGTAAAAAAAGGAAACAAAAAGCACAAATGAAAAGGAGTAAGAGAGCAAAGACATAAAGTGACAACTTACATATATATAGATTTGCTATTCCATATAAGCTTGTCTCTGTGCAGTCAATTAGTTGTCTCCTTGTGTTATTTTTGATGATGCAGTGATGTAATTGTGGTCAGGAAGTGTCTGCTTCTAGTTTTTCCTATACTCGCACTAGCCACCTAAAAATTGCAGCACATTATTATAGCACCATAATCTGAGAATGAACTTGTTTTAAAATGTACCAATTCATTTAAATGTTCTATGTACAATTTGTGATTCAACTATTTTTATGCAGACAAAAATAAACTGAAACGCTGTAAGATTTCTTGTCATTTTCCAGAACAGCTTTCCTGGAGCTTCGAAATAAGATTATCAATTAGTGCTGAATTAGGAACAGATTTGTGCTGTGGAACCCATGCCCACTAGCAACTCATTTCAGACCCTTTTTTTAGTTTGAGCCTCTAGTGTCACTATCAAGCAATTCCAGGTCAGGTATAGCACAGCTAGATACAGAGTAAACACATGAGACGCAGCTCTGATCTCAGAAGAGCATCACCTACTGTGTCAGTGTGAGATGTTTCAATTTCCCATGCCAGCCATCCAGTGGCCTTCTGAATGGCAATTTAGTGCCAGATTAGGAGAAGTATTAGATGGGGTGTGGGGAGAGGGGGGGGGGGGGGTGTGGATTGGGGGGGGGTGTGTGGTGGGGGCGGACCCTGTCCATTAAGAACTGGATTGAGAATGTTCAAACTAGTTCCATATACAACCCTCACAGCTAGTAGACAGAGGTAACTGATTGCTTGTCTTTTACAAGCCAGTTTCCTAATACAATTTAATAGGAGCTAAATCCGGATTAAGGAGCCAATGTATTGAGCAGCCCAAGTCACTCAGTCTGGAGTGTGCACATTTAACCCTTCACATATCCTGTACAGTTGTTTATTGCCTACAACCAAGAAAAAGAAATGGTGGAACCACAGCAAATCATGTGCTGGTCTTGCCTGGGAGCCAATAATGTGAGGTCAGCTCATTAGCATTGTTTGACCGCTCTCCCAGTATATCGCCCATGCCATGTTGGGAGAGCATCAAGGTCACGGCTCGTAAGGGACAGCTGACTCTTTGAAAAGACCATTCCCTTTTCAGAGGGAGGAAGGCAAATTATATAATAGAGGATTTCACCAACAGCAAATCAACCTTTATTGGGTCAAAGTTATTCAGGAACAGATAAGCTGGGTGGCCGTATTCGAAAATTAGGGCCACCCAGGAAGAAAAATTAGATTGCACAATGTGGTCCTCCCTTGCAGCACGCTTTTGCAATAGGTGCCGAGGGCTGGAGTGCTTCTGAGATGCTCCAGCCACATTATGTGGAGCAGATCTTGTTTACATTAAAAATTGAGCCTTAATGAGGCTGGAGCACATTTGCTGCACAGGCTCGATGTGCTGACTACAAAGCCAGTGGGCATTACGAGGTATAGAGTGCAAAAACTGTTGAATGGGCCTCAGCACCCAGTAACGTGGGGCCCTTAGGTCTGGGTGCAGCTGAACACCGGATGCCAAGCAATGTTCCCTCTAATTTTTTTTTTGGTGTGCGGTCCCTTTAACTGGCTGTGTGGCCCATTCAAATTTTCGCGCATGCGCGATTTCTTCCATTAAAAAGCCGGTGAGCGGCCTGCGCGGGACCACCAGACCACTGCACGGCCACAAAGCTTAGCAGGAACGTTGGTGCCAAGGCTTGCATTACCAGCACCTATAACTTCGACAGACTTGATTTATTTTCACATTTTTCATGACTTTTTTGTCTAGTGGGTAGAAAATAGCCTTGGGAAAAGAGAACTCTGGAAAAATGGGATTTATTGAGCACAGTGTGGTGAGGACTAGCACAACAACCTCATATGTTGCTGATTTAATGTGACTGAAAACTTAAATAGATTTGATTTGGGTGTTGCTCTTAGTCTGATATGTCTAACTTCTCGTATTACCCAAGTTCACAGTTAATAATATTTTTTTCGATGCTCTAAAATATATTCCCCCTCTGCAAACTTTGTAGGGTTGCTTGTGAATCTGAATATATACCAAGCTGAATATAGAGGATATCTAAAAAAGGAATAAAAGGGGCAAAGAGAGAGTATGAGAATAGATTAATGGCTAACATAAAAAGGAACCCAAAAGTCTTTTATGAACATATAAATAGTAAAAGCGTAGTCCAAGGAAGGGTGGGGCCGATTAAGGACCCAAAAGGAGATATTCTTGAGGAGGCAGAGGGCATTGTTGAGCTATTAATGAATACTTTGCATCGAACTTCACTAGAGAAGAGGGTGCTGTCAATGTAGCAGTAAAGGAGGAAGAAGTAATGATATTGGACAGGATAAAAATAAATAAAGAGGAGGTACTTAAAAGGTAGGCAGTCCTCAAAGTATAACAGTCACCCGATCCGGATGGGATGCATCCTAGGTTGCTGAGGGAAGTAAGGGTGGAAATTGCTGAGGCTCTGACCACAATCTTCCAATCCTCCTTGGATATAGGGGTGGTGCCAGAGGACTGGAGGATTGCAAATGTTACACTCCTGTTTAAAAATGGGGAGAGGGAATAAACCCGGCAACTACAGGCCAGCCAGCCTAACGATGGTGGTGGAGAAACTGTTAGAGACAATAATCTGGGACAAAATTAATTGGCATTTGGAAAAGTATGAGCTAATAAATGAAAGTCAGCACGGATTTGTTAAAGGCAAATTGGGGGGAAAATTAGCTCACGCCCACTTTGGTAGCGCCCCAAGCAGGAGGCAGGGCGCTACTGGAAGCGCTCCCCCTCCCTCTTGGGGCGCTCCCATTGAATATCACGCTGCTACTTGCAGCAGCGCCACAGTCCAGCAGGCCTCCCTCCCTTGATTAAAGGGGAGGGGCTTAGCGCAGTGCGCACCGGTGCCCTGCTGGACCACTGGGGAGCAGGGTGCCAGCAAAAGAGCCCGGCACTCAAGAGGAGTGCTGGGCTGACGGATCGCAGCCGGCACCCCTCAGGAGGAGGCCAGAGGGGGCAGGTGCTGGCAGGCGGCCCCAAAAAAAATGGGTGCCCGGCACCTGCCCTTTAATTATCAGCGCCCGGCCGCAAAAACGCCACCCTGACCCTGTCGGACATAGCGTCCGGCGGTAGGTCAGGGGGGGCGAGCCAAGTTTGCGGCCGAGGTGCAAGCGGGGCGCTGCGCACGGTGATGACGTCATTGCCGGAGGCGCAGCACCGCAGGGCGCTACCAGCTACTGCCCCCGCTATCCTACTGCTGAATTTTGTGGGAGACGTTAGCGGTGCCACATCCGGGCGCTAGTTGCTTTGCGCCCAGTTAGCGCTAACGGGATGCGCAAAGCAACCAAATTTTCCCCCATTGTGTTTGACTAACTTGATCAAGTTCTTTGATGAAGTAACAGAAAGGGTTGATGAGGGTAGTGCGGATGATGTTGCGTATATAGACTCTCAAAAGGTGCTTGACCAAGTACCACATAATAGACTTAAAATTAAAGCCCTTTGGATTAAAGGGACATCGGCAGCATGGATACGAAATTGGCTAAGGGACAGAAAGCAGAGTAGTGGTGAATGCTTGTTTTTCAGACTGGAGGGAGGTATACAGTGGTTTAGCAAGAAATACAAAAACAGATTGTAAGAGCTTTTACAAGTATGTAAAAAGGAAGAGGTTAGTGAAAGTAAATGTGCGTCTCTTAGAGACAGAGACAGGAGAAATTATAATGGGAAATAAGGAAATGGCAGAGACGTTAAACAAATATTTTGTGTCTGTCTTCACAGTAGAAGACACAAAGAACATCCTGGAAATTGTGAGGAACCAAGGGTCTAAAGAGAGTGAGGAACTTAAAGTAATTAATATTCATAAAGAAAAAGTACTGGAGAAATTAATGGGACTAAAAGCCGACAAATCCCCTGGACCTGATGGCCTACACCCTAGGGTTTTAAAAGAGGTGTCTACAGAGATAGTGGATGCATTGGTTTTGATCTTCCAGAATTCCCTCGATTGTAGAACAGTCCCCATGGATTGGAAGGTAGCAAATGTAATCCTGCTGTTCCATGAATGAGGGAGAGTGGAAACAGGGTACTATATGCCAGTTAGCCTAACATCATTAGTAGGGAAAATGCTAGAATCCATTATTAAGGATGTGGTAACAGGGCACTTGGTAAATCATGATATGATTAGATAGAGTCAACACAGTTTTATGAAAGGGAAATGGTGTTTGACAAATCTATTAGAGTTTTTTCAGGGTGTAACTAGCACGGTAGATAAGGGTGAACCAGTAGATGTAGTATATTTGGATTTTCAAAAGGCATTTTAAGATGCTACAAAAGAGGTTATTACACAAAGTTAGGGCTCATGGGATTTGGGGGTAATATATTAGCTTGGATTGAGGATTGGTTAACAGACAGAAAACAGAGAGCAGGAATAAACGGGTCATTTTCGGGATGGCAGGGTGTAACTAGTAGAGTGTCGCAAGGATCAGTGCTTGGGCCTCAGCTATAGACAATCAATATCAATGACTCTTAGCTGAGGGGACTGAGTGTGACGTATCCAAGTTTGCTGATGATACAAAGCTAGGTAGGAGAGAAAGCTGTGAGGAGGATGCAAAGAGGCTGCAATGGGATAGAGACAGGTTCAGTGATTGTGCAAGAGGGTTGCAGATGGAGTACAAAGGGGGAAGTGTGAAATTATCCACTTTGGAAGGAAGAATGGAAAAGCAGAATATTTTTTAAAAGGTGAGAGACTGGGAAATGTTGGTATTCAGAGGGACCTGGGCATCCTTGTACACAAATCACAGAAAGTGAACATGCAGGTACAGCAAATGGTATGTTAGCCTTTATTACAAAGGGATTGGAGTATAAGAGTAAAGAAGGCTTATTACAATTATATAGGGACTTGGTGAGACCACACCTGGAGTACTGTGTCTTCTTCTTCTTCTTAGGCAGTCCCTCGGAACCGAGGATGACTTGCTTCCACATTAAAAATGAGTTCTCAGGCGACTGATGAGTCCAATGCGGGACCTACAGTCTCTGTCACAGGTGGGGCAGACGGTGGTTGAAGGGGCGGGTGGGTGGGGTGCTTGGGTTGACGTGTGCTTCTTGCACTGCTTGCGCTTGGCTTCCGCTTGCTCCCGGCGAAGAGACTCGAGGTATTTGGCACCTTCCCGGATGCTTCTCCTCCACTTTGTGTGGTCTTGGGCCAGGGATTCCCAGGTGTCGGTGGGGATGTTGCACTTTTTCAAGGAGGCTTTGAGGGTGTCCTTGAAGCGTTTCCTCTGCCCACCTGGGGCTCTTTTGCCATGTCGGAGCTCCGAGTAGTGCGCTTGTTTTGGGAGTCTCGTATCGGGCATGCGGACGATGTGACCCGTCCATCGGAGCTGATCGAGCGTGGTCAAAGCTTCGATGCTGGGGATGTTGGCCTGAGCGAGAACACGGACATTGGTGCGCCTATCCTGCCAATGGATTTGCAGGATCTTTATGCGGAGGCAGCGTTGGTGGTACCTCTCCAGTGCTTTGAGGTGCCTGCTGTACATGGTCCATGTCTCTGAGGCATACAGGAGGGCGGGTATTACTACTGCTCTGTAGACCATGAGCTTGGTGCCGGTTTTGAGGTCCTGGTCTTCAAACACTCTCTTCCTCAGGCGACCGAAGGCTGCACTGGCACACTGAAGGTGGTGTTGGACTTCATCATCGACGTCTGCCCTTGTTGACAGTAGGCTCCCGAGGTATGGAAAGTGATTCACGTTGTCCAAGGCCTTGTCATGGATTTTGATAATCGGGGGGCAGTACTGTGTGGCGGGGGCAGGTTGGGAGAGGACTTTTGTCTTACAGATGTTTAGTGTAAGGCCCATGCTCTCGTACGCTTCGGTGAAGGTGTTAACGTTGGTTTGGAGTTCGACCTCAGAGTATGCGCAGACGCAGGCATCGTCTGCATACTGTAATTCGATGACAGTGGATGGGACAAACTTGGATCTGGACTGGAGGCGATGGAGGTTGAACAGTTTCCCATTTGTTCTGTAAATTAGCTCCACTTCAGCGGGGAGCTTACTGAGGGTGAGATGGAGCATTGCAGCAAGGAAGATCGAGAAGAGTGTTGGTGCGATGACACAGCCTTGCTTGACCCCGGTCCGTACATGAATTGGGTCTGTGGTGAAACCGTTGGTCAGGATCACGGCCTGCATATCTTGCATGGCTTGCATGTACTATGTACAGTTTTGGTCTCCTTACCTAAGGAAGGATATACTTGTCTTGGAGGGAGTGCAATGAAGGTTCACTAGACTGATTCCTGGGATGAGGGGATTGTCCTATGAAGAGAGATTGAGTAAACTAAGCCTATATTCCTGGGAGTTTAGAAGAATGAGAGGTGATCTCATTGAAACATATAACATTCTTAATGATGATTAGGTGTCAGCTGTGGCTCAGTTGGTAGCGCACTCGCCTCTGAGTCAGAAGGTTGTGGGTTCAAGTCCCACTCCAGGGACTTGAGCACATAAAGCTAGGCTGACACTCCAGTGCAGTGCTGAGGGAGCGCTGCACTGTTGGAGGTGCCGTCTTTTGGATGAGATGTTTAACCGAGGCCCCGTCTGCTCTCTCGGGTGGATGTAAAAGATCCCATGGCACTATTTCGAAGAAGAATAGGCAAGTTATCCCCGGTGTCCTGGCTAATATTTATCCCTCAACCAACATAACAAAAACAGATTATCTGGTCATTATCACATTGCTGTTTGCGGGACCTTGCTGTGCGCAAATTGGCTGCCGCATTTCCCACATTACAAGTGTGACTCCACTTCGAAAGTACTTCATTGACTGTAAAGCGCTTTGAGACGTCCGGTGGTCGTGAAAGGCACTATATAAATGCAAGTCTTTCTTTCTTAATGGGCTTGACAGGGTAGATGCTGGGAGGATGTTTCCCCTGGCTGGGGAGTCTAGAACTAGGGGTCACAGTCTCATAATAAGGGGTTGGCCATTTAGGACTGAGATGAGGAAATATTTCTTCACTCAAAGGGTTGTGAATCTTTGGAATTCTCTATCCCAGAGAGCTATGGATGCTCAGTTGTAGAGTATGTTCAAGACAGAGATCAATAGATTTTTGGATGCTAAGGGAATCAAGGGATATGGGGATAGGACGGAAAGATGGAGTTGAGGTAAAAGATCAGCCATGATCTTATTGAATGGCAGAGCAGGCTTGAAGGGCCAAATGGCCTATTCCTACTCCTATTTCTTATGTTCTTATGGAAGAATATACTTGCCTTAGAGAGGGTGCAACAAAGGTTCACTAGATTGATTCCTGGGATGAGAGGACTTTCCTATGAGGAGAAATTGAGTAGAATGGGTCTACATTCGCTGTAGTTTAGAAGAATGAGAAGTGATTTCATTGAAATGTTTAAAATCCTTAGAGAGCTTGACAGGGTAAATGCTGAGAGGCTGTTTCCCCTGGCTGGAGAGTCTAGAACTAGGGGTCATAGGGGTAAAAATTCACTTGGTTGCGCCACCCGTTAGCGCCTTAAGAGGGCGCTAATGGGGCGCAAAGCCGCTAACGCCCGGGCGCAGCAATGTTTGCGCCGCTCGAGAACTTAACTTGAGATTGTGCGGCGGCGCTAAAACTTACCGCTGCGACCACCTGCGTGCGCAGATTGTGACGTCATTCCATGGTGCAACGCCCTTGGGGCGCCCCGTAGCGGAAATTGAGTGGCGCCCCCTGCCTTACCGCCTGGCGCTTCCAACGACCAGAAGACTGGAACGCTATCAATCGCTGTGGGGCTGGGGGAGGCGCTATTTAAAGGGGGCCTCTTCCTGTCTTTTATTGTTGGTGGTATTTTTGAACTACGCATTCTGAGAGAGAGAGGGAGAGACTTCTGGAGAGATTCAACGTTGTGTGAAGGAGTTTTGGGTACTGAGCAGCACTTTGCAGGTTCATTTTGATTTGCCATTCCTTGTATCGATTTAGCAGAGACCGTGGGAGCTGCACTCTGAGCTCTTTGCCTGGTGCTCTCCATTGTTCTTTCCAGCACATTTGATGTGCAAGTCTCTCCAGGCCGAGATTCAAGGCAGCAATGAACAGGATGTGGATGGAAAGCAAGATTAACCATCCCCTTTAAGAACTGGCCCGTGCCATTGTGTGTGTGTTCCATTGCTGACTGACATTACATGAGCTTCGCCAGCGCTCCGAGTTAGCGCCTCACTGCTCGGCCTTTGTGCCTTAAGAGAGGTGTGCAGCGCCTGCTTTAGCGCTCCACTCACCTCCCGGGGCGGTAAAAGTGAAGTTTCCCGTCAGTGCCGATAATTAGCGGCAGGTGCTAATATTTGCGTCCGGACGATATTTGCGCCCCAAATGGGGTGCGACCTAATTTCTACCCCATAGTCTCAGGATAAGGGGTTGGCCATTTAGGACTGAGATGAGGAGGAATTTCTTGATTCAGAGGGTGGTGAATCTTTGGAATTCTCTACCTCAGAGGGCTGTGGTGCTCAGTCGTTGAGTATATTCGAGACTGAGATCAATAGATTTTTGGGCACTAAGGGAATCAAGGGAATGGGGATAGAGCGGGAAAGAGGAGTTGATGTAGAAGATCAGCCGTGATATTATTGAATGGCGGAGCAGGCTCAAAGGGCAGCATGATCTACCTCGATCCTATGTCTTATGTTCCCCAGGGTTCATTGTTAGGACCACTGCTCTTTTTGATATATATCTTAATGACCTGGACTTGGGTATACAGGGCACCATTTCAAAGTTTGCTGATGCTACGAAACACAGAATGTAGTAAACAATGAGGAGGATAGTAAATAGTAATGGTTTTGATAGAGTAAATAAAGAGACACTGTTTGCAGTGGCAGAAGGGTCAGTAACCAGAGGACACAGATTTAAGGTCATTGGTAAAAGAACCAGAGGCGATATGAAGAAACATTTTTTGTGATCCGGAATGCACTGCCTGAAAGGGTGGTGGAAGCAGATTCAATAATAACTCTCAAAAAAGAATTGGATAAATACTTGAAGGGGAAAAAAATTACAGAGCTGCGGGGAAAGAGCAGGGGAGTGGGATTAATTGAATAGCTCTACCAAAGAGCCGGCACAAGCATGATGGACTGAATTGCCTCCTTTTGTGCTGCATCATCCTGTGAAATTAGAAGAAGCAGGTGACCAATTTTCCTCTGAGACTGATAGTGCAAAAAGTGACGCACTTATTGATTGAACTGATAGACCATGAATAAACACTCCAGATAGACAACACCAAGGCGGCAATGAGCAATTTGTTTATTTGCAACCAATTTCTGACCTCCAACTATGAATAAAATGACAACTTCCACAAATATACTGTGAAAATCAACGGTTCAAATAAACCAAAATAGAAAGAACTTGCTTTTATATAGCACCATTCACATCATCCCAAAGGATTTTACAGCTAAGCTGTTTTGATGTGTAGTCACTGTTGTAATGTAGGAAATGCGGCAACCAATTTGCGCACAACAAGCTATGTGATAATGACCAGATAATCTTTTTTAGGGATGTTGGTTGAGGGATTAATATTGTTCAGGACACCAGGGATAACTCCCCTGCCCTGCTTTGCATGGGAACTTTTACATCCACCTTAGAGGGCAGACAGGGCCTCAGTTTAACATCTCATCTGAAAGCTGGCACATCTGACAGTGCAGCACTCCCTCAGTACTGCACTGGAGTGTCAGCCTAGATTGTTGTGCTCAAGTTTCGAATGGGAAATGAACCCACAACCTTCTGACTCAGAGGTGAGAGTGCTACCAACTGAGCCATGGCTGACACTGTAAAAAAGAGGTGGATCTGAGATAACCTAGAAGAATTAGAGGAAGACAAACTTCCTTCTAACACCTTTTGCATTTGATAATGCAGATAGTGACAAAGAAAGTGATGTAGTTGCTGGTCGGACTGGCACAGTGTGAAATCCATTGCACATGCTCAATACCAAGGGCGGGCAGCAACAGGGAATATTGTTTACAGAGCAGCCAGGCTTGGCCATTGTTAACAAGACATCTGTGACTGTCTTGAACCTCACTTCCCTTGTGACATGTTAGAAAATATATGCAAGCATAGAAATAAAGGAAATTATTCCTTAACATTATTTAGTCTCTGGGCCTCACAGTGACTTTATTTTCACTCTAGCTCAACTGGTTCCTAACATACAATCAATGTCACTGAACGACACCCCTTTACGTTAAAGCACTTTGCAAAATTTAGAAGACATATGAAGGGTTAATAGTAGTTTTAATCACCTGTGCTTCCCTGCAAACTGACAAAATCAATCTGAATCACACAGAGGTCTGAAAGGCTCTGCCTCTGTTGCTCCTAGCATTTGTTTGGCTGCAGATGATAACTAGTGGACAGGCAAGCAGCTTCCAATTTTTTTTGTAAGGAAACATGCTTTCCAAGTATACCTCACCCTAGGAGGGAGCCTGGAACACTGATATAGAGGTGGAGTTTGCTTGCCGAGCCCAGCGTAATACAAGCTGTTTTAGTATGCGCATCACATCTTTCCTGCTACACTGCAGGGAACATGCAGTTTATCGTACAAACGTGCATCCTCTGAGCAGAGGATAAACACTCTCTTACTTGCTCGAAACTGTTTGGCTGGGAAGTGAGGAGCTGAATGCAGAGGCACACGAAACAAATAGTCTGAAGAAGATTCCAACAAGCATCACATTTTATTTATTTTTGTCCCCCCTTCCAAGTGCAATTTGTGTCGGTCTCGGAATGTTCAGTCACTGAGAAGCAGAAAGCGTACAAGGTTACAGATTAATGAGAGAGGAAGTAACAGCTTGCACCAGGTAGGAAGCAATTTTACATCAGCTTTCATTTGCTTATCACTGTCACAAGCTCAATGCTGTCCGCTGCTGTGGGCCAGCTTTTCAAGCCTTGTGTCTAATAACCAGAACCACTTGAGAAACACTCCACACAAAAGAATCTTTAACTCTTTTTGTGACCTTCAGAAGACTTTAGGGCATAGAGAACAAAAGGTAATTAGTTCTACAAGACAAACTTTTTCTTAATTTTTTTTCAGACATGTATTGTACTTTGAATTTGCGAGATGTATACGCTTGAATCATATGCTTATTGACTAGTTTTTTATATGTGTATATTAATTTAGCCATAATGTTTCTGCTAAGTGATGCTGTTTGGAACATAACCAGGGTAACAGTACCAGTGTACTTGGAAGGTAAGGGGTGTTCAATCTCAGCCAGTGATGCTGAATGTTGCTGAAAGGGAGCAGCCAAAACATTCCTTGTTATGGCTGAGAAAGGTGCTGACGGATTGGCGACTTGAGGGAATTTGTACTTTTTTTGCTCTTGGTGATCAATAGCTATCTCTAAAGTGCCACTTCATAGGGACAGAGTTCTAGCACTGGATTTATTTGACAGACACCATAGTTATTTTCAGCTCAAACTTTGCTCTAGCTTCTTAACTACATCCCTGATTTGTTTATTTACAAGCAAGGGTTGGAATTTTACCTGCATTGAGACAGTGCCTACAGCTGGCTGTGCTGTGAAAGGCAGTATGTGAGGAAAGTGTCCAGTCCGAGTTGTATGAATTAGAATGAAGTGGTGTTGATTGTCTTATATCACAGGTCAGTATAATGAGAATATGCTGCAGCCCTTGCACGACAAATATGCCTGTATACTGTAGACAAGTTTCCAAATTGAGATTTCCCCCTTTGTATTATTTATATTTTCCCTATTTCTTTTCCCCCACTTCCCACATGATAGAATGGTCAGCTTGTGGAACTCAATGTACAGAATGAAAAATATTCTGTGATTAGTTGACAGGAAGCAGAATTCTAGGGATGTTTGGTTTGCCATATTCTGTCACCATCCCCCTCAAAATGCTGACAATGAATACCTCACTATTATATGGCTATCCATCTAATGGCTCAACCTAAGAACTTATTAAACTTTCTCTAAATGACAGACTGTACTCATGATCTTGTGTTATTCAGTGCTCCGCTGAGTATTGCTCTCACTGTTTCACACAAACCCCCATGGGTTTGCTCATCACCAATGATATCTCTGTAATATTCACTGCTTCCATAATGATTGCTCTCTCTGTTTCATCCAATCCATTCTCTACCATGCACCATCTTTTTATCGACTGTTTGAGTCCTAAACGAAGCAAGTTTGATGGTAGACAACTTTAGGCTTGAATCTTTGACTTTGTGGTTAACAATCAAGTACTCACTTAAACTATTGGGATGTGGTGCTGAAATCTTTTTCTTGTTTCAACTGCTTGGTAAAAAGCATTAATACTTTGAGGAATAAGTGTGGTTGGTATCTTGCACGAGCCACACCTCCTCTGTTAGATGCAGAATGTGTAGTCCATTGGATACCCTTTCCACTTCTTTTCGTTTCGGAGACAGAATAGTACAATAACCAGCGAATGGCAATGCTGGAGTTTTGTCTTGAGTCTAATATGATTCAGTTTGCTGTGGAAAACATTAACAATGACCCATTTTACTGTGAAATCATTTAAAAATGAATCAGCCACTCAGCCGTGCCTGATGATGTATTTTGAAAAAGTTTAGGAGGAGCTAAAAATACTGTCATGACAAAAGCAGAATGAGAATGTAAATGTGATTAAAATTGAATGTAAAAAGAGGGATAGGAATTAAAATTAAATAAGTGGCAACCGTTCCAATGAAGGAATTGGTGATCTATGGAAGAGTACTATAATGAGAAATAATGCGGGGGATTTCTTTTGTTTGCTATTTGCAGGGAAATTGTAAATGCTTTAAGAATGTAGAAAGTACTTGCACCTTTCACAACCTTTACACTCTCAGTTATGATTTCACTACAAATAATGAACGTAGAAAATCTTCCGATAGTGAAACCTACTATATGTGACATTTTGAAAACAAAATAGTACAATCACTGTGGTATTTGGAATGTAAGTTCATTTTATTTTCGAAAGGAATTCCAGGAACGTATTGAATAGTGTTTTTCTTCTTTCTCTCTCCTCCCCCCACCCACCCCCATGCCATTTTCTCACCTCCTCTCCTGAAAACAGTGACTCATGCACGGATTCAACTGTCTGGGTGCCAGCTGTCCTGCTGTACTTCACCCAAGCAGTCATTCTAGAGTCTAAACTGTGAGTGTTCATCGGCTATTCAACTAAGAAAGGTGTGGGAGACATCAGAGAAAAACTCTGTCCTTCCATGATTCCCCGACAGGTGCATTTCTCAGCAGAGGTCACTGGATAATTATCAAGAGTGGTAATGCTGGATAATTTTTTTCTCCCCTTGCTTAGCCCAGTGACTTTACTGTCAATTGTAGGAGCCCAGCTGCCATCTTTGCTGGTATCAAATAATAATCCTGACAGGGCATCAAACCTGGGACCTTCCTGCTCTGTAAGGCTCAACTCCACACCGATAAGTGTGTGTATTTTCATTATTTGGTAGGTATATGATTGAGACTTCAAGGGTTAATTATCAGCATTACTGGTTCTGAGGGCAGAACGATATTTTCTACAGTGCTTTCCAACTCATCTTTTCTCATGTCAAATGCCAAAAAAATTTATGCTCAAGAGTTTTTCAAACTATTAGTGTAGAGAATAAACAAGAGTGCATCAGCTGGTATGTGGATCTCATCTCTCCTTGCTTTTTGTCTTCTTGAGTCTCCTATCACCAAACGTCCCATTTTATCTTGGAGGTTATGTCAGTTTAAGGCCAGGGACATATCTAATGAGTATTGCTTCAGTACTGGGCAGCAAAAATTGTAATTCAAGGGTGAGATACACAGTATTAATGTTTTTTTTAAATGCCCTCATACTGCTCGCCCCTGCCCAGCTCCTGCGGAAATTGAATAATTACTGGCTTCATGCTGCTCCATCTAGTGGCTCAGTTGAAAACTGACAATACAATTTCAACTCAACTGTTGGGCTGACTCCTATCAGAAAACTGGCCCAGTGGGTTAAAGCACTGATCTTCCATTTGGCTTTGAATCCAACTCCAGACAGATAGGACGAGAGTCCCCAAAGCATAGAATTGCTTATAATTTTCAAACTGGTCAATTCACTTAAACGCGTACAAGAATGGCTGGTAACACAGGTAGCTTTAAAATGAGAAACGTTAAGAATTCTGTTTCAACCATGGCTCCCTTTTCAGGTAATACTGTAGAAAGAGAAAAGTGAGCTGGGAAATGGAGCAGAGTAGTTATATGGAGACTAAAACTTATTTGGTACAATGGGTAAAACACATTGAATAGCACAAAGGTTGAAGGAATAAAGTAGACAGAACAGGTGAAAATGGAAAATGAAGTAGGAGAAACAGCCAAATTGTTGGGAAAGGAATAGAAATTTAGTGGAGGGTACTGTGATATTTGAGTAGGAATAGGTAGGTTAATAGCAATTGTTTAAGTTTGATTTTGAAGCATTTCGATGGTGATGGATTTCACAAACTATGTTTGAGGAACACAGGCAGAATGCTTCTGAAAAATCATGGTTGGCTGAACGTCAAAGAAAGGCTTAGAAAGATCATTGGTCTTCCCAGTTCTGAGATGCTTCCTGAAGCTATCACCATGGGATAAGAATTTCCCTGCTCACTATTGTGTAGCGACGTTGTAAGTGTTTGTAAAGATTTCCTTTGTTTGGTATTTCTATCAGATAATATTCACAAAGCCATTAATGCTCACTAGAAATAGAAACCAGAGGAATTCTTGGCCCCAAGTATCAACTGAAGGCTCCAGTATAGAATGCTGCACATTTGATACGCATGATACAGTAAATTGCATTGCCCGGAATTCATAAGGATGTCTGAGCAACGTGAAAACAGCATAAGTGGACCCTGAAATTTTGGTCTGTGGAGAGACAGAGCTGCAATTATAGCTGGAGACTCTTTGGCATGGAAAAACACCCAGAGAGGAAGAAAGATGATGTGAAATCAGAGCAAACTTTTTATTGTTATTGCCAGGAGTTGTCTGACTATAATGAAACTTTTCATATTTAAAAAGTAGAATCATTCAATTTAAAAAATATATTAAAAAGATGCAGGGGGTGGACTGTCTGGTAGGAAAGAATTAGATGTTCTATAGAAGAAGATTTTATGATGCGATCAATGTTCCTTATAGTTCGGCAAAAGAAAGAATTTCCATTTATATAGTACCTTTTATGACCTCAGGGTATCCCAAAGTGCTTTACAGCTAATGAAAGAGTTTTAAAGTGTAGTTGCTGTTGTCATGTAGGGAAATGTGGCAGCCAATTTGTGCACAGCAAGGTCTCACAATCAACAGTGAGATAAATGACCAAATAATCTATTTTACTGAGGCTCCTGTCCCAAAAAGTAAACTTTTGACCTACTTTCCTCTAGACTTTCCCTCCGCCCATTCACTGGCCGTGCTCAGTCCAGACGCCCCCTCCTCACTGTCCTTGCCTGGGTCTGCTCCCTTGGTTCCCGGTAATTATGGTGGGCACATTCGTGCAAACGCGATTTGCCCACTATACGCGATGATGGGGCAGCACTAAAAATTTTTAAACATTTCAATTACAGTTGCCTGAGAGAGAACAGTTAAAATCCATGCTGCAGGTACTAAAGATAGCTTTTTAAAAATTTGTTCCTGGGATGTTGGCGTCGCTGGCAAGGCCAGCATTTATTGCCCATTCCTAATTTCCCTTGAGAAGGTGGTGGGGAGCCGCCTTCTTGAACCGCTGCAGTCCGTGTGGTGAAGGTGCTCCCACAGTGCTGTTAGGGAGGAGTTCCAGGATTTTGACCCAGCGACGATGAAGGATCGGCAATATATTTCCAAGTCAGGATGGTGTGTGACTTGGAGGGGAACTTGGAGGTGATGGTGTTCCCATGCGCCTGCTGCCCTTGTCCTTCTAGGTTGTAGAGGTCGTGGGTTTGGGAGGTGCTGCCGAAGAAGCCTTGCTGAGTTGCTGCAGTGCATCTTGTAGATTGTACACACTGCAGCCACGGTACGCCGGTGGTGGAGGGAGTAAATGTTTAAGGTGGTGGATGGGGTGCCAATCAAACGGGCTGCTTTGTCCTGGATGGTGTCAAGCTTCTTGAGTGTTGTTGGAGCTGCACTCATCCAGGCAAGTGGAGAGTATTCCAGCACACTCCTTACTTGTGCCTTGTAGATGGTGGAAAGGCTTTGGGAAGTCAGGGGGTGAGATACTTGCCGCAGAACACCCAGCCTCTGACCTGCACTTGTAGCCACAGTATTTATGTGGCTGGTCTAGTTAAGTTTCTGGTCAATGGTGACCCCACAGGATGTTATTGTTGAGGGATTCGGCAAGGGCTGTGGTTAGACTCTCACTTGTTGGAGATAGTCATTGCCTGTCACTTGTGTGGCGCGAATGTTACCTGCCACTTATTAGCCCAAGCCTGAATGTCATCCAGGTCTTGCTGCATGCGGGCATAGACAGCTTCATTATCTGAGGAGTTGTGAATGGAACTGAACACTGTGCAATCCTCAGCAAACATCCTCACTTCTGACCTTATGATGGAGAGAAGGTCATTGATGAAGCAACTGAAGATGGTTGTGCCTAGGACACTGCCCTGAGGAACTCCTGCAGCGATATCCTGGGGATGAGATGATTGACCTCCAACAACCACAACCATCTTCCTTTGTGCTAGGTATGACTCCAGCCAGTGAAGAGTCTTTCCCCTGATTCCCATTGACTTCAGTTTTACTAGGGCTCCTTGATGCCACACTCTGTCAAATGCTGCCTTTATGTCAAGGGCAGTCACTCTCACCTCACCTCTGGAATTCAGCTCTTTTGTCCATGTTTGGACCAAGGCTGTAATGAGGTCTGGAGCTGAGTGGTCTTGGCGGAACCCAAACTGAGCATCGATGAGCAGGTTATTGGTGAGTAAGTGCCGCTTGATAGCACTGTCGGCAACACCTTCCATCACTTTGTCTGATGATTGAGAGTAGACTGATGGGGCGGCAATTGGCCAAATTGGATTTGTCCTGTTTTTGTGGACAGGACATACCTGGGCAGTTTTCCACATTGTTGGATAGATGTCAGTGTTGTAGCTGTACTGGAACAGCTTGGCTAGAGGCGCGATAAGTTCTGGAGCACAAGTCTTCAGCACAACAGCCGGGATATTTTCGAGGCCCATAGCCTTTGCTGTATCCAATGTGCTCAGTTGTTTCTTGATATCACGTGGAGTGAATCGAATTGGCTGAAGACTGGCTTCTGTGCTGGAGGAGGAGGCCGAGATGAATCATTCAGTTGGCACTTCTGGCTGAACATGGTTGCAGACGCTTCAGCCTCGTCTTTTGCAATCACGTGCTGGGCTCCGCCATATTGAGGATGGGGATGTTCATGGAGCCTCCTCCTCCTCCTGTCAGTTGTTTATTGGTCCACCACCATTCACGACTGAATGTGGCAGAACTGCAGAGTTTAGATCTGATCCATTGGTTGTGGGATCGCTTAGATCTGTCTATAGCATGCTGCTTCCATTGTTTAGCATGCATGTAGTCCTGTGTTGCAACTTCCCCAGGTTGGCACCTCATTTTTAGGTACGCCTGGTGCTGCTCCTGGCATGTTCTTCTACACTCCTCATTGAACCAGGGCTGGTCGCCTGGCTTGATGTTAATGGTAGAGTGAGGGATATGCCGGGACATGAGGTTACAGATTGTGGTGGAACACATTTCTGCTGCTGCTGATGGCCCACAGCGCCTCATGGATGCCCAGTTTTGAGCTGCTAGATCTGTTCTGAATTTATCCCATTTAGCACGGTGGTAATGCCACACAACACGATGGAGGATGTCCTCAGTATGAAGACGGGACTTCGTCTCCACAATGACTGTGCGGTGGTCACTGCTACCAATACTGTCATGGATAGATGCATCTGCGACAGGTAAATTGGTGAGGATGAGGTCAAGTAGGTTTTTCCCTCGTGTTGGTTCTCTCACCACCTGCTGCAGGCCCAGACTGGCAGCTATGTTCTTCAGGGCTCGGCCAGCTCGGTCAGTAGTGGTGCTACCGAGCCACTCTTGGTGATGGACACTGAAGACCCCACCCAGAGTACACTCTGTGCCCTTGCTACCCTCAGTGCTTCTTCCAAGTGATGTTCAACATGGAGGTGTACTGATTCATCAGCTGAGGGAGGGCGGTAGGTGGTAATCAGCAGGAGGTTTCCTTGCCCATGCTTGACCTGAAGCCATGAGACTACATGGGGTCCGGAGTCAATGTTGAGAACTCCCAGGGCCACTCCCTCCCAACTGTATACCACTGTGACACCACTTCTGGTGGGTCTGTCCTGCCGGTGGGACAGGACATACCCAGGGATAGTGATGGAGGAGTCTGGGATATTGGCTGAAAGGTATGATTCTGTGAGTATGACTATGACAGGCTGTTGCTTGACGAGTGTGTGGGACAGCTCTCCCAATTTTGGCACAAGTCCCCAGATGTTGGTGAGGAGGACTTTGCAGGGTTGACTGGGCTGGGTGTGCTGTTGTCATGTCCGAAGCCAGTGCCGAGGTCGATGCCGGGTGGTCCGTCCAGTTTTATTCTTATTATCGTTTCTTGTAGCGGTTTGTTACAACTGAGTGGCTTGCTAGGCCATTTCAGAGGGCAGTTATGTGTCAACCACATTGCTGTGGGTCTGGAGTCACATATAGGCCAGACCAGGTAAGGACGGCAGATTTCCTTCCCTAAAGGACATTAGTGAACCAGATGGGTTTTTACATTTCATGGTCACCATTATTGATACTAGCTTTTTATTCCAGATTTATTTAATTAATTGAATTTAGATTCTACAGCTGCCGTGGTGGGATTTGAACTCACGTCTCTGGATTACTAGTTCAGTAACATAACCACTATGCTAGCTGAAACATCAATAAAAGCAAAAATGCTGAACAAATCACGGCAAGGTCTGCCAGTACCTGAACGAGAACAGATGGGCTCATGTTTTGGATGACTATACATCTGGACATTACTAACTTTCTTACAAACAGCAATGATTCAGTAAGTGATTAATCTGTTTCACTAAGCTGATGGCTGTAGGCACAAATTCACTGGAAGGTTAAAAGAGATCTCTCTTTGCTTTGGTCAGTCTGCCTGAAATAAACGGAGCACTTAAGATGCTATAAGTGGCAACTTTGAAATTGATGTTAATGCAAATGGATAATGGTTATCGCTTTTTGGCTGATATAAGCGACTGCTCATTTTAAAGTTGGGCGTTTTAAGTGGTGGCGACTGTACTCCTATGATTGTTGGGTGAGCACTGGATCAGACCTGGCTGCTCAATCGAATGGCAGCTGATTCTCATTGACTATTTAGTTGAGGTAGCAGAGGGCTGTAGATATCTATTCCCTCTGCAACTGTGCCCCCACAAAAGTCAGCAACTTCAGAAAATGAGGAGAAAATTGGAGTGTGCGAATAATCATGGCCAGAAACTGACTTTTACTGAAGGAAGATGCTGTGTTGGAAAGAGGAATGGAAAGTAGGGAATCTATTCAAGAAACCCTGGTGTGTCCATCTGGAACTGTACGGATGGTGTGGGGTAAATGGAAAATGTCCTGCCATCTGTGGTGGAAATGCTCCTCTAAGGTTACGCTAAAGTGGAAGATTTATATTGCATCTTACCTATGATATGCCTGACTAGGGATTACTTAGTGCAGTCATTGTATGCAAAGAGGAAAAATGTTCCATTCCTCAGCCGCTCTCCATTTGGATGAGCATAAAATGCACACAAAATAGAAATAGAAATGAACATGAATATCATCACATTTGCTATTTGCAAGTGCTGCCGACAATGCTGTCATTTTGGCATTCTTTCTATAGTCCTATAGAATTTACAAGGAAAAAATAAAAATGCAAATTCTGTGTTATGTGAAAAGTTGAAGTTTGGAAAGCATCCTCTTGTCCTCCACCAAATGAACTGCATGTAGTATTATATCGCACAGACATAAAAAGCATCGAGATGAACATGTGGAAAGAATGCCCAGGGCGACAATGTGGGCAAACTCAAGAAGGCATTAGATAGTTATTTGGTGAATAAATGGTATAAAAGAGAAAGTATAGTATGGGATTTTTTGAACTTTGCAACTGGCAAGATGCATAACAAGAATTGTTTCTGGTGATCGGTCTGTATCTCTCTCTCTCTCTCTCTCTCTTTATTATGCATGCAGAGTATGTGTCACCTTGCATCTAATTGGCTGCAATGTCATCTTTAGAAATCAGCAACAAGTTACAACTGAACAATCTTTAAAAGAAAGTATTTAAAAAAAGATTTAAAAAGCCTGCCATTTCCTAACGGTTTCTTCTGACCTTGATAACTTGCCAGCTCCCCAAGCACATAAGCCAATGACTTAAAAGCAACTATCAATTTAGGGAACCTTCAGCGATAGCAATTTGCTTCTAATTATTACCGTAATGTGCATATATAGACCTCTAATCTTACAGGAATAGCTGAGTAGTGGCCTTAAACACTCCTCCCCCTGGGCATTCTGCTCCACATGTTTGTCTCCATACTCTTTATGGAGGTGACATATCATAATATAAGTTGTTATGTCGGAGTACAAGGTAATACGTTCTAAATTTCACATAATGCAGCTAAACCATGCTCCAGATGCCAGAATACCCATAAGCAATGTCGTGGGAGGTCAGCTAGTATTTATGTATTCATTATATGAAGATGCTTGTATGAAATAAGATACAATGAATTCTTTCATCAATTTTTCAACCAGCAGGGCATGGTGTATTAATAAGCAGCTAGACTTGAAATTGTAGCAGTGGAATTAATTCAATGAAGTTGACAAAGAACTAAACCTAATTATGGCTTTTTGCTGTTTAGGTGTTGTTTTTGTGAGTTTATTATTCCCATGTCAGAATTGTGGCCAGTGCTACAGCAGGCAGTGTCTTTACCCATTAGGCCATTGAGGGTACATTACTATTTTTACAAACATTTCCTCCAAGCACATTAATTGTTAACTTAGTCCAAACATTCCCATGAAAAATATTATTTTTGTTCAGTTGGATGCTATTGCGTTATCACAGATTTTGTAGAGCAAGGTAATACACTCACACTGTATATAACACTGTGGGGATAGGCATGTAATATATAAGGGTGTCTCATCCACCACAAATATATAAAGCTAGCAAGCAAGCTGCTTCAGTTGCAGTGCAACAAATCCTCCTCTCAGTATACCGATGTGACTGTTTAGTTATTTTCTTGTCCACCCTCTGGTACCTCACCAACGTGGTCATTCTTCACACATGAACCTATTTTAGCTATTGTACCATGGCAGGCATGAAAAATGAGCCCAAACCTAAACTCTGCATGTGATCTGGAGCAGGAATAATTGAATAGAGAATATTTTCTCCTCTCTAGGCCATTGTAGAAGCCCTACCACCATTCCAGCTAAGGTCAACTAACTCAACGCATGCAGGAACTAGAACCAGGCATCTTCCTGCTCCAAATGGTTAATCATTGCCTAAATGGTTGGCCTGCATATCAACCTATATCTCTTCGAGCACTATCACTTAAAAGAGCTGTCTTGCAAAGATTCAAATGCAGATATAAAAATTCTACCATCAACAAATTTGTAAAAAAAAAAGTCTACTCAAAATTACAAAAAATAATCAATTCTGTTTGGCTAACGCTTGGCTTACAACTTGGAATTGAGCCAGTACAGAGTCCTGAGACTGAGGACGCCAACTACAATGTGTAGGAATGTACAGCACTAAAAAGACAATCGTAGTCCATATGGCAGTCCCAAAGGTTGAAAAATACTATACACTAATCTATCTCTCAAAGTCTTCAAACCCTTTCTCTGTCAGATGCCTTCTGAATTTTCTGAAGATGCTTCCTTGGGCAGTTACTTTCATGTATTCACCACTCTCAGTGTGAAGTAATTCAAACTGAAATGTCTGTTTACCTTCCCTCTTCTGACATAGAGGGGGAGAAATTCAGTATCGCCCCATTTGGGCCGCTAAATTTTAAAAGTTGAAAAAATTAGCGCAGGCGCAAATGTTTTTCAACTTTTAAAAAATTTAGTTTTGCGCTCCAGGAAGGAAGTGGAGCCCTAAATCAAGCGATCCACTTCCTTCCTGGAGCGCAGCAGGCAGCAGGCGGGGCGGTAGGTGAGCAGCGCTGCACAATGGGACCGGGCAGCGCTGCCGCGTTGGAAGGCTCCTTCTGTCCCTTAAAGGGAAGGGCCATCGCTGCAGACTCTGCAAGGGCGAGACTTACCTGGTCCCCGACGGCAGCCGTGATCCGGCCCGATCAGCCCGATGCACTGCAGCAGAGTGCCGGGCTGGTCGATCGCTGGCGAAGAAAAATGAAAAAAAAACAGTAACAGCATTTCACAATTTTTTTCCCTTACCTCGGCCACCTCGCCTTTAAGTATCGCCCCCGAATCGCCCGGCCTCCCGATAAACGCCTCCTGCAGCTGCCGGTGTTTTCGCCCAGTGATGCTGCAGGGGGTGGAACCGAAATTCAGGTCCGGGGCGCTACCGGGGCGATGCGCACGGTGATGACGTCATGATCTCCGGGCGAAGGAGATGGGGCACAATGCCATACCACCGCGGCAAGCCTCCCACCGAATATAGCGGGAGTCGATCTTCTCGCCGCGCCCGGGCAGTAAGTGGTTAGCGCCCCATTATCGCCCCCTGGAGGGGATAACAGGAGGCGCTAAGGTGCCCAATTTCCAGCCCAGAGTCTTTTGCCCCTTGTTGGAGAAGATCCCATTCCCTTGCTGCATGTTCTATAGAGATAGATGTGATGAGCATAGATTTCCTCTCTTTTGTCATGGTACTACAGCAATCTAAGTGCAATGAGTTGGGATGTTCTGAAACCACATCAAATGCACTGCATTCCACACTCAAAAACAACTATAAGCAAAATATCACCAATTCAACAACGTTCTCTCTGACAGGCAACATGAATGCGCAATGAGGAAAATGAAAATGCCACCCAGGGTGACCATTTATAGTTGGGGCTGATGTGCATTATCAGTGTTGTGGGAGACATGCAATGCATCCATTTAAAGTGGAATATGTGTGTGGTGGCAGCAAAAGGGGGAAAAGGATATAAATTCTAATGTTATATTCTTGAGTCTATCTGCATATATAAATATTAAAAATCTTATATCTGCACTTTGTTTGGTCACAACTTTTCTCATTGTAAATTGTTAATGTCCACATTTACTATTTAAAATGTTCTGTTAACAATCACTATCGTTGTTTGTTAATAACCATAGGGTCACTCATAATGCTCTTTCAAAAACATTTTCTCCACCATTTTTTCCCAGTAACTGTTACTTCTGTGTTCTAGAAAATGTAAACATTCTAATGACCGATATCTGTGAGATACAGAGAGAAGGACAGAGACAGAGTTGCAGAGGGAAACACAAATAGAGAGAGGTAAATAGAGAGACAGACACTGAGATAAATCTCCAAGAATTTGTCACAAATACCAAATCTAATGTTTGCAGAGATCTTTCAGAAAGTTAAAAACCAGTGCTGCCAAACATGAGATGCTTCCTCCCCCAGCCCCCAGCACCATATCAGGCCCTTCCCCTCCCCTCACCGATGACAGACAACAGGAACCCAGTAGTCAGCTAAATCCCACATCCCAACCTCTCTGGCAAGCCTCAGATTTTCTTCCAGCCTGAAGATGCCAGTCTGAAGAATCTCAGCTTACTGCCAAATACCGACAGGATCTCCATCTCAGTTCTGCCAAAGCCTAGGACTATTCCCCAGTGCTACTAAAACACAAGACTTCCGCCAGTGCAAACAAAGCCCACTCCTCCTATCCATTACTGCTACATATCAGGGCCCTGAAATTCCATGGCTGTGAGCCAGTGCTTATACAGGGACTGTGCCTGTCAGTGCCCTCCAGCATCGACACCGCCCCCGCCCCACCCTGCCCGACCCCCCGGAGCTGCAGGGTAAGTGGGACAATTCTTCATCTGTATGGTGCTGTCATCCACTTCAAACACAACTTTAGTGTCTGCATGTCCCATTTGCCTGGAAACTAGAACCCTGTTTGCCTGTGGGGAGAGGGAGGGGGGCTGCCTATGCTCCCTCCACCCCCGTAACCCCTCAACATGGCCACTGCTCTAATCAACCACCAAGCAAGGGGGCCGATCCTGGAATTCTTTTAAAAGTAGTTTCCTCTTCGGGGGTCCAGGCTGAGGCCCACAAGCACCCTTGTGAAGGCCAGCATGCCTCATGTCTCTCAGCGTATTAGCCCTTCCAAAGCCAGGACCAGAAACTCCCAGCTTAAGGAGTCCCTGCCCTTGACGGCCTGTCATTTGACTTGCAAGAGCAGACGGAAGTCAAAATTAAATGCATAGGCAAAGGAATATATATATAATAAAGGCCGCTCATTTAAGGTTTTTATAAAACAATGGACAGAGTTGTGGAATTCAATCCAATGCTGCAATAGAAACCCCAGAAAGCCATGTAATAAAATAGAATTTGACTTCCTCAGTCACCGTGAATCAGCGATCCTGATGCCAACTCCGACTTGGTGTAAACACTCCTATTGTTACAAAACAGTGTATCCTCTGGCTCACTAGTATGTATAACATTTACATTATTTTAGTTAAATAATAGCATTGTGCCAATCTGAGGCCTATTGATGAAACAGGGGGGACACTGTTCATTTGCAAGAAGCTTTATTTTATGTTGACCCTTGCAGGTATAAGCTTATTTATAGCTTCAAGTAATATTGAAAAAAAATTAATAAGTCCTCAACTGTAGGAAATAAAAATGGGTATCAAACTTCATTACATGCTGAGCAGCCTAAGGGATGTTTTTCATGCATAATGAATAGAAAATGCATAATGTATAAATGAATATCACACATTTTAATGTCTACTAATGTTTCTTTTCCTGACACTAGCTACATGGCTCAGTAATTCTCAGGCCATCTGGAGAAACACATTTGTAAGTCGATGCATTGAACACCCTGTTACTTTACATTTATTTTTGTCATATTTGATGAACATTGCATAAACTTGCCATGCAGATTTACATTATCGTTAAGAATTTGAAAGCAACAGTGCTGGCTGTTTGGCTGGTTTGCAATTTAAGCAAAGGCTGAGAGAAGAAGGCCTAGAAAATACACGGGGCCACCTATTCCAGTGTTGCAGATGGAGGCGTGATCTGCGGCTCTCACCCTGCTGTAAAACGCGAATTAGCTCACTTAAATATGCTTTGGCGCAATTACCATTCAACACAAAAGTAATGTATGGGGGCGGTGGGGGGGGAATGACTGGCGCAACCATTAAATGGCTGAATCTTGCAGCAGAAGGCTGGGGGAGCAGCAAGTAAGTCATGAAACTTGTGCAAGATTGAGTTCACTGTCAAATAGTAGTGACAGATGCATGGTGTAGCAGGGTGATCGAGGGCCAGTACATCAGCCACAGGCTGATGAAGGCTCTCGTCCTGATAAGGGGATGGCCTTTTTAGGAACCTGCCTTTTAAAGATAATTGCACCTGGAGTGGAAAGAGACATTCGCCAGCCAGGTGAACATTAAAGGGGAGGTTCAGGAGAAGTAAGGGTTAAGAGAGGCTGGCAACTGAAGAGCTAAAATATGGTTTGTGTGATCTTGCTTTGTTTTATGCACATTAAAAGGTGTTGAGAACTTGGATTGATCAAGGACTACTGTTTGTAAAGGAAAGAAGGCTCCACGACGGTGGGACCCTGGAACAACGGCTAACGTCACATTTTGTAGCACTTCATAGAATCATCGAAAGTTACAGCACGGAAGGAGGCCATTTCGGCCCATCGTGACCGTGCCGGCCAACAAAGAGCTATCCAGCCTAATCCCACTTCCCAGCTCTTGGTCTGTAGCCCTGCAGGTTAGAGCATCCCAAGTGCACATCCAAGTACTTTTTAAATGTGGTTAGGGTTCCTGCCTCTACCACCCTTTCAGGCAGTGAGTTCCAGACCCCCACAACCCTCTGGGTGAAGAAATTTCCCCTCAAATCTCCTCTAAACCTTCCATCAATTATTTTAAATCTGTGCCCCCTGGTTTTTGATCCCTCTGCAAAGGGAAATAGGTCCTTTCTATCCACTTTATCTATGCCCCTCATAATTTTATACACCTCAATAAGCCTCCTCTGTTCCAAGGAAAACAGACCCAGCCTATCCAGTCTTTCCTCATAGCAAAGATTCTCTACTCCCGGCAACATCCTTGTAAATCTCCTCTGTACCCTCTCTAGTGCAATCACATCTTTCCTGTAATGTGGTGACCAGAACTGCACGTGGTACTCTAGCTGAGGCCTAACTAGTGTTTTATACAGTTGAAGCATAACCCCCCTGCTCTTGTATTCTATGCTACGGCTAATAAAGGCAAGCATTCCATATGCCTTCTTAACCACCTTATCTACCTGTCCTGCTACCTTCAGGGATCTGTGGACATGCATTCCAAGGTCCCTTTGTTCCTCTATACTACTCAGTGTCCTACCATTTAATGTGTATTCCCTTTCCTTGTTAGCCCTCCCCAAATGCATTACCTCACACTTCTCCGGATTGAATTCCATTTGCCACTGTTCTGCCCACCTGACCAATTTATTGATATCTTCCTGCAGTCTGTAGCTTCCTTCTTCAGTATCAACCACACAACCGATTTTAGTATCATCCGCAAACTTCTTAATCATACCCCCTATATTCAAGTCTAGATCATTGATATATACCACAAAAAGCAAGGGACCTAGTACTGAGCCCTGCGGAACCCCACTGGAAACAGCCTTCCAGTCACAAAAACACCCATCAACCATTACCCTCTGCTTCCTGTCTCCGAGCCAGTTTTGAATCCAACTTGACACTTTGCCCTAGATCCCATGGGCTTTTAACTTCGTGACCAGTCTGCCATGTGGAACCTTATCAAAAGCCTTGCTAAAGTCTATATACACTACATCAAATACACTACCCTCATCTACCCTCCTTGTTACCTCCTCAAAAAATTCAATCACGTTTGTCAGACACGACCTTCCCTTAACAAATCCGTGCTGACTATCCTTGATTAATCTGTGTCTTTCTGAATGAAGATTTATCCTGTCCTTCAGAATTCTTTCCAATAATTTTCCCACCACCGAGGTTAGACTGACTGGCTGGTAATTACTCGGTCTATCCTTTTCTCTCTTTTTAAACAAGGTACCACATTAGCAGTCCTCCAGTCCTCCAACACCACACCTGAAGCCAGAGAGGATTGAAAAATGATGGTCAGGGCCTCTGCTATTTCCTCTTTTGCTTCGCTTAACAGCCTGGATACATTTCATCCGGGCCTGGGGATTTATCCACTTTTAAAGCTGCTAAACCCCTTAATACTTCCTCTCTCACTATGTTTATTTCATCTTTCAAAGAAGGGAGCAGGGTGTTGGAAGGAGCCAGAAAGTAAGAGCACAATTTTTTTTGAGGTCAACATTTAGACACTTCTGGATAAGATGCAGCAAAGGAGAGAGAAAAAGTTGGAGGGCTATGGGAGGAAACCACAAAAAAGTATCTCCTGTGCCATGAGGAGGAATGTAGCAGTGTCTCTCACCCCAGAACTGCAGACCAGTGCCAGAGAACCCTTAATCATGCGATGAGGGCATGCAAGGTAACACACCTGTCTCTTGTCTCTCTTGGGCACTGATACACTGTTCATTCTCTACAATGAGATCTCCACATCATCTTTTACACAGCAGGGATTCACTGACACAGTATCTTAGAAGAGATGTTGTAACCTCTAACAGGAATTACTTGCATGCACAAGTTTAAAATGCCTTCCTCTGACTTAATAGAGGTCATGATGTGGAGATGCCGGCGTTGGACTGGGGTGGACAAAAATGAGAAGTCGCACAACACCAGGTTATAGTCCAACAGATTTATTTAATTTTACTAATTAAATTAAATTAAATTAAATTAAATAAATCTGTTGGACTATAACCTGGTGTTGTGCGACTTCTCATTTTTGACTTAATAGAGTGATACCAGCAGATCTATACTCTTACATAAGAACATAAGAATTAGGAGCAGGAGTAGGCCATACAGCCCCTCGAGCCTGCTCCGCCTTTCAATGAGATCATGGCTGATCTATGATCTCAACACCACTTTCCTGCCCTATTCCCATATCCCTTGATTCCCCTAGAGTCCAAAAATCTATCGATCTCAGCCTTGAATATACTCAACAACTGAGCATCCACAGCCCTTTGGGGCAGAGAATTCCAAAGATTCACAACCCTCTGAATGAAGAAATTCCTCCTCATCTCAGTCTTAAAAGGTCAACCCCTTATCCTTAGACTATGCCCCCTAGTTCTGGACTCTCCAGCCGTGGGACACAATCTCTCCACATCTATCCTGTCAATCCCCCTCAGATCCTTATGTTTCAATGAGATCTCCTCTCATTCTTCTAAATTCTTAAGAGTATAGGCCTAATCCACTCAATCTTTCCTCATAGGACAACCCTCTCATCCCAGTGATTAGTCTAGTGAACCTTCGTTGAACCATCTCTAAGGCAAGTATGTCCTTCCTTAGATAAGGAGACCAAAACTGTACACAGTACTCTAGGTGTGGTCTCTCAAAGCCCTGTATAATTGTAGCAAGATTTCCTTACTCTTGTACTCTAACCCCCAAGTAATAAAGGCAAACATGCCATTTGCCTTCTTAATTGCTTGCTGTACCTGCATGCTAACTCTCTGTGTTTCCTGTACAAGGACACCTAAATCTCTCTGAACACCAACATTTAATAGTTTCTCACCATTAAAAAAATATTCTGTTTTTCTATTCTTCCTACCAAAGTGAATAATCTCACATTTCCCCACATTATACTCCATCTGCCACCTTATTGCCCATTCACTTAACCTGTCTATATCCCTTTGCAGGCTCTTTGTGTCCTCACAGCTTACTTTTAACTGACTGCTGCCATCTGGGAGACATCCCTCACATGCTAACTTTTATCTAATACACTTAATCTTGTTGCAGGAGAAACTTGTGCACAGGCAAGGGACATCTTGGGCAGGAGAAAGCTGACATCCTGAGAAGTAGGCCACAGAGCTGATGGGAAGGTATTCCGCTCTAGCTGAGGGAGAAGGCAAGATTGGTTGGGCAGCGCAGGTTGCAGGTTAGTGAGTGCAGATCTAGATATTCACCATGGCATCACTGTAAAGTAGCAGACATACAGAAGCTGCCTCACTCTTCAATGTAATCTTCATCTGAAGGGGTTTTGTTCTCATTCTTAGCTTCTGCCCTCCTTTCCTGTAGATCCATCACAGCAATGTGGTGCGGGGGGAGGGTGGGGTCAACTGAAAATTATGTGGAGGAAGAAGGATTTTTTTTTCTTGGCAATCTACAATGATGAGGAGGATTATGAGGACCAGCAACACGAGTCCCTAGATCAAGATCCTGCTGCAAGGAAAACCCAAAGATGTTTTATAAATACATAAACAGCAAAAGGATAACTAAGGAAAGAGTAGGGCCTATTAGAGACCAAAAAAGTAACCTGTGTGTGGAGGCGGAAGACGTGGGTAGGTTCTTAATGAATACTTTGGCCACGATTTTGCTGACCTCGGCGGGTCCGTGGCGGGTCCCGACCCCCTGCTGTCTCCATCCCGCTGTGTAGAATGAACTTCCCTTGATGGGGCTTGTTAAGCCCGCCCAGCGCGTTTCCCGACCAATTAGAGAAGCGGGTCTGGTGACGTCATTTGATGACGCGTCATCAGCCGGTTTCCTTAAAGGGACCATGGCCAACTTTATTTTGACATTTGTGCTGTCAGTGTTCTACAGCATTGAGCTGCTGCAAGCACAGACAATCACTGCACAAAGGCTGCACCCAGGCTCTCCCATGACTCCCTCCATATGCTTATGGAGGGAGCCACCGCACGCAGGGAGGTCCTCTTCCCTTCCAATGGGCAGAAGAGACCTCCCCAGGAGATCAACACAGCCTGGTTGCACATTGCAGAGGGGGGCAGGGATGTGGTCAGGAGGACTAGGCTGCAGTGCCACAAATGTTTCAATGGCCTCAGTAGATCACGAAACGTTAGTACAAAGCCACACTCAACCTCATCCTGCTGTGCCTCTCATCACATCCCCATCACTCTGCCTTCCCTACCCTACTCCTGCACATCCTTACTCACACCAACTTACCTTGCACCTCCACCCATCCCTCTCTATCTACATTATCACATCCCCATCTCACTAGCCACCCCTCACACTCGCCCTCATCCTAGCGCAATCATACCAAATAACAATACACAATGTTTTATGCAATGTTCATGTGAAGTTTCTGTTAATGTGGTGTCAAACATTGAAACCTTTATTTTCAACACTTTGCGTTCTTGGACAGATTCGTGTGCACCTTTGGAAGTGGCTTAGTGAGTATCAGTGAATGGTGAGACATAACGGTACCCCCCGCAATGGTCATGAGTGTGAAAGGAATGGCTTGGGCATTGTCGGGATGCTTTATGGTGTTGGTGTGGGGTGATGCCAACCTGGCACATCATGTGGCAGCCAGGGTGTACAGCGTCAAGTGAAGTAAATCTGGCCATGGTGAGGCCATCCCTGACCTTCCGGGCAGCAATGTGGTCGGGTGCTGATGCCCTCTGTCCTGTGCAGCATCAGTTGGTTGGTGGTGGTGTTGGTGCTGCTGGTGTGCCTGTTGCTGCTGATCGTGGTGGGATTCTGAGGACCATGGAGGGAGAGTATAAAGGGCATCCCTGCTGATGGAATAGATAGCAGTTGAAGTTTGGATGGCAGAAGCAATCTGTCAATGGTGAGAGATGTTGTTCCAATGAGGTGACACTGGCTGGAGAGTTTACTCCAAACACTTGCAGCCTACATAAAGCTCAATCTGTGTTCCAAAGGGAGAAAGCTACAGCCTCTGCGCTTGGAACGTGAACAGGTGTGAAGTGGGGGCTTTTATACTACATTTCAAGCTGTCACTCATCAGCTGATTCAATGGCCACTCAACTTCCACCTCAGATTAACAGACAGTGTCCAGGAGCAGTACTAGGTCCCTTGCTTTTCATGGTATATATCAATCATTTAGACTTCAATGTAGAGGGTATGATTAAGAAGTTTGCAGATAATACAAAAATTGGCAGTACGGTCGATAGTGAGGAAGAAAGCTGGAGACTGCATGAAGATATCAATGGACTGGTCATGTGGGCAGAACAGTGGCAAATGGAATTCAATCTAGAGAAGTGTGAGGTAATGCATTTGGGGAGGGCTAACAAGGCAACGGTATACACAATAAATGGTAGGATACTGAGAAATGTAGAGGAACAGCGGGACCTTGGAGTGCATGTCCACAGATCCCTGAAGGTAGCAGGACAGGTAGATAAGGTGGTTAAGAAGGCATACGGGATACTTGCCTTTATTAGCCGAGGCATAAAATATAAGAGTAGGGAGGTTATGCTTAGAACATAGAACAGTACAGCACAGTACAGGCCCTTCGGCCCTCGATGTTGTGCCGAGCATTGTCCGAGACCAAGATCAAGCTATCACACTCCCTATCACTCTGGTGTGCTCCATGTGCTTATCCAATAACCGCTTGAAAGTTCCTAAAGTGTCCGACTCCAATATCACAGCAGGCAGTCCATTCCACACCCCAACCACTCTCTGAGTAAAGAATCTACCTCGGACATCCCTTCTATATCTCCCCCCATGCACCTTATAGTAATGCCCCCTTGTAACAGCTGCCTCTACCCGAGGAAATAGTCTCTGAACATCCACTCTATCTATCCCCCTCATCATCTTATAAACCTCTATTAAGTCGCCTCTCATCCTCCTCCGCTCTAAAGAGAAAAGCCCCAACTCCCTCAATCTTTCCTCATAAGACCTCCCCCCCAAACCAGGCAGCATCCTGGTAAATCTCCTTTGCACTCTTTCCAATGCTTCCACGTCCTTCCTATAGTGAGGTGACCAGAACTGCACACAATATTCCAAATGTGGTCTCACCAAGGTCCTGTACAGTTGCAGCATAACCTCACGGTTCTTAAACTCAAACCCTCTGTTAATAAATGCCAACACACCATAGGCCTTCTTTACTGCTCTATCCACTTGAGTGGCAACCTTCAGAGATCTGTGGATATGAACCCCCAGATCCCTCTGCTCCTCCACGTTCCTCAGAACCCTGCCGTTGACCCTGTAATCCTTATTCACATTTGCCCTACCAAAATGAATCACCTCGCACTTATCAGGGTTAAATTCCATCTGCCATTTTTCGGCCCAGCTCTGCATCCTATCAATGTCTCTTTGCAGCCTACAACTGCCCTCCACCTCATCCACTGCTCCACCAATCTTGGTGTCATCAGCAAATTTACTGATCCACCCTTCAGTCCCCTCCTCCAAGTCATTGATAAAAATCACAAACAGCAGAGGACCCAGCACCGACCCCTGTGGCACACCGCTGGTAACTGGTCTCCAGTCCGAAAATGTTCCATCCACCACCACCCTCTGCCTTCTATGAGATAGCCAGTTACTTATCCAATCGGCCAAATTTCCCTCTATCCCACAACTCCTTACTTTCTTCATGAGACGACCATGGGGAACCTTATCAAACGCCTTACTAAAATCCATGTATACGACATCAACTGCTCTACCTTCATCTACACACTTAGTTACCTCCTCAAAGAATTCAATCAAATTTGTTAGGCAAGACTTACCCTTCACGAATCCGTGTTGACTATCCCTGATTAAGTTGCCCCTTTCCAAATGGTCATAAATCCTATCCCTCAGGACCTTTTCCATGATCTTACCAACCACCGAAGTAAGACTAACCGGCCTATAATTACCAGGGTCATTCCTATTTCCTTTCTTGAAGAGAGGAACAACATTCGCCACTCTCCAGTCCTCTGGCACCATCCCCGTGGACAGTGAGGACCCAAAGATCAAAGCCAGAGGCTCTGCAATCTCCTCCCTTGCCTCCCAAAGAATCCTAGGATATATCCCATCTGGCCCAGGGGACTTATCGACCCTCAGGTTCTTCAAAATTGCTAAAACATCTTCCCTCAGAACATCTACCACCTCCAGCCTATCCACCTTTATCACACTCTCATCCTCAAGAACATGGCCCCTCTCCTCGGTGAACACTGACGAAAAGTATTCATTCATCACCTCTCCTATCTCTTCTGACTCCATGCACAAGTTCCCACTACTGTCCTTGACCGGCCCTACCCTCACCCTGGTCATTCTTTTATTTCTCACATAAGAGTAAAAAGCCTTGGGGTTTTTCTTGATCCGACCCGCCAAGGACTTCTCATGCCCCCTCCTAGCTCTCCTAAGCTCTTTTTTTAGCTCATTCCTTGCTACCTTGTACCCCTCAATCGACCCAACTGAACCTTGTTTTCTCATCCTTACATACGCTTCCTTTTTCCTCTTGACTAGACATTCAACCTCTTTTGTGAACCATGGTTCTCTCACTCGGCCATTTCCTCCCTGTCTGACAGGGACATACCTATCAAGGACACGCAGTAATTGCTCCATGAAAAAGCTCCACTTTTCGTTTGTGCCTTTCCCTGATAGTTTCTGTTCCCATCTTATACTCCCTAATTCTTGCCTAATCGCATCATAATTACCCCTCCCCCAATTATAAACCCTGCCCTGCCGTATGGCCCTATCCCTCTCCATTGCAATAGTGAAAGTTACCGAATTGTGGTCACTATCTCCAAAGTGCTCTCCCACATACAAATCAAACACTTGGCCCGGTTCATTACCCAGTACCAAATCCAACGTGGCCCCAGCTCTTGTCGGCCTATCCACATATTGTGTCAGGAAACCCTCCTGCACACACTGTGCAAAAACTATCCCATCCGAACTGTTTGACCTATAAAGGTTCCAATCAATATTTGGAAAGTTGAAGTCACCCATGACAACTACTCTGTGACCTCCACACCTATTCATAATCTGCTTTGCAATTTCTTCCTCCACATCTTTATTACTATTTGGGGGCCTGTAGAAAACTCCCAACAACGTGACCGCTCCTTTCCTATTTCTAACTTCAGCCCATATTACCTCAGACGGCAGATCCCCCTCGAACTGCCTGTCTGCCGCTGTTAAACTATCCTTGATTAACAATGCTACTCCTCCACCTTTCTTACCAACTTCCCTACTCTTACTGAAACATCTATACCCCGGAACTTCCAACAACCATTCCTGTCCCTGTTCTAACCATGTCTCCGTAATGGCCACCACATCGTAGTCCCAAGTACCAATCCACGCTCCAAGTTCTCCTACCTTATTCCGGATGCTCCTTGCATTGAAGTAGACACACTTCAAGCCATCTTCCTGTCTGCCGGTACATTCCTGCGACCTTGATACCCTCCTCAGTACCTCCCTATACTCACCACTGGCTCGTGGACTACAGCCCTTTTTCCCATCCCCCTGACAAATTAGTTTAAACCCCCCCGAAGAGCCGTAGCAAATTTCCCTCCCAGGATATTGGTGCCCCTCTGGTTCAGGTGCAAACCGTCCTGTTTGTACAGGTCCCACCTTCCCCAGAATGTGCTCCAATTATCCACATAACTGAAACCCTCCCCCTACACCATCTCTGCAGCCACGTGTTTATCTGCACTCTCTCCCTGTTCCTCAACTCGCTAGCACGTGGCACCGGCAACAAACCAGAAATTACAACATGGTTTGTACTGGCTCTCAGCTTCCAACCTAGCTCCCTAAATTCCTGTTTTAAATCCCCATCCCTTCTCCTACCTATGTCGTTGGTACCGATGTGTACCACGACTTGTGATTGTTCCCCTTCCCCTTTGAGGATTCTGAAAACACGGTCCGAGACGTCACGGACCCTGGCACCCGGGAGGCAACATACCATCCGTGAGTCTCTTTTGCTGCCACAGAACCTCCTATCTGTCCCTCTGACTATTGAGTCCCCAATAACTATTGCTCTCCTGCTCTCCCCCCTTCCCTTCTGAGCCACAGGGACGGACCCAGCGCCGGAGATCCGGTCACCGTGGCTTACCACTGGTAAGTCGTCCCCCTCAACAGTATTCAAAGCGGTATACCTGTTACTGAGGGGAACGACCACAGAGGATCCCTGCACTGACTGCTTCCTCCTAGCCCCTCTCACCGTCACCCATCTATCTTCATGCTTTGGAGTAATTACATCCCTGAAGCTTCTATCTATGACCTCCTCTGCCTCCCGAATGATCCGAAGTTCATCCAGCTCCAGCTCCAGTTCCCTAACACGGTTTTCGAGGAGCTGGAGATGGGTGCACTTCCCACAGGTGTAATCAGCAGGGACACCTACGGCGTCCCTCACCTCAAACATTCTGCAGGAGGAACATTTCATTGCCTCCCCTGCCATCCCCTCCAGCTAACTTGCAGATTAAACTAGAACAAAAAAGAGCTTACCTGATAGTCACTCACCTCCTTTAGGTTGGAGGAGGAGGAAGGGTGGGGGACACTACAAGCTTGAACTGTATAAAACACTAGTTAGGCCACAGCTAGAGTACTGCGTGCAGTTCTGGTCACCAAATTACAGAAAAGATGTGATTGCACTAGAGAGGGTACAAAGGAGATTTACGAGGATGTTGCCAGGACTGGAGAATTTTAGCTATGAGGAAAGATTGGATAGGCTGGGGTTGTTTTCTTTGGAACTGAGGAGGCTGAGGGGAGACTTGATTGAGGTGTATAAAATTGAGGAGCCGTGAGTGGATAGGAAGGACCTATTTCCTTTAGTAGAGAGGTCAATAACCAGGGGGCATAGATTTAAAGTAATTGTTAGAATGATTAGAGGGGAGTTGAGGAGAATGTTTTTCACCCAGATGGCGGTGGGGGTCTGGAACTCACTGCCTGAAAGGGTGGTAGAGTCAGAAACCCTCATCACATTTAAAAAGTACTTGGATATACACTTGAAATGCCGTAACCTACAAGGCTATGGACCAAGAGCTGGAAAGTGGGATTAGGCTGGAGAGCTCTTTCAGCTGGCACAGACACGATGGGCTGAATGGTCTCCTTCTGTGCCGTAAACTTCTATGATTGTATGTTCTTCTGCCTAACCCCCGCGATCTTATCCACTGCTTTACTTGCTTTATAATTCCTACCAACCAACTTAGATACTTTAAGCCGGGGGACTATATTGTCAGTGAGGATATAATGCCAGATGATTCACTCGGCACAAGGGAGCCAAGGCAGGAGGCAGTGAGTGAAGATGTGCCACCTTCCCAACAGAGACAAAGGCTGCCCCTGGCTTCAAAGTTGTGGGGCCCAGATATCTCAGATGCTTGCCTGAAAAGGATGGTCGAGGAACATCGTGTGCATGCGTGCGTGCGTGTGGGCTCTGATGTCAGGTTTCTGAAGATGTGTGACAAGTGAGGAATAGCACAGGCGTATGCATCCCTAATTTGCGGGAACATGATTGAAGGTATTGCTTCATTCCATTGTATCCGTGAATCACGTCCCCCACCTCAGAAGTGGGCCAGGACCAGTGGGTGCCTCCACCTCCATGAAAGCACAGACTGCAGATCTGATACCAGTTGGTGACAGATTAGACAGCGCATTGCGCAATGACTTTTAGACACAAGGCTCAAATGCAGGCTGCTGCCTCTCGGGACTTTGAGGATCTGATAGTAGCCATTAGATCAGCCATCCCACTGACCAATGGACAAACAGTTCCAGGGCCCAGCAGAATGATGACCCTGCGGTTTCTCAGGCAGCAGCACATGCGACGCATCCAGCAATACCCCTCAGAGCATCATGCAAGTGGCACATAGGAGGCGACACCAAGCTGCCTCAGTAGATGGTAAAAAGCTGCAGCCCACAGCAGCACCATTCTAGACCAAGCTGCCATGAGAAGAGGGCCATTCACTGCAGGTAGGCAGAGATATGACACATTCACTAGTGATTGACAGGCTGAAAAACTATTCAAATGTATTTATAAAAGTAGATACAGTTATAAAATCGAGAGAATTGAGGAAACTAAGTTATAGCCTACAGTTCGTTGGAGCTCTCATCAGCTCTTTCTGGCAGTTAGAATAGTTTCTTGGAATAACATAAAAGGGGGTGAATTTAACCATACCACCCTGGAGGTTAAATCAGCCAGGTTACATGCCCACCTTGGAAATACCGGGAACTGATCTTCCCAATTTTAACCTGCTCAACTGAGCAGGCAACAAGAACACCTGCACAAAGCTGGAGGGGTCCTTTATTTTTTTTCCAAATGCATGTCGGGTTCCGATGACGTCACTGGGACCCGACTACAATTTTAACTCAGCGGTCTGTGAGTTTGCCGTCAGGCCAACCTAGTAGGGAACAGGATCAGGGCCAGAAGAGGCCAATAAAAGGAAGTTTTTTTTCCTCCATTTTTTCCCTGTGGGGCCCGCAGAAACAGGAGTGCTCCTTTGGGGCCTCAGCTGGAAAGCTGAGGACTCTCCTGCCGTGGACTTGCCCCTCTTCACCATTGCGAGACCCCCACAGGACAGCCTCGGCCACTGACTCCGCCACTTAACTGATCTCGGGAGGCGGCCCCCCCAGGCCTCACAATTTTCCGCCTCGTCCTGCAGACTTCCCGCCTGGAACAGGTGAGAAGCTGGCTGGCGGGATTTAAATGAGGCCTGGGAGTTAAACTACCCTGGGCCTCATTTCTTGAGCAACAGATGAGTTTCACCCGTCGAAAACTAGCCCGGAGACTTGTATACTAGCACCGTAAATTCTAACAGACCAGCCTTCTCATAATTATTGCTAATCGTGTTGACTCGAGACATATCCCTCGCTTGAAATATGAAAGCGAAAATAAAAGCTCAGTTTCTTTTGTCTGAACCACCTCCAAAATCTAAACAGGAACTAAAAACGGCAGAAAGGCCAAATCATTGAGCTGGAATTGCACTTAAAAATATCGAGGGCTGCAAATTGAGGCAGAATTCACTGACGACATTTCCGGGGCCTTCTTGCGATGGATGCACTAATGCTGCCTGGAGCTGATTTTAATAAATGGTAATGAGGAACGCCAGCGTAGGAATGACTAAAACCCATGATCTGTGGTGCCAAAGCCAGTGGGGAGACCAATGGTTGACCCCACAGTTTATAGCAGGCTCAGCACTGAAGTAGATCGGTGGGTGGAAGTCCCAGCTCGAGTGGAACGGGGGGGCAAATGGCCAAGTGAAACCCCAGGCCCATATTGTTTATTCCGTCTTTGAAGTGGGAAGAAATCTCTTATGCACAGCAAAACTTACAAATTGGGAGTCATTTTAACCCCCCCAAAATAGGTGGATTTGGGTTGAGTGGGAAGTTAACATTTTTAAAATTTCATATCCGAACCCAACCCGCCCACTTCCGGTTTAAACGGAGGCTTGGCTGGGAGGCGGTTGGCCAAGCCGCTCTCAGGAGGTGGGTCCCTAATTTAAATATTTTAATGAGGCTGCGTGCCTAAGAATCTCTCTGTTCCAGCTTTAACACTGGCCACCAGGTTTCCCAGGCCTCGAGGAACCTGGCAGCTGAAGAGAGATGGGGACTCCTCAATGGAACAGGCAAGTCCCTTTCCAGCACTGCTTGTGAGCCAGGAGGAACAGGAGCGCTTCCTCCCACCGCCCCCTCCCCGGCCCGCCAAGCTACCCTGTTACCCTCCATAGCAATCGGACCCCCACACCCGGCCATTCCGACCCCTGACCTACCTCCCTGGCCCCTGCGATGATCTCTATGCCCCCTCCACAGATGACCGACCCCCCCCCACCTCTGACACACGCTCTCTCCCTCCCTCTCTCCTTTACGCTTGTCGGCTGCAGCCTGGTGCCGAGGGCCTACCTGCCCGACAGCCAGCCAGTTTCTCAATCTGGCTGGCTGTGGCTCGGAAACCAAGTCCAAAAATGGTAATCAGGTCCTGCGGTTAAATTCAGGAGGACCTGAGGGAATCCTGTACTTCCAGATTTCCTGACTGCTAAACCTCCCTCCCCGTAAATATCAGGGCCATAGTGTCAATAAAATATAGGATGACACTTTACTGAATTTGTTACGGATTGCAGTCACTTTCTCGTGTACTATAGTCATTTTAAACACAACAGCGAAACTACATTAGAGTGTGATCTTAGACAATAATGAAATTGACCTAAACAATTGCTGACAAGTGAATTGAATAGCAGGAATATATCTTAAAGAATATTCTATTTTACCATGTGCCAAAACCCAGGAATTGATATTGCCGCTTTATATTATAGATAGAATCACATTTCCCAGGAACAAAGGTAATCAAGCCCCATTTGATGTAGAAATATATTGTCCACTTTGTAACCTTTATTTGAAGCAATACTCTTTTTATATACAAAGCAGCTGAAATTTCATGAACAAGCATTAAAAAAAAAGAAAAAGAAATTAAAATTTCAATTCACCACTAGGCTAAAAAGAGCGCCGATAGCAACCGAGAACTAGAAAACATTATTCCAATTCTAGCATCTAGAAAGGGTGTCAGAGGCCTGAATGGGCCTTTTTGTCATTGAATTTAGTAAATATGGCCCTTCCTATCTAATGTCTATCTAGTGTCAGCTGTGGCTCAGTGGGTAGCACTTCTTGCCTTCTGAGCCAGAAGGTTGTGGGTTCATAGTCCCACTCCAGGGACTTGAGCACATAAAGCTAGGCTGACACTTCAGTGCAGTGCTGAGGGAATGCTGCACTGTCAGAGGTGCCGTCTTTCAGATGAGACGTTAAACTGATGTCCCGTCTGCTCTCATGTGGATGTAAATAGATCCCATGGCACTATTTCGACAGAAGTACAGGGGAGTTCTCCCTGGTATCCTGGCCAATATTTATCCCTCATTCAACATCACTAAAACAGATTACCTGGTCATTATCACATTGCTGTTTGTGGGAGCTTGCTGTGTGCAAATTGGCTGCGTTTCTTACATTACAACAGTGACTACACTCCAAAAGTACTTCATTGGCTGTAAAGCTCTTTGAGACATCCAGTGGTTGTGAAAGGTGCTATATAAATGCAAGTCTTTCTTAACTAAAATGAAAATTAGCCACAATAATAGTTGGATAATACCATGTTAACAACGATTGCAAAAGGTCCATGAGCCAGAATTATAGGTAATAGCCTAAAACTCTCAGCAGCTTACTTTGGAGTCAGTCATCGTATTCAAATGCTGCATTTGGAGGACACTGGCTGAGGATGAAGAATTCACACTTTAACCCCAAGTACAGTCACCACCACGTATAGCGGACATGCTCATGCGAACGAGATGTGCCCACTGTACACAATGGCTGGTATAACATGGTAGGGTAGTCCCAAGTTATTTTACCGGGACTTAAATATCATTTTATGCTAGCTCAGATTACTGACTTGTTCATTTTAAGAGACATTGTAGAATGAAAAGGCTGAAGACTAGTATTTCTGAGTGATCAAACCATTATTACCTGTACTAATTAAGAAAAAATTCAGAATTAATGGCAGTCAAACGACTGCAGAGATCGGAGATTGTGCACGACTGTGCGCATTGTAAGGGTGAACAAGAATAAGCAATGCTGACTTAATCCCTGGTTACAGTATAATGAGTAATTGTTAGGCTCCAGAATTTGAAACCGCACATGGGACGATAAGTCAGCTATATCTCAATTTTAAAAAAAAATAGATTAAAGACCTGGATCCGTTTAAGAGGCAGTCAGACTGTCATGTTACTTTTTAATCCGAGCCGGATGGTGTTCAGCTCATCAAGCCAGCAAAAAGTTCTTGCTTCAGTGGCAGGAGTTCTAGAGGCTATGTGGGTGGAGTGGGGTTAGGACATAATGACAGTTAATCGCACTTTAACAAGGTGTGAACAGCTGCTTAAACTTCCCAAAATAGTTGTCGCGCTTAATACAGTTTAAGTGGCACCTTTGTAAGTGATGCCTATGGCAATGGCAACTGGTCAACACCATTTGCCTGACATAGGCAGCTGTCTGGGATAAGCGGGACCGGTGTAAGTGGTGGGAACTGTATTGGGCATTTATGTGTAAGATCCTTCTTTATTCATTGCAGACTATTTACATATTGAGTAAGTGGAAACCTTTGCAGTTGATGTCATCAAGAAGACTGTTAACAACTTTACCTCATGTGGGTTTAGGTGATCTGCCACACAACCATGTGGCTGCCTACAATAACACAAAATTATTGTTGTCTCTCCAAACCACAGCTTAAAAACAGAAAATGGAAATATGCACCAGATCTATCAGCATCTGAAAGGAGAAAAGGCAGGTTAATATTTTGGATGGGTCTTTTCATCAGAAGCAACTCTTGCTTTTCTACAACTCTGTTGAAATGGATGAGTCTGCAACCCTACCAGAACAGTGCATACATCACCCCTTGAACACAAGTAGACAGGCAGCCCCAGAAATTCCCCCAAGGTGATTGCAATGACATAGTTATCAAAAAAATTAAATACGGCTGTGACTTTCACAACCACAGGGAGCTCACTTTAATCATAGACTACATCTTCAAATTATCTACCATTTCACACATTTTGTAAGGTTCTCACTGAAGAGGCTGACACTTCTTTGTACATTGTTCCTCTATTTGGCATAGGCAGTGCATGCTGGTCTTACAGACCCTCTGCCTTTGACATGGCCTTCTGTTGGTAATCTCATGCTTGCGTGCCTGACCTTCCTAATCAACCCTTGCTCCTCCAAAATAATGGGACCAAGTGCAATATTGCTGGCCTCTTGCTGTGTATGCCACCTTATGCATTCTGTATAGCTCTACTCTGAGTGCTGCCTTGTGCATCCATGGGCTGGATTTTGCCAATGGGGAGCTTTTGGAGGCGGGACTCCCACTTGTCGGGTTTCAGTCCCGCCTCCATCAACTTCTGGCCAACCCACACTATTTTCCCTTGATTGACCTTGTTAAGCCCGCCCAGCGGGCTTAGCAGGCCAAGTAAGGGAAAGCCGGTTACAGAGAACGTCAACGTATGACGTTTCATCTGTCAAAAATTTTTGACAGATGAATTGTCATCGTTTGACAACTCTGTGAAGCTGTCAAACACTGACATTCTCTGTAGTTTGATGAGTTCTTGAATTCAAGACCTCATCAAACCTCTTTCTTTTGTAGAAATTAGATGTTTGTTGCAATGGAGAATGCAACGGCCATCTGTCATCTCTGCCGCGGAGGTGCGCATACCCACCGATTGAAGCCTGCAGGAAGAAACAAAGGTAAGTACACTTTTTCTAACAGTTTGCACTTACCTCAGATACTCACCTCTCCACACTTGCACCCATCACTCACCTTCACAGCGCACTTTTGGACCCCTCCGACCCCCTCTGACCCACTACTCGCCTCGGTGACCCTGGCGGGTTTCGGAGCCTTCGGGAAGCCCGCACTTGTTAACAGGCAGTTAAGTGGCTGTAATCCCTTCCCGCCTCCAAGGAGACGGGACCCGGCGCGGGACGGCTTCCCACCTCCTGGCAAGAGGGCACAGAAGCGGGTTGGGGGCGGGATGGGCACCCGCCCCCAAATTTTGCCATTTTGCCGGCAGTCCCGCCTCCAAACCCGCCTCCCCAGGGCTGGCAAAATTCAGCGCCATGTGTCCCGATATATAAATACAGGCTGGCTACGACTTAATACACTCACCCAATAAGGGCCTTAACTGCTGTTATGGACCCACTGGCACAAAAATGTTAACACTATTTAAACCTATGTGAACCAGTGTCAACACTATGCAACCGAGTCTTAATGCTTGGAATTACTATTTCCACTTAGTATTAGTTCAGTGCCAAAATTATCATAGAGTCATAGAATAGTACAGCACTGAAAGAGGCCATTTGGCCCATTGAGTCTGCGCTGGCTCTTTCGAAGAGCAATCCAGTTAGTCCCACTCCCCCATATACCTATAATTTTTTCTCCTTCAAGTATTTATCCAATTCCCTTTTGAAGGCTACTATTGAATCTGTATCCACCACCCTCAGGCAGTGCATTCCAAATCCTAACCACTCGTTGCATAAAAAATGTTTCTCCACATGTCGCCGTTGCTTCTTTTGCCAATCACCTTAAATCTGTGCTCTCTGGTTATCGACCCCTCGACCATTGGAAACAGCTTCTCTTTATTTACTCTATCTAAAGCCTTCATGATTTTAAACACCTCTATCAACCCAGCTTCTCTAGTCTATCCACATAACTGTATTCCCTCAACCCTGGAACCATTCTAGTAAATCTCTTCTGTTTTTTTAATTCATTCACGGGATGTGGGCATCACTGGCAAGCCCAGCATTTATTGCCCATCCCTAATTGCCCTTGAGAAGGTGGTGGTGAGCTGCCTTCTTGACAACTGAGTGGCTTGCTGGACCATTTGAGAGGGAAGTTAAGAGTCAACCGCATTGCTGTGGGTCTGGAATCGCATAGGCCAGACCGGGTAAGGACGGCAGATTTCCTTCCCTAAAGGACATTAGTGAACCAGATGGGTTTTTATGACAATCCGGTAGTTACATGGTTACCATTACTGATGCTAGCTTTTTTTTTTAATTCCAGGTTTATTTAACTGAATTTAAATTCCCCAGCTGCTGTGGTGGGATTTTTGAACTCTTATCTCCGGATCATTAATGTAGGCCTCTGGATTACTAGTCCAGTAACATTACCACTATGCTACCATTCTGTACCCTCTCCAAAGCCTTCACATCCTTCCTAAAGTGTGGTGCCCAGAATTGGACACAATACTCCAGCTGGGGCCGAACTAGTGTTTTATATCGGTTTAGCATAACTTCCTGGCTTTTGTACTCTATGCCTCTATTTATAAGAGGGTTGCCTCCCAGTCGGGGAACACTTCAGCAGTCAGGGGCATTCAGCCTCGGATCTGCGGGTAAGCGTTCTCCAAGGCGGCCTTCGGGATACACGACAGCGCAAAATCATAGAGCAGAAACTGATAGCCAAGTTCCGCACTCATGAGGATGGCCTCAATCGCGATATCGGGTTCATGTCACGATACAGAACGTGACTTGACATCATGGCCGGTCTTTCCAGCTTTTAAAAAAAAAACTAACACAAGAACCAAACTCAACTGCAGAGGATATGCAGCCAGCAGGTGTTTTGACACGTTGGACCCCCTGGGACACATCTCATTGTCTTGGCTGTGCTCTTAGTGTGTCTTTGATGTAGGGAAAGATTTGAATACATTTTTTCTGTGTTTATATTGTGAATTCTGGGAGATTCTCTCACAGCTACTCTACCTGAGGAAGGGGCGACAGCTCCGAAAGCTTGTAATTTTAAATAAATCTGTTGGACTATAACCTGGTGTTGTGCGACTTCTCATTTCTATTTATAAAGCCCAGGATCTCATATGCTTTATTAACTGCTTTGATAACCTGTCCTGCCACCTTCGAAGATTTGTGCACACACACCCCCAGGTCTCTCTGTTCTTGCACCCCCTTTAAAATTGTACCATTTAGTGTGTATTGTCTCTCCTCATTCTTCCTACAAAAATGGATCACCTTACACTTCTCTGCATTGAACTTTATCTGCCATGTGTCTGCCCATTCCACCAGCCTGTCTATGTTTTCTTGAAGTCTATTACTATCTTCCTCACCGTTTACTACACTTCCAAGTTTCGTGTCATCAACAAATTTTGAAATTGTGTCCTGTACCCCCAAGTCCAAGTCATTAATGTATATCAAAAGCGGCAGTGGTCCTAGTACGGAACCTTGTGGAACACCACTGTATACATTCCTCCAGTCCAAAAACAGCCATTCACCACAACTCTCTGTTTTCTATCCCTTAGTCAATTTTGTATCCATGCTGCTACTGCCCCTTTTATCCCATGGGCTTCAATTTTGCCAACAAGCCTAGTATGTGCTACTTTAGCAAACGCCTTTTGAAAGTCCATATACACAACATCAACTGCACTGTCCTCATCCACCCTCTCTAGTACCTCATCAGAAAACTCAATCAAGTTAGTCAAACACGATTTGCCCTTAACAAATCCATGCTGGCTCTCCTTTATTAGTCCATGTTTGTCTAAGTGGCTGTTAATTTTCTCCCGGATGATTGTTTCTATGAACTGACTGGCCTGTAATTGTCAGGTTTATCCTTCTCCCCTTTTATTGAACAAGGGTGCAACATTTGCAATCCTCCAGTCCTTTGGTACCACCCCTGTATCAAAGGAGGATTGGAAGGTTGTGGCCAGCACCTCCGCAATTTCTACCCTTACTTCCCTCAACAACTTAGGATGCCAGACTGTCTAGTATCTCATCCAGTATCCCAGCAACCTCCTCGTTTACCGTAGCTTTGGCAAAGTCCTCTTCCTCGGTAAACACCAATGCAAAGTACTCATTTAGTACCTCAGCCATGCCTTCTGCCTCCACCAATAGTTCTCCTCTATTTTGGTCCCTAATTGGCCCTACAGCTCCTCTGGCAACCCTTTCACTGTTAATATGCTTATAGAAGATCTTTGGATTCCCCTTTGTTAGCTGCCAATCTATTCTCGTACTGTCTCTTTGCCCCTCTTATTTCCTTTTTCACTTCTCCTCTGTACTTCTTATATTCAGCCTGATTCTCCCTTGTATTATCAAGCTGACATCTGTCATACATCCCCTTTTTCTGCTTCATCCTACTCTCCTTCATCATCCAGGGAGCTCTGGCTTTGGTTGCCCTCCCTTTCCCCCTTGTAGGAATGTACCCGAACCATCTCCTCTTTAAAGGCCGAGAATTGCTCCATTTCATTTTTGCCTGCCAGTCTTTGACTCCAACTGACCCGGGCCAGATCGCTCCTCAATTTGCTAAAATTAGCCCTCCTCCAGTTAAGTATTTTTACTTCCCTGATTTCATTTTTAAGTATTCAATACATAACTAAAGTAAAGATTGATTTTTAACAACATGTTGGTTGCTTAAAGTGCATTATACAGTGATTTTACAACATTGATATGCTCCAAAACATTGACTTCTAATTTTAGGAGGTTTCCATTTTCAGAATAACCTGTGTACAAATAATACCTGGATTGGAATGAAGTGGTTCTCATTATGTGGGAAAACCAAGTTAATAGCGACATTTTAAAATACTTTGGCTCAGAAATTGCAGATTTGCTTCAATGCAGCTCTCTGGTTGGCTCTATGGGCCAGCAGCAGGCTGAAGTACAATTTGGAGGAGCAGGAAGGTTCCTCCTGGCCCTACAAAAGTAAAAGTGAACAATTTCATCAAGCCATTTTTGATTGGCCTCCAGCAGCCCTTGTAACAACCACTGTAGGTCACTCAATGCCGGTTCAAATGTAAGGACTGTGAGCAGCACACAGTCCACTTGTATGTCAAAATTGTAATCGGGTTTCTATGTATATCATGGGACTCCTATTTGCAGCTTAAAAGTGGCCTCCTACCTGAAACAGGCAGATGCTCCTGCTGCCCTTCTCAGGACCGTACCCAACATGGCAGTGGCCGGAGCAGCAGTGTAAGCAGGGTGGTAAGTGACGCCTGTAAATTACATTGGCATTACCACCATGTTTATACCGGGCAGAAGCAGTTAAAAACCAGCCCTATTGTTATTAAATCTCCATATGCTGCTTAAACAGCAATACTGAAATATTACTTATTAAATGTTAATTATTTATAATCACATTGTTACAGTTATTGACTTATTTCCAGAGTTAGATTATTACAGCTTTGGTTAATGTTAAATGCTACATTTAAAAATTAAGCATTACCCTATTAATATACACTTGTTTCTTACAATTATTATTGGTGAATATAATATGATGTATTAATGTCAGTCTGCTACACAAATTATGTTCAGAGATGGGTATCACATTCCTTTATAATATTGCTGCAAGTATATGAGAATAATTTGTACATTAGAAGATGTTATACATTATTCATTGTACAAATATAATATGCACAGTTAATTTACTGCCCTAATTTTTTTATCAGCATTATTCTTTACAGCAGTAGGTTGCCTAATAAAAGATTGGAAACTTGTAAAATAACAATGCTCGACAGTTGGGCTAGCAACTCTGGAGAGGCCAAAGGTAGCTACCTAAAGTTTTGATTAAGTGAGTGAAAGAATGTGGTTTCCACTTGCTTTGTAAATCTGACTTTATTATATTCAGCATGATGGTTACACTGACAATTCTGCTGTTTTTGCTTTGCATTTTAATGCGCCATAGGAATTGAAATATTTAAATGAATTGTTTGCCTTAATTGGCATTGTTGACAGTAAAATCACTGATACTGCGATTGTAACCACCAGCTATCTGCCAATCAGCAATACATAATTATTTTACAGTGGAACCTCCATTATCCATACTCTAGTTATCTGCTTTCCCAATTTTGTAGGACAAAGGCTTGTGTTGCAATGTCTCTCTGCACAGCCTTTACTTTTCTTTGTGTTTCTTCTATTATTGCTAAATAAAGCCACATCCTTTTTCCTTGGCCATTTGTGCTTTTGCTGCCTTCATCCCTGTGTCTAAGATATGGCTGTACTGGACATGTAGGACCAAAACTGTGGGACACTTGCTTGTTGGGCCCTTACATTATGGATAATGGTGATTCAACTGTTCTGTAAATTAATTCTAAGCAAAGTAGCTCTCCAGCTGTCTTGAGTGCTGCTTTTCCATGTGTGGGCAGGTTGTCAATCAGATTGCAGCTAAATGCTTCTGACAATCCCATAGCATAACCTTGTTTCCTAGCTAGCTAACTGTGAATATCAAAATGGTTCGAGCCTCTGACCACTTTCATTGGGCAGGTGCCAGGCTTGCTGTGCCCGCCATCCGCCCGATGAAAGAAGGGACATCAAAATCGGCCCCATAGTTTCCTGTGTCACACCCGTGCTCCTTTGCTGTTATGTTTGCTACATTCCAATCAGATAGCAGCAAGGGCACAACTGATTTGCTGGCTTTTGTTTTTTAAGTTCCCTTGTGTGAAGTCCATCCAGACCTTGTGCCTTGACTTGCTTTAACTTCTTCAGTCTATCAGTGGTCACCATACCTGAAATTTCTATTACTTTCAGTACGTCTTCTGAGCCCCCTGAAAATTAAACATTAGTTTTGAGGAGACTGCCCACGATCTTTCTGAACTTCAAAATCCACAAACTCCATTCCCTAGCCACTGACTCCATCCCTTTCCCTGGCAACTGTCTGAGGCTGAACCAGACTGTTTGCAACCTAGGCATCATTTTTGATCCCGAGATGAGCTTCTGACCACATATCGACGCCATCGCTAAGACCATCTACTTCCATCTCCGTAACATCGCCTGACTCCGCCCCTGCCTCAGCTCATCTGCTGCTGAAACCCTCATCCATGGCTTTGTTACTTCTAGACTTGACTATTCCAACACACTCCTGGCTGGCCTCCCATCTTCCACACTCCATAAACTTAAGGTCATCCAAAACACTGATGCCCATATCCTAACTTGCACCAAGTCCCGTTCACCCATCGTCCCTGTGCTTGATGACCTACATTGGCTCCTGATTGAGCAACGCCTCATTTTTTATTTAAAAAAAAATAAATTCTCATCCTTGTTTTCAAATCACTCTATGGCTTCGCCCCTCCCTATCTGTGTAACCTCCTCCAGCCCTACAACCATCCGATATCTGTGCTCCTCCAATTCTGGCCTTTTGCACGTCCCCGATTTTAATCATTGGTGGCCGAGCCTTCAGCTGCCGAGGCCCTAAGCTCTGGATTTCCTCCATAAACATCTCTGCCTCTCTACCTCTCTCCTCCTTTAAGGCATTCCTTAAAACCTACCTCTTTGACCAAGCTTTTGATCATCTGCCCTAATACCTCCTTATGTGGCTCGGTGTCAACTTTTGTTTTATAACGCTCCTGAGAAGCGCTGTGGGATGTTTTACTACGTTAAAGATGCGATATAAATAGTTGTTGTTGTTGTACACAGGGGAGGATTAATTTGCTATTCCTTGGTCACTTGATAACATGCCACTTTCTGAATCTTTCAACAGCTCTACTATTTCCTTTTTTACCTGCTTGTTGTGAATATATTCATAGAAATGCATGATATTTCTTTTAATTGTCCCTATTATCCTACCCTTATTATCTATTTTAGCTCCCTTGACCAGTTTCTTAAGCCCTTTTACCTTGTTTATATATTTATCTCGATTCTTTTTATCCCTTGAAATGAATTTTGTGCTCATTTAGAGGCTGTGTCAAAAATGATGAAAGAGCAGTGGACACGGTCATATCATAACTTAATTATGACTTATAATTAAATACTGCAGATATCCCTGGCATTCGATCATATTCATTGCAGGAAAAGAAACCTGAAATACACAAATGCCTAGTTTCTAGCAGAGGTGAATTGAGAAAGTACTGCAAGGGCGTTAGAATTTTGATACTGGCCTCATAATTCCATGTGGCCAGTTGCCTTGATATTGTGATGCTTAGCTGGAACTTCCATCTGCAAAAACAGGTCATAAATTGAAGAGTCAACTCACTCGCATAGCTAGTGTTGGTTGAGCACAACTCCCATGTACCACAGGTGTATTGCAATGGGGGGGGGGGTGGAAATTTAATGTGCAGCCGTTGAAAAGTCTACAATGGCTGAAGATTTCAGCAGCAATCTAAGGGAGTAGCAGGTAAGTATTAAACTTTTTTTGCAAGACTGATTTGACTGTCCAATAGCTATAATAGATGGGTTCATGTGAGATTCTGTGACATTTTTGAAGAATTTCTTCAACTTTAAGACGTGGCAGAAGAACTCAAAATGTTAATGAGGCCCACCTTCAAACAATATGTATAAAACAAATTTAAAATTTGCTAAAACAAGACTTTGGGTTAAAGTGAAATTGGAAAAACAAAATTGCAATGGAATCAAATGAAAGGGATCATTTTCAAGGAGGTCACAGAGTTTGTCAAACAAAGTGAATTACGAGCAAAACCGAGGTATAATCATACAAGTGTTATTACAGTAAAGGGCAGCTAGAAAGGCAACTAAATAAATAGGCTATAGAAATAGTTTCATGGAATACAACTGCAAGAACATACTGATGTTCTTATGAAGCATTTCTGAGGAGGAACTGGGCAGTCATTGAGTTAGAAATTGTTATTTTACATCAGAGACATGGGTTCCAATTCAGCTCAAACCAATGATTTGTGTGAACCTCCAACTGCTGGTTGTATATACCTCAGTTCAGTTCCTAGTGAGCATAAGACCATGATACAAAACTGAACCCTACTTCTGAACTACATTGGCAATCTCCCTCACAGGCCATCTGATTCCTGCTGAGAAAAATGGTAAAGAATCACACAGCTGCAATTGGGGGTGGATAAATATCAAACAGCTGCATCACTGTTATGATGTTGGAAAATGTTGGCCAATTTATGCACAGCAAGGTTCCACAAACAGCAATGTATGACCAGTTAATCTCTTTTTGTTAGTGTTGGTTGAGGAAGAAATGTTGGCCATGACACTAGGAGAACTATTTGCTAAACAGGCAGGTGGGGTTTTAGTTTCATGTCTCATCCAAAAGACAGCACCTCTGCCAATGCATAGTCTGCCTAGTCGATGAGTTTAAACTCTGGTATGGAGCTCAAAGTTGCAACCTTTTGACTCCGAGGCAATTGCTACCAACTGAGCTCAGCTAACTTGCAATAACATAAGGATTTGATAAGGTGGGATGGAAATGTGTTTTCATGAAACTTAGGATTACTGACCAGAGGATGTGATTAGATGCTGAAGAAATCGTAAAATTTATCAATTCAAGATCAGATGAATAATTCCTTTAAAAAGGCGCTGCTAAATTTCTGGTGTGTTAGAGAGTAAGAAGAGGGGAGAATATTTAGAGGACAACAAGTCACGGATAAATTGTGTGGGATTGAAGGAGATGAATATTCTGGAGAGTTGTGTGATTCCCTTTGGCAATCTTTGCAGAATTTTCTGTCAGGAGATTAAAGGGTGGGGTCTTTAATAGAGTACATAATCTGTGATGAGTTAAAAGATGTTTTCGCATTTTATACTTTCTTATATTTTAAACTTTCTGAGGGAGAAATTCGGTTGGTTAGCGTCTAGCGGGGGCGCTAACAATGTAGCACCGGGTTGAGGTGAATCCAGTGCCGCACGCAAAATCCAGTCGCCCCTTAGCGCTACCGCGAACATTTAGCGCCAGGCAGATTGTGACGTCAGTGACCGTGCAACGCTTACTCAGCGCCCGATCTGCCAAATTGATTATCACCCCCTGCCTTAGTGCCTCGCCCCGACAGCGACAGGAAGAGCAGGCATGAAGCAGGCGGATGACGGCTCCAGGGTGATATTTAAAGGGATGAGTCGCAGCGGTCAGGTTCGTGCTGTTTCACTGCTTCCTTGTCAGTTTGCGATTGTGCAAGAGTTTGATTCAGTCATTTAAAGGTTCTTTAGTATCAGGAGTGTTGTGGCTACTAAAAATTTGTTATATTTATTCTGACAAAATTTCAAAGTGCTACACATTGTTACATTAATGGGGGCTGTACTGGCAGTCAACCTCGTCCTCCAGGATCTACTGCGGTGGGAGCGGAGGCAGCGAGAAAGATTGCAAGGTGTGGCCAGAGGGAGGAGGAGGGCCATCAGCGCTCTCAACGGGAGGCCTTACTCTCCGAGGGTATTCCAAGAGCACTTCTCCTACCTCCAATTAAACGAGGAGCAGTGCATTAGAAGGCTCTGTTTCAGCAAGGAAGTGGTCACCGAACTCTGCCACCTCCTGCAACTAGACCTCGAGCCTCAGATCAGGTCAACCACGGCTCTCTCAGTGGCAGTCAAGGTCACCATTGCCCGCAATTTCTTTGCCAGCGGTTCCTTCAATTCTGTAACAGGAGATATAGCAAACATCTTGCAGATTGCCATCCATTGCTGCGTCCGGGAGATCACAGAGGCTCTCCACAGTAGGAGAAGGGACTACATTTCCTTCCCCATCACCAGAGAGAAGCAGGACGAGCATGCATGTGGCTTTGCCAGGATAGCGGGATTCCCCATGGTGCAGGGCGCCATTGACTGCACCCATGTCACTTTGCGGGCACCGCATAACAATCCTGAGATCTTCCGTAACCGCAAAGGCTACCACTCACTTAATGTGCAGTTGGTGTGCAACCACACACAGCGAATCCTCAATGTGAATTCCCACTATCCTGGCAGCAGCCACGATGACATCATCCTGCACCAGACCGATGTACCAGCACTCTTCCGGCCACCACGTCAAGCTCGTGGCTGGCTGGTCGGAGACAAGGGCTATCCGCTCTCCACATGGCTCATGACTCCCATCTGCAACCTCAGCACTCCTGCTCAGCACTTATATAACGAGAGCCATGCTGCCACCAGGAACATCATCGAGCAGACCATCGGGGTGCTCAAGCAACGGTTCCGCTGCCTTGACCGCTCAGGAGGAGCCCTCCAGTACTCCGCTGTACAGGTGTCCCATTTCGTGGTGGTTTGCTGCATGCTCCACAACTTGGTCATCATGAGGGCCCAGCCCTTGCCACCAGGGATTGGGGGACCACCTCAGGAGGAGGAAGGAAAGGAGGAGTCAGATGAGGAGGAAGAGGAAGATGAGGAGGAGGAGGAACAGGAACGAGGGAGGAGGCAGCCACTCAATCAGCCTTCTGGAAGAGCACAGATTGCTGGCCTGCTGCGACACAGGGAAAGCCCCAGTGGATGGTGGTCGGCACACAGCCACGATGGCAGCAGTCAGAGCTTGTGTGGCATCAAGCTGAGACTGCATGAGAGCAGTCTGAGAATCGATGGCACCAATCATAGACTGCATTACAGCACTAAGATGTTGGGTGGCTTCCACCTGTGCTGCAATGGAAGCTGCGACATCACCCATCACATGCGGCATGAGGTCTGGGTCGCCACGGTCTCTCTGGGCGCCCACCATGCTTTGCAGACTGGAAATGATAGGCTCCATGGTGTGCGCAGAGCTCTGCGCAATGTTGGAGGTGGACTCCTCCACACTCTTTACCATTGCTTTCAGGCAACCTTGCCATTGCACCTATCATCTCCATGTGCATGCCCATCACCCTTCTTCCAAAGGCCTCCCTATTGAGGTCCTCATCTGAGTCCTGTGCAGCAGAACTCACGTGCAAACTTGCCCTCCAAGGAGCTGACTCCCGAGCTACCCTTTCCCTCTGGCCTTGCTGCAGCCCGCTCGTCCCCGGTGCATCACCCTGTGCAGATCCCGCTACTATACTGGCATCTAAAGAACGCGTAGTGCCAGTATCCGAGCTGGTGCCTGCGGGTGAAACATGCAGTGACGCGGTGTGTTCTTCCTCCTCCTCTTCTTTCACCTCGCTTTCTGGTACCCTCAGGGACAGGCTATTCAGCTGCTTGCTCATTATCTGAAAGCATAAAGGCACAAGAGTCGGGTTAAGGTGAGTGGGCGGGGGCAAGAAAGGAGAAAGGCAAGCATACAGCATGATTAGCTGGAAAGTGGGAAAGACTTATGGGGTGAGGGGGAAGTGGGATGTGAGAAGAAGGAGTAGGGATGAACATACCCCAAGGGGGTCAACGTCGCAGGTGGCCATGGCACCAACCACCTGCGCCCAATGATGTGCAGCACTCTTTCCTCCAGCTCAGAAAGTGGTTGGGTGTCAGGTTGTTCCCCGCCTGTGCGCTCCTGTTCAATCCTGTTGTGAGCGACCTTGGCCTGCCAGAGACAGGAAAGTGTGTGAGTGAGTGTGGAGCAATGTGTTTGGGTGATGTGCCTGCCATAGTTGAATAGCTGTCATTGTGTGCAAGGTGTGAGATGTGGGTGTGAGTGTTGGTAGGTGGAGATTGTTGGTGGGTGAATGCTGGGGTGTGGTGCTTTGGACAGTGTCTGCAGACTGTGGTTCAGATGGTGGTATGTAGCATTTGTTGAAGCATTGACTCACCCTGAACACTCGAGTGAGGTCATTAAATTTCTTCCTGCACTTTGTGTGGGTCCTGAGGACCACAGTGCTGCCTGAGACCTGCTGGGCTACCTCCCTCCACATGGTGCGGAAGACTTGCGGCGAGGGCCTCCTGCCACTTGTCGGGTACAGCACCGCCCTCCGTCTCTCCACAGCGAAGACCAACTCCTCCAATGCTTGGTGGCAGAATCTGCGAGCTCTCTCCCTGGGCCGTTGATCTGCCATAATGACACCTCCTTCAGTGGTCCAGGTTCCTTCTCTTGGCCTTCTGCTGCTCGCTGAGACAGCTGCAGAACCAGCAATGCTGAGTCATAGATAGATTGATACAGCACAGAACGAGGCCCTTCGGCCCATCGTGTCCGCGCCGGCCATCAAGCCCTGTCTATTCTAATCCCATTTTTCAGCACTTGGTCCGTAGCCTTGTATGCTATGGCATTTCAAGTGCTCATCTAAATGCTTCTTGAATGTTGTGAGGGTTCCTGCCTCTACCACCCTTTCAGGCAGTGAGTTCCAGATTCCAACCACCCTCTGGGTGAAAAAGTTTTTCCTCAAATCCCCTCTAAACCTCCTGCCCCTTACCTTGAAACTATGCCCCCTGGTTATTGACCCCTCTACTAAGGGGAAAAGTTCTTTTCTATCTACCTTATCTAGGCCCCTCATAATTTGGTACACCTCAATCAGGTCCCCCCTCAGCCTTCTCTGCTCTAAGGAAAACAACCCCAGCCTGTCCAGTCTCTCTTCATAGCTGAAGCGCTCCGACTAATGAAGGCAAGTATCCCATATGCCTTTTTAACCACCTTATCTACCTGTCCTGCTGCCTTCAGGGATCTATGTACATGCACACCAAGGTCCCTCTGATCATCTGTCCTTCCTAGGGTCCTACCATTCATTGTGTATTCTCTTGCCTTGTTAGTCCTCCCAAAATGCATCACCTCACACTTTTCAGGGTTAAATTCCATTTGCCACTGTTCTGCCCATCTGACCAACCCATCTATATCGTCCTGTAGCCTGAGGCTTCCCTCCTCGCTATTTACCACTCCACCAATTTTCGTGTCATCTGCGAACTTACTGATCATACCTCCTACATTCATATCTAAATCATTAATGTACACTACAAACAGCAAAGGACCCAGCACCGATACCTGCGGTACACCACTAGACACAGGCTTCCAGTCACAAAAACAACCTTCGACCATCACCCTCTGCCTCCTGCCACTAAGCCAATTTGGGATCCAATGTGCCAAATTGCCCTAGATACCATGGGCTCTTACCTTCTTGACCAGTCTCCCATGCGAGACTTTGTCAAAAGCCTTACTGAAGTCCATGTAGACTACATCAACTGCACTACCCTCATCCACACACCTAGTCACCCCCTCGAAAAATTCAATCAAATTGGTTACACATGATCTCCCCCTAACAAAGCCATGCTGACTATCCTTGATTAATCCTTGCCTCTCCAAGTGGAGACTAATTCTGTCCCTCAGAATTTTTTCCAATAATTTCCCTACCACTGATGTTCGGTTCACTGGCCTGTAATTCCCTGGTTTATCCCTACTACCCTTCTTGAATAATGGTACTACGTGAGCTGTCCTCCAGTCCTCTGGCACCTTCCCTGTGGACAAAATTGAGAGGTCGCACAACACCAGGTTATAGTCCAACAGTTTTATTTGAAATCACAAGCTTTCGGAGCTATCGATTGCTCCTTCCTCACCTGAGGAAGGAGCAATCGATAGCTCCGAAAGCTTGTGATTTCAAATAAAACTGTTGGACTATAACCTGGTGTTGTGCGACCTCTCAATTTTGTCCACCCCAGTCCAACACCGGCATCTCCGCATCATGACCTTCCCTGTGGCCAGAGAGGTTCTGAAAATGTGTGTCAGAGCCCCTGCAATCTCCTCCCTTGCCTCACACAGCAGCCTGGGATACATCTGGTCTGGGTCTGGGGATTTATCCACTTTTAAGCCCGCTAAAACCGCTAGTACCTCCTCCCTCTCAATACTAATTTGTTCAAGGATATCACAATCCCCCTGCCTGATTTCTATGCCTACATCGTCCTTCTCCATAGTGAATACAGATGCAAAATATTAATTTAAAACCTCACCCATGTCTTCCAGCTCTACACACAGATTGCCACTTTGGTCCCTAATGGGCCCTACTCTTTCCCTGGTTATCCTCTTGCCCTTAATATACTTATGAAACACCTTGGGATTTTCCTTTATTTTGCCCGCCAGTGTTTTTTCATGCCCCCTCTTCGCTCTCCTAATTTCTTTTTTAAGTACCCCCCCTTCACTTTCTATACTCCTCTCGGGCTTCCAATGTTTTTAGTCCTTTGTATCTGCCAAAAGCCTCCCTTTTTTTCCTAATCCATTCTTGTATATCCCTTGACATCCAGGGTTCCCTGGGCTTGTTGGTTCCACCCTTGACCTTTACGGGAACATGTTGCCGTTGTACTCTCTCTGTTTCCTTTCTGAAAGACTCCCACTGCTCTGATGTGGATTTTCCTACAAGTAGCTGATCCCAGTCCACTTTGGCCAGATCCTGCCTTATCATATTAAAATCAGCCTTCCCCCAATTTAGAACCTTTATTTCCGGTCCATCTTTGTCCTTTTCCATGACTACCTTAAATCTCACCGAATTATGGTCACTGTCAGCAAAATGCTCTCCTATTGACACTTCTACCACTTGCCTGGCTACATTCCCTAGAATTAGGTCCAGTACCGCCCCCTCTATTGTAGGACTTTCTACATGCTGGCTCAAAAAGCTCTCCTGGATGCACTTTAAGAATTCCGCACCCTCTAAGCCTTTCACACTCTGGCTATCCCAGTTAATATTGGGGAAGTTGAAATCCCCTACTATTATTACCCTATTGTTTCTACACTTCTCTGAGATTTGCCTACATATCTATTCCTCTATCTCCCCCTGACTGTTTGGGGGCCTATAGTACATTCCCAGCAAAGTGCTTGCCCCCTTTTTGTTTTTAAGTTCTACCCATATAGCCTCATTAGAGGAACCTGCAAAGATATCATCCCTCCTTACAGCAGTAATTGACTCCTTGATTAATATTGCGACACCCCCTCCTCTTTTACACCCCCTCTGTCTCGCCTGAAGATTCTATACCCCGGAATATTGAGCTGCCAGTCCTGCCCCTCCCTTAACCATGTCTCTGTGATAGCAACAATATCATACTCCCATGTGTTCATCAACACCTTCAATTCATCTGCCTTACTCGCAAGACTCCTTGCATTAAAATAAATTCCATCCAGCCTTGCCATACTCCCTTGTGCTGTTACATATTTGCTCTGCCTTCCAGGCTGACTTGTTTTTTCCTCTATATTTGGCTGTGCATCACCCCCTACTATAGCTCCACTCCATATCCCATCCCCCTGTCAAGTTAGTTTAAACTCCCCTCAACAGTACTAGCAAACCTCCCTGCAAGGATGTTGGTCCTGTTCCGGTTCAGGTGCAACCCGTCCGACTTGTACAGGTCCCACCTTCCCCAGAAGCAGACCCAGTGATCCAGGAAACTATAGCTCTCCCTCCTGCACCAACTCTTTAGCCACGCATTCATCTGCTCTATCCTCCTATTCCTATACTCACTAGCACGTGGCACCGGGAGTAATCCAGAGATTGCAACCTTTGAGGTCCTGCTTTTTAATCTGCTACCTAGCTCCCTAAATTCTGTTGCAGGACCTCATCCCTCTTTCTACCCATGTCGTTGGTACCAATGTGAACCACGACCTCTAACTGTTCGCCCTCCCCCTTCAGAATGCCCTGCAGCTGTTCAGTGACATCCTTGACCCTGGCACCAGGGAGGCAATATACCATCCTGGAGTCACGTCTGCAGCCACAGAAATGTCTATCTGTTCCCCTTACGATAGAATTCCCTATCACTATTGTTCTCCCACTCTTTTTCCTCCCCTCCTGTGCAGCTGAGCCACTCATAGTGCCACGGACTTGGACTCTTGCTGCATTCCCCTTAGAAACCATCTCCCCCAGCATTATCCAAAACGGAAAATCTGTTGGAGAGGGTGATGGACCCAGGGGACTCCTGCACTATCTTCCTAGTTCTTTTACTCTGTCTGGCGGTCACCCATTCCCTGTCTGCCTGTGCACTCTTTACCTACGGTGTGACCACCTCACTAAACGTGCTATCCATGAAGATCTCAGCTTCGCGGATGCTCCACAGTGACTCCAGCCGCAGCTCCAGCTTTGAAACGCGGATTTTGAGTAGCTGCAGCTGGAGACACTTCCTGCACATGTGTTTGCCCTGGACACTGAAAGTGTCCCTGACTTCCAACATAGCGCAGAGAATGAGGTCCTGCAGCATGATTAAACCTCCCCTTTAAGAACTGGAAAGAGGCTGTGGCTATGATGACTAGGGATTAGACTGCACCTGAAATTGCTTAGCGCTTTAAGTCTAATGCCACTGAGCTCGGTCATTAGCTCTCCCATCCTTTCTTTGAGCGATGACAATGAATTTTGCGTGCAGCAAGATTCATTAGCGCCTGGTGCTAAATCTCAAACTTTTCCGAAGTTAGCCCCCATTTCTGGCCAATAATGAATTTCGCCCCCAAAAAGTCTAGAAATTTATACAGTATGTTTTCAACTACTGAAAGAAATATTGACTTAGTTAAAGCATTCAAAAGGGAAAACTTGATCAATTTATTTTGTATTAAACAGAGGGATGAGTGTATGGAGTAGAATGATGAAGAATTCTTGGTAAGATCTTGAAGACAGAGTGAACTGAATGAGCTTTACTCATTCTTTTATTGCTGTGTTTTTAAAATCTTTTTTGAAGTAACATAATGTTGAAAGAATTTCACTAGCCTTGTTAATTTTCCCATGCACAAAAAAGATCCAGTATTTGAAGGCAGAGGCATTCTTCCCTGACAACAATGTGCAGATACTCTTAAAAATGTATAATCATTTTCTACACAATTGACTTATGTAACCCATGTACTTCCCTGGCCACATTTTAAACACAGTGGCAGGATAGAAAATTAATCTTTTTTGTAAGGGCCAAGGATTAATAGGAGAGCATTTGGTTGAATGCAAAATCTCATGAATGTATATGTTTCATGTCAAATGGAGGTACTTTATATTATCCGAATATTAAACAAAGAAGTTGTGCAGTGAGTTCATCCATTACTGACAGCGGGCTGCGTTGAAGTGGTGCCATTGGTTGGATGAGATGCAAATGGAGATCCTGTTTAACTCTTCATGTGGATATTAAAGATCCTATGGCATGAATTGCTCTAGTCAATATTCCTCCTTCTACCAACACCACCAAAAACAGACTAACTGGTCATTCATCTCATTTTGGTATGTGCACAAAGTGGCTGCAACATTTGTCTATATAAAAAGAACCACTGCATTTCAAAGTAATTCATATGTGAAATGCTTTGAGATGGTTCTGAGACGTGTGGTAAGGTGCTATATAAATGCAAGTCCACCTTTTGTCTCCTCTGTCAGTAAGACATTGGAGAAGTGTAATTTGTGTGTCAAATCACTGCAGAGTCGAAAGGTAACATTTTAGCAAAAGAGCAACTAACTCCAAATTTAGAAATTCTTACCCAACATTTACTCTTTCTGCTGCTGCTGATCATGTACTTCAAGAAATTTGCTGTCAATTGTTTAGATTCCACCCTTGTTATTGAGAGATCTTTTTTATCCACATAGTTCTTTATTATGATAGCAAAATACTGCAGATGCTGGAAATCCGAAATAACAACAGAAAACGCTGGAAAAACTCAGCAGGCGAGGCAGCATCCGTGGAGAGAGAAACAGAGTTAACGTTTCAGGTCGATGACCTTTCGTCAGAACTGGAAAGAGCCGGAAATCAAATAGATTTAAGGCCAGAGTAAAGCTGGGAAAAGGGGGAGGGGATGAAAGAACAAAAGGGGAGATTAAGAGACATTAAGAGATATGCAAGGCAAGAGGTGGTGTTAATGTGACAGGTTAAGGCTGAAAGAAGTGTGAAATCCACTGGCAGAATGAAGGACAGCTGCCAGCTTCTTAGTTCTTTATTATATTGTGAACCAAGATGATGGGGTCAAGACCCAAAGTGCAATTCAGGAAGTAGTGATTCAAGCGTAAAAGCCTGAAGATTGTAGAATTTAGCAATTCAAATTTTGATTCCGGTTTGCATTTATCTTCTTGTGTTCTTGTTCTTCTGTTCTCAGTGCTTAAAACAAAAGAGCAAAGAGAAAAGGAAAAATACTCTGGTCCTATTTTTATAGCTTACTTTGAAGTAATAATCTGAAGTAAATTATCTATACTGTTTAATACTTTAACTATCTTCTTTCTAGACTGCAAAGTCTTCTTTCTCTGATCTCTCCTCAAAGCTTATCCCTTTTGTACTTGTGTTCAGCCCTGTCCAATTCCAAAGAAGGGTGCTACAATTGGCCTCAGTGTAACGTGTTGGGGCTTGGAAAGGATCCCATCCTGATTGTTATTGTATGATTTCTACACCGCCTCTCCCCCCCCCCCTCCACTCCCCGCACCCCACCATGGAAACATGGATATGTGTGTACATCAGATGACAAGAAGACCAGGCTAAGCCGTGGTGTCCTCCACAGTAAAGTAGCATGCTGACATCTATGGACAAGCTCACTCATGAATAATGGCTACGTAACAGCGGGTGACTGCCACCTATGGATCTGCACTCCAACAAGGAGCAAATGCTTTTAATGAGAGGAGGGAAGGGGAGTAAATTGCCAAGAAAAAATGGCACAAATAAAACAAAAGAGAAAACATGAGTACTAAAATAGGAATAAGTTTATGCATCATTGCTGTGAAGTGTAATGAGTAAATTCATGGCTCCGATATTCACTGGTTTCGGAGTGGGGTGGGTGGGCAGGTGGGGAGGTGGGGAAGGGAAGGACTTATGGTTGGGAAAGCCGGAAGTGCGGGTTTCCATGAGCGCTGTGGAGTTTTATCCTTTGGCGTGTTAAGTGGGGAAGTTCTCCAGAAAAGGCTGCAGCCAAGGATCAGGCAAGCTTTGTGGTTGTTGGTGTAGAGATCACCGGGCGTGGGGGGCGCGGTGGGTAAAGTGTGGTTGGGGGAGTTGGGAATAGATAGGAGGGGGTTTGATATCGTGGGGGGGGGGGGTGGTGGGGGTGAGAGATGGGGGCTCAGGAAAGTCGGAGAAGGCGGGGGGGGGGGGTGTCCTGCGGGAGTTTGGAATTGGGGAGTCAGTTGGTGATCGCGGGGGGTGGGGGGCCGGTGATGGGGACTAGGTGGTTTATAGGGAAAGAGCACTCCTGCTCCTCCTGGCCCACAAGCAGTGCTGTAAACGCACTTACCTGATGGATCGGCCCTTCTCGCCTCCTTTTACCTGCCAGGTTTCCTGAACCCTGGGAAAACCGGCCAACTTGGGTTGAAAATAGAAACCCTGTGAAAATGGAGGAACGCAGCTTCCTTAAAAATGTTGCAATGATTCTACAAGTGGTCACCCCGCAGCCTCAGAATGTGCAGGCAGAGAGGGAATGGGTGACAACCAGACACAGAAGGAGGGCCAGGCAGGTAGTGCAGGAATCCCCAGAGTGCATCTCGCTTGCTAACCGGTTCACAGTTCTGGAAACTGGCGGGGGTGATGGTTCCTCTGGGGAGAGCAGCCAGAGCCAAGGCCACGGCACCACGGGTGGCTCAGCTGCACAGGCAGGGAGGAAGAAGAGTGGAAGAGCGATAGTGATCGGGGATTCATTGGTTAGGGGAATAGACAGGCGTTTCTGTGGACGCAGGCGTGACTCCAGGATGGTATGTTGCCTCCCTGATGCCAGGGTCAAAAATGTCACTGAGCGGCTGCAGGACACTCTGAGGGGGGAGGGTGAACAGCCAGAGGTCGTTGTCCATATCGGTACCAATGACATAGGCAGAAAGAGGGATGAGGTCCTGCAGGCAGACTACAGGGAGCTAGGAAAGAGATTAAAAAGCAGGACCTCAGAGGTAGTAATCTCCGGATTACTCCCAGTGCCATGTGCTAGTGAGTACAGAAACAGGAGGATAGAACAGATAAATGCGTGGCTGTAGAGATGGTGCAGGATGGAGGGCTTTAGAATCCTGAGGCATTGGAACCGTTTCTGGGGAAGGTGGGACCTGTACAAGCTGGACGGATTACACTTCAACGGAGCCGGGACCAATATTCTCATGAGGAGATTTGCTAGTGCTGTTGGGGAGGGTTTAAACTAGCTTGGCAAGGGGACGGGCACCAGCCTATAGGAGTAGAAAAGAGGAATAAGGTGCAGAAAAGAGTGAGTGTGTTGGATAGTACTAGAGAAGAAAGTAGTACTAGAGGCGGAAGTAGTACCATATTAGAGAGGAGCAGACTAAGAAAGACTACAAAAAATTCAAAAATGGGTTTAGAATGCATGTGTGTAAATGCGCAAAATGTGGTGAATAAGGTTGGTGAGCTACAAGCAGAATTAGCGGTGAGGACTGGGCACTTAATATTCAAGGGTACAAGGTGCTCAGAAAAGATAGGGAAGGAATAAAGGGAGGTGGGGTGGCAGTGCTCTATAAGGAAGACATTGTAGTGTTAGAAAGGGTGGATGCTTTTGAGGGGACAAGGACAGAATCCATTTGGTTAGAGTTGAGGAGCAAAAAGGGTATGATCACGCTATTGGGGGTATTCTACAGGCCTCCAAATAGTGAGAGGGAGGTAGAGGAGCAAATCTGCAGGGAAATCGCAGACATATGCAAGAGCTATAGAGTGGTGATATTGGGGGACTTTAATTAATCAAATATCGATTGGGAAAATGCTAGGGTAAAGAGAAAGGAGGGGGAGGAATTTCTGAAATGTGTTCAGGAAAATTTCCTTGACCAGTATGTTCTTGGCCCAACTAGGAAGGAGGCATTGCTGAATCTGGTGTCAGGGAATGAGGTGGGCCAGGTCGACCACGTGTCTGTGGGAGAACACTTGGGTACGAGTGATCATATCATAAGATTTAGATTAGCAATGGAGAGGAGCAAGGAACAATCTAGAGTTGAACTTCTAAACTGGAATAGGGCTAACTTCAATGGGATGTGAAAGGATCTAGCCAGAGTAAAATGGAACCAAAGACTGACAGGAAAAACTGTAACGGAACAATGGATGATATTTAAGGAGGAGATGTTCCAAGTACAGGCTAGGTACATTCCAACAAGAGGGAAGGGTAAGGGAACCAAAGCAAGGGCTCCTTGGATGACGAGGGAGATAGAGAAGATGATAAAACAAAAATAGAGGGTGTCTGATGCATGTCAGGTGAATTCTTCAAGGGAGAACGAGACCAAATACAATAAGTTGAGAGGGAAAGTAAAGATGAAAATAAGATTGGCAAAGAGAGAATGTGAGAGTCGAATGGTGGTTAACATAAAAGGGAACCCAAAAATCTTCTACCAGCATGTAAACAGTAAGTGGGTAGTAAAAGGCGGGGTGTGGCCTATTAGGGACAAAGAAGGTGATATGTGCTTAGAGGTGCAGGGCAAGGCTAGAATACTCAATGATTACTTTGTATCGGTGTTTACTAAGGAGGTGGATGCTGACAAAATATCGGTAGAAGTGGAAAAGGTAGAAGCAATGGAAGGGGTGAAAATTAATAGACAGGATGTACTAGAAAGGCTGGGTATGCTTAGAGTGGATAAGTCGCCTGGTCCGGATGGCTTGCATCCCAGGTTGCTAAGGGAATTGGGGGAGGAGATAGCGGAAGCGCTTGCCATAATTTTCCAATCTTCCCTCGATGAGGGGGAAGTGCCTGAGGATTGGAAAGTGGCAAATGTGACACCATTGTTCAAGAAAGGGTGTAAGGACAATCCTAGTAACTACAGACTGGTCAGTTTAACATCAGTGGTGGGTAAAGTTTTAGAAACAATAATCAAGGAAAAAATTAACGGGCACTTGGAGAGGTTAAAGCTAATTAAGGAGAGCCAACACGGATTTGTAAAAGGCAGATCGTGTTTGACTAATCTAATTGAATTTTTTGATGAAGTAACAGGGAGGATTGATGAAGGGAATGTAATGGATGTTGTCTACATGGATTTTCGGAAGGCGTTTGACAAAGTACCACATAGAAGGCTGGTTAACAAAATTGAGGCTCATGGAATAGGTGGGTCAGTGGCAGCTTGGATAAGGAATTGGCTTAAGGATAGAAAACAGCGAGTTGTGGTAAATGACTGTTTTTCAGACTGGAGGATGGTAGACAGTGGTGTTCCCCAAGGGTCAGTGCTGGGGCCACTGCTTTTTGTGATATATATAAATAAATGACCTGGATATTGGAATACAGAGTAGAATTTCTAAATTTGCCGATGACACCAAACTTGGGGGTGTGGCAAACAGTGATGATGATACCAATCGACTGCAACAGGACATAGAAAGGCTAGCAGAATGGGCAGACAAGTGGCAGATGGAATTTAATACAGAGAAGTGTGAGATGATGCATTTTGGCAGAAGGAACAGGGAGAGGCAATATACACTTAATGGCACAGTTTTAAAGAGTGTGCAGGGACAGAGGGACCTGGGAGTTAATGTGCATAGGTCCCTGAAGGTGTCGGTACATATTGAGAGAATGGTTAGCAAAGCATATGGGATCTTGGGCTTCATAAATAGAGGTATTGAGTACAAAAGCAGAGAAGTTATACTGAACCTTTATAAAGCGCTGGTTAGGCCACAACTGGAGTATTGCGTCCAGTTCTGGTCACCACACTTTAGGAAGGATGTGAAGGCCCTTGATAGGGTGCAGAGGAGATTTACCAGAGTGGTTCCGGGGTTGGGGGATCTTAGCTACAAGGACAGGCTGGAGAAGCTGGATTTGTTTTCATTAGAGCAAAGGAGGTTGAGGGGTAATTTGATAGAGGTGTACAAGATTATGATGGATTTGGATAGGCTAGACGGGAAAAGGCTGTTCCCACTAATTGATGGTACAAGAACTAGGGGACACAGATTTAAGGTTTTGGGCAAGAGATACAGGGGGGATGTGAGGAAAAACGTTTTTACACAGCGAGTGGTGAGGACCTGGAACTCACTGCCAACGGAAGTGGTCGAAGCGGAGACACTCACTGCTTTCATGGGGAGACTGGATAGGCACTTGAGGGCAATAAACTTGCAGGGCTACAGGGATAGAGCGGGGGAATGGGACTGACTGGATTGCTCTACAGAGAGCTGGCATGGACTCGATGGGCTGAATGGCCTCCTTCTGTGCCGTTATGACTCTATGGCGGGAAAATTCGGTTGCTTTGCACCTCCCGTTAATGCCCTAAGAGGGTGCTAATGGGGCGCAAAGCAACTAGTGCCCGGGCGCGGCAATTAATACGCCGCTCACGAAATTGACCAGACATTTTGCTGCGGCACTAAACACTACTGCCACAATCTCCTGCGCCCGCAGATTGTGACGTCAGTCGAGCGTGCAATGCCCCGGTAGCGCCCCGGACTGGATATTGATTGGCGCCACCTGCCTTTCCACCTGCTGCTAGCAACGACAGGTTGAGGGGAAAGTTTTGCAGTCGGGAAGGGACTGGGGGAGCACTATTTAAAGGCGGCCACTTCTTGCCTTTTTTTGTCGGCGACATTTTTGCCCCACGAATTCTGAGAGAGAGAGAGAGAGACTTCTGGAGAGATTCAACGCTGTGTGAAGGAGTTTTGGGTACTGAGCAGCACTTTGCAGGTTCATTTTGATTTGACCTTCCTTGCATCGATTTAGAAGAGACTTTGGGGGCTGCACTCTGAGCTCTTTCCCTAGGCCTCTACATTGTTCTTTCCAGCAGATTTGATGTACAGGTCTCTCCAGGCCGAGATTCAAGGCTGCAATGAGCAGGATGTGGATGGAGAGCAAGATCAACCCTCCCCTTTAAGAACTGGCCGGCGCCATTGTGTCTGTGTTCCATTGCTGACTGACATCACATGAGCTTCACCAGCGCTCTGAGGTAGCGCCTCGCTCCTTGGCGTTAGCGCCTTAAGAGAGGTGTGTAGCGCCTGAGTTAGCGCTCCAATCACCTCCAGGGGCGATAAAAGCCAAGTTTGCAGTCCGAGGCGATAATTAGCGCCAGCCGCTAAACTTTGTGCCCGGCCGATAATTGCGCCCCAAACGGGGCGATACCGAATTTCTCCCCCTATGACTCTATGATCAACCCGTCTTCTGAGAGTGGATTGGTCACCTGCCCCTCATCCCATCTCCGTTAAAACCGGACGTGGGTGGTTTCATGGCGTGTTGGGTTCTTGTTTAAGGGTTTTTAACCTTTTAGCCTCCCACATGAAACAAACCCACCTGTTTTGGTGGGTTAAAATTAACTCCCATGTGTCAGCAAAGATAGCAATGTAGTGCCTGTATCTCAATTAATCCTAGCTTTCGCATTCAGTGTCATGCAGCTAAGGTTTCCCCAAAGTAATGTTCATTAACTGAACAATGAATTAATGCAAATATCTTTTTTAAATTGGGAATGTGCCTCTCAAACTCCATTATATGCACATGTCCTCAGTCAGTACACTTTCAGGCAAGGATAAACCAAGAGTTGCATTGAAACTCTCTGGATCCCCTGTAATCTCCTAAATTCAGACTTTACCTCCAGGCTGAGCTTTACAAGCCTGCAGCTCTTTCCTATTTGGTATTCATCTTTCCCACAAAGGCATACACAGAAGGCGGAGAACTTCCAATGACCTCAGAAGTCTTTCTTCTGTTTTTGGCTTTCTGTTAGATCACTTTTGGATATTTTTGTCTCTAAAGTGAAGTTACTCAGCAGATTTTGATCTCCAACCACAACCTTACTGCCCAAAATTGCACGGACTCCTCTGTTTGTTGACTGATGGCTTCTGATAGTTTTACACACCTAAAGGCTAAACTACTTGCTCTGGTGTCGAGAGTTTGCTCCAGCACAGACTTATTTTGGTCACTGATGTTGAAAATTACAGAAGGTTTGCACCAGCACTAATGTTTCCACCCATTCTTCCCCACCGACAGTAGAAGTGTTGAGAAGACCAGGTAGGGTCATCAGCTTTTATCCAAACTGGGACTTCATTAGAGATCACACAGTGTTATAACTTACGAATACCAGATTTTTCTTCTCATTTTCTGTGAAATGTAAGCTACACACTGGGTGAGGGCACTGTATGAAAATATGGAAAGGGTATTTTTTCATGCAGAAAAAGCGATTGTATGATGGCTTAGCTCGTTCACTTATTCCTTGTTTCAGTCCCAGTTCATGCACCGTGACCTCCATACTGGAAGAATTGAGAAAGACAAGGCTATCAGTAGAATGTAATATATTCTGAAATAGAATCTGTGGAATACAGAATAGTTTATGAAACATAGCACTTTTAAAATGTGCGATGGCATGTTGTGAAATACCTCAGGTATTGAGAACTGACAGAGGTGAAATTCATGAGCTCTGGGGTCACCTTCACACTGTTGTTACATCGGCAATGTAATTAGGCTATATTGGAAATCCATAAAGTGCTGATAAAAATACTGGCACTTGATTTCTGGAACTTGGTAAGAAGTTTTTACCAATCTGAACCATTCCTGTTTGGACACAATTGCATTGTATAACCTTGGAACATTTTGCATCCTGGAATTTTACCTTCAGCATACCGATGTCTTTCCTTGTCCTCTACTTTATCTTACATCTCACTTCCCTTTTCATGCCTTGAAACAGTAATGTTCAACTGCTAGACCGGGAGTTAAGCAGAAGCCAACGGAACGGTTATGATTTTCTGGTGAATAGTGTTAGCGGGACTCAATTTGAAAAGACCCCGTTTATATAAAAACATATACGCAACACGTAAGCAAAACGACATCCTGCCCACTCAAAAAATACATTTGTTTATTGTTCTGCATGGACTATGAATTGTTCATGACATTTTACAATCTATTTGGACATTAATTGGATTTGCCCTAACATGCTCCTCATTCCAATTCAACTGGGAACAGTTGGGTCTTTCTGGATGGATATATTAATATAAGCTGAATGACCTTCTTCATCCGTAAGTATTTTATGATCTTCTGAATACACTTGTTGTACATTGGTATATGTAGTGACTTTGAGAGCCAACCGTGGTTGATGTTGGAGTGCAATGGGAATAGTCAGCTCTCAGCCACACTGCTGGGAAGGAAACTTATATTAGTTTATGTATTACTTCATGGACAATAGACTTTGTGTCCTACAGGAAGTAAACTGTTGTCATCAAAGGAAGCATATTGTATTTCAAAAACTCTGGAGGCACTTACACCCATTTATTTAACCTCTTAGTTCCATTTCGTGGGACACTGGCACCAGTACTGGGACAGGAAGTAGCTGTACCATTGGGATGGGCTGGGACCAAGGTGCTAGCAGAAAGGATAACTCGGGCTGTAAATAAGACTTTAAATTAATAACATGGGGGGAGGGAACTGCTAGAAATTACGGAAACCTAACAATAGAAGAATCAGGAAAAGAGAGTAACGGACAAACTAAAGAAAGGAATAAGGATAACACAAATGGTCAGATATCGGATGAAGTCAGAACATAAAAGTAAAATAAGTACTAAAAACAAAGAGAGGAATAAAAAATAAAAACAATTTAAACTGTTGGTATAGACATATACGTAGTATTCAAGACAAAATGGATGAACTGGAGGCAGTAATTTGTAGAGAGGATCTGGACATAGTAGGGATGACTGAAACATGGCTACATAGAGAACAGGATTGCCAACTAAATATTGTTGGATATAATTGACGGAGCCTTCGTGCGGGGGTAAGGCTTCCCCGCGATATCTCACTGCGCGCCTGCCTTTTCATTCCGAGCTCGCACGAACTTGATTTTCTAGACAGCAGCTGTGCAGTGCTTCCGTATCCCACAGGCACAGTTAATTCGTGCGAGCTGTGGGATCACGTGATTCAGTTAGAGCCAATGGCAGCACACCATCTTTCATTCATAGTTTTCACAGCAAGTGCTGTGAAAGCTATGAATCTATACCCCCTCAAAAGAACAGCTAAACCTCAATTAAATTTAAAAAAAAACCATCACATTAATAAAATAAGTATAGTTAAATAAATTAACCACTTTAAACAAAAAATTAAATTTTTGAAAAAATTTAAAATCTTTTAAAAAGTTATAAAAATAAACTTACCTTTCTTTAAAGTCTCTAAAAAAGATATACCTGTTGAAAAAAATTCAAAATAATACTTAATTAACTACTTACCTTGTTAAAAGAGGGTCTTATGCCTCCTTTCTTTATGTGTAAAATCTTCGATGCTTACCTGCGCGTCCAAAGCACTAAGTGCACTGCGTGCGCGCAGCCTGTAGCGCGCACGCGGTTCACCTAGGAACCGCCCCCTTTTGAAATCACCAAGTGCCGGTTTTCAGCGCATGCGCAGTGCATGCAGAAAACCGGCAATTGGAGACAGAATACGCGAGAGTACACAGTGCGTACTCTCGCGTAGAGACACTAATTTTTGGGCCAATGCATGTAAGGAAGAAAAGGGAAGGAAGGAAGGGAGGTGGAGTAACTGTACTAGTTAACGATAGCATAATGGCAATAGGAAAAAGGATGTAACTAGCAGCAAGATAGATACAGAATCCATATGGATTGAGATAAAAGTTAAGAAGGGATCCATCACCCTAATAGGGGTATACAATAGACCACCATAGTGGAAGGGAATGGGAGGAAAACATATGCAGGCAAATTTACGAGGTGAATAGCAGGCATAGAATAATAATCATGGGAGATTTCAATTACGCCCAAATTTACTGGCAGGAAGAAGTAGCGAAAGGAGAAAAGGGAATGGAGTTTTTACAGTGTATACAGGACTTCTTTCTCACTCAGTACGTAAGAAGTCCAACAAGAAAAGAATCACTGCTGGATCTTGTAATGGGTAATGAACCAGAACAGATAGGAGAAGTAAGAGTAAGAGAGCATCTTAGTAGTAGTGATCACATCATCGTAAGGTTCAAGGTTACCTCTGGTGTCCCCCAAGGATCTATCCTTGGCCCCCTCCTATTTCTCATCTACATGCTGCCCCTTGGCAGCGTCATCCGAAAACGCAGTGTCAGTTTCCACATGTACGCTGACGACACCCAGCTCTACCTCACCTCCACATCTCTCGACCCCTCCACGGTCTCTAAATTGTCAGACTGCATGTCCGACATCCAGTTCTGGATGAGCAGAAATTTTCTCCAATTAAATATTGGGAAGACTGAAGCCATTGTTTTTAGTCACCACCACAAACTCCATTCCCTAGCCACTGACTCCATCCCTCTCTCTAACATCTGTCTGAGGCTGAACCACACTGTTCGCAAACTTGGTGTCATATTTGACCCTGAAATGAGCTTCTGACCACATATCCGCGGCATAACTAAGACCGCCTATTTCCACCTCCGTAATATCGCTCGTCTCCACCCCTGGCTCAGTTCATCTGCTGCTGAAACCCTCATCCATGCCTTTGTTGCCTCTAGACTTGACTATTCCAACACACTCCTGGCTGGCCTCCCACATTCTACCCTACGTAAACTTGAGGTCATCCAAAACTCGGCTGCCCGTGTCCTAACTCACACCAAGTCCCGTTCACCCATCACCCCTGTGCTCGCTGACCTACATTGGCTCCCGGAAAGCAACGCCTCGATTTCAAAATTCTCATCCTTGTTTTCAAATCTCTCCGTGGCCTCGCCCCTCCCTATCTCTGCAATCTCCTCCAGCCCTGCAACCACCCGAGATATCTGCGTTCCTGATTATAATTGCTCAACCATTGGTGGCCGTGCCTTCTGTTGCCTAGGCCGTAAGCTCTGGAATTCCCTGCCTAAACCTCTCCGCATCTATACCTCTCTTTGCTCCTTTAAACCTGCCTCTTTGACCAAGCTTTTGGTCACCTGCCCTAATTTCTACTTATGTGGCTTGGTGTCAAATATTTTGTCTTTTAATACTCCTGTGATGCGCCTTGGGACATTTTACTACATTAAAGGCACTATATAAATACAAGTTGTTGTTGTTGAAGATTAGGATCGAGAGTCACATAGGTAGGGCAAAGACTAAGGTAATAGATTGGATAAGAGCAAATGACGAGGTAATGAGGGTGGAACTAAAAAGGTAAACTAGGAGAAAATCTTGAAAAACAAAGACAGAAAATTTGCGGACAACACCAAATTGGGGGGTGTAGTTAATACAAAGGAAGATTATGACAAAATACAAGAAGACATTAATAAATTTGCAGAATTAACGTTTATTTGTCAAAAGAATTTCAATATAGATAAGTGTGAGGTGGTGTATTTTGGTTGGAAGAATAAAGGAGGTCACACACTGTTTGGATAATAAGAACCTAAGTGGGGTGGAGGAGCAAAGGGATCTGGGGGTACAGATACACAAATCACTAAAAGTTGCGACACAGGTTAATACGGTTATTAAAAAAGCAAACTAAGCACTGGGGTTTATTTCTAGAGGGATAGAATTGAAAAGCAGGGAAGTTATGTTAAACTTATATAGAATTTTGGTTAGACCACACTTGGAGCATTGTGAACAGTTCTGGTCTCTATTATAAAAAGGATATAGAGGCATAGGAAAGGTGCAAAAAAGATTTACAAGGATCATACCTGAACTGAGGTTATAACTATCAGGAAAGACTGAACAGGTTGGGGCTCTTTTCGCTAGAAAAGAGAAGGCTGAGAGGTGACCTGATGGGGGTCTATAAAATTATGAAGGGGTTTAATAGGGTTGACGTAGAGAAGATGTTTTCACTTGTGCAGGATTCAAAAACTAGGGGCCATAAGTATAAGATAGTCACTTATAAATCCAATAGGGAATTCAGGAGAAACATCTTTACCCAAAGAGTTTTTTTTGTCTTATAACACCCCTGTGAAGAACCTTAGTACATTTTACTATGTTAAAGGCACTATATAAATACAGGTTGATGTTGATGGTGGTAAGAATGTGGAATGCACTACCACAAGGAGTAGTTGAGGCAAATAGCATAACTACATTTAAGGAGAAGCTAGATAAGCACATGAGGGAGAAAGGAATAGAAGGCTTTGTTGATGAGTTAGATGAAGAGGGGTGGGAGGAGGCTCGTGCGGAGCATAAACACCGGCATAGAGCAGATGGGCCGAATGGCCTGTTTCTGTGCTGTAGACGCAATGCAACTCGATGTAAAAACAGTGGGAAATCTATAAAGGATATTCAATAGAGTTCAAGGGAAATATATTTCACTAAAAGCCAAAAACAAGCAAACTAATTATGGGGCACTGTGGATGAATAAAGAACTAAAGGGAAAATTGAATCCAAAGAAAAAGACATATAAAAGTACTAAAGGAGAGGAGGACAAAAGTGAATATGAAGAACTTAGGAGAGAAGTTTTTAAAAAACCATCAGGAAGGCAAAGAGAAATTACAACATCAAATTATCAAGGAATGTAAAAAGAAATAATAAAGTGTTCTATAGACACAAATAACAAAAGCAAAATTAAAGTAGGGATAAGACCACCAGAGGATGAGCAAGATAAACTCACAGGTAATGCCAGAGAAATGGCAGAAGTATTGAATAACTGCTTTGGCTCAGTTTTACTTAAGAAGGTAATGAAATAGACACTTCACTAGAGCATGAGCTTAAAAAAAATATTAATACAGTTGGGATAGAAAGGGAGAAAATAATTAACAAACTAGCAAAGAGGATAAAACCCTAGGTCCAGATGATATGCACCCACGCATACTCAAAGAAACTAGGGAGGAGATAGCAGAGGCACTAGTTCATATATACAAAAGTTTCATAGTAGAGGGGTAGAGCCAGAGGACTAATGGACAGCTAATGTTGTTCCTATATACAAAAAGGGAGATAGAACAAAAACTGGGAACTATAGACCAGTCAGCTTAACATCAGTGATAGGAAAGATACTGGAATTTATACTAAAAGAAGTGATAGAAGAGCATTTAGAGACAGAAAATATAACAAAAAATAGTCAGCGTAGATTCCGAAAGACTACTCATAATTAACTAACCTGATAGAAATTTTTGAAGAGGTAATGGAAAGAGTAGACAAGGGTAGTGTAGCAGATGTCACATAGTTGGATTTTCAAAAGACCTTTGATGAGGTACCACACGGTAGGTTCATAACAAAGGTTAAGGTACATGGAGTCGGGGACAAATAGCTGAATGGATAGCAAATTGGTTAAAAAAAGGAAAGCAGAGAGATGGGGTAATGGCTAGTTATTCAGTTGGAGGAAGTTAGAAAGCAGGGTTCCACAAGGATCAGTGCTGGGACCACTGTTGTTCATAATTTACGTTAATGATTTGGATTTAGGAGTCAGTAACTCGATATCAAAATTTACAGATGGTATCAAACTGGGGGGTATAGATACACTGAGGAAGAATGCAACACTTAATACAAGAAGACATTAGAAAACGTGCAGACTAGGCAGTTAAGTGGCAAATTAACTTTAACGTAGATAAATGTGAGGTGATGCACTTTGGTAGGACAAACAGAAACATCATCTATACCTTAGAAAATAAGACACTGAATGGGGTAGAAGAGCAAAGGGAACACAGGTGAATTAATCATTAAAAACAGCATTGCAGGTGAGCAAAGCAATTACAAATGCTAACAAAGCACTGGGATTTATTTCTAGGGGTATATAATTCACAAATAGTGAAGTTATGTTAAACTTGTATAGGACCCTGGTCAGGCTGCACTTAGAGTACTGTGCACAGTTCTGGTCTCCATACTGTAAAAAGGACATAGAAGCACTGGAGAAAGTGCAAAAAATATTTACAAGGATGGTACCAGAACTGAGAGATTACAGCTAATGGGATAGCTTGAACAGGTTAGGACTTTTTTCTTTAGAAAAGAGAAGACTTAGAGGTGACCTGATGGAGGTCTTTAAAATTATGAATGGAATGGACAAGGTAGATGTGGAGAGAATATTTCCACTTGTGGGAGAATCCAAAACTAGGGGCCATAAATACAAGATAAGAGCAATAGAACATAAGATATAGCAACAGGAGTAGACCATATGGCCCATCGAGCCTGCTCCACCATTCAATAAGATCATGGATGATCTTCGACCTCAACTCCACTTTCCCACCCTATCCCCATATCCCTTGATTCCCTTAGTGCCCAAAAATCTATCGATCTCAGTCTTGAATATACTCATCGACTGAGCACCACAGCCCTCTGGGGTGGAGAATTCCAAAGCTTCACCACCCTCTGAGTGAAGACATTTCTCCTCATCTCAGTCCTAAATGGCCGACCCCTTATCCTGAGACTGTGACCCCCTAGTTCTAGACTCTTCAGCCAGGGGGAAATAGCCTCTCAGCATCTACCTGTCAAGCCCTCTAATAATTTTATACATTTCAATGAGGTAGTTACTAATAAATCAATAGGGAAATAAGGAAACATTTCTTTACTCAGAGAGTGGTTAGAGTGTGGAACTCGCTACCACAAGAAGTGGTTTAGGCAAATAGCTTAGATGCTTTCAAAAGGAAACCAGAGAAGTTCATGAAAGAAAAGGGAAGAAGATCTGCTACAAGGCTGTGATGAGGAAGGTGGAATGGGAGGAGACTTGTGTGGAGTATAAACATCATGCACAGACATAGCATAATACAGCACAGGAGGAGGCCATTCGGCCCATCGTGCCTGTGCAGGCTCTTTGGTAGAGCTATCCAATTAATCCCACTCCCCTGCTCTTTCCCCATAGCCCTGTAATTTCTTTCCCTCCAAGTATTTATTCGATTTCCTTTTTAAAGTTATTATTGAATCTGCTTCCACCACCCTTTCAGGCATTCCAAATCACAACAACTCACTGCATCATTTATTTTTTCTGAATGTTGCCTCTGGTTCGTTTGTCAATGACCTTAAAAGTTGCATGAACTCAATTCATCCGAACACTCCTCTGTATCTCTTAAATGTGTCAAGTGCAGAGATTGAAATAGATGAAAATAAGCAGAAAGATCATTTGAATTAATAGTAAATAGATTGTACCAATTGGGAATCAACTCCTCCACCTGGTGTAGGATGTGGTCGCTGTTCATCTAATCCCATGAATACAAATATAAATACAGATCCAGGCTGGAAAGTAAAAAAAAAAGAGATTAGTAAGCTGCAAAATAAAGTCATTGTTACCATTGACTCTAGGGTTTAGGTAACCTTTAAAATTAATTTACAAAAAGCTTTGCGCACTGCTCCTCACTGAGCCTATTGAACAGATGTAAATGTTTGATTGTATACCAAGGAGATTAGCCTGGTAGTTCGGAACTCATCCACAACCTACAGTTCTGCTGGAGGTAGATTTTTATATAATGCATTTACTTCAATTGTGATCTTTTCTCCAGTTGGCTGCACTCATTAATTACCTTTTAAAAAAAAAAAATATGATAATACATTGTGCTATTCTTCAATATGGGATAGATTTTGACTTTTAGACAGAGAATTGAATAAAATTTTCCACCAATTTGACAATGTAATGCTCCAGGTTCCCAAAATACAAAGGGGGAGAAATTCATTATAGCCCTGTTTGAAGCGCTAACTTTTAAAAGTTGAGAAAATTAGCACCAGGCGCTAATGTTTCTCAACTTCTTAAAAAATTCGGTTTTGCGCTCCAGGAAGAAAGTGAAGCGCTAAATCAAGCGCGCCACTTCATTCCTGGAGCGCAGCAGGCGGGGCGGAGGTTGTGCAGCGCTGCTATTAAATCCAAGTGGGTCAGCCTTTGCTCAGTGGTAACACTCTCACCTCCAAGGCAGAAGGTCGTGGGTTCAAGCACCACTTCAGAGACTTGAGCACTAATCTAGGCTGACATTTCAGTGCAGTACTGAGCGTGTGCTGCACTGTCTGAGCTGCCGTTTTTTGGATGAGACACTAAAACGTGGTTCCAGCTTCCCTCTGCGGGGTGGAGTGGGGGGCGGGTGGGGATGCAAAAGATTCTATGGCACTATTCAAAGAAGAGCAGGGGAGTTCTCCTGCTATCCAAGTCAAAATTTATCCCTCAACCAACACCTAAAACAACATGATCTGGTCATGTATTCCATTGCTGTTTGTGGGACCTTGCTGTGCATAACAAGTTGGCTACCACATTTCCTACATTACAACAGTGACTACATTTCAAAAGTAATTCATTGGCTGTAAAGCACACTGGGACACCCTGGGGTTGTGAAAGGAAGCTCTTTCTGTCTTTACCTCCTCACAATGTAACTTTTCTACAAAAGACAAATATGCCATAAAAGCACTATGCTCCAGAAAATATGGCCGGAATTTTGCCTACCTTGGTGGGTCTGGTGCGGGCGGTGTCAGTGGGTGGGGGGGGGGGGGTCGCAACCCCACTGCTGTCTCCATCATTCTGTTGAAAATGAACTTCCCTTAATGAGGCCGATTAAGCCCGCCCAGCACGTTACACAGCCCAATTAGATGGAGCGGGTCTGGTGACGTCATTCATGACGTGTTTTCAGCCGGGATCTTTAAAGGGACCCTGGCCACATTAGATTTGAAGTTTAATCTAACATAGTGCTGTCAGTGCACGACAGCATTGGAGTGCTGCAAACACTGACAAAGACTGCACAGAGGCAAAGGGCTGCACCCAGGTTCTCCGATGACTCCCTCCATATGATTAAGGAGGTAGTCAGAGCACACAGGGAGGTCCTCTTCCCTTCCGATGGGCAGAAGAGACCTCCCCAGGAGACCAAAACAGCCTGGTTGCACATTGCAGAGGAGGGCACAAGCAGGGATGTGTTCAGGAGGACCTGGGTGCAGTTTCGCAAACATTTCAATGATCTCACTAGATCACGAAACGTTAGTACAAAGCTACACTCTACTTCATTCTGCTGTGCCTCTCATCACATCCCCATCCCTCTGCCTTCCCTACCCTACTCCTGCACATCCTTACTCACACCAACATACCTTGCACCTCCACCCATCCCACTCTCTCTCTCTCTCTCTATCTACATTATCACATCCCCTTCTCACTAGCCACCCCTCACACTCACCCTCATCCTAGTGCAATCATACCAACTAACAACACACAAAGGTAGCCATTTGAGTGTTTTATCCAATGTTTATGTAAAGTTTCCATTAATGTGGTGTCAAACATAAAAATCTTTATTTTCAACACTTTGTGTTCTTGGACAGATCTGCATGCACCTTTGGAAATGGCTTAGTGAGTTGCAGTGAACGGTGAGACATAACCGTACCCCCCACAATGGTGATGAGTGTGAAAGGAATGGCTTGGACATTGCAGGGATGCTTTATGGTGTTGGTGTGGGGTGGTGCCAACCTGGTGCATCATGTGGCAGCCATATGGGTGTACAGTGTTAAGTAAAGTAAATCTGGCCATGGTGAGGCCATCCCTGGCATCCCGGGCAGCAATGTGGTCGGGTGCTGATGCCCTGTGTCCTGTGCAGCATCAGGTGATGCGAAGAAGGTTGGTGGTGCTGCTGGTGTGCCTGGTGCTGCTGGTGTGCCTGGTGCTGCTGGTGTGCCTGGTGCTGCTGGTGTTGGTGCTCATCGTGGTCCGATTCTGAGGACTAAGTTGAGACAGTATAAAGGGCACCCATGTTGATGGAATAGATGGCAGGTGCGGTACAGATGACAGAAGCATTCTGACAATGGTGAGAGACTTCTTCCAATGAGGTGAGACTGGATGGAAACTTTGTCCCGCTGTCAAAAAATAACAACTTTCCCACCCGACCCGCCACCGATCGCGCCCGCTACCACCCCGAAAAATTCCAGTCTCTGTCTCACTATGAGAAGGAAAACTGATTTCAAATCTTTAGGATGGCGAGTAACCCAGTAACTAACAGAGAAATTCCATGTCCTAACAAACCCCTGCATAAAAAAAAAATCTCTTAACCCCTCTCTTTGTTCTTTGGTGAATCAGTAACTGGAGACCTTAAATTCCAGAACATCACCAATCAGTCGAAATTGTTTTCCCCTATTTACTGCATCAAAACCCCTCGTAAACTTGAACACCTCAATCAGATCATCCCTGATAGTAATAGCCGTCTTCAAACATGATCTGGTTCTTGCTGATCTCCCTGGTATGCCTTCTTGCATCTTTTATAATTTAACCATTGAAATACTGTAATCGAGGCACTTTCAAAACAAACCTACCATAAGAATAAATAAAAATGGTTCTGCAAATGCATTACAAAAATACATATGATTAATAAAAAATTCAGAACTATAGGAAATATCTCCATTAAAGAGAACTCAGTACTAAAATTATTACCATAAACATTGCAGCAAAGAAGAAGCCCCTGGAACTTCAAGAGTTCCTTTGTGCACAGAGCTTTCTTTGCTGCCATTCCAAACGGATTCACAAGAAAAAAAAAAGTTTACCTGGTGCAAAAGCTACAGAATTGAGCTGAGCATTAATTGAAATTTTGCATCAAATTTGGGCGTTAATGAGGCTAAGATGTGAAAAAGGTGCAAGAACTTCAGCTCACGAAATGAAGACAACAGAATTATAGCCCAGTTGAAAATGGGCACAGAACTGGCTCTCCCACATCTGCCTTCCCCTGAATTAATGATATACCTGCTCTCATAGCTCACAGAACCGTTGACTCTACCCTACGGGTCTATAAGGGGAATTTTGCGAGAATCCTGCTCTCAAGGGTGCCCTTAAATAAATTCACAAATATTGTGCTTTGCAATGACTACTGTTATTATCATACTTTTGAACTTATATTACACAAGTATAAAATAGAAGTAGTCAGTCCAAGAGTGAAAGGTTGATCTCATGAAACTACCAATTGTGCCCATGAGATTAAATTAAATTAAAGTCTTAAAGTTGTTCTATTAAACCGATGAATTATTGCTGTAAAGTTTTTCCTCAAGACTACAGAGAAGCTCCATGGGTGATTATGCTTAACAGTCACTTTCGCCTTTAATTGTTTCATTATTGCTCAAACTGAGCGAAATTATTTGAAATCCCATGGGATAAAATGTCAGGAGTAAATGAAGGGAATGTAACTATGGTAGGTACAATTGTCGCTAGGCAGTTACCCATAGAGTTCTTCCCTGCTTTCTGATAATTATGACTCCAAATTTTAGTTTCAGTTTTTAAGTAATCTTCATTCACATGGCTCTCCTATGGAGCCCTGTGAACAGCCATTTGCATGTGATAGCATACAAGTAATGATGTATTACTTGTTTCATTATTGCTCAAACTGAGCACAATTATTTTGAGGTATTAAATGACTAACAACAATTGGCATTTATATAGTGCCTTTGATGTAGTAAAACATCCCAAGGCGCTTCTCACAGGGGTGTAATCAGTCAAAATTTGACACCGAGCCAAAGAAGGAGACATTAGAACAAGTGAGGAGGTAGTTTTTAAGCAGCCTCTTAAAGGAGGAGAGATAGGTGAAGAGGAGGAGTGGTTTAGGGAGAGAATTCCAGAGCCTAGAGTCTAGATGGCTATAGGCACGGCTGCCAATGGTCACACCTTTGGTCTTAGTGTATATTCTGTGGCAATATCAATTGATGGGGCAATGTTGTAAAAGGTACTTGTTTCACATGCCATCATGCGAAAGAGCAAAGTGTATAGGTGAAATTAGTTGTCAAATTAAGACTGTATAGAGGAGAGTGTTTTCATGAAGATGTAAAAACATTAATGAACAGTGGAGGAAAATAAATTATTTCTGCCTCCAATAAATCAGCAAAGTTCTTCCCAACTGCATGTTACTACTAATACAAAGTTTATCAGGTAAGAAAATTCGAGTCTGTCTATTTGGAAATTTTAGTCTTGTTTGGGTTATTTGCACTATTTTCAAAGAGAAATGTTCTCCTTTTGTCCTCCATCCTTACAAAGGACCTTTGCTTTGCAATGTGGATTTTTTATGCCCTTCCTCACTGTCCTCTCTGGCTACCTTCAGGTTTATTACCAGATGCTTTGTTCCTTTGACTACCATGTAAACCACCTGTGTAAGCCACAAAAACATCTCTGCAAAGATCTGCCTGTTTGTGGAAACATCAAGTTGAAATGACACTGCTCTTTGCAGCAATAATTCATCAGTTTAATAGAACAACTTTTGTTCATCACTGTTAAGACTTTAATCTTGATTAGTCCCTCTTAAAAGCTTCCATTTTCTTTTAAATGATGCTAAGTAAATTCAAGATACACCATGAATAAATGGAAATAATTGTCTAGGTTAATCTGCTCAGCAGCTAATTAATATTTCTCAATGGTCTTCCTATGTAGCATTTATCATCTGTATGCAGTAATAAATAATGTTTGCTACAAATACAATAAGTCAGAGTTTGCCTACTTTGACATTGTGCATATATTCTTTGTATCACGTGGAGAATCGTTGCCTGTGGCCTTATCTATTAAATTTTGTGTTATTGGACACAGCTTGACTATGATGGCCCCTGTGGTCAAATAAGCCTGCTGACACTCACTATCTAGGCTCATACATGAAGAATACCTACTGTGTGAAGTGCCAGAGGACAAAGAGTACCCATGGATCCATACTCCATCAAGAAATCAAAACCTCCAGGAAAGGAGTGGAGGAAAATTGGTGAGAAAAGAAAATGAGCTAACATGTTTATCAGCAATATTACACAGAACCATTGAGATTTACAACACTGAACAAGGCTATTCAGCTCACCATCTCAATGATAGCTCTTCCCTAGTGTAATACAAAACTAGTATCACTGCCTTACTCTCTTCCCCTGGCCCAATATCTTCCTCTACTTCAAATGTTTATCTCTTGCATTGTCTTGAGAATGCAATGGTCACTGTCTCAACCACTCCCTGTGGCAAACAATTCCATGCTCTTAATCATTCTCTGCATAAATAAATTTCTCCTAACTGCTTTTGACTCCCAACCAGAGGGAATAGTATTTTCATATTCACCCTATCAGAGTTGTTCATAATTTTAAAAACCTCAATTCAATCTTCTCTTAGCCTTCTCTCTTCCTATAGAAATAGTCCCAGTGTCTCAACTCTCTGCTCGTAACTAGTTTTCCATCCCTGGCCCAGCCTGGTGAATCTACACTGTACACTTTCTATATCCTTAATGTTTTGGATAATTGAGTGCCCAACACGGGACACCGCACTCTAATTATGGCCTTGTGGCGGATCGCCACCTAAAACGGGCATAATCCACTCTTCCGTCTGTGGACAAATTTCCAGCACCTTCCCCTTTAAGGCACCTTACCTTTAAGGCAGAAGGGGGCGGGGCCTCAGGTTTTACCCAGAGAATTCTGGGAGTTTTCCCAGAGAATTCTGGGAGCAGCTCTCTCAGCCATTTTGTGTGCCATGCAGTGAATTAAAGTTTTCTTGTTTTCCACATATGGATTCAGCCTCCATTCGTGTTTCGCGGCAGCCTCAACATTGGTGACCCCGACGCTCAGAACGTATTCCGAGCACTGCAATGGCGGACACGAACGCAGTTTCCGTGAAACTGCCGGAGTTTTGGGAAAACCAGCCCGAAGCCTGGTTTCTCCAAGCTGAATCTCGCTTCCGGCTGCGAAATATCACCACAGATGGGACGAAGTACGACTATCTCATCACATCACTCAGTAGCGCCGCAGTTTCCAAGGTTTGAACAACGCTGCAGAACCCACCAGAGGAAGGCAAGTACGCACATCTCAGAACAGCGCTCCTTAAAAAATTTACGGCCTCGGCATATCAGCGAAAACTGCCACCTCCTCGACCTTCCAGGCCTCGGTGATGCCTCACCGTCAGACCTCCTCTCCCACATGCTCTCCCTCACCGACGAGAGCCCACCCGGATCCCTCTTCCGCACGCTGTTAATCTGCCAGCTCCCTCTCAGCATCCGCCCAGCGATCGTGGCGTCCGGCCTCACGAACCTGGAAGCCCTGGCCGATGAGGCCGACAAGCTGCTGTCCGCTCACTCCAGCCGCGACGTCACTCCTGACCTGGCAGCCAATGCCTGAGCGTGCCCCTCACCATCCAGCACACGGCCACAAGGTCCTGTCACTAGGCACACGGGGCCTTCACGCCCCACTAACCCGGGCCACTGTTACTACCACGCACGGTTCGGCGCCAGGGCACAACGGTGCACACCTCCCTGCTCTTTCAAGTCCGCCCCCGTTCCAGCCCCCACGATGGCCGTGGGCCACGCGGGCTCCCTGCTGTTCGTCACGGATGACAAAACCGGCCGCCGGTTCCTGTGCGACACTGGGGCTCAGCACAGCATCATCCCGGCCTCCTCCCTCGACATCCAAAAGGGCGAACGAGGACCGGCGCTGGCTGCTGCTAACGGCTCGGAAATCCGGACATATGTCACCCGGACAGTCACCCTCGACCTCGCTGGTCACCGCTACCGATGGGAGTTCATCACTGCCAAGGTGCTCTCCCCCCTCATCGGCGCAGATTTCCTGTGTGCCCACGGCTTACTGGTAGACATCCCTCGTCACCGCCTCGTGGACATGAACACCATGTCCCCCATCCTGGGCGCCATGGCCCCCCATCAACCCTCCGACATGGCGTCACAGTGCCACGCCCGGGCCACGGATGACTACTCGGCACTCCTGGCCGAATTCCCGGCCCTTACCAATCCGACCTTCTCCGTGGAGGCTGCCAAACACTGGGTGGAACACTTCATCCCCACCACAGGCCCCCCAGTGTATGCCCACGCCCACAGGCTGGACCCGGCCAAACTGGAGATCGTGCGGACCGAGTTTGCCACCATGGAACAGCTCGGCATCATCCGCCGCTCCAACAGTCCCTGGGCCTCCCCACTCCACATCGCCCCCAAACCAGGCGGAGTTTGGCGCCCCTGCGGGGATTACCGCCGCCTCAATGACGCCACCACCCCTGATCGGTACCCCGTGCCGTACATTCAGGACTTCTCGGCTAGACTGGCCGGCCGCTCAGTCTTTTCCAAGGTCGACCTGGTGCGCGGCTACCACCAAGTCCCCGTCCACCCCGCGGACGTCCCCAAGACGGCCGTAATCACCCCCTTCGGCCTGTTCGAGTTCCTGCGGATGCCCTTCGGCCTCAAAAACGCGGCCCAGGCATTCCAACGGCTCATGGACTCGGTCCTTCGGGACCTGAAGTTCCTGTTCGTCTACCTGGACGACATCTTGGTAGCCAAGCGCTTTATCTGGCGCTGCCTTCACAAGGATGTGCGTTCTTGGGCCAACTCCTGCCTAGCCTGCCAACGGGCCAAGGTACAGCAACACACGAAAGCACCCCTCGAGGAGTTTACCGTCCCCTCGCGGAGATTCGACCACATCCACGTGGACATTGTTGGGCCCCTGCCGCCGTCGCAAGGCCACATGCACTTGCTGACCATCGTTGACCGCACCACACGCTGGCCTGAGGCAATTCCACTGACCTCTACCACCACCGCTGACATCGCCAGAGCCTTCGTCAGCACCTGGGTCGCACGGTTCAGCGTCCCCTCCGACATGACGTCGGACAGAGGTCCGCAATTTACCTCTGAACTCTGGACCGCTGTCGCACGCAATCTCAGGGGTGACCATTCACCGCACCACAGCGTACCACTCCCAAGCCAACGGACTGTGTGAGCGGTTCCACAGATCCTTGAAGGCATCTCTTCGTGCCAGCCTCCAAGACGGCGCCTGGACCGACCGACTTCCGTGGGTCCTCCTCGGCCTGCGCACCGCAGTTAAAGAAGACCTCCACGCATCGGCAGCAGAGCTCGTGTATGGTCAGCCGCTGCACGTACCCGGCGAGTTCCTGCCCACCGCCACGACACCCTGGTCAGCCGACCAGCAACGCCACGACTTCGCCTCACCGGCGCTGCAGTTCGCCCCGGTGCCCATTGCCCGACACGGCGAATCCACCTCACACATCCCACTAAGCCTGCACCAGGCACGGTTTGTTTTCGTCTGGCACGACGCCCACCGCGGACCCCTTCAACCCCCGTACGATGGGCCCTACAAGGTGCTACAGGCTGGGGACAAATTTTTCACCCTGCAAGTGGGCGACAGGACCGAAAAAGTGTCGGTGGACCGACTCAAGCCAGCACACTCGGAGCCCGGGGAGCAGGTCCCTGTAGCTCGTCCACCTCCACGTGGCCGACCTGCCCTCAAGCCGGTTCACCCGGCCGTTCCACGTCCACCGGCGTCCTACAAGAGCCGCTCCGGCTGGCCCATCAGACCGCCGCACCGTCTCGTCCACACCTCCTAAGCGGATTCTGGGGGGAGCTGTGTGGCAGATCGCCACCTAAAACGGGCATAATCCACTCTTCTGTCTGTGGACAAATTTCCAGCACCTTACCTTTAAGGCACCTTACCTTTAAGGCAGAAGGGGGCGGGGCCTCAGGTTTTACCCAGAGAATTCTGGGAGTTTTTCTCTCTCTCAGCCATTTTGTGTGCCATGCAGTGAATTAAAGTTTTCTTGTTTTCCACATATGGATTCAGCCTCCATTCGTGTTTCGCAGCAGCCTCAACAGCCTAACCTTTGCCTTGTTCAAATTCATCAGCTCTTTGGTCTTTTACTCTTTGCAATTATTTATAAAGCAGAAAATCACTGCTCTTCCTTTTTTAATTTTCCCTCAGCTTACTATTCATAATAATCCTGGCTGGGGAATATAGAACATGGGGTCACAGTCTCAGAATAAGGGGTCGGCCATTTAGGACTGAGATGAGGAGAAATTTCTTCACTGAAAGGGTTGTGAATCTTTGGAATTCTCTACCCCAGAGGGCTGTGGATGCTCATCGTTGAGAATATTCAAGACACAGGTCGATACATTTTTGGGAATTAAGGGATATGGGGGAAAGTGCTATTGAGGGAGTGCAGCGAAGGTTCACTAGATTGATTCCTGGGATGGCCGGACTGACATATCAAGAAAGATTGGGTCAACTGAACTTGTATCCTCTGGAGTTCAGAAGAATGAGGGGGGATCTTATAGAGACATTTAAAATCCTGACTGGTTTAGACAAATTAGATGCGGGCAGAATGTTCCCAATGTTAGGGAAAACTAGAACCAGGGGTCACAGTCTAAGGATTAAGGGGAAGCCATTTAAGACTGAGCTGAGGAGGAACTTCTTCACCCAGAGAGTGTTGAATCTATGGAATTCTCTTCCACAGAAGGTTGTTGAGGCCAGTTCGCTAAATATATTCAAAAGGGAGTTAGATATAACACTCACAACTAGGGGGATCAAGGGGTATGGCGAGAAAGCAGGAATGAGGTACTGAGGTAGCATGTTCAGCCATGAACGCATTGAATGGCGGTGCAGGCTCGAAGGACCGAATGGTCTACTCCTGTACCTATTTTCTATGTTTCTATGTTTCTAAAGTCCCTCATCCCTGGAATAATTCACGTAAATTTTTTCTGCACCCTCTCTAAGGCCTTCCCAACCTTCCTAAAGAGCGGTGCTCAGAATTGGACACAATACTCCAGTTGAGGCCGAACCAGTGTTTTATAAAGGTTGCTTTTGTACTCTATGGGCTGGATTTTCCAAGCCCTGAGGAGGTAGGACAGCCGGTAAAATCGGAGAAAATGGGGGCGGATGGCAAACCCCCCCCCCATCCCACCTCCGTGCCCTTTTGCCAGGAGGCGGGAAAATGTGCAGTCGGGTTGGAGGAGACTTAGAGGAGGTCTGCGGGGGTCGGAGGCACCTGGAAGTAAGGTGTAGAGGTGAGTGATGGGTACAAGTGTGGAGTGGTAAGTATGTAAGGTGAGTGATAAGTTTGAAAAAGTGTGCACTTACCTTGTTTTCTTTCCACAGCCTTTAGCCGTACTGGATGTGGAGAGCCGATATTCTCCTTGTCAATTTCACATAATGGCTGTTGGATCCTCCGATCTTACAGACATGTGAAATTTACAAAGTTGAAAGGTTTGATGAGTCCTCACCACAAAGTCTCATCAAACTAAAGAGAATGGCAGTGTTTGACAGCTTCACAGAGCTGTCAAACGCTGTCATTTCTTCTTTCAAGAAGTCTTGACAGATAGCACGTCAGATGTTGACGTGATCTGTCAGTGACTTCCTCCCTAATTGGCCTGCTGAGCCCGCAGGGCGGGCTTAACAAGCTCAATCAGGGGAAAATCCCTCTGATTGGTCAGGTGAGGATGGAGGCGGGACATTGACACGACAAGCAGCAGTCCCACCTCCAACTCGCCTCCATTCACAAAATCCAGCCCTATGCCTCTATTTATGAAGCCCAGTATCCCGTATGTTTTTTTAACCACTTTCTCAAGCTGCCCTGCCACCTTCAACGATTTTTGCACAAATATCCCCAGGTCTCTCTGTTCATGCACCCCCTTTAGGATTGTACCCTTTAGTTTATATTGCCTCTCCTCATTCTTCCTGCAAACATGTATCACTTCACACTTTTCTGCGTTAAAATTCGTCTGCCCATTTCACCAGCCTGTCTATGTCTTCTTGAAGTCTATCACTATCCTCCTCACTGTTCACTATACTTCCAAGTTTTATGTCATCTGCACATTTTGAAATTGTGCCCTATACTTCCAAGTCCTAGCCATTAACATATATCAAGAAAAGCAGTGGTCCTAGAACCGACCCCTGGGGAACACCACTGAGTACCTTCCTCCAGTCTGAAAAACAACCGTTCACCACTACTCTCTGTTTCCTGTCACTTAGCCAATTTCGTATCCATGCTGCCACTGTCCCATTTATTCCATGGGCTTCAACTTTGCTGGCAAGCCTATTACGTGGGACTTTATCAAAAGCCTTTTGGAAGTCCATATACACCACGTCAACCGCATTGCCCTCATCAATCCTCACTATTACCTCATCAAAAACTCGAAATAGTTAGTTAAACACAATTTGTCTTTAACAAATCCGTGCTGGCTTTCCTTAATTAATCCACACTTGTCCAAGTGACTTAACTTTGTCCCTGATTATTGTTTCCAAAACTCGGCTCCAGACCTCATTACAGCCTTGGTCCAAACATGGACAAAGGAGCTGAATTTCAGAGGTGAGGTGAGATTGACTGCCCTCGACATCAAGGCAGCATTTGACCGAGTGTGGCATCAAGGAGCCCAAGTAAAACTGAAGTCAATGGCACTCGGGGGGGTGGGGGGGGTGGGGGGAGGGAAGGGAAACTCTCCACTGGCTGGAGTCATATCTAGCACAAAGGAAGTTGGTTGTGGTGGTTGGAGGTCAATCATCACAGCCCCAGGACATCGCTGCAGGAGTTCCTCAGGGCAGTGTCCTTGGCCCAACCATCTTCAGCTGCTTTATCAATGACCTTCCCTCCAACATAAGGTCAGAAATGGGGATTTTTGCTGATGACTGCACAGTGTTCAGATCCATTTGCAACTCCTCAAATAATGAAGCAGTCCATGCCCACATGCAACACAGACCTGGACAACATTCAGGCTTGGGCTGATAAGTGGCAGGTAACATTCGCGCCAAACAAATGCCAGGCAATGACTATCTCCAACAAGTGAGAGTCTAACCACCTCCCCTTGACATTCAATGGCATTACCATTGCCGAATTCCCCACCATCAACATCCTGGGGGTCACCATTGACCAGAAACTTAACTGGAGCAGCCACATAAATACTGTGGCAACAAGACCAGGTCAGAGGCTAGGTATTCTGCAGCGAGTGTCTCACCTCCTGACTCCCCAAAGCCTTTCCATCATCTACAAAGCACAAGTAAGGAATGTAATGGAATACTCTCCACTTGCCTGGATGAGTGCAGCTCCAACAACACTCAAGAAGCTCGACACCATCCAGGACAAAGCAGCCCGCTTGATTGGCACCCCATCCATCACCTTAAAAATTCCCTCCCTCCACCACCAGTGTACCGTGGCTGCAGTGTGCACCATCTACAAGATACACTGCAGCAACTCGCCAAGGATTCTTCGGCAGCACCTCCCAAACCCGCGACCTCTACCACCTAGAAGGACAAGTGCAGCAGGCGCATGGGAACACCACCACCTCCAAGTTCCCCTCCAAGTCACACACCATCCTGACTTGGAAGTATATTGCTGATCCTTCACCGTCGCTGGGTCAAAATCCTGGAACTCCCTCCCTAACAGCACTGTGGGAGTACCATCACCACACGGACTGCAGCGGTTCAAGAAGGCAGCTCAGCACCACCTTCTCAAGGGCAATTAGGGATGAGCAATCAATGCTGGCCTTGCCAGCGATGCCAGATCCCATGAACAAATTTTTAAAAAAAGCTTCCCCAATACTGAGGTCAAACTGACTAGTCTGTAGTTGCTGGGTTTATCCTGACACCCTTTATTGAACAATGGTGTAACATTTGCAATTCTCCATTCTTCTGGCACCACTCCTGTATCCAAGGAGGATTGGAAGATTATGGCGAGTACCTCCGCGATTTCCTCCTTAACCTCCCTCAGCATCCTAGAATGTATCCCATCTGGTCCCGGTGACTTATCAACTTTAAGTTCAGACAGCCTTTCTAGCACCTACTCTTTATCAAATCTTATCTTATCCAGTATCTCCACTCTCTCCTCTTTCACTGTGACTTTGGCAGCATCTTCTTCCTTGGTGAAGACAGAAGCAAATTACTCATTTAGTACCTCAGCCATGTCCTCTGCCTCCATGCATAGGTCTCCATTTTGGTCCTTAATAGGCCCCATCCCTCCTCTTACTACCCGTTTATTATTTATATGCCTATAGAAGACTTTTGAATTCCCTTTTAGGTTAGCTGCCAATCTATTCTCATACTCTCTCTTTGCCCCTCTTAATTCTTTTTCACTTCCCCTCTGAACTTTCTATATTCAGCCTGACTCTCACTTGTATTCTCAACCTGACATCTGTCATACGCACTCTTTTTCTGCTTCATGTTACTCTCTATCTCTTTCATCATCCAGGGAGCTCTGGCTTTAGTTTCCCTACCTTTTCCCCTCGTGGGAATGTACCTCGACTGTACCTGAACCATCTCCTCTTTAAAGGCAGCCCATTGTTCGATTACAGTTTTGCCTGCCAATCTTTGATTCCAATTTACCCGGGCCAGATTCATTCTCAACCCACTGAAATTTGCCTTCTTCCAATTAAGTATTTTTACTCTAGATTGCTCCCTGTCCTTTTCCATAGCTAGTCTAAACCGTATGATACTATGATCACTGTTCCCTAAATGTGCCTCTACTGACACTTGCTCCACTTGACCAGAACCAGATCCAGCAATGCCTCCTTCCTCATTGCACCTGTCTGTTCCCCTAATTATCGAATCCCCTACCACTATTGCCTTCCCAATCTTCCTCCTCCCCGCCCCCCCCCCCCACCCCCGTACAGCTGAGCGACCCGTGGTGCCATGGACATGGTTCTGGCTGTACTTCCCAGAGGAACCATCACCCTCACCAGTATTCAGTCTAGTTGGAGAATGAGATGCAGTCCGGAGACTCCTGCACTACCTGCCTGGTCTTCCTTGTCTGTCTGACGGTCACCCAATCCCTCTCTGCCTGCACACTCTTACACTGTGGGGTAACCACCTCCTGAAACGTGCTGTCCACGTAGCCCTCAGCCTCGCGGATGCACCGCAGTGACGCCAGCTGCTGCTCAAGCTTCAAAACCCGGAGCTCGAGCTCCTCCAGCTGACGACACCTCCTGCACACGTGGTTGTCCAGGACACGGGAAGCATCCTGGATTTCCCACATCCACAGGATGTGCATTCCATGGGACTGAGGTGCCCTGCCATGCCTCTATTTATTCAACTATTAACTAACTTACAGAAATAAACTTAAGACCATGGGGGATAAATTCATTATAGCCCTGTTTGGGGCGCTAACTTTTAAAAGTTGAGAAAATTAGCGCCAGGCGCTAATGTCTCTAAACTTTTAAAAAATTCGGTTTTGCGCTCCAGGAAGGAAGTGGAGCGTTAAATCAAGCGCACCACTTCCTTCTTGGAGCGCAATCGGCAGCAGGCGGGGCGGAGACCTCAGCAGCGCTGCCACGTTCAAAGGCTCCTTCCCTCCCTTAAAGGGAAGGGCCATCGCTGCAGGTTCTGCAACATAAAATGTACCTACCTGGACCACCAAGGCAGCCGCGATCAAGCAGAGAGCCGGGCTGATCCATCGCGGCAGGAACCCGTGAAAAAAACTGGAACAGGAAAGGTAATTTTTTTTTTTTTTAAACTTACTTCGGTCACCTCACCTTTAGTCATCGCCCCCGAAACGGCTGGCTACCCCGATGCACGCCTCCTGCAGCTGTCGGTGTTTTCGACCGGCGCTGCTGCAGGGGGCGGAAGTCAATTTCGTGTCCGGGGCGATGCGCACGGTGATAACGTCACGATCTCCGGGCGAAGGAAATCGGGGCGCAACGCCGTAGCGCTGCCGCAAAACCCCCGCCAATATGGCAGGAGTCGATGTCAGCACCACTGGGAATCTTAACAGTCGGGCCTACCTTTATCTCCAGCCGCTTCCCTCGCTCTCTTAGTTAAAGTCTTTATTCACACGATTATTTATAGTTATATTAATTAGTTTATCTAGTTAAGTTGGAGAGAATAAAATGCTAATACTCACCCACCAATCACCTACCTGCAGTCCTGTGACATCACTCCTTGATTTTGCTGTTCTTGATGTGTGTCTGCCACCTCAGGTGCTGCATCTTTCCAGGTCCGCTGTCCTCGGCCTCCCGCGCTCTTTATCCTCTGCTGCCGCCTCAGAAGCCAACTCCTTCCAGCTTCTTATGTTCATTAATATTCACTTACTACGTGAGTCTTTTGCTGCCGCTGTATGGCAAATGCTGGTTTGATGCCAGATAGGCCCATAGTGCCAGCTGGGCTCAGCGGTAGCACTCTTGCCTCTGAGTGAGAAAGTTGTGGGTTCAGTGCAGTACTGAGGAAGTTCTGCATTGTCAGAAGTGCTGTCTTTTGGATGAGACATTCAACCAATGGGTGTAAAAGATCCCATGGTGCTATTTGAAGAAGAGCAGGCGAGTTGTTGTGGCCAGCATTTATCCCTCAAACAACATCACCAAAAACAGATTAATTGGTTATTTTTCTCATTGCTCTTTGTGGGATCTTGATGTGTACAAATTGGCTGCCATGTTTGCTTACATAACAACAGTAACTACACTTCAAATGTAATTCACTTTGGGACATTTTGAGGACATGAAAAGGTTCCATATAAGTGCAACATCTCTTTTTCTTAATCCAGGACTCTGATAATGTTCATTGATTTGACCTTGGAGGTAATCAGTCACTGAGAGTTCAAATTCTTCCTCAGCTCCAGATAACCCTGAAAACTGATACTCTAACGGACTGGATGATCCTAGCTAGACAGGGAGCAGAGAACTTACCAGTATTCTGCTCTGGTATATTGCATGGCTTTAGCTGGTTAAAGTCCAGCAGTACCCCTATGTACATTTCAGGGCACATAATCTTAACCCAACTTGCCACCCACGGCTGCCCCAGCTGAAATCAAGTTAGTTACAATCGCAAAATATTTGCAGATGCTGGAAATCTGAAATAACAACAGAAAATGCTGGAAATACTCAGCAGGCCAGGCAGCATCCACGGAGAGAGAAATAGAGTTAACGTTTCAGGTCTGGGACCCTTCATCAGAACTGGAAAAAGCTGGAGATGTAACAGATATTAAGCAGGTGTAGAGGCAGGGAGGGGAGGGGAGGATCTGAAGGAATAATCTGTGCTAGGGCAGGAGGCAGGAGAGATAAAATGTTGCAAATGGGGATGGCAGAATCATACAGCCTGAAAAATGGGTGCAGGGGTTATAATTCTGGTTATAATCCCCCCCCCCCCCCACCTCCTCTCCCTGCCTCTACACCTGCTTAAAATCTGTTACATCTCCAGCTTTTTCCAGTTCTGATGAAGGGTCCCAGACCTGAAACATCAACTCTGTTTCTCTCTCCACGGATGCTGCCTGGCCTGCTGAGTGTTTCCAGCATTTTCTGTTATTTAGTAGTTAGTTAGTTAATTAGTTAGTTAGAGAAAGAAAATTGAAAACTAGGAAAATTGAGATGTTATTGGCCTGGATTTTGCAGTCTGCACCAGCGCTAGTCATTCATTACACTTACCCACAGACATTCTGTGGGCTTTTGCACTACGACTTGCAATAATTTGAGATCCATTTCAGCGCGGCGCCCTCTACAGGGGTGAACAGGGCAAGCGAAGGCGTGTCTCCTTAACCAATCAGATTGAAGAATCTTTACTGAGACATGCAGAGGCGAAACTAGAAGGTGCAAGTTAGAATATTTAATTCAATGCCAAATCATGTCCAAAAGTGAAATAAAGAGAGCGAAAGAAAGATGGGACTGAGAGAAAGAGATAGAAGTGACAGGAAGAAAAAGTAAAAAAAAACTAATTTTTTTTTTTTAAATTTCCAGCAACAATTAAAATCTGAAGGAATGAGACTCCACATTTTAAAAGAAATTTTTATCAGTAATTAAGACTTACCACGCCATTAAAAATCCACTTACATTTGAAAGGACAAGCCCTAACTTTTTCTGACGTGTTTAGCGGGTATCTAGTGAGAAAGTACCGCAACTTCACGTCCTTCATGTATTGGAATATCAGGTCGCTCGGCGACATACTGTATAGCAAAGCTTCTGGAGGAGCAGGGCAAATCTGACAGTAACTTCCTGATTTGTGTGTTTAACTGCGCATCTGCGAACGCCGGAAGTTGCTGTCCGATTTACTCCATAATAACGGTGAGCGTCGATAGCCTCACCGTTATTAATATCGCAAAATTCCGGGCCATTATCTTTGAAGTTGTTTGCGCTATCGTTTTAAAATGTGACCTATTTCAGAAATGACGTTGCTTCAGTAATATATTGCAGATACTCCCACTTCACAAGTCCCAGAAGTAACCGGCAGCATGCTGGTAAAGTAAACCAAACAGAAATGCACTTTGAAGTCACAGGTCAGTGCTTTTGAGCCTCTCTCTTAGTGCCCTGTGCTTCAATACCAGTCTCTCTGGCTTCTCTTTATATTTCCAGATCTGTAGCTACTTTAGAGATTATATTAGAATCAAAAATTGATGTTGCTATCTATTATCTCTGGAGCTGTTACTAAAAGCAACAGTGAGGTGTGATTGCTATTAATAAAGTGAGCTGAAACAGTTTGAAACATATTCAATTGGGAACAGCCACCCATTTGCAAGTTGAGTCAGCTCGAACCCAAACCTGGAAGTTGAACATATCCTTAATGCCAGTGAGACAGTCTTTGCAGTTCCAACCATAGTGTGCTATTAATGGGGAAAAAAACTGCTTGTAATGGAAAGCTGTTGATCTTTTCTGAAATGAATATGAACACCATTACTTGGAGACAGTATACTGATCTTCTGCACTGCCCCTGACTGATTCAGTGCAAACCATTTGATCTCATTTAGTAACAGCTCTTCATCACACGGTTGCATTTTAAAAGAGTATCTGACATTTGTTCGGAAAGAAAATAATCGCTCTGTACTTGTCAACTGCATGAATCATGTATGCTTTCAGTTCAGCTGTTTCAAAGTGCATATTATTAGATCCATGTTCTTTGCTGGTTTTCCTTTAAAGTCACGTTTTGTTGCTAATGGATGTAGATCGATCGAGAAAGTAACCCGAGATAATACTTTGAGATAAAGTAAGGCAGCAGGACAAGAGGGACTAGTTTAAGGTTTGCTAAGGACAGTCACAGGAAATAGTGCTTTATACAGAGATTGATCAACAACTGGAATGAGTGAATAGTTAGGGTGGTTGTAGCCGAACACTGGGCTTATTTAAGAAACAGTTGGGAAATACTCTGATGCTAGAATGGGGAGATGATGGGATTGGCAATCATGGAAGGATAAGATCAAATTGACTGAAAGGCTGCTTCGACTGAACCTATCTTGTAAAAAAATGATTCACACATTTAATACCTAATACTAAACAGAAAATCTCATTATTTGTCAAAATGATGTTTTTGCATCAGTGGCATATTGAACATAATATTATGGCTTTGATAGTAATAGGCAAATTATTGTTCGTGTCATCATCATTTTATATATTCATGCCATCTAAAATAAAACATCTATTTTTTCCTAAGTATAGTTACAATGATGATAGCACCTTTGCATCAGAACAAGCAGATTTGGGGAAACTTGTATGTAGGGATTATGTTTTGCATGTATTTTTGTGATAGTGTGGCAAATCTTTGTGTCATTCTTTGTACATATTTTTGGTATATTTTTATGCTCATGGTTGTGAAGGATGTCAGTATTGGATCATTTATCAAGCACATGCAAGTCAATTATAGATTGATTAGATGGAGCGGAAAAAATTCACTACTGTGCCCCATAATATGACGTCTTCTCCACTTTCGGTGCCACCCTCCTTATTGCTTCTCTGAGAGATTGTCAATGTAATGCCAAGTTAGAGGTAGTTTTATGCTTGGATCCAGGCTCATTAGGAACTGGACTGAGATTTCCTCCATCGATGTCACAGAAGATCATTGAAGCCAGCAGAAAGAAGTCACTTTAATCGCATTAGCCTGGATTGTGTTCAAACCTAGATTCCACATATGAAAAGATAGTGTGCTAACTCAGGGCACCAGAGGTTGCTGGTTTGATCAGAGTCGAAGTGACTGCAGAGAACTTCAGGTCAAAGAGTGGATGCCTACCCTTATCTCTAGCATGTTAGAAGTCATGCAGAAGGTAATTAAGATAATGTAAGTGTTTTGCACATATATTACATCTTAAGCACATTGGGGTAGAGTTTTGGCTCGGTTGCGCTGGGTGTTTTGGCGCAATTCGACCGAAATCGCTTAACCGTGGCAAAAGATCGCAGCAAATTACGTTCAGTGAAAATCGAATTTCCGCAATATGTTGCGCTTGTTTAAAAAACATTGCACTATAAGCTGGCTCCGCCCACAAAACTGGCCACGCCCCCAGGCTAAATTAATCACCATTGGGAGTTTCCGCTAATTGCACTCGTTTGCAGGCCTTGGCGAAGGCTCCAAAAATTAAGCTGGTTCTTTTAGGTGCACGGACATTAATAGACGTGTTTTAAAAGCTTTTGAATTTTTTTTTTTTTAATTTGCTAAGTTTTTAAAAGTCCATTTCAGTCATTTAAAATCTGGTTACTCACAGGTGGGGAATTGACACCAATGTTCCCTCGAATTTTTTCTTCCCCTGCACGGACCCTTTAGATTTGCTGCAGCAGCCGCGTATGCGCCGTATCTCTTCCAGCGGAACAGCTGGTGAGCGGCCTGTGTGGGTCCTCACGATCGGTGCGCGATTGACACGGATTAAAAATGCTTTTTTTTGTGTGGAACCCATTTTCAGCTGTATTAATCAAACTGTACCACGCTACCATTCTTAAATCCATCAAGAGATAGTTTTTGAAGCCAAATTTTTTTTTTTTTTAAATTGCCTTTTAAAACGCTGCCCGATTGTGCAGGTTCATAACTCATTTGCATATTGCCACATGCTCAATATGCTATGAGCGGAAACTCGAGGGGGGGAAAAGACAAAACACTTTTCAAAACTGGCGTAATTTCAGACGCAAAGTGGAAACTCTTGGCCACACCCACCAAGGTGACAAACTAGAAATCAATCGTCAAAATTAATCCCGGAACTCTTTTTTTTATTCGTTTATGGGATCTGGGCGTCGCTGGCAAGGCCAGCATTTATTGCCTATCCCTAGTTGCCCTTGAGAAGGTGGTGTTGAGCCGCCTACTTGAACCGCTGCAATCCGTGTGGTGAGGGTACTTCCACAGTGCTGTTAGGGAGGGAGTTCCAGGATTTTGACCCAGCGACGATGAAGGATCGGTGATATATTTCTAGGTCAGGATGGTGTGTGACTTGGCAGGGAACTTGGAGGTGGTGGTGTTCCCATGCGCCTGCTGCCCTTGTCCTTCTAGGTGGAAGAGGTCGCAGGTTTGGGAGATGCTGCCGAAGAAGCCTTGGCGAGTTGCTGCAGTGCATCTTGTAGATTGTACATACTGCAGCCACGGTATGCCGGTGGTGGAGGGAGTGAATGTTTAAGGTGGTGGATGGGGTGCCAATCAAGCGGGCTGCTTTGTTCTTGTTTGTTCTGAGTATTCCTATCACTCCATGAATACTACAGAACAGTGCACAATGCAAAAATGAACGCAGGCTGCCAGAACAGCAGTTGATAAAAGACATTGAAATTATTGTAGATGGAACTCTACCCTTTCAGGTAGGGTGGCTGGTGAAGCAAAACAGGCTATCCATTCTGTATGCCAGTGGAATACAATATTAGTGAGAACTGAACATACAACTAATAATGTCCAATGGAGGAAATTATTAGGTTTCTGAAGCAGTTCAAATAAGTATTTAGGGAGCTGTGCATCATCTCAAACTTCCAGAGCCAAGTTATTCTGAAGGTATATGTCTAACAAAAGAGTTAGAAAAAACCTTCAATGACATAGGAGATGTTGACCGATTCTAACTTCCTTTTAATAAGAGAAAAATGATTAGTTCCATTCTATTAAATCCCATGACTTTGGCTTTATTAGAATCAGCCCCTTAGCTCCAGAAAGAGGTGGGAATGATAAAACCTGTAGTAATTGATCAAAATAATGCTGAATTATGCAACCGAAAGGCCCAATCCATTTTTACCATCACAACAGAAAAGATTGTCAATTTTCACTTCAGGACCCTAACAGATAACATAATGGGCTATACCTTATACTAATGTAATTGACCTGGTTTACCCTCCCATTTGTATATCTTTACAAATAAATGTTAATAACATGGCATATGTTGCCAAATTTCATTATTACAGATTCAACGCCATCTAAGAATACTTGACCAGGCTGTTCTTCAGTTTTCGCCATTGGGTCCGCTCCACCGATCTATGAACGCTGGCTGTTGGGGCCTAAAAGACAATCCCTGCATAAGAGTGCACATGGCAGCAAACACAGCAAAGACCTTGTTTTCATCCTTTAAATTTCTTTACCATGCACCCATTCACGTAGGTGCAGGCACCCTTTTCCCTCATGGGACCAGCCTAAGCAAAACGATGGAGAGGCGGGGACGTAGTGGAGAACATCGCGGAGTTACTTTCCACCTCCACCCACCCTAGATCTGCAGAAAAATCAGCAGCGGGCAGGCTTAAAGCCCAGAGCTCATTGTCTAGGCTCAGACTGAATAACTGGAGGGCAACTGAAAGCTGTGGAACTGTGCCTAAGCAACAGTCAGTGCCTTCAGGACAGAAGGAAGGAAAACTGGCAGATAAAGGAGGGAAGAAAAAGTAATATTCTTGCTTATATGATCATGAACAAAATGTAGTAGACAAGTTATCAGTCTAACAGGAATATGCTACACACCCAACATTAGCCATTAAAGATTTCAACCATCATTTTAGGGAAATAAGCAGTTCATCTGTGAGGCTATTATTCCTTTGTACTTCATTGAAATAAGGAAACACAAGTACAACACAGACCAAGGAAGCCTCATGAATAGCAATGAGAAGGAAATACAGCAGTGGAACAGGTTACTCTTGACACAGAATTCAGTTGAGCACTATTGCCTGGCCTAGATAAAAGCATCGTACTTCACCCTTAGCCGAACAGTTGTTATCTCAGTTTCTAATTGTGTCATAAAATTACATACTTAAGTAGTCTCCTTCAGCAGTATTTTTTGGCAGTGGATATTAAAAGGCAAAATGTATGAGAAACATTCCCTGGATGCAAGTATTGAGATTGCTTTACACAGGAAGGTAATTAGACTGCGTCTGTACCCTGCGGACATTGTGGTCATGCTTTCAGCGATCCTGTTCTCATCATTTATCCAATTCAACTAGTGGTCAGTACCAAATATCTATGCATCAGCTGATATTCAGTTGCTACAATAGATAGTTTGCAGATTCCCAACATCAGCGTGAATAACACGCTACTATAAGACTCAGATAAAACAAACTCTAAAACAATACTGCGCTCCCTGAGTTTTCCTCTTTTAATCCTACTAAGAGTTAAATACCAGCTCCGATTTTAACTTGTGGCGGGAATGGGGCGGGTGTGAGCTGAGACAAGCACCGACCCCCGCCCGCCTCGCCTTTGGCAGTGTCAAGCACAGCCAACTTTAACTTGCGGTCCTCATCTGCATGCCCACAGTCAGTTACCCACCCAAAACTGGCAGGAGAGGAATGGCAGGCAACAGGAGACTGCCACCAAGCTCCGCAGGAATAGCCATGCAATCGGGAAGGGGCAGAGCCCAGAGCAGGGGAGGCCTGAACTTTCCTTGTGGGGCCCAGAGAAGTACATCTGCCCTTCCGAACTCCGCAAAGAAAATAATAAAATGTTAGAAAATTTACCTCTTTGGCCCTCCATTAGCCCTGACCCTTCTACACCTGGCAGAAAAGCTACAACAGCTTTCCTGCTTTTGCCACTGACAAAAATAGCAGTCAGGCCGTGATGATATCATCAGAGCCGAACTTGCATATTTAAAGAAGGACCCCGGCGATTTCTGGTGGCTGTCCTTGTCGCCTGCTCAGAAGAGCAGGTTAAAATTGAAGACAGCGGGAAGGGAGTGGGACGTTGACAGGACAATATTAACTGCCTGCCCACCTATTTTCTGACAGGTGGGAAGGGATGAAATCACCCCTCTGCTGTCTACACACTATAATGTCCCTTCACATGTCCGACATACCTTTACTCCTCTATATCTTTCCTTTGTTGAAATCTAGACTCACCACATAGCCTCCTACTCTAACTCATTCTTTCCCAGAATTTCAAAATTGTAAAACTCATTACCTCCCTGAGTCCTTCCTTCCTTCTAGAATCTGCATCTTTTCAACTCAGGCTTGGTGTCACCTAATCAATACTTTCTGATTTACCTCATCCACTCTTTTCAACCTTGATGGTGTCCTACCCTTTGAACTTTGACTCTTCACCCCAGTTTCTCAATAAAATTAAATAACCAGCTCCAGCCTCAAATCAGGTAGACCAGATTTCAGGCAATGGGGTTGATTTTGACTTTTGGGCGACCAAATGGCTTTGTGCGCATGCCAGTTGTCCTTACCCGCGGTGAAGAGGCAGCTGTGATTTTGAAGCATCATTTACATCGGGATGATGAGCTGTGGGGCGCCAAGTAGGCATTGGATGCAGCTCGCCAGATTAAAACTGGCCAATATTGGGCCATCCCATCCGACAACTAGGTAAGTGTTGGGTGGGTCGCAATCGCAGAGTGAGGGGTCCTAATTTACCTATTAAAAGGAGCCGACCACCTTAAATAGGCGGGTGTTTTGGGCGTCCAGTGGTAGGCTTCTTTCAAAATGGCGGCGGTCACATTGTCGGTGTTAACAGGACGTTAAAGCTACAACCCTGTTTTGAGGCCGCCACGGCCCCATGAACTCTAGGCGTAACAAGTGAAAATCAGCCCCAATAAAAAATTTTCTTTACGATATAAATTGGTTGATGAGGATAGAGTTCGGCAGGTTCCACAGACACAGATGATTGCATATTATACTGGTGATAAAGTTATGGATGGATAGTTGTGGAGTTGGTATTCTGTCAGTGGACAGTATTACCTAATGGGAATTTTGTGTAAAGACATAATTTGATCCACCACTGATTCATTTCCCTTTACATTCTAATGGAAATATTAAATTTATAACAGTAATTTAGAAGGAGGTTTAGTAATTTATAGGAAGAATTCTTAGACAAAGCTATAACTACCTCCCTATTGTATTTAAGGATCTAAGGGGGAGAAATTCAGTATCGCCCCATTTGGGGCGCAATTATCAGCCGGGCGCAAAGATTAGCGCCTGGCGCTAATTATCGCCACCGACTGCAAACTTGACTTTTAATCGCCCCTGGAGGTGATTGGAGCGCTAAATCAGGCGCTTCACACCTGTCTTAAGGCGCAAAGGCCGAGGAGCGAGGCGCTACCTCAGAGCGCTGGCGAAGCTCATGTGATGTCAGTCAGCAATGGAACACACACACAATGGCGCGGGCCAGTTCTTAAAGGGGATGGTTAATCTTGCTTTCCATCCACATCCTGCTCATTGCAGCCTTGAATCTCGGCCTGGAGAGACCTGCACATCAAATCTGCTGGAAAGAACAATGGAGAGTACCAGGGAAAGAGCTCAGAGTGCAGCCCCCACAGTCTCTTCTAAATCGATACAAGGAATGGCAAATCAAAATTAACCTGCAAAATGCTGCTCAGTACCCAAAACTCCTTCACACAGCGTTGAATCTCTCCAGATGACTCTCTCCCTCTCTCTCAGAATGCGTGTTTCAAAAATGGCACCAACAATAAAAGGCAGGAAGCGGTCGCCTTTAAATAGCGCTCCCCCAGTCCCTTCATGACTGCAAAACGCTCCACTCAACCTGTCGTTGCTAGCGTCAGGCGGTAAGGCAGGAGGCGCCACTCAATATCCGCTCCGGGGCGATACCGGGGCGTTGCGCACTCGACTGACGTCACGATCTGCCAGCGTAGGAGATCGTGGCGGTACTGTTTAGCACCGCCACAAAGTGTCTAGTTAATTTCGCGAGCGGCGCAAACATCGCCGCGCCTGGGCGCTAGATGATTTGCGCCCCATTAGCGCCCTCTTAAGGCGCTAACGGGAGGCGCAACCAACTGAATTTTCCCCCCAAGTATTTTATCTAAAAACAAGTCAGAATTTCATTAAATTGTACTTGTGACTCATTGGCTAAACTTTTCACCCTCTGAAAATCGTGATACATGCTGAATGCTTTTTCTATAAACATGAAATGTACCCATATTTTGGGAAGTTTCTATAATAACATGTTTGACTGTTGCTGTGAAATAAATCTATCCCTAACTGAATAAAACTAATACTGTTAACCACCCTATGCAAAATTTCTGTTTGGATAGGGGGACTAAAAGAAAGGAAAGAAAGAAAGACCTGCTTTAAATTTGGGTTTATTTACCGGGAGGTGGGGAGGGAGCAGAGGAGCACGGTTGTGGGAGGGAAACCCGGAAATGCTGGGAACATGGAGGTCGTGCCGAATTTAATGGCATGACCTCATTTTCATTTTATTATTCCGTTTCCAGCCCGACAGTCAGCCACATTGACAGGCTGGCCGGCTGCCGGGTGGGAAAGTCAGTGGTAGAAGGCCACAGCCGGGGGTTGTTGGGTAAAGTCCCCGGCAATCAGAAAAGATCGGAGCATGGTATCGGGGTGCTTAGAGCGTGGCAGCGAGGAAAGAGGGAGGGAAAGATCGAGGCATGGTGAGTGGGTCAGAGCACGGCAGTGAGGATGGAGGGATGGAAAGATCGAGGTACGGTGAGGGGGTCAGAGCACGGCAGTGAGGATGGAGGGAGGGAAAGATCGAGGTACGGTGGTGGGCTCAACGCACAGCAGCGAGGAGGGAGGGCAAGATTTAGAGGAGGGTCTGCAGATCCCGGGGAAGGAGGCAGTGGGGAGCACTCCTGTTCCGCCTGGCTACTCACATCAAAGTGGCTTGGCTTGGCCACCCTTGAAAAATAATAAGCCTTTAAATAATAAAGTTATAAATGTCTTTCTTATATTTTGTGAATGTGATGAGTGCAAAAATGGGTATGGGGCAGGGCTTAGGAATGATGTCAGTATACAATCTGCATACAATTTTTAACACCACTCCTACACCGAGCCCCCACCAACACTTGTTTAGCTCCAAAAGATTTCTTTCTTTATGTTAACAGTAGCCAGAAGAGTAAATCAGCAACAGACAATTTCTTTTACGTCCCAAAAGGGAACCTCTTGCTGATTACCGCCCTCCCACAGCGGATGAATCAGTACTCCTCCATGTTGAACACCCCTTGGAAGAAGCACAGAATGTACTCTGGGTGGGAGACTTCAATGTTCAACACCAAGAGTGGCTCGGTAGCACGCCTACTGACCGAGCTGGCCGAGTCCTGAAGGACATAGCTGCCAGACTGGGCCTGCGACAGGTGGTGAGAGAACCAACATGAGGGAAAAACCTACTTGACCTCGTCCTCACCAATCTACCTGTTGCAGATGCATCTGTCCATGACAGTATTGGTAGCAGTGACCACCGCACAGTCCTTGTGCAGACGGAGGGTGTTCAGTGTGAAGCCGGAACTTCATCGTGTTGTATGGCACTACCAAAAACCACTACTAAAAAACTTGATCAAGTTGGTTAAACACGATTTGCCTTTAACAAATCCGTGCTGGCTTTCCTTAATTAATCCACACTTGTCCAAGTCACTGTTAATTTTGTCCAGGATTATCGTTTCTAAAAGCCACTACTAAGGTTAAATTGACTGGCCTGTAGTTGCTGGGTTTATCCTTACACCCTTGTATTGCAATTCTCCAGTTCTCTGGCACCACCCCTGTATCTAAGGAGGATTGGGAGATTATGGCCAGTACCTCCGCGATTTCCATCTTAACTTCCCTCAGCATCCTAGGATGTATCCCATCCGGTCCTGGTGACTTATCTACATTAAGTACCTCCTCTTTATCAATTTTTATCCCATCCAATATCTCAACTACCTCCTCATTCACTATGACAACATCCAGGCTAAAGCAGCCCGCTTGATTGGCACCCTATCCACCACCTTAAACATTCACTCCCTCCATCACTGGCGCACCATGGCTGCAGTATGTACCATCTACGTATTGCACTACAGTAACTCGCCAAGGCTTCTTTGACAGCACCTCCCAAACCTGCGACTTCTACCACCTAGAAGGACAAGGGCAGCCGACGCATGAGAACACCGTCACCTGCAAGTTCCCTTCCAAGTCACACACCATCCTGACTTGGAAATATATCACCATTCCTTCATCGTCGCTGGTTCAGAATCCTGGAACTCCCTCCCTAACAGCACTGTGGGAGTACCTTCACCACACGGACTGCAGCGGTTCAAGGCGGCGGCTCACCACCACCTTCACAAGAGCAATTAGGGATGGGCAATAAATGCTGGCATTGCCAGCGACGCCCACAGCCCAGGGACGAATACAAAAAAAGGGCCCTTCCTAATAATCTTCCAACTCAAAAATGAAATGTTGTTTTCCTTACTTTCTTGTGATTGATGCTGTTGTATATTGCCTGGTCGCAGCTGGGTTATTCAGGTACATTAAACATAATGTCAATTGCAGACTTGCACTGCAGGAGTCTCACATTAAACTCATTCTGCTCACTGACTCACGTGACAGATGTCATGTGTGTCTGCCTGTGAGTCATACAAAGATATCAATTAAAAATAAATGATTTAACTGCAAGCACTGAGAAACACCCCCAAACAAAGAGAGAGATTTATATTTTTAGCGATGCTGTGAAACAGGAAAAGTGAACTTTTGACTTCCAGTTTAAAGTTGGGCAAATGCATGCGGGCAAATGCGATGTCACACTAATGTTCAGCTACTCTAGTCACGAGACAACCATCCCCTAGCAAACGTAGAAACTTGAACTGTCAGCTCTAACAGCTTCTCTCATGTCCATATTTGCACTTTATGCTCAAATGAATCTGATCTGGAGTTCACTTTGGAATGATTTTTGAGGAAAACCTCTTTTTGCCAGCAGCTGTTGTATCTGGCCCTAGGTTTCATTGTGAAATGAGATCAATGTTACAAAAAAGTAAAGTTGTTACTGCTTGTTTATCCATAATGTGATATATGCTGTAGGTTTTGAGGCAATAGGGTATATCAAAGTACTAAATTGATGCCAGTGTACTAGCCTAAGGAATAGCAGATGGATTTATTGGAAATGTAAGGAACTGCACTTTATAAAAGGAAATATGAGTGCCTTATATTTCCATTTCACCCAGCAGCAGTAAATATACTGTAAATTTGTAAAAGGAAATATGAAATACATAATCAATGACAAATTAATAAAGGTACAAAATAAAAAGGATCTGAGGATGGTGATTGACCAGTCTACATGTAGGATTGATGCATTCTCAGCGGAAGGTATTAGGTCAGGTAGAAGATTTCAATCACAGAAAAGGGGAAACTTACAGCATCCTATAAATAATAAAAGTGAAGAAAGAAAATGTCGGATAATATCACGTCAGGAAAGGGATTGACTCCTCACAGATAAGTGTAGAGGGAGAGGATCTCAGAACAGGATGGCATCCGGTTTCCATGCTGCTGGACTCATGGGAAATGCCATGCAGAAAACAACTGCCACAAGGGTTGATAGAGATTGTGCAAATTTGCTTGGCTTCTTTAGAGATAAGGGGAAATTTGGAGGAACGTTCATTTAGGAGATTAAATAAGTACAATCAAAACCACAATAAGGCAGATAGCACATGATGGGTCAGATAACTTTTTTCTTATTCCATGCTTTCGATGACTGTTCCCATCTCCCTTTCAGCTACAATAATGCAAATTAAAAATAAGCATGTGGTAGACATATTTCAAAATCTTGACCTCCAGGACTGTTGTTTTTGAACCTACAAACAACAACAATAACAATAACAACACTTCGCATTTATATAGTGCCTTTAACGTAGTAAAACGTGTCAAGGGGCTTCACAGGAGGGTTATCAAACAAAAGTTGACACCGAACCACACGGGAGATATTAGGACAGATGACAAAAAGCTTGATTAAAGAGGTAGGTTTTAAGGAGCGTCTTAAAGGAGGAGAGAGAGAGGTAGAGAGGTGGAGAGGTTTAGGGAGGGAATTCCAGAGCTTAGGGCCTAGGCAGCTAAAGGCACGGCCACCAATGGTGGAGCAATTAAAATCGGGGATGCGCAAGAGGCCAGAATTGGAGGAGCGCAGATATCTTGGAGGCTTGTAGGGCTGGAAGAGGTTATGGAGATAGGGAGGGGAGAGGCAATGGAGGGATTTGAAAACAAGGATGGGAATTTTAAAATCGAGGCGTTGCCGGATTGGGAGTCAATGTAGGTCAGCGAGCACTGGGATGCTGGGTGAACGGGACTTGGTGCGAGTTAGGATATGGGCAGCAGAGTTTTGCATGACCTCAAGTTTATGTAGGGTGGAAGATAGGGGGCCGGCCAGGAGAGCATTATAATAGTCAAGTCTAGAGTTAACAAAGGCATGGATGTGGGTTTCAGCAGCAGATGAGCTGAGACAGGGGCGGAGTCGGGCAATGTTACAGAGGTGGATGTAGGCAGTCTTGGTGATGGAGCGGATATGTGGTCGGAAACTCATCTCGGGGTCAGATATGACACCAAGGTTGTGAATGGTCTGGTTCAGCCTCAGACAGTTGCCAGGGAGAGGGATGGGGTCGGGGCTAGGGAACAGAGTTTGTGGCGGGGGCCAAAAACAATGGCTTCAGTCTTCCCAATATTTAGTTGGAGGAACTTTCTGCTCACCCAGTACTGGATGTTGGACAAGCAGTGTGACAAATTAGAGACAGTGGAGGGGTCGAGAGAGGTGGTGGTGAGATAGAGCTGGGTGTCATCAGCGTACATATGGAACCTGATGTTGTGTTTGCGGATGGTGTCGCCGAGGGGCAACATGTAGATGTGAAATAGGAGGGAGTCAAGGACTCCAGAGGTAACGGTGCAGGAAGAGAAGCCTTTGCATGTGATTCTCTGGCTACGATTGTATAGTTAAGAATGGAACCAGGCGAGGGCAGTCCCACCCAGCTGGATGACGGAAGAGACAAATATTCCAGTCAGCCCTGAGCTCTCAGCTCCTTTTACTGGGTTTCTTTTCACTTTGTATTTATTTGTACCCTCCATTTACACCATTTCAAGCTCCATAACGCTTCACAGATTGCTTCTAAAATCAATTTCCATTGCTAGACTGAGCAATGTATTGTGTTTAAGAAACCCATTATAACTGCCAGTCTGACCCTGTTGTGCTTGTGTACGTCAGATGTGCCCAGTAGACCCCACCTAAAAGCAACTGTACAAATGCTGCAAAATTCAAATGCACGCCTCGAGTGAGCCATGCCGGAATTACTCTAGGTGCAGCATAACCTAGGAATACCACTGCACAATATTAACATACAAACAATCAATGTGTTTGCATGAAATCGCTTTGTCTGCTTTTACAGTGGGTATCCCATTTCAACCAAAGTGAACAAGGTAGTCTCATATGAACATGTTTAGTGTCTGTATGCTAATATCACACAGCATAATTTGTAAGCTGCTGGAAATCTCCAAGCTTATCGCATTCAATTAACATTGCTGCAAAATATGATTTAACAATTTTTTTTTTAAACTGTAAAGAAGAATGCTATATTTTTCCAATGTAAACATTTTTCAATGGTGATTTACTGCTGCTGAGTGACACATATCCTCAGCACAAGGTAACATATGGAGGAGTAGATGGCAATTTATACACAAGTGGTTTGTTGCTTTATGTATGAGTTTAATTTTTGTTTAAATCACACTCAATGAACATGACTACAGACAATTTAAATGTGCCTACAGTAATATTACAGTAGATCTTTGTCTCATTCTCAAAGTCTGGAATATTTTGATTCTACCAGCTTTCCCAGCAGGATGTCTCTAATAGTAGATAAAATAGCTATACCTGTCAGCGAGGTCATACTGGAAAGAAGATCACGTTGAGAAAAAAGGAACCAGTACAGCTGATGGCACTTAAGTGAATACTTAAAGAGAATCGTTATGTTAATTGGATAGAAATTCAAGAGCGCAAACCGTTTTTGCATCTGCATCTATTGCATTCACTCCTGTTAACTGCAGCATTGCCAACACTCACAGTTCACTTGCAAGTCCTATAAATGTGCTTCCGCAACATTTACAGCATTGTAAATTGCTGGTCCAATAAACCTCCTGTCAATTCTATATCATGCTCTTTTGATGAGTACACTGTGAAAATGTTTGTGCACAAATGCTGAGCACATAGGCATGGAATCCTTTTAACTGGGTTCGGGTAGTCTCATCCCAGCTCTTTGTGGACAGAGCACACAACTGTTCACAATACAGCACTAACTGGTGCTTGGTTGGAATTCTCAATCAAAAAGTTACACTCAACAGAGGCTTGTACGAACTTGGAATTCAGGCACACTCTAATAGCAATATGGAGAAGGGAGGTTCATTGCATCTGGCCTGGGCTCAGCATCTACACAGTACCCAGCCTGCTTAGCTAGAGACTATTGTAAAAGTAATAGAAACAAATTTCCACTTTTGAATAGCTGATTCATTTCTCAGTGGCATTTAGTGCACAGTCACAAAAGAGACTTGAAAATAAAATATCTTTGATTTAGTTTGATCTTTCGTACAAAGAGGATGGTACAAGTGATGGGCTTTCATTGAATTGGGTCCCAGATTTAAAATGTACTTTTTAAACTTGGTCTCTTAGAATCCCATTCCAGTAAAAGGAATTGGGAGGATATAATGCTGGATAGGCCATGGTGATGCACAGCCCTGCAGGTTGGTGCACATTTCTTCAACAGTGAGGTCCTGATTTTAAAAGGCGGGCGGGGGGGCGATGGGCGGTGCAGGAATGGTGCGCGCGAGCTCCAAAACGGGCGACGCACAGGCAGCATCTCATTAACATAAAAGTTCCCAGAGTCCCGCCCGCCGGCCAGGTTGTGGATCTGGGATTGGGAAATTTGGCAGTGGGCGGCCTCAGTTGGGGACCTGTGGGAATGGTCCCCAGCAGTCAATGGGAGAAGGGGTCTGGAGGCGGTCGGGGGGGGGCAGAGGGTTCCACCACAGTCGGGTGGAATACGTTCACATGGTAAGATTTTAAATGGAGTAGAGGCGCAAAGGGATCTTGAAGTGCTGACACACAATTTACTAAAAGTGGCAGTACACGTAGATAAGTCAACAAAAAAGGCAAACAGAATCCCTGATTTTGTATATAGAAGCATAGAATTCAAAAACAAGGAGGTCGTTGGAATACTGTGTCCAGCTTTCAGCACCTACTTATTGCAAGGATATAAAAGCCGCATTTAGTACTGGGATGCTGCCAGGGCTGAGGGGTTACAGGTAAGAGCGATTTGATCTTCAAGAGTATGAAGGGTTTTGATAAGGTAGATAGGGAAAGGTTGTTTCTATTGGTCAGTGGAATGGTAATGAGTGGGCATAAATTTAAGATAATCACACAAGAAATAAAATGGAAGCTAGAAAAATATCTATATACAAAAGGGTGGTTAGAATGTGAATTCTCAGCTTCAGTGATGGTTTGTGGCAGAGTTCATAAATTATTGAGAAGGAGAATTAAATAGCTGCTCAATAAAGAGGAATGTAAAGAGCATAGGGATCAAGCCAGAGAGTGGGATTAAGCAAGGTGGCTTGTATAGAGGAAAACACTAGCTCAGACTTGATGGGCCAACTTGCCTGTTTTTTTAACATTCTACAATACTATCAACTTGGGTAGGGGCTGTAAAACAGCTGATAACAGATTGGCTGCTCTTTATATGCACCGTACAACTCTTCTTTCTATTGAAGTCAATAAGGAAAATCGAGCGTGGTGTATAACGGGCGGCCGATCCAATATCGTCCATCTTACACCCTGCCGAAGTTGAAAGTTCCACCTATATGTATCCTATATAATATTACATAGCTGCATTAATGATGTTGTGCCTCTATACTACTCCTATGTAACCTACATAACTAAGTGTGTAGATGAAGGTAGAGCAGTTGATGTCGTATACATGGATTTCAGTAAGGCGTTTGATAAGGTTCCCCATGGTCGTCTCATGAAGAAAGTAAGGAGTTGTGGGATAGAGGGAAATTTGGCCGATTGGATAAGTAACTGGCTAACTCATAGAAGGCAGAGGGTGGTGGTGGATGGAACATTTTCGGACTGGAGACCAGTTAACAGCGGTGTGCCACAGGGGTCGGTGCTGGGTCCTCTGCTGTTTGTGATTTTTATCAATGACTTGGAGGAGGGGACTGAAGGGTGGATCAGTAAATTTGCTGATGACACCAAGATTGGTGGAGTAGTGGATGAGGTGGAGGGCAGTTGTAGGCTGCAAAGAGACATTGATAGGATGCAGAGCTGGGCCGAAAAATGGCAGATGGAATTTAACCCTGATAAGTGCGAGGTGATTCATTTTGGTAGGGCAAATTTGAATAAGGATTACAGGGTCAACGGCAGGGTTCTGAGGAACGTGGAGGAACAGAGGGATCTGAGGGTTCATATCCACAGATCTCTGAAGGTTGCCACTCAAGTGGATAGAGCAGTAAAGAAGGCCTATGGTGTGTTGGCGTTTATTAACAGAGGGTTTGAGTTTAAGAACCGTGAGGTTATGCTGCAACTGTACAGGACCTTGGTGAGACCACATTTGGAATATTGTGTGCAGTTCTGGTCACCTCACTATAGGAAGGACGTGGAAGCATTGGAAAGAGTGCAAAGGAGATTTACCAGGATGCTGCCTGGTTTGGGGGGGAGGTCTTATGAGGAAAGATTGAGGGAGTTGGGGCTTTTCTCTTTAGAGCGGAGGAGGATGAGAGGCGACTTAATAGAGGTTTATAAGATGATGAGGGGGATAGATAGAGTGGATGTTCAGAGACTATTTCCTCGGGTAGAGGCAGCTGTTACAAGGGGGCATAACTATAAGGTGCATGGGGGGAGATATAGAAGGGATGTCCGAGGTAGATTCTTTACTCAGAGAGTGGTTGGGGTGTGGAATGGACTGCCTGCTGTGATAGTGGAGTCGGACACTTTAGGAACTTTCAAGCGGTTATTGGATAAGCACATGGAGCACACCAGAGTGATAGGGAGTGTGATAGCTTGATCTTGGTCTCGGACAATGCTCGGCACAACATCGAGGGCCGAAGGGCCTGTACTGTGCTGTACTGTTCTATGTTCTATGTTCTATGTACACTCATAATAATGGTCTTATTCAGAATAATGTACACTGAAAAAACGCCTTGTTTTGTTGTCTCTAAAGATTTTACCTGACAATAGATGCATGAAATCAGTTATTTGGTTGGATAGTTTTACATTGGCATATCTGAGTGATTGAGTACAGAAGGCTGAGAGAATGATCACAGTGGTCTACGAGACGAGATTGAAAGAGGATTAGAACATAAGAACGTAAGAAATAGGAGCAGGAGTAGGTAATTTGGCCCTTCGAGCCTGCTCTGCCATTTAATAAGATCATGGCTGATCTTCTACCTCAACTCCTCTTTCCTGCACTATCCCCATATCCCTTGATTCCCTTAATATCCAAAAATCTATCAATCTCTATCTTAAATATAGTCAACGACTGAGCCTCCACAGCCCTTTGGGGTAGAGAATTCCAAAGATTCACCACCCTCTGAGTGAAGAAATTTTTCCTCATCTCAGTCCTAAATGGCCAACCCCTTATTCTGAGACTGTGACCCCTGGTTCTAGACTCCCCAGCCAGGGGAAACATCCTCCCTGCATCTACCCTGTCAAGCCCATTAAGAATTTTGTATGTTTCAATGAGATCACCTCTCATTCTTCTAAACTCTAGAGAATATAGGCCTAGTCTACTCAATCTCTCCTCATAGGACAATCCCTCCATCCCAGGAATCAGTCTGGTGAACCTTTGTTGCACTCCCTCTATGGCAAGTATATCCTTCCTTAGGTAAGGAGACCAAAACTGTACACAATACTCCAGGTGTGGTCTCACCAGGGCCCTATATTAATTGCAGTAAGCTGTCTTTACTCTTATACTCAAATCCTCTTTTAATAAAGGCTAACATACCATTTGCTTTCCTAATTGCTTGCTGTACCTGCATGTTAACTTTCAGTGATTCGTGTACAAGGACACCCAGGTCCCTCTGAACACCAACATTTCCCAATCTCTCACCATTTAAAAAATACTCTGCTTTTTTATTTTTCCTACCAATGTGGATAACTTCACATTTCTCCACATTATATTCCATTTGCCATGTTCTTGTCCACTCACTTAGCCTGTCTCTATCCCCTTGAAGCCTCTTTGCATCCTCCTCACAACTTACATTCCCACCCAGCTTTGTATCATCAGCAAACTTGGATATATTACATTTGGTCCCCTCATCCAAATCATTGATATAGATTGTGAATAGCTGAGGCCCAAGCACTGATCCTTGTGGTACCCCACTAGTTACAGCCTGCCAACCCGAAAATGACCCATTTATTCCTACTCTCTGTTTTCTGTCCGTTAACCAATCCTCAATCCATGCTAATATATTACCCCCAATCCCATGAGCCCTAATTTTGTTTAATAACCTCTTGTGTGGCACCTTATCGAATGCCTTCTGAAAATCTAAATACACCACATCAACTGGTTCCCCCTTATATATTCTGATAGTTACAATCTCAAAAAACTAAGATTCCTCAAACACGATTTCCCATTCATAAATCCGTGTTGACTCTGCCCAATCCTATTATTATTTTCCGATTTTGCCGGTGCTCAGAGGGCGGGTTTGGAGGTGTGTCCGCTGTATAAATCGAAATGATTGACAGCAGGTTGGGAGCCCGCTCCGAACCCGCCTCCATGTAATTTTCCAAAGTGTCAGGTCTGCAATTTCAGAACAGACTAGACACCAAGTGGCGGGGGAGGCATTTAAGATAGTTAAATGCTTGTTAACTACTATTTTGCCAGCCTATTTCTATTTTACCACTTTTTTAATGGACTTCACGTCATTCGGAGATCATGTCAGGTAAGCAGGTTGGGTTCTCTATGTCTCCCCATTGCTGTGAATAGATGACAGCTGCAAAAGTGGTATAAAAGCTACCATTTCACAGCTGTTCACTTTCCATTGTCAGAAGCTTGAGTCTTCAGGACTTGGAAGACACTTTTGAGCTGTATGCAGTTTGGAAGTGTTTGTAGTAAACTCTCTATCCACTGTCACCTCCTTGGAGTAAGCTCTCTCACCATTGACAGATCGCTTCTGTTATCTCAACTTCAGCTGCCATCTATTCCAGCAACATCGGGGCCCTTGAAAAAATCTCACCTTGGTCCTCTGAATCCCACCACGATTAGCCCAACACCAACATCAACAACATCATCACCAACCTTCTCCGCAATCACCTGATGCCGTGTCCTGTGTAGCAACAGCACCCGACAACATTGCTGCCCAGGAGGCCAACGATGGCATCACCATGGCCAGATTAACTTCACTTGACGCTGTACACCCTGGCTGCCACATGATGCGCAAGGTTGACACCACCCCACACCAGCACCATAAAGCTTCCCAACAATGTCCAAGCCATTCCTTTCACATTCATCACAATTGTGGGGGGGGGGGTGGGGGGGGAGGGGTGGGGGGGGGGCGGAAGTTATGCCTCAACATTCACTGGAACTCACTAAGACACTTCCAAAGGTGAGCACAGATCTGTCCAATAAGGTAAAGTGTTGAAGATATAGATTTCAATGTTTGACAACACATTAACAGAAACTTCACATGAACATTGGCTAAACCACCCAAGTGCCAACCCTTGTGTGTTGTTAGTTCGTATGCTTGCAGTGGGTTGAGGGTGAGTGTGAGGGGTGGCTAGTGAGATGGGGAAGTGATAATGTAGATAGAGAGGGATGGGTGGAGGTGCAAGGTAAGTTGGTGTGAGTAAAAGATGTGCAGGAGTAGGGTAGGGAAGGCAGAGTTATGTGGATGTGATGAGTGGCACAGCAGGATGAGGTTGAGTGTGGCTTGGCAGTAACATTTCGTGATCTACGGAGATCATTGAAAGGTTTGCGCCACAGCAGCCTGCTCCTCCTGACGACATCCCTGCTTTTGCCCTCCTGTGCAATGTGCAACCAGGCTGTGTTGGTCTCCTGGGGAGGTCTCTTCCGCCCATTGGAAGGGAAGAGATCCTCCCTGCTTGCTGTGACTCCCTCCATAAGCATATGGAGGGAGTCATGGAAGAGCCTGGGTGCAGCCGTGCACCTTTGTGCAGTGCTTGTCAGTGTTTGCAGCACCTCAATGCTGTAGAACACTGACAGCAGAACTGTCAAGATCAATTTGGCCATGGTTCCTTTTAGGAAACCGGCTGATGATGCGTCATCAATTGACCTCATCAGTCCCACTTCCTATTAATTGGCCGGGAACCTCGCAGGTTGGGCTTAAGCCCAACCAATGCAAAATCGCTTGGAGAGTCAGGCTGCAGTAGGCAGCAGGGTGGGACCACGATGTAAGGGACCCACATTTACTTTCGCTAATCTATAGAAGCTTTTACAATCTGATTTTATGTCTCTCGCTAGATTACTTTCATATTCTATTTTACCTTTCTTTATCAATTTCTTGGTCCTCCTTTGCAGAATTCTAAAATCTTCCCAATCCTCAGGCCTACTATTCTTTTTGGCAACATTATTAGCCTCTTCCTTTGATCTAATACTATCTTTAACTTCTCTTGTTAGCCACGGTTGGACCAATTTTCCTGTGGGGTTTTTGTGCCTTAAAGGAATGTACATTTGTTGTAATTTATGTATTAATTCTTTAAATGCTAGCCATTGCTTGTCTACCATCATACCTTTTAATGTAGTTTCCTAATCTACCTTAGCCAACTCGCCCCTCATGCCTACATAGTTTGCTTTGTTTAGAATTAAGATCCTCATTTCGGATTTAATTAAATAACTTAGGCTGAAGGATTGAGAATGGCAGAGATAAAGGACTGAAAACTATGAAGAATAGACATTTGGATGAGGAATTGGAGTGCTGATGGCACTTGGAACCGTACTTCATCAATTTTCGGCATGTTCAGCAGAGGAGAGTAGAAAAGAGTGGAGAAACATTGAATAAAAAACCAAAAAGAAACAGTTAAAACCTCTGGGAGTGTTTGACCCTGTCACTTAGTACAAATTAGAGGGGAAAAAAACCTCTGTTATCACATTGATGAGTCCAATCTATGGGCAGAATTTTCATTGACCCGTGGAGGTGGGTTTGGAGGCGTGTGGGGGGTTAAAATTGTGAAAACTGGCGGGTGGGCACAAGCCTGCCTCCATCCCGCCTCCACGCAATTTTCATTAAATCGTGTCTGCTGGTCCCGACTCCGTCCCGCTTCTCAGAGGCGGGATAGGCTGTTAAGGCCCTTAACAAGCACTAAATTGCCTCTATAATGCCATTTTGAAAGGCCTTTGTGATTTTAACCCTTTTTCTACGTGAAGCACGCCTGTTCTGAACCACGATTGTGAAACCTGTCGGGAGCACATTTGGATAGCTGACTATCAGCTGCAGGTCCACTATTACAACGAAGATTTTAGTAGTAGTAGGAGTAGGAGGTGGAGAAGGAGGAGGAATAATAATATCTGGGAGTGGTGGTGGTGGTACAAAAATACCTGGGAGCAGACTTAGGGCTGCTGCTGCTCATTTTGCCTCCAGGTCCTCTCACAGCAAAGGCCAGGCAGTCTTTGCAGACCTTCAATGCAGCAGCAATGATGACATCATCAGAGGCGACTTTCAGACTGGAAACACTAATTGGTTCATGGGTTCCCACATGCTGGAACTCAATTGCCCAATTAGGTGAAAATCGCATCAATCTCCCACATCCAATTGCAGTCGGGTGGATAACACGAAAAGTGGGTGACACGACCCCAACCCGCCCCAGTATCAAAATCCAGCCCTATGAATTTAAAAGTCTTGCATCTAACGCTCATCCGCAATGTCACAAGTTTCAAAAGTATCACAACTGAAAGTGTGTCTGATGGACATTGCACTTCCAAAGCATTATACATCTGTAGGGTAAAGAAGCACGACTGTCTCAAATAAACACTTATCTGTTACTCAAATTAGAGAAACTATGGCCGGAATTTTCTCCAGCTAGGCGGGTTGAAGACAGGGGGCCTCTGAGGTGGGCAAGAAACCTGATAGGCCGGGTTTCCCACAGGCCTTGCCGACTTTAACGGCAGAGCCTGATTTGCATGTGAGGCCTTGGATTCCCGCCCACAGCCAGCCAAATTGAGAGGCGGTTGGGGATGGAGGCAGTGCAGGGACCAACTTTGGCTCGGTCGGGGTTAGCGGGGGCTGGGGGTTCGGGGATCAGGAGGGGTGATCAGGGATTGGGGATCGGCGGGGGGAGAAAGAATCGGGGCTGGCCACTGGAGGATTGTGGCCGGCCTCAGCATCATCGGTGGGGTGGCGGGGGAGGCACATGGTGGGGATCAGAGGCCTGGTGGGGTGATCGGAGGCCTCCTGAGGGGGTCTCCGATCGTGGGGGGTGGGTTAGGCAGGGACCCTGGATCCAGGAGGTATAAAGCCACCTACCTCCTGGATGCAGCAGTCCCAGCCTTGGTTTTAACTGCCGGGTTTCACGAATGGTGTGAAACCCGTCCACATGCAGTTAAATTTAAAATGGAGTTTAAAAAAGAGGCTTCCAGCCTCATTATAATATTTAAATTGACATACCGCCCCCTGGGAGTGGGTTGGTCGCCCGCACCCCTTCCCATCTCTGTTAAAACCGGAAGTGGGCAGGTTGGAGGTGGGATCAGGTCGGGAATCCCATTTTTAACAATTTAACTGCCCCTATGCTCCAAACCCATCTGTTTTAATTAGGGGAAAATTCCGGCCTATAACTCGGAAACAGATCATTCTGCCTAACCAGTCTGTGTTAATGTTTATCCTTCACATGAACAGTAGTCTTATTTCTTGTTCCCATATCCCTTTATCCCACTTACCTTCAACCACCTGTCTAACATGTTGTTAAATGTTGACTGTGCTTCAGTCACTAACTCCAGTTGTGCATTCCACAGCCTCACAATGTTCTGTGTAAAAAAAAAAGTTTATCCTGCTCTCTATCCTAAATCTCTTACATCTATCTCCCCTCATTCTAGACCTCTCAATCACTGGAAACAATCTGTTTCTATTTAATTTATCCCATCCCTTTATAATTTTAAACACCTCTATCAAATCACCCTGTAATCAACTCTGTTCCAATGAAAACAGCTACAATTTATCAAGCCTATCTAGAGGACTTTTAATGAAATGTCCCATTGACTAAATATGACCAAAATACAAGTCACAGAAATTACCAATGAGCATTCAGTTACCACCAGAAAATCAAGCAATCAAATCTTTCCATTTATTTTCAAAGCTACCATTCACAAACCAGCAATTACAACAAAACTGACCGATCAAATCACTCAGATAATTTCTCCATACTTTTTCAGGCTGACATTTTGGTTCTTCACTCAAGTTAGGGTATCAAGCTGTAAATGACAATTAACAGAACAAATATATAACAAAAATACACAATTCTGGAAAAACAGTACAAACATTACTAATAAAATTACTTATTTAAAGTTAGAAATGTCTGCAAGATGTCCCCCCACTGTGTAGTCCTGCCCTTCCATTTGGAGCCAAGATCCAGAGTTTGAGCTAAACAATTCACCTGTGGCCTTGGTTGCTGGGGATTAGCAGCTGCTGCAGACTAATTCTGTATGTGAGAGAGAGACAGAGGCTGCGCTTTTGCCGGCGCTTAGAGGGCGGGTTTGGAGGTGGAGCCGCTGTCAAAATCGCAATGATTGACGGCGGGTTGGGAACCCGCTGCGAACCCGCCTCCATGGACGTTTCCAAAGCGGCGGGGGAGGCATTTCGGATAGTTAACTTCTTATTAAGTGCTTGTTAAAGACTATTTTGGCAGTCTTTTTGTATTTTCCCACATTTTCAATTGTGTTCACGTTGTTCGGAGATCACGTCAGGTAAGTAGGTCGGGAGGTCAATTGAGCTGAATAGTTCCCAGCTGCAACTGCAGTATAAAATCTAACCTTTCACATCTGTTCAGTTTGCAATGTCAGATGTTGCTGATTTCTGGATTGAGAAGACACATTTGATCTGTATTGAGGCTGTAAGTGTATGTTGTAAACTGTATATGCACTGTCACCTCTTTGGAATAGCCTCTCTCCCCAGTGACTGATTGCTTCTACCATCTCATCCTCAACTGCCATATATAAGAGCAGAATGGGAACCATTTATACTCTCTCACCCTGGACCTCACAATCGGAAGATGATCATCCGCAGCAGCAGCAGAACCAGGAACACCAGCAGCACCAACAACAAGAGCGCCAACCTTCTCCTCAACCACCTGATGCTGCACAGGGCAGAGGGCATCAGCGCAGGGCTGCACCGCGCCGCAGGAGATACCCCCAACACAGGGTTTACAGGCAGAGGATGAGCTTCCTCAACATGACTGAGCAGCAGTGCCAAAGGAGGCTGAGACTTTCACGACAGGTAGTCGCAGATATTTGCACAATTCTCGATCAAGATCTGCAGCCCAGAGGAGCGAGTGGACACCCCTTACCAGTGGCTGTCAAAGTCACCACCGCCCTCAACTTCTTTGCTTCAGGGTCCTTCTGGGGTTCAGCAGCAGACATTAGCTGCATCTCCCAGTCGGTCGCCCACAGATGCATCACGCAGGTCACCGATGCCCTCTTTGACAAGTCCTCAAATTACATTCACTTTTCCACTGATGAAGCCAGTGTTACCGAGCGGGCGCTCGGCTTTGTCAATCTGGCTGGCTTCCCATGGGTGCCGGGCGTCATCGACTGCACACATGTGGCCATCAGGGCACCCCATCAGAACCCAGCGGCATTTGGAAACCGCAAGGGCTTCCACTCCCTTAACGTGCAGCTGGTCAGTAACCATAGGAAGAGCATCATGCATGTGTGTGCGAGATTCCCTGGCAGTTGCCATGACTCTTACATCCTGCGCCAGTCCACTGTCCCTCAGCTCTTCGCACCGCCAAACGAACTTTCCGGCTGGCTCCTTGGAGACAAGGGCTATCCCCTGAAGACGTGGCTAATGACACCGTTGAGGAGGCCCTCAAACGAGTCTGAGGAGCGCTACAATTAAAGCCACATTTCCACCAGAACTCTCATAGAGCAAACAATAGGGTTGCTCAAAATGCGCTTCAGATGCCTGGACAGATCTGGTGGAGCCCTTCAGTACCCACCAGCCAGGGTCTCCAGAATCGTCGTCGTCTGCTGCGCCCTGCCCAACATCGCACTGCAGCGAGGATTAGCGCTGCATGAGGAAGAAGGCGCAGAGCGCACAGCCTCTTCAGAGGAGGAGGAGGAACAGAATGAGGGTCAGCGAGAGGAAGACCTGGAGGAGGCGGCTGACCCAGTGCGACCAGCACGCGAGCACATTGCTGCCCGTAACACCAGGGATGGCCTAATCAATGCCAGAGTCACGTAACTTTATGCAGCACAGACACGTGGCTGCCACATACACATGAATGTTGTTGGCATCACCAGACTGCCACACCATAGAGCATCTCTACAATGAACTGTTCAATCCTTGCACTGTCACCACCATTGCTGGACAATAAAGGCACCCTTAACCTTGTCTGTGCCACCTCAATTTGTGACCACACATATGGCAACAACATCAATCATTCACAAAACATTACTTTATTACAACAAAATAAAAGAACTGAAACTTAGCATTCATTTATAGGAAATCACCCAAGTGACTACCCTAGTGACTATTTATGTGTGAGCTTTCTTTTACGCGTGCTTCTACAAGGTGCTACCCCTGTGGCTTCACCAGATGTAGGGGCAGACTGCTCACTTCCCTGCTGCACCTGCTTAGACGCAATTGGTGGCCGTCCTCTGGGTTTTGAAGCCTTTGAGGGCCCTGCCACGGTCTGCTCCTCTTGCGGCTGTGCAGGCGCAGACTCGGCCATCACTGTTCGGGGAGGCATATGGGGCTCTGACTGAGGGGTTGGCAAGGGGGCGGGGAAGTTGGAGTGCTTGGAGAGGAGCCCCCACTTCCATGTCCCCTCCCACCATCATCCCTCTTTTGGCCCACCCGCACTTCTCTGCTAGCAAGTAGCTGGAGAGCACCTTGCTGCACATTAGTGGGCCATGAGGATCCATTTCTGTGTTGACATTCCTCATAACAAGGACATCCATGAACCTCTAGTTTCTCTCCTCCAAAGATGACCATCTATTTAGAAGTGTTACCATGTTCTCCTGAGTCTGGCGATTTATGACCTCCATGGAGGTTGCCATCATGGCAGAATCTACAGTTGCCAGTGCATGCGCCATGGCGTTGCTCATATTTGAGATGGACTCCTCCATTCTCTGCACACTCGCAGTCACCGTGGTTGCAAACTCTGTCAGAGCCTCCTGAACTTGTCTCTGCAGCTCCAGGATCGCCCTCTTCCTGGATGGCCCCCGAGGCTCAGCGTCTGCCTGCAGCTCAACAGAGCGAGGAGACTCCTGTGGCCTCCGACGAGGAGTCTCCACTGCTGTCCCTGTCTCCACCATCTGATCTTGCTCATATGTGATTTGCGATACACCAGGTGACAACACTACTCTATCTCGCATAGGACCCACCGAGGTGTGCGTCTCTGCGCTGGTGCTGGGTGCGCTCATTTCTGCTGACGCTGCTCCCTCAGAGGCTGGAGCATCCTCTGAGGAGTCCTGCTACTCGTCCTCCTGGACATTGGGAGGCCGGGCACTTGATGGTCCTGTGGGAGAGTAAAGACATGAGTTAGACATGTGATTTGTAGCTTGCAGACACATCCCATTGTGCACATGATTAGCATTCAATTTCCATTGACATCAGATCTCAATCGAGTCACTCATGATTGCAAAATAAGATGTCTGGAAAATAATTCTGTCACCAGGTTGTTCTAATGATCCCCTCTCTCCGTCCCCCACTTCAGGCTGCTCAACTTCTCCTGCGATCTCCAGAGCTGCCTCCTCAGCGCTGGTCAGATCAGCAAGTGATGGTGCTCCTCCTCCTGTTCTCGCCCTCTCCCTCTTATTGTGGGCTCTCTTTTCCTGCAATGAGGGAAAGAAGTGCAGTTTTAGTGAGAGTGATGGAATGAGTGTAAAGAATGGATAGCATAGATGTTTAGAGGGAGACTATGATAAAGTGGGGTGCCAATACCAAGTTGCCTCCTTTTGAGTTGTTAGCTGTTGTCATTGCATAACGATGAGGGTGAGTATGAGGGGTGCAGAGTAAGATGGGGATATGATTCTGTACATAGGGAGACAGGATGGGTGATGGTGCAAGGAATGTTGGGGTGAGTTAGGATGTGCAGGAGTAGGGTTGGCAATGCAGAGTGATGGGGATGTGATGACAGGCACAGCAGAATTAAGGTAAGTGTGCTTTTATACTCACTTTTCCGGAACGCAGGAGATCATTGAACCACTTCCTGCATTGGACCCAGGTGTGAGCAACAACAGACCATGCTGTGACCTCCTCAAATATTTGCAGCCAGGCTGCCTTGGTCTGGTGAGGAGGTCTCCTCCTTCCTTTCCCAGGGAACAGAACCTCCCTGCGTCCTCTGACTCCCTCCACAAGAACATGGAGCATGCGCTGAAAACCGGCATTTCCGACATGTCAAGAATGCTCTTGACAGATCGGACGCCTGCCCTGGAGAAGGGCCTCTGCGGGCGGATAGTTCAGCTTTCTGAAGAACCTCCGCCCGCTGAAAACCCTTACAAATCTTACGCCTGGTAAAAGCAGGCATAGGCCTGCTTTTACCAGCATAAGAGTTGAAAAAAAGTTAAAAAAAAAATTTTTTCACTCATTTATCATTTAAAAATACTTTTAAAAAAGGTAAATTTATTTTTAGACCTGTAAAAAAACTTTAATTATATTTTTCAAAAAATGACATTTTTGTTTAAAATATTTAATTTATTGTAATTTGAACTCATTTTAAAAAAGTGATTTAAAAAAAAAAAATTTAATTAACGTTTTACTGTGTTTTTGGGGTGATCTCCATTCATATATTTGACAGGTCTATCTGTCAAGTGTATGAAGGGAGATTCCCTTCTCCTATTGGCTCCCCATGGCCCACGTGATCCCAGGGACGCTTGCGAACCGCCTGCGCCCCTGGGATACGTGGGCCCTGCGCATTTCGAGTTGGAGAGGCCCAGGAGCGGAAGTGTCCGGACCTCGGGATCCCTCAGGTAAGTCCGTAGATTTTTTCCAGATCGGAGGCCTCCGCACGCGGGAAGCCTCCGATCGGAAAATACGGGCCAATGTCTTTTGTAGTTGTGTAAATAACTGAGAAAAAGAAGGAAGGTTTTTCAGGAAGCAGAAAGGAAGAATAAACAAATAAATAAACTTGAGTTGGGTAAATGCTACAAATCCACTGTGAGCTGCAGCAAAAAAATGAATGAAAATTGCTGCTAATAAATTGTTAGCAAAGGAGGAGAAAATAAAGTCATTTGCATCTTAAGAAAGTTGTGTTATGTGGTAGGTAACTAGCATTATACATATAATGTCTGCAACTGTATCTTTCAGGATCAAAAAGGAGTGTAATATTTTTACCTTTTGTTAGTCTATTAAATATTACTTTAATAAATTTACTGTATTGCAGTGATGGGTGAACCACTGCCATGGTTTACGCTGTCATGGGACTGTGGTAAATGTTAGAAAACGCACTCCAGGTCTGGACTGCCAGTGAGCGACACCACGGGACACCAATTTATACAAATTAAAAAATCTTTTCTTGAAATGTCATCAATCTGAGCATTGTGAAACAAAAATGTGGATTTAATTATTATATGGTAAAGTGATTTCCAATGTGCTAATATATATGCTAATAGTGACAGCAGTCTCTGGTGAATGTATTAAGGAATTGGAGCAGCAGAGTCTAGTGGCCAGTTTAAGCACTAAGTTGATAATATTCATGTGCTGAGTATGTGCCTATTCACCAGCCAAGTGCTAATGTTCTGAGTATATGGGATACACTTTGGTCGATCAACTTGAGAACCTTTGATGCTGCAAAAAAACAGTTCTCCCCTGTTCAGAGCATGCACTCTCTGCAGGTACATTGGTTCACTGAACATTTTAATTATGCTGCTAAGACACACATGACTAAATCACGATGCTCTCAAATTTAAGATGTATGCTTTGATTTTCAGAAAATTGATGGCACACTTTTTTCCATGCAGAGCAGTGTTCTGGCCCCATTATTCTCTGTACTTGGTGAGTAATTGTGCTGTGGATACTGTAATGAATTGAGGCTCAGAACACAATCCATGATAAGGAAACAGTCATCTGTAACACGAAATACATTAGACCTGCCTGTTCTGATCCCATGCTCTCCACAAGAGCAACTGCAATTAGAGGTATGATAACCCTTTTAATTGTCTTCATTTTAGCCACTGGATGCTGCTTACGTGACAACAAGATATCCAACTGGACTATACCTTTGCGCTATTTAATAATAAAGTGAGAGATCTTAACCTGAGCCTCGTGAGATTTATACTGTTAATACTGATTTAGTAAAAATAGAAGCCTGTGAATGAGCTTTGCATATTGTGATATAACTACATTTATTTAGTAGTATTACTGTACAAGGGAAACAGTGATGTGGTAATAATGACTACGAATTCATTTAAACTCTGTAATCATAAATCATAAGAAAATAATTGATAAAATATAGAGCTTCGGTGGTTTCTTGTTTCTCCGTAAAATAAATCCAGATAAATACTCCGAGATAATAATTGCACTCAACTTTAATCTGTATGTAGAGCTGACACAAGTGTAAAGACAGTGGAGTGGAAAATCATCTGGACACTGCGCAGGCAGTGCGTGCTCCAACCAGGAGGCCTGAGGCTTGTCTGAAGTTGGGCCTCGGGCCCAATTCCAATTCAGTTGTTTGAATTTGAATTGTCTTGACAGCAGCAGCCTCAGGTGAGTGTTAGGAGTGTGGAGAAAGCAACAGGGGGAGGGCCGATCGCTATACCATAGAGTCGGACAGAGCACTCCTGACTCCACAGGAATGACTTTAAAAGTTAAAAAAAGAAGCAATTTTCTTTTGTATGTGGCTGCCGTGGCCACTGAAGAATTCTGTGCAGAGCAGGCCTGGCTCCTGCTCCTCCTCCTCCCAAAGCAATTCCTGCCAGGAAGAGCAACACAGACATTAGGCCTATCATTTACATATGCTAGGGGCAGAACAACTGTTTTAGGCAGCCGCCGGGAACGCCTGAAAAATGGCTCGACCCAACATCGGGTCAGTCGTCTTTGAGGCATCTTCTGGGTGTGGGATGTTGGTCCCTGAAATTGGACTTCATTGCGCCTGTTGGTTTCTTGTTTCTCTGTAAAATAAATCCAGATAAATACCCCGAGATAGTAATTGCACTCAACTTTAATCTGTATGTAGAGCTGACACAAGTGTAAAGACAGTGGAGTGGAAAATCATCTGGACACTGCGCTCCCATAATTAAGAGCGTAAGTAACCTTTTAACGACGTGATAATTGTTAATGCAATGACAATGAATCTCTCCGGCCCAGAAAGGGAACAATTTAAAGTGCTGAGGCTCATTCCTGCATGTAGTAAATTGTACTTAGAGATTTTAAAAAATTCAAATTTAAAATGTTTTAATTTGGCTCTTTCTGTCTTTTTTTTCCTCTCTTAGTCCAATCTTTCCTTCCCTCTTTATTTCTCAATCTGTACCTGATTTGACTCTAATTCACCCTCCTTCTTCGTCGTTCCTCTGTTTCCTTTTCAATCCTTAAATCTCATTGGTTAGGGAGATACACAGTAGGACCAGTTGTTCACGAGGGTCCCAGATGCCCCGTTACCCTCGTCGTGCCATTATCAGCTTGCACTTCCAGCAAGTGACGGCGCAAATTACATTCGAGCTGAAAGTGTGCAGGAAAAAGTCTAACTAATGGCATATGCCACGGGATGCCCCGCTTCAGCAAGATTTGGCCCACTGTGTCTGGAAAAAAGCATAACTTTCATCATTGTGTTAACATTTTTAAATAGCATAAGCATTTTAGGAACAGGAAAATGCCTATTGGCTTCAATCCCTTCTCATTACAGAAACACATCCAATTGTTTCTTGAACCCTCATTCCATAATTCCTGTATCCTTTGGGTAAAAACATTTCAGTCCAATTTCCCTTCTTATTCCTAACTTCCTAATTTTTTTACTTGTGCTTCACCAAAATGAACAATTTGCTTGGGTCAATTCTGTCAATTCCCTTCAAAAGCTTGGAAACTTCAATTACATAAGTATCAAACCAATGAAAACAAGTGCTGCTTCTTAAATCAGCATAAAATAGTAAGCACAAAATAGAGAAACAACTACCATTCATTTAGCACCCTACATGTAGGAGAATGACCAGAATTTTGACGTTTAGACCTGCCGGGAGCAGGGTTCCCGGTAGTGAAGTCCAGGTTTCCCCACATGCTGTGGTGATTTAACTCCACAGCGTGCGTGTGACATCATGGGTAGGTTCCCCACCTGGAAGTCAGCCTGATTGACAAGCTGGCTTCCAGTCGGGCGGCGAACGCTGGACAAGAAAAGAAAGAAAGAAAGACTTACATTTATATAGCGCCTTTCATGACCACCGGACTTCTCAAAGCGCTTTATAGCCAATGAAGTGCTTTTGGAGTGTAGTCACTGTTGTAAGAGGCTGCAGCCCTAGGTAGGTCAGAGCCCCGAGCCTGTGTGGGTGGGGGGGGGGGGTCTGATCCAGGGGGGATTCTGATTCCCAACCCCTGGGGAGGTCCACCCAGGGTGGGTCCAGGTGGGTGGTGTTATCACCGACCTGGGGGAGTCCGATCCGTTGGGGGGTGACGTCGGAAGGAAGCACTCCTGCTCCTCCCGGCACACAAGGATTGCTCCCGAGGCTGTCCTCGCTTCGGTGCAACTGCCGGGAATCCCAAGGCCCGGGAACCCAGGCCAGCCACAGTTAAACCTGCACAGCAAGTTAAATCCGAGGCTTCCAGCCTCATTATAATATTTAAAGTGCTATCCCGCCTTCTGGGAGCGGGTTGGCTGCCCACTCCCCATCCAGCCTCTGTTAAAACCGGAAGTGGGCATGTTGGAGGCGGGTTGGGGTCGGGATTCACATTTTTTTACACTTTAACTTCCCATCTGACCCCAACCCACCTGTTTTTTGGAGTTAAAATTCCCCCCAAACCTTTTACAGGGAGGGGAGGTGGGAGTGGGGGCTGTCAAAGATCCTTATGAATGAAGGAAGGTAGCAAGACAAAGTGGTTTAGGGAGAGAGTTCTCGGGATATAATGACTGAAAGATTGGCCTTTACTAATGGAACAGGAGAAAGCAGGTAATGAACAGTAAAAGTAGCCCGTCCCAATATTTCTGTCGGTGCGGATTATCTGTCAAGTCTTGACAGATCGCAAGTTCGGGATATAGCGCATGTGCTCGCTCATGCGCTAAATTCCGAACTTGCGGTCCATTTCAAAGGCGGTACGATGGCCCAATGAGTTGCAATACAATTTCTTATATTAAGCTAGGTTCTTATATTTCCTTCATAATTGAAAAGTTGGTTGGAACATTTGAAGGAAGGGATTGTGGAGATTTATTAGGAGCAATTTTCTGATTTGTGCTTTTGATGGGGAACCTCACTCAGCGAAAGCACATCTTAGAAATTTGGGTATGCACAGCTTATAATTTCCTTACCATTTAAAAATTGTTATGATTTAATGAAGACTTTGAATCCTCAAAATATATTGTTGACATAACATTCTGATAGTCTTTATAAGAATGACCTCAGTTTCCTTTAGTATATATCTAAGACATCATATTGCAATACTTTGTTATTGTCCATCTACTCATCATGTTGCTGTTTAGTTAATGTTGGAGTTTTATTGATAATCCATTCTCAATGTAATAGTTGTTCATTCAAGTCATGTTTGGTAGAAAATAGATAACTGTGCTTCTTAAATAATTGATAAACTGCACAGTCTAAGGTTGCAGATATATTGTCGCTTTTACGTTGATTTAAAATTAGTTTCAGCTGCGCACCAACAAAAAATGATGGCATAACTCTGGATTTAGGTCCTGATCTGAACACATCGAAGCCCAAGTGGTTTGAGATCCCAGCCCGCCAGAAGCCCATCACACATCAATTACACTTGGCCACACCAAACCCACCACATCCTTAACATGGTCTGTACTCAACCCACCCACCACATCTTTAACATGGTCTGTACTCAACCCACCCACCAAACCCAGACTTGTAGTTATTGTTCAAAAAACATTCTTGCCATTTAATTACTCTGGCATCCATGCCAAATGCACACATCCTTGATAGTCTGGATAAAATGGCTTTGTGGTCCGAAACCAGACTTCGGTCAGCCATTTCAGATTCCTGATGTAAGGTACCCTTTTCCTTACATAGTCCATGACATTCCTTTTGAACAGATTTCTACTTCTACAAGAGTATTCCTCTTCAGACTGTAATTCCTCTGCAGACATTAGCTGACATCTTAACCACACGACATGCTTTGCACAAAGTGTATCTATTGTCAGCCATTGAACTGCTGTGCAGTCAATACATTTGCAAACCAATCAGGAGTATTTTCTTTGCATTTTTTTCCTGGTGAGTATTATGCTCATCAAGGCGAGGTTAATGCTAATGTTAATATCCTGTGTCAGCTATAGCACGATTAGTTGCAGAGTAAAGCCCACGCTATTCTTCCACAACCTTAGAAGAAAGCTAGCTCCTATTAGCAGTGTAGCATTTTACAATTTCCACACCAGGCTCCTCTGAGTGAGATTGCCAATTATTTGAACTAGATCGAGACTGGCCATGCTCATTTCATTAGGACCCTTGAAGCCAAGAGAGACAGGAGGCTATCATCCCTCCTGACCCAGAAGTGAAAGGTCAGTACGCCAAATCTTCAGTCTATTTTGAGCCCATGTAAGTGTTCTCTCTCAGTTGTGACTGGCACAATTTAACAAGGTTTCCTTTAAAAGCAGGCAGCACTCTAAATAGGCTAACTCTTTGGCATTCAACAGTTGTTAGTAGACACAGATTCCTCATCCTGATTCCAGCACACCCCATCTGCTTCTATGAAACATTGCCCTGGCATCTAAACAGGAGCTTTTGAACTAGTCATCTCACTTCAAAATCATCTGTTTACAAAGAAAGCCTGTGTAGGGCAAGTAAAGGAATAATTGCATTGAGAGTATTTCTATCTGCTGTACTCTTTTCCTTTAAATTAGCTTAATTAAGTTCAAATGCCATATTTGTTTGGAGCTATCTATTTCCCAGAAAGATGAGTTTACATTTCTCTGCCTGTCTCCCAAGAGAATGGTTTATTGGTTGCAGCCAGTCTTTCAGGACAATAAGTTTACTGGTCTTGTCCATTCCCATGGCAACCAGTTTCTTTAAGCCAGTACTGGAATCTCTAAGATAGAAGTTCTTTATTGAAAGCACAGTCCCAGAAGCTATAGTCAAACTTACTTAAAAAATCTTGATTCCTTGCACATATTTCCTACTTGGTTGAAATATAAAATATAAAAGATTCTTCCTAAACATGTAGATTGCAGAGAATATTGGAAATGTATTCAATGTGCATTTTAAAATATTACAGGCATGATCCTGGCTGCTAAATGCTGCAGATATTTGTAAAAATATTTTTGCTGTATTAAAGATATTTTGCATGTTAGTTTGGCTCAGTCAGTAGCATTCTCACTTCTGAGTCAGAATGTTATCGATCCCAAAGCAATATTTGAGGACGGGCAAGCAGCTCTCCTGGTGTCTTGGCAAAAAAGCAACACATACAGATTTACTGGTTATTCATCACATTGCTGTTTGTGGGATCTTGCTGTATGCCAAATGGCTGCTGCATTTGCCCCTTTAACAACAATCACTGCATTTTGAAGAAATTCATTACATATGAAGCACTTTGAAGCATTTCTGAGATATGACAAGGTGCTATATAAATGCTTTTAAAAAAAAGACTTGTTTCAGCATATTTGAATATATATATAATGGCTATGCAGTATTTTCAACATGATGTACATATTTGATCTCATTCTGGAGTTAAACTCTATTCTGTGAGCCTACGTTATTGTGATGGGCTGATTTTTGTTCTTTAGTTATTATTCTATATTTCCGGAAAGTTCTTTTCATCTAGAGGAAATGTTTCAGCATGGTAAAAAAAAACAAATGTTGGAGATCTTTATTCTCTGATATTGTAAAAGGAAACGTAATAAAAAAAGTTAAATGAACGAACTGCCCTGATGGCTTAGTGTGTGAATGTAATGCCCAGTGCAGTACTGAGCCATACACACCAGGGAGATATGAGCTTCTTTCTCCAGACTGTGCTTGGGTAGCTGATCTCAGCCAGGGTGACAGTAGGGACATCAAAATTGGTCTCGGGAAAACTGGCCAGGTTTTCAGCTTCCTCATCTTGTGCCCACATGTGTGGATCTGGTCAGGCTTGACTGTAATATCCCCACTCATGAGCGAGTAGCCTGCAGATATCCACTGGGAATGTTCACTGATAAACAAGGGTTACTTTTGCAAAGTAGTGGTGACTGGTGCCTGCAGAACCATGTCCTAGCAAGGAGTCAATGGGTGGGAATTCTCTGTGAATGAAAATGAGCTAACCTCAGAACAATGAATGCAAACAGAAGACTTCTGTTTCCATCTATTTAAAACCTGTCACCAGCCATTCAGGTCTAAACTGTGCTCATATTTGAAAATCTCACACATGAAGTCGAACACTTGAACATGTTATGGAAGGAAACCAACCCCCATAGAACCATCCTGCAGCATGAGTCAGTGCCTTCAGCAGAGAAGAGAAAAAGAATTGGCAAAATAAAAACTGTTGATGTTGTTATTTTTTGTTACTTTGGCTAATGTTTAGTGAAAAATGAGATTATTAGGTAAACTATTGTCAAATTGGGGCCATCTGCAGTTTGAAGAGGGTTTGACACAAACTAACCAAAGTATGCAGTGAATCTTGGTTTCTGCCTTATTTGGGCTTTCAATGCTGTATTTGAAGCATTACACTGGTCGTCTTCAACCTTTCTCTGGATTTCAATGAAGTACAGATAGCACGACTGATTCAACGAGCGTAAGTGTTGCCAGGACCATTGCACAAGGCTCAAGGCATGCGCACTAGCAGATCGATAAGCTGGGCTCGCTGGATGCTGCAAGTAAATATACATTCTAACTGACTGTACCAGTGTATGCTTTTATAAGCGCTGTTCACGTAAAGTGCACAACAACTGCATCAACGTGAAAACCAATATGAATTCTGAAAAGAAATCATAATTCATCTTAAGATCAATTTTCCCATCTATCAATTTATGGATCTAATAGACATAATGGAAATATCTAATCATTGGGTTTTCAATTCAGTTCAAGGTTTGTCCCTGTTGATTTTACTATAGTTGGGATTCCAAAGCTAACGGATGAAGAGTTAATGTGGAAACTGAGCTATTTTGCATTTTTAAATTGCAAATAATAATGAACAGAACCTAGTTAAACTTTTCCATTGCCCAAAAGGACAGGCTGTCCATCCCAAAGATGCTGACACTTTCAGTTTGGAATTACAGAATTGATGTCTCCATCAATATTCGTTATGCTTGTGGTTCCGATTTACATTTTTATCAAGCCTGATTCCAGAATTATGGCAATGTGATCATTTCCTCTTTTATACTGACAAGTGCTTCAAGCAAATCACCTTGTAACTTTCCCCTCCTCTAGTCATTTATTCCTAAATTATGCACTGGTTGTCTTGCTGCTTTTTGATCTCTCAGTGAATACTTTTCTGCAAGGGGTAAAAGGTATATGCTGTCAAAACTTGCTGAGGGCAATGTGTACCATATCCAGCCAAGACGAAAGTGTATAATCTATTCGAATATTTAAGCTTGTTCAAGATTGCATGTATTTGTCACACTGTTCATTGAAAGATCCAAAAAGAAAATTAGACACTTGCCATTAATCTTCCTGGCTCAGAGGGAAATAAGAGCTTCAATATGAAAATATACCAGAGTAAAATGATTCAAATATACCCCATGTTCATAAAATATTTGAGTTTTATTAATAAACCTCGGTGAAAGGCCAAGAACCACAGTGCAGACAGCCACTAAAATAGAATAGGTAGGAGAGAAGATGAGGCAAATCAAGAAATAGTGATGAAACAATGTCAGGTTTAGGTTTCTAAAATGAGGCAGAAAGGAAGGCAGAGGGACATTTTGAGGAGTTCCTTAGTTTTGCCTTTCAGGTAAAAGATAAGTTTGAATAGTAGATTAAACAATGGGGGAGAAATTCAACAGTGTTGCATCCATGTTTTGGGCATTAAATGAACGTTGGGGGGTTGAATTTGGGTCGTGATCTCCCATGCCAGCAGCTCTGGTCAGATCACTAAATGTTTATTGGCACTACAGCCAAGTCCTGGGTACAATGTTCCTTGCTTTGACCTGTCTGCCACCTCTGCCCACTGGTGCTGAGCAACTTGCCTTGGCACCCTTCTGCCATCTAAAGGGAACAGCAGCTCCCTCCTCCTGGCCACCTCCTCTACCAACCCTTCAAAAGCAGCATCAGAAAAGTGTTTTTTTTTGGCAAGAGGGGTGGGGGGGGTGTTTCTTGCAGCACCTCTGCCTGCCATTTCGCCTGTTCAACTTTAATTCAGATAATGGCAGCCAAAGTGCACTCCTCCTTCAAGAGATGTAGGCTGAGTTTAAATGGCGTCACTGGCGCCCGATTTCCTACCACCCTCCGCGCCCCCCAAATCAGCGAGCTGCCGATAAACAGCGCATGTAGCGCTGGCAGCTTGCCAATCATAATCAAATGAGGCACAAGCACCAACTTGGCCTTTCCCTCATGTGATTGGGAGCGTGATCAGGTCGCGCTGCCCGTTTCACGCTAAAAACCGGTGCGAGTTGAATTTCTCCTCCACCGAGTCTCGATTTCAACACAATGAAGAGCAGTAGGACAGCATATTTGAATTTAAAAGGAACAATGATCATAGTACTATCGATAAAATAAAAGGAGATAAAAGGTGGTAAGCTGCAAGGGGGAGAAGTTGAAGGCTAGAGGTGAGAAGAGTCTGCAGATACGACACCATTTGAAGTAATGTCAAACTACAGTGAACTAAAGGAAGCTAAAGTCTTGTAGAAGTATGTTAGATTCTGTAATACTGTAACACATTTTGCAGTATTTATTATATTTTTTCCAATAAAATCTTTATTCCAAAAGAAAGCATAAATTCTATTTAGATTCCTTGAATAGGACCAATTAATGTATATCAGGGGTCATTTTACCAGCCCACTTTCTGACGAGGAACCTTGCCACCTGCATATTCGAAATTCAGGCACATGCTGTCCGTGATATTCCGATCATGTTGGTCAGAAAATTGTAGGTAGCGTACACCCGAATTTTCAACATATGCTGCAAGACTTCATTCTACCATGTATCATGTGCAAATGGGGATAAGAGTTTAACAGAAGATTTTTTAATCAGATGGGCATTTATTTTTTTATATTACACCTGATTTAAAAAAAACACTTCAACAACTTACTTGCAAATGTAATTCTCTGCCAAATATTTAAATCATGTGCTGCTGTATTGATCAGAAATCCAGCTTGCGGTATGAAATTAGAACTTTCAGGAATGGGGATGGCCATTATTCCAACAAATGTATCCCTGTTTCATAGATCAATCCCATCTACCCTCCTTCTCACCATAGCCACTCTATCCCTTTTCTTTCTCTCTCTTTGAAGGCAATGGAAATAAAAATCAGGAGAGATGCCGATTCGCGACCACCCGTATTACACTTTCGTGCAGTCAAAGTTACCGCCAGGGAGTCCTGTTTGCAACCAAAAGTATTTAGAACTATAGAGAAAGGTTACATAGCAGTAATACAAAATTTGATTTTAGTTATATGACTAATAATTAAGTTACTTTACTTTTTATTTCTTGTTCGTGTTTGACCTTTGGAAATGGATTGTGAATGCAGTCGCTTATTCAATTTTTGTTAATTTGAATTTTAATAAAATAAATGGGGATCTGGGCTAATTGTTTGATATTCACTTACAGTTTCTGAGTAGTGAACCAAAGGCTTAATATCAGCCTGCATTACATTAGCCATTTCTGCACTGTTTTGCAATTGGTTTTTGAAGATCAATTGCATGAGATCATTCCAAACATGAGAAAAAGGAGCCATCTCCCTGTTTACTTTCTGAATGTCAAAAGACCTCACAGGGAATGTTAGATCCAAAATATGGATAAGAAATTAGCTCCCTATAAGCTTGGTAAATGTCAAAAGGTGAATCAATGATGAATAAGCAACTGGTGACTTATTTTTCAAATCACTATTGATGATTAGCAAGTAGTTTGGTGGCATGTATCTCCTGCATTTTAATTGTAATTCACTGTACAGTTCACACTACTAAATGGACACTCTTAATGTGAGACTTGTTTGCTAAGCCACTGCGTCAATCACCATACATTCTAGTTGAAAAATTCATTCATTATTAGCTTAGCAAATGTAAGTGTATTCTACCTTTACTACATTGAGTTTTCTATGTTATAACCAGACACGTTTTATTAAGCATGTCATTAACATGTTAGCAACTGAGAGTACTGGGTGCTGCAGTGGGTTACACACTGGCCTTTTAACTCAGAGACCTGTATTCAGATGTAGCCCAGGTTGATGGGGTGAAAATCTCCTCCAACTGCTAGATAGAGGGGTGAATTGATTAAAAACAGTCCCAATCCAGTTCTAAGTAACCATGTTAACACAGCACTAAATTACAAGTTGCAATCTCATTCACATAGGGCACAAGATAGCTGGTGTGAGAAATGGAAAATGTCACGCTGGTGCAGTAGGGTGCTCTACTGGCGTTGGCAGACTGTGGTTTTAGTCTACAACTCACCTGTAAATGTTTGATGCTGACAGTGTGTGCTGATAGTAACATCTCTCACCTTGACGAGTACAAAAATCCACACAAAGTAATTTAAAGATCAGAAATGAAACCCACTAGACTTATATATGGATAGAGCCTGAAATTCCAATTAGACTGCTCCACCAGCTGAAGTGCAGTGGAGCAGGCCCTAAGTTAGCTGATTTCTAGAAGCCAAGACCCTATCCCAAATTGCAGGAGTGCGATCATTTCCATGATCAAGGCGGGCAGCCCATGCCAGTCAGGGCACATCACCAATGGCTGCCCAACAATGACCAGGAAAATCAGAATAACACCATAACAGTCTGATGGCGGATCAGTGGCCTGGGAACAGTCAAAATTAGGGAGGCCAAAAATTTAAAGATTGCTTCTACAAGAACACAGGGCCATTAAAGTTAAAATATTTGATTTGCCTTCTCCACCTCCACTCCCCTCTCCCCATCTCTGAAATATTGTGGGTCTGGCTTAAAAGGGTAGAATCCCAGTGGAACTGGATTCTGTTCCATTTTACCCTTCCTTATCAGGTTAATGCCTGATTTACACCCAGGGCCAAATCAGAATTTTGGACATCGAGGGTTTTTTTTGTTGAAAGGGTGAAAACAGTCGCTAAATGGGTGCTGTGCTAATAAGTCTGTTTGAAAATCTGTTTTTAGCACACAATTTTGGTCCTAATTGCTGATTACCATAATTTGACTTTGCCTAGAGGTGCTAAAACAGAGACACCTGCAGGTTTAGCACTCAAGCGCTGATGAAACGCAATTTTTGTGGAGTAGTATATGTGGGCTCCACTCAGCCACTTCCACTGAAGGTGTGGAGTGGGCTGGCTGACGCACAGCGGCACATTTCAGGATGGCTCGGGGACCGATTGAGAGGGCACACAGGTTCTTGGATGTGGTACTGGAGGTCCTGGTGGAGGAAGTCCAGAGGAAATGGGATGTCCTGTACCCATAGGGGGAAGGAGTCCACCTCGCCCTCCTGCCCTCTCTCCTACAGGAGCTGGTGCTGCTCTGCCTGGCCTCACGTTCTCCTTCCATTCCTCCTGCAGTGTAAGGGAGTCCCCTAGCAAATTGCCGATGACCAAACAGTCCCTTTCTCCTGGTGACTCCAATAAGGTGTCCAATAAGGTAGCACTTACTCTTTTTGCTGATGTCCTCAGAGAATTTCCATGATAAATGTTGATAGAGTGTTGGTGAAGTCTTGACAAAGTGTCCCAGAAAATATTCCGATGTGTTTCAAAAGTTCTCTTCAAACCTCCAGCAGCAAGTGAACAGTAAAAGGTGATATACCGTTAATTAGCGCTCAGAATCCTCTGCAATGACTTGTTTACTCCCATTCAGCTGGTCGCTGTTAGGAGAGGGCGTTAGGTCAAGCGCTATCCACCAAAATGCCGTGCAGCCTCCTTAATGAGCGCTAACATGCAATTTAGTAGCAATCAGCCCCTTACTGATCCTCCGGGCTGCCGCTCCTAGCGTAAGCTTCAACTCCTTTACCAAGATGGCGTCTTGCGCTAAACGCAAGCTAAACCATCGTTTCAGCTTAAGACCCCATCTTGGCCACCTCAGAGTCTCTTTATAGAAACATAGAAACATAGAAACTAGGAGCAGGAGTAGGCCATTCGGCCCGTCGAGCCTGCTCCACCATTCAATACGATCATGGCTGATCATCCAAATCCAGTACCCTGTCCCTGCCCCCTCACACAGAATCCCCATCGAGCCTGCACCGAAACATATCCCACCCTATCCCCGTAACCCCACGTATTTAATTCCCCCTAACATATCCCATCCTATCCCTGTAACCCCACATATTTAATCCCCCCCTAACACTAAGGGTCAATTTATCATAGCCAAATCACCTAACCCGCACATTTTAGCGCCTAAAGTATCCGGGGAAAATCACCCCCCTAGTGTTATAACTAGATACCTTATAATGTGTTTGTATTTTAAGAAAAAGCTAAATATTCATATTTAACCAAGTGCTGTGACCCTTTAAGGCAAGCGCTGATTAGATAAATTTAACAAAAAGATGAAGTAAAGTTGCCTGCATTGTTCAAGTAGTTATTTTATAAATTTCTGAGTCTAAAAAATGCTGTTAGCAATATTAGTGAGCATAATCTTAATGGATTTGCATTTCACTCATGTAGTATTTTAATGCAACACCACAACCACTAATACATCATTTCTGTGGATTTTAAAAAGCTTAGTTTGACCATATATTTTTTCGATGCATAATCTGGCTGCCAGTGCCGACCAAAAGCAAAGGGCTCTTAGACTTGAAAAAATATGAGGAGGACTTTAATGAATCATTTCTAATTTGCATTACTGTATGCTGAAATCTTGACCGGTTTCTGTTATTCCTGAAGGCAGTTCAATCTTTTCCAAGCCGGTAAGTGAGTCAGGAAGGTACATAGAAAATGAAACATAGAATCTAGGAGCAGGAGTAGGCCATTCGGCCCGTCGAGCCTGCTCCACCATTCAATACGATCATGGCTGATCATCCAAATCCAGTACCCTGTCCCTGCTTTTAATCCCCACAGTACACATATCCCACCCTACCCCCGTAACCCCACGTATTTAATTCCCCCTAACATATCCCATCCTATCCCCATAACCCCACATATTTAATCCCCCCTAACACTAAGGGTCAATTTATCATAGCCAAATCAACCTAACCCGCACATTTTTGGACTGTGGGAGGAAACCGGAGCACCCGGAGGAAACCCACGCAGACACGGGGAGAATGTGCAAACTCCACACAGACAGTCACCCGAGGTCAGATTCGAACCCGGGTCCCTGGTGCTGTGAGGCACCAGTGCTAACCACTATGCCACCGTGTTGGCTGGATTTTTCCAACCTCTGCAGGTCCGTGGCGGGCGACGTCGGTGGCATGTCGGGACCTCGCATCTGTCTTGATCCCGACCTCCAACAAGATATTCCGTTGATTGGGCTTGTTAAGCCTGCTCTGTGAGGTTCCTGGCCAATTAATAGGAAGCGGGCCTGATGACATCATTTGATGACGCGTCATCAGCCGGTTTCCTTAAAGGGGCCATGTCCACATTCATTTTTGACAGTTCTGCTGTCAGTGTTCTACAGCATTGAGGTGCTGCAAACACTGACAAGCACTGCACAAAGGCGCACAGCTGCGCCCAGGCTCTCCCATGATTCCCTCCATATGTTTATGAAGCTAATCTAGACATGGTGAGTCTGTCGCTGGCGTCCCGGGCAGCAATGTGCATGGGTGATGATGCCCTGTGTCCTGTGCAGCATCAGTTGTTTGCGGAGAAGGCTGGTGTTGTTGTTAGTGCTGCTGGTGTGTCCGGTGAGGCTGGTGTTGGGGCTGATCATTCTGGGATTCTGAGGACCAAGGTGAGATTTTTTCAATGGCACCGATGCTGATGGAATAGATGAGAAGTCGCACAACACCAGGTTATAGTCCAACAGATTTATTTAAAATTACAAGCTTTCGGAGCTGTCGCCCCTTCTTCAGGTAAAGTTACTATGGATATAAAGCATAGTAACTTTACCTGAAGAAGGGGCGATCGATAGCTCCGAAAGCTTGTAATTTTAAATAAATCTGTTGGACTATAACCTGGTGTTGTGCGACTTCTCATTTTTGTCCACCTCAGTCCAACACCGGCATCTCCGCATGATGGAATAGATGGCAGGTGAGGTTCAGATGATAGAAGGAATCTGTCAATGTTGAGATAGGTTGTTCCAAGGAGGTGACAGTGGATAGAGAGATTTCTCCAAGCACTTCAAAAGTGCATAAAGCTCAAAAGTGGGTTCTAAATATTGAAGGCTGAAGTTTCTGAGATTGGAAACTGACCAGCTTTAAAATGACAGGTTTTAAACCACTTTTGCAACTGTCACCTATTGAAAGAAATGGCGAGTTGTTCAGAACCCGACAGAATTACCAGGCGTGATCCCCGAGCGCTGGGAACCTTGTGGAAAACTTAGCAAAATGCTTTGGAACTGGGAAAATGGGGATTTAATTACTTTAAATACCCTCCTAACAAGCACAATTGAATGATCCGCCACTTGGTGCCGTGTCTGCAAAGCGCAGGCAGAAACAGCACTTGGGAAGCTGACAAGGAGGCGGGTTCAGAGCGGGATAACGGCCCTCTGTCAATCTTTTGGATTTTGACAGCGGACCCGCCTCCAAACCCACCCTCTGAGCGCCGGCAAAATTCAGCCCTAAGTTTCTGTTTTAAAATCTATTTTGTATATGACCATCTTACAGCGTGATTGTTTCTTCACATTTAATTCCAACATCCAACAGCAGGGGAAAAAAAATCATATCTTATTTAAACTCCTTCAAAATTATTGGTAAGATAACATAAATTCTTCAGGAGGTTGCCTGCTGAATTATCTTTCAAGACCTGACAGTAAATACTGTTTTCATTTGTTAATGATTTACTATAGTACATCTCATATATAAACGATGACACATTTTACTAAATCTAATACCATTTTTATTTTATTTCCTGCTTCTCCTATCCAGCCCTAAAACTGGAATAAGTTTTTTAAAACTATTGTTCATTCAAGGCCAGGCCAGTATTTATTGCCCATCCCTAATTGCCCTTAATAAGGTGGTGGTGAGCTGCCTACTTGAACCGCTGCAGTCCGTGTGGTGAAGGTACTCCCACAGTGACTTTGTCATAGCGGTTTGGTACAACTTGCTCGGCCATTTCAGAGGGCAGTTAAGAGTCAACCACATTGCTGTGGGTCTGGAGTCACATGTAGGCCAGATCGGGTAAGGATGGCAGATTTCCTTCCCTAAAGGACATTAGTGAACCAGATGGGTTTTTATGACAATCCAGTAGTTTCATGGTCACCACTGATGCTAACTTTTATATTCCAAATTTATTTAATTAACTGAATTTAAATTCCCATGGTGGGATTTGAATTCACGTTTCCAGATCATTATTTCAGGACTTCTGGATTACTAGTCCCATAACATAACCATTATGCTACCATTCCTGAGTCAATAGTGCATTAATTTAATTTAGAACAATGTGCATCTCTCCCCTCCCAGTCATTTCTATATTTTTTGAAAAGTCAATTTTAATTCTGGACACTGAACCTTAGTTTCACAATATTGGATTCTTTACAATGAAAGCAATAACTGAATGGATGTTTTAAGTCCACTTTGACAGCTACAATCATTTTATTTTGTGTCACGAGCTGATTTCTGCTGGCATTGCAGTGGTTCAAGAAGAAGGCCCACCAGTACCTTCTCAAGGGTGACTAGGGATGGGCAATAAATGCTGGCCTTGCCAGTGATGCCCACATCCCAAGAATGAATAATTAAAAAAATTGCTCACTGTGAGTCTAGAGTCCAGAGCACTGTTGTAATGTTTAGCAGCCAGTCGGGCCTGTCCCTTTAAGGGTGCTGCATTCTGTGGTGGAGTAGTCCACAGAGGTAAATCCTAAGGTCAATTAAATGCTATTTGCTGATGTTGTAAGAACATTCTCTAGATTGGCAGCTGCTTGATTATTGTCATTGAGAGAAGCCACATTACTTTCTTCAAAGATTGTTCAGTTGTGCTATGTTGGTTTTGTCTGAAGTTGATCAAATGTACTAAATGCAGAACTTTATATATATATATGGTCACCTGAGTTACAACTTGGCATTAGTCATGCTATTGCCACTTGATTTCAAGTCACCAGTGGCCTCTACTGTGCAGAAGCTTTTTAAAATTTAGTGTTATGTCTTTTTTATGAATTTTGTGCACATCAAAGTGGGAGCTGTTCGCACTGGGCAAGTAGAATACTTTCCTATATCACATACCCAGTGGCAGCATCAAGCACTCCCAGGTCAGGTACGGAACAGATAGGTGCAGACCAAAACTCCCTTTAGTTTATCTGAAATGTGCCTCAGCTCAACCTTAGAAGACAACCCTCACTACATCTGTGTGACATCCTCTGATCTCTCCCAATCCTCATTTTTTGAGCTTTGCAAGGTCTTACCCTTCCTTACCTCTGCAGCTTTTCCAGCTCATACTCTTCAGTATTCTGACTCTGATGTCCTGTGCATCCACCCTCCCTTCACTCCACTATCAGTAGCTAAGCCTTCAGCTGCCTTTACCTAACTCTCTTGAACTGCCTCCCAACATGCCCTCACCTTACTTCTTCTTTCTCTTCTTTCAACCATAATTTCATACTCAACCATACTCTCCTAATTCCCCTATTAGGATTCAGCATCTGTTTCTCTTTTATGCAGTGCTCTGCACATTTTACTACATTAAAGATGCTCTATAAATGTAAGTCATTATTGTCACTGAGTGACTTCATGGTTCACGGCCGCTTTCTGACTACTTTTGCTCTGTGCGACTTCAGATCTGTCTTCATCCTGAGCCTGGACTCTGTCACTCCCTCTTTCTCACTGCTCCTTACTGTCCCATGCAGCTACAACACTGGCATTTACCTGGCAAAGTGGAAAATTGCCCAGGTATATCCTGTCCACAAAAAGCAGGACAAATCCAATCTAAACAATTACCGCCCCATCAGTCTACTCTCAATCATCAGCAAAGTGATGGGAGGTGTCATCGACAGTGCTATCAAGTGACACTTACTCACCAATAACCTGCTCACCGATACTCAGTTTGGGTTCCGCCAGGACCATTCAGCTCCAGACCTCATTACAGCCTTGGTCTAAACAGGGACAAAAGAGCTGAATTCCAGAAGTGAGGTGAGAGTGACTACCCGTGACATCAAGGCAGCATTTGACCAAGTGTGGCACCAAGGAGTCTTAGTAAAATTGAAGTAATGGAAATCAGGGGGGAAACTCTCCACTGGCTGGAGTCATACCTAACACAAAGGAAGATGGCTGTGGTTGTTGCAGGCCAATCATTTCAGCCCCAGGTCATTACTGCAGGAGTTGCTCAGGGCAGTGTCCTAGGCCCAACCATCTTCAGCTGCTTCATCAATGATCTTCCTTCCATTGTAAGGTCAGAAGTGTAGTTGTTCGCTGATGATTGCACAGTGTTCAGTTCCATTCACAATTACTCAGATAATGAAGCAGTCCATGCCCACATGCAGCAAGACCTGGACAACATCCAGGCTTGGGCCGATAAGTGGCAAGTAACATTCACGGCACACAAGGGCCAGGCGATGACCATCCCTGGCAAGAGATAGTTTAACCACCTCCCCTTGACATTCAATGGCATTACCATTGTCAAATCTCCCACTATCAACATTCTAGGGGTCACCATTGACCAGAAACTTAACTGGACCATCCACATAAATACATGGCTACACGAGCAGGTCAGAGGCTGGGTATTCTGTGACGAGTGACTCACCTCCTGACTCCCCAAAACTTTTCCACCATCTACAAGGCACAAGTCAGGAGTGTGATGGAATACTCTCCACTTGCCTGGATGAGTGCAGCTCCAACAACACTCAATAAGCTTGATACCATGTTGGAAAAAGCAGCCCGCTTGATCGGCACCCCATCCACCACCTTAAACACTCACTCCCTCCACCACCGGCGCACCATGGCTGCAGTGTGTACCATCTACAAGATGCACTGCAGCAACTCGCCAAGGCTTCTTCAACAGCACCTCCCAAACCCGCGACCTCTACCACCTGGAAGGACAAGGGCAGCAGGTGCATGGGAACACCACCACCTCCAATTTCCCCTCCAAGGCACACACCATCCTGACTTGGAAAGATATTGCTGTTCCTTCATCGTCGCTGGTTCAAAATCCTGGAACTTCCTCCATAACAGCGCTGCGGGAGTACCTTCACCACACGGACTGCAGCGGTTCAAAACGGTGGCTCACCACACTCTTCCTATGGGCAATTAGAGATTTGCAATAAATACTGGCCTCGCCAGCAATACCCACATCCCATGAATGAATAAAGAAAAACATTTTTAAAAATGCCCATGCTCTACTGCTTCGTCCTAGCTTGAATTATGCAGCTCCCTCAAAGGCTCAGCCTCTATCTTCCTCTCCGACCAATGATGCCTTCTCCTGGGCCTGGATTTTATCTGTGGTTTACCTTATTTTAACTGCCGGAGAGCCATAATTATCTGAGAGTATACTGTAAATATGAAATAATTCATTACCTGTGACAGATTGCACATATGAAGCAGTTCATTACTTGAGAGTAGACTAGAAATATGGAATAATTCATTGCCTGTGAGTGAAATGTAGCAGTGCAATAATTCATTATATGTGAGTGGATTGCAAAAATCAAATCATTTGGCAACAGCAACAACTTGTGCCTTTAACATAAAAAAAGTTCCAAAATGCTTCACAGAGGCCTAAGACAAAATGAATACTGGCTCAAACAAGGAGATATTAGGAGTAGTCACCAAAAGCTTGGTTGAAGAGGTGGATTTTATGAAGGGCCTTAAAAGGGTGAATGAGGTGGAGAGGCAGAGAGGTTTTAGTGAAGGAATTGCAGAATGCGGGGCCCAGGAGACTGAAGGTATAGCAACAAGGAGGAGGAATGCATGAGAGGCCAGAGTCAGAGAAACAGAGAGTTCAGGGGGAAAGGGATTGTAGAGCTGGAGGAGCGAACAGAGATAGGGAGGGGCAAGGCCATGAAGAGCTTTAAATTTGGGGCATTGAGGGACTGGGAGCCAATGTAGGTCAGCAAGGACAGGAGTGGAGGTGAGTGGGATTTGGTGCTGGCTAGGATTTGGATGGGAAGCTGGCCAGGAGAGTATTGGAATAGTTGAGTGTGGAGGTGACAAAGTTTCTGCAGCCAATGGGCTGAGGTAGGGGTGGAGGCAGATGATTTTACAGATGAGTGCAGATGAGGCATACAGAGTGGAAGACATATAGAAAAATATAGAAAGATATGCAGAGAAAAAGAGAAATAGTTTCTGAAGCATGTTACAATCAGGTTACTCCCTATACTTTTAGTGCTCATCACAAAAGTCAGCTTTCATAGGCAATGAAACTTGACATTATGCATTAAGTATCTGAAATAGTATTGCTGCAGGGAGAAAGATGAACATTTCCTTCTCTGGATTATGCATTATGTACTCCTCTTTGAACTGACAGAAAACACTATGCTCGTGAACAATATAACTCAGGTAAAAAAACTATGAATCCATATTCATTTACAGGAGCTTTTTAACTGAGCTCTTGCACTCATGGAGTCTTACAGGGAACCTGTACATTGCGTGAAATGAACTAAAGACCCAGAAAAAGTTTGCAATATTTATCCCTAGATTCTGGCAGCTTCTGGCTAAGAACTGTCAATCAAGATGAATTTTAAGGATATGGAGGCAGCATCAAAGATACGTGACTAGAGCAATTCACACAGCTACAGGACCACCCTCGATAATGACTCACTTGTTTCCAAATGAACTGCAGGCTGCAGAGAATCTGCACTTACTGTGGACCTGGAACAATTGTTATCGCAATAGATTGTAAGTTTAGGCAGTTGACAGTCTGGTAATCCACATGAACTACGTCTATCAATTGGGTGGTCTTTGTATCCTCTGACACTTGTCAGGCAATACAAATAGCTTGTTCCTAAACAAACAGATAAATCTTTCAGGAGATTTACAAATGAATCCATCCATTGTTCTATGAAGGATCTACAAATTGTTTCATTCAAAAACTGAAATGGAAGGTTTCGCAACTCAAAGCAGATTCCTGATGTAATTTAACATTATTATGGCTTCAGATGGAGCAGTGTGATAATCATAGACACATAGAAACCTGAGAGTTTACAGAAACACGTTTAAAGTTGCCCAATTTAATCTACCTAACATTTTATATGAAAAGATAATATATAAAATCTCTCATGTATTGAAACTGGATGGATCGGAGATCTATTACAAAGTACACAGAAAGAATGGGAGACACATAGACTGGAATTTAGCCGGCGCTCAGAGGGCGGGTTCAGAGGCGGGTCCGCTGTCAACCGGCCTCCTTGTCAGTTTCCCACGTGTCGGGTCTGTCTGCGCTTTACAGACCCGACACCAAGCGGCGGATGAGCCAATTCAGATACTTAAGAGCTTGTTAAAAGGTGCTGAAACACCATTTTACCATGTACTTACCATTTTACCAGCTTTTTCACAAGGTTCCCGGCGCTCGGAGATCACGTCAGGTAAGCAGGTCGGGCTGTCAATGACTCTCCATTCCTCTGAATAGGTGACAGCTGCAAAAGCGGTATAAACGACTGTTCACTTTCTAATGTTAGAAGCTGGAGCCTTCAGGATTTGGAAGACACTTTTCAGCTTTACGCAGTTTGGAAGTGTTTGGAGTAAACTCTCTATCCACTGTCAGCTCCTTGGAGCAACCTCTCTCACCATTGACAGATCGCTTCTGTCATCTCAACTTCAGCTGCCATCTATTCCAGCAATGTCGGTGCCCTTGAAAAAATCTCACCTTGGTCCTCAGAATCCCACCACGGTCAGCCCCAACACCAGCATCACCAGGCACACCAACATCACCAACAACAACACCAACCTGCTCCGCAATCACTTGATGCTGCACAGGACAGAGGGCATCAGCACCTGACAATATTGCTGGCCGGGAGGCCAGGGATTGCCTCACCATGGCCACATTTACTTCACTTGACGCTGTACACCCTGGCTGCCACATGATGCGGCAAGTTGTCACCACCCCACACCAACACCATAAAGCATCCCTACAATGCCCAAGTCATTCCTTTCACACTCATCACCATTGCGGGTGGTACCGTTATGTCTCACCATTCACTGCTACTCACTAAGCCACTTCCAAAGGTGCACACAAATCTGTCCAAGAACAGAAAGTGTTGAACATAAAGATTTCAGTGTTTAGCAACACACCAACAGAAACTTTACATAAACATTGGATAAAACACCCAAGTGCCTACCCTTGTGTGTTGTTAGTTGGTATGATTGCATTAGGATGAGGGTGAGTGTGTGGGGTTGCTTGTGAGATGGGGATGTGGTGATGTAGATAGAGAGAGGGATGGGTGGAGGTGCAAGGTAAGTTGGTGTGAGTAAGGATGTGCCGGAGTAGGGTAGGGAAGGCAGCAGGATGAGGTTGAGTGCGGCTTGGCAGTAATGTTTCGTGATCTGCTCAGATCATTGAAAGGTTTGCACCACTACAGCCGGGTCCTCCTGACGACATCCCTGCTTGTGCCCTCCTGTGTAATGTGCAACCAGGCTGCGTTGGTCTCCTGGGGAGGTCTCTTCCGCCCATTGGAAGGGAAGAGGACCTCCCTGCGTGCTGTGACTCCCTCTATAAGCATATGGAGGGAGTCATGGGAGAGCCTGGGTGCAGCCGTGCACCTTTGTGCAGTGCTTGTCAGTGTTTGCAGCACCTCAATGCTGTAGAACACTGACAGCACAACTGTTAAGATCAATTTGGACATGGCCCCTTTAAGGAAACTGGCTGATGACGCGTCATCAAATGACGTCAGCAGACCCGTTTCCTTTAAATTGGCCGGGAACCTCGCAGGGCAGAATTAACAAGCCCAATCAATGGAAAATTCTTCTCACAGAGCGGGATGGAGCCGGGAGCGGGGTCGCAACCCGACACCTACCTCAGCTGCACTGAGCCTGGCTCGGTCAGCGAAATAACGGCCATAGAAGAGAGAAAGAATACAGAGGGAAGGAGAAATGTGCACGAAGAAAAAAAGTTTGCGAAAGAGTCACAGACAAACAGAGCTAAACACATGGCAAGAGAAAGTAAAAGAGCTAAACAAAGAGAAAAATCCAAAAATGAAAGACAAAACGAGAAATAAATGACAAGTAAACGGGAGTCAAGCAGGGATAGTTACAGGAATAGAGATAACTTTTTAAGATATTTCTGTCTGTAAGTAACTGGGACATCAATTAGTATATAAAAATAACTTAGCTAGTGTGATGTTACCTGAATGTGTAAATTTGCTGAATCAAATTCAAACTTACTGTGGAGAATGGTACTGAGCTGTGTAATGCATGGTAGCAAATGGTACCTCTGAGGAGAAAAATGGGGGACAATGTAAGAAAATTCTATAAATAAACAAGAGGGAGAACTAAAAGGGGGCAGTAGCAGCATGGATACAAAATTGGCTAAGGGATAGAAAACAGAGGGTTGTGGCGAATAGCTGTTTTTTGGACTGGAGGTATGTATACAGTGGCGTTCCCCAAGGTTCTGTACTGGGACCACTGCTGTTTTTGATATACATTAATGACTTGGACTTGGGGCTACAGGGCACAATTTCAAAATTTGCAGCTGACATGAAACTTGGAAGTGTAGTAAACAGTGAGGAAGATAGCAATAGACTTCAAGAAAACATAGACAGGCTGGTGGAATGGGCAGACACATGGCAAATGAAATTCAATGCAGAGAAGTGTGAGGTGATACATTTTGGTAGGTAGAATGAGGAGAGACCATACACACTAAATGGTACAATTTTAAAGTGGGTGTAAGAACAGAGCGACCTGGGGGTGTTTGTGCACAAATCTTTGAAGGTGGCAGGACAGGTTAACAAAACAGTTAATAAAGCATCTGGGATCCTGGGCTTTATAAACAGAGGCATAGAGTACAAAAGCCAGGAAGTTATGCTAAACCTATGTAAAACACTAGTTGCAGCATCTTCAGTATTTTGCTTTTGTAATGTGTCCAATTCTGGGCACCACACTTTAGGAAGGACGTGAAGGCTTTGGGGAGGGTGCAGAAGAGATTTTCTAGAATAGTTCCAGGGATGAGGGATTACAGTTAGGTGGATAGATTGGAGAAGCTGGGGTTGTTTTCCTTGGAGCAGAGAAGGCTAAGAGGAGATTTGATAGAGGTGTTTAAAATCATGAAGGGTTTAGACAGTAAATAAAGAGAAACTGTTTCCAATGCTGAAGGGTGGATAACGAGAGGGCACAGATTTAAGTTGATTGGTAAAAGAACCAGAGGCGACGTGGGGAAAAACTGTTTTACGCAGCGACCAGGTAGGATTTGGAATGCACTGCCTGATAGGGCGGTGGAAACAGATTCAATAGTAACCTTCAAAAGGGAATTGGATAAATACTTGAAGGAGAAAAAATTGCAGGGATATGGGGAAAGAGCGGGGGAGTGGGACTAACTGGATTGCTCTTCGAAAGAGCCGGCACAGACTTGATGGGCCAAATGGCCTCTTTCTGTGCAGTACTATTCTATGATTCTATGATATGAAGCAGTGAACCTCCTGAGTGACACTCTACTGTGTCCTTCAAAAGCAGCTCTGCCACATGAAGTGCACTCAGAAGGTTCACTGACACAATGTTGTATCAAAAGGGAAGGCCACTCAGAAGCTAGCAATGGACGGCCTTACATATTTTCTTTATCTCTGTCTGTTATTCAGCCTCTCCCTTACTCTTTCCTCTCAATACTCTTTTCACTTGACAATGGCCTCACACTCAGCCTCCTTTGACTTTCTTCCTGTAACTGCCAAGCTCTCTATTTTTAGTTCTTCATATTGATGCTAAGCCATTTCACTCCCACTCAGATTCAGTGCTACAACTTGAAATTCCACTCTCAGTCACGTTACAGATACCCATCAATTCCCATTTCTCTATTGCTGTTACCTTATTAACTACTGACTACATTTAACAAGATCAAATTATAAAAATAATTGAACTGGTACTCCCATTCCTCAAAAAAACAACTTTTATTGTAACAATACTTAAGGGACTAAGGTCTCCTGCTATCCACTCTACACTCTTTACATAGGATTACATAGGATATACGGCACAGAAACAGGCCACTCGGCCCAACCAGTCCATGCCAGTGTTTATGCTCCGCTTGAGCCTCCTCCTGTCTTTCCTCATCTAAATCTATCAGCATAACCCTCTATTCCCTTCTCCCTCATATGTTTGTCCAGCCTCCCCTTAAATGCATCCATACTACTGTATTTGCTTCAACCACTCCCTGTGGTTGCGAGTTCTACATTCTCACCACTCTTTGGGTAAAGAAGTTTCTTCTGAATTCCCTATTGGATTTCTTGGTGACTATCTTATATTGATGGCCTCTAGTTATGCTCTTGCCCACAAGTGGAAACATTCTCTCTCTATCTACTCTATCAAAACCTTTCATAATTTTATAGACCTCTATTAGGTCACCCCTCAGCCTTCTTTTTTCAAGAGAAAAGAGACCCAGCCTGTTCATCCTTTCCTGATATGTATACCCTCGCATTTCTGGTATCATCCTTGTAAATCTTCTCTGCACCCTCTCCAGTGCCTCTATATCCTTTTTATAATATGGCGACCAGAACTGCACGCAGTACTCCAAGTGTGGTCTAACCGAGGTTCGATACAGGTTTAGCATAACTTCCCTACTTTTCAATTCTATCCCTCTAGCAATAAACCCTAGTGCTTGGTTTGCATTTTTAATGGCCCTGTTAACATGTGGCGCAACTTTTAGTGATTTGTGTATTTGTACTCCGAGATCCCTTTGTTCCTCTACCCCACCTAGACTCACACCCTCCAAGTGATAAGTGACCTCCCTATTCTTCCTACCAAAATATAATACCTCACATTTATCTGTGTTGAACTTCATTTGCCAATTATTTGCCCATTCTGCAAGTTTATTAATGTCCTCCTGTAATTTGTTGCAGTCCTCCTCAGTATTGACTATCCCCCCCAATTTAGTATCAACCGCAAATTTAGAAATTGTGTTCTTGATTCCAAATTCTAAATCATTAATGTAAATTGTGAACAGCAGTGGTCCCAGCACTGATTCTTTTGGAACACCACTACCCACCTTCTGCCATTGTGAATAGCTACCCTTTACTCCCACTCTCTGCTTTCTGTCTTGAAGCCAGTTAGCAATCCATTCTGCTACTTGTCCCATTACTCTGCATTCTCTGACCTTATTCATTAGTCTATTATGGAGTACCTTATCGAAGGCCTTTTGAAAATCTAGATAAATTACATCTACTGCATTACCATTGTCTACTCTCTCTGTTACCTCTTCAAAAAATTCAATAAGGTTGGTCAAGCAAGATTTTCCCTTTTGAAATCCATGCTGACTATTCATTATTATACTTTTTGTTTCTAGATGTTCTTCGATTCTTTCCTTTAGTAGGGATGCTTGCTGAACCATATGGAACAGAAGATCCTAGTTTCAATTCCCAATCCATGTAAAGTTCCAGGATGATAATACAATTGGCTTCAGTGTCATTAAGCTAGGGAAGTGAAAATTAACTGCTGCTAATCATTATGCAGTGACCCATGCTTTGGACAGCAGGTAAAGAGAGGATCAGGCGTTGCCATAATGCCCTCTAGGGTCGACTATTCAGCCAATCTTTACTGTCTAGACTCGCCACATGAACAGTGGCCGCTTGGGACAGATAGCAGAGAGAGACCAACAATATGGGATTGTATGCCGCTAGAGCCAATACCGTCAAAAGAGGAGGAGCAAAAATTACCGAAGTAAGTAAAATGGCCATCCCTGCCAATAGCTCGTGTAGGCTTGATGGGCATCTGCAATGATTTTCACAATCATATAATCTTCTCAGTCCATGTGAATGGCTTCATTTTAGCATTGACAAAACTAGCTAAATTTAGGCCAGCACTGTTCTAGTTTCACCCCACCGTGTTTTTGGCAAGCTGCTTCGCACATTCCCAGGTGATCTCATCTTCTCGGATGGACTTTTTAACAATGTTCACCACAAGTATTCTTGATCTTCAATGCACAGGAATAATAATGACATTTTGAATCGTATTATTTTTACAAGCACTGTTCTAAAAATAGAAGCAAATATTACTATGTCCCGGGTATGTTGTATCAGATTACTACAGTTCATTGGTGTAGTTTAATGATAAGAATAATTATTTGAGATGTGGAAGAATTAAATGTATAGCATATTAAATCATGCTAATTTAAGAGCCCATCATTTTCAGTCTAATAAACATTATTTAATGGTTCGTTGACTTACATTCATAGATGAATAGATGGGATATAAATTCTTGCTTGTTTTTAAATGCACTTTTCTGAGCAAGCTGATAGCATTCTGTGCTGATTTACCATAATCAAGGTCAAAAAACAGTTGCACAGTTCCTTCAACCACACAGCAGGCACATCTAACATAAATATGTTGCCAGTACAATCCCCTCATGAGAAATCTTGTTATTTTGCTTCTGGCTTGAATTGGCTTTATATTTTCATGGGAGATGATTTTACAGTGGAGGAGCAAGAGATTCAGGTACCCCACCCCTGAATTGCATCCACTAAAACAGTAATGCAAATTCAATAAATCCTTCAATAACTGCAAATACCAGCAAGACTGTGAATTGAACAAAAATTGGCACACTCGGCAACACTAATTTTTCTAACATAATCCTTACAGGATCTGCTGACGGTAGTAAACTCGTGCATACTGGTGGATGAATTCGAAACAACTTTAATTTCCATAATCACAAACACTTAACATGATTTACCATTCACCCAAGTGGCTAAGAATAACCAGTTTGTACATGATTATGTCCGAACTTACCAGTCCCACGTGGCAATAAATTCACTATGAGCCTGAAATTATACTGTGCGATACTAATGTATGAACTGTTTATCTGGAGTTCCTCTCTCAGCTAATTTAGCGGACAAATTAGCCCATTCATTTTACATGGGTTAATGTCTTCACTAAAATAATGGAGAAAAGAATTTGAGATGAACATGTTTGACATTTGTACAGTGTAATTTTAGGGTCTGTGTTTGATATGAGCTATGGACTTGTTCTCAATACACTTCACTTACGTCCCATTTTCTATCAAGACATGACTGCTGGGTTTTTTTGCTCCTCTACTGAAGGCATGAAGAATTCATAGGTTTCATCGGTTGCAAAAATCCTTTGGTACCTCACCCAAGGGGTAATTTTTCATGTGTGAGCTAATGAATGCTAGTAGGATATTAGACTGTGCAAGGCATCACAGCCAAGTCAGATTCTGTCTTTACCTGACGTCCACACATACACATTTCTATCAGGAGTGTGATCGGGAACAGGAAGCCTGGCTGAATTTTATCTCTCTGACCCAAAGGCACTGAGGCCAATTGTAACTCTCTTGGCTGAGATGAATTAACTCAGCACAAACCAAAAATTAAATCTGCAACCTTCTGGTCTGTATGACTTACTGGTGAGTGCTTTCCTTGTGTGTATACATTAAGTTTATAAATCTGACAGCAGTGTCACAATATAAGAGAATTATATAATTCAACAATGTTAATTATAATATTTGTATGGGTTGAATTTCTATGGGGGGTTCTCTTGATTGTCCGCTGTAACTTCAGCAGGCGCTCCACAGAAACACCGTAAGTCATTTCTCTGGGGTTTCTGCGGATCTCCCTCCAATGTTTCAGCGGATGATTTGGAGAACTCCCATGGAAATTCAACCTCTGTGGCCGCGATTTCGCCTTCCAAGGTGGGTCCGGTGTGGCTGGGGTCGCTGGCGGGTTGCAACCCCGTTGCTGGCACCATCCCGCTCTGTGAAAAGAATTTTACGTTGATTGGGCTTGTTAAGCCCACCCAGCGCATTTGCCATGTCAATTGAAGGAAGCGGGTCTGATGACATCACTTGATGATGCATCATCAGCCGGTTTCCTTAAAGGGACCATGGCCAAATTGTTTTTGACAATTCTGCTGTCAGTGTTCTGCAGCTTTGAGGTGCTGCAGACACTGACGAGCACTGCACAGAGGTGCACGGCTGTACCCAGGCTCTCACATGACTCCCTCCATAAGCATATGGAGGGAGTCACAGCACGCAGGGAGGTCCTCTTCCCTTCCCGTGGATGGAAGAGACCTCCCCAGGACACCAACGCAGCCTGGTTGCACATTGCACAGGAGGGCACAAGCAGGGATGTCATCAGGAGGACCCGGCTGCAGTGGAGCAAACCTTTCAATGATCTCAGTAGATCACGAAACGTTACTGCAAAGCCATACTCAACCTCATCCTGCTGTGCCACGCATCACATCCCCATCACTCTGCCTTGCCTACCCTACTCCTGCACATCCTTACTCACACCAACTTATCTTGCACCTCCACCCATCCCTCTCTATCTACATTATCACATCCCCATCTCACTATCCACCCCTCACACTCACCCTCATCCTTGTCCAATCATACCAACTAGCAGCACACAAGGGTGGGCACTTGAGTGTTTTATCCAATGTTCATGTGGAGTTTCTGTTAATATGCTGTCAAACATTGAAATCTTTATTTTCAACACTTTGCGTTCTTGGTCAGATTTGTGTGCAGTTTTGGAAGTGGCTTAGTGAGTTGCAGTGAATGGTGAGACATAACGGTACCCCCCGCAATGGTCATGAGTGTGAAAGGAATGGCTTGGGCATTGTAGGGATGCTTTATGGTGTTGGTGTGGGGTGGTGCCAACCTGGCGCATTAATGAGACATTAGACCAATTTGCCTGTTGTATTAATTTAGGAAACCATTAAAGATCCGACTAGTCAAAGAAGAGCAAGGAATTCTCTTGGTATCTCAAACAGCGCCACCAAAAACAAACTAACTAGTTATTCATCTTATTGCATTTTGTGGGATTTTCTGTGTACATAACAAGTCATTGCACTTCAAAGTAACTTATATATGAAGTATTTTAGAAATGTGATAAGGTGCTTTCTTTCGTTCTATAATTATCATTTATCAGTGAATTATATAACAATGTATACAACAGAATAACATTTAATATGCTATTTATTATATAAGCACAGAATGCAATAAATAAGTATTGTATTTAAAAGGTTACAATTTCTTTTCACAGTTTGAGTGAATGGAAACTGTAAGCCATGATGTTCTTCTGGATTTGATTTTTGATGTTGCTTCTCTGACAGCTATAACCTTGCTGCTTAGCGGCTAGCAACTGCGAAATTTGAAATTGTCAGATGGTGCTACACCACACTTGACAGTTCAGTTGGTAATTTTAGATTGCGTTTCAAGTGCAGTAGTTGGTGTACTGGAAATAAATCTAGATGCTGCGAAAATGTGTGAATGTTTTGTTTCTCACGGTAAGGTATAGGATGTCAGTGTTGGAGAATGGAATACTTTGTATTCAGGCACCCAGTGTCAACATCAAGAGGAAGCTCAAGATCAAGCACTGATCAGATGTCGTGTTGCTTCCTCGACTCTTCCCCAGCAATGTGCCTCAACCCCAACTTCAGAAAAGCATCTCCTACTGTCTAAAGTGTGGCACTTTTCCATTTCCCATACTAGCCACCTTATGGCCTACTGACTCAGATTGTTAATGTTGTGCTGTTTAGTGATACATTAGGGGCAGTTTGTGCTGTGGGCCATGCCTACTAGATACTGGATTGAGACTTCCAAAACTTATTTCAGGTAGGGCCATTGCAGACAGCATATCTTCCAACCTATCAATTTGGCATGGATTTGAACCCAGATCTCAGAGGTGAAAGACTAGTGATTAACCAACTACATCATTCACAGTACAGCAATTAATCACTGGACTACCACGAGATGTGATTTATGATTGCTTGGAGAGTTTGGCATTCTCAGCATGCCTTTAGGAAACATAAGTCCTCTCTCACTTATCTATTTGAATTCTTTGATGATGTGACTGGAACGGTGGATAAAATGAGTGCTGGTGAGATTGACTTGACTTCCAGAATGCATTCAATAAAGAGCTCCATATATGGCTATTAAAAAAAGTAGATTATAGGGAATTATAGGACAGGTTTTAGGTTTGTAGGTAGCTGGTTAAAATTATACAAGCAAAAGATTGTTGTTAATGGGATTAATTCTGATTGAACTCTGGTCATGAGTGGAGTTTCACAAGGCACTCTGTTCGGAACATTACTGTTCATCATTTTCATTTATGATTTATAGGAGAGATTTAATGAAATAATTTTTTTAAGTCGCTGATAACATGAAAATGTATTTCTGACCAACCCAATTGGTTGCAACCAATTTTGATAATTTAGGTGAATGTGGACAAGTTGTTAGTATTCTCACCTTTGAGTGAGAAGATTATGGGCACCACGCCCACTATGAAATTCAGCACATAACCTAGGCTGGTACTTCAATGCAATACTGAAGGAGTGCTGTACTATTGGTGGTGCTGTATTTTGGAAGAATTGTTAAACCAAGGCTCAGTGTACCTGCTCGAGTGGATATAAAAGACTCCATTACACTATTTGAAGAAGAGCAGGAGTTCTCCAGTGTCCCAGATAACATGTCTCCCTCAGCCAACATCACCACAAATAGATAATCTGGTTATTTGTCTCATTTACTGCTTGTGGTACTTTTCTGTGTACAAATTGGCAGCAGCATTTGCCCAAAATAACAACGGTGACTGCACTTCAAAACTAATTTATTGGTTGTAAGTGCTTGGAATGTCCTGCCTAAATAAATGCAACTTTTTCATCTGCCTAAATATAATCAAGTCTTGTGTCTAATAGTTATTTTTACCATCACAATGTCACACTTGCAGTCTTAGTTTTCAATGGCGACAAGAGAAGCTCTCACAACAACTTGTATTTATATAGCACTTTTAATGTGAAACAAATGTCCCAAGGTGCTTCACAGAGGCATAATCAGACAAAAATGGAAGCTGAGCCGAAGAAGGAGATATTAGGAGGGGTAACTAAAAGCTTGGTCAAAGAGGATGGCGTTAAAGGAGAAGAATGAGGTGGCAGGGTAGAGAGGTTTAAAGAGGGAATTCCAGATTGTGTAGGCCTAGACAGCTGCATGGTACAGTTGCCAATGGTGAGATGAAGGGAGGGGGGATGCACAAGAGGCCAGAGTAAGAGGAACGGACAGTTCCAGGTTGATTGTGGGTTGGACAGGTTACATAGATAGTGAAGGGTGAAGCCATTAAGGGACTTAAACATAAGGCTGCAAATTTTAAATTGGAGGTGTTGGGGGACCGGGAATCAACATGGGTTATTGAGGACAGGGGTGATAGGTGAGTGAGACCTGGTGCAGGTTTGGATATGGGCAGCAGAGTTTTGTGTGAACTGATGTTTACAGAGGGTAAAGGATGGGAGGCAGGCCAGGAGAACATTGGAATAGTCAAGTTTGGAGGTGACATGGCTGAGAGTTTCAGTGGCAGATGGGCTGAGGCAGGGGCAGAGTCAGGTGATTTTACTGAGGTGGACGTAAGCAATCTTGGTGATGAAGAATATATGAAGTCAGAAGCCCAGCTCGAGGTTGAATTAGAAGGAGATTGCAAATATTCTTCTTTTGCCTAAGACAATAGCTATGGAGTGGGTTTAGGAACAGCGGCAAGTGTACGGAATATGTGGCCAAAGACGATGGCTTCAGTCTTCCCAAGGTTTAACTGGAGGAAATTACAGCTCATCCACTGGATATTGAACAAACAGTCTGACAACACAAAGGCAATGTAGGGGATGAAAGAGTTGGTGAAGAGTGCCCATGAGCTCCTCACACTTGTCATTTGAGGTGAGGGTGGAGGGGGTGGGGAGAGAGGCATTGACTTATTTACTAACTGTTTGAGGGGTTTCTACTCATATCGAAAAAAAATGATCCTTTGGCAGAAGCTAAATGTCACTGATGGATTCTAAAAATGGGAACTACTGGGAGGTTCGGTGTGACAATATCAATGTAAAATAATGATGACAGTTGACATTTACTTAACAGCAACTAGCAGAACTACCACTTCTCTCTCTACAGATGCTGTCTGACCTGCTGAGTATTTCCCGCATTTTCTGTTTTTATTTATAGCAGAACTACTGATGTGTCCTAAGAGCTGTTCTCTTGGTTTTTTTTAATTTATTTATTCGTTTACAGGATGTGGGCATTGCTGGCAAGGCTGGCATTTATTGCCCATCCCTAAATCGCCCTTGAGAAGGTGGTGGGCTACCTTGTTGAACCGCTGCAGTCCGTGTGGTGAAGGTACTCCCACGGTGCTGGCTTTGTCGCAACGGTTTGGTACAATTGAGTGGTTTGCTCGGCCATTTCAGAGGGCAGTTAAGAGTCAACCACATTGTTGTGGGTCTGGAGTCACATATAGCCCAGACCAGGTAAGAACAGCAGGTTCATTAGTGAACCATATAGGTTTTTACGACCATCCAGTAGTTTCATGGTCACCATTACTGTTACTAGCTTTTTAATTTGAACTCGCGTCTCCGGATTATTAGTCCAGGCCTCTGGATTACGAGTCTAGTAACATAACTACTATGCTACTGTACCCCTTAGGTGAAGCTGATTTAATGCATTTCACAATCTGATACTTAGCCTGAAAAGACATTTTCATTCATAAATGTTAGTGTATTTTTAATAAAAATTAATTTGTCCCTATAGACACTTGCGTAAAACATAATGGGGGTGAAATTGAATTAGGCCCGAAAACGGGCGTGGGAATCGCGATCGGCGATCGGCCCACACCCATTGAAAGGAGTGTAGGCAGCACATAAAATTCATGCTGCCTGCTAATTATAATGATAGCAGTGCGTGACCCACGGCTGAACACGCTGCTGACTGGCTATGCGCTCAGCAGGGGGCCGAAGTTCGCGATGTTCGCACGAGGCTAGCTTTACTTAATTGCTGAGGCGCTGCCCCAGGGGAGTGGCAATGGACCCATGGAGGACAACCCTGTTGTCCTCTCTCAGGGCGACAGCATTCATACTCCCGCCCCTGCCACTCCGCCACTGCCCTTGCTGTTGCCTGTCAGCCAGCCAGCCCAGACTGCTGTCGCCCATGCTGAGGTGGTGCAGTCCGAAGCCAGGCCTATTAGGCCCAGAGCTCCTCGAGGTCGTCCTGCAAGGCCATCAGCAGTCTCCCCCACTGAACATCAGCAGCCTTCCCCAGCCATGCTGCAGCTACTCGGTAGCACTGTATAGGAGCACTAGGATAGGCAAAGGCACACGCAAGACAGTCACTAAGGGAATGCACAAGGGTGATTAATTGATTTTTTTGATGTAATATTGGATGGATATATGTATAAAGTTGGATTGTAATGTTGGCTTTGTGTTGGCATTTATTGCAGCAATGTGGCCAAGAGGACGGTGTGATGGTCAGTAACAGAGGGAAGGTGAGGTGTGGGACTGATGTTGAATGGGGAATTGGTGTTGCTTTCGCTTGTACCACAGGCGGATGATTCCATCCCAGATATCCCGGCCAGAAAGGGGCTGTCTGGGTTGTCTCCTTCCTTTCGCTTCCTCCTCCTCCTCCTCTTCCACTTCATTCTCTTCTGCTTCCTCCTCTTCCGCTTCCTCTTCTTCCGCTTCTTCTTCCTGCTTCTTCCTCTTCTTCCTCCTCCTCTTCCACTTCCTTTTCTCCTGCTTCTTCCTCTTCCTCCTCCTCCTCCCTCTGCGAGCAGCTTGTCCCCTTTGCTCCCTCTCTATGTCATGCTGCAGCCCAAGGGGGACTGCAACTAGAGCCTCCAGGACTGGGAGAAAGTGGTCTTCTCAGAAGCCTTCCTTTAAGAGCCAAAGCCTTGCAAACGTCCGGCAGCACTCCCTGCATTCCCTGTACACCTTAACAACTTCTTAAATCTATTACACCAAGCCACTACTCAACTAAACTGTACAGGAACCAGTACAATAGCAAAAAACAAGTTACCTCAATGTTGCTTACGTCCCTTTAAGTAGCACTGGTGGGGGGTCCGATGTGCAGCTGAACACACATTCAGCTGTGTGTGTTTAGGAAAGGGCGTACAGTGGAGCGGCAATGGCCAAAATAGTAGGTTGTGCATCAAATCAGCGTTACACGCTGATTGACATCACAATCTGCCTCATTTGCATTCTTCTGCCGAATGCAGGCAACAGTCACGCTACCGACCTGCCCAAAATGGCGACCGCAGCGGCCCGCACCGGAAGTGGTCGGAAGCGAGGCAGCCGCAATTTTTCTGCCGAATTCGGCCTTAAATGCCAGCGCTAAGAGGCAGAATTTCGCAAACCTTAAATCCCAGGCACTTAGCAGATATAAATTGGTGATTTGTCTTATTACAACTTTAATTATTATATATACTTGTTATTTAAGCTGTGTGGCCAAATTCCTCCCTCAACTAATAATACCATGAAACAGATGAACTAGTTACTCATCTGGTTGTTGTTTCTGGGTCATTGCTGTTGTAGACTCGTACCATGTTTGCCTACATAACAACAGTCACTGCACTTCAGAAGTATTTCATTATGTGAAACACTTTGAGACATTTTTATGTGTTAAGGGGCCATTCAAATGTAATTGTTATTAATGATAGAATCATAGGATGATACGGCATAGAAGGAAGCCATTCAGCCCATCATGCCTGTGCCGGCTCTTTGTAAGAATAATTTGTTTTTGATGTTGCAAGTTTCTATGAGTTAACCATTAAATGTAAATGCAAATGTAATAAATGTAAACCTTGCTGCTAAAGCTTTCTGCAAGGAATCCTCTTTGTACAGTTATCACTCTGGATTGAAGTGAGTCTTTGGCATAGTGATAGCATTCCTGCCTCTGAGTCAAAAGATCTTGGCCTAGAAATTCGATATCGGTAAAAAACCTGCCGGTGCCACCATGGGCCAGAGTTAACAGCCGCCAAAAATGATGGTGCTGGCAGGACTGGTAAATTTGCGCTGATGGCTAATTAACATTAGCCCATCGCTAAACTTAGCGTGCAACGGCATTCTGGTGGCGTTAGTCCTGGCAGGGGGCCCCAATGTTGCGTGGCCATAGAATCATTGCCGCAAAAACAGCCTTCTCTTAAAGCAAGGCTGTCATTTTAGAAAACAGTTCGGTCCCTCAAAGGGGAACTGCCTTCTGAAATGAAAAAAAAACAACTGCCTTCTGAAAAAAAATGAGCATTAAAAATAATTCCCAAATGGGAGTATACAGCTCTTAAAGCTGAATTGCCTTCTGCACCTAAAAAAATTCTAAAAGTGCTTCAGCACTAACACAAATGGCTCAGCAAGCCAGGAAAAGGGCACCCAGGGTCTCGCATGCAGCACTCCAGCTTTGCGCGGGGGTCAACACTGCGAGACAGGTCCTCTACCCACAGAGGCCAGGAGGCCCTCCAGAAAGAAGGATGTGGGACCAGATCACCGAGGCTGTCACTACCAGCAGTTCTGCCCACACGACCTGCCTCCAGTGCCCAAAGAAGCTTCATGACCTCAGACCAGTGGTCAAAGTCAGTGAATGCATCTTCAAAAGCCGTCACCTACCAACGACAGCACTAGCCTCACACATTTCTTAATGCATGACTCCCCCCCCGCCAATCACTCACCTACCAACAATCTCTACCAAACACGAGGCACACCTCACATTCCTAGCTTCACCTCACCCCCTTGGAAGAGACAGTGTTGGCCATTCTTGGCAGGGGCATGGCTGAGCCCTTGGCCAGCAGCGGGGCTGAAAGGATGCAAGATGCTGGTATACCCATATGTTACCCTCAATTCTTGCATGCACCTCTTGCTTTCCCGCCCTCGCCTCACCACAACTCCACCCTTGTGCCTTCCTCATTTCACACACCCAAGAAATGCAGCCTGCCCAGCCAGTGGTTGACCAAGGAGAGGAGAGAGAAGAAGAAGAAGAAGAAAAAAACACCGTTACTCGATATCTCACTCCCAGCCACCAGCTCCTCAAGGTCGACCAGCAATGCCATTTGCAGTGTCCCATGGAATTTTTTTTAATTCATTCACGGGATGTGGGTGTCGCCAGCAAGGCTACCATTTATTGCCTGTCCCTATTTGCCCTGAAGAAGGTGGTTTGCTAGGCCAGTTAAGAGTAAACCACATTTCTGTGGGTCTGGAGTCACATATAGGCCAGACCAGGTAAGGACGGCAGATTTCCTTCCCTGGAGGACATTAGTGAACCAGATGAGTTTTTACGACAATCTGGTAGTTTCATGGTCACCATTACTGGTACAAGCTTTTTTTATTCCAGATTTATTTAATGAATTGAATTTAAATTCCCCAGCTGCTGTGGTGGGATTTGACCTCATGAATTAAGGGGAAAGTGGCAGTATTGATACAAAATTGGCTGAGTGTCAGAAAGCAAAAGTGGTGGTGGATGGATGGATGCTTTTCAGACTGGGAGTTGGTTTGCAGTGGTGTTCCCCAAGGGTCAGTTTCGGGTCCATTACTCTTTGCAGTTTTTATAAATGACCTAGACTCGGGTGTAGGGAGCAGCATTGTAAAGTTTGCAGATGATACGAAACTTTGCAAAGTAGTAGATCATGATGAGAATAGTTATAGGCTTCAGGATGACATAGACAGGTTGGTGAAATGGGCAGAAGTATGGCAGATGGAGTTCAATGTAGAGAAATGTGAAGTGATGCACTTTGAGAGGGACTAATATAGAAAGACGGTATACTATAAATGGCACAATTTTGAAAAGTGTCGATGAGCAGACAGACCTTGTTATCCATATACACAAATCCTTAAAGGTGGCAGAGCAAGTTGATAAGATGGTTAAAAAAGCATATGGGTTACTTGGGTTTATAAATAGAGGGATAGAATATAAACGCAAAGAGATCCTGCTAGAACTTTACAAATCACTGGTTAGGCCTCAGCTGGAGTATTGTGGACAATTCTGGACATCAGACTTCAGGAAAGATGCAAAGGCCTTAGTAAGGGTACAGAGGAGGTTTACCAGGATGTTACCAGGGATGAGGGACTTCAGTTATGAGGAGAGGTTGGAGAAGTTTGGACTGTTCTCCTTGGAACAGAGAAGGTTAAGAGGTGACCTAATAGAGGTTTTCAAGATGATGAGAGGTTTTGATAGAGTAAATAGGGGAAAAAGTACTCCCTCTGGCGAGTGGGCCAATAACTAGAGGTCAGAGATTCAAAAGCATTGGAAAAAGATCTAGAGGGGAGATGAGGAGAATTTTTTTCACTTGGAGAGTTGTCGGGATCTGGAACGCTCTACCTAAGTAGATGGTGGAAGCTGATTCCATAAATAATTTAAAAGGGATTTGGACAGGTACTTGAGGATGAGGAAGTTACAGCGTTACGGACAAAAAGTGGGGATGTGGGACTAAGCACGACGGCTCTTTCAAAGAGCCGGCACAGGCACAACTGGGCTGAATGGCCTCCTTCTGTGCTGTAAGATTCTCTGGGCTGAATTTTGATACTCAGGTCGGGTTGGTGTCGTGAATCCCACATTTTGGCTTGTAAACCCGCCTCCATCGAGATGTGGCCAACCCACTGTATTTTCCCTTGATTGACCTTGTTGAGCCCGCCCAGTGGGCTCAGCAGGCAAATTAAGGGCCACCCGGCAACAGGTGACGTCACAGACTGACATTTCATCTGTCAAGAGCTTTTGACAGATGAAATATCAGCGTTTGACAGCTCTGTGAAGCTGTCAAACACTGACAATATGATTTCTAACTTCAGTCCTTCCTCTCAGGCTGAGTTAGAAATCATTCCACCACAGAAAACAGAAGGCTGCAGTTTTTGACAGGACCACGGCTTTCCTGCTTTCTGTGCCGGTGAGATTTCTGACTCCCGAGAACTGAAGGGCTGACACCTGCAGGAGGAAGTTAAGGTAAGTAAAACATTTTCCCACACTTAGCACTTACCTTACACACTTACCTCTGCACACATGCACCCATCACTCACCTGCCCACTGGACATATCGACCCCTCCAACCCCTGCAGACCCACGGTCCGCCCCTGATAACTTGGCGTGGTTGCCACCTGTCGGGAAGCCCACATTTCACCCTTTAAAATAGGGATTAGGAAAAAAACTGCCTGTTAACTACCTGTTAACAGGCAGTTAATTGTCACTAATCCCTTCCTGCCTCGGGGAGTCGGGTCCCAGCACAGGTCAGATACACGCCGCCAGCGAAACTGGCATGGAGGCGGGTTGGAGGCAGGACCCCCGAATCTGCAACTTTAACCCCCCACACGCCTCCAAACCCGACTCCACGGGTCATTGAAAAACCAGCCTTCTGATTCTACAATGCTTTCAATATTCCCTTTTGCCCTCCGACTTGCCATCTACCCTTTCTTGTCCTCTTTAATGTAAACAGCTTTCCTGTGAGCAGTGCTAAAGAATGCACGTTCTTATGTAGGTAATTTACCGAGACTGCTTGATGGTGACACTGGGTGGCTGAAATCTTCTTCTTCTTCTTAGGCAGTCCCTCGGAACCGAGGATGACTTGCTTCCACATTAAAAATGAGTTCTCAGGTGACTGATGAGTCCAATGCGGGACCTACAGTCTCTGTCACAGGTGGGGCAGACGGTGGTTGAAGGGACGGGTGGGTGGGGTGGGGTGCTTGGGTTGACGGGCGCTCCTTGCGCTTGGCTTCCGCTGAAAGTACTTCGCTTCCCAGAACTAACTATCTTGATTAAAACACAGGCAATTGAATAACTCTAAGTAATGTATTTTTTATGAAAGCACATATTTCCCATAACTTAATCAATTCATAACTCCGCCTACGTAAGTTTAGCTTTATTTAATGCAAATTGAATCTATTCTCTGAATGAAGCTGCTGTTGAGTCTCACTAATTTTACAGGATTACCCTTTCAACTAATGTTAGAAAAGTCATTGCAAAGCATAATAGTTCAGATAGACTATTCATTCCATGGCTGATGCATTTTCAACTTAAATGTGTTATAATTTTTTTTTAAATTGAACTGTTGTGTAATTAACTATAATAAATTGGTATGTCACTGGGCACTGAATTGATCACACACCACTTTAGGATAATTTTATATTAGTCGTACACTTTAATAAGGGTATAACGAGTATATTTTTATGCTGGTCATGGAGCTGATTAACAGACAACTAAACCCAATGGCAAAGCCATTAGTTTCATTGCTTTATCTTATCTGCATTTCACTATTGTGAATGTTTCTCACGTGCGTTGTGTTCCCTTGGTCAGTGCTTATCTATTTAAGCGACCTGAGTTTGCATACCATTATCTGTATTATGAATTGTGGGTGAGTGATTCCACAGCAGATTGATAATTCATGTTGAAGCTATTACTGCGACGTTATGCCCTTTGTTTGCCAGTTTCTTTCCTCTCCTTTCCTGCAGCTGCTGACTTTTGGGTGTCGATTTTAACCCAACCTGCCCAGTGGAAACTTACTTGCTGGGCAAAAACCGGGCAGGTGGACGACTGAAACTGAGCAGGTTAGTTACCCGCTCGAAAGTCGCCCCATTCCCACTGCCTGCGGTCTTAACCTGCAGGGTTTTGCAGATAGCTAAGGTGCCCGCCTAAAGCACCTTCTGAATCACGTCAATAGGACCCAATTGCTTTTTAAGCTGGGCCTGAGGGAGGAAACTGATCCTGCTGTCTTCTGGTGCGTGTGGCTTTGAGACATACCAAGCATGATACTATTCTCATTTAACAAATGAAACAAATTTAATAAGCATTGGGTTTTACAGAGGATCCATGCTATGACTCTATAATCACGTTGAATATGTATAGTTCTTTACAAGAAAAGGTTGTTAGAAATGGCAAATAAAATACGGCAGCATAGGCTAACCAGCAGAAGTACAATGGCACAGTGTGTTGGGGAACCAACATGTGGCACAATGACACTGACAAAGCAAGTTCAATCTATCACACTATTTAGTTTCTAATCTCAACACAATACTGTGGGGAGATCTCCAGCACAGTCCCTATGGGGGACAGTAGTAGCTTCATAATTTGACTGCTGAATTAACAGATTAATCAGGTTTGTATGATAGAATGGCTGCTGAACTTTGGTCTTATCAAGGAGAGGGTTTTAGTGCACTTTCCATTTTCAGCCCTTAGTTTCAGCATCAAGTCTTCCAGGTCTGGTATAAGAGTTAGACGCAGAGTAAAGCTCCCACGACTCTGTCCCAAAGAGGTGCCTCAGCCCCATGGTCAATTCAGCACCCTGGGAGAGTCACCTCTAGGGCTGCGGCTGGACTCATCCTTGTTTTCCAGCTTAGAGTGCAAATGATGAGGAGCTGGGAGTAGGATGTCTTCTACTTACTCAAGTGGCTGCAGGATGGGGAGAACAAAGGAACTTGGGAGGAAAACAGAGTTGTTTATGCCCTCAAAGAATTACATAGAAACATAGAAGATAGGAGCAGGAGTAGGCCATTCGGCCACTCGAGCCTGCTCTGCCATTCGATGAGATCATGGCTGATCATCCAAACTCAGTACCCTGTACCTGCCTTCTCCCCATATCCCTTGATACCTTTAGCTTTAAGAAATATATCTAACTCATTCTTGAATATATTTAATGACTTGGCCTCAACTGCCTTCTGTGGTAGAGAATTCCACAGGTTCACCACTCTCTGGGTGAAGAAATTCTTCCTCATTTCTGTCCTAAATGGCTTACCCCTTATCCTTAGATTATGACCCCTGGTTCTGGACTCTCCAACCATCGGGAACATTCTTCCTGCATCTAGTTTGTCCAGACCTGTCAGAATTTTATATGTTTCGATGAGATCCCCTCTCATTCTTCTATACTCCAGCGAGTATAAGCCCAATCGACCCAATCTCTCCTCATATGTCATTCCTGCCATCCCAGATATCAGTCTGGTGAATCTTCGCTGAACTCCTTCCATGGCAAGAACATCCTTCTTCAGATAAGGCGACCAAAACTGCACACAGTACTCAAGGTGTGGTCTCACCAAGGCCCTGTACAACTGCAGCAGGACATCCCTGTTCCTATACTCAAACCCTTTCGCTATGAAGGCCAACATACCATTTGCCTTCTTCACCGCCTGCTGCACCTGCATGCTTACCTTCAGCGACTGGTGCACAAGGACACCCAGGTCTCGTTGCACTTCCTCTTCTCCCAATCTATTGCCATTCAGATAATAGTCTGCCTTTCTGTTTTTGACACCAAAGTGGATAACCTCGCATTTATCCACATTATATTGCATCTGCCACGCTTCTGCCCACTCACCCAACCTGTCCAAATCATCCTGGAGTTTCTCAGTATCCTCCTCGCAGCACACACGCCCACCCAGCTTTGTGTCATCTGCAAGCTTGGAGATATTACATTTAGTTCCCTTATCTAGATCATTAATGTATATTGTGAATAGCTGGGGTCCAAGGACCGAACCCTGCGGTACCCCACTAGTCACTGCCTGCCACTCGGAAAAAGACCCATTAATTCCTACTCTAATAACAAACCTGCACACTGCTGCATGTTATACTATCAGCTTGATGTTGGAATAAATATGAATGCAATAGGAGATTAATGATACAATACTAGTTTGTAGCTTTGTCTTTAGAACCAGCAGCATGTTGCTGCCCTGTCAGACCTATGAAGAATGAGACTCTGACTGTGCAGTCATGTTGTGCTGGCTTCAGTATAACATATGGAGTTAACACAACATGAAGGACCTAAAGTCAACTAACTTTCAGTGAACGTCTGATCTTTCTCAGCAGAGAGTTGGACAGGTAACTAAGTTGAATGTGTTTGTGGCTAGGTGAAAGAAAATTAATTTCTATGTGTCTCCGATGCAAATAAACTGGGGACAGATATTTTCATTTGAAACTCAAGTTCCAATTTTAACTTGGGATGAGAGTTTGGTGTGAATTTTGAGTGGCAGGAGGCCGTCGGCTGGGAACTGGGGTTGGGAGGGCGGGGGGTGGCGTCCAGGGGAAATGATAAAAAACACTTACCTTCCCGGCCCTCTTCTGGGCTTGCTCCTGCTTGCTGACGGGTTTTTCTGGTGGCTCTCGTTCATCGTGCCACTTGCACAACGCGTTAAAATTGCATCGGGGTTTTATAAACGTTCTAGTATCCTGAGTTTTGCCTCACATGCTGCCTGAAACATGCCTGTAAATTGGCAGCAGGCAGGAGTGCGATGCAGACCTGGGGGAAAGAATGCAGCCTCTATTTTAACCCCCCCTTCCCCCCCCCACCACACATGCCCTGTTCTCATCGGGCGCGGGGGCGGGAGGTGGGTTTAAGATTGGCCCTTGGGGCGTCATTGGGTAGGTGTTACCAGGGTCTGTCATGGCTCAGTGGTAGCAGTCTCACCTCTGAATCAGGTTCAAATCCCCTTCCAGAGACTTGAGCACAAAAATCTAGGCTGGCACTCCGGAAGCTAGAAAGAAAGAACTTTCATTTATATAGTGTCTTTATGACCTCAGGATGGCACAAAGCACTTTACAGACAATGAAGCACTTTTGAATTGTTGTCATTTTTGTAATTTAAGAAAACATGGAAGCCAATTTGCACACAGCAAGGTCCCACAATCAGAAATGAGATAATGACCAGACAACCTGTTTTTTGTGATGTTAATTGAGGGATAAATATTGGACAGAACACCGGGGAGAATGCCACTGTTCTTCTTTGAATAGTGACATGGGATCTTTTACAACCACGGTGCCTCGGTTTAACATCAGATCCAAAAGATGGCATCTCCTACAGTGCAGCACTCCCTCAGGTCCCAGATTCAATTCCAGGTATGTGCTGAGTTACTTGATCGAAGGTGGAGTTGCAATAGATTCACTGCAATTGGACTCAGTTGCCAGGAAAAATCAGCAGAGTTATCTCGTGACCACCGGTAAAACTATGCAAATGTCGGAGTCAAGTGAGGATAGAATCAAGCTGGGCTGTGGTGCCTTCCACAGTTGAATAGTTTCTGACACTGTCTGGCTTTACACATGAAGGTTGGCCACTTGTGCAAGAAACTGAAGGACACCTGGGACTATAGAACTGTACCCCAGCATAACTTAGTGCCTTTATAAAAGGAAGAAAATTGGAGGAGGGAAAGTAGGTATCAAGTCTTACAGTATGTTCATGCTGAAAGTCAGTATATGACTTTCAGTTCAATGTCATTCTTCTTTACTTTAGTATCCTTCGCTATCCTGAGCCAGAATTGAAAACTGTGTTGAGTTGACACGTCTTGCATTTTGAAAGCTCTGCATATTTATCACATTTAAAATTGTAATTTACAAATGGTACAAGACCTTGCAATGCTATGATTACAATTAAAATCATGCATTGATTAAAAATTGTTTCCTGATGTGTAAAAGGACCTCTGCACTCTTCCTTGGTTTTTTTCTCCGTATTAGCATTCTATACACAGTGATTATAACCCTGAGTCAGAACCACAGACTTTTGATTTCAAAATGTAAAGTACTCTATATCTTAGCGTGGGATTGTAGGTGAAACCCAATTTTTTTTAAATAATTGGTAACTGGAATAAGATGCTTTTTCTTGATTTCCTCGCGTCAAAAACGACAGAATAAAATAGAATGCTATTTTATCATTTGCGGAGCTATAAAAGGGATCTTGCAGTGCTAACTACGAACATCACATTTCATTCAAACAAGTGACTCTATGGAGAGAGAGGGTTTCTGGATTGGGGAAGGGCAACCTACAGAACCAATGTATGAGAAAATGTCTTTCAGACTCTTGAGCAGTGTGCATCAGAAGAAAGGTTGACCTTCCAAAGATAAGATTGTACTGAAGTGAAAAGATTTCTATTTCTCTCTCTCGATAAGCAGGCAGATTCTTATCAGCGGATTCAGCTGTGTATTTGTAACTGGGGTCAATAGAGCAGACAAAATGAAAGGACCTCATCACCCACACTGTTCCGTAACTTCCTCAGATTTGGTGAAGGATAATTGCTTAGCAATAGTATGACACGGAGGAGTTGAGAGTGATAATGTATCCTCAGGTGTGACTCGATGCAATGCCGACTTTCAGTATTCATCAGCCCAGACCCAGCGTGCTCTGTCGGCATAGCCGTTCCCTGAAGAAAAGACGGGGCGGCAGAGAAGCTGTTTTCTTTCCAATCTCAAATTCATTTCCTGCCTGCCAGATAATCGGAATGAAAACACCTTTAATCGGTTTGGCATCCTGCCACTGTGTCGGTGAACAAAAAGTCCCTCGCAGTCCACCGGCAGGGAGCATTCCACCTCTTTCACCTGGGAAATGCAGCAAAAAGTGAGATATCAGCAGCTTAAAGCCATACTTGTGAAGTTTTTTTGTTTGACTTTTCCCCATTTCCTTTTTTTTTTGAAGGTGGTGACTCTTATACGGCTTCACCTATTGCGACAGCCCCCCCTCAAAACTCACTCAACTTGCAATTCTTCATAGACTTTTCACTTGCAGGGTGGAACCTCACCCACTAGTAGAATATATTGGAAATTCAGACAAGTGTCACACGTGATTCTTCGGGAAATCATGTACCACGCCAGCTCGAATTTTCAATATACATTCCCGGTAGGCAAGTTTAACTGTTAGGAGCATGAAGTCATAAAATTACCTTCGCACTTGGACAGTGGGGTCTATTTTGACTTTTGGGTGACCGATCAGATTACACTGATCCATTTTGAGGCCATTACTGCCCCTTTAATGCCAGGCGAAGGCAGTCAAAATCAGCCCCAGTGAGTGTAAATGGACTATTTGACTGAAGGGACAATGACAGCCTACCTTCACCCAACATGTGCAAACATACAGTTCTAGCAGGGGGCACTGGATGGTGTTCAGGATCCTTGGTCAATTTTACTTTCCCGAATACTGGAATGTTGAGGGCGATAGTAATTCCCTACCAGCATAAGAACATAAGAACATAAGAAATAGGAGCAGGAGTAGGCCAATCGGCCCCTCGAGCCTGCTCCGCCATTCAATAAGATCATGGCTGATCTGATCCTAACCGCCAATCTACTATCTATCACAGAACCATCTCCTGCATCTAACAGAATTGCACACACGAAATAGGAGCAGAATCAGGCTACACAGTCCCTGGGCCCGCTCCACTACCCACAGGGCCATGACCGATCCGAACCTAGACTCATGTCCAAATTCCTGCCCGCTCCCCGTAACCCTTAATGCCCTTTACTTCTAGGAAACTGTCTATTTCTGTTTTAAATTTAATTAATGTTGTAGCTTCTACAGCTTTTTGTGGCAGCATATTCCATGGACCTACCACCCTCTGAGTGAAGTAGTTCCTCCTCATCTCAGTTTTGAAAGAGCAGCCCCTTATTCTAAGACTATGTCCCCTAGTTCTCGTCTCACCCGTCATCGGGAACATCCTCCCCGCATCCACCCGATCCAACCCCTTCACAATCTTATATGTTTCAATAAGATCGCCTCTCATTCTTCTGAACTCCAATGAGTAGAGTCCCAATCTACACAACCTCTCCTCATATGACCACCCCCTCATCCCCGGGATTAACCGAGTGAACCTTTTTTGCACTGCCTCGAGAGCAAGGATGTCTTTCCTTAAGTAAGGACACCAAAACTGTATGCAGTATTCCAGGTGCGGTCTCACCAATACCTTGTACAACTGAAGCAATACCTCCCTATTTTTATATTCTATCCCCCTAGCAATGAAAGCCAACATTCCATTTGCCTTCTTAATCACTTGCTGCACCTGCATACTAACCTTTTGAGTTTCGTGCACCAGGACCCCCAGATCCCTTTGCACTTCAGTACTCTCCAGTTTCTTGCCATTAAGATAATAAATTGCTCTAGGATTTTTCCTGCCAAAGTGCATCACCTCACACTTTCCAGTGTTGTATTCCATCTGCCAAATCTCTGCCCACTTACTTAGCCTGTCTATGTCCCCTTGCAGGTTTTTTATGTCCTCCTCACTCACTACTTTCCCTCCCATCTTTGTATCATCTGCAAATTTTGATATGTTACACTTGGTCCCTTCCTCCAAATCGTTAATATAGATTGTGAAGAGTTGGGGACCCAGCACTGACCCCTGTGGAACACCACTAGTTACTGATTGCCAGTCTGAGAATGAACCATTTATCCCAACTCTTTGCTTTCTGTTAGATAGCCAATCCTCTATCCATGCCAGAATATTACCCCCAATCCCGTGATTTTTTACCTTAAGCAATAATCTTTTGTGTGGCACCTTGTCAAATGCCTTTTGGAAGTCTAAATACACTACGTCCACTGGTTCCCCTTTATCCACTCTATGTGTTACTTCCTCAAAGAACTCCAGCAAATTTGTCAAACATGACTTCCCCTTCGTAAAACCATGCTGACTTTGTCCTATTAAATTATGATTATCCAAATGTCCTGTTACTGTTTCCTTAATAATGGACTCCAAAATTTTACCTACCACAGATGTTAGGCTAACCGGTCTATAGTTACCAGCCTTCTGTCTACTGCCCTTTTTAAATAAGGGTGTTACATTAGCAGTTTTCCAGTCTGCCGGGACCTTAGCGGAATCCAGGGAGTTTTGAAAAATTATTACCAATGCATCTACAATCCCTACCGCCACTTCCTTCAAGACTCTAGGATGTAAGCCATCAGGTCCAGGTGATTTATCCGCCTTGAGTCCCATTATTTTACCGAGTACCACTTCCTTAGTGATTTTGATCGTGTTTAGCTCCTCTCCCCCTATAGCCCCCTGTTTGTCCAGTGTTGGGATATTCTTAGTGTCCTCTACTGTAAAGACTGATACAAAATATTCATTCAGTGTTTTTGCCATCTCCATATTTCCCACCATTAATTTCCCGGTCTCATCCTCTAAGGGACCAACATTTACTTTAGCCACCCTTTTTCTTTTTATATAACTATAAAAACTCTTACTATCTGTTTTTATATTTTTTGCTAATTTACTTTCATAATCTATCTTCCCTTTCTTAATCAATCTTTTTGTTATTTTTTGCTGCCTTTTAAAGTTTTCCCAATCCTCTGTCCTCCCACTAGATTTCGCTACCTTATATGCCCTTGTTTTTAGTCGAATACTATCCTTAATTTCTTTACTTAGCCACGGATGACTGTCCTTTCTTTTACACCCTTTTCTTTTCAGTGGAATATATATTTTTTGGAAGTTGTAAAATAACTCCTTGAATGTACACCACTGATCATGTGTCGTCTTACCCTTTAATCTATTTTCCCAATCCACTCTACTCAATTCCGCTCGCATACCTTCATAGTCTCCTTTATTCAAGCTTAGCACGCTTGTTTGAGATCCAACCTTCTCACCCTCTAATTGAATATGGAATTCAACCATGTTATGGTCACTCATTCCAAGGGGATCCTTTACTAGGACATTTTTAATTAATCCTGTCTCGTTACACAGGACCAGATCTAAGGTTGCTTGCCCCCTGGTCGGTTCAGTTACATACTGCTCAAGAAACCCATCCCTAATACACTCAATGAACTCATCCTCAAGGCAGCCCTGCCCCATTTGATTTGTCCAATTAATATGATAGTTAAAATCCCCCATAATTATAGATGTTCCCTTATTACATGCCTCAACTATTTCCTGATTGATACTCCGTCCAATAGAGTTGCAACTGTTCGGAGGCCTATAGACTACGCCCACTAATGTTTTTTTCCCCTTATTATTCCTTATCTCCACCCAAACTGTTTCATTATCATGATTTTTTGACCCAATATCATTACTCTGTATTACAGTGATTCCTTCCTTTATTAACATAGCCACCCCACCTCCCCTTCCTTCCTGCCTGTCCTTCCTGATCGTTAAATAACCTGGTATGTTTAATTCCCAGGCATTGTCACCCTGCAGCCATGTTTCTGTAATGGCCACAATATCATAACCATATGTAGTTATTTGTGCCATTAACTCGTCTATTTTGTTACGAATGCTACGTGCATTCAGATAGAGAACTTTCAAATATGCTTTGTGGCACTTAGTTCCTGCTTTTTCACTTTTTACCAGTTTACCTTTTACTCCACACACTCTGTCCCTTCCTGCCACGCTCTGATTTGTGATTCCCCTACTGCTACCTATGTCTATGACCCTCTCTGTTGTCATTTTTATTTTTTGCTCTCTTGAAACCTCCCCCCCACTAATTAGTTTAAAGCCCTCTCCACAGCCCTAGTTATTCGATTCGCCAGGACACTAGTCCCAGCACTGGCCAAGTGAAGTCCGTCCCAACGGAACAGCTCTCTCCTGCCCCAGTACTGGTGCCAGTGTCCCAAGAAGCAAAACCCATTTTTCCCACACCAGTCTTTGAGCCACGCATTCAACTCCCTGATTTTATTTACCCTAGCCAAATTTGCTCGTGGCTCAGGTAGTAATCCAGAGATTATTACCCTCGAGGTTCTGCTTTTTAATTTGGCCCCTAGCTGCTCAAACTCCCTCAGCAGAACCTCTTTCCTTGTCCTATCTATGTCATTGGTACCAACATGGACCACGACAACTGGATCCTCCCCCTCGCACTCCAAGTTTCTCTCCAGCCCAGAGGAGATGTCCTTAACCCTGGCACCGGGCAGGCAACACAGCCTTCGGGACTCTCGCTCTTGGCTGCAAAGAACCCTATCTATCCCGCTAATGATACTATCCCCTACCAGAGATCAAATAACTTAGCTGGGACCTTCCTGATCTCAGCAGCTCAGTCCTACATCAATTAGCGGGGCCAATTTTCTTCGATGTTTCTGCCAAGTGCAGCACGCTCACATCAGTCCATCCAACCTCGGTGGGGGTGGTTGGGGGCTGGGGGGGTGCGGAATCTCACCTCCCACAGTTTTCTGTCTATTTAGCCCAGAACATTATCCAGTAGAACAAGGGCTCCCACCTTTTACCCAATCTAAAACTGGTCTTGGGGTGGGGGTGGGGGGGGGGGGGGGAGAGGCTTTAGGTGTATCTGCTCGCTAATACATAGAACCACGAGTCACCCCACTTATGGGAAGAACTTTTTTTAAAAAAGCAGGTGTTGCAAAATAGCATCGACTGTTCACTTTTCAGGTTTGAAAATTACTGGACAGCTGCCCCTAAAACTATACTGACAGTAAACAGGGTGGGTAGTCACCCTGAGTGCAACAGTTTGTAAGAAGAGAAGACAGTGTAATTTCTACAATCCAGTTTAAGATATAGGTAAAGGATTCTCAACTTCTTCTGAATAGTGAACTCTAATGAGAAACCCAATGGATGTTAGCTCAGGAGTTGCATTCACACACACTACAAGTGTAACATTGCTGTAAAACAGTTCGGCAGTGTTGTAACTCAGGTATTGGGGCCTGAACTGATTGTGAAATGAAGTGGAGTGAGACTCGCTCCTCCAGTCTCACTCCATTTTGCTCTGGTGTAAGATCGGGCCGTGATTCCCAATTCAAGCTGCATTTATTTTATAACTGCAGCATCAGTGTGAAATGAAAATGCTTTGCACAGGCACTATTTGTAGTGTAAATCCACCCTTAAGGTATTGTATTTGCTTGTATGTAAGTGACACATTTTTTAAAAGTGGAAATCAGTTTAAGTTGGAGATATGGCCAAAATGCAGGGGCAGGCAATATGCAGACCAATACGTTACTTTAAGTGAATAAAATTTATGAAATTAAGAGATCAAAAACTGTTGGGACTCGATTTTAACAGCCCTGAGGAGGCGGGTTTGGAGGCGGGTCAGCTGCGAAAATCGGAAAAAATGGCTTCAGACACCCAGTCCCTCCACCATCCCACCCCCACGCGATTTCCATGAGTGTCGGGTCAGCCGCTCCCAAACTGACCCGACTGGAACCGGTGGGACAGGTAGTTAAGGTAGTTAAGAGCCTGTTAACCGCCTTGATAATCCTATTTTGACAGAGGTTTCCCATTTTCGTGCCTCTGGCTCCTGTTTCAGAAACAATTCAGCTGCAAGGAGACAAATTGGTGGAGGACATGATCTGTAGTCATTATTGGTGCAGAACTTTAAACGCGCTCCTGTAACATGAATGGCATTCAAATGCAACAACTTTGTTGTTGGAGGTTTGGAATAAGATTTTGCAAATCTAATGACCTTGTGACTGGTCAAGCTGACACACATCTGCTGTTTGAACTGATTGGGAATAATTTCAGGCCACTTTGAGTGTGCGCTTGCAAGCTTCTTGCCTCAACTGAAATCTATAACAATGGGATGGGAACCATTTACATCCTCTCATCCTGGTCGTCAGATTCGGAGGAAGAGCCTGCGCGGCTTAGTGCTGCCGGATGAACAAGTGGCTCAGCACACAGCCTCCTTGGAGGAAGATGAAGAGGACGAGGAAGAGGACAAGGAGGAGGATGAGTAGGAGGACGGGGAGTGATGCCTTGCGGGGCCGGATGTGGCCAATCCAGCAGCAGGCGACCACATTGCTGGCCGTCAGGCAAGGGATGCACTCAGCCATGCCAGATTCGCACAAGCTAACGCTTCAACCACAGGTGGCTGGCACATGGAGATGAATATAAGTCCAACAGTCTCAAACCCCAGGCATCATCTGTCCAATAAACGGTGGTTTGCGCTCAGTGTCACCACCAACATTCTACATGGAAATCGCCCTGAGCCCTCACTCTTGATCTTCCATGTCCCAGAACACAGAGGCCACACTTTAGTTGATCTCAGCAGATCATTAAACCTTTTTCCACACTGAACCCATGTGCGTCTGCACACAGACCTCGAGCTCACCTCCTCAGCAATTTGCAGCCAAGCTGCCTTGGTTTGCTGAGGAGGCCTCCTCCTTCCGTTTCCAGGGAAGAGGAGCTCCTGGCAACCTCTAACTCCCTCCACAAGAGCATAGAGAGAGCCCTCATTGAACCTGGGTGCAGCCTTAGTTTTTGGGGCTGCCATTCCTGCAGCAGCCAGCACCTTTAAGAGAAAAAAGCATTAATATTACTCAACAAATGATTGGAACACATCTGGCATCTTTTTCATTTCATAGTCAGATAATAAAGTCATATATCAAAAAGTCATGAATCTCTTTCTGGAATAATATGACCAACAATATGACTCCACTCCAAAAATACTTCATTGGCTGTAAAGCATAAGAACATAAGAAATAGGAGCAGGAGTAGGCCATTCGGCCCTTCGAGCCTGCTCCGCCACTCAATATGATCATGGCTGATCTTCTGCCTCAACTCCATTTACCGGCCCTATCGCCATATCCCTTGATGCCCTTACTAGTCAGAAATCTATTGACTTCTGTTTTGAATATACCCAATGGCTGAGCCCCCACAGCCCTCTGGGATAGAGAATTCCAAAGATTCACCACCCTCTGTGTGAAGAAATTTCTTCTCATCTCAGTCCTGAATGGCCTACCCTTTATCTTGAGGCTGTGGTCCCTGGTTCTAGACTCCCCAGCTAAGGGAAACATTCTCCCAGCATCCATCCTATCAAGCCCTGTAATAATTTTGTATGCTTCAATGAGATCCCCTCTCATTCTTCTGAATTCAAGAGAATACAGGCCTAGTTTACTCAATCTCTTCTCATACGACAGTCCCGCCATCCCAGGAATCAATCTCGTGAACCTTCGTTACACTCCCTCTATGGCAAGTATATCCTTCCTTAGGAAAGGAGACCAAAATTGTACACAGTACTCCAGGTGTGGTCTCACCAAGGCCCTATATAATTGGAGTAAGACTTCTTTACTCCTGTACTCTAATCCTCTTGTAATGAAGGCCAGCATACCATTTGCCTTCCTAATGGCTTGCTGCACCTGCACATTCACTTTCAGTGACTCATGTACAAGGACACCCAGGTCCCTTTGAGCATCTACCAGATCCAGAATAGCCTGTTCCCTGGTTGGTTCCTCCACATACTGATCCAGGAAACCATCTCGCATGCATTCCAAGAATTTGTCCTCCACACCATTAGTGGCAATTTGATTTGCCCAGTCAATATGTAGATTAAAGCGCTTTGAGATGTCCGGTGGTCATTAAAGGTGCTATATAAATGCAAGTCTTTCTTTTCATTCATTAAATTTTGCTCAGAACAGACGCTGTCAACTCCCCTTTCAAGATAATCAAGCACCAAGCCATTCCAATGACATTTGTATGCAAAGGGGACATGGCCCCTTTAAATTTTCAAACAAACGACGCATCATCGGACGCGAGAAACTGACATCCTCCAACCAATTGCCTGGAGGACCCGCAAGTCGGCCGTGACGAGGCCAATGAAGCCAAAATCGGAAGTGCGGGCCGGCGTCATCCGGGAGCGGGTCCGAAAGCTGCGGAGCAGCGGGCCCGCCCTCAACCCACCTCCATTATTAAAATCCAGCCCCGGGCCTTGGAATTCTACGAAAGTCCTAACGATCTCTTGCGATAACCTCAGCATGTGACTGGTGTAACCCCCAAGGAAATGGGGGAGACCCAGTTGCGTCATGTCTTTGCTGTTTCTGGGAGTTTCCTGGTTGTCTTATAAGGGGTGGGATTTATATCTGCCCATTACAAGGTAAATGCCTGGCTAGGGGGGTGGAGCCAGGAGCGGTGACATCGTGATTCTGAGCCTCATGGGGAACTAGCACAGTAATAGCGGCCAGTTATGCCAAGAAAGCTGAGGCGTACTGGCCACCAGAAGGATGTGTGAGCGCTCCACAGGTGGGCCCATGCCTGGCAAGCAGCCTGGACCCTGAAGAAAATTGGCGGGGGGTGGGTGTGGTGGGGTCAGCACCAGTAGGCTCAATCTCAGCCTAGCTGCTGGGATTGCTGCCCGTGGAGTTTCATGGCCATTCTTTACTCGATGAAACCACATTTGGAGCCAACATTTTTGTAATCATTACTTAGAGGAAAATAAATCTTAAAGGGGCACTGTCAGAGTGTTTGGCAGAACATTTTTATTTGGAAAGGAGGAAGAACCAGATGAACTACGCATCATTTTTGCCACAATGATAGAGGGCATAAGTGACGTGCTGATGCATTTCAATGTGATTCACATCATCATAGGTTTGCCAGCTGTTTTTCAGAAGACAATGTTTCTTTACTTGCTCACCTTTATCCATTCAGTGAGAAGCATTCTTCACCATCCCAGGAGAGCGCCATTTACAGCTGCTATTCTTCCACGGTTATAAGGCACACATCTTGGCCTTCTGCACGGAAACTGCATTTGGGGTTGTGTATGATTTGATTATGACAAATCAAATAAAAATGGAAAATTAAATCATCTTATTACGTTCAGTCACAGAATGAAGCATGTTCCTTGGTAAAAGGAAGTTTGAAGTTTTATTTCAAATATTTGCAAACTTGAGGGAAAGCTGGCCAGTTTCCTTGTTGCTACCAAGTGTTTAAAATGCACACAATCTACTTTCACTAATGTAGATGATCAGAGTAGTGTGGATGTAAAAGTTGTCTCTGACACTTGGGGGGAAAAATTCAGGCTCGCCCCGTTTGGGGCGCAATTATCGGCCGGGCGCAAAGATTAGTGCCTGGCGCTAATTATCGCCTCCGACTGCAAACTTGACTTCTATCGCCCCTGGAGGTGATTGGAGTGCTAAATCAGGCGCTACACATCTGTCTTAAGGCGCAAAGGCCGAGGAGCGAGGCGCTAACTCAGAGCGCTGGCGAAGCTCATGTGATGTCAGTCAGCAATGGAACACAGACACAATGGCCCCGGCCAGTTCTTAAAAGGGAGCGTTGATCTTGCTTTCCATCCACATCCTGCTCATTGCAGCCTTGAATCTCGGCCTGGAGAGACCTGTACATCAAAGCTGCTGGAAAGAACAATGGAGAGGCCCAGGGAAAGAGCTCAGAGTGCAGCCCTCACAGTCTCTTCTAAATCGATACTAGGAAGGGCAAATCAAAATGAACCTGCAAAGTGCTGCTCAGTACCCAAAACTCCTTCACACAGTGTTGAATCTCTCCAGAAGTCTCTCTCTCTCTCTCTCAGAATGCATGGTTCAAAAATGTCACCAACAAAAAAAGGCAGGAAGCGGTCACCTTTAAATAGCGCTCCCTCAGTCCCTTCCTGACTGCAAAACGCTCCCCTCAACCTGTCGTTGCTAGCGGCATGGGGTAAGGCAGGGGGTGCCACTCAATATCTGCTCCGGGGCGCTACTGGGGCGTTGCGCACTCGACTGACGTCACGATCTGCCGGCGCAGGAGATCGTGGCGGTACTGTTTAGCGCCGCCGCAAAATGTCTAGTTAATTTCGCGAGCGGCGCAGACATCGCCGCGCCCGGGCGCCAGTTGCTTTGCACCCCATTAGCGCCCTCTTAAGGCGCTGATGGGAGGCGCAACTAACTGAATTTTTCCCCCTTGAAGTCATGTCAATGGGAAAATTCACCTGCATTCATGTTTGGCACTGACCTTCAGGCATTCCAGGTTACCAGTATTGTCAACGTATACATGCTCCTTCATGTAACCCCATAGGAACTGGTCACAGGGAATGAAATCCATTGAAAGTAGAGATGAGATGTGCATTGTGAAGCATGGAGCAGAAATTCTCTGGGGCAGCTTTTTTCTTGAAGCTACCCAACCATGGTATTGGTATTGCTTGTATGAGATGTAGCTGCATCGTGTTGATAGAAAATAGTGCTGATACTATTTCAAGTTTCTTCTCAGCAATGTAAGGCATTAGAGATAATGGTGAACATCTGGCTGTCCTCGGTTTAAGGGTGATTCCTGGGTGTGGCTCAAGGATTCTTCTTTTGCCCTATAATTTGATCATTGTAAACTTCTGGCTGTTACTGTTGCTTCTAACTGTTTCCCATTTGATCACCAAGACATCTGATAACAGCAAACTGTGCGATCTGCAGCCCCTGGCTGCTGGATAGCAACATATTTGCTTACAATATGAGGAAAGTATCAGAGTAAAGCAAGGTTGCAGAAAAGTTAAAACAAATAAAATCAGTCAGGACAAAATACAGGAGCTGCAATATAAAAATTTAGATTCTACACATAACTGTATTTGAAATCATATACACAGTACAAAAAAAAATGCAGGGTCTCAAGGGGCAATGGTGCTCCCTCAATTTGCTGTCTCCACGGAAACAGTTCTGGGTTTGGTTTGCAGAAATCACATTGTGTGATGTCTATTTTATTGATGCATTCAACTAATTTGTTTTACTTTTATTTTGAACTGGTTAGGCCTTTGTTAAAATGGACAGAGAAATTTCATACCAACATAGAAACACATTTGTTACTAATACCATACTGCACTATTTTGTGTTCAATGAAAATTAGTTGCATTAGGTTCTGTAAAAAAAAATCCAAAAGAAAATCTTGTATGCATAGAATGCTTTTATTGACAAGGCTTTTATCTCTAGTTATAAGATTTAAACAACAACGTGTATATAAGAACATAAGAAATAGGAGCAGGAGTAGGCCACATGGCCCCGCAAGCCTGCTCCGCCATTCAATAAGATCATGGCTGATCGTTGACCTCAACTCCACTTTCCTGCCCAATCTCCATATCCCTTGAATGCCTGAGAGTCCAAAAATCTATCTGTCTCAACCTTGAATATAATCAACAACTGAGCATCCACAGCCCTCTGGGGTAGAGAATTCCAAAGGTTCTCAACCCTCTGAGTGAAGAAATTCCTCTTCATCTCAGTCCTAAATGGTCCATCACATATCCTGAGACTATGCCCCCTAGTTCTAGACTCTCCAGCCAGGGGAAACAGCCTCTCAGCATCTACCCTGTCAAACCCCCTCAGAATCTTATATGTTTCAATGAGATCACCTCTCATTCTTTGAAACTTCAGAGAGTATAGGCCCATTCCACTCAATCTGTCCTCATAGGACAACCCTCCCTTCCCAAGAATCAATCTAGTGAACCTTCGTTACAATACCTCTAAGGCAAGTATATACTTCCTGAGGTATAGAGACCAAAACTGTGCACAGTACTCCAGGTGTGGTCTCACCAAAGCCCTGTACAATTGCAGCAACATTTCCTTACTCTTGTACTCCAGCCCCCTTGCAATACAGGCCAACATACCATTTGCCTTCCTAATTGCTTGCTGTACCTGCATGTTAACTTTCTGTGTTTAGGGTACAAAGACACACAAATCCCTCTGAACACCAACATTTAATAGTTTCTCAACATTTGAAAAATATTCTGTTTTTCTATTCATCGACCAAAGTGAATAACCTCACATTTCCTCACATTATACTCCATCTGCCACCTTCTTGCCCACTCAAAGGTAGAGGGGTAGAGATGGGCTGGGGTAAAAATATCTGATGAGTAAAGACAAGGGGCGCGATCTTGCCAGCACTGGGGAGGCGGGTATGGAGGCGGAACTGCCGGGATAATGGCAGAATTTGGGGGCGGGTGCCCAACTCACCCCCAACCCACCTCTGTGCCATCTTGCCAGGAGGCGGGTAGCCGTCCCGCGCCGAGTCCCATCTCCTTGGAGGCAGGAAGGGGATTACAGCCACTTAACTGCCTGTTAACAGGTAGTTAACAGGATTATCCCCATTTTACCCCGAAGGCTGCGAACCCCGCTAGGGTCACCGAGGCGAGTAGTGGGTCTGCGGGGGTCGGGGGGGGGCAAAAGTGCGCTGTGAAGCTAAGTGATGGGTGCAAGTGTGGAGAGATAAGTATGTGAGGTGAGTGGAAAGTGTTAGAAAAAGTTTACTTACCTTTGTTTCTTCCTGCAGGCTTCAATCAGTGGGTATGTGGAGAGTCTCGCACCTCCGCGGCAGAGATGACAGAGGGCCGTTGCATTCTCCAATGCAACAACCATCTAATTTCTGCAAAAGAAAGAGGTTTGATGAGGTCTTGAATTCAAGAACTCATCAAACTACAGAGAACGTCAGTGTTTGACAGCTTCACAGAGCTGTCAAACGATGACAATTCATCTGTCAAAAATTTTTGACAGATGCAACGTCATGCGCTGACATTCTCTGTAACCGGCTTTCCCTTAATTGGCCTGCTAAGCCTGCTGGGTGGGCTTAACAAGGTCAATCAGGGGAAAATAGCGTGGGTTGGCCACAAATCGATGGAGGCGGGACAACGACCCGACAAGCAGCAGTCCTGCCTCCAACACGCCCCCATTGGCAAAATCGCCCCCAAGGTGTAACAGAGCCATAGACACTGGGATTGATTCCTGCTAGTTTGAAGTAGCTGTTCTCAGTCATCCCGATAATAGAGGCACTACAACGTTAAAGGAAAATTACCCAAACCTCTGCTCCCGATTGCTATCGAGTGACTGGTGCTGGAAAGTGCATGTGTTTGTATGTCAGAACAGGATTGGGCTCAACTGAAATGCTCCCATATTCAAATAGGCTGCTGACAGTCACTATTTAGACACGCATTGCAAGCTGCTGAGGTGCCTGTGGAATGGAACTCCAGCCTGAGTTGGTTCCTTCAGCAGAAGAGGAGGGCGAGGGGGAAATTAAAAATTAAAAATAAGACATTCTAACAACATGAAATTACTTTATGACAGGATTTGCATTGTTCTATATATTGTGCGAAGAGTTCTTGTACAGGGAATAAGCCAGAATGCAAAAATGCAAGTTAAAAAAAAATTTGACAGAAAATGCTGAACATGCTGCGAATGTTGAGCGCTCAAGAAGAATGAAGACTTGAAAATTAAAAATAATTTATTCTTTGTAAGGTGTCTTGGCATTGAAATCTTGGCTCAGGTTATGATGTTTGAAGAGACTTGTCAGCTAACTAACCATTTGTAATTCCACCAAATACCCCCCAAAAAATGGTGAGGAAAAAAACCTGGCCATTCACTGTTAAAATGGTTGGGTTTGGATTCTGAATCCTCCATTCTTCTTTCATAACCTATGCAGAGATGATAATCGAGCAGATATTGTAAATGGATGATGTAATGGGATAAAGTGTACAGTATAGATAAATTACTATATTGCTGATTTGAAGCCTTTAACATGCAATACTAAAACAGTCAACACAAAACCAAGGCAGGTGGAAATCCTATGCTCCAATACTGTGGTGTAGATATAGCAAGGCAGACTCTAAAGCATCGGCAGCCTTGGTTATACTGCAGCAGCATTTCATGAAATTTTTCTGCAATATAGAGAAATCATAATAGCAAAGCAAAATGAGTTAAGCATGTCCATATACATGCAGGGGGCGGGGGATTTTAACCCACCACAATGTGCGTGCGGGGGTGGGGGTTAAAATTTAAAAATTCTGAAACTTGAACCCACACGGATTTACAAAAGGGAAATCATGCCTGACTAATCTACTGGAATATTTTGAGGATGTAACTGGTAGAATAGATAAGGGAGAACCAGTGGATGTGGTGTATTTGGACTTTCAGAAGGCTTTCGATAAGGTCCCGCATAAGAGATTAGCGTGCAAAGTTAAAGCACATGGGATTGGGGGTAAGGTACTGATTTGGATAGAGAACTGGTTGGCAGACAGGAAGCAAAGTGTTGGAATAAACGGGTCTTTTTCTGAGTGGCAGGCAGTGACTAGTGGGGTACCGCAGGGATCGGTGCTAGGACCCCAGTTATTCACAATATATATTAATGATCCAGATGAGGGGACTAGATGTAATATCTCCAAGTTTGCAGACAACACAAAGCTGAGTGGGCGTGTGTGCTGTGAGGAGGATGCAGAGAAACTCCAGTATGATTTGGACAGGTTGGGTGATTGGGCAGATGCATGGCAGATGCAGTATAATGTGGATAAATGCGAGGTTATCCACTTTGGTGGCAAAAACAGGAAGGCAGATTATTATCTGAATGGCAATAGATTGGGAAAAGGGGAAGTGCAACGAGACCTGGGTATCCTTGTGCACCAGTCACTGAAGGTAAGCATGCAGGTGCAGCAGCCGGTTAAGAAGGCAAATGGTATGTTGGCCTTCAGAGCGAGAGGATTCGAGTACAGGAGCAAGGATGTCTTGCTGCAGTTGTACAGGGCCTTGGTGAGACCATACCTTGAGTATTGTGTGCAGTTTTGGTCGCCTTATCTGAGGAAGGATGTTCTTGCCATGGAGAGAGTTCAGCGAAGATTCACAAGGCTGATACCTGGGATGGCAGGAATGACGTATGAAGAGAGATTGGGTCGATTAGGCTTATATTCGCTAGAGTTTAGAAGAATGAGAGGGGATCTCATTGAAACTTATAAAATTCTAACAGGACTAGACAGACTAGATGCAGGAAGGATGTTCCCGATGGCGGGGGAGTCCAGAAACAGAGGTCACAGTCTAAGGATAAGGGGTAAGCCATTTAGGACTGAGATGAGGAGGAATTTCTTCACCCAGAGAGTGGTGAACCTGTGGAATACTCTACCACAGAAGGCAGTTGAGGCCAATTCATTAAATATATTCAAGAAGGAGTTAGATAGATTTCTTAAGGCTAAAGGGATCAAGGGATATGGGAGAAAGCAAACCTGCTTCCCTCCCCGTAATCCGTCAACCCCCCAACTCGTGATCTGAAGCGCCCCACCCCTCCGTGATCTCTCCCTCCATCCTCTCCGCTCCCAGGCTGCAGCCTTGTGCTGCTGGTCTTCCTGTCTGCCTGCCAGCCAGCCAGTCTCTCAATCTGGTTCGCTGCCGGCTGGGAAATGGAGACAAAAAACTCAAATGAGGTCCTGCCGTTAAATTCAGCAGGACCTGCGCATTACTTGCATTTCCTTGTTTCCCGGCCGCTACAACTCCCTCCCCTGCCCCGCTCCCTCACCGCCTCCCTGTAAATATTGGGGCCACAGAGTTAGAAATTTAGATAGTGATTTTAATACTTAAAGAGCATACTGTACTAAAATCCTTCCAGACCAGATTCTCTGGAGATACTGGCCCAGAAATTCGGGTTGGAGGCTTCCCGCGGGTGCAAGCATAGCGGGTGCACTTACCTACCGCGCCTGCCGTTGTGCTGTGGGCCCGCGTGGGATTCTGATCCTGGGCCTCCTCCAGCTGCCGGCGCGCAGTGCTCGCGTATCCCAGCGGTGAAGCTAGTTCGCAGCGTCCCCTGGGATCACGTGGGCCATGGGGAGCCAATCGGAGCAGGGAATCTCCATTCATAGATTTGACAGGAAGACCTGTCAAATCTATGAATAGAGATCGGCCCCAAAACCTCAGTAAAACTTCAAATAAATTTTTTAAAAAACATCACATTTTGAAAATAACTATAAATTACATAAATTAACTACTTTAAACAAAAACTTTAATTTTTGAAAAAAATTATTAAAGTTTTTAACGGGGCTAAAAATAAACTTACCTTTCTTTTAAAGTATTTAAAAATGATAAACCTGTGGAAAAAATGTTTCACTTTTACTTAATTCACCTCTTACCTTGTTAAAAGCAAGCCTTGCAGCCTGCTTTTCCCACACGCAGCTGCTTGGGACTTACCCGCACGTTGAAACCTGTAAAAAAGCCGAAGTTCGCTGCGTACGCGCTGCCTCTCCCGCGCACACAGTTGACCTCCGAACCCCTTCCTTCAAGAGACCGGAAGTTCCAGTTTCCTGTGCATGCGCAGTGCATGCGCGAAACCGGCACTTCCGGTGGCCCTACGGGTGAGTACACAGCGCGTACTCACATGTGGGGACCCGAATTTCTGGCCCATTAATGTATTTGCCTATTGCAGAACTCAAAACCTGTCTCCTCATTCAGAATATTCATTTTGAATTTAACTCATTCAGAGGACTGCAGTCTGTGTCCTCCCCTGCACAGCGTCACACTCTCCTATCCCACCTGTCTGACTCCACATGCCCCAGTGAATTGATTTTAGATCCTTTTCCTTGCTTTCAAATCCCTCCACGGTCTTTCCCCACTCTACCTCAGCGATCCCCTACAGCCATACTTCCCCACATGCATTCTCTGCTCCTTTGACATTGATTCACTCCTTGTTTCTGCTCTACCATCAGTACTTGTTCCTTCAGTAACTATGCCCTATCCCCATGGTAGTTAGGAGTAAGAAGAGAAGTCAGGTGGAACTTTTTCTCCCAAAGGATTAAGTTACCAGGGAAGGCCATTGAAATGGTCAATATGAATGTGTCATGAGATAGTTCGATGTGTTTCTGGAGAAAAATAGATTGCGAGGTGTGGTGACAAGGCGAGTGCATCAGGATCTAACAAAAAGAGAAGAGCTTGATGGGTATAATAGCCCTTTTCTGTTTCTAAAAGTTCTTAGGTTTTTATATATTCGCAGAGCTCTTGATCCGGCTGTTGATGCAATTACCTATCATTTTTAGACTTAAATAATGTTTAACCATTTACTTTATTACAAATAAAGCTAAGAAAAGGGATCAAGGGATATGGGGAGAAAGCAGGGACAGGGTACTGAATTTGGATGATCAGCCATGATCGCATTGAATGGCGGAGCAGGCTAGAGGGGCCGAATGGCCTACTCCTGCTCCTATCTTCTATGATTCTATGAAAAATATTGGAAGGAATGTAACGATATAATGTTGTACTGTTGTGTACAGCTGGGTTTTTATCATGTTCGCAACCATTTTAGCCTTTGGTTTTAACTCCTGCCAAAACGATCCTGTAATGTGCTAATATTCATAGTACACACCATGGCCTGGGTTTTGTGGTCAGCGGCAAAGGACCAGTGCTTGCCGTTCATTACGCTTACAGCTGCCCACAGACTTTTCGCGGGCTTTTCAGCGGCAACTTACGGTTGCTATATACCCTGTTTCAGCGCAGCGCCCTCTCCATGGGGATCTGTGGTGTGTGTAAGCCGGGCAAGTAACAGCGTGTCTCTTCAACCAATCAGATTGAAGAATCCTCATTGAGACACGCAGGGGGTAATTTTAACCCTCAAAAATGGGTGGGTTTGGGTCGGTGGGAAGTTAAAATGTTAAAAATCTGAAACAGGAACCCATCCTGCCCACTTCTGGTTTTAACAGAGGCGGGATGAGGGCGGGTGACCAATCCGCTCCGAGGAGACAGGTCAGTCAGTAAAACCTTTTATGGAGGCTGCGTGCCTCCATTTTAATGTAACTTTTATTTTGAACTGACGTCGGTTGGGTTTCCCGGGCCTCGGGAAACCCAGCAGGTAAAAGGAGGCGAGAAGGGCCGAATTCATCAGGTAAGTGCCTTTACAGCACTGCTTGTGGGCCAGGAGGAGCAGGAGTGCTTCCTCCAGGCACAACAACTTACACTGCGAACCCCCCATGATGTGTCCGACACCCCACCCCCCCCCCCGACCACCATCTCTACCCCCACCACCGTGACCTCCCCTCCCCGACCACCACCTCCATTCCCCCCAACAGCAATCTCTCCTCCCCGACCACTATCTCCACTCCCCCCGACCACCAGCTCCATTCCCCCAACAGCAATCTCTCCCCCACTGAACACCATCTCCATCCTTCCATGATCTTTCCCTTTTTTTTAAATCTCCAACAATAATTAAAATCTGAAGGAATGACACTCCACACTTGTAAAATTTAATTTTCTAGGCCAGAGAGGTTGTCTGGCAGTAATTAAGACTTAGCACGGCCTTAAAAATTCACTTACACCTGAATGCACCAGCCCTAACTTTTTCTGGCGTGTTTAGTGGGTAACTAGTGGGTAAGTACCACAGCTTCACACCCCTCATGTATTTAAATGCTGAATCTATCAGCGAGGTACTGGTGTAGCCCAGCTTGTGGGGGAGCAGAGCAAAACGGACAACAACTTCCGGATTCTGGCATTTAACTGCACATGTGCAGATGCCGGAAGTTGCTGTCCGATTTACACCATAATAACGGTGAGAGCTGATAGCCTCACCGTTATTCTTAACGCAAAATCAGGGCCAATGTTGCTAGTTAATCTTTAATTCTGTCCATGTCTGGCCTTCCTTGAAACTGATGATGAACTGAGGAGGATCATGTAGAGAAGTCAAACTAATAATTAAACGAGAAACGCCTAAAGTGCTGATGACTGTCGGAAGACTGATTACCAACAGAAAGTAATGTGGATTGCATGCTTCAGTGAAAATTGATCATAGCCAATAAATGCATCTACGGCAGTTTATTTGTATATGCAGCTCCTGCCAACTCCAACCCTCTAATAACTCAGACTGATACAGCTTAAAATAGGCCTGAGATGTGAGCACAAGGCAATGAGGTAGTGGGTTTAAGATGCATTATCAGGATTGGAGTGCCAACAGAAGCAGCATTTGTATATCAGATTCTATTTTAGCATTCCCAAGACCGTGAAATACAAGATTTCCAACTTAAAGTGCATCGCCCCTATAAACGGTCCTGAAGCTCAGCAGGAGAAGGCCCAGGAGATTTTAACTCTAGGGCAGGAAAAGGCAGCTGGCTGGCAGGTGTGAGCGCAATGATGGGTGACAAGGACGTTGCTGCCGAGGACCGAAGGAGTGGTCCCCGGAGCTCAGCTAAGTCATATAGAAAGGATTTCGGAAGGGCCACATGATCGGGAGGGATAAGGGAGGCCTGAAATTTCCTCATGGGGTCTGGAGGAACATTCCTGCTCAGAAAATTAGCCATACTAGTTTATCAATGTCAGGAAGCTAAAACAGCATCAACAACCATCGTCATTAACTCAACGTATTTTGGTGAATTTGTATTTCAACATGGAATCTTCACTTTGGTGTCCTCCACCTGCCTGATTCAATAACTGCAAAACTCGTTTCCCTTGGTCTTTCCTTCCTCCAACAATCTTCAGACTTTGAATCTCACCCTACTCACCACTTCCTCATTTCTCTAATCTTTTCTCCTACTCTTTTTGATCTTGATGCCAGCTGGAACAAAACATTAGGGGAGTAGGGCAATAGTGGACTGCAAAACCTTGGGCGAGAATGATGAGAATCACTCGGAAACATTGACGAAGTAGCTAGCCTCCTTTGCTTCCCCCAAGTTGACACCTTTGTTAATTGTGTTCTGCATTATAGGTCTTGGCACTTCACCTGGGTTACTCAGCTAAAAAAAAGCTTCCAGATAGTTCTCCCAATTATGTCATCAATGCTCACCATTTAAACAAACAAACTATGCTCCAGAAAGTAATAAAAATACACATGGAAGACTTGTACTTATATAACACCTTATTGTGCCCCTTAAAAATGTCACAGAGTGATTGGCATACAATTAATGACTTTGAAGTGCAGTTTTTCACAATTTTTCCACACAGCATTGCCTCACCAAACAGCAATAAAATAAATGACCAGTTAATCTGTTTTTGGTGATGTTGGTTAAGAGGACACCAGGAAAACTCCCTGCTGTTCTTCAAGTAGTGCCAGGGGATTGTTTACAGCCATCTAACCACTAGAACAACATTATATTTGAAAGATGGCTACTCCAGCAAAGGAGCTAAAGTCCATGGAGTGGGGCTTGAATCCACAATTTTCTGACTCCAAGGTAACAGTACTACCCAACTCAAGCAAGGTGACACTACTCCTATGGTTCTCCACAGCTATCATTATTTTTGAAGGACTCAACTACAAATAATGCCGTGAAATCTTTAACGTCCACCTGATCAAGGACTTTGGCTAACACCTCATCTGAAGAATAGCAATGCAACACTCCCTCTGTACCGCACTGGACAATCAGCATAGGTTATGTGTTCAACTCCTGTCATGGGGATTGAACCCACAATCTTCTGATTCAAGGGCAAAAAGTGCTAGCAACTGAATATTTCACATGTAGGTAACTTTCTTACCTTTCTATTTACATTTCTGAGTATTAAAAATTGGAAAGCCAAATTTTGAGAGGCTAAATTGGCTTTTTCATATAATCAAATTGTATGCAAGTGGTGCTGGGTAATATTTTTAACAAGCCTCTGTGGAATAATCCACCAAAATACTTAGAAAATGTGTTGTAATTGAAGAACAATGGAAAACTTTGGTATTGAATTTAATTCTATTTATATCTACTTAATCAACAGCCTGTACATGATGCACAAAAGGAAACAACATTTTCTTTTTTAAATTAACATCGGTCTCAATATATTCCCAAGCAATTGAGTGGTTGGCTTGGATCAGTTACTTGAGAAAGATTTAAAGATTTTTCTTATTCCCCTTGCCCCCCACACACACACACACCCATATCGCAGCCAGGTCTGATTTTGTTTTCACCGAACAGCCACACACAGAAACATAGAATCTAGGAGCAGGAGTAGGCCATTTGGCCCATCGAGCCTGCTCCACCATTCAATACGATCATGGCTGATCATCCAAATCCAATACCCTGTCCCTGCTTTAATCCCCACAGTACACATATCCCACCCTACCCCCGTAACCCCACGTATTTAATTCCCCCTAACATATCCCATCCTATCCCCATAACCCCACCCTAACACTAAGGGTCAATTTATCATAGCCAAATCAACCTAACCCACACATTTTTGGACTGTGGGAGGAAACCGGAGCACCCGGAGGAAACCCACGCAGACACGGGGAGAATGTGTAAACTCCACACGGACAGTCACCCGAGGTCAGATTCGAACCCGGGTCCCTGGCGCTGTGAGGCACCAGTGCTAACCACTATGCCACTGTGTTGCACGAGTGATTGGTTAGCACACAGCATAAGTGGCTGGCTAGCAATCAGGAACAGAAACCTGAGCTGACTTTTTTCTCCCTTTCCCAGCCCAAAGGCTCTGAGGGTAACTGGAGCACCCCTTCTTTAGAGTGTAACATATCAAAGTTTGCAGATAATACAAAGATGGGAGGGAAAGTAGAAAGTGAGGAGGACATAAAAAACCTACAAGGGGATATAGACAGGCTGGGTGAGTGGGCGGAGATTTGGCAGATGCAATACAATGGGCCAAAAATTCATCCCGGTGCGCGAGAGTACGCACTGCGTACTCTCGCGTATTCCCTCTGCAATTGCCGGTTTTCTGCATGCCCTGCGCATGCGCTGAAAACCGGCAATTGCTCTTTTGAAAAGGGGGCGGTTCCTCGGTGCATCGCGTGCGCGCTACAGGCTGCGCGCACGCTGTGCACTTCATGCTTTGGACGCGCAGGTAAGTACTGAAGATTTTAGAAATGGAAAAAGGAGGAGTAAGAACCACTTTTAACAAGGTAAGTAGTGAATTAAGTATTTTTTTGAATTTTTTTTAACAGGTATATCTTTTTTAGAGACTTTAAAGACAGGTAAGTTTATTTTTATAACTTTTTAAAAGATTTTAAATTTTTTCAAAAATTTAATTTTTTATTTAAAATGGTTAATTTATTTAACTATACTTATTTTATTAATGTGATGGTTTTTTTTTTAAATTTAATTGAGGTTTAGCTGTTATTTTGGGGGTGTGTAAGATTCATAGATTTCACAGCACGTATGTGAAACTTATGAATGGAAGATGGTGTGCTGCCATTGGCTCTAACTGAGTCACGTGATCCCACAGCTCGCACGAATTCACTACGCCGGTGGGATACGCAAGCACTGCCCGGCTGATGTCTGGAACATCAAGTTCGTGCGAGCTGGATCTGAAAAAGCACAAGCGGAGTGAGAGATCGCGGGGAAGGCTTACCCCCGCGGGAACAGAGCGAGATTAATTTCTGTGCCAATATTAGAAAATGTGAGGTTATGCACTTTGGCAGGAAAAATCAGAGAGCAAGTTATTATCTTAATGGCGAGAAACTGGAAAGTACTGCAGTACAAAGGGATCTGGGGGTCCTAGTGCAAGAAAATCAAAAAGTTAGTATACAGGTGCAGCAGGTGCTCAAGAAGGCCAACGGAATGTTGGTTTTTATTGCTAGGGGGATAGATTATAAAAACAGGGAGGTATTGCTGCAGTTATATAAGGTATTGGTGAGACCGCACCTGGAATACTGCATACAGTTTTGGTGTCCATACTTAAGAAAAGACATACTTGCTCTCGAGGCAGTACAAAGAAGGTTCACTCGGTTAATCCCGGGGATGAGGGGGTGGACATATGAGGAGAGGTTGAGTAGATTGGGACTCTACTCATTGGAGTTCAGAAGAATGAGAGGCGATCTTATTGAAACATATAAGATTGTGAAGGGGCTTGATCGGGTGGATGCGGTAAGGATCTTCCCAAGGATGGGTGAAACTAGAACTAGGGGACATAATCTTAGAATAAGGGGCTGCTCTTTCAAAACTGAGATGAGGAGAAACTTCTTCACTCAGAGGGTAGTAGGTCTGTGGAATTTGCTGCCCCAGGAAGCTGTGGAAGCTACATCATTAAATAAATTTAAAACAGAAATAGACAGTTTCCTAGAAGTAAAGGGAATTAGGGGTTACGGGGAGCGGGCAGGAAATTGGACATGAGGCTGAGTTCGGATCGGTCAAGGCCCTGTGGGTGGCGGAGCGGGCCCAGGAGCTGAGTGGCCGGGTCCTGCTCCTACTTCTTGTGTTCTTTAGATTTGAAGTTAGGATCAGATCAGCCATGATCTTATTGAATGGCGGAGCAGGCTCGGGGGGCCGATTGGCCTACTCCTGCTCCTATTTCTTATGTTCTTATGACCTGCTGCGATTAACTCACTAAGCAAAAACGAGGAGTGAACCTTGGGGCTTTCTGGTCGCTGTGGCTCAGTAATAAAGCAGGTAGTGCCTTTACTAATTACGTATTTATCTTGTTAATGAAATTCTGAAATGTGAACACAATTTCAGTGTTCGCTGGTAGATATTGGAATGACTTTATCAATATATTCACAGGACATAAAATTCATGTCATTACTATTCCATTAAAATGTGCTGTCTGTTTCCCACGGAGTAGATAGGTGCACAGAATAACAATTGTACCGAAGCATATCTTTAACAATCAAAACCTTTTTTGTTTATATTAGTTCCACTGTACTTTTCTTGTTATAATCATCTGGGTATCTTGGTGCTCATGTGTATCTGAATTTTTTTTTATTGTTTCCTTATCCAGCAGTAGAGAACTGAAATGGAATTCTACATGTGTTTTTTTTTACAAAGCTGCCAAGGAGAAAGAAATAGGCAAAATAAGTGTCAAGTGGGAAGGTTCCAAGGTCAAGAGAAGGGTGCAAGAATAAAAGTATCAATTTGTTTTTTTTCCATTTTTTTTCCCACCAGCAGCCTGTCAGTATCTTGCCCAAGCAGTCATTTTTCATGTATGAGACTGGAGAATGAATGTTGCCAGGCTATTCAATTACTGGGGATAACACAACAGAGCATAATCTCGCCCTGGCTCGACATCCATGCTCACACTTTCAGCAGCAGTCACTGGACAACACTCGGGACCCTGGTTGATTTTTTTTCTCCCTCCAAACCCTGAGGCTCTGAGACAACAGCTGATCAGCGAACTCAACAAGAGTCCAAGCTGGAACTTTTCAATCCATATATCTTAATTGAACAAGAAAAGGCCATAGGGAGCATTATATCTGTTCCTTCTAGTCGACCACATACAACTTGCACTGCCATGAATATACCCGACCATATTTAATCTTCGAAGAGAACTGAATAACTACAGATAAAACCACTCATTGGAGAATAATCTGTGATTTCCACACCCACCCCCGCCCTGCCACCGCCCTTGGATTCCAAAGATAATCAAGTAAAAAAAAGTCCAGGAAAATAATTCAGGATTATAATCTACATTATATAACCCTGACTAGCTATATTTCATAGATGACCTTCCCATGATCTCAACAGAACAGAAGCTATGGTATTGTGGAATAATATTTCCTCAAATATATTTATAACTTCCAATCCTTTTCACAACCCAGCTACAATAAATAGACTACAATTCTGCGGGGATGGGGCGGGGTTATACTATTAAACTCCAAGTCTTGCTTGGCACTTAGGCAATTTTATCCTCATGACCTTTAGACTATGACTGATTTAATTTAAGCAACCTGCTTGTATTCACATTATCTGTGTCTTTCATGATTTCATAGATCTGGATTGTGTCCCTTTTAAATCTTCTTTTCTTCAATGTCAGTCCGTACGTATCATTTAGCACTTTGAGTTCCAAAGTCATCTTTTACTCTTCTTTGAACTCTCAATGTCCTTTTAAAGGTAAATGCCCAAACTTGAGCACAGTATTCTAAATGTGTCCTTGCAAATCAACCATGATTCCATTAACATTACAGCCCTCTTATTTTGTTTTGTAAAAAATGCAGAGAACTCTTTATTACTCAAAGAGTGCTTAGAATGTGGAACTCGCTACCACATGGAGTAGTTGAGGCGAATAGCATAGATGCATTTACAGGGAAGCTAGATAAACACATGAGGGAGAAAGGAATAGAAGGATATTTTGAAAGGTTGAGATGAAGTAAGGTGGGAGGAGGCTCATGTGAAGCATAAACACTGCCATAGACCTGTTGGGCTGAATGGCCTGTTTCTATGCTATAAATTCGATGTAATCCTATGTAAAACTAGAGGGGGACATCAAAATTCTTTGGTTCTTCCAGCACACTCCCATTGCAACTCTGGCAGAAGTCTGGCGTAAGGTCCTAAAATAATTTTGGAGTCAGATACACTGGGGCCTGGCCTAATGTCAACATTTCCTGATAGCCTTGTAAGGGGTGGAGCCTCTGCCTGGCCATTGATGCAGAGGGGCAGGGAGGCCTCTTCGAGCAAGCAGGCATCTCTAGGGGCATAGACACTCGCCTGGGATTTGTGGATATGGTGAGCTCCCCCTGACCCTGCAAACCTTGGTGGGGGTCAGTGCCAGAGATCACTGGTGGGCGGATCCTGGCATTTATGCTGGGATCAAAGGCCACAGGTTTTCAGCCAGGCTATTTATCTCTTTCTTCTCAGCTTTCTTCTCTTGTTCCTCTTGGGTGCAGCTATGCTGTCTGGCATGCTCTTATTGCTCCCTGTATCCCACTATTTCCCAGGACCTCATGAAACTCGTTACTTCTCTCATTTACAGGATTTTAAAATCCAAGTTTTGTATCAAATAATCACTATTTCTTATTTTCTACTATGCTCTTCTCAACCTTGGGTGCTTACCCAAACTCTTTAATATTAAGAAGGAACTCCCTTCCAGTCTGAGATACACACTACTCACTATGTTCACTATTTAATGATACTGGGTCTGTAACCACATTGTTATTGTGTCACTTTTATATCAATGTGAAGTGGTTTTGGATCCAGACGAACCAAAAAAAAATTAAAATTCATGAGTGAGGTTGGCACTCTGACTCCTGAGCATACTAACGGAAGTAGTCTCATATCAGATGAGCTCCACACTTTTATTTATTTATTCGTTTACAGGATGTGGGTGTCACTGGTGAGACTGGCATTTATTGCCCATCCCGAATTGCCTCCACTTGGTGCAATATAACTGCAGCCCAGTGCAATATAACTGCAGCCCAGTGCAATATAACTGCAGCCCAGTGCAAATCCAAGTTTAAAAGTTTCCAAAAAGCAAAATGCTGCAGATGGCTGGAAATCTAAAACAAAAACAAAAGTGCTGGAGACACCAGACTCTCATCAGGTCAGGCACCATCTGTCGAGAAAATGCGAGTCAGCTGATGTTTCCAGTATAAACTCTTCCTCAGAACTATTCAGTTCAAACATGTGCTACAAAATAGAACTGCGATGTTCTGGAATTGATTTTTTTCTTTAGTGGCCCGAACCTTCTCATAGAACCACCCAACTTACCTTGCTAACAAACTTTGGCCTCAAAGTAGTGGAGCGGGCCCAGGGACTGTGTAGCCTGATTCTGCTCCTATTTCGTGTGTGCAATTCTGTTAGATGCAGGAGATGGTTCTGTGATAGATAGTAGATTGGCGGTTAGGATCAGATCAGCCATGATCTTATTGAATGGCGGAGCAGGCTCGAGGGGCCGATTGGCCTACTCCTGCTCCTATTTCTTATGTTCTTATGTTCTTAAGGCTGAGTTTTGCTATCCACCAAAATGCCATTCCCAACCCCTCCAAAAAGGAATGGCCCATTCAAAGCACGAACAGTCCATTTTAAATTGCTGGCACTAGAAATCCTGCCTCCTTGGCTTTGGTACTCTTTTGGCATGTCATGCGTAATGCCTAGGGGGTAATAAGAATGCTAATTATTTGACCTTGCATTACCTGGAGAGTTCAGCCTCTTGGCTCTAAACACAGCCAGTGCAGAATTTGCTGTGGTGCTGGTGTCAGTATTTTATTGACCCCTAAAGGTGATGGTCCAAGACTGGTTACTGTAGTATAATGACACCCTATGACTAACTGCTAATTCTACATATCTATACATTGAATCAATGCAAGTGCCAGCTTGGATCATTTGGTAAGACTCTCACCTGAGTCAACGGGTTGTGGGTTCAAACCCCACTGCAGATTTTGAACACCCAACCTAGGCTGACACGCATGAAAACTGCATTCGGCATTATATCAGGGGTGCTGTCCTTTGGATGAGTCACTAAACCAAGGGCCCATCTGTTGGTTCTGGTTCAGGTGGGCATGAAAGAAGCCATGACACTATTTAACGAATAGCAGGAAGTTCTCCAGGTGTCTTGGTCAACATTCTTTCATCAACAAAGGGTCACCAAAAAGATTAAGTGGTCATTCATCTCACTGCTGTTTGTGGGATCCTGCTGTGTGCAAAATGGATGATGCATTTGCTTATATAACAGTCACTACATTTCAAGGTAATGCATTTCATGTGAAATTTTTGAGAGCTGCAATCAGGTGCTATATAATTGGAACTCTTTCTGTATATAGAGATGGTATCAGCACTCTTAACTGAACTTGTTTGTGCATGCCTCTTCGGCAATATGCCAAAATGGGAAAGTAGATCATTTCCTTTGTTCGTGGAGACCAAACATGGAAAATTTGTACCGATACATTTAACAGTGAAAGGCTAACAAAATCAGTTATTAAAGAAAATACAGTTACAAAATAAAGGAACTATGCTTCAAGATGTAATTGTAAATCTTCAGTATCATTTCTAATGTTCTGATTTTGTTTTTACTTAAGTCTTCAAATATATTATTTGTACTCAGGGTGGCTCAGTTCAGCACTTGTATCAACAAATTCTATAGCACAATCCCAGCAGAACTGAGACAAATGGCCAGTTAATATCATTCAACTATACAGAAAATCTGGGGCAGAGGTGGGGTTAAGGAGGTGAATTGTAGTTTGCATGATTGATTCATTAGTTTGCTCTAGGTTATAATGCTTGTGTTTATAGGAGCGGCTTTGGAAATAAAGTTTTGAATCTGTTCTTGGGAACTAAAAAGGATTCTGTGGGAAACTTTGAATCTTATTCATTTTCCTTTCTAAAGATAGAATTGGTATGCATTAGTAAGAATAAAGGGAGCCTGAATTATAACCAAGTACTGACTGACCCCGATATTTACGGGGAGGCGTTCCGGACGGAAGTGTGGGTTTCTCGGACGTCCTGCAGAAAGTAACGACAGGACGTATTTAAAAAATTTTCACCAGGTTTCCTGCCCGACAGCCAGAGGAGCAGAGAGTAGGGAGGGAGAGATCACGTGGGGGAGAGATTGTGTTTGACGGTGGGGAGGGGGGGGGGAAGATCTTCTTGGGGGGGGGTGAGATTGCAGGGAGAGCGTGAAGTAGGGAATATTGGGGGAGTCGGAGATCGCTGGGAGCGGGGGAGGAGATTGTCGGGGTACAGAGGTAAGCTGGTTGGGCTTGGAGGAAAGACTCCTGCTCCTCCTGGCCCACAAGCAATGCTGTCAATGCACTTACCTTATCGATCTCGCCTCCTTTTACCTGCCAGGTTTCCGGAGGCCCAGGAAACTCGGCTGAAATGGGTAAAAAATGAAAAGCATGCTAAACTGACTGACCCGCCTCCTGAGAGTGGATTGGTTGTCCGCCCCCCCCCCAACCCCCCATCCCGCTCCCGTGGCTCAATGGTAGCACCCTGGACTCTGAGTCAGAAGGTTGTGGGGTTCAAGTCCCACTCCAGAAACTTGAGCACAAAATCTAGGCTGACACTTCAGTGCAGTACCGAGGGAGCGCTGTACTGTCGGAGGTGCTGAGACGTTAAACTGAGGCCCTGTCTGCCCTCTGTAGTGGACGTAAAAGAGCCCATGGCACTATTTAGAAGAAGAGCAGGAGCATTCTCCCTGGTGTCCTGGCCAATATTTCTCCCTCAAACAATATCACTAAAACAGATTATCTGATCATTATATTGTTTGTGGGACCTTGCTGTGTGCAATTGGCTGCCATGTTTCCTATATCACAACAGTGACTACACTTCAAAAATAAGTACTTTAGTGGCTGTAAAGCACTTTGGGATGTCCTGAGGTCACGAAAGGTGCTATATTAGGCAGGCAAATTCTTGCTTTCATTACAGGATTGATGCTTTGGATAAACATTGTAGTCAGTGCTGTATGAAACACAAAACACATAGCTTTAGTTACCCTTCAACAACTGTAATGCATAATTTTAATCTCAATCAAAGGTGGTTTACAGCAACAATTTCTTACCTTATTCAGCCGGAGAGGCCTTCACGTCACCTGACGAAGGAGCAGCCGCTCCGAAAGCTTGTGATTTCAAATAAAACTGTGGGACTATAACCTGGTGTTGTGCGACTTCTCACTTTTACCTTATTCAGAACATACCATGATGAGAGCATTTTGCTTATTCTAAAAGAAAGACGTTGGGGGAGAAATTCGGATACCTTAGCGCCTCCTGTTAACGCCTCCGGAGGGTGCTAACGGGGTGCTATCGGCTTTGCCACCTGGCGCGGCGACAGTACCAACGCCCGCAAAATTGACATGGAGGTTTGCGGCGGCGGTAACCACTAGCGCCACGATCTCCTGCACCAGGTGATCGTGATATCATCGCCGTGCCCATCGCCCTGGTAGTGGCCCGGACCCAAACTTCGGCTCCACCCCCTGCAGCATCGCCGGGCAACAACACCGACAGCTGTAGCAGGTGTTGTTCGGGAGCCTGGGAGCTTCGGAGGTGCAAATAAACGGGGATGTTGATGCGGGTAGGAGAAAAATTTTACCAACATTGCAACTGATTTTTTTCGATTGCTCCTGGGCTGCGATTGATCAGCCTGGCGCTCTGCTGGAGTGCACGGGGCTGATCGGGCCGGATCACGGCTGCCGTCGGGGACCAGCTGACTGGTCCCAATGCAGAGCCTGCAGCGATGGCCCTTTCCCTATAAGGGAGGGAAGGAGCCTCGGATCGCAGCAGCACTGCACGGGACATTATGCAGCGCTGCACCACTACCGCCCCGCCTGCATCCTTTAGCGCTTCAGGAAGGAAGTGGAGCGCTTGATTTAGTGCTCCACTTCCTGGAGCGCAAACACCGAATTTTGCAAAAGCTGGGAATCATTAGCGCCTGGCGCTAAGTTTCCCAGCTTTCAAAAGTTAGTGCCCCAAACGGGGTGATACTGAATTTCTCCCCCTCAGTTTTTATTTGCTCTTTCCAATTTATCTCCCATCTACTCCTGCAGGTGTGGATTCCTGCTGGAGTCTGGTTCCACATACGCGGCCAGCCCTCCCGGACCTTGCCCAAGTGAGCCTAGATAGTGAGTGTTGGTGGACTATTTGATCTTGGGTCAAATTACAGTTGAGCTCAATCTTGATATCCATACACAAGGTGAGGGATAACTTTCAGAATGTGTGCACATTGGGCAGGCAGTGAGTGGAGCCATAACACCCCACCGATATCACCAGCGGGGGGCCCAAACCATTTTCATGAGCGCTGACTGGCAGCTCACTGTTCGGAGAGGGGGGAAATCCAGCGGCTCTTCCGTGGATTGTCGTGCATTGCTACACCAGCCTGCCAACACTCCAGAAATATTAACCATTCACCTGGGCAGTCATTTTCTAAATGGATACAAGTTATCATTTTCATAATATTTAATTTTATTTACTTCATTGAGAAATGAAGGGCCATCGTTCAGGATAGCATCAGGGCTTGGAAAGAATAAAAGATTAAGTAAATCAGAAATGAAATAAATCAGGAAGCAGCAATTTAATGTGGCAATGTAATAATGTACAAATGAGCAAGCCCAGCTCCCCTCAGTGTTGTAGATCAGTTCAATTCAAACTGACCTCAATTTGTTAAAATCAAGCCTAGTCAATAAGCTCTGTGTACTTTTTCTGTCACAGATGGGGTCATATTTCTTGAGCAATGGAAAAATGTGCCCTAGGAGAGTGAACTAAAGTGATTGAGCCTTGATGGACCAAGTTAAAGTAGGTTCTATTTTTCAGTTCTGTACCATGCATGACCCCAATGGGAAGTCTACATTTCCTCCAGCAATTTAATGTGATGTTTCTCTTTCATTGTTAATGTTTGGTTGTCAACGACAAGGACATGATGACTTTTCATGCAAGCAGCGTTCTTTTCTTAGTACAGTCACAGTTGTTTGATTTGTCCTTGCTGTCAAATTATTTCACATTTTAGTCTTGATGAACAATGGTTGTGACATTTCTTGATTAAGTGATTAGCTGGCTGTCTTAATCTTTAGCAACTTTCATTAATTGCTGTTGGCCTCAGCTAACTGCTGAAAATATGTAATAGAGGAAAATTTTACAGCCATGGGGTGTCCAACCGATTATGCTAACTCTTTACTAACTGTCTACTCTTGTGGTCTAAGCTATTTTTGCATTAAATACTGAGTCACAATGGGGGCCAAAATTTCTCAGGGGGTTCCAGCCATCTCTCACCCTAACTCTGGCGGGACACCAGTGGAGACCCAGTTGTGCCAATCTCTGGCATTTCTAGGAGTCCAATTTGCCTTGTAAGGGGCGGAAACTTTGTTCACTCCTTACAAGGCAAATGACAACAAGAAGCATAGCCAGGGGACGGGACTCCATATACCAGAGTTCCTGCTCAGTCAGGTTCCAGTGTATTTGTGGAGCATGGCACACTAAACGAGGTGAGGCATACCAGCCTCCACATGGGCAAGTGTTAGCCCCAGCCAAGGAGATTTTTGCGGGCCAACTGGCACATGGCTGGGGTTGGGGGTGGGTGCAATGTAGGTCTGGGCATTCCCATGCCCCAGTGGCAGGTGAGGGGCTGGAGTTTCTGACCATACAGAACGTGGGTGCCAGAAATGCGCTCATCGTGGCACTCTCACTCACTTGCCCAATAAGAAACATAAGAAATAAGAGCAGGAGTAGGTCATACGACCCCTCGAGCTTGCTCTACCATTCAATATGGCTGATCATCGACTTCAACTCCACTTTCATAAGAACATAAGAACATAAGAAATAGGAGCAGGAGTAGGCCAATCGGCCCCTCGAGCCTGCTCCGCCATTCAATAAGATCATGGCTGATCTGATCCTAACCGCCAATCTACTATCTATCACAGAACCATCTCCTGCATCTAACAGAATTGCACACACGAAATAGGAGCAGAATCAGGCTACACAGTCCCTGGGCCCGCTCCACTACCCACAGGGCCATGACCGATCCGAACCTAGACTCATGTCCAAATTCCTGCCCGCTCCCCGTAACCCTTAATGCCCTTTACTTCTAGGAAACTGTCTATTTCTGTTTTAAATTTAATTAATGTTGTAGCTTCTACAGCTTTTTGTGGCAGCATATTCCATGGACCTACCACCCTCTGAGTGAAGTAGTTCCTCCTCATCTCAGTTTTGAAAGAGCAGCCCCTTATTCTAAGACTATGTCCCCTAGTTCTCGTCTCACCCGTCATCGGGAACATCCTCCCCGCATCCACCCGATCCAACCCCTTCACAATCTTATATGTTTCAATAAGATCGCCTCTCATTCTTCTGAACTCCAATGAGTAGAGTCCCAATCTACCCAACCTCTCCTCATATGACCACCCCCTCATCCCCGGGATTAACCGAGTGAACCTTTTTTGCACTGCCTCGAGAGCAAGGATGTCTTTCCTTAAGTAAGGACACCAAAACTGTATGCAGTATTCCAGGTGCGGTCTCACCAATACCTTGTACAACTGAAGCAATACCTCCCTATTTTTATATTCTATCCCCCTAGCAATGAAAGCCAACATTCCATTTGCCTTCTTAATCACTTGCTGCACCTGCATACTAACCTTTTGAGTTTCGTGCACCAGGACCCCCAGATCCCTTTGCACTTCAGTACTCTCCAGTTTCTTGCCATTAAGATAATAAATTGCTCTAGGATTTTTCCTGCCAAAGTGCATCACCTCACACTTTCCCGCCTGATCCCAATATCCCTTGATTCCCTTAGTGTCCAAAAATCTATTGATCTCAGCCTTGAATATACGCAATGACTGAGCATCCAAAGCCCTCTAGGGTAGAGAATTCCCAAGGTTCACAACCCTCTGAGTGAACAAATTTCTCCTCATCTCAGTCCTAATTGGATAATCCCTTATTCTGAGACTATGCCCCCTAGTTCTAGACTCTCCAGCCAGGGGAAACAGCCTCTCAGCATCTACCCTGTCAAGCCCTCTCAGAATCTCGTATGTTTCAATGAGATCACCTCCCATTCTTCTAAACTCCAGGGGCTAATTAGGGACCTTCCTACTGATGCTACAAACACTGGCAGGAGTGATCTTAGCACAACGGAAGGAATTTCAGCCCCAATTTCCTTTGCCAGATCAGAATTCAACAACAGCAGATTATGTCAAATAGCATAAGGTTAGAAAGTAAAAGGCACCTTATATTACTGTGGTTATGATTCATAAAATCAGAACATTGCTAAAAACAATTAATTAACAAAAATGAATTTGCCGCTTTGAGAAAATAATAGCATTTTAGAAATCAAAATTATTTTGTTTAGTTTACTTTTTTCTCCATATTCAAAAACACTACATGCTTCCTGAATGACCGCAGATAAGGCACTGTCCAATGTAGCACTAAACCATACAGTCCAGAAGGTATCGTGTTTGATCCTCTGTCTGTGGTGAGGTGGCTGAGCTCAGCCTGGTAGCAGTTGGTAAAGTACAACTGACTTCAACACCCTGACTTAGAGAGGAGAATCTTAACCAAGGTTTCAGCTTCAAATTGCTATCCAGTCACTCCTACTTGAAAGTGTGAATACAATCAAGTTTTACTGTAATGTGGTTATTGGACAAATTGCCTGCTGAAATTCAGTCGAGTTTTCCTACACGTGGACAATAGCCATTTTTTAAAGTATTGGAGCACGGCAGGGACCCAGGGACTGTACCTCAACAAGGAGTCAATGGCTCCCGAAAAGAGGGAAGAAAATTGGAGGGGAGCGGGAAAGAAATATCCTGGGGTGAATTTTGCCGGCGCTCAGAGGGCGGGTTTGGAGGCGGGTTCGCTGTCAAAATCACAAAGATTGACAGTGGGTCGGTATCCCGCTGTAAACAAGCCTCCTTGTCAGTTTCCCAAGTGTTGGGTCTGTCATCCCTAAACAGACCCAACACTAAGCGGAGGGTCAGCCAATTTAGATAGTTAAAAGCTTATTAATTTTCCCATGTACTTACCATTTTACCAGGTTTTCAATGAGGATCCTGGAGAGCGGCTATCACGTCAGGTAAGTATGTCGGGTTCTCAATGACTGTGGATTGCTGTGAATAGGTGAAAGCTGCAAAAGTGGTCTAAAACCTACCGTTTCACAGCTGGTCACTTCTCAATCTTAGAAGCTGGAGCATTAATGATTTGGAACTCTCTTTTGAGCTTTATGCACTTTTGAAGTGTTTGGAGTAATTCTCTGTCCACTGTTACCTCCTTGGAACAACCTATCTCAACATTGACAGATTACTTCTGTCATCTCAACCTCACCTGCCATCTGTTCCATTAGCATCGGTGCCCTTGAAAAAATCTTACCTTGGTCCTAAGGATCCCAACACGATCAGCCCCAACACCAGCATCACCAGGCACACCAGCAGCACCAACATCCACACCAATTCTCCGCAATCAACTGATGCTGCACTGGACACAGGGCATCAGCACCCGAGCACATTGCTGCCCGGGACACCAGCGATGGCCTCACCATGGCCAGATTTGTTTCACTTGACGCTGTACCCCCTGGCTGCCACGTGATGCACCAGGTTGGCACCACCCCACATCAACACCATAAAGCATCCCTACAATGTCCAAGCCATTCCTTTCACACTCATCACCATTGGTGGGGGGGGGGGGGGGGGGCGGCGTTATGTCTCACCATTCACTGGAACTCACTAAGATACTTTCAAAGGTGCACACAAATCTGTCCAAGAAGGCAACATGGTGAAATAAGGATTTCAATGCTTGACAACACATTAACAGAACGTTTACACAAATATTGGCTAATACACCCAAGTGCCTACCCTTGTGTGTTGTTAGTTGGTATGATTGGATTAGGATGAGGGTGAGTGTGAGGAGTGAGATGGGGAAGTGATAATATAGTTAGAGAGGGATGGGTGGAGGTGCAAGGTAAGTTGTCGTGAGTAAGGATGTGCAGGAGTAGGGTAGGGAAGGCAGAGTGATGGGGATGTGATGAGTGGCACAGCAGGATGAGGTTGAGTGCGGCTTGGCAGTAACGTTTCGTGATCTACTGAGATCATTGAAAGGTTTGCACCAGCCTGGTCCTCCTGACGACATCCCTGCTTGTGTCCTCCTGTGCAATGTGCAACCATCATGCTTTGGTGTCCTGGGGAGGTCTCTTCCACCCAATGGGAAGGGAAGAGAACCTCCCTGCCTGCTGTGACTCCCTCCATAAGCATATGGAGGGAGTCATGGGAGAACCTGGGTGCAGCCGTGCACCTCTGTGCAGTGTTTGTCAGTTTTTGCAGCACCTCAATGCTGTAGAACACTGACAGCACAACTGTCAAATTGAATGTGGACATGGCCCCTTTAAGGAAAGCGGCTGATGACGCCTCATCGGATGACGTCATCAGACCAGCTTCCTTTTAATTGGCTGGGAACCTCGCAGGGTGGGCTTAACAAGCCCAATCAGGGAAAAATCACTTGGAGGAGGCGGGATGAAGACCGGTGCGGAGTTTGAGGCTGCTGTCTGCTCCTGCCGCACTGGACTCACCAGGGCTGGCAAAATCGCGGCCCCTGTGTGTAAACTTGAAAATCACAGAATGAGACAGAAATGGGATGATTTAATCTCCAAACACTGTCCATCTGCTTTAAAGAATTGACAGAAAAAGGAGTAATTAAAATAAATGATCTATTTCAGAAGGTGGAAGCTACATCTTTCATGCAGTTAATTGAAACTGATGGGTTTCCCCAAAGTCAGTCCTTTATTACATTCAGCTGTGGCATACATCTCTGAGTTAAGAGAGAGAGAACGAGAAAACAGTGAGACTTGAATTAATAAGTCAAGCTGTATGTCTGGAAGGGTCAGTTGTGGGGGGTGGGCAGAGAAACAGGAGTGGGCTATTAACCCCCTTGAGCCTGTTCCACCATTTAGTTAGATCATGGCTGATCTGTACTTCAACTTCAATTACCCACCCTTGCTCCATATCCCTTGATACCCTTACTTAACAAGAATGTATCGATCTCTGTCTTAAAAATTTCAATTGATCTGGCATCCGCAGCAAGTTCCAGATTTGCACTACCCTTTGTGTGAAAAAGTGCTTCCTGATTTCACTCTTAAAGGGCCTAGCTCCAATTTTAAAGTCATGTCGGTCCAGTTGGAGGCTCAGGGTGAAGGAGAATCCTCGACTGAAGGTTGCAACGAGTGGGTTGTGGAGCTGCATATTTAGCAGGTGGGTTGATTTATAAAAGAAAGAAATGAAATAAAAAGAAAGTTATGCTGCGGAGCAGAGGCCAGGCAGGATCGAGGTGCACTGGAAAGTATGGCAGTGGAATACTGGCAGGATCAGGTGTGAGCTCCTTTTCTGCTGGCCCAGAAGTTTCCACATTAGCATTCTATAAATGGAGTTAAGCCATCGTATATTGATGTCTCACAACGTAATTTCAGAGACTGAAACATGAGGAAGAACAAATTTGACCGAATGTCTTTTGGCTTGATAGTGCTGACATATATGATAGATACAAGAAATGTTATTATAATGATGAAAGGAAAGAAAAATGTCACATAAGACAATGAATAAGGGAGTCATTATCTCCTCTATTGACCTGGTTCTAGTTCAATCTCTGCTCTTAAAATTGATCTACAATTGGCCTCAATAGCCTGGGTTAAGAAGAAGAAAAACAACAAGGATTCATGCATCTGATCACTGTCCAGTGACCAATGCTGGAAGTATACTTACGCGGATGTCAGATGAAGACAGAATCAAGCTCAACTGTGTTTTTATATTTATCATCTGTAGCCACAGATTTACTCTACTTACAATATGCACTGGGCTGCCAGCATCTCCACATCCTGCATCCATTAGTGTGTTTTAAGATTATTGATATGCATTAACCCCAAACTAAGAAAAAGCAGCGATTTAACCAATGTGTCATTCCCATATAATTTAACTTTACACTTTCTCTGTGTGAAATTGCCCAGCTAGTACAAATTAAGGCTGAATAATAGGCAGGTTTATGTTATGCACTCATACCCACTGAGAACTGGATTGAAATAAAAGGAAAACTATTGAGTGTTGAGAAATCTGAATTAAAACAGAAATTGTTGGCAAAGCAAGGCAGGAAGATCAGCATCTTAAGAATAACAAAGTCAGACGAATGTTTTGAGTGTGACCCTTCATTGGGTCCTGGGTTACATCCAAAATGTTAATCAGCCTTTCTCTTTAAATGCTGGATGACCTAGAGGAAGATTACTTCTCTGTGCTATGTGTAGACACATTCTTTCATAATGTTAATGATTTTGTTACGCATAGTGCACAGAGGAAATGTTCTACCCCTGCTATGAACTGGATCAATACTAAGTTTACCCAGTGTACTATTCTGTTCCTATTTGCATTCTGATTAATAAAAATAGACGGAGGGCAATTGTCAGTAGGAAAAAAAATGTAACATAACCTCAATCATACCCATAAACACAAAAATTAGTGAGGTATTGATCACTGACTAATTTGAATTATATGCTCTTGAGCTAATATCTAAAACTGTTGAAACATTTTGATTCATGTGCATTTTATGACTAGAGCAAGTAATATGTCACTGCATGTAATTTGTTATCACTAAGAAACTAGCATTTTCACCATGTACAGGACCTTTTATGCAAAATTGTCGTACTCAAGCAGCAAATCACACAACGAATGCTAAGTGTAAAAATTTGCGAGATTTGTTGTAATACGTCACATTATACCAAATCACTTGTCCTAACTATAACTGTCACTACACGGGATACTCTCAAACTGGCCTATAAGATTTTTGCACAGGACAACACATTTACACAGTAAACAGTTTGCACTTAGCAAGCCTATATTGAACTGGAAGGACTGGAATGGTCAAGATACAAGTAATTCATCAATTTGTACTAGATAGGTTGAAGCAGTATTTTCCAGTAGAAACAGCAACAGACAAATGGCTACCATACCCCATCATGTTTTCCTCAGTCCTATTTTTGAAAATAGTATGAACTAGGAAATTTCAACAGCAGGAGGGGTGCACATTCAGACGCATTGCAGTGTAGCTATTCAGTATAAAGTGGTTTAAGATGAGTAACTGAGATTACATGAAATATATTATTTGTATTCTGTTAATGAATGCCCATGATAGAGCTGGGTCAATAGTGTCGCACGCTATGATACACATGCTTAATTGTTTTGTTTAAGAAAAAATGTCATATCTCTAGATTATTTGTTCGATCTGGCACTGAAGTTGACTTCGGCTCAGCTCTCTAGAGTTAAGGAATTGTGTCTGAGAATACATTGTAGCCCACTGTACCACTTAGCTGCTATTAATCCTAATCCATTCATTACCTTTGGACGATGGGCCATTACTCAGTCTACAAGTTCTGTTTTATTGAGAGTGTTTTGATAACACAATGACTCCTGCATTCTCGAGTGCCCACAAAATGCGCTTAGAGCATTTTGATTGTGTCATTCAACAAAGTACATGGTAAAATTGTTCTGTGGCAAAATAGCTATCATCTGTTGCAAAGGGAGAGGGGAGATGGCCCTCTTATTTCCTATCATCTCATTGTTTTTTTTATTCGTTCCTGGGATGTGGGCGTCAGTGGCAAGGCCAGCATTTATTGCCCATCCCTAATTACCCTTGAGAAGGTGGTGGTGAGCCGCCTTCTTGAGCCGTTGCAGACCGTGTGGTGAAGGTACTCCCACAATGCTGTTAGAGAGGGAGTTCCAGGATTTTGACCCAGCGACAATGAAGGAACTGCGATATATTTCCAAGTCAGGATGGTGTGTAACTTGGAGGGGAATTTGCAGGTGGTGGTGTTTCCATGCGCCTGCTGCCCTTGTCCTTCTAGGTGGTAGAGGTCGCGGGTTTGAGAGGTACTGCTGAAGAAGCCTCGGTGAGTTGCTGCAGTGCATCTTGTAGATGGTACACACTGCAGCCACGGTACACCGGTGGTGGAGGGAGTGAATGCTTAAGATGGTGGATGGGGTGCCAATCAAGCGGGCTGCTTTGCCCTGGATGGTGTCAAGCTTCTTGAGTGTTGTTGGAGCTACACTCATCCAGGCAAGTGGAGAGTATTCTAGCACACTCCTATCACAGAATCATAGAATGGTTACAGCACAGAAGGAGGCCAATCGGCCCATCAAATCTGTGCCGGCTCTCTGCAAGAGCACTTCAGCTAGTTCCACTCCCCGCCCTTTTCCCGTAGCCCTGCAATTTCTTTTCCTTCAGGTACTTATCCAATTCCCTTCTGAAAGCCATGATTGAGTCTGTCTCTACCACCCTTTCAGGCAGTGCATTCCAGATCCTAACCACTCGCTGCGTAAACAAGTTTTTCCTCATGTCGCATTTGGTTCTTTTGCCAATCACCTTAAATCTGTGTCCTCTGTTTCTCGACCCTTCTGCCAACGGGAACAGTTTCTCTCTATCTGCTCTGTCCAGACCACTCATGATTTTGAACAACTATATCAAATCTCCTCTCAACCTTCTCTGCTCCAAGGCCTTCACATCCTTCCTAAAGTGTGGTGCCCAGAATGAGACACAATACTCCAGTTGAGGCCGAACCAGTGTTTTATAAAGGTCCATCATAACTTCCTTGCTTTTGCACTCTATGCCTCTATTTATGAAGCCTAGGATCCCGTATATTGTTTTAACTGTTTTCTCAACCAGCCCTGCCACCTTCAACAATTTGTGCACATATACCCCCAGGTCTCTCTGTTCAAGCATCCCCTTTAGGATTGTACCCTTTAGTTTATATTGCCTCCTCTCGTTCTTCCTACCCAAATGTGTCACTTCACACTTTTCTGCGTTAAATTTCATCTGCCACGTGTTCGCCCATTTCACCAGCCTGTCTGATTTCTTGAAGTCTATCACTATCCTCCTCACTGTTCACTATACTTCCAAGTTTTGTGTCATCTGCAAATTTTGAAATTGTGCTTTGTGCACACAAGTCCAAGTCATTAATATATATCAAGAAAAGCAGTGGTCCTAGTACCGACCCCTGGAGAACACCACTGTATACCTTCCTCCAGTCCTAAAAACAACCGTTCACCACTACTCTCTGTTTCCTGGCACTTAGCCAATTTCATATCCATGCTGCCACGCTCCCTTTTATTCCATGGCTTCAACTTTGCTGGCAAGCCTATTACGCGGCACTTTATCAAATGCCTTTTGGAAATCCATGTACACCACGTCAACCGCATTGCCTTCATCAACCCTCACTGTTACCTCATCAAAAAACTTGATCAAGTTAGTTAAACATGATTTGCCTTTAACAAATCCGTGCTGGCTTTCCTTAATTAATCCACACTTGTCCAAATGATTGTTAATTTTGTCCCTGATTATCGTTTCTAAAAACTTCCCCACTACCGAGGTTAAAGTGACTGGCCTGTAGTTGCTGGGTTTATCCTTGCACCCTTTTTTGAACAAGGGTGTAACATTTGCAATTCTCCAGTCCTCTGTCACCACTCCTGTATCTAAGGAGGATTGGAAGATTATTGCGAGTATCTCCGCGATTTCCACCTTAACTTCCCTCAGCATCCTAGGATGCATCCCATCCGGTCCTGGTGACTTAGCAACTTTAAGTACAGCCAGCCTTTCTAGTACCTCCTCTTTATCAATTTTTATCCCTTAAAGTATTTCCACTTCCTCCTCTTTCACTATGACTTTGGCAGCATCTTCTTCCTTGGTGAAGACAGATGCAAAGTACTCATTTAGTACCTCAGCCATGCCCTCTGCCTCCATGCGTAGGTCTCCTTTTTGGTCCCTAATTGGCCCCAGCCCTCCTCTTACTACCCATTTACTATTCTTGACTTGTGCCTTGTAGATGGTGGAAAGGCTTTGGGGATTCAGGAGGTGAGACACTCGCCGCAGAACACCCAGCCTCTGACCTGCTCTTGTAGCCACAGTATTTAATGTGGCTGGTCCAGTTAAGTTTCTGGTCAATGGTGACCCCAGGATGTTGATGATGGTAATGCCGTTGAATGTCAAGGGGCAGTGGTTAGACTCTCGCTTGTTGGAGATAGTCATTGTCTGGCACTTATGTTCATTCTTTGTAGATTTCTTATAAATTCCCAAAACTGTTTTTAGGCAGGTGTAAAGACTTTTTTTTTAAAAACTCGCAGGCTGTTTTTCCTGTTATTGCTGACGGTTTGTTCATGTGCTTGGCTGGCCCTTATGTTATTTCCGTTCTGAACTCATTTTGGATATTCTTTCTTTGACTAGTGATGTCTGTTCCTCCAAACTTGAGCAATGCCAGTAATCAATCTGGTCCAGTCTGGTCTTGTGACCTTGAGGCTCCCAAAAAGAACAGTATTGTAGCAATGGCAGGAAATGGCCTGCACCAATACAACCATCTCACGCACAGCAACTCAGTGTTAGAAAAACAATTATAATCTCATCAGGGAAGGCAGGTTAAGGGGAGTTAACTACACTTTCCAGGAATGCACAGTACTAAACGTATCAAACACTTACAGTGACCTCACCTCACACTCTGTTAAAATGCTTGAATTCATTACTGTCAATTCTCAAGAGTCAGCATTCTGCACTCGATACCTCAGCCTTCACCTGAAAGTGTTCCTTCACCTACAACCTTCCATGCAATCACCCCACTGTAAAACCTTACATGGAATCTAATTACTTGGTGCATGCAACTTTCATCCCTGCAGGATGACATCTGAGTTTTACTACATCTCAAAGTATTTGATGGAAATTATTACTTTCTGAATTCCTTTTTCAAAGAGACGACAGTTGGAAGATATTGGCAACAGGTGGTAGACACACAAACTGGAGACCTCTTACCATCCTATGAGGAGGAAGCTCTTTAACCCCGAGTGATGAATACCATAGGAGACAGGGAAATAACAAGTCCATCATGGCATTCTGCTGCTCTTTCTTCTCATCCTACTGTACCTCTCAGTACCTGTAAGCAAACTGCAGTGCAAAACTCTCTTTGTACTGAAAGCAACCCATTCTAACTTCTTTTCCAGTTTATCTTCCCTAACTTTTTAAAATTCATTCTCGGGATGTGGGCGTCACTAGTCAGCATTTATTGCCCATCCTTTCAGAAGGTGGTGGTGAGCTGTCTTATACAACTGAGTGGCTTGCTAGGCCATTTCAAAGTCAGTTAAGAGTCAACCACATTGCTGTGGGTCTGGAGTCACATATAGGCCAGACCGGGTAAGGACGGCAGATTTCCTTCCCTAAAGGACATTCGTGAACCAGATGGGTTTTTACAACAATCCAGTAGTTTCATGGTTTTTCATTCCAGATTTATTTAAGTAACTGAATTTAAATTCCCCAGCTGCCTGTGGTGGGATTTGAACTCATGTCACTGGATCATTACTCCAGGTATCTGGATTAATAGTCCAGTAACATAACCACTGTGCTACTGTACCCCCTAATGTGGTCAAAGTTGAGGAACTGGGCCCCAGTGCATACGGTCTGCCAGCACTTCATAGCAGCCATGCCTCTCGCTCCCTCCCTCACAATCATCAGCCACAGGGAATTGCACTGGGAGATGCACAGATTAGGAGTGAGCAAGCAGCCGCACAAGAGATATATTCTGCAACAGGTTAGGACGGAGCTGCCCTGAGTTGAGGACCTGCTCTATCCTGAGAGATTCCTATAGGAAAGCAACAGTCAGCCACCTCACATACTCTGCCACTCAAACAGCTCCTAAGAGAAGCTTTAGATTAGTTTTAAAGTTTATGCGTTACACATCGGCACCAAGGAGAAGCACAATGGTAATAAAAAGAAGGCACACACAAAGAGTATAGGTTGTCATTACAATTATGGTGACACTAAAGTTGTGTATGTAGACATTGTTCTTGATAATGTTTGAAAGTGACTTTCACAAGGTGGCATTAATGGAGGCTGTGAGTTGATGTGCACAGAGAAGGGTCTGTAAATGATGATTTGCATGATGTAGCAGGACTATTGATGTGGTATTCAAGAGGAGGTCTCGTATATCAGAGTGGCACGAATGTCTCTTGCAACCGGTGACAAGTTACCCTCCACAACTTCAGATAGCTGCTGCCGATGCTTTTGCTCTCCATCAGAGTTTCTAGGTTGAAGAGTGCTAGCACTGGAGTTCCTTAAAATGAAGGTATCATGGCAGCTGCCAGGGAAATGAGCATTAACTTGCATTATGGTCTATTGCCAGTTGCAAATAAGCTGAAAATAGAAAAAATGGACTCCTTTCTTGTTGATATAAGTATAGGCATTGAGCAAAGATGTGTACAATCTATGACACACTGGACTTGGGAAATCCTGCCACTCTGTGAAATTGAAGCACAAAGCACTTGGTTAACGAACCTGTGCACAGTGTTTGAGTTTTATTACAGGTGTCCCCAGTGACATCCTGGAATAACGCTCCTGATCTTAACAGCAACTGGTAGAGAAGTGCATTTGGTGGAGGTAGGCTGCAGATACGTTTGCAGCATGTGGCATAACTCTGACAGCTTCCTTTGGCAAACAAAGGCCAGAATTTCCTTGGAGCTGCTCGTGCTCCAGCACCATAACTTCACCGGAAGTGCAGCAGGAGCTCTGTTTGTACATTGTAAACGGGGTTTCCAATCACACTTCCAGCAAAGTTACAGCAGAGGAGCGGGAGCAGCTCCTAGGATATTCCCAGCCAATGTCTCCGCAGGTCCAATGCAGAGAACAGCACCTCTGCCTGAATTCACTAGTGTGGGGTACTGGCACGTGGGTGGCATGTGGCTGAGGTGCAACCTCACCGGCCTGTCCTCCCTTTGCTGTTGCTCCTCCGCTTCTTTAGGAGGCACAGAGGGGAACCACCAATGACCAATGCAATTGTGTCCTGTCTGAAAATGGGGCGGGGTAAATGACAGCCTGTGACAAATGGAACAAAGACAGATGGCAAAGAAGATGGTAACAGAAATGATAAAGAAAACAAATCAAAAATGACCCCGTAATAAAGCTTTCAACAGCATGAATTAGAGCCTTTAAATTCACTTCTGCCTTCAAAGTAGCACCTTACAATCTTGTAGCACTTTTGTAGTGATTTTAATTCATTGGAAATGAGGACCTGTGGTGCTGTATTTACCTCTTGTTGGCCACCAGCTGCTTGGACTCCGCCATAATCCTGACACATTTACTTGGGTCAGGGCTCATTTGGCTTTCAGGCCATATTCCAAATAGAATGACCGCCACCATGAGGGAGCACATCACTGCCATGCAGGAAAATTCTGGTGGTGCTGCAGTACCTGAAGAGGCAGCTGGGGATTTAAAGGGAGCGGAAGAGCCCCCAAAAAGGAAGACAGGAATCTTTTTTTAGGCCTCAGCCTAGCTGTGTGAGGCCTGTCTGGAGGGAGAGGAGGTCCAACACTAAGCTCTCTTCCTCCATCGGGAGTTTACCATCGCTGTCCCAGGGGCTACTGCCACCTTTCTCCGAGTGGTCCCATGGCTTGACAGTGATACTGGCTCTAAGAAAGATAAGTTGCCAGGCCCCGTCTCCCCACTGGCACTTACAAGTGGTGGGTGGGGAAGAGGCAGCCAGTGGCTGTGCTGGCAGGGGCAGAGAGGGAAACATTAACTTAGGGCAGGGATGCAACAGTAGGTCTTGTTGACCAATTTTACTTCATTTTCCACTGCTTTCCCGTCTGATTTTGGCTGGATTGTTGTAAGGGGTTTTCTCCGATACTGGTCCCCCGTTACACACAATTCTTGGACGTCAGGATTTATAAGAACAAAATACACACGGCACAGGGTTTTGGGATGATGATGAAAACCCAGAGAGCGGAGCGGTGAGAAGGGGTAGTCGAACACCCCGACCTAGGGTGCCTTGGACGCCTCCTCGCACACCGACCCTGAGCCGCAAGAGGTCCCAACCGGACAATAAGGAAAAAGGGACGTGGTGATTGCAGCAATCACAGCATGTATAATATGTATATAACCTAAGTCTGACCTGTGGCACTCTGTGGCTGGGCCTGTTGGTAATCCTGATCAGATCAGGACAGATGGAGCGAGGCGACATCGAGATGTCGTTTACTTACGGGTGTATGGGAGGAGCCGGACCCACCGTAACACAGGGAGGTAGAGCACGGGGCACTGACGGGATAGCTACGTACTTCCATGAGGGAGTATGGCCGGGTTGGTTGGGGTCAAATTCCACTAAATATTCCAATTACACTGGTTACAAATTCGGTGAAGCATCAGTGCCCTGCCCCAAATTAAATATCACCACCAAAAAGGTACTGGTGAACGAGGGAAGGCAAGTGTGCCTAGAATGCTGGGGAAGTATCTCCGTGGGATGGTGGTGGTGGCTACGGAAAACAGACAAGGCAAAGGGTAATGAATCCACGGATTGGGAAAGATTGGGAAAACGACTTGTACTGATCGATTGTGGGGACAAAGTGGGGTGTAAAATTATGTTGGGACAAGCAGTGGAAGGAGGAACAAGGGGTTTATGTGTGTGTGGGAGGATCGGAACGTAAATGCCAGAAGTGGGTGTCCATCGCTTTTAAACAGCAATGGCAAGATTTTGGGTCTGGAATAGGCTGGACTCAGAGTTTCGATTCGTGTGTGGTCCCGGATCCTCCAAACGCAGTCAATGCTACCGAACTAGTAGCGCACGATAAGAAGCCCCTACCATCAGCCCCAAAGACACGGGATAAAGAGGTTAAGTGCCCCATAATGACACCTGGACCTAGGAATGGGTTAGTACTGATTCCAACAGGGAAGGTGTTGTACCATGACGTGCATTACGAGGTAGCATCTGTTATCCTTAATTTGACAAAGATACGACTACCCCGGTGGTGCCCAGCTGAAACGGAAAAATTGTACGAGAACCTATTAAAAGAAATGTTCCGGCAATTCTACGAGTTGAACTATGGGGAAGAAAGTCAGAAGGATTGGTATAAACAAGCTGACAACAGTCACACCGGTTGGGGAGATGGAAGAGGGGATTGATCAATGACGCAGCCACGGTGTTTAATACGGGGACGTCACTGGTCAATAGTATAGATGTTCCCGTTTATTGCTCCTAGTGCGGGTGCAGTTTGTAAATTTTCCTTTAGGTGAGTAAATGCCTCCTTACAACTCTCATCCCATTCCCATCCTATTCCTTTCCTAAGGAGTCGAAGCAAAGATGGGCCTCTTTCTGTGCTGTATAACTCTATGACTCAAAGGGGCTGCCGTGGCTGCATAGCCTTCAATAAAATCCCTGCAATATCCTGTCATACCAAGAAAAGATATCACCCCAGTTATACTCTTTGGAGCGGGTAGTTCCTGCACTGCCCTCCTCTTTGCCTCGTCTCTAGCCCTTTCCCCTGCCCTAATCGTCAATCCTAAGAATTTCACCTCCTCCTGTCCTATTTGGACTTTCTTGGGGTTTGCCTTAAACCCTGCCTCCCCCAATAGCTTTAGTAGCTCATCCAGTAGTGGCACGTGGTCCTCTGCACTTTCTGAGAATAATAATAGGTCATCCACGTATTGGATCAACTGGCTAAGCTGACTAAAATTCTTTAAAGCATTAGCCATACACTGATGGAAAATCGAGGGACTGTTATGAAACCCTTGCGGGAGGCACGTCCACGTATACTGTTGCCCTTTGAATGTAAAGGCAAATTTATACTGATCCTCCAGTCTTACTGGGATAGACCAGAACCCATTAGCTATGTCCAATACAGTGAACGTTGTTGCCTCCGCAGGGATATTCCCTATTAGATCGGCTACTGCTGCTACCATGGGCGCGCATGCTGGAATACCTTTATTGAGAACCCGGTAGTCTACCGTGGCTCTCCAAGACTGATCGGGCTTCTTAACTGGCCATAGGGGTGAATTTACGTAAGTTGCTATCGGCCTCAGTACCCCTTGTTCCACGAGGGAGCTTAGTGCAGTTTCCATGTCCTTCTCTGCCTCCCAGGGAAAACTATACTGTTTCTGAGGTCGCAACATTGGGTCCCCGTGTACCTCCACCTCTACCCCCGTTACCCTACCACAGTCATGTAGGTGAGTGGCGAACACTGCGAGAGTATTTTTCACATACCCCCGATACCTTTCTGGGGTGCTACGGACCAATTGTTCCAAGTCATAGCTACCCTTCAGTTTCATAGTATGGGCGCTTCCTTTCACTTTATCCGCCTTGGGGATAACTAGAACTTCCTCAGGTTTATCTGAAGCAACCGCCCCCCATAGGCAGTGGTTTCTCATATCCACGATCACATAGTGGGCCAGCATAAAATCAGCTCCAAGGACCCCCGCTGATCCCATTGCATCAGTATGCATTCCCACTTAGTGACAAGGGGTCCTAACCCTATAGACAAAGGTTTCGATACCGCCCCAGCCTGCTCGTTCCCTGTGAAACCTACTAACTTAAACGGGACCCTGCTCGACCATGGAGAAGTGGTCGGGTTTGGTGAGTGAACCACCGTACTGGAAGCTCCGATGTCCACTAGATACTTTCCCTGAACGGCCTCTACCCTGATCTCTACACAAGGTCTGCCCAACTCATCGTAGGTGAGCGGGCACAGGTACTCGGGCTGGGTGCGTCCTAGTCATGGGAGAAGTGGGGGCGCGCTGGGCTTTTCACTGCATACGGCAGCGTCCAGCTTTCCCTGGTCTTTGCCCATAACCTGCCGTAACGCGGTCACTAGAAGTTCCACTGTGTCTTCTACCCTCTCCTTCTCTGCCTCTACTACCCGCGGTTTTGACCCTGAGGGACCCCCGTATCCTGGTTTTTCCCTTTTTGGGAACTTGCACTCCCTGTTCCAGTGTCCCATTCTCCCACAGTTAAAGCATGCCTGGGATCTGTCCACCTTACCCCCCTCCTGCTTCCATTCTTTTCTACCATCCACGCTTCCCTTCATCTCGTGCACTTTTCCCTTTTGTTTATTCTCCTCCCCTTGGTCGGATTTAAAAGCCAGAGTCAATTTCCTTAACACGCCTGGCTCTATTATTAACATCCTCGGAGTCAAACCATGATTCCGCCCTCGCCCTGATCCGTGGCAGGCGGTTAGTCACTAGGGTCCTCAACCAATGATTCCTGGGAGCCCCTAACAACTGTGCTCGGGCTAGATTTCCCCCCAACACTTTCAGATACACGGGCCACAACCTGTCTGCGAATGCATCCGGTGCCTCGCCAGCCAGCTGTCTGGTCTGCTCGACCTGCAAGAACGGGCTGCCCTGGCTATGTCCCAGCGCCATTAAAATTTCGTCCTTTACCCCGTCCAGGGTACCTCCTCCTAACTTAGTGGCTGCCGACAAACCCTGGTACAGCTTCCCATCTAGAGAGAACAGTATCAGCTTTTTCCGTTCGTCATCGTCACAATTATTGATCCCTCCTATCTGCTCTACATTGGCAAAATGAACAGAGGCATCCCCTCCGGGCTTCAGTTTCGGCACACTGGCCAGCATTTCCTGCAACTGAAGGGACGTATAGGGAAGCACATAATCACTCTGCAATGACCCCTGACCGCCGCCTTGTGGCGGTGGACCGAACTTTTGCTGTCACAGGGGACACATCGGTCCAGGTGGTCCCTGTGCTTCGGGAGCCGGTCGAACCTCTCTATACTGGATCCCATCATCGGGCTCCTTTTCCTCCTCATTCTAGTCTACCCCAACCTCCCCTGGTGCCATGAGACAAACCATACCCCTGGCCCTGGATAATGCTAGGGTCAACTTACGGATTTTTTCATTACAGGGCCCGTGATCGGCCTCTTCGTGTACCTGGTTTTTGGATACCCTGTATGCCACCTTTATATCTTTTAACTGCTCCTCAGCCTTGTCAGCTCTCTCTGAGTTCCTATTACCTTCCTCACGCTGAGCCTGACACTGCCTTCTACTTTCGGTGACCTGACATTGCAGGAACTCTAACGTGTTTCTAGCTGTTTCTTCCTGCGCTTTTCTCTTCTGCCTTTCAAAGCTCAAATCTTCTGTCAGCCGATTCACTACGGCCTCCCTCTCTCCTGCCCTACTTTCTAATTCCTGTTTCTCTATTCCTAAGCGCTCAACTTTCTCTGTGAGCATCTGAATTTGTTTCTGCATACATATTAGCCAAATCGCCTTTTCCTTCGATTTCTTATGTATACTACTACACGTCCACTCTACCACTTTCTCATACGGACTGTCAGAGTGTAACATTTCCCGCACCCAGTGCTCGGAAATGTTTACTTTCCCAAACACATACGAGGACATCCTACCCTCCATCGTGGGTTTCTTCCACTAAACCCTGTCCATAATTTTGTTCTCAACCTTGATGTCCTGCCGCGGTCGCCAGCTCCTGTAAGGGGTTTTCTCCGATACTGGTTCCCCGTTACACACAGTTCTTGGACATCAGGATTTATAAGAACAAAATACACACGGCGCAGGGTTTTGGCTCAACCTTTGATTTGTTCGTTTATTGAACACACACACACAATTACTTCACCAGTATAAATCCCTACGATTTATATCAGGCTAACAACCCCAAAATACAAACCCCTACGCAAGGGTCATTTGCATCAACACAATATGACACAGTTAAACCCGTCTGCGATTTGACTGTTGCATATAAAGTTACCCAGACTCAATCACAAAACCCTTATTGTGATCTGACTGAAATTTACAAACTTACTCAGACTCAATCACAAAAGCCCACTCTATGATTTGGCTGAAACATACAATCACCACTCCCGATCGGCTGTCTCCTGGAGTTGATTGTAGGCCCGAATCTTTCTGTTCGCTGTTCTGCCGTCGGCTTCCCACATACTGTCTTCGAAGTGATCTTACTTTAAACCAAAACCAACTTGCAGTATTTCCTGGCCCCCTTCTGAGCATACGATTCGTTTCAAAATGTCCATTGATTTGAGGTAACTTTCTGACAATGCAACCCTCCCAAAGTGACTGCATATGCGAGGTTGTTGGTTTCTGTTAGCATTCGTATTCAAAAGGTTCGAGGCCCAGCTCATTGTCTAGGCCTGCACTGAAACTTGTTATTCGGGGCCATGGTCTAAGGTGGACAATGTAACCCCTTAAAGTAAATGAATATGCAAATGTTCTTGTTCAGAAGCATTCATATTTTAGATTGTCTGTGATCCAGTCATAGTTTCAGCTGCAATGTTTGAATTAACCCTTTATTGCCGAGCCCTTTTTGCTGGCTCTGCAGTTCTGGGTTTTTATATTTCATAGTCCAATTTTTACCGTTGTGGGGGAGGAACGGATCCTACATTGTGGAGAAAAATCCGGCCCCTGAAATGGCTACACTATTCTTACCTCATTTGCATGCACCTGAAATGGGTAGATGCTTTTGCTTACCATCAGTAATGAAGGTAGAAAATGAAATGGCTGCAAAAGTGGACAAGAGTGCGGTGTAACAGAGCGCCACCGATTTTCCCACCCCTGCCTCCGCCCACACAATTAATGCCACAAAATCAGGCTTCACTGTCAAAGTTCACATGAAGAATTACCACTAGGACATGGTTCCAAAGGGGTGTCAGTACCTCCTGAGCCATCAGTATAATAGAAGACAATGAAATAAAACAATATTACATGAATGCAAAAATGCTTTATTGCATCCATACAACATGACAGGTGTTCATTCTATAGCTATCTTTTCTAAGCTAAGCATGTTTATGTGCATAATAACTGATTGTAAACTATGCAATGTTGTGTCAAAGACGAAAAAGCATTAACATTTATTACCTTGCATCAGCATTTGTTGCTGATTATAATTATGTATATGAATGGAAAGCATGTTATTCATTCTATGTTGCTTTTATTTGCAAGAGAGAAATATACTTATAATATTTGTATTTGTTATAAACTACCTTCTTGTGGAAATACTGATGTCAAAGTAAGTTAACTCTGGTTGCAGAGAAAAGATATTTCTCTCAGCAATCTGATGGGCAATATTAAATTTTTCCAAGTTACCAGGATTGCACTATCAGGTTGACTAATCGTATATATGCTGTTTCTGTCATGTTACAGTGACTTTTCCATTATATGGCATCTGTGTTTCACTTTATAAATAAGGTATAAATTTAAACATGGGAGTCAGAGGTGCAAGATCAGCACTGATCAATGGGGTGCACTACAACTAAATGAAGAAACATGCTTGGATGAGTAAAGAAATACTGCCATTTATATGATACTTTATTACATCTCTCAGAAATGCCTCTAAACACATCATACACAATGGATTACTTTGAAGTGCAGTGACTATTGAGAGTAAACAAATGCTACAGTTGTTTTACAAAAAGCAAGATGCCAGAAATGGCAATGGGATGAATCATTAGTTAGTCTATTTTTGGTAACATCGGTTGAGGAAGAAATATTGGACAGGACATAGGAGAACTGTTGTGTGAATAATGCTATGGAATCATTACATCTACAACAGAACAGTCAGACGTGGCTGTTACATGGTTTGAATTGTTATGATTCAGGTTCTTTTTGCTCATGACTAAGATAAAAGTTCACTTCAATAAACAAGCCCTCACTCTTGATGCATCAACTAATCTTGATGCAGCATGTCCCAGGTGAACAATGAACCTATTTAATTTCGACATGTACACTTTAAACAAAATGGTATATTACCATACACTTATGATCTTGCAACTGATGGACAAATATTATACTGACAGAGCATAACTCTAAACTAAAATCTAAGTATTAAGTTTAAAAAGGTGCAAGATCAAAGAATACAGTAGATTTTGGCTAATTTACAACACAATATACAGTGCTTCTTTCAAAACAATAAATGTCTTGAAACTCCACTAATTCTTGACCTTACACCTTTTAGTTTGGACCAGGCATCGATGAAAATAAATTTTAAGTGAGCCTGAACCTTCATTGAGTCCTTTGCCAACCTTTTCAAGAGTTTCATCACATTTATTGTTTTGAAAGAAGCATTGTATATTGTGTTGCAAATTAGCCAAATTTACTGTTTTCTTTAATCTCGCTGCTTAACCTTTTCCCAAAAAGCAGTAGAGTGAGGATGGAACCAGTAAACTTGTAAATTATATCATGCTTCTACCTATTTCTCGACAGATACTGGCTCCATAATTCTCAATCTCAATAAGCTTCAAAGATACCAGGGCAGGCCCCCTATGAAACCAGTCTCAAGGAATTCACCTGCTTTCAGAACAAACCCATGCTATGCTGAGAGGCTGGTTAAAAAAAGGAATCCTTGCTGAGAAAGACATCACCGCTAGTAGTCCTTCAAAGGCTTGGTACAATAGAAAATGAAAAAAGACTGATAATAGGGGAAGATCACAGCATGAAATATTAATTATTTCCATTAACTGGGCAGGCAGAATTGCTCCTAAAGGGACATATCTGTCATAGCTAAAGCATTACTGTGTCATTTATACATGAAGGCATCTCAATTGCAGTGACTTGTATGTCTACTGGCTCTTATCCTTCCTAAAATAGCAATACTGCTTTTAACAAGACAGGCTGGTACACCAACTGAGAGCAGGAATGGGGCCCACTTGGAGGTCCCAGTCTGGGTTATAACCAGGACTCCCAAATATCTGAAGACATTTTTCAAAACTTATTGAACCCCCTCATGCTGATGAGCACCGATATAACTGATCTTTCCCCCTGATCCGGCTCCCTCTGTCGCATTTTGCAACTTCTCTTCTCTGGTGAGTACCTGGACACATGGGTGTTTGCCCACTTTATTTAAATTAGGTGACTTCCTGACCCTGCCAACTTGGCAAAGTGAAGAGATCTTGGGAAATAATTCAAAAGGCTAGGAGCCTGGTGGCTGAAGTTATAGCATGTGGAACAGAGGGAACTGTGGACAATCAGGAATCCAATGCTAAAAGGAGCTTGGGATGCAAAACTAGAGGAGATTGCTCAGGTAGGATGCCAAGCTGTGGAGAGACCAAGAAGAGGGATCTTAAGTCAATATCTCTGAAACACAGGGGTCCAATGTAACCAATCGAGCATTCCAAGCAGCAACAACTGGCCCCGCTCCCCTAGTACCTTTTGCACGCACAACAGCATGTTTTGGACAAAGAGGTAGAAAATTGGCAGGTAAAAAGCAAAATATCGGGCCAGAATTTGTGGTGAGTCTGATGGCGTACGCTCAGAGTACGCCGTCATACTGCCTTTGAAATGGACCACAAGTTGGGGATTTCCACATGCACTCGTGCATGCGCTATAACCTGAACTTGCAGTCTGTCAATTTACGATTTGACAGATCATCCGCTCCACCTTGGAAATCCCAATTGCTGGTGCAGAGTTGGGCTAATTGCCCACCAACTGCCCAGCAATTACGTATGAAAATGTTACGGCTGATGCAAACAGGCACAGGGTCTGTTTGTATCAGCGTAAGGAGATACCTCAAACGATCCAAAGCATCGTTCGGCATGTATTTACCTTATTTAGCTCACATGAAAGTGAAATTGTTAATTTATTTTGTCTACACATTTTATTGAAATCCTGATATTGAAGCTTGGTGCTATTATTTCATCAGTTTTTGTGTGGGGCAATCTCAATTCAACCGATACTAAATCCCAAATAAAGAACGAAATGTTGAACCTAACTGTATATTTATATTTTATTTCCTGACATTAAAGCTTTTAAAGTCACCGAATGGTGCTGTTGTCATTGACCGTGCCCATTCTGAGTGGATTCAGCGGGTCAGGTGCCAGTCTGCACCCTCCTTTCTGCTCTGTTGCCTTATTCCCCCTTGTATTAGTTATCATATCCAACTTAACACTGTAACTTTAATCCCCTGTGTACCAGTTATTATATCCCATTGAACAGTTAACTGTAAAAGTTTAATGCTGGTTCCCACATATCTGTCATGAGGAAACTCGGTGCTTCCACTGATTGGAGCACCAGGCACACATGATCCCAGGTACACTTCCGCACATGCTGTGCACCTGGGATCTGTGGGCCATTACGCTGCCCTCGAGTAGGCAGCATCAAAGAGCAAGTTCACGATGTAGGGTCCCCATCAGGTAAGTTCGTATTCTATTCAGATGCCGGCAGCGTACTCTGTAGGTACGCCGCCGACAGCAAAATCTGCCCCATCATTCTTAGGTCAGATGACGAGCTTTACACAGAAGAGGCGAAACAAAAGCAAGTCATAAACATAGCTTCTGTAAGAATAAAAAGCCGTGGGCTAGAAATTCGGTTGGTTAGCGCGTCCGGGGAGTGATAACGGGGCGCTAACGACTTACCGACCGGGTGCGGCGAGATCAACGACTCCCGCTAACTTGGCCGAGAGGTTTGCGGCAGTGGTGACACTTTGCGCCACGATCTCCTGCGCCCGGAGATTGTGATGTCATTGCCGTGCGCATCGCCCCCGGACCCGAACTTTGGTTCCACCCCCTGCAGCATCGCCGGGCGACAACACCGACAGCTGCAGGAGGCGTTTGTGAGGCCGGGAGCTTCGGAGGCACAAATAAAAGGGAATGTTGGTACAGGTAGGAGAAACGTTTTAACAGCACTTCAAGTGATTTTTTTCGATTGCTCCTGGGCCGCGATCGATCAGCCCAGCACTCTGCTGGAGTGCATGGGGCTAAATCGGGCCGGATCGTGGCTGCCGTCGGGGACCAGCTAACTGGTCCCAATGCAGAGCCTGCAGCGATGGCCCTTTCCCTTTCAGGGAGGGAAGGAGCCTCGGATCGCAGCAGCTCTGCACGGGACATTGTGCAGCGCTGCACCACTACCACCCCGCCTGTGTCCTTTAGCGCTCCAGGAAGGAAGTGGAGCGCTTGATTTAGCACTCTACTTCCTTCCTGGAGCGCAAACACCGTATTTTGCAAAAGCTGGGAATCATTAGCGCCTGGCGCTAAGTTTCCCAGCTTTCAAAAGTTAGCGCCCCAAATGGGGCGATACTGAATTTCTCCCCCTCAGTTTTTATTTGCTCTTTCCAATTTATCTCCCATCTACTCCTGCAGGTGTGGATTCCTGCTGGAGTCTGGTTCCACGTACGCGGCCAGCCCTCCCGGACCTTGCCCAAGTGAGCCTAGATAGTGAGTGTTGGTGGACTATTTGATCTTGGGTCAAATTACAGTTGAGCTCAATCTTGATATCCATACACAAGGTGAGGGATAACTTTCAGAATGTGTGCACATTGGGCAGGCAGTGAGTGGAGCCATAACACCCCACCGATATCACCAGCGGGGGGGCCCAAACCACTTTCGTGAGCGCTGACTGGCAGCTCACTGTTCGGAGAGGGGGGAAATCCAGCGGCTCTTCCGTGTAGCCGACCGGAAGTAGGAACAGGAAATCTATCCCCAGACATTCTGGTCTGTAAGTTTTACTGCTGCACTATCGCTTACTGCTCCAGCGGCCAAAAACTCAATTTTCATAGTACACTGTGTACTTGCGTATTCCCTGCGAAGTTCATGAAGACTGGACTTACTCGCTTTGCATTCTGAAATAAATCTATTCTGTAACTGACCCAATTTACATATGTAAATTACACCCAATTATAATAGCCTATTATATTAGCTCTGATGGCATAAATATAGGATTAGCATTTTCTGAGTTATTAGGGATGTTTATTTTATAATTAACATAATTTACACATACTAATTATGTCTGAGCTGTATAATTGACACACATTTTGCTTCCCTTTTAGGTTAACAATTGTATCATCTGAGCTTTGCAAAGATAGGATTTGTTATTTTTCTTATTAATATAAATAGGAAGGCTGATGCCTCTCCTCTCCTTCTCCAACACATCTAAACTACAAAGGGTGATTCCAAATGTTTTTTAGATATTGGGCACACTGTACAAGGACTATTCAATGTCTACCGTAAGTTGTTCATGACCAACAACAACAACTTGCATTTATATAGTGCCTTTAACATAGTAAAAATGTCCCAAGGCGCTTCACAGGAGCGATTATCGGACAAACGTTGACACCGAGCCACAGAAGGAGAGATTGGGACAGGTGACCTAAAGCTTGGTCAGAGAGGTAGGTTTTAAGGATGACTTAAAGGAGAGAGAAGTAGCGAGGCGGAGAGGGAATTCCCGAGCTTGGGCCGAAGCAGCTGAAGGCACACCTGCTAATGGTGGAGGGTTAATAATCAGGGATGAAAAGTCCCACTCAGTGTAGTGAGTCATAGAAAAATCAGATCGGAGTTCAATTGTCAGCCTTTGCCGAGTTACCATATTGCAATTGGTCAGCAGTTCAATTGAAAACAGCCTCATGGTCCCGGAAAAAGGAAAGTAAATTTAGCCCATTTTCTTTCAGTGGCCCCTGCTGGAATGTGTTTGTGTGTAGCTATTGAGTAAGAGCAGGATTAGGCTTGACTGTGTGCTCTCCCCATTCAAATAGCCCAACAACACTCAAAGTCTCTGATGGGCACTTAATGGTGCCTATGCAAACATACAGTGGGTTTAAGTCCCACTCCAGAGACTTGAGCACAAAATCAAGGCTGACACTCCAGTGCAGTACTGAGAGAGTGCTGCACTGTCGGAGGTGCCATCTTTTGGACGAAACGTTAAACTGGGGCCCCGTCTGCTCTCTCATGTGGACGTAAAAGATCCCATGGCACTATTTCAAAGAAGAGCAGGGGAGTTATCCCCGGTGTACTGGCCATTATTTATCTCTCAATCAACATCACTGAAACTGATTATCTGGTCTTTATCACATTGCTGTTTGTGGGAGCTTGCTGTGCGCAAATTGGCTGCCGCGTTTCCTACATTACAACAGTGACTACACTTCTAAAGTATTTCATTGGCTGCAAAGTGCTTTGGGACATCCTGAGGTCGTAAAAGGCGCTATAGAAATGCAAGTCTTACTTTCTTTTTACCCTAGCACAAGTCAGCATTTCACAAGTGGCGGAAAACATTTGCGGGGCAATTAAAAAAAAGGTTAGACCTGTGCCAACTGATTATGACCACGATTAATGAAATTGTCCATTAGCAACTGGAACAATAGTCTCGATTTTAACTCCCGAGGTGGTGGGGGCTTAGACCGACGGGAAATCATCTGACTCTCCGGAGCGTGAGACCCGGAAGATTTAAACTCCTGGGCCTTAACTGCATGGCTCACGTCAGTCTCCACTCGAACCTGGAGGAAAGCATTAGCTGGCCGAATTTGGGGTGACAGGAGGCATCCGCCAGGGACCTAATGGAACACTTCCTGGCAGTCAGGGAAGTGGTTGGGGGTGAGGGGCGGGATGGGGTTGAGAGGCCATCGTATTCTGGGGAGGGAGGAAGGAAGCTGGGCACAGGGGGAGGCCCAGGGTTTCCATGTAGGGCTTGAAGGACCATTCCTGCTCTTCCCTGCTGACATGGAAACCCAAAATAATTTACATTTACTGACTCTTCTGGCCTCACACCTGTTTGCCACCAGGTTGGCCTGGCTGGGAAGCCACGTTAGGCTTCCCCTCACAGGGCTCAGGTTAAAATTGCAATTGGGCCTAAATGACATCAGCAGGGTCCAACCTACATATTTAAACCCGGACCTCGCTATCTTCTGTTGGGTGTCCCGCTTGCTTGCACAAAAGAGCAGGTTAAAGGCGGTGGGATGGCAGAGGGTAAGTCACCACGGCCATTTTAAATGCCCGCCTGTCTGATTTCTACCAGGCGGGCAGGGTTAAAAATGGGCCTTTATAAATCAGATCATCAGATAGGTTTTCAACCTTCATAACAGCAATGGCCTGGTTAAGTGTTTGCTCAGTGACTTCTATTGGTGTCATACTGCACAAACTGCAGCTAGTTTGCATTGTCTTTTTACAGCCAATGCATATGCCAATTGCTCAAGCAGAAGAGTCAAATTTACATTTCTGTGTCTGTTTATTGTAGCGATGTCATCAGTCACTGTGCAACAGAATCAGATCCACTGGATCAAATGTGTGCCCCGTGCCCCACTGTACTGCGCCCCTACTGGCTGCAACAAGGACACATTCATTAATTCATTATTTTACTGTCAATTAAAATTTCTAATAAATTATGGTATGTTAATGGCTGCGCTGATTTATTCAATCATTCTTTCTAAGATTACATTCACTGCTTCTTAGAAGTGTAGCAGCATATTTTCAGCATAGAAATTTGAATAATGTTAGCTCTCTCAATTTTTTAATATTTCATCAGGCCATCTGCTCTGTCCCTGGGTATTTGGCAATAATGACAATGGTCTGGCATGTAAATAAATGTAACTGTGTGCCAACCTGCATTGTAACAATGCACAAACTGCACTGGGGACACAGTCTATCAACCAAAATTTGTTCCAAAAACCCCAAAAGCATTCTTAATCATCAGCAGCACAATGTGTTCAGACAGATTAACTGCCATTTTGTTTGCATAAATCAACAGCACTCTAAAGCTTTTTTTTAATGTGCGTGTGCATCTATGATTGATTTGTATGGCATATTTTTCCAGAATAACAATGATAAACTTTCTTTCAGTAATGGTATGAGGCACCACATCGGCAGAACAATGTATTGAAAATAAGGTTTAAATTTGTTGGCACCCAGTTCGGGCACAAAGGTGACAATAGGGCCGCAACACAACTCGCACCAAGACCCAATTTTGGGTTGGCCTGGGGCCTAATCTAAATAAGATGGGCGAGTTGTCAAAGCCTGTTGCAAGCTCGCCTTTCTACTAACCTGATGTTCGGGCTGCCTGCGTCGCCGGCGGTGGCCCTTAGGTAAGTGCCAGGAATGGGGGAGAGAGAACCAGTGGGGGCCCGATCACAGGCCGGCAGCGGCCCTCAGGAGGTTCCTGAAGCTGGAAGGAGCTCTCCTACTCCTCCTGGCTCCAATTATAATTTGTAAATCATTTTAAAAACATTTAAGAGCTTTATATAGGAGCAGGAGTAGGCCATTCGGCCCTTCATGCCTGCTCTGCCATTCAATAAGATCATGGCTGATCTTCTACCTCAACTCCACTTTCCTGAACTATCCCCATATCCCTTGATTCCCTTAATATCCAAAAATCTATCGATATCTGTCTTGAATATACTCAATGACTGAGCCTCCACAGCCCTCTGGGGTAGAGAATTCCAAAGATTCACAACCCTTTGAGTGAAGAAATTTCTCCTCATCTCAGTCCTAAATGGCCGACTCCTTATTCTGAGACTGTGACCCCTAGTTCCAGACTCCCCAGCCAGGGGAAACATCCTCCCAGCACCTATCCTGTCAAGCTCTATAAGAATTTTATGTTTCAATGAGATCATCTCTCATTCTTCTAAACTCTAGAGAATATAGGCCTAGTCTACTCAATCTCTCCTCATAGGACAATCCCCCCATCCCAGGAATCAGTCTGGTGAACCTTCGTTGCACTCCCTCTAAGGCAAGTATATCTGTCCTTAGGTAAAGAGAGCAAAACTGTACACAATACTCCAGGTGTAGTCTCACCGGGGCCCTATATAGTTGCAGTAAGACGTCTTTACTCTTATACTTCAATCCTTTTGTAATAAAGGCTAACATACCATTTGCTTTCCTAATTGCTTGCTGTACCTGCATGTTAACTTTCAGTGATTTGTGTACAAGGACACCCAGGTCCCTCTGAATACCAACATTTCCCAATCTCTCACCATTTAAAAAATGCTACTTTTTTATTTTTTCCTACCAATGTGGATTATATATATGATTTTAAACTGAAACTCACTTCTACTTACCATCCGCTGCTTAGGCTGCAGTGCCCACTGAAGAATCCATTTAATCCATACATTTGCATATTTAAAGGACCCAACGTCTGTTTAATTGGGCCCAATGAACAGTTTTGGGAGGGATGATTTTCAGGCGTCTTTGGGCGCAGGATGTTGGCTCCTAAAATTGGGCATCATTGCGCTCATTTTATGCCCATAAAACATGCATAACAAGGTTCAATTTCTACCCCATGGCTTTTATTGCCTGGTACCATTAAGTTTCCGATACAAAGCAGCACAGCTGAATGTTGAATCACTTATCTGTGTATATCCAAGGGTGTTGCTTTGATATTGGCCGAGAAATTCCATTCCCTACGGGTGGTTGCGCTGTGTACTCACCCGTAGGGTCAACGGAAGTGCCGGTTTTACACACGCACTGTGCATGTGCTGGAAACCGGCACTTCCGTTCTCTGCAGAAAGGGCTTCACAGGTCAAACGCCTGCGCCGGATAGGCAGCGCGTACGTTAGAAACTTCCGATTTTTTCCACACTGGCTTGAGTCCAGGTAAGTCAGGAACAGCTGCGCCTAGAAAAGCAGGTGCAAGGCCTGCTTTTAGCAGGCTAATAGTTTAAGAAAGTAAAAAAAAATTAAAAATGTTCGACTGATTTATCATTTTAAAATACTTTAAAGAAAGGTAAGTTTATTTTTAGCCCCGTTAAAAACTTTAATTATTTTTTTCAAAAATTAAAATTTTTGTTTAAAATAGTTAATTTATGTAATTTATAGTCATTTTAAAAATGTGACTTTTAATAAAAAATTATTTGAAGTTTTACTTATGTTTTGGGACTGATCTCTATTCACCGGCAGATTGAAGAGGCACAGCAACGGAATTCTGCGCCTCCCGGGAGCCCTCCGGTCCAGGCGCAGATTTTTCCGAATCGCAGCCCTCCGCCCGCGGGAGGGCTGCGAACGGAATTTCTGGGCCATTATAAAATAGTTTTTACAGCTGGAGCCCCATAAATATACATTTTACAGTGGAAGCCTACAAAAGGAGCCCGCCATTTAAACTTGTTTTCTTCATTTACTAAGAGTTTCTGACATGTGACCTAAATAATCTTCAATTTTTTTTTACTCTTTCTGCCTTAATTTTTTGCTCATCCAGGTGAAAGAGATTAGTGCTAAGGAATTGGATAATTACGTTTCAGTCCTCAGAATACTAGCAAGGAAGGCATTGGAGAACTTGAGCTGGATTCCCCTTTGAATTGCCATGCATTTTGAGCCAGATTTGAGCCAGTCAACAGTACCACCTCAAATTTTTCCATTCAGATCCAGATAGCCCTGTATGTGCCAATGCCTAAATGTGTTGGGTTGTCCTAACTGGACAATTAGTGGGAAGCTTACCAGTGCTTTATGCTGGTAAGCTGTGCAGTTTTACCTAGTTCGGTACCTGCAGTACCTCTACACACACTTGGGAGTCCCTAAGACTTGGCCCTGAACTTAGAAAAGTGGAGTGTGTCCCTATGGGGAGAGGGTACGCACTCCATCGCAGATAGATGGAAATTCTGTGTACATGGATTTTTGAGTAGCTTGGTTTTAAGACTCTTAAATACGGTAATAGATTTCCATATGTGTCAGACACTTGCCTGACCCAAAAAAATGTAATGGCATAACAAATTTTGATCCTAATTTGAATTTCTGACTTTAATTTCTAAGAAATGTTTAAATCAAGCTGATACAGACCAATTGATTGACCATCCATTAAGAGCATTGATTTTACTACCTCTTCAATTAAACATTTCATTATGTTATCACATTTTAATTTACCAGCAGGACAAGATGATGAAAGTATCACAGTAAATCCATTCATAACAATATACAAATTTATAGGCAGCAGAAAATGTTACTGACCTGATATTGATTAGTGAAGTTAGCCAATGTTTCTTGACTGGGTAAATTCAGGTATTGCCAAACAATCACACTGCTTGAGTAATTTTGACTTTGTGCAATAGTGTAAAATGGGCGATAGCAAATCAGCAGCCTAATTTACATTGCCCACGATTTTTACTTCAATTGACTTCAATTGGGAGAGATATAAAATGGGCTGCTGATTCGCTATCACCCATATAGTTTGACTCACTGCTTAGGCTTTTACACCATACAGTATAAGTTTAAACTGTTATATATTATATAGATTAAGTTAAAGTTTAAAGGGTTACAATGGCAGGATAGTTGCAACCTACTTTGTGCAAATTTTATTGGATTCAGGAGTTCCTGGATGGTTTGAACATCCTGGGCAAACACACTTACAGGAAGTGTCTCCAGCTGCACTCACTCAAGTTCAAAGTTACTGAGCTTGAGGAACAGCAGGAGACACTCAGTCACATGTGGGAGATGGAGGGGTTTCTGGGACAGACATTCCAAGTTGTGATTACCCCACAGGCAGACACAGTGACGGAGTATAAGGATTGGAACTGGGCGACCATCCGTTAAGATAGGAAGAGAAATATAAAGTAAGTGCATGGGTCCTACTGAGGTCGTTGTCTTGGCAAATAAGTTTTCAATACTCAATTATCCTAAGATGATGATTTTGGGGAGAGCGCTATTTATAGCAAAATTATCAATAGATTCTAAAAGAACACATTTCTGATTTTGCTGAAAATAACGAACAGAGGAAACTTTCACAAACATCTTCACAATCTTTCCACACGTGGCAACCAAAAGAATTATTTCCCCAAGTTCACATAAAGAAGATCATAAGAAAACATAGAGCAAGAAAATACTCTAGGCCCCATCAGGTATATTCCTCCCGTAGGCTATGTACAATCTGCTCAATCATGGCTTATGCAGAAACCATTCCACCTTCAAGATTCTGAAAAGTATCTCCCTGCTTCCAAAGGTAAATCAATAAAATTGCTCAATATCTGTCTAACATAACGGTCCTATGTAATTTATCTACATCCAGGTGCAATCCCTGGCGTAACATTTCCAAGATTCCAGCAGCTCAGAAACCAGCAAAAAACACTTGATTATATGTATCCACACTTACCTTCATAATGCTCAATCCATCCTAATCAGATATTGAGCCAACTTTTTTTTTTGAAAAAGTTGTTAATCAGCACAATATTCAGTGATTTAGCTTACAATAACTTTCACATATAATCACTGCTCTTTAAGGAACAAAATTCTTCAAATCTTAGTCTTGCTTTAGGCTTATTAATTTTACACTTGTAACACTAGTTTTGCTGTCACAGTTAATTTATACAATCTGCTTACACCTACAATATCCATGTCTCTCAGCATTTTAAAGACATAGATCATGTCCTCTTTGAATCTTCTTTTGGCTATTGAAAACTAGTTCAATTCTTTTCATAACATTAAGCACGATTTTAACTCGGGGCGTGTTCGGAGTGTGTGGGGTGAGCTGTAGGCGGGATTCCCCCATAGAGAGTTCAATGTGCGGCCCAGGCCATTTTAACTCCTGGGCCTCATTTAAACAGCGCTGAACTGTCACCCGCCAAAATCCCTCTAATCAAGGCAAGTTATAATGCTTCTGCCACTATCCCAGCTGACATCATAGACCAAGAATAGAATTTGATACCTTCCAGGTCTTTTTGACTCAAGCTACTCTGAATAAACCTTATGAGCCATCAGAGATGCTCACCAGTGTGTCTTTTTTTAAAAATCATTTCTTATAAATTGCCACAGTAGAGTTCCTTTTCACTGGAAATAAAGCTCTTCTAAAATTATGCCTAAACATTTTTATGGGACTGATATTTTGATGCATAATCTCTGAAGACTTTACAGAGCAAACCCCAAGTGAGATTATTAAGCACCAGAAATGGCAGCATTTAAAACCTGATTGCTCCATTTCTCATTGAAAAGACAGTTTTATTGCATTTTTGGCCATATATATTGCCTTCTCCACACAGGTCCAATTTCATGGAATGTTGTGCCATGTCACATCATAAAGTCGATTTTATGTGTACAATAATTGTCACTTCTTTTTATACCCGACTATAGTAAGATAAATCAGCAATAGTTTTCCTTCCTGCATTTGGCAACCAGACTTATATACAACCAGACTCAGTTTACATCTCCCAAATCATCAAGAATGTAGTACCACTCTTGGATAAGAGAAGCCTCAAGCCATTTTTCAAACATCCTCATCATCTTGACATTCATGAATGTTCTTTTCTTTCCCATCAGACACAATCAGAATATCATCAAATTGTTTTGCATACTTGAGTGCGTCTGACTGGTTTTAGTGTGTGCAGGCGTCACTAATGTATTCAAGCTCCTGGGACTTTATTTACTTCCCAGTTGTCAGAGGTGAACAAAATAAAATGTAACAAGTTCAAGGAAACTAGTAATTGTTTCAACATCACGTAATTTCAGTACAGAGAAAATCATTTTCCACATTACAATTGGGACTTTTGATAATTTTTTTAAAAACTGTTGTATGTTTACATAACTGGGGAATCCAATAGAAAAATCCCCAGAAAATTCTGGAAATGCACACACGTGTCATGCTTCAAGCAGTTCAACAAAAGTTTATTTCACTGTCCCTCAGTCTCTTGGAAATGATTGGCATGTTAGTATCTGTGTAATAAGCATATTCACCATGGCCTGGATTTTGCTGTCCAGGTTGAACACACGCGCTAGCCAGTCATTGAACCTACACTTGCCCACAGACTTTCGATGGGCTTTTGCACTGGAAGTTGCAGTGATTATCCAAAAGTGCGCGGCACACAGGATCTGGGACCTGTGTGAACAGTGCAGGCAATGGTGTATCTCCTTAACCAATCAGATTGAAGAATCCTTACTGAGGCAAGCAGAGTCTGAACCAGGAAGTGTAAGTTAGAATAGTTATTCAAAGTAAAATCATGTACAGAAAGTGAAATAAAGAGAGGGAAAGAAAGATGGGACTTAAGGGAGAAAGATAAATGAGACAGACAGAAAAAGTAAAAAATAGTTAAAATTTTTTAAAATCTCCAACAATAATTAAAATATGAAGGAAAGAGGCCCACACTTGTAAAAGTTAATTTTCAGCACCAGGGAGGTTGTTTGGCAGTAATTAAAAATGACCACGGCATTAAAAATGTACTTACACTTGAATGGAGAAGTCCTAACTTTTTCTGGTATGTTTAGTGTGCATCTATCACGGAAGTACCACAACTTCATGTGTTTCAATGCTGAGTCTCTCGGCGAGATACTCTTATAGCGTAGCTTCCAGAGGGGCAGGGCAACTCGGACAGCAACTGAATAACTGCGCATGAGCGGTCGCCAGATGTTGCTGTCCAATTTACTCTTTAATAACGGTGAGCCCTGATAGCCTCATCATTATTTTTACTGCAAAATCCGGGCCATTGTGTATTCTGTGACAGTGAGTATTAGCATACTATTGGAACAATGGGAGACATCACAGTGACGCTAATCCTGTCCTCACCTTGGCCGGAATTTTTACATTGAAGAGCGTGCGGGTTTGTGAGTGGGTGGGCAGTTAATGCGCTGAAATTGACAGTGCGTCGGGAAGCCGCCTTCAACCCGTCGACTTCTGTCTTTAACACGGGCGCATTAGTCAGCGTGCCAGAGACCCGCTCGGGAGACCTAATTAAAGTATTTGAGAACTCACTAACAGGCTATTATGAGAAGTCGCACAACACCAGGTTATAGTCCAACAGATTTATTTAATTTTACAAGCTTTCGGAGCAGTTCGCTCCTCGTCAGGTAAGTTTAGCAGTGAGAGAATCTCCCAGAATTCACAATTTAAACACAGACAAAATATATTCAAATCTTTCCTACATCAAAGAGCACAGCCAAGACAATGAGATGTGACCCAGGGGGTCCAACGTGTCAAACCACCTGCTGGCTGCATATCCTGTCAATCCGTGTAGGTTCTTGTGTTAGCCTTTTTTTTAAAAAAAAACACCTGGGAAGACCGGCCATGATGTCAAGTCACGTTCTGTATCGTGACATGAACCCGATATCGCGATTGAGGCCATCCTCATGAGTGCGGAACTTGGCTATCAGTTTCTGCTCTATGATTTTGCGCTGTCGTGTATCTCGAAGGCCGCCTTGGAGAACGCTTACCCGCATATCCGAGGCTGAATGCCCCTGGCTGCTGAAGTGTTCCCCGACTGGGAGGCAACCCTCCTGCCTGGCGATTGTTACGCGGTGTCCGTTCATACGTTGTCTCAGTGTCTGCATGGTCTCGCCGATGTACCATGCTCTGGAGCATCCTTTACTGCAACGTATCAGGTAGACAACGTTGGCCGAGTCACATGAGTATGTACCGTGTACCTGGTGGGTAGTGTCCTCACGTGTGATGATGGTATCTGTGTCCATGATTTGGCATGTCTTGCAGAGGTTGCCATGGCAGGGTTGTGTGGTGTCTTGGTTGCTGTTCGCCTGAAAGATGGGTAATCTGCTGCGAACGATGGTACTTTTGAGGTTAGGCGGCTGCTTGAAGGCGAGTAGTGGAGGCGTGGGGATGGCCTTAGCAAGGTGTTCGTCGTCATCGATGACATGTTGAAGGCTGCGAAGAACATGGCGTAGTTTTTCCGCTCCGGGGAAGTACTGGACGACGTAGGGTACTCTGTTGGTTGTGTCCCGTGTTCGTCTTCTGAGGAGGTCTATGCGGTTTTTCCCAGTCCAACGCCGGCATCTCCACATCATAACAGGCTATTAACAGCCTTTTTAACTTGATGTCGCAGCTTTTACTGGCTGTGCATGGGATTCATGGGCTTCTTGAACCTCGCCTATGAAAGCAAGGCGAGAGCCGAGTGGCTGTTGTGAGAGTTGAACAATTGACAGTTCAAAATAATCACATAAATACTCACACCTCACACCTGCTTCCTTGCCTAAGAGAAAGGCTCTTGTTGGACACCATTTGTGCTGAGAATTTGCAGGTGATTTCAACAACCTCGGAAGCCACTCTCACTACTCTAGAAGTTACTCTCGCTGCATTGGAGGATTGTGCCAATCTCCAATTTACCTGGCATCTATCAGACCAGCATGGGTACCACTTACGCTGTTTCACCTTGGACCTCAGATTCGGACCAAGATGAGCCCCAGCACCAACAACACCAGCCACATCAGCAGCAGCAACCACAACAGCAGCCTTCTCCTCACCGGCCTGCTGCTCCACAGGAGAGAGGTGATGAGCGCAGGGGTGCACCTCGCCGGAGGCGATACCCCCAACACAGGGTATACAGGCAGAGGATCAGCTTCCTGGACATGACTGAACAGCAGTGCTTCAGGAGGTGCAGGCTATCGCGCCAGGTCGTGGCAGACATTTGTAGCTTGTTGGAAGAAGACCTGCTGCCCAGAGGACCTGGTGGACACGCCTTACCAGTGGCTGTCAAAGTCACCACTGCCCTCAACATCTTCACCTGAGGCTCCTTCCAGGGATCTGCAGCAGACATTTGCAGGATCTCGCAGCTGGCCGCCCACAGATGCATCACTCAGGTAACCGATACCAGGTTTCACATGTCAGGCACTTAGATACACTTTGCCACTGATGAAGCCAGTGTTACTGAGCGGGCACTTGGCATTGTGCCATCAAGGCACCCCACATCACCCAGGAGTGTTTGTTAACCGGAAAGGCTTCCACTCCCTCAATGTGCAGCTCGTCTGCAACCACAACAAGATCATACATGCGTGTGCCAGATTCCCTGGCAGCTGTCATGACTCTTTCATCCTGTGCCAGTCCACCCTCCCTCAGCTCTTCGCACCTCCGACCAGACTTACCGGCTGGCTGCTTGGAGACAAGGGCTATCCACTGAAGACGTGGCTGATGACACCCTTGAGGAGGCCAAGCAATGAGGCCGAAGAGCACTATAATTAAAGCCACATGAAGACCAGATGTGTAATAGAGCAACCAATCGGCATGCTGAAGATGCGCATCAGATGCCTGGACAGATCTGGAGGAGCCCTTCAATATGCACCAGCCAAGGTCTCCAGAATGATCGTATGCTGTGCACTGCGCAACAAAGCACAGCAGCGAGGATTACAGCTTCAGGAGGAGCAAGGCGCAGGGCCTTTTCGGAGGAAGAGGAGGATGGTGAGGTGGAGATTGCTGCCCGGGAGGCCCGGGATGGCCTCCTAATGGCACAATTTAGTTAAGTTGCACCAGTGCAACCATATGGCACCCAGATGCTAAACCAACCTCCCCACCTCACCACCTCACCAACACTACGAAGCAGTCCTAAAATGACCAAACCATTCCTGTCACACACACACACCCATTGTCCGACATTAAGTAATGTCTTACCATTCACTCCAACTGACAAGGCCATTTCCCAGGTAGCAGGCAAAAAATTGACAAGACGGGAAAGTGGTGCAAAGAAATATATTTATGTGGCTCATAACTTGAACTAAAACTTAACCCTCTAACATTTTGGAATAAGGTGCATAAAAGAGTGAGTGTGTTGGATAGTACTAGAGAAGAAAGTAGTACTAGAGGTGGAAGTAATACCATATTAGGTAGGAGCAGACTAAGAAAGACTATGAAAAATTCAAAAATGGGTTTAGAATGCATGTACGTAAATGCACAAAGTGTGGTGAATAAGGTTGGTGAGCTACAAGCACAATTAGCCGTGTGGCAATATGATGTTGTGGCAATAACGGAAACGTGGCTTAAAAACGGTGAGACTGGGCACTTAATATTCAAGGGTACAAGGCGTTCAGAAAGATAGGGAAGGAAAAAAGGGAGGTGGGGTGGCAGTGCTGATTAAGGAAGACATTGTAGTTTTGGAAAGGGAGGATGTTCTTGAGGGGACAAGGACAGAATCCATTTGGTTAGAGTTGAGGAGCAAAAAGGGTATGATCACGCTATTGGGGGTATTCTACAGGCCTCCTAATAGTGAGAGAGAGTTAGAGGAGCAAATCTGCAGGGAAATTGCAGAGATATGCAAGAGCTATAGAGTGGTGATGTTGGGGGACTTTAATTACCCAAATATCGATTGGGATAATGCTAGGGTAAAGTGAAAGGAGGAGGAGGAATTTCTGAAATGTGTTCAGGAGAATTTCCTTGACCTGTATGTTCTTGGCCCAACTAGGAAGGAGGCATTGCTGGATCTGGTGCTGGGAAATGAGGTGGGCCAGGTCGACCAAGTGTCTGTGGGAGAACACTTGGGTACTTGTGATCATCGTATCATAAGATTTAGATTAGCAATGGAGAGGAGCAAGGAACAATCTAGAGTGGAACTTCTAAACTGGAATAGGGCTAACTTCAATGGGATAGGAAAGGATCTAGCCAGAGTAAAATGGAACCAAAGACTGACAGGAAAAACTGTAATGGAACAATGGGTGATCTTCAAGGAGGAGATGTTCCAAGTACAGGCTAGGTATATTTCAACAATAGGGAAGGGCAAGGGAACCAAAGCAAGGGCTCTTTGGATGACGAGGGTAATAGAGAAGATGATGAAACAAAAAAAGAGGGTGTATGATGAATGTCAGGTGAATTCTTCAAGGGAGAACCAGACCAAATACAATAAGTTGAGAGGGGAAGTGAAGATGAAAATAAGATTGGCAAAGAGAGAATGTGAGAGTAGAGTGGCGGTTAACATAAAAGGGAACCCAAAAATCTTCTACCAGCATGTAAACAGTAAGTGGGTAGTAAGAGGCGGGGTGAGGCCTATGAGGGACAAAGAAGGTGATATATGCTTAGAGGCTCAGGGCAAGGCTAGAATACTCAATGATTACTTTGTTCCCTAGATGCGGGGGAGGTGCCTGAGGATTGGAAAGTGGCAAATGTGACGCCATTGTTTAAGGAAGGGTGTTAGGACAATCCGAGTAACTACAGGCCGGTCAGTTTAACATCAGTGGTGGGTAAAGTTTTAGAAGCTGGCGGGACATAATGTGAGAGTGGTTAGCAAAGCATATGGGATCTTGGGCTTCATAAATAGAGGTATTGAGTACAAAAGTAGAGAAGTTATGCTGAACCTTTATAAAGCGCTGGTTAGGCCACAACTGGAGTATTGCGTCCAGTTCTGGTCACCACACTTTAGTAAGAATGTGAAGGCACTTGAGAGGGTGCAGAGGAGATTTACCAGAATGGTTCCGGGGATGGAGGATCTTAGCTACAAGGACAGGTTGGAGAAGCTGGATTTGTTTTCATTAGAGCAAAGGAGGTTACGGGGTGATTTGATAGAGGTTTTAATATGATAAGGCAGGATCTGGCCAAAGTGGACTGGGATCAGCTACTTGTAGGAAAATCCACATCAGAGCAGTGGGAGTCTTTCAGAAAGGAAATAGAGCGAGTACAACGCCAACATGTTCCCGTAAATGTCAAGGGTGGGACCAACAAGCCCAGGGAACCCTGGATGTCAAGGGATATACAAGAATGGATTAGGAAAAAAAGGGAGGCTTTTGGCAGATACAAAGGACTAAAAACAGTGGAAGCCCTAGAGGAGTATAGAAAGTGCAGGGGGGTACTTAAAAAAGAAATTAGGAGAGCGAAGAGGGGGCATGAAAAAACACTGGCGGGCAAAATAAATCAAAATCCCAAGGTGTTTTATAAGTATATTAAGGGCAAGAGGATAACCAGGGAAAGAGTAGGGCCCAAAGTGGCAATCAGTGTGTAGAGCCGGAAGATGTGGGTGAGGTTTTAAATGAATATTTTGCATCTGTGTTCACGATGGAGAAGGACAATGTAGGCATAGAAATCAGGCAGGGGGATTGTGATATACTTGAACAAATTAGTTTTGAGAGGGAGGAGGTACTAGCGGATTTAGTGGGCTTAAAAGTGGATAAATCCCCAGGCCCAGACGAGATGTATCCCAGGCTGCTGTGTGAGGCAAGGGAGGAGATTGCAGGGGCTCTGACACACATTTTCAGATCCTCTCTGGCCACAGGGGAGGTGCCAGAGGACTGGAGGGCAACCAACGTAGTACCATTATTCAAGAAGGGTAGTAGTGATAAACCAGGGAATTACAGGCCAGTGAGCCTAACATCAGTGGTAGGGAAATTATTGGAAAAAATTCCGAGGGACAGAATTAGTCTCCACTTGGAGAGGCAAGGATTAATCAAGGATAGTCAGCATGGCTTTGTTAGGGGGAGATCATGTCTAACCAATTTGATTGAATTTTTCGAGGGGGTGACTAGGTGTGTGGATGAGGGTAGTGCAGTTGATGTAGTCTACATGGACTTCAGTAAGGCTTTTGATAAAGTCCCGCATGGGAGACTGGTCAAGAAGGTAAGAGCTCATGGGATCCAGGGCAATTTGGCACATTGGATCCAAAATTGGTTTAGTGGCAGGAGGCAGAGGGTGATGGTCGAAGGTTGTTTTTGTGACTGGAAGCCTGTGTCCAGTGGTGTACCGCAGAGCTCGGTGCTGGGTCCTTTGCTGTTTGTAGTGTACATTAATGATTTAGATATGAATGTAGGAGGTGACATGAATCTGTCATTCATGAAAGAAAGACTTATGGAATAATACTGAGTGGCCTGCGGGTGGCGCTGTCCAGGGAGAGTATAAATACTCGGGCATGGGCCCAGCTTGCGCAAGACATTCTTAACAGGAACTTTTAAAGGACACAACTAGATCTCCCATGTTGTAAAACAGTTGATTGAAGCTTTGTTTAACGCTCAGATCAAGTGCCGAGTAGTTTTCTTACGTCAGGAGGTATGATCAGTAAGTTCGCAGATGACACGAAAATTGGTGGAGTGGTAAATAGCGAGGAGGGAAGCCTCAGGCTACAGGACGATATAGACGGGTTGGTTAGATGGGCAGAACAGTGGCAAGTGGAATTTAACCCTGAAAAGTGTGAGGTGATGCATTTTGGGAGAACTAACAAGGCAAGGGAATACACAATGAAGGGTAGGACCCTAGGAAGGACAGAGGATCAGAGGGACCTTGGTGTGCATGTACATAGATCCCTGAAGGCAGCAGGACAGGTAGATAAGGTGGTTAAAAAGGCATATGGGATACTTGCCTTCATTAGCCGAGGCATAGAATATAAGAGCAGGGAGGTTATGATGGAGCTGTACAAAACGCTAGTTAGGCCACAGCTGGAATACTGTGTGCAGTTCTGGTCGCCACACTATAGGAAGGATGTGATTGCATTGGAGAGGGTGCAGAGGAGATTCACCAGGATGTTACCTGGGCTGGAGCGCTTCAGCTATGAAGAGAGACTGGACAGGCTGGGGTTGTTTTCCTTAGAGCAGAGAAGGCTGAGGGTGGACCTGATTGAGGTGTACAAAATTATGAGGGGCATGGATAGGGTAGATAGAAAGGAACTTTTCCCCTTATTAGAGGAGTCAATAACCAGGGGGCATAGTTTCAAGGTAAGGGGCAGGAGGTTTAGAGGGGATTTGAGGAAAAACTTTTTCACCCAGAGGGTGGCCGGAATCTGGAACTCACTGCCTGAAAGGGTGGTAGAGGCAGGAACTCTCACAACATTCAAGAAGCATTTAGATGAGCACTTGAAACGCCATAGCATACAATGCTACGGACCAAGTGCTGGAAAATGGGATTAGAATAGACAGGGCTTGATGGCCGGCGCGGACACGATGGGCCGAAGGGCCTGTTTCTGTGCTGTGTAACTCTATGACTCAAGGGGCTCGATTTTGCCATTGGGGTCGGGCTGGGGCGTGTCAGGTGGTTTTCGTGTCAGGACCCCGACTCCGGTGTGAAGTGGGAAAGAAGTGCAATTTTCCCCTAATTGGACACTTGATTTCCAGCGTGTGGGAACCCCTGGTCCAATGAGTCTTTCCATCCTGAAAGTCGCCTCCGATGACGTAATCAGTGCTGCTGGATTTAAGGCCTGCAAGCAGCTTTGCTTCTTCTGGAGACTGGAAACGCTTTGGAAATTCTATGAAGGACTTCATTTACCGACCATGTCGACCAGCAAGCAAAAGTGTGCACCTCGCTTTGATGAGTCCTCCCTCCAAGCTCTGGTGCAGGGAGCAAGATCTAATAAGGAGGTGCTCTTCCCTTCCTCAGGGAGAAAAAAGCCACCACAACAGACTAAAGCTGTGTGGCTGCAAGTGGCCGAGGAGGTCAATGCCATCTCTATGTGCCGCAGAACCTGGCTGTAGTGCAGGAAGAGGTTTCATGACCTTCTCCGCACAGGAAAAGTGAGGATGACTTTCTCATCACCCTCAATCTCATCCCCATTGCCTCTCCTCACCAGCACTCTGCTTTGCCAACCTCTTCCTCCACATCCCACTTGACACTGACATCCCTGCACCCTTACCCATTGCCTCTCTCTCTATGGTCACATTCACTTAACTATTCGACCATGCAGCCCTCACACTCTCTATCACTGTGACGCAATGACAACAACTTACAACACACATGGAGGGCCCTTTGTCTCCTTCAAAGCATCTATGCTATGGATTCTCTACACTCACTCCTTCATTCGCACTCAAACTCCACTTGTGTCCCTCATTGCAGGAAAAGAGAGCCCACAATAAGAGGGAAAGAGCAAGAACAGAAGGAAGGCCACTCTCAGTAGCCCAGCTCACCACCTCAGAGGAGGTGGCCCTGGAAATTGCCGGGATCAAGGAGGATTCCCAAGTGGGGGATGGACAGGCGGCCGCATCACAGCAAGCTGGTGACACAATAGTTTGGCATCTCTCTCATTGACATTGCATGAGTGACTGATAATGATTCTGATGCTCTAACAGATTGACTTATGACCATCTGCACTATTCAATGTGCATGCAACCTTTACCTCACATCTCTAACTATTTCCTTTACTCCCCCACAGGACCATCGAGAGCCCCCGTCCCCACTGTCCAGGAGGAAGCGCCTGAGCTTCCAGACTCCTCAGAGGAAGCTGCAACCTCTGAGGGTGCTCCGTCAGCAGAATTAAGCGCACCCTGCACCAGCGCAGACACTCACACCTCGGTGGGACCTTCGGGACATAGAGTAGAGTTGTCACCTGGTGTATCACAGCTCACAAGTGAGCATCAGCAGATGGTGGAGACAGGGTCAGCAGTGGAGAGTCCTCATTGCAGTGGAGAGGACGCTCCCAGCTCGGCTCCGCTGCATGTCGACCCTGTGCCTCCGGGTCCATCCAGAAGGAGAGTGGTGCTGGAACTCCAGGAACAGGTGCAGGAGTCTCTGGCAGGTTTTGTCTCCAGGGTCGCTGCGAGTGTGGAGCGAATGGAGGAGTCCATCGCTAACATGAGCAGAGCCTTTGTTGAGGCGTTGGCGCATGAACACATCACCACAGAAAGGATGGCAACCTCCGTGGAAAGGATGGCTACCTCCATGGTAAGGCTGGCTACCGTAGAGGAGAGGATGGCTACGTCCATGGAGGAGCTTAGTCGCCAGGATATGGAAAACATGGTAATTGTTCAGAATAGACTGACATCTCTTGAGGAGCGATGGTCAGCTATTGAGCAAACAAACCAGACCTTCATGCAAGTCCTCAAATTTAAGGTTTTGGGCAAGAGATACAGGGGGAATGTGAGGAAAAACTTTTTTACGCAGCGAGTGGTGAGGACCTGGAACTCGCTGCCGACAGAAGTGGTGGAAGCGGAGACACTCAATGTTTTCAAGGGGAGACTGGATAGGCACTTGAGGGAAATAAACTTGCAAGGCTACAGGGATAGAGCGGGGAGAATGGGACTGACTGGATTGCTCTACAGAGAGCCGGCATGGACTCGATGGGCCTAATGGCCCCCTTCTGTGCCGTTATGACTCCATGGGCTGGATTTTGTGAATGGAGGCGAGTTGGAGGAGGGACTGCTGCTTGTCGTGTCTATGTCCCGCCTCCATCCTCGTCTGACCAACCGGAGGGATTTTCCCCTGATTGACCTTGTTAAGCCCGCCCTGCGGGCTCAGCCGGCCAATTAGGGAGGAAGTCACTGACAGAGCATGTTAACGTCAGACGTGCTATCTGTCAAGACTTCTTGAAAGAAGAAATGTCAGCGTTTGACAACTCTGTGAAGCTGTCAAACACTGACATTCTCTTTAGTTTGATGATACCTTGTGTTCAGGACTCATCAAACCTTTCAAATGTGTAAATTTCTCATGGCTGTTGGTTTGGAGGTTCCAATAGCCAGTCTGTGAAATTGACAAGGAGGATGTCAGCTCTCCCGATCCACTGTGGCTGAAGGCTGTCGGAAGAAAACAAGATAAGTGAACACTTTTTAAAACTTATCACTCACCTTGCATACTTACCACTCCACACTTGCACCCATCACTCACCTCTACATCTTACCAGATGCCTCTGACCGCCGCAGACCTCCTCCACGTCACCTCCAACCTGGCAAGGTCGGGAAGCCTTCACCTGTGAAGGTAAATTGGCACTAATCCTTTTTTCTGCCTGTTAACTACCAGAGGTAGAGGTAGGCTGCTCACTTTCCTGCTCTGACTTCTTAGACACTTTTGGAAGACGTCTTTGGGTTTTGGAGCCTGTGAGGGCTCCGCCAAAGGCTGCTCCTCTTGCACCTGTGCAGGGACAGACTCGGCCATCAGGATCCGAGGCAGCATCTGGGGCTCTGACTGAGGGGGAGGCAACGGGGGAGAAGTGGGAGCGCTTTGAGCAGAGTCCCCGCTTCCATGTACCCTCTCAGCATCATCCCCTCATGGCCCACCTGCACCTCCCTGCTGGCAAGGAGCTGGAGTGCACCTTGCTGCCTATCAGTGGAGCGATGAACGGCCAAGTCTAGGTGTGTATCTCTCCTAGATATGGCTGCAATCATAGCCTGCAAGCTGTTGTTCACAGCAAGCATGCGCTCGTTTGACTGGCGCATTTGATGCTCCATTCAGGTGGCCACCCTTTCCATGGAAGAGCACATCGTCGCCATCGCCTGCAACATGGAGCTGCTCATTTTGGAGATGGATTTCTCCATTCTCCCTACAATTGCACACATCCCAGCTGGAAAAGCTGCCAGAGCCTCCCGCATATTTTGCTGCTCCTCAGGAACCATCCTCTTTGTCGACGGTCCCCAAGGTTCAGCATCTGCGTCCAGCTGAGCACTGCTTGGAGCATCCTGTGCCCTCCGGCTAGGATTCTCCACTGATATCCTTGTCTCTACCATCTGCTACCGCTCACTGGTGATTTGTGAGACACCAGCTGACAACACTACTCACTCTCTCTCACTGGACCCACCGACGTGTGCGTATTTGCGCTGGTGCTGGGTGCGCATGGGTCATGTGATGGTGCACTCTCAGAGACCGCAGCCTCCTCTGAGGAGTCGTCTTACTCCACTGGCTGGATATTTGGGGTGGGGTGGGGTGGGGCGGGGGTGAACGTGATGGACCTGTGAGAGAGTAAAGACATTAATTAGAAGTGTTATAATAAAAATGTTTTAAGTTACCATTATGCACATGATCATATTTCACTGGCTGCTGACATCAAGTTACCATGAGTAACTGTTGTATGCCATGTGGCTCTATGATATTTAATTCTGTCACCAGGTAGCTGGGAGGTCTCCCTCTCTCCATCTCCCACCACCAGCAGTTCCGCAACTCCACTGATGTCCAGCGCCTCCTCCTCTGTTGCAGTCAATGGTGTGGTGACTGGAGGGCCACCTCCGCTTCTCTGCCTCTCCCTGGTGTGCTGCTGCTTTCTTCTCCTGCAAGGAGGGAAACAAGAGACCTTTGAGTGAGAGTCATGGAATGAGTATAAGGGATGGATGAGCTACATCTGTAGAGGGTGACTATGAGGGAATGGCGTGATATTGCCGAATGGCCTCCTTCTGTGGTCTTAATTTTTTATATGATTCTATGATTGCATTAGAATGAGGGGACATGTCAGTGGTGGTTAGTCAGATGGGGATGTGAGTAGGTGCATCGACAGTGAGGGATGGATGCACCTGCAAGGTAGGATGGTGTGAGGAGTGACGTGCAGGAGTAGGCTTGGGAAGGCAGAGTGAGGGGGTTGGGATGACACGCACATCAGGATGTAGTTGAATGTGGCATCGTACTCACCTTCCCTGACCATTAAATCTCTTCCTGCACTGTATCCAGGACCTGGTAACCACACTCCTGCTGCTCACTTCTTCTGCTATCTCCAGCCATGCCCTCTTTGTCTCGGCTGCTGGCCTCTTACTCCAGTCACCAGGGAAGAGGACCTCCCTGCGGGCTCTGACTCCCTGGAGCAGGATTTCCAAGGAGGCATCACTAAATCTGGGGGTAGCTTGTTGGCGCTGAGGCTGCATTTTTGCTTAACAATCTTTGTAACGTTGTATTACAACAACGAGCCAAGCCTGACAACAATCCACTGTCTCCCCCCACCAACCTCTTCTGCACCTCCACCAACCTTGAACTGTTATCTGTGCATTGCTCCTTTAGATAGCTGAGCTGAAGTCGAGTCATCCGTGCCGTCATCAGATCCACTCCAGTTAATTGACCGGGAAGGCCACATGACTGATCCAATTGCAGTGGCTTCATTAAAAAGACACTGCTGAACGCGCTGATAGAATGTTCAGGCTACCGACTCACTCAGTGGCTCCCCCGACCCCGCATCCAACGTGACGGAAAGGTAAAAATTCAATCCCTTGTGTCCACGCAGATCTACCAGTGTTGCTGGATAACAATCTGGATTGGGAATGTTGCTGAATTTTCTCTTTCCTAACTCAGGGTACTCAAACCAATTGTGGAATCCTTATCATTACAGGCTTCTGATAGGATAACATTTCAGGTGTGCCTCACCGCAGCTGGGACTTCAGATTCCAATCAAACTGCTGTGCACTTCCAGGATCTTTGACATTATTTCAAGCTGGTCCAAAATTAGGAATGCTACAAATGTATTTGATTTTAACTGTTCAAAATCATATATATCATTGAAAGGATACTGCAGATTTGGAGTACATTCTGTTTCTGAAGTATATGCCTCTTACAGCAAGAACAAAAAGAAAGTCAGGATTAAGAAAAGGCCATTTGGCCGACCAAGGCTTATCCCTTTTCTACATTAAATGGTAAAAATTGCTATTGCCAATAAACACTTAATTCCCTAGAGTTTCCACTAGTTTGCACTGGTTTTACCGGAGCAATTTGCCTGAAATCGGCCAAACCAGCATAAAAGAATCGCTGAATTTTAAGCGCAAGTTACATTGAGCGTAAATCGAATTTCTGCAAACTGGTTTAAAAACCATCGCACTGGAAGCCAGCCCTGTCCACAAAACAGGCCACAGCCTCAGACTGGATTAATGAGGATGTGGAGATGCCGGTGTTGGACTGGGGTGGACAAATGTGAGAAGTCACACAACACCAGGTTATAGTCCAACAGCTTTATTTGAAATCACAAGCTTTCGGAGCACTGCTCCTTCGTCAGGTGAAGTGAAGAAATACATATAGGCACAGCATATATAGTCAGAGAACACTGCCAGACGACTACAGTTAATCTTTCTAACTGCCCTTTATCACACCTCGGCAGAGAGACAATCACGGCAATCAAAGGTGTGGATGGTGTCAAACCAGGTCTCTGTCTATATATGCTGTGCCCATATGTATTTCTTCACTTCACCTGACGAAGGAGCAGCCGCTCTGAAAGCTTGTGATTTCAAATAAAGCTGTTGGACTATAACCTGGTGTTGTGCGATTTCTCACTTGGATTAATGAGCATCACGAGTGTCTGCTGATTGTGACCATTCGAGGAGGGTCTTCAAATTAAACGGGGGTTTTTAGGCGCAAAGGCACGTTTTAAAAGTTTTTACATGTTAAAAGATATTTAATTTACTAAGAAACTGACGCGTGTACACCAATGAAACTAGTAAATGGTTCAGTATAGCTTTAAAAGTCTTTTTCAGTTATCTAAAATCAAGGTTACTCACAGATGGTGGACTAGACACTCTTATTAAAAATATTTAATTTTTGTGATAATTTTCAGCTGTATTAATAAAACTGCACTAGGTTACCACTCTTAAATACAAAAAGGAATATTTTTAATGCAAGAAAAAAAACATTTACGTTCCATTACGCTGCCCGATTGCACTGGTTCATGGAAGATTTTACGTTTGCAAATGAGTTTGAGCGGAACCATAACTTCATTACAGAAAACCAGCACAATTTCAAGCGCAATTTGCACCCAGATTGCCGACTGTGCCCAAAGCGGAAACTCCATCCCAATGTATTTATTTTAAATGAATTAATACCTCCATTAGAATAGCAGACATAGGAATTTGGTGCAAGGCTTTAGATGTTCTTATGATATCTTTCTTAATAGCAATTTCCACCCTTAAATCTCCCATCTTAGCATCCAACTGGATTTTAAGAATCATTAATGTTTTTGTCTCCACTCGCCTGTCTGGCAAATTATTTCAAACAATTATCACCCTTTGAGTAAAGAAGTTCTTCCCGATCTCGGTTTTAAATTTCCTTTTCACTCATTTAAATTGATGTCCTCTGGTCCTACACTCCAGAATTACCTTAAAGTATTGCCAAATAATATTTGATATGCTGCACATAGCCTTAACCATCTTCGTTCTAGATCGTAGAGTTTGAGCTTCTCTAATCTCCTCATAGTTTATCCCCTTTTCATTTTGTAAAATTATTTTACAAAATAATTGTGGAATACTTAACAGGCTACAATAAAATAGTCATTTATTTAAATTCCTGAGAGCCTAGTGCACTATTGTACACTACAGAAAATAACTACCATTTCAAATATTACAGCCTTTTATTGATTTGTGCTAAAAATGTAATAAATCTAAAGCATACCTCATGCATCAATGCACCATTTGGTTCAATGTCACTCAGCCTGACAACCCTACATCTTTCTGCACTTTGCCAGTTAACCCTTATGCAGACTCACACCTAAGCACCAATGAATTCCCTTGTGTTCACAATTTAACTTACAGTAACCTGTTCAATGATACAGAAAAGGTCCTAGGTGCCTTGAGTCTCAGAAGAACTTACCAGCTGAATGGATAGCTTGCAACTGGCAGTTGTACAGGCTCGAAGCCCTCGGCTCAATTTCCAGTCTGTGTTGAGATAGCAAGTTCCACCAGGGTAGTGCTTGGGGTGCCACAATCAGCCTCACTGCCTGATTATCCTGCAGCAACCTCTGCTGAACAATACACATATGGATATTGAGTGAGAACAGGAATGTGCTCGGATGTGATGACCAGTACAGTTGACTAGCCTGTCAACACTTACACAAAAATAGCCACTAAAGTAAGGAATTGGAGGAATAACCACTATGGGTGAAACGATCCCACACCAGGAGATACTGCTTTGGGGTGGGTGGGGGGAGCAATCCATTTAAAAACTAAAAGAAATGTGTGAGAAACAAGAACAACCTAGGGAAAGAAAACAACGCTCCTGAATGTCAACAGAAGTTGTGTGGGCAGCTTATCATGTTGGTACAGACAAGCTTTTTGATTATTTTTGAGATTAGAATATTTCTCAGTTGATTAAATTGATTTATACATGAAAAAAACTGTAAGAACAAAAAAGCAATGAGGTTTAGGCAGTGAATAGTTGAAACCATAAACAACAACCATGACAACAAAAATCTAAAGAAACAATGAGAACTTAGTTGTATGTTTATAATGCTTTTAATGTAAAAAAATAATCCCAAAGGATGTCATTGATGGACAGAGCCAAGAAGAGAGGTATTAAGAAAGGGTGATAAAAAAGGATTGGTTAGAGATATTTTAAAGGGGAAGAGAGAGGTAGAGAGAGATGGTGGTATTTATGGAGAGAACTCCAGAGAGAAGGATGCAGGCAGTTGAATGGCCAGCCACCAATGGTGGGGTGAAGGGTGGTGATGGCAAAGCCAGAGGAATGGAGAGTTTTGGAAAGTGATATAGGCTGGAAGAGATAGCAGACAAAGCCCCATGTTATATCCCTGGCCGGTGCTGACTTAACTGATCTCAGCTGAGGTAGTAGTGGGCAGGGGGACAATTGGCTCCATCACTCGAGGTTAAAAAAACAGGGGAAAAAATCAACCAACGTTGATCATTGCCCATCAACCCATGATAGAACTGGTGGAATAAAAAACAGAAAATGCTGTAAATACTCAGCAGGTCAGGCAGCAGCTGCAGAGAGATGACCTTTCATCAGAACTGCCTGACCTGCTGAGTATTTCCAGCATTTTCTGCTTCCTGTTTTTATTTCAGATTTCCAGCATCCACAGTAATTTGCTTTTGTAATAGAACTGGGGGATGTTGGGTGAGGACAGAATTGGATTGGCTGTGATGCCTCTCATGCTCCAATAGCCAGCCAACACTCACTGCCAAGGCTCACATCAATAATGGTCTCTTGGACAAGGAACCAGTAGAGGTGTACCACAGGAATAATTCAATACAGGATCAGAGAGGAGAAATTAGCAGGGAAAATTGATGAGAGAAAAGATAAATAACTGTTATAAGAATATAAGACCATAAGACGCAGGAGCAGGAGGAGGTCATTTGGCCCCTCGAGCCTGCTCCGCCATTCAATAAGATCATGGCTGATCTGATCTTGGCCTCAACTCCACTTCCCTGCCCGCTCCCCATAACCCTTGACTCCCTTATCGTTCAAAAATCTGTCTATCTCCACCTTAAATATATTCAATGACCCAGCCTCCACAGCTCTCTGGGGAAGAGAATTCCAAAGATTCACCGCCCTCTGAGAGAAGAAATTCCTCCTCATTTCCGATTTAAAAGGGTGCCCCCTTATTCTGAAATTATGCCCCTGGTTCGAGATTCCCCCACGAGGGGAAACATCCTCTCAGCATCTACCCTGTCAAGCCCCTTCAGAATCATATATGTTTCAATAAGATCCCTTCTCATTCTTCTAAACTCCAATGAGTATAGGCCAAGCTGCTCAATCTTTCTTCATAAGACAACCCCGTCATCTCTGGAATCAACTTCGTGAACCTTCTCTAAACTGCCTCCAATGCAAGTATATCCTTCCTTAAATAAGGAGACCAAAACTGTACGCAGTACTCCAGGTGTGGTCTCACCAACGCCCTGTACAGTTGTAACAGGACTTCTCTGCTTTTCTACTCCATTCCCTTTGCAATAAAGGCCAGCATTCCATTTGCCTTCCCATTGTAAATCTTTTTAATTCATATCATACAATGAAAATAAAATAAATTAGCTGCAATTTTTTTTTTGAAGTACAGATGTAAAGTAATGTCTTCAAGTACTTATCCAATATATCCTTTATAGTTTTGTGTAGTTCCAGGACCAATTATCAGTGCTTGGGAGTGAGGAATGTAACTTTATTCAAATGAGCAACAGTGGAAATTATCTCTTAGTCAAACTTTTCAAGCCAACTTAGATGTACAATGACTGTCAGACTGCAAAATAACTAAAGCTAAACATAATCAGGATTAATAGGTCTCATGCACAGTGCTATGACATGTATTAGTCTCCAGTGCTGGGTTCAGACTGTACCCAGATCACCATGTTTGGATAAGTCAGGATAACAAGAAATTGTACTGCTCAGACCTTGTTCAAATACTTACCATTATTCCGTTAGAAAACTAGTGTCAGTCTTGGTACGAGTGTATGATGTGACATGTGATGAGTATGCTATAGGTAAGTATTTTTGAATGTGTAAGGGTCATGGACTGGTGCGAGGTGAAGCTTTCGTTGCCTGTACTATTGCTTGCTCTGGTCTCTGGCCAGACTTTTGCAATAAGCACCTGTGAGTGGTTCGACCCACTCGCCCTTACGGTTCTGACACCTGGACTTAGATGCAAGGAGCAGTAATGCAGAGAAAGACTCAAATAGACCTGGTTGAATAGCACAAAATGAATGTCTTTATTGCATGGCGTCTAAAATCATGAAATACATGTCATAGGCGCAGATCAAAGAGAGTACCAGTATACACACGTTCATAAAACTTGGTCTATGGAAATGGGGAACACACGACACATCGTAAAAGGGGGAACACATTATACATTAACCTTAGAAACCACCCTCCCTTAATATACCTAAACTACGTCTGGATTTGTAGGATCGGGAAACATGCTCACCACTCGGCTCACTTCGGAAATTTAAAATGAGGCTCTCAGCTTGTTTCGCTGCAGCGCCTGGCTGTCACGTGGCTGTAAGGGTTTCTGCCCCCGACTTGTTTACTCTCGCTGCCGCGAATGGGTCCACTGGAGACGGCCCCGGTAAAGTTCGGCGCGGATGGCTCAGGCTATCCGCTCAAAGAGCCGGAGGGTAAGCCAGACTCCCTGATGTCATGAAGTAGTTTGTGGATTCAAACTGGATCGTGAAGTAGTTCGTAGAATTCAAAACTGGTGGACTCCACCGTTTATCTTCGGGCGCGGTCGGGGTTTACTGACCGTGGCGGCACGCGGAATTTCTTCTCGTCTTTCTTCTCGTCACTCGGGCCTTGCTCAGGAACACACCGCTCTGTTGCCCTGATAGGTCCGGACACCATTTACCGACGATTGGGGTGGTGTACCCTACTGCCTGCTGTGTCGAGGTGGCTCGTTCCGATTGAACTCCACCCAACACTCGAATAACTGACCAGCACAGCCCCGCTGAAGGAACCAGCGCAAGAGAAAAAAACGAAGAGTCAAGCGCCAAGAGCCAAGAGACCGATTCCTCTTTTCTCCGTAACTGACCGTAACTCGTCACTGTAACTGCTTCATCTCCAACTCTTAGCCGTGTCTGTGTCTGTTTCAAAACTCACTCCCCATGAACATTTGTCCTCTATAGTTATACTGTTTTGCCGGCCTTATCTCCCGCTCAAATCAAAGTGTTGTCCTTTGTGTGATTTTGGCGCCCAAAACTCCCAGCATGGGGCGATTATCTTCTTAACGGGTTTCGGTATCACCTGAAACTGGCCAACTATCCGTTAATGCCTTCTTCATTGTTGAGCCAGCCAGGATGTGTATAAATCGTCTCCTCGACTGGTTTTGGGGCCCCCCCGAATACTGGCTTAATCACCCGCCAATGTCTCTCTCATTGTTGAGCCGGGGGGGGGTATTTGTGTATTGATGTGTCTGGATGGGCTTTCGATGGCCCAGTTCAATGATTCTTACTGTGCGTATGAAACGATTCAAGCACTTATATCATTGCTATTGTCCAAAATGCAAACGGGTTGCATCCTGCCTTTTCAATTTGTACCAGGTATGATCTCATACTGAATGTATATTCGACGCCATCTTGTCTGCCCACTGTGTCTCTGGAAGCTTCTGCCACGATGCGCGGCGGCCATTTTACAGGCTTCTGTACCCTTTATTTTCAAGACAGCATTCCGTTCACTAAAAATGTTCAATTGAACCTGCTTCTCTCATATTATTAGAATCGCGATAATTGCGAAACTCTACAGATGCTTTCTTTCCTGCAAATGAAGGTGATTAGATAAATCAGATTCACATAATTGGGGGTTTACTATGCTTTTTGTTGCCCCAGCACTATTAGCACTTTTGACTTAGAGGCAAGACTGTGACAAGGATGGACAATAAAGCCCATCAACTTCAGCACCCCACCACAAACGCTGTACCCTCACCACCAATTATATCCTCCTCCCTGATCACTGTCTCAGGTCGAACCAGACTGTTCGTAACCTCCTATTTTACCAGAGCCCATCTGTTGCTGAAATCATCAAACATGCCCGTTACCTCCAGACTCAACTAGTCTAATGCTCTCCTAGATGACCTCCCTCTGCTGCTCATACCCTTCTGTCTCGCCACCTGCCTCTCCTCCTTTAAGACCTGCCTTAAAACCCCACACTTTGACAAAGCTTTTGGTCATCTGTCCTAATATCTCCTTCTTTGGCTTGAAATCCATTTTTTTTGATTATGCCTCTGAAGCACTATATAAATTGAACAAAAGCAAAATACTGCGGATGCTGGAAATCTGAAATAAAAACAGAAAATGCTGGAAATACTCAGCAGGTCAGGCAGCATCTGTGGAGAGAGAAACAGAGTTAACGTTTCAGGTCGATGACCCTTCGTCATATAGTATTATATACTATATAAATTGAAGTTGTTGTAGTTCCACCCATAGACAGAGCAATGTCAAGCAGCTCATGCATCGGCATCAGTACCTACTAATTGAGATGTCTGGCTTGTCCTGATTTACTTCTGATTAAATCATCTTCTATATGAATTGCAAGTTACCATATCAGAGAGTTTCACTGTATTTTCAAAGCTTCCTATTCTACCATTTTGTAGGCAAAGATGTTTAATTCTATGTGATATTTCAGTTATTTATAGGTAATGAACAGTTTTGAAGTTACCTGATGGTTGAAATAAATGCCTTTCAAGATAAATGATGTGCAGGTTACACTTGTACTTGGGTCATATAACAACGTTAATGGAAACATAGCACTAATATTCTGTGAACAAAGGAAGAAACTGTCTTTTGATTTTTGGTCTGTTTACATAATTTTCCTGGACTTAAACTATAATAAAGAGGAAACTGTGCAATACTTTTGAGTAACAATAATGACTATTTATATAGCACCTTATCATGTCTTAATGTGCTTCACCAAATGAATTACTTTTGATATGCAGTTGACTTTTGTATTGTACACAAATGTGGCAGCGAGTCTGCATGAGCAGTATCCCACTAACAGTAATGAGATGAATAATCAGTCAGACATTGCTCTTGATTGAAGGAGAGGTAATGGCAAGGATACCAGAACTCCCTGTTCTTCTTTGAAGAGTGCCATGGGATCTTTAATGTTGACTTAAACAGGCAACTAGGGCTTGGTTTAACATATTGTCCAAAGGATTGCAGTTCTGACGTTGCAGCATTACCTCAGTATTGCTCTGGTATGTTACCATAGATAATGAGCTCAAATTCTGATATAGGGCTGGCAGAACTCTGGCAACCTACTTAAATAAAATGCTTCAGGATGGTGCACATCTATAATTAGTTTTGCAAAGGGACCATTTTTTGACATGCAATCAGCAAAATTTCACATCTATGACGAAAGTGCATATCAATCTAATGTAGGTCAGTCAGAAATTAAAAGGGGCATTGTTGCCTTCTTAAGAAGTTGTTGGAGAGCTTAGAACAAGCCAACTTTTCAGAACACAAAAATTCCTTTAGGCCCAAACAAGACTTTCCCTATTTAAAGATGAGCCCATCATTTGTTTGCGGTTTCCGCAGCTCTTCAGAAAAAGTTACAGCAGGAGAGTAGGGGAAACTCCATAGAAATCGCGCCCCCACCCCCCCCAAATATCACTCAATTCCTTCTCGCTTAAGAAAAGCATCTAATTGTCCTTTGAATACATTTGTACTGTACTGTCTAATTCAAAGGTTTTCTCTGATTACCAGCTTCATCGTGGTGATGCCATGATCCCACACTGTCAGCGAGAAGCCACACTGTTCCAGCCCGACTGGAATCTGGGGTCTAGTCAGAGATTGGAGTTATCTTGGATTGGGGTAGTGAGGGTGGCAGCACTCAGGGGGGCAGCTGCAACGAGAGGTGACAGCAAAGAAGGGGGGAAAGCAGCCAGATGGCACTGAACCAGAGGCCTGACTATGGAACCTTTGAGATGGTTAGCGCTGTGGAGAATTGTGCTATAGCACCACCTACTATGGAGGCATCAGACGCTGGGAGAACACAATCAAAAGCCTATTTTTTATTTTATATATATATATACAGCATGACAGACAAATGTGATGGAAATATGATAGACTGAAGTAATTAAGTGTTATTTTTCAGGAGCAGAGCAAGTGCACACTACAAAAAAGATTTTTAATATATTAATGGATGGATGAATAGAGAGAGGTGTGTGTACAATACATTTTACTGTTGAAATGTCTACAAATTGACACAGTGTAAGGAAGGAATGGAATAGCACAGTTAAAGCATGCTAATTAGTGAGGTTTCATTCTCTCTATGGCTTATGGGCTTCATTTGACAATATTACTGTATAGATGAACACATTGGTACCCCAACTCAACCCTTTCTCCCCATGATGCACATCTAGGCTGCATTCCCAACTTAAACTATGTTTTGGTTTTGCTTTTAGGGAAGTTCAGCCTATATGTGAATTAATAATATAATACACATAGTGAAAGAAAAAACTTGCATTTATATCGCGCATTATCAAATTTTCAGAATTTCTTCAGAAGAGTCATTACTGCTATCATGGTCACCTGTCCGTCTCACATGCTCTCTCTACTCCCATGGTCTCGATCACAGACAAGGCCATCTCTGACCACTGTCTTGTATCTCTCATCACCCACATCCCCCTAACCCCTTCCAACCCCACTTCCTTCTGCGCCTGGAAAAAATTCTCCCCAAAGTCACTTACAATTGTGTTTTTAAACACCCAATTGCCTAGCCTTTGGCCTTCCATTCACCACAATGCTTCCAGAGCTGTCAATCTGTTCAACTACTTTCACACATCCACATTCAATACCCTTTTCGGCATAAAATCTATACACTCTCCTATCCTGGTCACTCCTGCTGGAATGGCGCATCTCTCAAATCCAAGGGACGTAAATACTTGAGCGTATGTGGTGAAGGAACATTACATCCTCTGTGACTCTGATGGTGGTACAATTTTCTTCTCGTCATCTCAACCCCTTTGATATGGCTGACCACACTATCCTCCTCCAATGCCACTCCTCTGTTGTCCAGCTGAGTGGGACTGCCCTTGCTTGGTTCCACTCTTACCTATCGAATCATAGCCAGAGAATCTCCAGTAATGGCTTCTCTTCCTGTTTCCACACTGTCACCTTAAGAATCCCCCAAGCATCTATTCTTGGCACCCTCCTCTTCCTCATCGACATGCTGCCCCTTCAGACATCATTCAAAGGCATGGGGTCAACTTCCACTTATACGCTGACAACAGTCAGCTCTCCTTCTCCAGCACCTCTCTCAACCCTCCTGCTGCTTCTACATTGTTGGCCTATTGCCCAACATTCAGTCTTAGATGAACCCTAATGCCCTTCAGTTAACTGAGAAGACCAAAGCCATCATCTTCAGTCCCCACCACAAACTCTGGACCCTGGCCACTAATTCTATCCCCTTCCCCGACCACTGTCTCAGGTTAGACCAGACTGAAGCAACCTCAGCTTCCTATTTGACCCCAAGCTGAGCTTTCAATACCATATCCTTTTCATGACAAAGACAGCCTAATTCCACCTCCAGAACATTGCCGACCTCTGCCCGTGCCAATCTGCTTCTGAAACTCTCATGGATGCCTTGACTATTTCAATGCTCTCCGAGCTGGCCTTCATTTCTTTCTGATTACACCTCTGAAGTGCTTTAGGACATTTTTGTACATTAAAGGCACTATATAAATGCAAGTTGTTACTACTGTTAAGTAGGCAAACACAGCAATCAATTTGCACATATTCTGATCCACAATCAAATGAGATAAATGGCCAGTTAATTGGTGTTTTAGTGCAGGGGTTCTCAACCTTTTTGCTTCTGAGGCCCCCATCCCATGTTATAAAAATTCCACGGACCCCCTGTAACACAAGACAAGTATCTTATCTGTATAAAAATTAACTATACAATTAAACATATATATTTATTATTATTTTTGTTTTACTTACTTAATGTGACTAATTAGGAAGAAAAATTCCAATCATATTAACCTCACCCCCTTTAATCGATAACTGGAAATTAGATGCAATTTTATTTTTCCACTATCGTCAAGTCAGAGACAAACTAACAGAGGATCTGGCCTGATCCAAACCCTAAACCCGAGCATCACTGGCACCCACCAAAGTAAGTGAGTGTTAAGAGGAAGCTCTACCTTGGTGACTATTGTTACTGCTATTTATTTATTTATTATTCACTGGCTGCTGCTCCTTACTGAATGAATTGAGGAAATCAGCTATCTTTTTGATGCTGCTGGTGATAACCTCAATGTTGGCCCAGTCCTGGTGTATCTCTCTCTGCACCGGATCACCATGTCCGAAGCACAACGTCCCCTACCTGACCTGTAATGGCTGTGCTGATTGGTTTTGCATTGCCGGTCCAAACCGCCGAATAAACCGAACAAACAGATTGGCCTCATCCAACCCAAAAGTGCGAGTTAGGTAAAGATTATTGGTCAGGATTGAGACGACGGATGAAACAAGAGTTTCTATTGGTTAAACATGAAGGAGGGCTCAGACTTTGGAGCAAAAGAAGAATCTGATTGGTTAATTGATTGACAAGAGGTTACATCTGGATTTCAATTGGTTTCATTGAAGAAGCGCCAAAAAATATGATTGGTTTAACTTGGTTTAGTGTTATTTTGGCAGACCCCTAGGGGGCCGTAGACTCCCGGTTGAGAATCCTGGTTTTAGTGGTGTTGGTCGAAGGAAGAATATTGATCAGGATATTGGGAGAAAACCCTACTCTTCTTCAAATAGTGCCATGAAACCTTTTACATCCATCTAAACAAGCAGATGGAGCCTCGCTTTAACATCTCATCCAAAAGATGGCATCTCTAATACTGTAGCATCCCCTTAGTACTTCACTGAAGTATAAGCTTAGTTTATGTGCTCATGTTTTAGAAAGGGGTTTCAATCCACAACCGTCCAAGTCAAAGGTGAGAGTACTGCCAACTGAACCAAGCTAACATATGGAGCTGGTATTTTGGCATTTCTTGACCATCACTTAATGCAGTTGGGTCCAACATCAGCAGCCAAAGCTTGGGTTCTGGTTCACTTCATTTGTTGAACTGTGGATAGAGCCTCATGGCATTTAATGCTAAGGCATGAAGGTCAGAACATGGTATAGTTATTTCACAGACTTGTGTTGCTGAAGAGTGAAGTACACAGCAGGAAAACAGCTTTCTTATTAACGTATCATGTCCCTTCTATACCAGACTGGCATTTCAATGGTGCTCATAGTTCAGACCTTTTATGTTCTATATTTTTATTATCCTTTAGCCAAGTGTTTGCTCCTTATCTAGAAATGTGCTTGAAGGCTTATCCAAGGCCAAGTCTCAATCGTATTATTTGAATTGTGACTCAAATGTCTTCAATAAAATTATTTCAGCTCTTACTTCAACATGCAGTTCCAGCTACTAATCACTGTTGTACTCATCATATCAATCTTAACTAAAACTGCTATACAGTGTGACATTTACCCAGGAGTTTATTGGTATATTAAAGTAAGGAAATAGTCACACAATGAAATTTATTATAATTACAATTCATGTATCTTAGACTGAACTAGAGCTATTAATATATTTAAACATAATAAAAACTAATTTAAAATTAGTGACTTAGACCACAGCTTATTAGTATGTTAAATTGAAAATACAGGGCCTAAAAATTTGGTTGATTTGCGCCTCCCGTTAGCGCTAACGGGGCGCAAAGCAACTAGCGCCTGGGTGCGGCATCGCCAAGGTCTCCCACGAAATTCAGTGGGAGGTTAGCGGCGGTAACAGTTAGCGCCGCACGGCGCTGTGCCGCTGGCGATGATGTCATCGCCATGCGCAGCGCCTCGCTCGCACCCCGGCCGCGATCTTCGGTAGCGGCCCCATACTTACCACCGGACGCTATGTCCGACGGGGTCAGGGGCGCCTACCTGCGGCCAGGGTGGCGCAAATTAAAGGGGAGGTGCCGGGCGGCCATTTTTGTTGCTGGCCGCCTGCCAGCACTTCCCCCCTCTGCGTCCCCGTACTCCTCTGCAGCCCCCCCGGCTGCGCTCTGTGAGCCCGGCACTTCTCTCGAGTGCCGGGCTCTTTTGCCAGCACTCCGATCCTGGTGACCCAGCTGGGCCCTGGGTCGCGCTGCGCTAGGCCCCTCCCCTCTAATAATGGGAGGAAGGCCTGCAGTACCGCTGCATGACATGCCGCAGAGCGTGGCACTGCGCCACGTAGCGCCGCGATATTCACTTGCAGCGTCCCAAGAGGGAGGCGGAGGGCTTCCAGTAGCACCCTGCCTCCCACTTGGGGCACTACCGGTGAATTTCGGGTGCGGGGGTGCTAATTTTTTCGGGGTGCAAAAAGTAGCACCCCGGCAAAGTTAGCGCCCCAAAGGGGGCGTGACCCAATTTTTCCCCCCATATGTCTGATTTACTATAATTAGACAGCAGTAATTTTTAAAAAAGCTCAAACTACAACTGAAATGACAGAAAACAAAATACTAGCATCAACAATTTCAAATTTCAACTCCAATGTTATTCCTTTGTTGAAATATTTAGATAGACCCGACATATAATATGGCAAAGAAAAGAAAGAAGAAATCAAGACTTCCATTTATATAGCACCTTTCACGTTCCAAAGTGCTTTACAGCCAATGAAGTACTTTTGAAGTGTAGTCACTGTTGTAATGTAGGAAATGTGGCAGTCAATTTGTGCACAGCAAGCTCCCACAAACAGAAATGTAATAATGACTAGGTAATCTGTTTTAGTGGTGTTTGTTGAGGGATAAATACTGGGCAAGAGACCAGGGAGAACTCCCTAGCCTTTCTTCTAAACAGTGCCATGATAGCTTTTACGTCCACATGAGAGGGCAGACGGGGCCTCAGTTTAACGTCTCATTCGAAAGACAGCACTTCTGGCAGTGCAGCACTCCCTCAGTACTGCACTGAAGTGTCAACCTGGATTATGTGCTCAGGTCTCTAGCGTGCAACTTGAACCCACAACCTTCTGACTCAGAAGCAAGAGTGCTACCACTGAGCCATGGCTGACAAGACAGGGGGGAGTTTTTTTTATATATACTGAAAGCTCTGCACTCTGTGATGTCAGTGTTTTTTGCCTTGTTTTTCCATTTTTTCTTCCCCCCTCCTCTGTCCCATGTATTCTTCCCAAAGTATTGACTCCAACTGGTATACAGAGGTGTGAGCCTAGAGATTGATTAGCGGCAGGCAATTCCTTCATGGAGTGCATCACAGCCAAACCTGATCCCGTCCACTTACGCGCCTAATCCAGCAGTGCTCACAAGCGGCTATGTTTGCCATAGTAAAATAATCATACATGGACTCTGGATGGCTTGATGGACCAAACGGCCTTTTCTCACTCTTGACTTGATGTTCTACATGGACTAAGGCAGAGCAGGCCACAGATGAGTGACCATAACATGGTTGAATTCCATATTCAATTAGAGGGTGAGAAGGTTGGATCTCAAACAAGCGTGCTAAGCTTGAATAAAGGAGACTATGAAGGTATGCGAGCAGAATTGAGTAGAGTGGATTGGGAAAATAGATTAAAGGGTAAGACGACACATGATCAGTGGTGTACATTCAAGGAGTTATTTTACAACTTCCAAAAAAAATATATTCCACTGAAAAGAAAAGGGTGTAAAAGAAAGGACAGTCATCCGTGGCTAAGTAAAGAAATTAAGGATAGTATTCGACTAAAAACAAGGGCATATAAGGTAGCGAAATCTAGTGGGAGGACAGAGGATTGGGAAAACTTTAAAAGGCAGCAAAAAATAACAAAAAGATTGATTAAGAAAGGGAAGATAGATTATGAAAGTAAATTAGCAAAAAATATAAAAACAGATAGTAAGAGTTTTTATAGTTATATAAAAAGAAAAAGGGTGGCTAAAGTAAATGTTGGTCCCTTAGAGGATGAGACCGGGAAATTAATGGTGGGAAATATGGAGATGGCAAAAACACTGAATGAATATTTTGTATCAGTCTTTACAGTAGAGGACACTAAGAATATCCCAACACTGGACAAACAGGGGGCAATAGGGGGAGAGGAGCTAAACACGATCAAAATCACTAAGGAAGTGGTACTCGGTAAAATAATGGGACTCAAGGCGAATAAATCACCTGGACCTGATGGCTTACATCCTAGAGTCTTGAAGGAAGTGGCGGTAGGGATTGTAGATGCATTGGTAATAATTTTTCAAAACTCCTGGATTCCGCTAAGGTCCCGGCAGACTGGAAAACTGCTAATGTAACACCCTTATTTAAAAAGGGCAGTAGACAGAAGGCTGGTAACTATAGACCGGTTAGCCTAACATCTGTGGTAGGTAAAATTTTGGAGTCCATTATTAAGGAAACAGTAACAGGACATTTGGATAATCATAATTTAATAGGACAAAGTCAGCATGGTTTTACGAAGGGGAAGTCATGTTTGACAAATTTGCTGGAGTTCTTTGAGGAAGTAACATATAGAGTGGATAAAGGGGAACCAGTAGACGTAGTGTATTTAGACTTCCAAAAGGCATTTGACAAGGTGCCACACAAAAGATTATTGCTTAAGGTAAAAAATCACGGGATTGGGGGTAATATTCTGGCATGGATAGAGGATTGGCTATCTAACAGAAAGCAAAGAGTTGGGATAAATGGTTCATTCTCAGACTGGCAATCAGTAACTAGTGGTGTTCCACAGGGGTCAGTGCTGGGTCCCCAACTCTTTACAATCTATATTAACGATTTGGAGGAAGGGACCAAGTGTAACATATCAAAATTTGCAGATGATACTAAGATGGGAGGGAAAGTAGTGAGTGAGGAGGACATAAAAAACCTGCAAGGGGACATAGACAGGCTAAGTAAGTGGGCAGAGATTTGGCAGATGGAATACAACACTGGAAAGTGTGAGGTGATGCACTTTGGCAGGAAAAATCCTAGAGCAATTTATTATCTTAATGGCAAGAAACTGGAGAGTACTGAAGTGCAAAGGGATCTGGGGGTCCTGGTGCACGAAACTCAAAAGGTTAGTATGCAGGTGCAGCAAGTGATTAAGAAGGCAAATGGAATGTTGGCTTTCATTGCTAGGGGGATAGAATATAAAAATAGGGAGGTATTGCTTCAGTTGTACAAGGTATTGGTGAGACCGCACCTGGAATACTGCATACAGTTTTGGTGTCCTTACTTAAGGAAAGACATCCTTGCTCTCGAGGCAGTGCAAAAAAGGTTCACTCGGTTAATCCCGGGGATGAGGGGGTGGTCATATGAGAGAGGTTGGGTAGATTGGGACTCTACTCATTGGAGTTCAGAAGAATGAGAGGCGATCTTATGGAAACATATAAGATTGTGAAGGGGTTGGATCGGGTGGATGCGGGGAGGATGTTCCCGATGACGGGTGAGACTAGAACTAGGGGACATAGTCTTAGAATAAGGGGCTGCTCTTTCAAAACTGAGATGAGGAGGAACTACTTCACTCAGAGGGTGGTAGGTCCATGGAATATGCTGCCACAAAAAGCTGTAGAAGCTACATCATTAAATAAATTTAAAACAGAAATAGACAGTTTCCTAGAAGTAAAGGGCATTAAGGGTTACGGGGAGCGGGCAGGAATTTGGACATGAGTCTAGGTTCGGATCGGTCATGGCCCTGTGGGTAGTGGAGCAGGCCCAGGGACCGTGTAGCCTGATTCTGCTCCTATTTCGTGTGTGCAATTCTGTTAGATGCAGGAGATGGTTCTGTGATAGTAGATAGTAGATTGGCGGTTACGATCAGATCAGCCATGATCTTATTGAATGGCGGAGCAGGCTCGAGGGGCCGATTGGCCTACTCCTGCTCCTATTTCTTATGTTCTTATGTTCTTATCCTCCTGATGGGTCTACTCCGGAGCTTTAGAAACTTTGCCATACATGAATCCATGATGCATAAGTTTATCAGATAGTTGTGTCTCTGACGGTTTGTCCATGTGTTGAGCTTTACTATGTGCCCAGTGGGTTTTGGAGATGAAAATAATCTCCAGATTGGAGAGTGGAACCTGTAGCAAATTATGGTTTCGGGAAAAACCTACAGGAGCAGAATTCCCTGTCGCAGTGAAGTTACGCTTGAATTTACGTCCACTTAAATGCCGATTTTGCCGATATTAATTTACACCGAAATTTCCTGTGCACCCAATTAGACTACGCAGAGTGTAAAAACAGCATGATTACAATTTAATTAAAAAATGCTTTAAAAATGTGATACAACAGATAATTTCCAGCATTGTCCCAATTATCAAATCTCTCTACAGCACAACATCAAATTAATGATTCACCAATACTAATTCTACTAATAATACTCTTGTTCACTGGGTTGTAAAGAGAACAGGCAGAATAGTTTATGTGTTCTTCATAAACTATGTATATAAAAATGAGGAACAGCACCTCATCTTTCGTTTAGGCACTTTACAGCCTTCCGGACTCAATATCGAGTTCAACAATTTCAGATCATAACCTGGGCCCCTACCACATATATATACATTTTATCCACCCTTTTGGTCTGTGCCTTTTTCCTTTTTTTTCTCTCTCTCCCCCTACGGCAGCTGTCTCTCATTCTGCCAGCATTTCACACTTCACCTTTTGTTTCTTAACCTGTCCCATTACCATCTCGTCTTGCCTTGAGCATCTCTTAATGTCTCTACTTACCATAGACCATCCCTTTTGTTCTTTTATTCCTCCCCCCAGCCTCCCCCTTGCATTTTTATCTGTTTCATTTCCTGCTCTTCTCTCAGTTCCGACGAAGAGTTTCGACCTGAAACGTTAACTCTGTTTCTCTCTCCACGGATGTTGCCTGGCCTGTTGAGTTTTTCCAGCGTTTTCTGTTGTTATTTCGGATTTCCAGCATCCGCAGTATTTTGCTATTGTATATAAAAATGAGATTGGCCCAGAGTGTTCTCAATAATCAGGAGGCTAATAGTGCTCGCCGTTATTTATGTGCAAATAGTACAGCAACTTCAGGCGAGGGGCGGATGTGCGGTTAAACATAAATATCCAAATGTTTCTGTCCGAGTTGCGCCGCTCCGTTGTTAGCTTCGCGAAAACAGCATCTGGTTGTCTGCCTCACCAATGAAATGCATGGAATGGCGTGAAGTTGCTGTACTTGCACGGTAGATATGAACTAAACTCGCCACAGAAAGGTAAGTCTTGTCCAGTCCAGTCTAAGTACCCTTTTAACAATGTGATAAGTGTTAATGACTGCCAAGCAACCTCTCTGGCACTGAAAATTAACTATTACAAGTGTGGAGTCTCATTCCTTCAGGTTTTAATTGTTTTGGCGATTGTAAAAATGTTAAATTAAATTTTTTTTTTTAAAGTTATACTTTCTGTCTCTTTTCTCTCTCTTAATCCAATTGTTCTTTCCCTCTCTTTGGGGGGGAATTTTAACTAAAAAAAAAGAGTGGGTTGGGTGGGAAGTTAAAGTGTTAAAAGTCTGAATCCCGACCCCAACCCGCCTCCAACCCGCCCACTTCCGGTTTTAATGGAGGCAGGGAGAGTGATGCAGGGCGGGCAGCCAACCCACACCCAGGAGGCTGGCATGCCTCAGATTTAACCATCATTTTAAATTTGACTGTAGCTGGTTGGGTTTTGCAGGCTTCATGAAACCTGCCAGCTAAAGTAAGGCGAGACTGCTGGATCCAAGAGGTAAGTGCCTTTACACTTACCGCCTGGATCCAGCATCTCTGCCTAACCCACCCCCCATGAAGCCTCCGATCCACACCCCCCACCGCCAGGCCTCCGATCCCCCCCCCCCACGAGTCCTCTCCACCTTTGGCTCCTCCGGCAGGCCGATGCTCACCTGGCCCCCCGCTCCTCCAATGCTCACCCAGCTCCCTCCTGCTCCTCCGGCCCTTGATGCTCACCCAGACCACACACCATCCCCACCACCCCAACCCCTCGACCGCAGCTCCCCCGGCTCGCAATCGGTCCCAACCACAACCCCTGCTCCTCCGGCCCTCCGATCAGTCGCTCTGGCCCCGATCAGTCCTGAGCTGCGCCCCCCCCCCCACACACCCCGCCGTTCCTCTGGCCCCCGATCAGTCCCTACCCCCTCCCGCCTGCTCCTCCGGCCCTCCCTGTGCTGCTCCGGCACCCCCCCCCACACCCCCGGCCCCCACGCAATCCCACCCTCCCTCCTCTCTGTGGCCTAGTGCCGCAAGCCTATGGCTGCGGGTGGAAAACAGGAGGTTTCCACTGCAAAGCAGGCCCTGCCATTAAATTTACCAGGGCCTGCGGGAGACCCATTTTCCCGGGCTTCCTGTCCGCTTCTGAGCCCCCCACTCCCAGCCCGCCTCCCAATTAAAATTCAGGTCTTTATTTCTCTTTCTCTACCTGATTGTATTCACTCAATCTAATTCACACTTCCTTCTCAGTCCTTGTGCTGTTAATTTCACCATCCTTCAATCTGATTGGTTAAGGAGATACACAATTGCTTGCCCCCCTGTTCACTCAGGTCCCAGATGCCTGGTGTCACTTGCTGCGACATTATCACCTCACACTTTCAGCAACTTGTCACGCAAAGTTTAAAAAAAAACGTGCAAGGGCAAATCTAAATGCCCTGCTGCAGCAAATTATGGCCCATTATTTTTCTTGACTTTGAGAATGAAAGGGTAGTTTCACAGCTCTCCCAAGTAACAGTCATCCAGCTTGCTCTCGTTATTTTAACAACCAATTACAAGGTCTTTTAACTTCAACATCACTGAAAGTTCACAAATCCTCTTTTAATCTAAAGTTATGCATTTACAGGCTTTTTAAAGCAATATAATGATACTACTGTGGAGCTAAATTCCACTCCCTCTGTATTCTATGACTTGTAAAAAAGCAAATTATTATTTAAATGGAGAGAGGTTACAAAATGCTGAGGTTCAGAGGGATCTGGGGGTCCTTGTACATGAATCACAAAAAGTTAGCATGCAGGTACAGCAAGTAATTAGGAAGGCAAATGGAGTGTTGGCCTTTATTGCAAAGGGAATGGAGTATAAAAGTAGGGAAGTCCTGTTACAACTGTACAGGGCGTTGGTGAGACCACACCAGGAGTACTGCGTACAGTTGTGGTCTCCTTATTTAAGGAAGGATATACTTGCATTGGAGGCAGTTCAGAGAAGGTTCACGAGGTTGATTCCGGAGATGAAGGGGTTGTCTTATGAAGAAAGGTTGAGCAGGTTGGGCCTATACTCATTGGAGTTTAGAAGAATGAGAGGGGATCTTATTGAAACATATAAGATTCTGAAGGGGCTTGACAGGGTAGATGCAGAGAGAATGTTTCCCCTCGTGGGGGAATCTAGAACTCGGGGGCATAATTTCAGAATAAGGGGAAACCCTTTTAAATCGGAACTGAGGAGGAATTTCTTCTCTCTGAGGGTCGTGAATCTTTGGAATTCTCTTCCCAGAGAGCTGTGGAGGCTGGGTCATTGAATATATTTAAGGTGGAGATAGACAGATTTTTGAACGATAAGGGAGTCAAGGGTTATGGGGAGCGGGCAGGGAAGTGGAGTTGAGGCCAAGATCAGATCAGCCATGATCTTATTGAATGGCGGAGCAGGCTCGAGGGGCCAAATGACCTACTCCTGCTCCTACATCTTATGTTCTTATGTTCTTATGTACCTTACTTGAATCAAATGGATTACAAAAGATAACACTGATGGAGAAACTTTTTAATCATCTGTTGTGCAATGTAATAATTGCAGCCTAGTCACAATAAAATTGAAGGTTGTTTCCAGACTTTCATTGTGAAAAATATTCACTGCATTATTGATAGATCCATGCTTTACAGCTTGATGAATTGAATGAGTACACAAAACAATTTTATAATGCTTTGTCCACACTGTCTTTGGTTTTGAATTCTAGGACTAGAAACACATTTGCAAATCTCTTTGAAGAGTGTAAATTCAAAAGGAAATCTATGTGCTTAAAATTTTGGATGCAAATTTACACCTATTCTGAACCTGTATAAAATGCAGGAAATTTGCATTGTACACTCCTTTGGATGAGGGTCGGGGCTATGCTAATGAGCAGCGAAGGATCTGGGCAAAGGTTTTGAAGAACCGGCGCAAAATATCGAGGAAATTCGGATGTAGCGTAAGAATGGTCTGTCACTTACGCCTGAATTTCCTCAGCCTTTTGGCTGGAATTGGGCTCTGTGCCCTGATTACACCGTTTTTTGGGGGGCTCAAATTGACAAGATACTCTACCTCTCAAACTACAGTGTAAACGTGGTCTGAAGTTTGAGTCCCAAGGGCAAAGTTGAGGGTTAGAGAGGAAAACATTTTTATAATAGTATAAGAACATTCCACAGTTGGTTGTCGCGCCTGGGGATTGTATCTCAATAAGCCTCAGAGCGAACCTCATCAATGAATAACTATAGGGAATTCTTGAGCAGTGAGAGATCAGTGGAGCTCAAAAGGCCAGGATTGTGTGGAGTTTAGCTTCAGCAAGACTGCAACGTTACAATGAGTTCAACCTTGAGGTGCAGTTGGCCTAAAATTTAATTTGAGGGGTTAAATGATTAAATTGTTGAAAACAGTCTATTTTAGTGTAAGGAAACAAGGTGGGTCCAATGTCCTTGCTGGGATAGTAACGGGTGCTGTGGATGAGAGTTTAAACAGATATGGTGGGGAGAGAAAAACACAAGATGAGGAAGCATAAAGGAAAGCAGAAGGGACAAGGAGTGTAGGAAAGGTAAAACAAAGAACCGTTATAAAGAACAGGAGAAAGAATTAAAATGAGTAAGTTTGCCAAGTAAGTAAGGGTAGGTTTGACTCATATACATAGATACACAAAATATAAAGAATAAAATTGGGAAGCTAGAGGCACAAATTGCTAAAGGTCGGGGGGGGTGGGGGGGATGATAAAATAGCATTAACAGAAATGTGGCTGGGGCAGAATTGGGAGCTGAACATTCCTGGTTACAAATTATTCAGGAGGGGTTAAGTAGGGAAAAATGGAGGAGAGTTAGTAGTGTTAATTGCAAGACTAAATCATAGGGATGATATAGGGGAGATGTAAAAGATGAATCCATTTGGTTAGAGGTAAGGAAGAAGAAAGGAACTATTGGAGTATATTATAGACCATCAAACAACGAAAGGGAGATTACAGGAAAAGATATGAACAAATGAGAGAAAAATGCAGGACCATAATAATGGATGACTTTAATTATTCAAAGATAGACAAAGGTAAAATTAATGCAAGTGGGAAATAAATGGAGGGGTTTCTACATTATGTAGGACTGCTTTCTGGATCAAGATGGTTTTAGACGAACAAGGAAGGTAGCAATGCTGGATGTAGTTCTAGGAAATGAAATGGGGCAAGTAGGTCATGTACAGGTCGGGCAATATCTATGAAACAGCAACCATAACGTAATTATGTTTGACATAAAATTTGAAAAGGAGAGCGAGAAGTCATAGATAAAGGTACCAGGCTGAAAAAAAACCACATTTCAATTCAATATTAAATGGAACTAGCCCAGATAAATTGTAAAGAAAAAATTGACAGTTAAGGCAGTGGAGAAATAATGGGGAAATGTTCAACTGGACATACTTAGAGAACAAGACATATGAGAACAAGACATATTCCTATAGTAGTAAAGGGGTACAACAAAAGCTGCAGTCCCTTGGATGAGTAAAGACATGCAAATTAAAATGAGACTTAAAAAAGAGACGTATGACTATTCCAGAGTTAATAACAAAAGAAAGCAAATTGAGTATAAAAAGTATTGATCTTACCCTGTTTAGGTAAAGCCCATCCATCCTATACAGGCCCCTTCTGTCCTGCAACTGGTTCCAATATCCCAGGAGTATGAATCTTTTCCTCCTACATTATCTCTTCAACCATGCATTTAATTCCCTTATCTTACTATTCCTATACTCACAAGTGCATGGTACTGTGAGGAATCCTGAGATTGCTACCCTCCCGCTCTTTAATGTAACTCCTAATTTTTGAAACTCTCTTTGCAGAACCTCAATTCTATTTCTTCCTATGTCATTAGTTCCGACATGAACCATGACTGCTGGCTGTTGTCCTTCCCTCTCCAAAACCTTTTGAACCCACTGCATGGCACCTGCAAGTCAACACACCATTCGGAGCTCTTGGTTATGGCATGAAACATGGTTAGAAAGGTTCCAAGAGGGTGCGGAGAAAATTGTCAGGTAGCGTATAGGGAAATAGTAAAGGGTATTCTCAACACATACAAAGTAAAATAATAGTTAAGGCAAGTCATGTCTGACTAATTTAATAGAGTTCTTTGAGGAAATAACAGAGGGTATTAATAAGGGAAGTGGATGTTGTCGATTAAATTTTCGAAAGCATTTAATAAGGTGCCACATAGGAGGCTTGTTGATTAAATTAAGGCACATGGTATTAAAGGGAATGTGACAGCATGGATAGGATGTTGATGAAAGGACAGAAAGTGAACAGTCATACTTAAATCGATTTTTAAACTGAAAGGATGTAAACAGTTGGGACGTTATTACTTAATATGCATAAATGATCTGGACTTGGTATATGGTACACAATATCAACATTTACAATCAACACAACAATGGAGAGCATTGTTAACTGTGAAGAGGAATGTATACAATTAAAGACAGCATAGTCAGGTTAGTTGATTGGCCAGATGGACAGCAGATTAAATTTAATACAGAAAAATCTGAGGTGATAAATTTTGAGAGGAAGGAGTTATATGCTAAATGGTAAAACTTTAAAAGGAGTAGATTAGCAGACAGACTTGAGATTCAGATGCACAAATCTTTAAAAGTGGGGGGGGGAGGGGCAAGTTGATAAAATCTGTTAAAAAGCATATGGAATCCTATGTTTCATAAACAGGAGTATGCAGTGCAAAAGCAAAGAGTTAATGTTAAACCTATACAAATCACTGCTTAGATCGTAGTTTTGGCATTCTACTTTAGAAAAGATGTTAAGGCCATGAAGAGAGTGTAGAAGAGATTCATGAAGATGAGTTCTGTAAGGGGTGACGGTCCTAGGTGCTTGTGCGGGGTTAGGCCTTATTGCTTGCTCTGGTCTCCAGCCAGCCTTGTAGCACTAAACACCTGTGAGTGGTTCGACCCACTCGCCCTTACGGTTCTGACACTGGACTTAGGTGCGAGAGCAGTAATGCAGAGAAAACTCAGGTAGACCCGGTTGAATAGTACGAAATGGAAATCTTTATTGCATATTGTTCAGAATTACGAAATACATGTCATAAGCACAGATTAATGACAGTACAAGCTTACATACATTTATTAAACTAGGTTTAGGGAAACGAGGAGCGCATGACACATCGAAAAAGGGGACACACATTATAATTATCCTTAATAAAACCCCCCTCCCCTATCAATGCCTACTCTAATCTAGATCTGTAGGATCGATAAACATGCTCACCACTCGTGATACTTCGGAGAATTTTAAAGTAAGGCACTCGGCTTGTTTCGCTGCAACACCTGACTGTCACGTGGTGGAAGGGGTCTCTGTACCCCACTTGTTTATCTTCTCTGCTCCGGCTAGCAGGCTGGGCTCCCCGTTGTCATGAAGAACTCGACAGTGCTCGGGCCCGGCTGTAGAACTCAAAGAAAAGTCTTTCTGGACCGACACCACTTAACCGGTAAAATTCAAAGAAGAGTCTTCCTGTATTGACACCGGTTGTCGATAGAATTCGAAGAAAAGTCTTTGACCAGTTCATGCAGTAACCTGATAGAGTTCAAAAATGGTCTTTATATTTACGGGCGCGGTCGGGGTTTACTGACCGCGGTGGCACGTGGATTCTTCTTCTTCTCTTCTCATCTCATCTCATCTCCTCGGGCCTTCGGGTCCAGACACCATTTACCGACCTTCGGGATGGTGCACCCGATTTCGCAGCGCGCCACGAGGTCGACCCCAAAAGGGATCAGCGGAACAAGAGAAAATAACGGTCGTCCGGGATAAGAGCCAAGAGTCGATTCCAAGCGAATGAAAAGGATAAGAGAGCGATGGACGTTTGGACACTACAGTTATAGTACTGTAATTCCTTATCTCCCGCCCAAACTTAATGTTCATCTTTTGTCATGTTTTGGCGCTCAAACTTCTTGTATGGGGTGGTTCTTGTCGTTAATGGGTTTCGGTGATACTTGTAACTGTCTAAGTACCCGTTAATATTTCTCCCATTGTGGAACCGGCTAGGAGTCTCCCTGGAGGGGTTTTGGGGGCCTCCGAATTCTTGCTGTGAGTACCCGCGAACGGCTCTCTCCGCGGGGAATTTGCGTATCAATGTCTTTGGATGGGCCCTTGATTGCTCAGTACAATAGCCCTCGTTTGTGTATGGAAAACCGATTCCAGCACTTATATTTCTTGCTTAGGTGTCAAAATGCAAAACGATCGCGTCTTGTCTTATATCAATATATGCTGAGCATTGTCCGATCTTGCTGAAAAGTTTATTGGAACGCCATCTTGTCTGCCTACTGAAAGTCTAGAAACTTCTGCCACGAGGCGCGGCGGCCATTTTACAGGCTTCTTGTGTCCGTTTTGAAACCTGACAGCATTTTGCTGAAATAAAACTGTTTTAACGAATCTGTGTCTCTCTTTCTCGTTATTTCGAAATCGCGATAATTTGTGAATTTTACAGTTCAGGGATGAGAAGTTTTAGATCTGGAGGAAAGACTACAGACGTTGGAGCTCTTTCATTAGTGTGGAGACATTTAAGAGATCTGAGAAAGGTTTCAAAATTATGAAGGCTTTGCTAAGTTAAATGACAAAAAACTACTTCCAGTGGTTGATGAGTCAGTAGATAGAAGGCATAAATTTAATAACATAACCAAAAGATGGAAGGGAGAAGTTAAGCAATTTCTTTTGGATTAGGATAAAGAATACCCTATCAGAAACAATGATGAAAGTAATCCATTTCTAGTTTATTAAAAAAAGGAAGTGGATAAGCATTTGAAAAAGAACCAAAAAAGCAGGGAAATGGAATTAAGTGGATAACTCTTTCAAAGAGTCAGTCCAGGCGTGATGGGCTGAATGGCCTCCCTCTGAACTGTAAAACTCGGATTCTAACTCAATGAACTCTGTCTAAGAAAATCATATGTTGCTGATAACTGGGCAATTAATTTTTAATTTTAGACTTGAGCACCCAAATGAGGTTTGTTAATTAACTACTATTTTATTAATTTCCCTTTCAGTAGTGCATTCCTCTGTGTAATTCCTTGATTTTAATCTAAATATTTTTTGCCATCTACATTTTTCCATGGTGCTACAGATAATCCATTATAGAATGGAGTCATTTGTGTAGTCTCACTGATTCTTGGCCTGAATTGCCCTTTTCGTCTTTCTTATACCAATTGTAATAACTGGATGTACAGCCAGCCGGTGGGTATCTTTGCCCATGATAGTACAGTAAACTCTTTCTTATCCGGCACCTATGGGACCAGGATGGTGCCAGTTGATGAAAAATTCTGGATAACAGAGAGGTATACCCACCAAGGCAATTTTTAACACAAACAAAAATAAAAACCACTGACTAACTCGGCCACCGCGGGAGACTCAGACTCGGCAAAACAAGTGCTGGATGGATTCGGCAAGATTACCGGTTATCTATTTTGCCGGTTATTAAAGTATTCCGGATGATTAAGTGCCGTTTAAACAAAAGTTTACTGTACCATTAGGTTTAGGTTGCATGAGTTTAATTGATAATTAAATAGCTTCGGTAGTTTATACTTTTTTGTCTCTTTACTGTACTGTTTGGTTACTGGTTAAAACGCTGTTCACAAGATAGATGTGAAAACCCATTCAGCCCATTCTAGTTCACCGAGAAAGAAAGAATCTACAGTCCCCCCTCAGAGCATCCAGCTGTTTATTAATTGTATCCAAGGTTTTTGTCTCCACTACTCAACCCAGACATCCATTCTGTGTGCCGATCACTCATCACACAAAGAACTTCCTGTCATCAGTCTTCGATTTGTCTTTTGCTAATTTGAATTGTGAGCCTTGCCTTACTGTCATGGTTTAATTTGAAGCAGTGTTCTAGATTTATCTTTTCTATACTGTTTATTATGTTCTGTGTCTCGATGATGCTCCCCTCCCCTCTCAGTTGCCTCCATTCAAGGTTGAATCGCCCAAATTTCTCCAATAATTCAATTATCTGACATTAGGGATTAGTATCATGGCTCTGCTATGCATTGCCTCCAGAGCCTTTGGGAAATAATGTGTGAAACAAAATATTGCGCTCAGTGAAAACCATGACACAGGAAGTTGAATCCAGTGACCCCAATGAAAATGTGAGATCTCACAACACCAGGTTATAGTCCAACAGTTTTATTTGAAATCACAAGCTTTCGGAGCGCTGCTCCTTCGTCAGGTGAAGAAGGAGCAGCGCTCCGAAAGCTTGTGATTTCAAAAAAAACTGTTGGACTATAACCTGGTGTTGTGCAACTTCTCACATTTGTCCACCGCAGTCCAACACCGGCATCTCCACATCATGCCCAATGAAAATGTTCAAGTAAAAATCCAGGACAATTTTTTTTTTAAGCAGGTCAGCAGTGTCGAATTTTCTTTTTCTTGCTAACAAACAACTGTAAGGTAGTCACATTCTATCTGAACACACAATCTAGAGAGAATCCACATAGCATGTGGTACCGTGTAGAGAGGGGCAGTTCCTCTGAGGATGTAATGCTAGTTATTGTGATGGGCAGTCTCCTGTTTTGTAAGCTTTAAAGGTGCCCCAAAAATAAAAGTTGTTTCTCGGAGGCTTAAAATAAAAGATAAAACTGTTGTATCACCAATAAGAGAGCTACCTAATTTACATACAAGCATACAAAATCCAGCCTGGTCCCACACAGTTGTGATACCTTGTATATCACAACATATACACTCCGCCCAAAACCATGTGATCTTCTGGGAGAGGTGAAAAACCAGATAACAACCCAGACCAATTTAGGGGGAAAAATAACTGTGAAATTCCTCTCCAATCCATCTAGGCGATCAAAACTAGTCCAGGAAATCACTCTGGCCCTGAATTCCCTGCAGTACCTACCTTTCGTAAGAGGTGATGTCTGCCCCAGCCAGAAACAGGTCCAGCTCTTGCTTGAAGGAATTTAAGTCAGATGCATTTCTGATTCTCAAAATCTGGGGTTATACTGTAGCTAGCAATCTCCAAATTGTAGCAACAGCATCAATTCATAGCCAGCAATACCCGATTTATGCTGGTTTGCTGGGAGTCAGACATCGTGGACAGAAGAGAGCTCTGCTCCGGACCAATACATTTTTAATGTATTGAGAGCATGGTGAAACACTGAAAAATATTTCAAGAAGCTCTGTTTTTGCTTTTAATGTGAAGACAAGGTCCAATGGATCCCTGAGTATTTTTAACTTAGGCCGGACATCGGACTGGAACTATGCTCCATTCTAGATATAGCTCAAGGGCCGTGAGACTGTATCCACCAGGCAGTCTCATACTGCACCTCTCTATATGTAAAAGTGGAAGTATAACTAAAGGTAAAGGGGAACCGATTTGTTTCAGTACACTCTTACTTACCCCCTCTCGTGTTCAATGTTTTTCAATGGTACACCCGCTTCTACGAGCGCTGGACATACACTATTTAATTGACATGGACAGTAATATTTAAGATTTAGCATCAATATAAGTTTCTCTTAGAACTCATGTTCAGCTTATTATAGAGTGGTACCTCCTCAGATGAGGGGGCATTGGTAGACCATGTACAGCAGGCACCGCAAAGCACTGGAGAGGTACCACCAACGCTGCCTCCGCAAGATCCTGCAAATCCATTGGCAGGATAGGTGCACCAACGTCAGTGTTCTTGCTCAGGCCAACATCCCCAGCATCGAAGCTTTGACCACGCTCGATCAGCTCCGATGGACGGGTCACATTGTCCGCATGCCCGATACGAGACTTCCAAAACAAGCGCTCTACTCGGAGCTCTGGCACGGCAAGAGAGCCCCAGGTGGGCAGAGGAAACGCTTCAAGGACATCCTCAAAGCCTCCTTGAAAAAGTGTAACATCCCCACCGACACCTGGGAATCCCTGGCCCAAGACCGCACAAAGTGGAGGAGAAGCATCCGGGAAGGCGCCGAACACCTTGAGTCTCTTCGTCGGGAGCAAGCGGAAGCCAAGTGCAGGCAGCACAAGGAGCGCACGTCAACCCAAGCACCCCACCCACCTGCTCCTTCAACCACCGTCTGCCCCACCTGTGACAGAGACTGTAGGTCCCGCATTGGACTCATCAGTCACCTGAGAACTCATTTTTAATGTGGAAGCAAGTCATCCTCGGTTCCGAGGGACTGCCTAAGAAGAAGAAGATTTCTGGTTAGTGACACCAGGATAACATTTAATTGGTCTAATCAAAACAGGCATGTTCAGTATTTCAAATTGCTGGTTAAAGCTTGGAATGGAGACTGTGGTGATCTGAGCTGTCTCCAAAGTCCACACTTGATTGGCGGACACTTGATTGGCGGATTAAATAGAATGATTCTTTTGGTGGCGTGGCTTAAATACTACTTAGTTATACAAATCATTACCCAGTCATCCTATTCCATAGCATTTCTGGTTAAACCTAACACAGAACTACAAACTCCTAGAATAAATTATTCTCCAAATAGCCTGGAAACATCATGCCATTTTAGAGCCTTCCGCATAATATATGTTTTTGTTCCGTCTTTTTATTTTGCCAAACTCTTGAAACACACAGACTTTGAATCAGACATGTCTTAAGCCATATGAATCAAAGTGAATAGAAAAAAAAACTAGATATTTCCCCCCCAAGGTATCAAAGGTTGCAAATTGGCATGAAATTAGTGATTAAATGGGCTGTGGCACAAAAGATTTGCAAATTGACTCCTTTATCCCCAGTTTATAGAAATTGTTATGATTCCAGTGTGAAACTTCTTGGCAAATTATTTATGCATTTATCAGGATTGAACAGTGCTTTGTAGGTCCTGGGTGACAGGTTTGAAATTTGCTTTACCTTTCTGCAAAGCAAACTTACTTTTAATTTTGTTGCCGGAGAAGCATTGAGAAATAAATGGCTCGTTACTTGCCTTAATTGAGTACAAACTTTGACCTTTTAAAACGCTGCTTCAGATTGCAAGCAGTATCGTTTATTGGGCCAACTGCTAATGAAAGCAATTTTTAATTAAATTGTTTTATTTAGTTTTTTTAATGTTTCTGAGCAGCTGGTTGGTGGTGCGCTGTCTATTTGAACAGTATTATTCCAGTGATCACTTGGTTTTCGTATTCTAGCTGCAGTAATAGATGACAAAGAAAAAACATTTTAGATTGTTGCTCATGAGTCAGAGCAGAGACAGCAGGGCAAACAAAATCAGGCAATGCATGCAAGGGTGGGGCTAAGAGAATAAACTTGGAAAGTGGACCGATCTAAAAGAGGTTCACTGTGCAATAGGAGAAAGGACTATGACAGCTGGTTATGGAAACTGGAAATTAAACAAATATTTAGTCTTAAGTTGTACCAAATCAGAATACACTGAAATACAATGGGCACCTTGACACTTGCTTTTTTGAGCTCCATTCTGAAAATGATGATGGTTGCCACACAAGTTAAGCGAAGGTAAGTGTGCACTAATATCCCCATCAGGTAAATGTTCAATTCATGTTCAAAATCAGTGAGTCTGACTGCAAAAAGTAAAGTAGGATGGAGATTCCCTTTGAGTTCTGGGCTCAGAAAAATCACTTTTTAAAGTGTTTATGATTTTGCTGGCATGGAGAAAATCTTCCCTCCATAGTGTAGTGTTTACTTTTTAAGTGTGAGAGATATTAATATCCATTGAGGTTTTTTAAAACAAAAATGCACAAATCTCACTCTCTCAGTGGCAGCTTTGTACATGTTGCTTTGTAAAAATTGTGTATTCAAAGTTCTGAATTATAAGAAGCAAGTTATAGGCATAAAAGGATGCCTTGTTTCAGTTTTTATAGAGATGCAAGTATTTCTGAAGCTGCAGAAACTATATAATTAATTTGATGACTTAATTTTTTTTTCCAATATCCCAGACAAGTCACTTCTAAAAAGTGCAATTCTACTCCAAAAGTCAGGGTGAAGTTCAACTGCACACATCACAGGCAGCAGACAACTCACATTACTGACAAGGACTTGACTTTTACAAACTATACAAGCTAATTGACTTGATCCCTTTTAAGTTGGTGTAGTCAGATGAGCTCAATAAATTAGATGCACTAAGTTTAATGAAGTCAGTTTATGGACAAGCCAACCTGCTGAGCGGCCGATCTGTACTGTCAGTCCATGAACAGCGGTGATAAATTGATTGAGGGAATAACATGAACATCCCCTTAAGCTTTTGTGCCAGCTCTTATCTAGAAATGTGGCTTCTGCATTATGTGTCATTTTCAACTGGAAGCTGCCTGCTTTTATTTGCGACTGCAGTCTTAATCCAGTTCCCCATTGACACAAATTTGCACCACAAAAAACATCCGACTTCACTACTAATTGGTAATCTTGCTGAAAACAGAAGAATAGGCAGTATAGAAATAGGATATTGTGCTGTGGTGAAGTTGAGGTTAGGAATGGACACATTGTTAATTGTCAGTTTAATTAAAGGCAGCCCCGTGTTGTGTTTGACCCTGATCATTTCGGACACAGGAGTGCTTAATGCTGCCACTGCAGAACAAAGATTGTAGTGGAGGGGAGGAAGAGCTCGGGTTAATATGGATTTAACTTTGGAAAATTTGAAATTTGAAATTGGAGATTTCCACAGTCTAAATATGAAAGCCATAATGTACAGGTTAAAATTACACTGGTTCTTGCGGAGCGATATCGATTGTCTCTTTCCCCTCATAGACGACCATGGGTGCATGCCCCTCTCCTTCATCCAACTGCCCAGTAGAATATTAGTGGAAAATCAAACAGATGTTTTTTTTCAGCTGGGGGTATATAGAAGAAAGAAAGAAACTCTGATGGTGCTACCAGAATGTGGGCGTCACTACACCTACACTGGACTGATAAACATCTCCAGTGTTCAGCAGGTTTTAAAAAGAGTTGAAACATTTTGCCTTTTTATTACACCACCTTCTCATTGATCTGGCTCTACTCAGATGATAGTTAGTCTGATATCAACTCTTACAATACCGTGTAGCGTGAGAGCCTGACTGGCTGTGTCTCAAAATTAACCATCTTGATGGTTGAGGGGACAAAAACTCTGGTGCATTTTTAATGAAGAGCTGAGCAAGCAGCCCTCGTGCCTAATTCATCTCACTCAACCAATCCATTATCTACATCAAAAGCTACCCCTCATTTCCATGCTTTCTATCCTCCTATGTGGTACTTTGTCAAGGGTTTTGCTAAAGTCTAGATTTGTAAATTTTATGGGCTGGATTTTGTCTTGGGGTCGGGTTGGGGTCGTGTAATCCGCTTTTCGTGTTTCCCCCCCGACTCCAGATTAATGTGGATGCCTGATGCAATTTTCACTTCATTGGGCAATTGAGTTGCAGCATGTGGGAACCCATGAACTAATTAGTGGTTTCAGGCTGAAACTCGCCTCTGATGATGTCATCATTGCTGCTTGCCTGCTCTCAGAGATTGTCTGGCTACTGGTGAGAGAGGACCTGTCTGCATTGCTTCTGATGTGAGTGGACCTGGATGTGTGTGTGTGTGAGAGAGAGAGAGAGAGAGAGAGAGAGAGAGAGAGAGAGAGATATGCATCCAAGTCCTTTTACACCAAATGCCATGACATTGAATGCAGCAGTATCAGAGGCGACTTTCACACCTAATACTACTACTACCATCATCACATCTCCGTTGTAATAGTGGACTTGTAGCCGATAGTCAGCTATCCATTTGTGCTCCCGCCAGGTTTCACTGGAGTGCTTCACACCAGGCGTGCTTCACTTCAAAAAAGGGTTAAACTAGCTACAATGTTTCAAAATAGCATTACAGACCCTATTTAGGGCTTGTTAAGGGCTTTAATGGTCTCTCCCGCCTCTTGGAGGCAGGAGAGAGTTGGGAACCCTGCGACTGATTTTGTCAAAATTGCGTGGAGTCGGGATGGGGTCGGAAACCCCGACCCCGCAAATTTAACCCCCCACACGCCTCCAAACCCGACTCCACGGGTCATTCAAAATCCAGCCCAGTGAGTCTCCCAACAAACTCAGTTGCACCCTGAAGGAGCCCAAGTAAATTTGTTGAGCAAGATCGAACATCTGTAAAGCCATGTTGACTACTACTTCTATTCTTCTGATGCATCATTATCTGGCTTTCATGGTCCTTTCTATTATTTTAACCACTATTGATGTCAAGCTCACAGGTCTGTAGTTCCATCCACTTTTATAAATTGACATCACCGTTGCCTCATTTCAGTCCTTGGCACAATTCCCATACTAAGTTGTTCCCGTAAATGAGTGAGCAATGGAAAGTTTAAGGGTGAGTAAATTGGCCATGGTTGAAGAGAATATTTTTTAAAACCCTCTCCAAAACCAGAGCGGGGAGGTGGCAAGACATAGGGAACTAAGCAGAGAGTTCCAGAGAGTAGGAATGTAATGGTTGAATGAGCAGCTACCAGTGGTGGGCAGAGGGAATGGGAGATGAGGAGAAGGCTGGTGTTGCAGTGTCAGACTGTGCACTGGGTTGCAATGCTGGAGAAGATTATTGGAGTAATGTAGGGCAAGGTAATGGGGAACTTAAAAGTAAAAATAACAATTTTTAAGTCAACTTTATAGGGCATGGAGAGCCAGCGGAATATGGAAAGAACATAGATAACGGAAGTACTGGACCTTGTGCACTAACTGTGGCATTTTGGAGGACTTGAAACTTGTAGAGAATGGCTAGAAAACATTGAGAGAAGTCAAACCATAAGATGATGAATAAATAGACTTAGGTTTCAGTGGCAAAAAGGTGAGATAGGATCTGAAGGCAATGTTGATGGAAGCAATTTTAGAACTAAGGAAGATGTGCAGGAGGAAGCTGAGCTCAAGGTTGAGCAGTATGCCAAGGTTCTCTAACCTCTTGACTTAGCTTGAGGAGGCAGTTGGGAAGGTTGATAACATCAAATCCAGTGGCACATATATGCTGGTGGAAATCAAAAAGGATGGGTTAAATTTTGTTAATTTGGAGGATCTCTTGAGTCTTATTATTGATTAGGCAATTGGAAAATGCAGAAATGGCCTGAAGACAAATGGAGGAGGCAGAAAGATGTTATCAGCATATGTGTGGAAGTTGACTCCATGGCCGCGATTTTGCCATCGGAGGCGGGATCGTGGCGGGAGAGCTCGTTGGCAGGTCCCGGTCCTGCTCCCAGCTCCAGCCGCTCTGTGAAAAGGATTTTCCCCAGATGGGGCTTGTTAAGCCCGCCCTGTGCGTTTGCCGGCCAATAAAAAGGAAGTGGGTCTGATGACGTCATTTGATGACGCATCATCAGCCGGTTTCCTTAAAGGGACCATGTCCACATTCATTTTAACGTTTGTGCTGTCAGTGTTCTGCAGCGTTGAGGTGCTGCAAACACTGACAAGCACTGCGCAAAGGTGCACGGCTGCACTCAGGTTCCCACATGACTCCCTCCATATGCTTATGGAGGGAGTCACAGCACGCAGGGAGGTTCTCTTCCCTTCCAAGGGTGAAAGAGAACCTCCCCAGGAGACCAACGCAGCCTGGTTGCACATTGCACAGCAGGGCACAAGCAGGGATGTCGTCAGGAGGACCAGACTGCTGCGGAGCAAATCTTTCAATGATCCCAGTAGATCACAAAACGTTACTGCAAAGCCACACTCAACCTCATCCTGCTGTGCCTCTCATCACATCCCCATCACTCTGCCTTCCCTACCCTACACCTGCACATCCTTACTCACACCAACTTACCTTGCACCTCCACCCATCCCTCTCTATCTACATTATCACTTCCCCATCTCACTAGCCACCCCTCACACTCCCCTTCATCCTAGTGCAATCATACCAACTAACAACACACAAGGGTAGGCACTTGGGTGTTTTATGCAATGTTCATGTAAATTTTCTGTTAATCTGTGTGTCAAATATTGAAATCTATATTTTCAACACTTTACCTTATTGGACAGATCTGTGCTCACCTTTGGAAGTGTCTCAGTGAGTTCCAGTGAATGTTGAGACATAACTTCCCCCCCCCCCCCCGCCCCCCAATTGTGATGAGTGTGAAAGGAATGGCTTGGACATTGTAGGGATGCTTTATGGTGCTCGTTAGAAAAGTGGGAAAATAGAAAAAGGCTGTCAAAATAGTAGTTAACAAGCGTTTAACAAGCATTTAAGTATCTTAAATGCCTCCCCCGCCACTTGGTGACGGGTCTGTTCTGAAATCGCAGACCCGACACTTTGGGAACTTATATGGAGGCGGGTTCGGTGCGGGTTCCCAACCCGCTGTCAGTCATTTTGATTTTGACAGCGGACCCGCCTCCAAACCTGGCAAAATTCAGCCCCATGTGTCTGATTGATATGACAATGAAAAGCATGTAAATGAATAAGAGGAGGGACCAAGGATAGAACTCTGAAGTACACCTGAAGTGATTCTGCAGAGTAAAAGCAACTATTGATGGTCTGGTGATATGCCTACTTACATCAGATGAGCAGAACCAGGTGAGAACAGTGCCACACAGCTCTGTTGCAACAGAGTTCGGAGTGGTCAATGGTGTCGAAAGTGATCGAGAAAACGAAAAGGAGAGAGACCAAGAGCCACATTTCAGTCGCACAGGATATCATCAACCTGTCACTCTGTCTGCCTGAAGTAAAGTCTATGCTTACTTCTCTTTTCTAATGTAAGTTTAATTTTAAATTCCACCATATTATGATCCCTAGTAGTTGATGCTGACTATCCAACATTCACTAGCATTATATAATAGCAAGTCTACTGCTGCCACACTGTAGTTTCCATGAGATGGTGGTGACAACGACAACAACTTGCATTTACAGGAAACTCTTTATTAACCGGCACCGACGGGACCGGCGTGGTGCCGGTTAATCAAAAAGTCCGGATAACGGAGAGTTATATCTCCCAACGTACGAGAGCCACGTACACACTGACATGCGCCTGCATTCGGAGCTCCATCTCCCCGGGGACCGCCAGCTGACCATCTGTCGTGTCCGCTGCCTACCCGGGCTGCACATTCCCCTCCCAATCTACACGCTCCGATACAAGGCAAATGCCTCGGGGTTTTTTTAAAAGTTATTTTTAAAGGAGAGATGAAGGAAAACCCCGGTTACCTACTCAAGAATTTTGCCGGTTAAGAGAGATTTCCGGTTATTTGGGTGCCGGTTAAAAGAGAGTTTCCTGTATATAGTCCCTTTAATATTAGAAATGGTGAAGTTGTTGGCAAAGACAGAGGGCTCAAGGTTGGCTTTTTTGAAGAGGGGAGTGATGACGGCATTTTTGAAAAGGAGAGGGACGGTACCTGAGGAGAGGGAACTATGTACAATATTTACAAAAATGGGAGCGAGTAAAAGAAATTGGGTGATCAGTTTATTGGGATGGAAGTAGGGCTGTGGGTGGTGAGAGGAAATGAGTAAGAAGTCAGAGGTGGCCTTATCTGTGATCAAGACCATGGGAGTGGAAAGGTTCTAGGGATGGCAGTAAATATGGAGAGGAGAGTTTGCATGTGAGGCTGTGAATTTGGGGGAGAGAGGGCATGGGATCTGATATGGGGATTGAAATTATCCTGGATGAGGAGTTGATCAGGTATAGAAGCTGAGGGAAGAAAGAAGGGAGGATATCTTTGGGAGATATCCTTGGAGGGGCAGGAGATAATTTTAAAGGAGACTTGAGAGGGTGGAACAGTGTGAGGTACACAAAGGAGAGAAGGTTCCAGAGAAATGGGGAAAAGCTTCTACTCCTTCACTCAATTTAAAATCTTACCATTTGAGGATTCATCACGTTTACTAATGTATTACATGTTTTTTTCACATTGTCACCGGTCACCTGTCCTCCTACAATCTTTCACAATCCTCATCACAATTTACCATCTTCCACCCCCCCCCAACTCCCCAAACTTTGTTGTAGTCATCCGAATTTGATGATATTCCCTCAGTTTATGAGCCCATAACGTTCAGGCAACCACTTTCCATCCTTTATTTCCATCCAACTTTATTTTAACCTATCACCTTTCACTCTCCCGTAATTTCTAACACATGGCTTTACCCTCTGTTAATCTAGATCCCAGTCTTCTCTCCTCGGCTAAAATACTACCATGCTTACATTCTGCCAAATTTCCTACATTTGTCTCCATTTTGTTTGGATTGATAGAGAATATTGAGGTGCAGCGGTTGTTTTACTGTACTAAGCGTTCTTGTGGTGTGCTAGGGATGGATACACCTGATTCCCTACTTGGTACATTAAAAATGACTTGCAGGTAACCAGTATGTCAGGACTGTTGGAGGATACAACAGCAGTGAAAAATGACAGGTTGGTCTGAAGGCCAAAAATGTTTGTATAATCTAATGTAGATTTATGATGCACAAGTAGAAACAGCTGCTCAACGTCAACAGGCATTGCAACTCATACCTGAGGCCAGATACCAGATCAAGCAGCACAGAAGACTTTTCAGTATGTGGAACAGAAAATAGATTTTTTTTTTAACATTCAAAACGTCACTTCTAATCCAAAAGAGAGAGGCTAGGCAGGTCTGTGGGCATCACAGAAGAGCAACATAAGAATGCCGCAATGTATTTTAAAATTCCACTCGTCAATACAAGATACAAATCTTATGGGGCTTTGCTGATTTCTGCTATGGATCTATAGGTACTGCCAGCCCTTTACTATTTTGCTCAAGTGACTATTCTGCACATGAGCCCAGACGGTGAGTGTTGACTTCTTAAAAAAAAAATACTTGTACAATGTCTGCATTTGTTCTTTAAGACGAGCCCCAAACAATGCCTGCTATTCAACGGCCAATTTGTCCATGTACAGTTGCCAAATTGCATTTTTTAAAAAAATATTCAAGGTCTCTAACAAAATTGTGCTCAAAACATAACCATTTTGTCTTTGGGCAAGCCGAAATGTTTCTCTTTGTGAAACTTCACAAAAAAGATAATAGAACTCTGAACTTGTATAATGCCTAATTGTTCAATCGATCAAATATAATAACCTCCCAGTGATGGAAGTTAATTAAACCTTCAACTGGAGGTTACTAGTTTTACTGTGATAATAAAGGGTGACATTTTTAAAATAGCCCATGCAGTTAAGTTTTTCTCTATTCTAGCTTATTGAAGTTCTTGTCTCCTTTCTCCTTTCCCCCACCTCTCCTGACTGCATTGATTATTTTCTGGGCTGAAGTTTCATTGGAGCCGATTGCCCATTGTCATTCTGCATAGAAATACATAGAAGTTATAACATGGAAATAGGCCATTCAGCTCAATCAGTCCATGTTGGTGTTTATCCTCCATGTGAGACTCTTTGGGGGAGAAATTCAGTATCGCCCCATTTGGGGCGCAATTATCGGCCGGGCACAAAGACTAACGCCTGGCGCTAATTATCGCCACTGACTGCAAACTTGACTTTTATCGCCCCTGGAGGTGATTGGAGCGCTAAATCAGGCGCTTCACACCTGTCTTAAGGCGCAAAGGCCGAGGAGCGAGGCGCTATCTCAGAGGGCTGGCGAAGCTCATGTGATGTCAGTCAGCAATGGAACACACACACAATGGCGCCAGCCAGTTCTTAAAGGGGATTGGTTAATCTTGCTTTCAATCCACATCCTGCTCATTGCAGCCTTGAATCTCTGCCTGGAGAAACCTGTACATCAAATCTGCTGGAAAGAACAATGGAGAGTACCAGGGAAAGAGCTCAGAGTGCAGCCCCCACAGTCTCTTCTAAATCGATACAAGGAATGGCAAATCAAAATGAACCTGCAAAGTGCTGCTCAGTACCCAAAACTCCTTCACACAGCGTTGAATCTCTCCAGAAGTCTCTCTCTCTCTCTCTCTCTCTCTCAGAATGCGTGGTTCAAAAATGGCACCAACAATAAAAGGCAGGAAGCGGTCGCCTTTAAATAGCGCTCCCCCAGTCCCTTCATGACTGCAATTCGCTCCCCTCAACCTGTCGTTGCTAGCGTCAGGCGGTAAGGCAGGGGGCGCCACTCAATATCTGCTCCGGGGCGATACCGGGGCGTTGCGCACTCGACTGACGTCACGATCTGCTGGCGCAGGAGATGGTGGCGGTAGTGTTTAGCGCCGCCGCAAAATGTCTAGTTAATTTTGCGAGCGGCACAAACATCGCCGCGCCCGGGCACGAGTTGCTTTGCGCCCCATTAGCGCCCTCTTAAGGCGCTAACGGGAGGCGCAACCAACTGAATTTTTCCCCCTTTATGTCTGAGCTTTGACAGTGAGTGTAAGCAGGCTATTTGACTGTGGATGGCATCATAGCTGAGACTGATCCTGTTTTCACCTGATGTCCACATGTGAACTTCCAGTATAGCATCTGTGAACCAGAGCCCAGATTTCCCCCCACCCTCCCTAACCCAGGAGTGCTGATGCCCATTTTAGTGCTCCGACCACTGTCTTAGTGAGATCATCTAATGCAGTTCACAGCTGAGATTGAATCTGGAATCTTCCAGCTTGATACGGCTCAGTTACTCACTAGATTAATCTGCTGGGCCATTGGTGGAGTCCTTTTAGACTATCTTTGAATAGCCTGTGTGATACCAAGGGATAAAAATAAAATACAACTGAAAAAGAAAAGACAGATTAATATTTTTGGTCTGACCCCGCTCCAGAAATGGTACAGAAAGTCAAGACAGCCCCTCCATAAAACTGCTCAAAGCAAAGAGGCAACAATGGGTAAGTATCATTCTATATTGTGTTCAAATCTTTTTTGCATGTTAGTGGAGTTTGATTTCTTTATCTAATTCATGAAGATGCCAGAATAGTGCTGAACAAAAGGAAAGTACAATCTTTTCTTAAGAGGATTATGCAGGATGTAAGTCATTGTCCACATAGTATAAAGCAGCGAGTTTCCAACTTTCCTGTGTGAGGGACCCCTGCAAAGATTGCAGATGCCCAGAAACTCTGAGAGATGGTATACAAACAGAAAAGGCAGACCTGCTGAGTATTTCCAGCATTTTCTGTTTTTATTTCAGGATTGACAGCATCCGCAGTATTTTGCTTTTGTGTTCTGAAAGACGGTGCCTGCTACCCAAAGGAAAATAGTGCTTTCATTGTATCAAATGTTTTTATACGTATATTTAGCAACAGAAATTATACGTTAGAAAGTTAACAAATACAGAAAAGTAGAGACATCTGATGCCGATGCAGACCCTCTAAGATCTATTTGCTGACCCCGAGAATCTGCAGATCCTAGTTTGAAAACTGATTGATTGGATAAAATAGTGTTAAAAAGTTTTTGCAACCTCGGTTGCAGACAGTGCCAAAGCTTTCTTTTAGAATCTAAAGCATCCACCGTTTGGAATTTTAAGTATCTGGGCCTTTCTGGGTTTCCTGCAGTGCAGAGATATTTTGTTGTGTTGACATCCACCTGAAGTCTAGGCGTCTAAAATGGACGCGGTTTGTTGATGATGGAGAAACTATTTTCAAAGTATTTGCAGTTCTTTTAGTTCAAAATTAATTCCAGTGCCTGTGCTTTAATAGATGTGAATGTGTCTTCTCCCTTCCTGCACTGTATTTGATTTTAAAACCCTAAACTTCTACAACTTGCCAATTTTATAAGCAAAGGAATATAACTGTAAAACTCTGAAGAAAATGGGAACAAATTCAAGTCAGTGTGTTTTTTTTTTCCCCTTGACTACTGCCTGGGAATGGTGATTAGAATGAGATCTAGCAGGAGGAAGACTATTTGACCTTATCAAGATAGCAGATGTCAGTGCTGTGCTGGGGAACACTCTTCTACTTTTGACACCCGGGCCGCGATTTCGCCGACCGAGGTGGTCCGGGGCGGCCGGGGTCGATGTCGTGAGCCCAGCCCGCTACCTACTGCAGCCCGCACACTCCAAGCAATTTTACGTTAATTGGGTTTGTTAAGCCCACCCTGCGAGGTCCCCGGCCAATTAATAGTCTGATGACGTCATTTGATGACTCGTCATCAGCCGGTTTCCTTAAAGGGGCCATGTTCAAATTGATCTTGACAGTTCTGCTGTCAGTATTCTACAGTGCTGCAAACACTAACTAGCACTGCACAGAGGCTGCACCCAGGCTCTCCCATGACTCCCTCCATATGCTTATAGAGGGAGTCAGAGCATGCAGGGAGGTTCTCTTCCCTTCCCATTGGTGGAAGAGACCTCCCCAGGAGATTAACGCAGCCTGGTTGCACATTGCACAGGAGGACACAAGTAGGGATGTCATCAGGAGGACCAGGCTGCAGTGGTGCAAACCTTTCAATGATCTCAGTAGACCACGAAACGTTACTGCCAAGCCACACTCAACCTCATCCTGCTGTGCCACTCATCACATCCCCATCACTCTGCCTTCCCTACCCTACTCCTGCACATCCTTACTCACAACAACTTACCTTGCACCTTCACCCATCCCTCTATATCTACATTATCACTTCCCCATCTCACTAGCCACCCCTCACATTCACCCTCATCCTAGTGCAATCATACCAACTAACAACACACAAGGGTCGGCACTTGGGTGGATTAAACAATGTTCATGTGAAGTTTCTGTTAATGTGTTGTCAAACATTATATCTATATTTTCAACACTTTGCCTCATTGGACAGATAGAATCATAGAATCACAGAAAGTTATGGAAGGAGGCCATTTCGGCCCATCATGTCCGCGCCGGCCGACAAAGAGCTATCCAGCCTAATCCCACTTCCCAGCTCTTGGTCCGTAGCCCTGCAGGTTAGAGCATCCCAAGTGCACATCCAAGTACTTTTTAAATGTGGTTAGGGTTCCTGCCTCTACCACCCTTTCAGGCAGTGAGTCCCAAACCCCCACAACCCTCTGGGTGAAGAAATTTCCCCTCAAATCCCCTCTAAACCTTCCACCAATTACTTTAAATCTGTGACCCTGGTTTTTGACCCCTCTGCTAAGGGAAATAGGTCCTTTCTATCCACTTTATCTATGCCCCTCATAATTTTATACACCTCAATAAGGTCTCCCCTCAGCCTCCTCTGTTCCAAGGAAAACAGACCCAGCCTATCCAGTCTTTCCTCATAGCTAAGATTCTCTACTCCCGGCAACATCCTTTTAAATCTCCTCTGTACCCTCTCTAGTGCAATCACATCTTTCCTGTAATGTGGTGACCAGAACTGCACGCAGTACTCTAGCTGAGGCCTAACTAGTGTTTTATACAGTTGAAGCATAACCCCCCTGCTCTTGTATTCTATGCCACGGCTAATAAAGGCAAGCATTCCGTATGCATTCTTAACCACCTTATCTACTTGCCCTGCTACCTTCAGGGATCTGTGGACATACACTCCAAGGTCCCTTTGTTACTCTACACTACTCAGTGTCCTACCATTTAATGTGTATTCCCTTTCCTTGTTAGCCCTCCCCAGATGCATTACCTCACACCTATCTGGATTGAATTCCATTTGCCACTGTTCTGCCCACCTGACCAATTTATTGATATCTTCCTGCAGTCTACAGCTTCCTTCTTCAGTATCAACCATACAGCCGATTTTAGTATCATCTGAAAATTTCTTAATCATACCCCCTATATTCAAGTCAAGATCGTTGATATATACCACAAAAAGCAATGGACCTAGTACTGAGCTCTGCGGAACCCCACTGGAAACAGCCTTCCAGTCACAAAAACACCCATCAACCATTACCCTCTGCATCCTGTCTCCGAGCCAGTTTTGAATCCAACTTGACACTTTGCCCTGGATCCCATGGGCTTTTAACTTCGTGACCAGTCTGCCATGTGGAACCTTATCAAAAGCCTTGCTAAAGTCTATATACACTACATCAAATGCATTACCCTCATCTACCCTCCTTGTTACCTCCTCAAAAAGTTTGTCAGACACGACCTTCCCTTACACATCCGTGCTGACTATCCTTGATTAATCCGTGTCTTTCTAAATGAAGATTTATCCTGTCCTTCAGAATTCTTTCCAATAATTTTCCCACCACCGAGGTTAGGCTGACTGGCCTGTAATTAGTCAGTCTATCATTTTCTCCTTTTTTAAACAAGGATACCACATTAGCAGTTCTCCAGTCCTCCGGCACCACACCTGAAGCCAGAGAGGATTGGAAAATGATGGTCAGGGCCTCTGCTATTTCCTTTTTTCCTTCGCTTAACAGCCTGGGATACATTTCATCCGGGCCTGGGGATTTATCCACTTTTAAAGCTGCTAAATCCCTTAATACTTCCTCTCTCACTATGTTTATTTCATCTAATATTTCACACTCCTCCCTCCTGATAGCAATGTCTGCTTCGCCCCTCTCCTTTGTGAAAACAGACGCAAAGTATTCATTAAGAACCCTACCAACGTCTCCCGCCTGCACACACAGATTACCCTCATGATCTCTAATAGGCCCTACCCTTTCTTCAGTTATCCTCTTACTCTTAATATATTTATAAAACATCTTTGGGTTTTCCTTGATTTTACTTGCCAAGAATTTTTCATGCTCTCTCTTTGCTTTCCTAATATCATTTTTAATTGCACCCCTGCACTTTCTGTACTCCTCTCAAGATTCTGGAGTATTTAGCCCTCGGTATCTGTCATACGCCTCCATTTTTTTATGATGCGGAGATGCCGGCGTTGGACTGGGGTGGACAAAAATGAGAAGTCGCACAACACCAGGTTATAGTCCAACAGATTTATTTAAAATTACAAGCTTTCGGAGCTGTCGCCCCTTCCTCAGGTAAAGTTACAATGAGTGAATCTACAAAAGTTCACAGAATATAAACACAGAAACTGCAGAGATACAATCTTCCAGGGATCATCAAAGACACACCAAGAGCACAGCCAAGACTATGAAATGTGTCCCAGGGGGTCCAACGTGTCAAATCCTGCTGTCTGCAGTGGGTTTTTTTGGGGGGTTTTTTTTGGGGGGGGTTTTTGGGGGTTTGTTTTTTAAAAACTGGAAAGACAGACAACAATGTCAAGTCACGTTCTATAGCGTGACATGAACCCAATATCCCTATTGAGGCCGTCCTCATGAGTGCGGAACTTGGCTATCAGTTTCTGCTCGATGATTTTGCGTTGTCGTGTGTCTCAAAGGCCGCCTTGGAGAACGCTAACCCGCAGATCCGAGGCTGAATGCCCTTGACTGCTGAAGTGTTCCCTGACTGGGAGGCAACAATCCTGCCTGGCGATTGTTGCGCGGTGTCCGTTCATACGTTGTCTCAGTGTCTGCATGGTCTCGCCGATGTACCATGCTCTGGGGCATCCTTTCCTGCAACGTATCAGGTAGACAACGTTGGCCGAGTCACATGAGTATGTACATGAGTAGGTACATGGTACCTACTCATGTGACTCGGCCAACGTTGTCTACCTGATACGTTGCAGGAAAGGATGCCCCAGAGCATGGTACATCGGCGAGACCATGCAGACACTGAGACAACGTATGAACGGACACCGCGCAACAATCGCCAGGCAGGATTGTTGCCTCCCAGTCGGGGAACACTTCAGCAGTCAAGGGCATTCAGCCTCGGATCTGCGGGTTAGCGTTCTCCAAGGCGGCCTTCGAGACACACGACAACGCAAAATCATCGAGCAGAAACTGATAGCCAAGTTCCGCACTCATGAGGATGGCCTCAATAGGGATATCGGGTTCATGTCACGCTACAGAACGTGACTTGACATCGTTGTCTGTCTTTCCAGTTTTTAAAAAACAAACACAAAAAAAAAACACAAAAAAAAACTCTGCAAACAGCAGGATTTGACACGTTGGACCCCCTGGGACACATCTCATTGTCTTGGCTGTGCTCTTGGTGTGTCTTTGATGATCCCTGAAAGATTGTATCTCTGCAGTTTCTGTGTTTATATTCTGTGAACTTTTGTAGATTCACTCATTGTAACTTTACCTGAGGAAGGGGCGATAGCTCCGAAAGCTTGTAATTTTAAATAAATCTGTTGGACTATAACCTGGTGTTGTGCGACTTCTCATTTTTGTCCATTTTTTAATTTATCCTACCCTGCATGTCTCTAGACATCCAGGGGGCTCTAGATTTGCTAGTCCCACCTTTTTTCTTTAAGGGCACATGTTTGGTCTGAACCCTCCGGATCTCGTCCTTGAATGCCTCCCACTGCTCTGACACTGATTTACCTTCAAGTAGCTGTTTCCAGTCCACTATGGCTAAATCCCCTCTGAGCTTAGCAAAATTTGCTTTTCCCCAATTTAGAATTTTTATTCCTGGTCTATCCTTGTCCTTTTCCATAACTACCTTAAATCTAACAGAATTATATGTCACTAGTACCAAAATGCTCCCCCACTGATACACCTTCTAGCTGCCCAGCTTCATTCCCTAAAACTAAGTCCAGAACCGCCCCCTCCCTTGTTGGCCTTGCTACATACTGGCTAAAAAAGTTCTCCTGGTTGCATTTTAGGAATTCCGCACCTTCTATACCCTTCACACTAATTTTACCCCAGTTAATATTGGGGTAGTTGAAATCCCCTACTATTACTGCCCTATAGTTTTTGCACTTCTCAGAAATTTGACTACATATTTGTTCTTCTATCTCCCTCTCACTGTTTGGGGGTCTATAGTACTCTCCCAGCAGTGTGATCGCCCCTTTTTTGTTTCTCAATTCGACCCATATGGCCTCGTTTGATGATCCCTCCAACATATCATCCCTCCTCACAGCTGTAATAGTTTCTTTAATCAATACCGCGACCCCCCCCTCCCTTTTTACCTCCCTCTCTATCCCATCTGAAAATTCTGTAGCCAGGAATGTTGAGCTGCCATACCTGCCCCTCTTTCAGCCACGTCTCTGTAATAGCTATAATATCATCGTCCCAAGTATCTACCTGTGCCCTCAACTCATCTGCCTTGTTTGCTATACTCCTTGCATTGAAGTATATACCATTTAGTACAGGCAAACCTCCTTGTTGACTACTATCTAGCCCTTGATTCCTCTGTCCTTCCAATTTATTTTCTATGTTTTTGTTTTCCAATTCCAGTTTTTCTTCCCTCCCTATTGACTGTATACTTAGGTTCCCATCCCCCTACCAAGCTAGTTTAAACCCTCCCCAACAGCAGCAGCAGCAAACTCTCCCTCGAGGATTTTGGTCCCATTCCCGTTGAGGTGCAACCCGTCTGGCTGTAGAGGTCCCACCTCCCCCAGAAATGGATCCAATTCCTCAGGAATCTAAAGCCCTCCCTCCTACACCATCTCTCCAGCCATGCATTCATCTGCTCTATCTTCCTATTTCTGAACTCACTAGCACATGGCACGGAGATTACTACCTTTGAGGTCATGCTTTATAACCTCTTTCCTAGTTCCCTAAACTCTGCCTGCAGGACCTTATCCCTCTTCCTACCTATATCGTTGGTACCGATATGGACAACGACCTCTGGCTGTTCACCCTCCCCCCTCAGAATGCCCTGCAGCCATTCAGTGACATCCTTGACCCTGGAACCAGGGAGGCAACATACTATCCTGGAGTGACGTCTGTGGCTGCAGAAACGCCTGTCTGCTCCCCTAACTATTGAAATCCCTATCACTATTGCTCTCCCTCTCCTCTTCCCCCCGGCCTGTGCAGCTGAGCCTTCCATGGTGCTGTGGACTTGGCTCTGGCTGCACTCCCCAGAGGAACCATTGCCCTCACCAGTACTCAGCACCGAATACTGGTTGGTGAACAAAATGGGCTCAGGGGACTCCTGCACTACCTGCCTGGTCCTCCTCTTCTGTCTGACGGTCACCCATTCCCTCTCTACCTGCACACTCTTAAGCTGCGGGGTGACCACCTCCCGAAACGTGCTATCTACGTAGCTCTCAGCCTCGCGGATGCACAGCAGTGACTGCAGCCGCTGCTCAAGCTCCGTAACCCGGTGCTCGAGCTGCTGTAGCTGGTGACACTTCCCGCACATGTGGTCGTCCAGACCACGGGAGGTGTCCAGGACTTCCCACATGGCACAGGATGTGCATTCCATGGGTGTGAACTGCCCTGCCATACCTCTAATTAACTTCTAATTTACTAAACTAGCTGGAATAAACTTAAAAACTTTGCGAAAGCTAAGTACATACACTTACCAGATACTCACCAACCCTTGTGTCGATGTCACTTTTGACTTCTGACGTCACTCTTTGAAAATCCTGCCGGTGCTGAGTTGGTACCGCCACCGTCTCGCCGCTCCTCCCAGGTCCGCACTGCCACCGCTGCTGCTGCTGCTCACCTTTGGAAGTGTCTTAGTGAGTTCCAGTGAATGTTGAGACATAACTTCCCCACCTTCCCCCACCCCAATGGTGATGATTGTGAAAGGAATGCCTTGGACATTGTAGGGATGCTTTATGGTGCTGGTGTGGGGTGGTGTTAACCTGTTGCATCATGTGGCAGCCAGGGTGTACAGCGTCAAGTGAAGTAAATCTGGCCATGGTGATGCCATCGCTGGTCTCCCGGGCAGCAATGTTGTCAGGTGCTGATGCCCTGTGTCCTGTGCAGTATCAGATGATTGCGGAGAAGGTTGGTATTGTTGTTGGTGATGTTGGTGTGCCTGTTGATGCTGGTGTTGGGACTGATCGTGGAGGGATTCAGGGGACCAAGGTGAGATTTTTTCAAGGGCACCGATGTTGCTGGAATAGATGGCAGTGTGCCTTCATTTCAACCTCAAATGATTGGGCTGCATTAGTGGGACATTTCCTTTGCCTACACAAGGCAATTTTTGTGGTTTAAGAGAGACTGCCATTTGCAGTGAATTGTGTACAGTTTTGTGCTATGGACTCATAGTCACTAAGGAATAGGCTCAGACTTCCAACCTCATTTAATTTTACAGAGAGATTTCCATCCCATTAGCTTGAAACCTAGCTTTGAAGACAGCTTGCTAACTCGTTCAGGGTTAAAATGCAATGGTCCGGATTTTCTGGGGCCTATGACTGCGTATGCAGCCGTAAGTGCCCCACAAGTTCCGGGTTTCCGCGTGCGAAGCGCATGCGCAAAAACCCACAACGTGCGATCTGTCAAGTTGATCCCCGGGAAATGGACATTCACTGGCAGAGAGTTGCGCTATTTGCCTAACTACTGCCCAGCGAATGCCGGTGAAACTCTACGCCTGGTAAAAGCAGGCGTAGGGCCTTCTTTTACCAGCGTAAGTTTTTAAATAAATATTAAAATAATGTTTTAAATTATTTAAACATAAAACTTTAAAAGTAGTTATAGGTTATTTTTAGCCCCTTTAAAATGTTAAAAAAAAAATTACATTTTTGTTTTAAATGTTTAATTTAATTAATTTTGAACTTTTTTTAAAATTCGTTTGTGGGATGTGGGCGTCGCTGGCAAGGCCAGCATTTATTGCCCATTCCTATTTGCCCTTGAGAAGGTGGTGGTGAGCCGCCTTGAACCGCTGCAGTCCGTGTGGTGAAGGTACTCCCACAGTGCTGTTAGGTAGAGAGTTCCAGGATTTTGACCCAGCGATGATGAAGGATCGGCGATCTATTTCTAAGTCAGGATGGTGTGTGACTTGGAGGGGAACTTGGAGGTGGTGGTGTTCCCAAGCACCTGCTGCCCATGTCCTTCTAGGTGGAAGAGGTCGCGGGTTTGGGAGGTGCTGCCGAAGAAGCCTTGGCGAGTTGCTGCAGTGCATCTTGTAGATGGTACACACTGCAGCCACAGTACACCGGTGGTGGAGGGAGTGAATGTTTAAGGTGGTGGATGGGGTGCCAATCAAGCGGGCTGCTTTATCCTGGATGGTGTCGAGCTTCTTGAGTGTTGTTGGAGCTGCACTAATCCAGGCAAGTAGAGAGTATTCCATCACACTCCTTACTTGTGCCTTGTAGGTGGTGGAAAGGCTTTGGGGAGTCAGGAGGTGAGACACTCGCCGCAGAATACCTAGCCTCTGACCTGCTCTTGTAGCCACAGTATTTATGTGGCTGGTCCAGTTAAGTTTCTGGTCAATGGTGACCCCCAGGATGTTGATGGTGCGGGATTCGGCGATGGTAATGCTGTTGAATGTCAAGGGGAGGTGGTTAGACTCTCGCTTGTTGGCGATAGTCATTGCCTGGCACTTCTGTGGTGCGAAAGTTACCTGCCACTTATCAGCCCAAGCCTGAACATCGTCCAGGTCTTGTTGCATGTGGGCATGGACTGCTTCATTATCTGAGGAGTTGTGAATGGCACTGAACACTGTGCAGTCATCAGCGAACATCCCCACTTCTGATCTTATGTTGGAGAGAAGGTCATTGATGAAGCAGCTGAAGATGGTTGGACCTAGGACACTGCCCTGAGGAACTCCTGCAGCGATGTCCTGGGGCTGTGATGATTGACCTTCAACCACCACAACCATAATAATTTATTTTTATTTAACTGATGTGTAATTGTGTTTTTTAGGGGATTTTTATTCATGCTTATGGGTATTCCCTTTTGATTGTTTGTCTGGCCCACGTGATCGCAGGGGTGCTTGCGAACCGCGTGCGCCCCTGGGATACGTGGGCCTTTACACATGCGAACGCCCGCAGGCCCAGGAGCGCACGTGTTCAAACCTCTGCGACCATCAGGCAGGTTCGTACTTTTCTTGTGATTCGGAGGCTTTCGCCCGCAGGAAGCCTCGACCACAAATTCAGGCCCAATATCTTCGATTCAATGGATCCATCACCAAAATGCATTATGCGGCCTTTGAAAGAAAAAATGCCTAATTGTACAGTCTGGATGATGAATGCAAACCCTGGTATGGGGCTTGAACCCACAGTCCAGAGATGAGTGTTCCCCATGGATCTTCATTTTAGGTTTAAATCTGTTGAGGATTATTGTGATAAATAGCAAAGTAAAGTTGAGTGGTAAATCTGTGAAGGTAAATTGAACTTCAAAAAATACACATTTTGTGATCTGCAGTATTACAATTGCTTTTGTGATTTCTTTTTCTCCCCGTCTCTCCTCTCTAAGGTCCTGAGTCCTCACTGGGGTAAGCTTCCAGGATCCGATGCCTCATCCAAATGGTTTTTATTCTTCTGTGAGACTGATGGTGAGTATTGACAGACATCATATTCTGTCCCCACCCAACGTTCTCCCACGTGCATTTCCATCAAGGTTTGCTGAATGGTAAGCAGGAACAGGAACCTAGGCCATTTTATTTTCCTCTTCTATCCGAGAGCACTGAGGCAAATCACCATTCCGGCTGAGCCCCGCTAACTCATTGTAGACATGGAGTTAAACCTCGGAGCTTCCTTGGTCTGCATAGTTCAGCTCCTAACTAGATAAGCTCACTGAGCTAATAGGAGAGTGCCGCTTTTAATTAAATGTTGTCATGGGCAAGTCAAACTGGACAGTTATTGGTTTGTCACTGAGCCAAGTAGTATAGACATTATTTGATGTTGTCTTACAGAATACTGCTCACTAAAATGCAGTACCAGACTTCATGTATATGAGTTGAATAATAATGTGTACTGCCTAAGGAAAATGTAGCCAAGTGAACTTGGACTTGCTCCTGTCTTTTCCTCAGTAACTGTGCATGCAATATCTTAAAGGTTAATGCATTGACATCAATATGAACCAATGCTATCTGTAATAATTAATAGAAATATTTCAATTTGGTTTTCTCAATCCTAATTGTAGATTTTAGTTCATGTTCTTGGTGAATGTGAATTATGGCGTTCCAGATGTGTAATTTGCTCATTTGTTAAACCAATGTCCATGTTATAAGAACATAAGAAATAGGAGCAGGAATAGGCCACTTGGCCCCTCGAGCCTGCTCCGCCATTCAATAAGATCATGGCTGATCTTGGGCTCAAAGCCACTTCCCTGCCTGCTCCCCATAACCCTTCACTCCCTTAGCTTGCAAAAATTTGTCTATCTCCACCTTAAATGTATTTAATGACCCAGCCTCCAGATACATGCACTAAGAAGGTAAAATTACTAACAGCATTATTTGAAATGAGCACGTTAGCATTTGGATGAATTTCTTCTGTGTGCCATTTTATGCATGTGGGTTAAGTTACTCATTGCAAATACAACTGAGGGCAATTTTACCCCTTGAAATCCTTTACAAATACATGAAAGATGGTGAGACGAGCCATCAAGCACTGTTGCACAAAGGTACTTTGAGAACCAGTTATACTAGACTAAAAGCTAATGTTCATAGTGAAGTTGATTTTGAGAATGTAAAAATTCTTCAGTAGTATTGCATTTTATGAATAAAATGATGATGGGTATTTTAAGAAGAAAATGTATATTGAGCAGGCGTTAAAGCGCATACAAAATTTATACCCGAGGGAAACTGGAACTATGCTTTGGTGTCATATTGCATTTTGTTTTCTGCCAGTGTTTTGCTGTAAGATTCAAAAGATTATTGAATCTAAAAAAAAAAATCCAAACTAAATTCGGTAGAGAGACTGCTTGAGATTTAACTAATCCATAACAACTGGTAAAGTTCATATTGTTCCTTGGGAACCATCACAGTCTATGAGCACAGCAAAGCTCAGGCATTTCTGCTTTAGAAAATTAATTGTGGCTTCTAGTTGGCATCTGGGAATAAAAACTCTGCTCATCTCCATTCTGAGGTTGACATTGCACTAGACACAATCCGCTGATGTTGCTTTGCTTGCTAAGGACTGCAAGGAATTTCATCTTCCCAGGAATTCATTAGTAAATCCAACCCGTGTGAGACACAAGGAGCGGGTAAGTCCTTTCAATGTAAAATACTTAACCCGACAGAAAGCCTCTTCTTTAATGGTCTCTGTTGGCAATTTAATAGACTGATAGCAAATTGTCTTTTTATGCAATAGCAGCAAGCAGTATTGGTAACAAGAATGTTTTATTGAAAAAACAGTTCTGATTTCTCAGAGAAAGACAAATCTGCAAAGATCTTAAACGTAAAGGTTCCCAAAGAAGGTGGAAACAACATTCGATGAAAACACCATTCTATTAACACAAAACAGCAGGATTTTTAACAATCCAACAAGATTACAACTGTAATGTATTCTGACCCGTACAGGGGGGGAAAGCTGCTGCAAAGATCGACAACACCTAGAGTATTCTAACAAATAGGTGTGGTAGCGCAAGAATTAATCTCAATCAATTTTAAAATACACTAATTGATGGGTTCTATATATACAGTATGCAGTTAACTCACGACTCCACCTTGGGCATAAGTATCAGACAGACCATTCTTTAAAAATAATTGACATGACTAAAAACTGTGACGAATAAATGAAATGTGTTTCAGACTGAAATTGTCTTAATATATATAACATTAAAATACAACAAGATGTTCAGCTGTCTGGCTGGGATGTGCATGTGTATTTGGGAGTGGAGGGGGGCATGAAGGGGAAGGGCGAAGAAATCCACTTAGTACATTTCCAGTCTTTATTCTGATGCTCCTTTTCCACAAGTTAAAATGAGCGTATTGTACAATAAAAGAACATGATGAGGGTATGGAATCCTATCCATTTTGGGCATCAGTATTCCCATGTCAGGTGTAGTAAAGTTAAATACAGAGTGAAGTTCCCTCTCCTAATAATGGCCCGGATTTTGCAATAGGAATAATGGTGAGGCCATCAACTCTCACCGATATTATGGAGTAAATCGGACAGCAACTTCCGGCATCCCTACATGCGCAGTTAAACACGAAAATCAGGAAGTTGCTGTCCGAGTTGCCCTGCTCCTCTATAAGCTTTGCTATAACAGTATCTCGCCGATAGACTCGGCATTCAAACACATGAATGGCGTGAAGTTTCTGTACTTGCCCACTAAGCAGGCCAGAAAAAGTTAGGGCTGGTGCATTCAGGAGTAAGTGAATTTTTAACGGCGTGATAAATCTTAATTACTACCAAACAACTTATCTGGCACTGAAAATTTACTTTTACAAGTGTGGAGACTCATTCCTAAAATATTTTTTTTATTGTTGGAGATTTTAAAAAACATTAAAAATTACATTTTTTACTTTTTCTTTTATCTTTCCCTCACTTTATTTCACTTTCTGCACATGACTTTTACAATGAATTAAATATTCTAATTGTTTCGACTCTGTGTGGCTCAGTGAGGATTCTTCAATCTGATTGGTTGAAGAGACAAGCTGCGGTTTGCCCTGCTCACACACTCCACAGATCCCCTGTAGAGGGCACCGCGCTGAAAAGGATCTCTAGGAACCGTAAGTTGGCGCTCAAAAGTCTGTGGGCAGTTGTAAGTGTTATGAACGGCAAGCGCAGTTCCTTTGCCGCTGATTGCAAAATTCGGGTCAATATTTCGGAGCCCCAACCTTAAAAGCAATATTTTTCCATATCTCTCACTAGCTAGTCTTCTGACTTTATTGGTAGTTAGTGCTGAATTAGAAACAATTTTGTGCTATATGACCACGCTTAGTAGGAGAAGCTCAAATTAATTTCATATAGGATCTTTGCAATTAGCAGGCAACGGAGAATTTCATTCTGGGCTGCATTTGAACCCAAGTCCCAGAGGTGAAAGGTCAATGTCTGCTCCATTCTATAACCTCAGTTCCCTTTTTTTTTGGCTATATTTAAAAAGCTTTGGCATCCTCAGCTGAAGTCCTAGCACAAAAATGTCCACTTGTCAGCTGTCATGACAACAGAAAACTTATGGTAAGGCACAAATAGGAACAGCTTTATACATGATTGTGGCTTGATGCCCTTATCACTAAATGACAGAGATGCATTAAAAGCTTTGGAGCTGTAGAAGAAGAGGTTTGATTTACTGTTGTGCCTGGTTGTGAGGTCTTGTGTAACACTGAGTGTCCAGTAATTTCTGTCAAACTGCCTTCTTTTCACCATACTTCTCCTTTTTTACTTTGTTCCACTGTCCTCAGTAGTTTTTCCCTTTTTACTTCAGTCTTTAAATTCAGCCGAATCTCCTCCACTTCCATTCCTTTATCTCCTCTGGCTAATTTCTGTGCTTATAGTAACATGTTCCAGCTACAATTTCTCTCTGCTCTCGTCTCTATGCTTCTCTAAGCTAAAAGCTAGTGGACAGGTACAAAAAGCCATCAAAAAGGTGAATGAAATATTGGCCTTTATCTCAAGAGGGCTGAAATACAAAGGCAAGGAAGTTATAGAAACATAGAAACTAGGAGCAGGAGTAGGCCATTCGGCCCGTCGAGCCTGCTCCACCATTCAATACGATCATGGCTGATCATCCAAATCCAGTACCCTGTCCCTGCTTTCTCACACAGAATCCCCATCGAGCCTACACCGACACATATCCCACCCTCTCCCCGTAACCCCACGTATTTAATTCCCCCTAACATATCCCATCCTATCCCCGTAACCCCACATATTTAATCCCCCCCTAACACTAAGGGTCAATTTATCATAGCCAAATCAACCTAACTTCAATTGTTTAGAGCCTTAGTCAGTCCCCATCTGTAGTACTCTGGATACCGCACCTCAGGAATGATATTGGCCTTGGTTCAGCGTAGATTCACCAGAATTATACTGGGCTGAAAGGGTTAAATTATGAGGACAGGTTGCATAAACTTGGCTTCTATTCCTTTGAGTATAGAAGAGTGAGGAGTGATCTAATTGAGGTGTTTACAATGATAAAAGAATTTGATAAGGTAGGTACAGGGAAACTATTTCCTCTGGTGAGGATCAAGAATAAGAGGGCATAATCTTGAAATTAGAGCCAGGCCATTTAGGAGCGAATTCAGGAAGCACTTCTTCACAATAAGGGTAGTGGAAATTTGGAACTCTCCCCCTCAAAAGGTTGTGGATGATCGGTCAATTGAAGCTTTCACGACTGTGATCAATAGATTTTTGTTGGGTAAGGGTATCAAGGGATATGGAGCAAAGGCGGGTAAATGGAATTGAGGTATAGATCAGCCATGATCTAATCGACAGGCTCGAGGGGCTGAATGACCTACTCATGTTCCTATATTCCTGAAGACTGCTTTTGGTTTTTCTTTCCCCTGACATTTGCCTTTTCTAAGCAATCCTCTCTGGTAAATTCATGTTCTACAGCCAGCACATTTTAGAACTCTGACATATGCCCTTTGTTCAAAAACAACATTTTCTCATAATCGTAGCATGTTGACCTCTGACCTCAGACGTCCCACCTGTTGTCCCTCTGAGCCATCATTTTTGATTAAGTGGCTGCATTCGAGGCATGAATACTCAGGTGGAGGCTGCAGGGTTGTAGTACTCTAATGATATGTTGGGGACCAGCAATTTTGTGATAAGTGTCTTTTACTAATATCAAGTGGCGGTAAGAGATTTATCTTTTCCCCTTGCTCTGCTGTTTTATTACTTTGTGGTTCTTCTTTGAACTTGTTTTAGGATTCATTATGATCCAAGGTTGAATGAAAAAGGAGTAACTTTATATACAACAGTATTCATCAACTCATATCCTGCTTAGAAACTCGGGGAGAAATTTGGTTGTTTAGAGCCTCCTTTTGGCACCTGGCGGGGACGCTAATAAAGTAGCACCGGGGCGAGGCGAGGCGAATCCAGCGCTGAACGTCAAATCCAGTCATCCCTTTGCACTGCCACTAACAGTTAGCGCCTGGGGCTTTAGCGCCAGGCAGATCATGACGTCAGTGAGCGTTCAACGCTCACTGAGCGTCCGATCTGCCAAATTGATTATCGCCCCCTGCCTTAGCGCCTCACCCCGACAGCGACAGGGAGAGGAGGAGTGAAGCAGGCGGATGGCGGCTCCGGGGCGATATTTAAAGGATGAGTCGCAGGTGTCAGGTTCGTGCTGTTTCACTGCTTCGTCAGTTTGTGATTTGTGCAAGAGTTTAATTCAGTCATTTAAAGGTTCTTTAGTATCAGGAGTGTTGTAGCCACTAAAAATTTGTTACATTTATTCTGATAAAATTTCAAAGTGCGACACACCGTTACATTAACGGGTGCTGTACTGGCAGTCGAACTCGCCCTCCAGGATCTACTGCGGAGTGAGCAACAAAGATTTCAAGCTGTGGCCAGAGGGAGGAGGAGGGCCATCAGGTTCTCGACAGGTCACTTTACCCTCCGAGGGTATTCCGAGAGCACTGCTCCAACCTCCAATTAAGCGAGGAGCAGTGCATTAGAAGGCTCTGCTTCAGCAAGGAGGTGGTCACAGAACTCTGCCACCTTCTGCAACCAGACCTCCAGCCCCAGATCAGGGTGACCACGGCGCTCTCAGTTGCAGTCAAGGTCACCGTCACCCTCAATTCCTTTGCCAGCAATTCCTTCCAGTCTGCAACAGGAGATACAGCTAACATCTCACAGTTCATCGTTGCATCCAGGAGGTCAGAGGCTCTCTACAGTAGGAGAAGGGACTACATTTGCTTCCCCATCACCAGAGAGAAGCAGGACGAACGTGCATGTGGTTTTGCCAGGATAGCGAACTTCCCCATGGTGCAGGGTGCCACTGAGTGCACCCACATGGCTTTCCGAGAACCACATAAAAATCCTGAGGTCTTCCGTAACCGCAAATGCTACCACTCACTTAATGTGCAGTTGGTGTGCGACCACAAACAGCGAATCCTCAATATGAATGCCCGCTATCCTGGCAGCAGCCACGATGCATTCATCCTGCACCAGATCGGTGTGCCAACACTCTTCCAGCCATTACATCAAGCTCGCGGCTGACTGGTCGGAGACAAGGGCTATCCGCTCTCCACCTGGCTCATGAATCCCCTCTGCAACCCCAGCACTCCTGCTCAGCACTCATATAATGAGAGCCATGCTGCCACCAGGAACATCATCGAGCAGACCATCGGGGTGCTCAAGCAACGGTTCCGCTGCCTTGACCATTCGGGACGAGCCCTCCAGTACTCAGCTGAGCGGGTGTCCCATTTCGTGCTGGTCTGCTGCACGCTCCACAACTTGGCCATCATGAGGGCCCAGCCATTGCCACCAGGGATTGCGGAACCACCTCAGGAGGAGGAAGAGGGAGAAGAGGAGGAGGACGAGGACGAGGAGGACGAGGAGGAGGAGGAGGAACAGGAGCGAGGGAGGAGGCAGCCACTCAATTGGCCTTCCGGAAGGTCGGTCCGTGACCGCCTCGTCGAACTGCAGTTCCAGTAAATTAAACCCCAGATCCCCGTTGCTCACCACATCCCCATCATTCTATCCCTGTCACAGGCCATATCACAGCGCAAAGCTGAAATAAAAAACATCACAAAATCATCCAAAGCCAATTAATAAATTTATCAATAATCAGTCAACACATATTTACAACAACAATATTAACTATTCACTCTTGTGCAATCCCTTAGTGCCCCTCATTACTGTGCCTTTGCCGACTCTAGTGCTCCTACGAAGTGTTGGCCCAGTGGCTGCAGCAGGGCGGGTGGAAGGCTGCTGAGTGTCCGTGCGGGAGACTTCAGATGGTCTTGCAGGACGCCCTCGGCCAGCTCTGGGCCTGGAAGACCTGGCTGTAGACTGCACCACCTCGGCATGGGTGGCAGCAATCTGGGCTGGCTGGATGACAGGCAGCGACAAGGGCAATGGCGGAGTGCCAGTGGTGGGAGCAGGAATGCTGTCAAATTGCTCCACTGACCCACTGCCACTCCCCCGGGGCAGCACCTCCGCATCACTACCAATCTGCTGGAGCACAGATTGCTGGGCTGCTGCGACACTGTGAAAGCCCCAGTCGATGGTGGTTGACCCAGCCACGATGGCAGCAGTCAGAGCTTGTGTGGCATCAAGCTGAGACTGCATGAGAACAGTCTGAGATTGGATGGCACCAAGCATAGCCTGCATTACAGCACTAAGACGTTGCGTCACTTCCGCCTGTGCTGCAATGGAAGCTGCAACATCGCCCATCAGACGCGGCATCAGGTCTGGGTCGCCACGGTCTCTCTGGGAGTCTACCATCCTTTGCAGACTGGAAATGATGGGCTCCATGGTGTGCACAGAGCTCTGTGCAATGTTGGAGGTGGACTCCTCCATGCTCCTTACCATTGCCGAGAGGTTCTCAGGCACCCTTGCCATTGCACCTATCATCTCCGTGTGCATGCCCATCACCCTTCTTCTAAAGGCTACCCCATCGAGGTCCTCCTTTGAGTCCTGTGCAGCAGAACTCATGTGCAAACTTGCCCTCCGGGGAGCTGGCCCCCGAGCTACCCTTTCCCCCTGGCCTTGCTGCAGCCCACTCATTCCTTGTGCCTCACCCTGTGCAGATCCCGCTACTATACTAGCCTCTAAAGAACGCGTAGTGCCAGTATCTGAGCTGGTGCCTGCGGGTGAGACATGCAGTGACGTGCTGTGTTCTTCATCCTCCTCTTCTTCCGCCTCGCTCTCTATGGTACCCTCGGACAGGCTGCTCAGCTGCTTGCTCATTATTTGAAAGCATAAAGGCACAAGAGTCGGGTTAAGGTTGAAAGGATATTTACTCGTCCTAGCCCTTTTGGGGTTATCCCAGATCAGGCGTATTTCTCAGACGTTCACTTTCAACTAAGGTTATTTATTCAGGGTCAACAACTGTCTTAACTCAATAGCCAGAATTCTTTCATAGCTATTTCATAGTTAGGTTTCTAAATTTCCAAACCCAGTTTGTCATGTTTTAAAGAATTTATAAGGTAGAGTTCCTTATATAGTATATTCCTTCACAAGGTGGGGGGGGGGGGGGGTGTTGGGGTGCAGGAAGGGAGAAATGCATGCATACAGTATGATTAGCTGAAAAGTGTGAAACGCTTGTGGGGTGAGGGGGAAGTGGGATGTGAGAAGGAGTAGAGATGAACATACCGTTGTTGTCATACCCAAGGGGGGTCAATGTCGATGGTGGCCACGGCGCCCGCCACCTGCACCCAATGATTTGCAGCACGCTTTCCTCCAGCTCAGACAATGGTTGGGTTTCAGGTTGTCCCCTGCCTGTGCGCTCCTGCTCCCTCCTGTCGTGAGCAATCCTTGGCCTGCCAGAGAAAGGAAAGTGTGTGAGTGAGTGTGGAGCAATGTGTTTGGGTGATGTGCCTGCCATAGTTGAATAGCTGTCATTGTGTGCAAGGTGTGAGATGTGGGTGTGAGTGTTGGTAGGTGGAGATTGTTGGTGGATGAGTGCTGGGGGTGTGGTGCTTTGGGCAGTGTGTGCAGACTAAGGTTCAGATGGTGGTATGTAGCATTTGTTGAAGCATTGACTCACCCTGAACACTCGAGTGAGGTCATTAAATTTCTTCCTGCACTGTGTGTGGGTCCTGAGGACCACAGTGCTGCCCGAGACCTGCTGGGCTACCTCCCTTCACATGGTGCGGAAGACCTGCGGCGAGGGCCTCCTGCCACTTGCTGGGTACAGCACCGCCATCCGTCTCTCCACAGCGAAGACCAACTCCTCCAATGCCTTGTCGCAGAATCTGTGAGCTCTCTCCCTGGGCCGTTGATCTGCCATAATGACACCTCCTTCAGTGGTCCGGTTCCTTCTCCTTGGCCTTCTGCTGCTTGCTGAGACAGCTGCAGAAGCAGCAATGCTGAGAATGACGTTCTGCAGCATCAATGAACCTCCCCTTTAAGAACTGGAAAGAGCCTGTAGCAATAATGACTAGCGATTAGACTGCACCTGAAATTGGTTAGCGCTTTGAGTCTAACGCCACTGAACTCGGTCATTAGCGCTTGATTTAGCGCTCCAGTCCTTTCTTTGAGCGATGACACTGAATTTTGCGTGCAGCGAGATTCATTAGCGCCTGGCGCTAAATCTCAAACTTTTCAGAGGTTAGCCCCCATTCCTGGGCGAATTTCTCCCCCTGGATTATGCAGACTCCTGGATTTTGCAGACTCCTGGATTATGCAGTCTGGATCTAACTCATTTGTCGAATTGTAACATTGTCAGATATTGATCATATTGATCACCTCTAAATTGACAGATGCTGCCTGACCTATGTACTTCCAGCATCTGCTACGCTTTGAATTAGAAAATTTTAAGTATTTTTGAATAAAATTATATTCAAATATTTGCCAAACTCTCAACCCTAATGATGGTAGATTTTTTAAAATAAATACTCAGTGTAGTTTTGATTAATAAATTCAATGATTTTTTTTTGCCAGTTTGTTTTCCACCTTTTTGGGTACGTTCATACATGTTGGGGTGGTTACACAGCTCTGCATACCTCACCAAAGTAACCGTCATCATGTGTGGGCTGAGTCAGTGACTACTGCCAGGCTAGTCTTCCATGAGAACATAGCCAAGCACAATTCTCTGCTCTCTTGATCACACACATGACCTTTAGTATGGGACATTTGGTGTGCTCGAGTAGGAACCCAAGGTAATTTTGTGTTTTTTCCCTCAGTTTGGGCGACTGAGGCCAATTGTAGTTGCATCACCTCTGAAATCATATAAATCAACACAGTTGAGGAATTGAACTTCGTGCCTCTGTGTGGTTCAGTACGGTATTGAGTGTTGCATTTACTTCGCAAGACGTCAGAGGAGGTATGTGGTGGTTGTTTTTTCCTTGGTGGGTTCTTCTGGATAGGTTGCTCATCCAGCTACAAGCTTGGACTATCAGCAAAACCTGAAAATTAGAGCCAGCTTCTTTTTTCTTATCATTCATTCCGTTCAATAAGGTACTGTCGCAGTCAATTGTTACTTCATCAGCTGAAGAATCATTATCCTCTGAGAAATTATTTCAGTTACTTGAAAGCCGCAGCATTGAGGACAAACCATTGGCGGTTCAGTCCCTGTGTCATGTAGCATTCCAACAACGTGATATTGTAGCCTCTGGCCATTTACAATGCATGGTAACTGAGCTGCGATTATGAGGAAACCATTGAATATTTTTTTCATTACTGAAGAATGGCACATCTGAACCTAAAGGATGAAATTGACTGATTTTAAAGGCATTGCACCGTTTACCTTTTTTAAAAAACTTGCTTTCATGTGAAACCTTCAGAAGTATCCTTACTCACAGTAAGGTGAGGCTCTTTGAGGACCACTGATAAAACTGGAAAAAAAACAAGCAAATATTGCCCTAACAAAGGAATAATCTTACAATTTGAACTTGCTCTGACAGGAGAATAAATATTGGAATCAGCGCCTTCACATTGCAGAGATTTCTCCCTCTATGCTGCTTCTGCTGAAAAGGCAATACTGTATTAAATCTGATGAGAAATCTAATGAGTTTACTCGTTGTTTATATTGTACAGGCCAAGAGACGTTTAGCAAATTTCATTATAGAAAAGTCACTCTAGCTTTGGATTAATCCCAGTTGAAATCAAGCAAATAATGAATCTAGGTAACATTGGACACAATGCTATGATTACTTGTGCAAAAAAATGGAGTAAACCCTTTAAATACCGAAGGACATTTTAGTTGGCAATATTCCAGCCAGGTGTTTTTTTATTAATAAAAATACCTCCCACAACAGCTTTTAAAAGGGAAGTGGATACATATTTTTAAAATTCAAAATGAAGAGGATGACCGGGCAACAGGACAAACCTTTCAGAGAGCTGAAATGGGCCGGATGGCCTCCTACTGTGCTGTAAAATACTATGGGGGAAAAATTCAGTTGGTTGCGCCTCCCGTTAGCGACTTAAGAGGGCGCTAATGGGGCGCAAAGCATCTTGCGCCCAGGCGCGGCGATGTTTGCGCCGCTCGCGAAATTAACTAGACATTTTGCAGCGGCGCTAAACACTACTGCCACGATCTCCTGCGCCGGCAGATCGTGACGTTAGTCGAGTGCGCAATGCCCCGGTATCGCCCCGGAGCAGATATTGAGTGGCGCCCCCTGCCTTACCGCCTGACGCTAGCAACGACAGGTTGAGGGGAGCGTTTTGCAGTCATGAAGGGACTGGGGGAGCGCTATTTAAAGGCGATAGCTTCCTGCCTTTTATTGTTGGTGCCATTTTTGAACCACGCATTCTGAGAGAGAGAGAGAGAGACTTCTGGAGAGATTCAACGCTGTGTGAAGGAGTTTTGGGTACTGAGCAGCACTTTGCAGGTTCATTTTGATTTGCCATTCCTTGTATCGATTTAGAAGAGACTGTGGGGGCTGCACTCTGAGCTCTTTCCCTGGTACTCTCCATTGTTCTTTCCAGCAGATTTGATGTGCAGGTCTCTCCAGGCCGGGATTCAAGGCTGCAATGAGCAGGATGTGGATGGAAAGCAAGATCAACCATCCCCTTTAAGAACTGGCCGGCGCCATTGTGTCTGTGTTCTATTGCTGACTGACATCACATGAGCTTCGCCAGCGCTCTGAGGTAGCGCCTCGCTCCTCGGCCTTTGCGCCTTAAGACAGGTGTGAAGCGCCTGACTTAGCGCTCCAATCACCTCCAGGGGCAAAAAAAGTTAAGTTTGCAGTCGGTGGCGATAATTTGCGCCAGGCACTAATCTTTGCGCCCGGCCGATAATTGCGCCCCAAATGGGGCGATACTGAATTTCTCCCCCTATAAGCCTATAAAAAAAAATTGAAAATTGAAAATTGACAATTCATTTAAACTGGCAACAATTGTTTGCCTTCATATAGCACCTTTTAATGGAGCAAAACATTTTAAGGTGCTACATGAAGGAGGGAAGAAGCAAAATGGATGCTGAGCAGAAATTAGAACAATTATGGGATCCAAGATTAAAGAAAGGAGTTTGAAGGTTAGTAGAGATGTAACAAGGGAAAAGAATTTAAGAAGCCAATTATATGGTGCAGGGTGTGATAGCTGAAGACTCTGTCATCAATGGTAGAACAGAAGACTAGAGAGATAGAAGAGTGCAGTGGGCAAGCGATGAAGATATTCATTGTGAATGTATTTAGCAAAATATTTTGTCACAAAGCAGCCTGTGTAATTCCAAAAATGAAAGGTGCATTTATTTCATGAATGATTAATTCATCTTTCAAATGACTGCTCCAGTAGTCCAGGTGGACATAAAAAATCCCATGGCACTATTTAAAGAACAGCATGGAGCTCTCCGATGTCATAACCAACATTTATCCCTCATCCAACGCCATTTAAAAAAAACAGATTACCTGGTCATTCATCTCATTTGATGTTTGAGAGACCTTGATGTATGCAAATTGCCTGATGCATTTGCCAATATAACCGTGTCTGCACTTCAAAAGTAATATGCTTTGGGACATCCTGAAGATGTGATGAGGCACTATATAAATGCAGGTGTTTCATTTATGGTTTAAAGCTTCTTATCCTCAGCTAGAAAATTAGATTTGACATACCGTATGCAAAATAGAGACTATTTCACTGTCGTGTTAAAAAAGACAAAAATCTTGAATTTAATAACCTTAAATGTGGAATTATATTATACATAAAGTGATAAAAGTTTGTCTTCATTTGTATATGATTCAAATATTACTCAAAAGGTCAAGTCTCACCTTGTGTACACTCCACCAGGACCTTGGTAAATCAAAGCAATTTGAGAAGGAAGCTAACACTATATAGTCTTCAACCATGTGGCATATTATTCCGAAATGATTCAATGATACTTTACATAGCTTGGTATTCAATTTTAAATATTAAGCCAAGCAAGGAAAAGGCTTTGACATTTAAGGAGTGAACCTTAACATGTAAATGCAATTTAATATTTTTTACAAAGAATGATGTTGTACTCCATTTCAACTGAACGTTTTACACGGTGAAGTTGTCAAGCAAAATGTACACTGTTCTTCAGAACAATTCTATTTATAAACTGGAAGTGGCTAGTCCAATGTAATTGTCATCCAATTGTGCAATACGTTGCAAGCAGCACAAAGGGTACATGTATTAATTAGTATTGTCTTAGTCCTTTCTCATGAAGATTTAGGTGTTGAATTGTGGATGACTGGGGTAGTGCACTTTGGCTAAATGCTACAGGTTTTATATTTCTGATTTGCCTGAGTTAATTTTTATTAAAATAATTGATTTTCCTAATTATTTCCTAATTTAAATGACTGGACTCAAACATTACTTTATCAACTAAGGTCTCTTGGGAATGTGCTGAGAAGATACAATAAGAGGAACTTTTTTGATCCCTGAACTGGCCATGGTTTTTTTTTTATTCGTTCCTGGGATGTGGGCGTCGCTGGCAAGGCCAGCATTTATTGCCCATCCCTAATTGCTCTTGAGAAGGTGGTGGTGAGCCGTCGCCTTGAACTGCTGCAGTCCTTGTGGTGAAGGTGCTCCCACAGTGCTACATAGATACATAGATACATAGAAGATAGGAGCAGGAGTAGGCCATCCGGCCCTTCGAGCCTGCTCCGCCATTTAATGAGATCATGGCTGATCCTTCAATTCAGTATCCCGTCCCCGCCTTCTCTCCGTAACCCTTAACCCCTTTTGCCTGTAGAAATATATCTAATTCCCTCTTAAATATATTTAATGAGCTGGCGTACACTGCCCTCTGTGGCAATGAGTTCCACAGGTTCACCACTCTCTGAGTGAAGAAATTCCCCCTCATTTCTGTCCTAAATGGTTTAGCCCTTATCCTTAAATTATGTCCTCTAGTTCTGTTCTCACCCGCCAAGGGAAACATTCCTTCTGCATCTAATCTGTCTAGACCTGTCAGAATTTTATACACTTCTATGAGGTCCCCTCTCAATCTTCTAAACTCCAGTGTGTACATCCCTAAACTACATAGTCTCTCCTCATAGGTCAATCCCGCCATTCCTGGTATCAGCCTGGTGAATCGCCGCTGCACCCCCTCCATGGCAAGAACATCTTTCCTCAGATGAGGCGACCAAAACTGTACACAGTACTCGAGGTGTGGTCTCACCAGTGCCCTGTACAGCTGCAGCAGCAGCTGTGAGGGAGGGAGTTCCAGGATTTTGACCCAGCAACTATGAAGGAACGGCGACATATTTCCAAGTCAGGATGGTGTGTGACTTGGAGGTGATTGTGTTCCTATGTGCCTGCTGCCCTTGTCCTTCTAGGTGGTAGAGGTCGCGGGTTTGGGAGGTGCTGCCGAAGAAGCCTTGGCGAGTTGCTGCAGTGTATCTTGTAGATGGTACACACTGCAGCCATGGTGCGCCGATAGTGGAGCCAGTGAATGTTTAAGGTGGTGGATGGGGTGCCCAATCAAGTGAGCTGCTTTGTCCTGGATGGTGTTGAGCTTCATGAGTGTTGTTGGAGCTGCACTCATCCAGGTAAATGGAGAGTATTCCATCACACTCCTGACTTGTGCCTTGTAGATGGTGGAAAGGCTTTGGGGAGTCAGGAGGTAAGACACTCGCCACAGAATACCCAGCCTCTGACCTGCTCTTGTAGCCACAGTATTTATGTGGCTGGTCCAGTTAAGTTTCTGGTCAATGGTGACACCCCAGGATGTTGATGTTGGGGGATTCAGCGATGGTAATGCCGTTGAATGTCAAGGGGTGGTGGTTAGATGCTCTCTTGTTGGAGATAGTCATTGCCTGTCACTTGTGTGGCGTGAATGTTACTTGCCACTTATCAGCCCAAGCCTGAATGTCGTCCAGGTCTTGCTGCATGCGGGCATAGATGGCTTCATTATCTGAGGAGTTGTGAATGGAACTGAACACTATGCAATCATCAGCGAACATCCCCACTTCTGACTTTATGATGGAGGGAAGGTTATTGATGAAGCAGCTGAAGATGGTTGGGCCTGGGCATAGTATCCTAGTATGTGATCTGGCTATAAATTCCTAGCTAATCCTAGTGTTTTTAACTTGTGGGATAGATTGCCAAGCACACTGAAGACTAAATTGGAACTTTTAGAGAATTGGTGACAGATTCTTTTCCAGTAGGTGTGTGTGTGTGCGTGCACGTGCAGTGCCAGAGGTTCAGTGGATCCTGAAATCAATCTTAAATGATGAGGCCAGTTGGATTATCTGGGCCACTGAATAAATTTTCCCCACCTTCTTAATGGCCAGGATTTTGCGGCCAGCAGCAAAGGAATGGCGCTTGCAGTTCAACTCGCTGACCGCTGCCCACAAAGTTTCTCTAATCTGGTGCAGTGCCCTGTCTGTGAGCAGGGAAAGCAACCGCATGTCTCTGCAACCAATCAATTTGAAGAAACCTCACTGATACACGAGGATCTAAACCAGGAAGTATAAAGCGGGAAATATAAATTAGATTTAAGTCATGTACAGAAAGTGAAATAAAGATTGGGAAAGACAGATCGGATAAAGAAAGAGGGATAAGAGACAAACAGGAAAAAGTTAAAAAAAAAAAAAATTTTATATCTCCAACATTAATTAACTTCTGAAGAAATGAGACTCCACATTACATTTAAATTTTCAGGGCCAGAGAGATTGTTTGGCAGTAATTTATCATTCATCACGCCATTAAAAATTCCCTTACTCCTGAATACACCATCCCTAACTTTTCCTGACGTGTTGGTGGGGAACTAATGGGCAAGTATCCCAAGTTCACTCCATTGCATTGATTTCAATGCCGAGTCTATCGGTGAGGACTGCTACAGCGCACCCTGTGGAGGGGTGAGGAATCTCTGACAGCAACTTCGGAGTTTGCGCGTTTAACTGAGCATGTGCAGAGGCCAGAAGTTGCTGTCCGATTTTCTCTGTTATAACGGTGAGTGCCGACAGCCGCACTGTTATTATCTGTGCAAAATCTGGGCCAATGTTCACAATCCAGTTAAAATGCATATCTAATTTCAAGATTAAATTACAAATAATTTATACCTTTTGAATACATTGGCAATATTCTACTTCTTGTCCCTTAGAGAAGACACTATTGTGCTTCATACTCCCTTTATTTGCTTATTTCAGTTCATGGTGGCCATTTTGCTTCAGTCTTCCTCATCATCCTCTAATTTGAGAACATGAACTATTTGGTTTTAACTTGATTATATCTGTTAAGGTAATGAAGCCATGAACAAAAACTAATTCAAGGTGACTAGACTGACACCAGGCTACTTCCTCTTTCCCTTTTGCACTTCTGTGTGTTCTGATCAAAAGTGAGGATTGACCATACCAGGACATGGGTCATCTTCCACTTGGGTTATAGGTTGCCATAGTATGGCTTGGGTCCTCCAATAATATATCTCTTCTACCTGCCCAAAATCCCAATGCATTTACCCTACATGTTTTCACTGCTAGTCTGGTGATTAATCTCACTGAAGGAGCTAGAAATATTTCTGAAAGGGATGGGTATATGCAGTTGAGGTCCAATATAATTTTTGTTCTGTTCGCTTGAACTAACCACTATCCTTACAACTCACAACTTTCCTTTACAATACTGAGTAGACTTTTAGAAATTGGATTCAAACATTCAATTTCAAATTTGAAATGCATAAATGTGTTAATATGTTGAGCACTGTGACAGCATTTATGCGCTAAAAATTTAAGCTAATTATAACTAATTCTATTTGATACAAACAATCTATAGTTTTGCACACTTCCATAAAATCTATTTTAGGTTCTGTCATAGATAATTTCATGAATTATCTTTTGTAGATGCTATGTGATTGACAAGGTAAGCATACTTTTAAAACTGGAGAGAGAGAGAGAGAACAGGTTATAAGCAAGTGCAGGGTCAGGGAAAGGGGGGAGGGGAGGGAAGAACAAAAGGGAAGGTCTGTGATAGGATGGCAGGCAGGAGAGATTAAAAGACAAAAGGGATGATGGTGCAAAGCAAAAGGAGATGGTAATGGGACAAGTAAAGAAACAAAAGATGAGTCTAGATGAGGTGTAAATGGGAATGGCAGAATCATCAACAGCTGCCATATGAAAAAAAAATAGGGGCTGAGGTTATGGTCTGAAATTGTTGAACTCGATGTTGAGTCCAGAAGGCTGTAACTTGCCTAATCGAAATATGAGGTGCTGTTCCTCGAGCTTAAGTTGAGCTTCATTGGAACAGTGTAAGAGATCGAGGACGGAGAGGTCAGAGTGGGAGTGGAGCGGAGAATTAAAGTGACAGGCGACCGGAAGCTTGGGGTCACACTTACGAACTGAACGGAGGTGTTCCGCAAAGCGGTCACCCAATCTGCGTTTGGTCTCCCCAATGTAGAGGAGACCACATCGTGAGCAGCGAATACAGTATACTAAATTGCAAGAAGTACAAGTAAATCGCTGTTTCACCTGGAAGGAGTGTTTGGGGCACTGGACAGTGGGAAGGGAGGAGGAGGACCCCGAGGTGACTGCTAAACAAACATTCTCGCCCTTAAAAACTAATTTTTATGTTTGTGGAGTGTCAAATTTCTCCATTATGATAAAAATTACAACTTAAAAAAACAAACAGAACTTTTTTTCAAAGTTTCTTCATGATATTTCAGCTTCTACCTTATCCCCATGTGAAAGTCCCAATCTTTATTTCGCTCTCTGTAACATTTTTAAAAAGTCTGGATAAAAGCAACTTTTCATTTCCTGGTTTGCTCCCTGAGAATTCTTCAATGTGGTTGGCTGCTTAAACAGCTTGTGGACATCATTGCAGCTCTTCACTGGAATCCCCATGACACAACGCTGCAATCAATTACGCGCTGAAAAAGGCAAACTTCTCGCCACAGAGTTCGCAAGATCTCTGTCGGCAGCTTTTTCCGGGGCCAGCGGCCAGCGCCTTTGCTTTGCCGCTGCCAGTGTACATCGATTGAGGCTTCCTGCAGCTTCATCTTTCTTCATCGAAGGTGTAATATACACGGATTCATTAAGGCAAGTCATTTTGCATGGCACAACATCTCGTGACAAATCCCATAAATATCTCTTCTTGCTGCATGTGGCATGACTTGCTGCCAGAGCACCAACAGTTTTCTTAAAAATTCTCAGGGGCGGATAGTAATCATTGAGCTTTATTTCCAATCTGACAGGTGGAGTTCGTGAGTGCAGCATCATTGTGTTAAGCGTGCGGTATTGAGGATTGAGTGGGTAGACTGAACGTGAATTCAGGATAAGGTTACCACAGAGAACACAAGAGAGGAATGCAAGGGTTTGGGGGCGGGGGGGGGGGCTGGTGGGGTACAGATATGTTGACATTGTGAGGCATAGTCTAAGAGAAATTGCCACAGTCTGTGATTTTCAGAACTTGATCCATGTTTACTACATGGCTGCTCATAAATCTTTTTATCTGCTAAATCTTTTGTCTTCGATAATATTTTTTTTAAATATTAGGGGCAGGGTAGATTTTAATAGTCTTCTTCACCTCTGGCACCTGAGTTTAAATCCATCCTGAATGATCAGATGAAAACATGGGATCTTTAAATATTCTAGGTGAATTTAATTTGTGGAGCTTCAATACATCTGGCAGAGAGCCAAAACAGATTCAAGACAGAATGAACAGATTAAAGTTGCACTCCTTTTCGGAGGCTGTTGGTTGTAAAGTGCAGCTGGCAAGACCTGTGTTATACTGCAAGCTGCAAAATGCAGTCTGCCCATTGAGAGAGAGTTCTGTGCATGCGCACTGCTCTGCAGGCAGCTATTCTTTAATATTCAGATAAAGTAAGAGGGAATACCAGATTTTTTTCATAGCATTTTAAAAAGATTTCCAATAAGTTTTAAAGTGTTAACAATATTACCATTTCCCTGCAGGAATTTTTCCAAAGGTACTCACTGTGTATATATGGAGTGAGTGCAATACATTTTGAAAGAACGCTGCTCTGTGTTAATTAACAAAAACATTTTCTATTCTACCTTCTCAGCAAAAATTGATAATTTCTTATTCTGAATTGTGCTTATTTGCCCGTTAAAGGCCTTATTGCTATGAAAAGAAATAAAGAGCAAAGATTACAGATGACAGTTAAGTAAAATTAATGACTTTAGGGCAGATTATCCCTGTGAAGCAAACAAGTCTAAAACCATGGCTTACAAAACCACATGTTATACTGAAGATTAGGAAGGAAGTAAAGTCGAACAGTAGCTATCGCCGTAAGGGGAGGGGGAAACTGCAATAGGAAGTTAAAAGCTTGAAGGTCTCAAACAGCATGTCACACCATGGAGCGTGAAGATTATCGCTGTGAATAAATAAGAAACTGGACGAAAGGTAGAAAACAACAGGACTCATTAGAAGAATTATTTCAGAATTGGGGGCTACTTGCTGGGACCAGCGCTGATTCCAATTTTATATAAATGACCTTGAATCAGAAACTTGATGGAAAAGTGCTTAAATTCGCAGATGATGCCAAACTAGGAGGCGAGGGGCAGTGGAATCAGATGCTGCAGCTCTCAAATTATAGAAGGAGTTGCACAAGTTATGTAAGTAGGCAGAACAATAGATGCAATTTTATGCAGACAAGTGTAAAGTGCTACACATGGGAAGGAAAAATGGATAATGTGTACTCCATGAATGGTACTGAAATAGCTAAGGGTGATGCTGAAAGAGACCTAGGAGTCTTGGTAGACTGTGCTAATGATGTCCAATTAATGCAGAGCAGCAATCAACAAAGCAAATAGGATGTTGAAGTATCTCATCAAAACAGCAGAATACAAGTCAGAGGACATAATGATCATACCTGTCCACCGGAGGCGATAGACCACAATGCTGCTTTTGAGGATGTATCAGAAGAGATCTGCTTAAAGAGGCAATGGTTCAATAATGAGGCATTGCAGAAACTTTACATAGGATATACGGCACAGAAACAGGCCATTCGGCCCAGACAGTCCATGCCCAAACTCTTATGTTTAGAAGCAATCAGACCTATAAACATCTTCAAATGCAAAACACGAACTAACAACAGATATACTTTTGAAGTCCAGTGTTCAGAAGTATGCCTATTCTTTTGGGTTTTGAATTTGAAAGGATGTTTGGAGGTCCAGTTGCAACAGGACAGAGTTTATTATTATTTATAGTGGCTTCATTGTTTGCAGTTCAAATTTACATTTACAACCACTGCTCCCTTTTCTCACCATGTTCTCCTGGTGCCTGTCTGTGAAGTTCTCAAACCTATTCTTGTGCTCTGTTTACATGCAACCTCAGGCCACGGATTTTTGAGATGTGGTATCATGAACCTCTCTGGATGAAAGTTGTTCTTGTCTCAGGGCTTCTGAGTCCCAGGAAGATTCATCTGCAGGATGTGTTGCCATTGCACGTGCCTAGGCATCCTACTCGTGCATTCTGAAACTTGCATGACCAGGCATCTGAGGGGGCTGAGTGGAAAGTTTACATGAGCTATCATCAGGAACGATGACAGCATCATGAGGGCAGACTCTTGCCACGCCACTTGTGCTGGGTCCTAGATCTGTCTTCCCACTTATCAGCACAGGGGCAGATCTGATAGTTCCATTCAAATAATGGAGACCCTGGAAGATGGCAACCCAAAACTCTCTGAATCTGATTGCCATTGCGCTCTCAATATGGACCTGAAGGTCAGTGGTCAGTGCCTTCATGTGCAAGTCACTAGCTGGTCTGGAGGCCTCTCAGTTAGAGGGATGGATACATATGTTCATGAAAGTGTCACTCATTCCAAAGAGTGCTGCATCATTTTGAATCCATCTGGAATGTTGGAAGAGAGGATGGTATCAGACTCCACCATGACCTATGCCATCTGTCTTGGGTCCTCCAAGATGATCCTCAGAGCCTTCATACAAGTGCAATACTTAACCAGTCCACCTTCAATTTAATTCTCCTCCTCCTCTGCAGCATCTTGTTGTGACTTATATAAGATTATGGCAAGCTCCTGAACTGAGTCAGGAAAGATTGAACAGGCTGGGGCTCTTTTCCCTGGAAAAGGGAAGACTGAGGGGTGACCTGATGGGAGGTCTTTAAAATTATGAAAGGATTTGATCGAGTGGACATAGAGAAGATGTTTCCACTTGTGGGTGAGACCAGAACTAGGGGCCATAAATATAAGATAGTCACTAATAAATCCAATAGGGAATTCAGGAGAAACTTCTTTACCCAGAGAGTGGTTAGAATGTGGAACTCGCTACCACAAGGAGTAGTTGAGGCGAATAGCATAGAGGCATTCAAGGGGAAGCTAGATAAGCACATGAGGGAGAAAAGAATAGAAGGATATGTTGATGGGGTGGGAGGAGGCCCATGTGGAGCATAAACACCAGCATGGACCTGTTGGGCCGAATAACCTGCTTCTGTGTTGTAAATATTTTGTAATTCTTTGTAAAGGACTGACACACGTGCAGCTGCCACAAGATCTGCCATTTCACTATTTTGAACAAGGATCTGCAACACTTCACCCTCTTGTGGTTTTCAAGGATTCAATGTAGCCTGTGACTGGCCATTATTCTGGATGACTTGCTGTAAACAGGATATTAGTTGTTTTAACAGTAGGGCATTGTGTCTTCAGAAAGCCCACCTCCAGCATTATCCTCAGACTGAAGCTGAGACCTGCACAGCTGAAGTGCTGGTATTAGGGGAGGCATGATGATGCATGCCTCTCTAAGAGGACGGGATTTTCTTAATGTTGACATTTTTGCTAGTTACTAATAATGGATGCATAACATTTGGATGTGTAACATTGGATCCATTGATCATAGTGAAGGTCAATACAGCCAACATTTAAATAAAGTTCACTTAACATAGGCTCATTGAGTGCAGGGCAGGGTTACAGGTTATGTGCCTTAGGGTTTTAAGTATTAAAAAGGAATTTGGGAAAAAAAACCAGAAAATATTGGAAATACACAGTAGGTCAATCAGCATCTGGAAAGAAAAAAGACATTAATGTTTCTGGTACAACATTTATCAGAACTGTTAACCCAGAAATTACTTTCTATTTTTGTTTCAGATTTTCACAATTTGAATTGTTTTCTTTTTATCAATACAAGAGGATCATTTATATATGGAAAGATATTTAGATTTTTTTCTTTAGCTAAACAATATTTGGGTTTGTTAAATTTCCATGAATCACATGAACCAATATTTTGTGCAATCAAAATCTAAAACATTAGATTTGATATAACATACAGTCCAATTTTGCAAAGGAAGCTTGCGTTCAATATGATCACTCCTGTGTTTCTTTGTTAATGAAGTGTTTGCACCTTGGTAAATTGAGAAAATGTCAGTTTCCGCATTATCAATTTCAATCGGCCTGAGACAGCTAAAAAGTGGATTTAATCTAAGTCAGCATCTTAATTATATTCATCACTCTTATTCTAATCTCTGAAAAATCTCATTGTGAAAAAGATTTGTCAAATTGAACTGTTGCCAGTCCATGTTAAGAACTGCTTCTGTGAGGTACATTCTATCTTACTGGCTCTGTCTAGTTTCAATTTATGATTTTTGTTGTCTAGCGGGCTGTGAACAAGCCATATATTTTGCAAACAATAGAATCAATCACTGTTGCTCTTGTGATGTCACATCAATAGATGTTATTGTTTCCACTACAACTAAAGCATTATTTTGCATCGCAGTTAAACTATAACTGTGTCAGCAAGGACTGAGAAAAAACAATGCTAGACTGTTGTAGCTTATTCAGAACGCAGTAAGCAGCAACTCATTACCCCATTTTTATAGTTGAATAGAAATTTTTGGACTGGCTAAATACCAACCTCCTTTCTGCGGTCTAGAAAAAGACATGATTCCTGACCAGCTTTATGTTGGGCAATCGAGGTCAGCTTCTATTTTTCTTTAAATTGCAGAAACGCTACCTAAATTACTAATTGTTAGTGTTAGTATTACAATAAATGCTACACTTTCCCTATCATGCTATCCATTACAGGGTAACATGGGTAGGAATTTATTTTTTGGTCATCCAGAATACTTAACCATTTTGAAATCAAACTACTGAAATCTATAAATGTAGTTTCCATTTGCCTTTTATGGATTACCACTCTTCTGTGGGTATTCAGCTCTTTTACCTAAACCCAGAGTACTCAGTTGCAGGTTAGGAATAGTCAAGCCATAGGATCCTGGGGATACTACTCTAGTTCAATCACTGAAACTCTGCAAGCTTGTCAGTAGAGCTTTATAAGAACATAAGAAATAGGAGCAGGAGTCGGCCATTTGGCCCCTCGAGCCTGCTCTGCCATTCAATAAGATCATGGCTGATCTTCTACCTCAACTCCACTTTCCTGCACTATCTCCATATCCCTTGATTCCCTTAATATCCAAAAATCTATCGACCTCTGTCTTGAATATACTCAACGACTGAGCCTCCACAGCCCTCTGGGGTAGAGAATTCCAAAGATTCACCACTCTCTGAGTGAAGAAATTTCTCCTCATCTCAGTCCTAAATGGCCGACCCCTTATTCTGAGACTGTGACCCCTGGTTCTAGACTCCCCAGCCAGGGGAAACATCCTCCCTGCATCTACCCTGTCAAGTCCTGTAAGAATTTTGTATGTTTCAATGAGATCACCTCTCATTCGTCTAAACCCCAGAGAATATAGGCCTAGTCTACTCAATCTCTCCTCATAGGAAAATTCCCCAATCCCAGGAATCAGTCTGGTGAACCTTCCTTGTACTCCCTCTAGAGCAAGTATATCCTTCCTTAGGTAAGGAGACCAAAACTGTACACAATACTCCAGGTGTGGTCTCAACAGGGCCCTATATAATTGCAGAAAGACGTCTTTACTCTTATACTCAAATCCTCTTGTAATAAAGGCCAACATACCATTTGCTTTCCTAATTGCTTGCTGTACCTGCATGTTAACTTTCAGTGATTCGTGTACAAGGACACCCAGGTCCCTCTGAACACCAAGATTTCCCAATCTCTCACTATTTAAAAAATACTCTGCTTTTCTATTTTTCCTACCAAAGTGGATAACTTCACATTTCTCCACATTATATTCCGTTTACCATGTTCTTGCCCACTCACTTAGCCTGTCCATATCCCCTTGAAGCCTCTTTGCATCCTCCTCACAACTTACTTTCCCATCTAGCTTTGTATCATCAGCAAACTTGGATATATTACATTTTGTCCCCTCATCCAAATCATTGATGTAGATTGTGAATAGCTGAGGCCCAAGCACTGATCCTTGCGGTAACCCACTAGTTATAGCCTGCCAACCTGAAAATGACCCGTTTATTCCCACTCTCTGATTTCTGTCCGTTAACCAATCCTCAATCCATGCGAGTATATTACCCCCAATCCCATGAGCCCTAATTTTGTTTAATAATCTCTTGTGTGCCACCTTATCGAATGCCTTCTGAAAATCTAAACACAACACAGCCACTGGTTCCCCCTTATGTATTCTGTTAGTTACAACCTCAAAAAACTCTAACAGATTTGTCAAACATGATTTCACTTTCATAAATCCATGTTGACTCTGCCCAATCCTATTAATATTTTCTAAGTGCCCTGTTACCACGTCCTTAATAATAGATTCTAGAATTTTCCCTACTACTGATGTCAGGCTAACTGGTCTGTAGTTCCCCATTTTCTCTCTCCCTCCTTTCTTAAAAATAGTGGGGTCACATTTGCTACCTTCCAATCCGCAGGAACCGTTCTAGAATCTATGGAATTTTGGAAGATGATAAACAATGCACCCACTATCTTTCTATAGCCACCTCTTTGAACACCCTAGGATGTAGGCCATTAGGTCCAGGGGATTTATCAGCTTTCAGTCCCATTAATTTCTCCAGTACTTTTATTTACTAATACTAATTTCTTTCAGTTCCTCATTCTCACTAGACCCTTGGTTCTCCACTATTTCCAGGAAGTTTTTTGCATCTTCTTCTGTGAAGACAGCTACAAAGTATTTGGTTAATTTCTCTGCCATTTCCTTATTCCCTATTATAATTTCTCCTGTCTCAGCCTGTAAGGGACCCATGTTTACTTTTGCTAATCTTTTCCCATAGAAGCTTTTACAGTTTGTTTTTATGTCTTGCTAGTTTACTCTCATACTCTATTTTCCCTTTCTTTATCAATTTCTTGGTCCTCCTTTGCTGAATTCTAAAATCCTCCCAATTCTCAGGCTTACTACTCTTTTAGGCAACATTATAAGCCTCTTCCTTTGACTTAATACTATCTTTAACTTGTCTTGTTAGCCACGGTGGGACCACTTTTCCTGTGGGTTTTTTGTGCCTTAAAGGAATGTATATTTGTTTTAAATTATGTATTAATTCTTTAAATGCTAGCCATTGCTTGTCTACCATCATACCTTTTAATGTAGTTTCCCAATCTATCTTTGCCAACTTGTCCCTCATAACTACATAGTTTGCTTTGTTTAGATTGAAGACCCTAGTTTTGGATTTAACTAAATCACTTTCATACTCAATATAAAATTCTATCGTATTATGGTCACTCTTCCCTAAAGGCTCCTTTACTACAAGGTTATTAATTAACCCTTTCTCATTGCACAATACTAGATCTAAAATAACCTGTTCTCTAGTTGGTTCCTCAACATACTGATCTAGAAAACTATCTTGCATACATTCCATTAATTTGTCCTCCACACTATTATTGCAAATTTGGTTTGCCCAGTCTATATGTAGATTAAAGTCTCCCATGATTATTGTATTACCCTTGTTATATGTGCCTCTAATTTCCTGATTTATACTCTGCCCTACATTATAACTACTGTTTGGGGGCCTATAAACAACTCCCACCAATGTTTTCTGCCCCTTGCTGTTTCTTAGCTCCACCCAAACTGATTTTACTTCTTGTTTTTTGGAGCTAAGATCCTTTCTCTCTCCTGTCTTTATCTCATCCTATATTATCAAGGCTTACCTCCTCCTTTTCCATTTGGCCTATCTCTTCTAAAAGTTAAGTATCCTGGAATATTTAGTTCCCAACCTTGGCCACTTTGCAACCACATCTCTGTAATGGTTATTAGATCAAATCTATTCATTTCTTTCTGCCCTATTAATTCATCTATTTTGTTGCGAATGCTTCGTGCATTCAGATATAGTGCCTCTAGCTTTGACTTTTTTCTATTTTTCCCTCATGTCAACTTAGTCACTGATGCCTTATTGGCCCAGAAATTCGGGTTGGAGGCTTCCCGCAGGCGCAAGCCCCCGACCTGCACTTACATAGCGCGCCTACCGTTGTGCTCTGGGCCCACGTGGGATTCCGATCCTGGGCCTCCTCCAGCTGCCGGTGTGCAGTGCTCGCGTATCCCAGTGGCGAAGCTAGTTCGCAGCATCCCCTGGGATCATGTGGGCCATGGGGAGCCAATTGGAGCAGGGAATCTCCATTCATAGATTTGACAGGAAGACCTGTCAAATCTATGAATAGAGATCGGCCCCAAAACCTAAGTAAAACTTCAAATAATTTTTTTAAAAAACATTACATTTTTAAAATAACAATAAATTACATAAATTAACTATTTTAAACAAAAATTTAAATTTTTGAAAAAATTAATTAACGTTTTTAACCGAGCTAAAAATAAACTTTACCTTTCTTTAAAGTATTTAAAAATGATAAACCTGTGGGAAAAAATGTTTCAATTTTACTTAATTCACCTCTTACCTTGTTAAAAGCAGGCCTTGCGCCTGCTTTTTCCATGCACAGCTGCTAGGGACTTACCCGCACGGAGAAACCTGTAAAAAAAAAGCGGAAGTTCCATGTCTACGCGCTGCCTCTCCCGCGCATGCGTTTGACCTGTGAACCCCTTCCTTCAAGCTTCTGGTTTCCAGCGCATGCGCAGTGCATGTGTGAAACCGGCACTTTCGTTGGCCTTACGGGTGAGTACACAGCGCGTACTCACCCGTGGGGTCCCGAATTTCTGGGCCAATACCTTTGTTACTCTCTCTGTTCCTTCCTGACCCACTCTGCTTATTTTTACCCAAACTCTACTCTGCTCTAGAGCCTTGACATTTCTCTTGCTGCTTTTAAATTTACTCTTTTCTGAATCCTGCCCCCCACCCCAGCCAATTAGTTCGAAGCACTCTCTACTGCTCTAGTTATTCGATTCGCCAGGACACTGGTCCCAGCCCGGTTTAAGTGGAGACCGTCCCATCGGAACGGCTCCCACTTTTCCCAGTACTGGTGCCAGTGCCCCATGAACTGAAACCCCTTCCTCCCACAGCAGTCTTTGAGCCATGCATTTAAACCTCTAATCTGTTTGCCCCTATGCCAATTTGAACATAAGAACATAAGACGTAGGAGCAGGAGTAGGTCATTTGGCCCCTCGAGCCTGCTCCGCCATTCAATAAGATCATGGCTGATCTTCTACCTCAACTCCTCTTTCCTGCACTATCCCCATATCCCTTGATTCCCTTTAATATCCAAAAATCTGTCTATCTCCACCTTAAATATATTCAATGACCCAGCGTCCACAACTCTCTGGGGAAGAGAATTCCAAAGATTCACGACCCTGAGAGAAGAAATTCCTCCTCAGTTCCGATTTAAAAGGGTGCCCCCCCCTTATTCTGAAATTATGCCCCCTAGTTCTAGATTCCCCCACGAGGGGAAACATCCTCTCTGCATCTACCCTGTCAAGCCCCTTCAAAATCTTATATGTTTCAATAAGATCCCCTCTCATTCTTCTAAACTCCAATGAGTATAGGCCCAACCTGCTCAACTTTTCTTCATAAGACAACCCCTTCATCTCCGGAATCAACCTCGTGAACCTTTTCTGAACTGCCTCCAATGCAAGTATATCCTTCCTTAAATAAGGAGACCAAAACAGTACGCAGTACTCCAGGTGTGGTCTCACCAACGCCCTGTACAGTTGTAACAGGACTTCCCTACTTTTATACTCCATTCCCTTTGCAATAAAGGCCAACATTCCATTTGCCTTCCTAATTACTTGCTGTACCTGCTTGCCAACTTTTTGTGATTCATGTACAAGGACCCCCAGATCCCTCTGTACTTCAGCATTTTGTAATCTCTCCCCATTTAAATAATAATTTGTTTTTTATTTTTCCTACCAAAGTGGATAACCTTGTATTTTCCCACATTAAACTCCATCTGCCAGATTTTTGCCCACTCACTTAGCCTATCTATATCCCTTTGGAGATTCTTTGCATCCTCCACACAATTTGCTTTCCCACCTATCTTTATACCATCAGCAATTTGGCTACATTACACTCAGTCCCTTCATCCAAGTCATTAATATAGATTGTAAATTGTTGAGGTCCCAGCACTGATCCCTGCGGCACCCCACTAGTGAGAGTTTGCCAACCTGAAAATTACCCATTTATCCCGACTCTGTTTTCTGTTAGTTAGCCAATCCTTTATCCATGCTAATATTTCACCCCCAACCCCGCGAGCTTTTATATTGTGCAGTAACCTTTTATGTGGCACCTTATCGAATGCCTTCTGGAAATCCAAATACACGACATCTACTGGTTCCCCTTTATCCACCCTGCTCATTACATCCTCAAAGAACTCTAGCAAATTTGTCAAACATGATTTCCCTTTCATAAAACCATGCTGACTCTCCTTGACTATATTATGATTTTTCTAATGTCCTGCTATCACTTCCTTAATGATGGACTTCAGCATTTTCCCAATGATAGATGTTAGGCTAACTGGTCGATAGTTGCCTGCTTTCTGTCTCCCTCCTTTCTTAAATAGGGGCGTTACATTTGCAGTTTTCCAGTCCGCTGGGACCTCTCCAGAATCCAGGGAATTTTGGTAGATTATAACCAATGCATCCATTATCTCTGCAGCCACCTCTTTTAAGACTCTAGGATGCAGGCCATCGGGTCCAGGGGACTTGTTCACCTTTAGTCCCATTAGTTTGCCTAGTACTTTCTCTCTAGTGATACTGATTGTTTTAAGTCCCCCCTCCCCCCCGCCCACCCCAATAGCTCCTTGATTATCCATTATTGGGATGCTTTTAGTGTCTTCTACCGTGAAGACAATACAAAATATTTGTTCAAAGTCTCCGCCATTTCCCTGTTTCCCATTATTAATTCCCCAGACTCATCCTCTAGGGGACCAACGTTTACTTTAGCTACTCTCTTCCTTTTTATATACCTGTAGAAGCTCTTACTGTCTGTTTTTATATTTCTTGCTAGCTTACTCTCATAAGCTAACTTCTCTCTCTATCAATTTTTTAGTCGTCCTTTGCTGGTTTTTTAAAATTTCCCAATCCTCTTGCCTTTCACTATTCTTCACAACATTGTATGTTTTGTTTTCAATTTGATACCATCCTTTACTTCCTTAGTTAGCCGCAGATGGTTTATCCTTCTCTTAGAGTCTTTCTTTCTCACTGGAATATACCTTTGCTGAGAGTTATGAAATAGCTCCTTAAATGTTTGCCACTGCTTTTCTACAGTCTTACCCTGTAATATATTTTCTCAGTCCACTTTAACCAAGTCTGCCTTCATACCTTTGTAATTACCTTTGTTTAAGTTCAGGACACTAGTTTGAGACCTAGCTTTCTGATCCTCAAACTGAATTTGAAATTCTACCATGCTATGATCACTCTTCCCAAGAGGATCCTTCACTTCGAGATCATTAATTAATACAGCCTCGTTACACATTACCAGATCTAAAATAGTCTTCTCCCTGGTTGGTTCCACAACATATTGTTCCAAGAAACCATCCTGCATACACTCTAAGAACTCTTCCTCAATTCTACATTTGCCAGTTTGCTTTGTCCAAGCCTCTATTATTTCTTGATTTATACTCTGTCCTGCAGTGTGGCTACTGTTTGGGGGCCTGTAGACCACTCCCGCCAGTGACTTTTTGCCCTTATTATTTCTTATCTCCACCCAAACTGATTCTACGTCTTGATCTTCCAGGCCAATATCATTTCTCATTACTGCACTGATCCCATCCCTTATTAACAGAACTACACCACCTCCTTTTTTCTTTCTGCCTATCCTTACGAAATGGCAAATACCCCTGAATATTCAGTTCCCAGCCTTGGTCACCTTGCAAACCATGTCTCTGTAATGGCTATCAAATCATACCCATTTATTTCTATTTGTGCTGTCAACTCGTAAGAAAGGTACGACTATAATTATGGGAGATTTTAATCTTCATATTGATTGGACAAAGCAAATTGGCAAAGGTAGACTTGAGGAAGAGTTCTTAGAGTGTATACAGGATGGTTTCTTGGAACAATACATTGTGGAACCAACCAGGGATAGACAAATTTTTGCAAGATAAGGGAGTGAAGGGTTATGGGGAGCGGGCGGGGAAGTGGCTTTGAGCCCAAGATTAGCCATGATCTTATTGAATGGCGGAGCAGGCTCGAGGGGCTAAGTGGCCTATTCCTGCTCATATTTCTTATGTTCACTTATGTAACTCATCTATCTCATTACGAATGCTGCGTCCGTTCAGATATGGAGCTTTTAATTTTATCTTTTTAACATTTTTCCCTACTCTGACCCCTCTTTCTGATGCACTCTTGTGTACGCTCTGTCCCTTCCTGTCACACTCTGGTTATCATTATCCCTATCGCTACCCTGCACTTTTGCCTTCTCATTTTTCTTTGACTTTTTAAATTTCCACTCAGCATATCCTTCACCCCCACTATTTAGTTTAAAGCCCTATCTATAGCCCTAGTTATTCGATTCTTCAGGACACTGGTCCCAGCCAGATTCAAATGAAGCCCGTCACGACGGAACAGCTCCCTCTTATCCCAGTACTGGTGCCAGTGCCCCAGGAATCGAAACCCATTTCTCCCACACCAATCTTTGAGCCACTTGTTAATCTCGCTGATCTTATTTACCCAATGCCAATTCGCTCGTGGCTCAGGTAGTAATCCAGAGATTATTACCTTTGTGGTTCTGCTTTTTAATTTAGCCCCTAGCTGCTCATACTCCCTCAGCAGAACCTCTTTCTTTGTCCGACCTATGTCGTTGGTACCTACATGGGCCACGACAACTGGATTTTCCCCTCCCACTCTAAGTTCCTCTCCAGCCCAGAGGAGATGTCCTTGACCCTGGCAGCGGGCAGGCAACACAGCCTTTAGGACTCACGCTCTTGGCTGCAGAGAACAGTGTCTATTCCCCTAACTATACTGTCCCCTACCACTACCACATTTCTTTTTGCTCTCCCCACTTGAATGGCTCCCTGTACCATGGTGCAGTGGTCAGTTTGCTCATCCTCCCTGCAGTCCCTGCTCTCGTCCACACAGGGAGTAAGAACCTCGTAACTGTTGGACAAGAGCAAGGGCTGAGGCTCTTCCACCACGACCTCCTGGGTCCCCATACCTGCCTCGCTCGTAGTCACACCCACCTGTCCCTGACCACGGACCAAATTTGAATTAATTAATCTAAGGGGTGTGACTGCTTCCTGGAACACTCTCCCCCTCCCTGATGTGTCGCAGTGTTTGAAGCTCGACTCCAGCTCATCAACACGGAGCCGAAGTTCCTCGAGCAACCAACACTTACTGCAAATGTGGTCGCCGTGGACCTCAATGGTGTCCACCAGCTCCCACATGTTGCAGCAGTAACACATCACTTGCCCTGCCATCTCTAATGTATTTAATTAATTAAATGTATAAGTTTTGAACGTTTAGTTTTTAATCCCAGCTCTTAATTTAAACCAATGCCCAAAGAAAGAGAGAAATACTGACCAACCAATCACTTCCCTGCTTTCATATGACGTCACTCCTTGTTTGTGTGGTCAGGTCCGCTGCCTCTGCTCTCGGGCCTTCCTCTGCCACGCTGTTTATTTGCTCCACCTCCGCTCTCGCTCAGGTCCGCTGCCTCTGCCTTTTCCCTGTGATGTCAGCTTTTATTTTTCTCTGAATGCGGTTGTGGGGTTTCACAGAGCCGAACTCCAGTTGGTTCTTTGTCCCCTCTCATGCAGATTTTTAACTCCTGCTCTCCTGGAGGCTGAAAAAGATAGAAAAAGAAGAAAGGAGCACCTCCCTCCCCTCCTCACCGATCTCCCTTACTCACCAAACTCGCACGTTTACACTCTGTTCCAAGCTGCACTCAGTGACAAACTGCACTCTAGCTTTCCTTATTTATACTACTCAGATTTATGAGTCACCTCTCTGGCAGTTGCAGATCCAGACCAGTTAGACCAGTTAATTAATTAACAAGCCCCACCCGCTCTCCAGCACAGAGCTTGCTTTGCCCTGTCCAAGCCTGGAAGAAACTTAAAACTTAAAAACAGTAAATTTAAGTTAAATGCTAATTGCAAGCTCACAAGACTAGATTTTATTTAAAAAGATTAACCCTTAAGATTTACTCCCTTACTTGCCAAACTCACATGTTTACACTCTGTTCCAAGCTGCACTCCATTTGTGTGTGGCTCAGGTAACAATCCAGAGATTATTACCTTTGAGGTTTTGCTTTTTAATTTGGATCCTAGCTCCTCAAACTCCCTCAGCAGAAACTCATTCCTTATGTCATTGGTTCCTACGTGGACCACGCCAACTGGATCCTCTCCCTCCCACTCCAAATTCTTCTCCAGCCACAAGGAGATATCCTTAACCCTGGCATCAGGCAGGCAACACAGCCTTTGGTACTCCCTGTCGAGGCTGCAGAGAATGATATCTATCCCCCTGACTATAACTGTCGCCGACCACTACCACATTCCTTTTTACTACCCCCCCCCAACTGGAATGGCCTCCTGTACCACGGTGCCATGGTCAGTTTGCCCATCCTCCCTGCAGCAAGTACCTTGTACCTAAAACAAAAGCAAAATACTGCAGATGCTGGAAATCTGAAATAAAAACAGTACTCAACAGTTCAGGCAGCATCTGCAGAAAGAGAAACAGAGTTATCATTTCAGGTCGATGACCTTTCGTCAGAACTGGAAAAAGTTGGAGATGTAACCGGTTTTTAAGCAAGTGTAGGGGTAGGGAGAGAGGAAAGAACAAAAGGGAATTTCTGTGATAGGGAGGAAGGCAGGAGAGATTATGAGACAAAAGGGATGATGGTGCAAGGCAAAAGGAGATGGTAATGGGACAAGTTAAGAAACAAAAGATGAGTCTAGATGAGGTGTAAATGGCAGTGGCAGAATCATCAACAGCTGCCATGTGAAAAAAAAATAGGGGCAGAGGTTATAGCCTGAAATTGTTTAACTCAATGTTGAGTCCAGAAGGCTGTAAAGTGCCTAATTGAAAGATGAGGTGCCGTTTCTCAAGCTTACGTTGAGCTTCATTGTAACAGTGTAAGAGGCCGAGGACGGAGAGGTCAGAGTGGGAGTGGAGCGGCGAATTAAAGTGACAGGCGACCGGAAGCTCGGGGTCACTCTTCTGGACTGAACGGAGGTGTTCCGCAAAGCGGTCACCCAATCTGCGTTTGGTCTCCCCAATGTAGAGGAGACCGCATCGTGAGCAGCGAATACAGTATACTAAATTGCAAGAAGTACAAGTAACTGTTGTACCTCGTACCTGTTGGACAAGGTCAAGGGCTGAGGCTCCTCCATCACTATATCCTGGGTCCCCATACCTTCTGACTCACAGTCACACCCTCCTGTCCCTGACCATTGACTAACTCTAAAGTACAGCTTAACCTAAGGGGTGTGACTGCCTCCTGGAACAAAGTGTCCAGGTAACTCTCCCCTTCCCTGATGCATCGCAATGTCTGCAGCTCAGACTCCAGCTCAACAACTCTGAGCCAAAGTTCCTCGAGCTGCAGACACTCACCGCAAATGTGGTTGCTCGGGATCTCGTTAATCTCCACAAACTCCCACATGCTGCAGTTACGACACACCACCTGCACTGCCATCTCTATCTAACCTTATTTTATTTATATGATTATTTACAGTATTTATTCAAACGATTATGTTTACTTTTAATTTTTAGTTTTAATTAGTTAATTTCGTTTGTTATTAATTCAATAAAGTTATCGTATTTAATACTCTCCCAGTTCTGAATTTAATTCAGTTACCTAACCTAGAGAGCAAAAGCGCTGTAATACTCACCAACCAATCACGTACCTGCTGTCCTGTGACGTCACTCCTTTTTATGTTTTTTTTTAAGTTGCCTCTCCCGCTCAGATCCACGCAGTGTCCTGGGCCTTCTCCGGTGCTTCCTTTCTGCCGCTGCCTCTGCTGCTGCCGCTCCCGCTCGGGTCCCCGCTTACTGCTGCTCGTCAAACTGGGACCACCCTATCTGTTATGGCATTGGCGTGCAGAGTTATTTAGAGGCAAGAAGGTAAAATTCCAGACTGGCAAGTTAATCAACAATAGCACCCTGGAATTCTGCAAACCTGTCTCAGGAATCATAACCAAGTCTGACAAAGAGGATCGACTTGGTTCCAATCTTTCATTGACCAGGATATGAATGGGGGTTTACAGTGGGACAAATTATCTTATTTTACATTTAAAAATTTCCCTTACTTCCATATCCTGCCTTTCCTTCTTGCATGTTTCCTTTATATGCCATCATGCTGATGCTTGCACACAAATAGTGATCTGTATCTCTCGGATACACCTCAGTCTCTCACTACCAGGTGGATTATTAGGGGATAGTTGGTGGCAAATATAATGCATGGATTAACCAAGTCATGGGCAGCCACAGAGGAGCTCAACAACTGAAAGGAGGTGGAGACTTGGGAGTTGAGTGCCTTGCCAACAAAATACACTGAATAAACAACCAAACCGATGATAACAGAAACTAGCACAGACACAAATAATGTACAAAAAAAACACTTTTTTGTAATATATATTCTGCACTTTGAAGAAACACCTTTGATACAAATCATTAAGCTGCTTTAGTTCACAGTTGAGTGAACATACAGAGCAACAGTTCTCATCAAATGCACATGGTTCAATCAACAAAACTTGTCCATATAATGATATAAAATTAAGGAACACACTACACTACCCCACTTCAATGGTTCATCTTGCTTGACTTAAATAATTTTCCAGCTCTCTCCCTTGTATTCCTTCCTTCTTGCAGCACGAAGCTCCCTGAGTGACCCGAGCTTTCACAGCTCTTCGTTTTTTTTTAAAAACACCAACTGACTCCATGGGCTGAATTTTGCCGGCACTCCGAGTGTGGGTTCAGAGACGGGTCCGCGGTCAAAATCGAAATGATTGACAGTGGGTTGGGAACCCGCCTCCATGTAAGTTTCCTGAGTGTCGGGTCTGCGATTTCAGAACAGACCCGACACCAAGCGGTGGGGGAGGCATTTAAGATATTTAACTGCTTGTTTAGTACTATTTTGCCAGCCTTTTTCTATTTTACCACATTTTTAACAGGGGTTCACGTCATTCGGAGATCACGTCAGGTAAGTAGGCCGGGTTCTCTGTCTCCCCATTGCTGTGAATAGGTGACAGTTGCAAAAGTGGTATGAAAGCTACCATTTCACAGCTGGTCACTTTCCAAAGTCCGAAGCTTGAGCCTTCATGACTTACATACGAACATACGAATTAGGAGCAGGATTAGGCCACTCGGCCCTTCAAGCCTGCTCCGCCATTCAATAAGATCATGGTTGATCTGATTACTCCACATTCCCGTCTACCCCCGATAACCTTTCACCCCCTTGCTTACCAAGAATCTATTTACCTTTCCCTTAAAAGTATTCAAAGACTCTGCTTCCACCGCCCTCTGAGGAAGAGAGTTCCAAAGACTCACGACCCTCTGTGAGAAAAAATTTCTCCTCATCTCTGTCTTAAATGGGCGACCCCTTATTTTTAAACAGTGACCCCTAGTTCTAGATTCTCCCACAAGAGGAAACATCCTCTCCACATCCACCCTGTCCAGACCCCTCAGGATCTTATATGTTTCAATCAAGTCACCTCTTATTCCTCTAAACTCCAGCGGATACAAGCCTAGCCTGTCCAACCTTTCCTCATAAGACAACCCGCCCATTCCAGGTATTAGTCTAGTAAACCTTCTCTGAACTGCTTCCAACGCATTTAAATCCTTCCTTAAATAAGGAGACCAATACTGTACACAGCACTCCAGATGTGGTCTCACCAATGCCCTATATAACTGAAGCATAACTTCCCTACTTTTGTATTCAATTCCCCTCGCAATAAACGATAACATTCTATTAGCTTTCCTAATTACTTGCTGTACCTGCATAGTAACCTTTTGCAATTCATGCACTAGGACACCCAGATCCCTCTGCATCTCAGAGCTCTGCAACCTCTCACCATTTAGATAATATGCTTCTTTTTTATTCTTCCTGCCAAAATGGACAACTTCACATTTTCCACACTATACTCCATTTGCCAGATCTTTGCCCACTCACTTAACCTATCTATATCCCTTTGTGGCTTCCTTATGTCCTCTTCACAATTTACTTTCCTACCTATCTTTGTGTCATCAGCAAATTTAGCAACCATACCTTCGGTCCCTTCATCCAAGTCATTTATATAAATTGTAAAAAGTTGAGGCCCCAGCACTGATCCCTGTGGCACACCACTCGTTACATCTTGCCAATCAGAAAATGACCCATTTATGCCTACTCTCTGTTTCCTGTTAGCTAGCCAATCTTCTATCCATGCCAATATGTTACCCCCTACACCAGGAGCTTTTATTTTCTGCAATAACCTTTGATGTGGCACCTTATCAAATGCCTTCTGGAAATCTAAGTACAGTACATCCACTGGTTCCCCTTTATCCACAGCACATGTGTAGGGGGTGGTGGTTTGTGTCAGCTTTACCTCTGACTTCTGAGCGGTTCAAATCGCTCCCACTCCCTTGGTTCTAGACCTTGGACTTATTTGGGGGTTGTGATACAAAGGTGCAGCAGACAACTGAGTTTGATGAAAGAACTTCAATCTTTATTAAAAAGGTAAGACACAAATAATGACACTCTTAAGGTGGGGAACACTTCGGTACAAGCGAGGGAAATGACAGTAGAACAATACTTCACCCCTCCCAACCCCACTTTACTAGCTAAGTTAGGTTTTGAAGGACCAGGGATAATGTTTACCAATCCTTTGACAGTTGGGCTAAATCGCGGTTTTGGGGTTCGCTGTTTATGGCGGTTAGTGTCTGCCGTACCCCGTACGTGGTAGAGGACTTCACCTGAGTCTCTGGTCAGTCTTCGCGAGTCCGCTGATGCGGTAGGATGTCGTTTTGGATTTATCTGGTGAGTACCCAATTTCTTTGGTTTAGCAGTAGGGCTTAGAGTCTTTGGGGAAAAATCTTACCCAGGGGTAAGTCAGGAGTAGCTTGTAGTGTGGAAACTTTGCGGTTCTTCGGGTTTTCTTCCCTGGAGTTGGTCTTTGTTGGTCGTGGTGGCCTGCTATTACCCGGTCAGTTGGGGGTAATGCGCGATTGTTGGTTTCGTGAGGCCTTTGGTTTCCGCGATGGCTTTAGGCCTTGTTTGGTGTGTCGGTCGACCTCGTGGAGCCGTCGGTGACTTGTTGCTGCTTGTTGCTCCAGGTGACTGTGTTGGGGCCGTTGTTGGAGGTCCGTTGAGGTGGTATCTTCACGAGCTGGACTCAGGTGTGTCTGAGTGGTGAGCGATGCCGACTCACTTCCAGCTCGGCTTGTCTTCTTCCTGGTTTCTTCTTCTTCTGGTGACCACCGGTTGCGACTGACTGCTCGACTGCCCTTGAACTGCTTGATGGGCCTTCAATTATACTAAATTGAAGTGGCCTTATCTACCCTCCAAATCTACTCAGTTCATTGTCTGGTTTTTGGTGGGCTCGTAAATCGGTAACGACTTACTAGCACATTAACTGGGTTTTTAACAGGCCTTCAATCTCACCCATTGAAAGTGGCCTTATCTACCCACCAAATCTACTCAGTTCATTGTCTGAATTTTGGCGGGCCTGTTACCAGTAACTGCTCTGTAAGTGTCAAATGGGTTTTGGGATGGTTTGCAACCTGTCGATCTCCTTGGCTGATCACTGGTGATTGGTTTCGTGTTTTGGGTTTCTAGGCTGGACTCAGTCTTTTATATAGAATGGTCCTGAGTGATTTGTATTATGCATGTTTTCTGATGGGCCCTGTAATTGGTTTGATGGGGCCTGTTATTTTGGGTGGGACTGTCTTCTCCCAGGGTCTATTGTCAAAATGTTAATGCCTGCTAGGGCTTGAGTAGGGTCATCCCGGTTTCCCCAGACAGTGCAATTAACTGCAATAACCAAAACTGCTTTTACAGAGATCGATCCCACCTTCTTGTTCCTTTACAGGCCCAGACATGTATTTTTTTAAATGCCAAAACTTGTTTTTTGGTCTTAAATTCCTTATGTTAGGCCCAAATACACTTTTATCACTCAAGGGTAGTTCCAAAGTCCTTTTTCCTTAGGTTTTGGGGATCTGCAAAATTTTGGAAACCTTACACATGTTACTTCCTCAAAGAACTCCAATAAATTGGTTAAACATGATTTCCCTTGCACAAAACCATACTGACTCTGCCTGATTACTTTGAACTTTTCTAAGTGCCCTGCTATAACATCTTTAATAATAGCTTCTAATATCCTCCCTATGACAGATGTTCGGCTAACTGGCCTGTAGTTTCCTGCTTTCTGTCTCCCTCCCTTTTTGAATAAAGGAGTTACATTTGCTATTTTCCAATCTAATGGAACCTTTTCCGAATCTGGGGAATTTTGGAAAATTAAAACCAACGCATCAACTATCTCACTAGCCACTTCTTTTAAGACCCTAGGATGAAGTCCACCAGGACCCGGGGACTTGTCAGCCCGCAGCTCCAACAATTTGCTCAGTACCACTTCCCTGGTGATTATAATTTTCTTGAGTTCCTCCCACCCTTCCATTTCCTGATTTACAGCTATTTCTGGGATGTTACTTGTATCCTCTGTAGTGAAGACCGATGCAAAATACCTGGTCAATTCAACTGCCATCTCCTTATTTTCCATTATTAATTCCCCAGACTCACTTTTTATAGGACCAACGCTCACTTTGTTAACTCATTTCTTTTTAAATATCTATAGAAACTCTTACAATCTGTTTTTATATTTCTAGCTAGCTTTCTCTCGTACTCTAATTTTTCTCTCCTTATTAATCTTTAAGTCATTCTTTGCTGTTTTTTATATTCTGTCCAATCTTCTGACCTGCCATCCATCTTTGCGCAGTTATATGCTTTTTCTTTAAGTTTAATACTATCTTTAACTTTTTTAGTTAACCACGGATGGTGAGTCCTCCCCTTGGAATTTTTCTTTCTTGTTGAAATGTATATATTCTGTGTATTTTGAAATATCCCCTTAAATGTCTGCCACTGCAACTCTATTGACCTATCCCTTAACCTAATTTGCCAGTTCACTTTAACTAGCTCTGCTTTCATGCCCTCATAATTGCCCTTATTTAAGTTTAAAATACTAGTCTTGGACCCACTCTTCTCTCTCTCAAACTGAATGTAAAATTCAATCATTTTATGATTTCTGCTACTTAGGGGCGGCTTCACTATGAGGTCATTAATTAATCCTATCTTGTTGCACAATACCAGGGCTAGTATAGCCTGCTCTCTGGTTAGCTCCAGAACGTGCTGTTGTAAGAAACTATCCCGAAAACATTCCATGAACTCCTCATCTATGCTACCTTTGCCCATCTGATTTTTCCAGTCTATATGCAGATTAAAATCCCCCATGATTATTGCCGTACCCTTCTGACAAGCTCCCATTATTTCTTCCTTTATACTCTATCCTACCATGTGGTTACTGTTAGGGGGTCTGTACACCACTCCCACAAGTGACTTCTTGCCTTTATTATTTCTCATCTCTACCCAAATTGCTTCTACATCCTGGTTTCCTGAACTTAGGTCATCCCTCTCTATTGTGCTAATACCATCATTAATTAACAGAACCACCCCTCCACCTTTTCCCACCTTCCTGTCCTTCCTAAATGTCATGTACCCTTCAATATTCAGGTCCCAATCTATGTCATCCTGCAGCCATGTTTCTGTAATGGCTATCAGATCATATTTATTTATTTCTATTTGCGCTATCAGTTCATCTGTTGTGTTTCGAATGCTACGTGCATTCATAGAACCATAGAAGATAGGAGCAGGAGTAGGCCATTCGGCCCCTTGAGCCTGCTCTGCCATTTAATGAGATCATGGCTGATCATCCAAATTAGGTACCCTGTCCCTGCTTTCTCCCCATATCCCTTGATCCCTTTAGCCTTAAGAAATATATCTATCTCCTTCTTGAATTTATTTAATGAATTGGCCTCAACTGCCTTCTATGGTAGAGAATTCCACAGGTTCACCACTCTCTGGGTGAAGAAATTCCTCCTCATCTCAGTCCTAAATGGCTTACCCCTTATGCTTAGACTGTGACCTCTGGTTCTGGACTCCCCCGCCATCGGGAACATCCTTCCTGCATCTAGTCTGTCTAGTCCTGTTAGAATTTTATAAGTTTCAATGAGATCCCCTCTCATTCTTCTAAACTCCAGCGAATATAAGCCTAATCGACCCAATCTCTCTTCATACGTCATCCTGCCATCCCAGGTATCAGTCTGGTAAATCTTCGCTGCACTCCCTCCATGGCAAGAACATCCTTCCTCAGATAAGGCGACCAAAACTGCACACAATACTCAAGGTGTGGTCTCACCAAGGCCTTGTACAACTGCAGCAAGACATCCTTGCTCCTGTACTCGAATCCTCTCGCTATGAAGGCCAACATACCATTTGCCTTCTTAACCGCCTGCTGCACCTGCATGCTTACCTTCAGCGACTGGTGCACAAGGACTCCCAGGACTCGTTGCACTTCCCCTTTTCCCAATTCAGATGCAGAGCCTTTAGTTTAGTCCTTTTATTATTTTTGTAACCTCTAGCCTTATCTGTTGATTTACTCTTAGATTTGTACTCTCTATCCCTTCCTGTCACGGTCTGTTTATCATTTCCCATATTAATACCTTTCTCTATTGCCTTGTCGCTAATCTTTGAATTACCACCTCTTCCCAAATTTGATCCCATGCCCCCAATATTTAGTTTAAAGCCCTCTCTACCGCCCTAGTTATACGACTCGCCAGAACACTGGTCCCAGCACAGTTCAGGTGAAGACCGTCCCAACGATACAGATCCCACTTTCCCCAGTACTGGTGCCAGTGCCCCAGGAATTGAAACCCTTTTCTCCCACACCAGTCTTTGAGCCACGCATTCATCTCTCTAATTTTATTTACCCTATGCCAATTTGCTCGTGGCTCAGGTAATAATGCAGACATTATTACCCTTGAGGTTCTGCTTTCTAATTTAGCCCCTAGCTGCTCATACTCTCTCAGCAGAACCTCTTTCCTAGTTCTACCTATGGCGTTGGTACCTACATGGACCACGACCACTGGCTCCTCCCCCTCCCACTGCAAGTTCCTCTCCAGCCCAGAGCAGATGTCCCGAACCCTGGCACCGGGCAGGCAACACAGCCGTCTGGACTCTCGCTCTTGGCCGCAGAGAACTGTATCTATCCCCCTGACTATGCTGTCCCCAATTACCACTACATTCCAATTAACTCCCCCCGCTTGAATGGCTTCCTGTACCTCGGTGCCATGATCAGTTTGCTCATCCACCCTGCAGCCACCGCTTTCATCCAGACAGGCCACAAGAACCTCAAACCTGTTGGACAATTGCAAAGGCTGAGGCTCCTCCACCTCCTGGGTCCCCATACCTGCCTCACTCGCAGTCACACCCTCCTGTCCCTGACCGCTGACCTAATCAGAAGACCCTATCCTAAGGGGTGTGACTGCCTCCTGGAATAAAGTGTCCAGGTAACTTTCCCCCTCCCTGATGCATCTCAGAGTCCGCAGCTCGGCCTCCAGCTCATCAACTCTGAGCCTAAGCTCCTCAAGCCGCAGACACTTACTACAGACGTGTTCGTCCTGGATCACACTGGCGTCCAGGAGCTCCCACATACTGCAGTCGCAACACATCACCTGCCCTGCCATCTTTATTGAGTCTTAATAATTAATAAATCCTACTACACCTAATAAGATTTATTACTGCTAGTAAACTAGTACTAATGAAACCTTACAATTACTAATAAATTTCCTGGGCTTTAAAAGATAACGGAAGTGAGCAAAATACTCACCAACCAATCACTTACCCTTTTCCCTGTGATGTCACCTTTTATTTTTCTCCAAATGCGAACTCCCGCTGGTTCTCTGTCCCCTCTTGTGCAGCTTTTTAACTCCTGCTCTCCTGGAAGCTGACAAAGATAGAAAAAGAAAGGAACACCTCCACTCACTCACTCACTCACTCACTCACTCACTCACTCACTCACTCACTCACTCACTCACTCACTCACTCACTCACTCACTCACTCACTCACTCACTCACTCACTCACTCACAGCTTTACACTCTGTTCTGAGCTGCACTCTAGCCTCCCTTATTTATACTGCTGAGATTTAAATAAGTGAGCTCTCTGGCACTTACAGAACCAGATTAGACCAGTTAATTAATTAATTACTCTCACCTGCTCTCTGGCACAGAGCTTGCTTAGCCCTGCCCAAGCCTGGAAGAAACTTAAAACTTGAAACAGTAAATTTAAATTTAAGTTAAATGCTAATTGCAAGCACACAAGACTAGATTTTTTTTTAAAAGAGATTAAACTTTAAGATTCACTCCCTCACTCACCAAACTCGCAACTTTACACTCTGTTCCAAGCTGCAGTCTGTGGAAGAAACTTTTGAGCTGTATGCAGTTTGGAAGTGTTTGGAGTAAACTCTCTATCCACTGTCACCTCCTTGGAGCAAGCGCTCTCACCATTGACAGATCACTTCAGCTGCCATCTATTCCAGCAGCATTGGTGCCCTTAAAAAAATCTCAGCTTGGTCCTCTGAATCCCTCCACGATCAACCCCAACACCAACATCACCAGGCGCACCAACATCACCAACAACATCACCAACCTTCTCCGCAATCACCTGATGCTGCACAGGACATAGGGCATCAGCACCCGACAACTTTGCTGCCCAGGAGGCCAGCGATGGCATCACCATGGCCAGATTTACTTCACTTGACGCTATACACCCTGGCTGCCACATGATGCGCCAGGTTGGCACCACCCCACACCAGCACCATAAGGCATTCCTAAACTGACCAAGCCATTCCTTTCACACTCATCACCATTGTGGGGGGTACTGTTATGTCTCAACATTCACTGCAACTCACTAAGACACTTCCAAAGGTGAGCACAGATTTGTCCAATAAGGTAAGGTGTTGAAAATCAAGATTTCAATGTTTGACAACACATTAACAGAAAATTTACATGAACATTGCATAAAACACCCGTGCCTACCATTGTGTGTTAGTTGGTATGATTGCACTAGGATGAAGGTGAGTGTGAGGAGTGGCTAGTGAGATGGGGAGGTGATAATGTAGATAGGGAGGGATGGGTGGAGGTGCAAGGTAAGTTGGTGTGAGTAAGGATGTGCAGGAGTAGGGTAGGGAAGGCAGAGTTATGGGGATGTGATGAGTGGTACAGCAGGATGAGGTTGAGTGTGGCTTTGCAGTAACGTTTCATGATCTACTGAGATCATTGAAAGATTTGCGCCACTGCAGCCTGGTCCTCCTGATGACATCCCTGCTTGTGTCCTCCTGTGCAATGTGCAACCAGGCTGCGTTGGTGTCCTGGGGAGGTCTCTTCCACCCTTGGAAGGGAAAAGAACCTCCCTGCGTGCTAGTGACTCCCTCCATAAGCATATGGAGGGAGTCATGGGAGAGCCTGGGTGCAGCCGTGCACCTTTGTGCAGTGCTTGTCAGTGTTTGCAGCACCTCAATGCTGCAGAACACTGACAGCACAACTGTCAAAATCAATGCGGCCATGGTCCCTTTAAGGAAACTGGCTGATGATACGTCATCAAATGACGTCATTGGACCCGCTTCCTTTTAATTGGCCGGGAACCCCACAGGGCGGGCTTAACAAGCCCTATTAACGGAAAATCCTTTATACAGAGCGGCTGCAGCTTGGAACGGGACCGCTACCCGCCAACCACCTCTCCCACCGCGATCCCGCCTCCACTGGCGAAATCGCAGCCCATGTGTGCACCTTTGTTTTTAAGGCCTCTGATTGTGATCAGTTAGGCCATTTTACTTCTGATTCCTTCCAAGTCCAAGGGATGGCCAGTAGAGCTGCCACTCAAGCCTGCATGGATTTTGGTCCCTTTTGAAATTAGTTCCATGCAAAAATAAAAAAAGTCGGCATTCAAATTTCTACGGTGGGATTGTTTAATGTAAAGTATTTTCATGAGCTCCCACAGTCTGAGGCTTCTGATTCACACCCTAATGTGGCTGATCCCTTTTTAAAGCAAGCTTTAACTTAAAAGTACATTTTAATATAACTGCACATCCTTTCTGTGGAAATACTGAAACGTGACGACTATAATTTGAGATCACCAAATGGTGGTTGAGTTATTCACTCAGCCAATCCATCTGAAAGTTTTTAAAAGCATTTCACGTACACAGGAAAAGATTTCTGATAAAATTGAAGTCAACATCTTGTGGTTTTTATCCATGACAGACATTATTTAATCATGGTATCTATCTCAGACTTTTTCAACTCATTGCTCACCAAGCTCTCAAAATCTTTTCAGCTGGTCCATTAAGCTAGCAGGTAATCAAAATAATTCTGATGGCACTGGTTGTATGACTATAAAGTGGGTTTGTCTGTCTCCACCCCTTCTCCAACAGCACAACAGAGAAATCTTGTAGCAATCCTCATGCTGGGGATTAAAATCTGCAGCTTTACGCTTCACTAAACAAGCTGAACAGTGCACACTGTAACGTTATTGGTATCTAACACTATTGCTAAGTCACTACAACTGTGGTTCTTGTATAATATTTACTTATCCACGCTTTGGAACCAGTTGAAAAATGAGGCCTTTTGATTTTTATTGTCTTTCAAGCCCAAGTAATCAAGTCACATTGATTAAGTTTTTGACGACATTCTTCTGGACTGCTTTAAAGGTCATAAATTAATTGATTTTAATAATTCTTTAAACTTGTATTGAACTTGTTGGAAATGGATCATAGCTTAAGCAATTATTTTTTTTTTAAGCAATAGTTTTCCAGGGTGTCATCTGCTTGAGTTCATTTTTCTTCCTTGATACAATTCTACATTTATACATTTATTCTGTGTATACAATGTTCTGTAAATGGTAAGGATGACCCTTTTGACTTATTGCAGTTTTCTCCCCTGAAGGCACTGACTGCTTTGCTGGTGCGCAGTTCTACAGTTGCTGGCAGCACTCCAGTACCTCATCCAAATGGTTATTCTGCATGTGTAAGCCTAGGTGGTCCATATTGACCGCTCTACTAAACTGTGGAGGGCATTGCAAATGAACCCAACCCGATTCTCACCCCACAGTCACATGCTTACAATTTGCATCTTGGGTGACCAGGTAGCAATCAGGAATGAATACTGAGGCCAGGAGTAATATCTCAACCACAATCCAGGCTGAGATCAGTTAACTCAGCTCGGGTTGGGAATCAGAATATCCTCTGTTTTTGAAGACTTACTGGAAGAAGAGCATTTCAAATACAAGGCAGAATCCATTGAGATAACTGAGCAAATATTTGCTATCGGGAGTTTTGTGGACCAGATGAAGCAAATGTGAATTTGCTTGTTTAATTTGATGATAAACAGTCAAATGGTTTATCTAATCTTTTTAAAGTCCAGGTAAGGCTGAAGCATACTAATTATACTTTATTAACTAATATAAATATAGTCATAAATAACAATGTTTTACCTTTAAATTCTTGCGCAATTACCATTTATCAGAAATGTCCGTTCCAGGCAATGTGCAATGTACTACTTTGTGTTTGAGTATGGGCTTCTCTATCCCTCATAGAAAGAAGCCTATAGTTAATAAAAAGCAGCCTACAGAAGAACTAATGTTATCTATGGATGATATAAATTTTCTCTTTGAGCAGCTTTTGACAATAGGTTCCTGTTCTGGATGAATTTAACTTTTTTATCTGGTATTGACAACAGGCTGTCAAGAGTATTAAACTACACAATGTCGCATCTGAAAAACCCCAGTTGGCTACTTGTTTTACCGAGAAGTGTACAAAATGATTGCAAATGTCTGCTTTAATATTCACATGTGGTAGTCAAAGTGTCCTCTCACTATCACATTAATAGAACTTGAATCTCTGAGAAGCATGCTACAGTGAGTACAGTATATCATACTTCTACCATCTGGAGATTGCTGTTGGCATCAGAAGTACGAGTGAAAGCAAAACGGCTGAGATGTTGCTCAAGGCTAAGACTATTTCTCATGGGATACTGAATCTGGTGAATGGGGCAGCCAAAAACAAATACATTTCTATCTCTGTTTCTAGGGCACTACATGAGGAGATGGAGTTTTTGCTCGTACAGCATGTTTACTTTACCAATTTACAGTCTGACAAACTTGATTTGACCTCTGCGTGTCAAAAGCTTAGTAGGTCACCTAGTATGGCACACACCTTAGGAAAATCAGAAGGACCTATATTCAATTCCCAGTCTCCTGAGTTAGCTTATTTCAGCTGGGGCAGGAGTTGGGATGCTGCTATTAGCCTCAACCAATTGACTGACTGGATTGTGTATGGGCTCAGCTGTGATAGTCTCCACGATCTGAAAGCTTGCTAATACCCACTGTCTAACACTCCGGTCACTTGATACAAGAGGGTTCCCAGAGCCTGTGAAGTTGTACTCTTGCAAGAGTCTGCCTCTTCAGGAGAGAAAAATAGGGTCTATAAAGTATCATGAAGACAGACAGCCAGCTCTCCTCGTAACATTCTTAGCAATAACTCTGGAGTAACTTGTGTTTCATATTCATGGGTGTAAATGGAGTGGATTGGTTATCGATGACAGTGAGAGGTGGGAGCTGGCTTGTGTGGAGCATAAATACTGGCATGGACCAGTTGAGTCAAATGGCCTGTTTCTGTGCTGTTCTATGTAATTTGATGACATTAACTTTGGCTTCTCCCTGTAGAGCAGTTCAAAACTGCTGCATTTAGATCCATACTGTTATGTAGCTCACACGGCACTTCACATTACTTCAAGCAGTAACACAGGATGTGATAAATGGGCACTTGCATATCCCGCCCCCACCCCCCCCCCCCCCCCCGCTAGAAATACCGAGGAGCACTTTCAAAGGTTAGAGAGTAACTAGCTTTGAGATTCTGTCACATATATTGGACCAAACTTCATATCGAGACATCCAGCCTAAAATGGTGCTGAGCTTACAATTATATTTTAAAAGCAATCAGCAAAGCGTGCTTGATCCAACTCCAACCTTCACTATCTGACCAGGTTTCTAATTTTATTTGCATTCAGCAATCATCGTGTATTTTCACCGTTGTCTTGTTAAAGCAAATAATTCCACCATAAATAAAATTAATGATGCAGAAGTAAGCTGCATCTATATCACCACCAAGTACTCGAGTACATTTTTATACCTCTGGGACATCATTTTGCATGTCATCCTGCATCTCCAATATGGAAAGAGAATACATTTGCAATATTTCTAAATGTGTTGCTAGTAGTCAGTATTTTAACTACAGGGACAAGTTGGCAGCCAGCCGATTTGACAGTTGTATAAACTAGCTTTAAGTAGCAAAATACATTTTTTATTTAGCTCATCTTATGACTAATCATTTCCAGCTGCATTCCTGAAAAATATCTACAATATTTTAGAAAAATTATTCAAGACGCTTTTCTGAATGTACTCTGGGCTTTAAATATTTAATATACAGAATATGCTGATCGTATTGTTTGTCTGGCTGATGAAAAATGATGCCAAATCAGCAGATTTGAAATTTTGTGGTAATATATTCAAATCTACTTTAATTGCTATTTTGCAAATTGGATACAGGTGAAACAAAATGATGTGAAAGAAGTTAAGCGTCACAATTAACCACTACTACACAGTTGGTCTATTGGGTAAAGATGTTGCCCAGTGATGTAGTAGGCCATACTGACGCGAAAATCCTCAGCTCAATCCTTGCCCTGTATTGAGTTATCTGGCAGGCAGGTGCTAAAATTGGCCTCAGTGTCCCTGAGCGAGGAGAGAGAGGGGGGGGGGGAGAAATCATCCAAGATACTTGTTCCTGTTTGTTCCTCAGTGGCACACTAGTGGAAAGTGTGGGTGTATGGACAGTAGACTGGATCAGACTTGGCTGTGGTGCATTCTACATTCAGGTACTCGCTCTTTGCGCTCGTGTGAAGAATGACTACTTGGCCAAGGTATTGAAGAGTTGTTTTTGATGGAGGAACTGCATCCCACTAATAGTCGGTGCTTTGAGGACAGGAGGAAGGATAATTGCCGTGGGTTGGTGAGAGAACCCTGATCATGCTGAAAATAATTGTACTCCGAGAGGAAGATAATCATGGTGTGTGGCCACCAATGAGATAATTTGTTCAGAGGCAGCCTTTCCTGGCTTGATGTGATCCACTGAGTTACATAAACCTTACACTCTTTGGCAGATAGTCTGCTGAAAATCAGCCTTTGGAGCCGGTTTATAACCAATCAAGGACCACTTTATTTGGAAACTGTTCCCATTTTCAAAGTGAATGTGAAACCTAAGAGAAATAAGGCACATTTTGGATGGAAAAAAAGGTAGATCATTAGATTGGAAGTGCTCAAAATACTGCAAATGTTTGAGAGAATAAACATTGGCCCAAAATTTGCGATCGTACATACAGAACTCCCAGAAGTATGAATGGGGATCACTTAAAAAATACACAAACACATGAAATATTTAAAAAAATTACATATTTAAAATTAATTAAAATGCCATTTAATTAAATAATTAAACAAAAATTTAATTTTTTCTATTTTTTTTATATGTTTTAATGGGGCTAAAAATAAACTTAACTTATTGGACAGGGTTTTTAATGTATAAATGAGTGATGACATTTTATTTTTCTATTTTTTAAAACTCTTATACTGGTAAAAGCAGGCCTTAAGCCTGCTTTTACCAGGCGTAAGAATTTCATGTTCATTCAACAGTCGGAAGTTGGGCAAATAGCGCAACTCTCCATCCGCAGAGGATGTGGAGGATCTGTCAAGAAGATCGCAAGTTCCGGGTTTTAGCGCATGTGCTTCGCATGCCTAACCCTGGAACCTGCGCGGCCCCTACGGGCGTGTACACGCCTCGTACGCACCCGGCGGGGTCACAAAATACGGCCCAATATTTCCACTAATCAGTGAATCAGTCATTTGGTCCAAATAGCCTCTTTCTGTACTTAAATTTCTATGATTATAGATCGAACAAAACTAAAGTTAAAATACTAAGAGCAAGATGATGGAGAGAATGGGGAAAGATTATACAGTGCAAGTAGGAAAACGCATTAATTTAACTGTTTGAGAGTTAATGTTCAACGATCAAGCTTCAATGGAACCTTCATCAGCCAACATTTTTGGTACAGTAGCATCGTGGTTATGTTACTGGACTCGTAATCTAGAAGCCTGGACCAATGATCCGGAGACGTGAGTTCAAATCCCACTATGGCAGCTGGGGGATTTAAATTCAGTTAATTAAATAAAATCTGGAATAAAAAGCAAGAGTCAGTAATGGTGACCATGGATTGTTGTAAAAACCCATCTGGTTCACTAATGTCCTTTTGGGAAGGAAGTTGTCCTGATCTGGCCTATATGTGACTCCAGAACCTCAGCATTGTGGTTGACTTTGAAATAGCCTAGCAAGCCACTCAGTTGTAACAAACTGTTATGAGAATCAGTAATAAAAATAAAACTAGACGGACCACCCAGCATCGACCGAGGCACCGGCTTTGGACACGACAATGGTATACTCGGCCCAGTCGACCCTGCAAAGTCCTCCTCACAAACATCTGGGGACTTGTGCCAAAATTGGGAGAGCTGTCCCACAGACTAGTCAAGCAACAGCCTGATATAGTCATACTCACAGAACCATACCTTTCAGCCAATGTCCCAGACGACTCCATCACCATCCGTGGGTATCTCCTGTCCCACTGGCAGGACAGACCCACCAGAGGTGGCACAGTGGTATACAGTTGGGAGGGAGTGGCCGTGGGAGTCTTGAACATTGATTCTGGACCCCATGAAGTCTCAAGACTTCAGGTCAAGCATGGGCACGGAAACCTCCTGCTGATTACCATCTATTGCCCTCCCTCAGCTGATGAATCAGTACTCCTCCATGATGAACATGACTTGGAAGAAGCTCTGAGGGTAGCAAGGGCACGGAATGTACTCTGGGTGGGGGACTTCAATGTCCATCACCAAGAGTGGCTCGGTAGCACCACTACTGACCGAGCTGGCCGAGTCCTGAAGGACATAGCTGCCAGACTGGGCCTGCGACAGGTGGTGAGAGAACCAACACAAGGGGAAAATCTACTTGACCTCATCCTCACCAATCTACCTGTCGCAGATGCATCTGTCCATGACAGCATTGGTAGCAGTGACCACCGCACAGTCATTGTGGAAACTAGGTTCTGTCTTCACACTGAGGACACCCTCCATCGTGTTGTGTGGCACTAACACCATGCTAAATGGGATAGATTCAGAATAGATCTAGCAGCTCAAAACTGGGCATCCATGAGGCGCTGTGGGCCATCAGCAGCAGCAGAATTGTATTCCACCACAATCTGTAACCTCATGGCTCGGTATATCCCTCACTCTACCATTAGCATCAAACCAGGGGACCAACCCTGGTTCAATAAGGAATGTAGAAGAGCATGCCAGAAGCAGCACCAGGCTTACCTGGGGAAGCTGCAACACAGGATTACATGCATGCTAAAAAGCAGAAGCAGCATGCTATAGACAGAGCTAAGCGATCCCACAATCAACGGATCAGATCAAAGCTCTGCAGTCCTGCCACATCCAGTCGTGAATGGTGGTGGACCATTAAACAACTAATGGGAGGAGGAGGCTCCATGAATATCCCCATTCTCAATGATGGTGGAGCCCAGCACGTGAGTGCAATAGACAAGGCTGAAGCATTTGCAACCATCTTCAGCCAGAAGTGCCGAGTGGATGATCCATATCTGACGCTTCCTGAGGTCCCCACCCTCACAGAAGCCAGTCTTCAGCCAATTTGATTCACTCCACGTGATATCAAGAAACAGCTGAGCGCACTGGATATAACATAGGCCATGGGTCCCGAAAACATCCCGGTTGTCGTGCTGAAGACTTGTGCACTGGAACTAGGCGCGTCTCTAGCCGAACTGTTCCAGTACAGCTACAACACTGGTATCTACTCAACAATGTGGAAAACTGCCCAGGTATGTCCTGTTCACAAAAAGCAGGACAAATCCAATCCAGCAAATTACTGCCCCATCAGTCTACTCTTGATCATCAGCAAAGTGATGGAAGGTGTCATCGACAGTGCTATCAAGCGGATTTTAATCACCAATAACCTGCTCACTGATGCTCAGTTTGGGTTCCGCCAGGACCACTCTGCTCCAGACCTCATTACAGCCTTGGTCCAAACATGGACAAAAGAGCTGAATTCCAGAGTTGAAGTGAGAGTGACTGCCCTTGACATCAAGGCAACATTTGACAGTGTGGCATCAAGGAACCCGAGTAAAACTGAAGTCAATAGGAATCAGGGGGAAAACTCTCCCGTGGCTGAAATCATACCGAGCACAAAGGAAGATGGTTGTGGTTGTTGGAGGTCAATTATCTCAGCCCCAGGACATTGCTGCAGGAGTTCCTCAGGGCAGTGTCCTAAGCCCAACCATCTTCAGCTGCTTCATCAATAACCTTCCCTCCATCATAACTTCAGAAGTGGGGATGTTCGCTGATGCTTGCACAGTGTTCAGTTCTATTCGCAACTCCTTAGAAAATGAAGCAGTCTGTGCCCGCAAGACCTGGATGACATTTTGGCTTGGGCTGATAAGTGGCAAGCAAGATTAGCGCCACACAAGTGCCAGGCAATGACTATTTCCAACAAACAAGTGTCTAACCATCACCCTTAACATTCAACAGCATTACAATCGCCGAATCCTGGGGGGTCACCATTGACCAGCAACTTACTTAGACCAGCCACATAAATACTGTGGCAACAAGAGCAGGTCAGAGGCTGGGTATTCTGTGGCGAGTGTCTCACCTCCTGACTCCCCAAAGCCTTGCTACCATCTACAAGGCACAAGATGGAATAGTCTTCACTTGCCTGGATGATTACGGAGACATGGCTGCAGGGTGACCAAGGCTGGGAGCTGAATATCCAAGGATATTTGATATTTAGGAAGGACAGGTGAAAAGGAAAAGGAGGTGGGGTGGCATTGTTAGTAAAGGATGAAATCAGAGCAATAGTGAGAAAGGATATTGGCTCATAAAATCAAGATGTAAAATCAGTCTGGGTGGAGCTAAGAAGCACCAAGGGGCAGAAAACATTGGTGGGAGTTGTCTATCGGCCTCCAAACAGTAGTGGTAATGTAGAGGATGGTATCAAGCAGGAAATTAGAGATGCATATAACAAGGGTACTACAGTGATCATGGGTGACTTTAATCTACATATAGACTGGCCAAACCAAATTAGCAATAATACTGTGGAGGATGAATTCCTGGAGTGTGTACGAGATGGTTTTTTAGACCAGTACATTGAGGAGCCAACTAGGGTACAGGCTATCCTAGATTGGGTATTGTGCAATGAGAAGGGGTTAATTAATAATCTTGTTGTGCGGGGTCCTTTAGGGAAGAGTGACCATAACATGGTAGAATTCTTCATTAAAATGGAAAGTGAAGAAGTCCAATCCGAAACTAGGGTTCAAATCTAAACAAAGGAAACTACGAAGGTATGAGGAGTGAGTTGTCTATGATAGATTGGGGAGCTTCATTAAAAGACATGACGGAGGATAGGCAATGGCTAACATTTAAGGAACGAATGCATGAATTGTAACAGTTATACATTCCTTTCTGGCGCAAAAACACAAAAGGAAAAGCGGCCCAACCATGGCTAACAAAAGAAATTAAGGATAGTATTAGATCCAAAGAGGATTCATATAAAGTTGCCAGAAAAAGTAGCAGGCCCGAGGATTGGGAGCAGTTTAGTGTTCAGCAAAAAAGGACCAAGAGATTGATTAAGAAGGGAAAAATAGAGTATGAGAGTAAACTTGCAAGGAACATAAAAGCAGATTGTAAAAGCTTCTACAAGTATGTAAAAAGAAAAAGATTAGTGAAGACAAATGTAGGTTCCTTACAGTCAGAAATGGGAGAATTTATAATGGCGAACAAGGAAATGGCAGAGCAATTAAACAAATACTTTGGTTATGTCTTCACGGAAGAGGACACAAATAACTTTCCAGAAATGCTAGGGAACCAAGGGTCTAGTGAGAAGGAGAAATTAAGGAAATTAGTATTAGTAAAAAAATGGTGCTGGAGAAATTAATGGGACTGAAAGCTGATAGATCCCCAGGGCCTGACACTCTGCATCCCAGAGTACTAAAAGAGGTAGCCATGGACATAGTGGATGCATTGGTTGTCATCTTCCAAAATTCTATAGATTATCGAACAGTTCCTGCAGATTGGAAGGTGGCGAATGTAACCCCACTATTTAAAAAAGGAGGGAGCGAGAAAACAGGGAACTACAGACCGGTTAGCCTATCATCAGTAGTAGGGAAAATGCTAGAGTCTATTCAAAAGGATGTGATAACAGGACACTTAGAAAATATCAACGGGATTAGACAAAGTCAACGTGGATTTATGGAAGGGAAATCGTGTTTGACAAACCTACTGGAGTTTTTTGAGGATGTAACTAGTAGAATAGATAAGGGAGAACCAATGGATGTGGTGTATTTGGATTTTCAGAAGGCCTTTAGTAAAGTCCCACATAAGAGGTTAGTGTGCAAAATTAAAGCACGTGGGATTGGGGGTAATATACTGGCATGGATTGAAAATTGGTTAACAGACAGGAAACAGAGAGTTGGAATAAATGGGTCTTTTTCGGGGTGGCAGGCGATGACTAGTGGGGTACCGCAGGGATCAATGCTTGGGCCCCAACTATTCACAATATATATCAATGATTTGGATGAGGGAACCAAATGTAATATTTCCAAGTTTGCTGATGACACGAAACTAGGTGGGATTGTGAGTAGTGAGGAGGATGCAAAGAGGCTTCAAGGCGATTTAGACAAGTTGAGTGAGTGGGCAAATGCATGGCAGATGCAGTATAACGTGGATAAATGTGAAGTTATCCACTTCGGTAGGAAAAACAGAGCAGTAGAGTATTATTTAAATGGTGATAGATTGGGAAATGTTGGTGTACAAAGGGACCTGGGTGTCCTTGTACACCAGTCACTGAAAGCAAACATGCAGGTGAAGGCAAATGGTATGTTGGCCTTCATTGCAAGAGGATTTGAGTACAGGAGCAAGGATGTCTTACTACAGTTGTACAGGGCCTTGTTGAGACCACACCTGGAGTACTGTGTGCAGTTTTGGTCTCCTTACCTAAGAAAGGATATACTTGCCATAGAGGGAGTGCAGCGAAGGTTCACCAGACTGATTCCTGGGATGGCAGGACTGTTATATGAGGAGAGATTGGGTCAACTAGGACTGTATTCACTAGAGTTCAGAAGAATGAGAGGGGATCTCATTGAAATGTATAAAATTCTGACAGGGCTAGCCAGACTGGATGCCGGGAGGATGTTTCCCCTGGCTGGGGGTTTAGAAAGAGGGGTCACAGTCTCAGGATACGGGGTAGGACATTTAGAACTGAGATGAGGAGAAATTTCTTCACTCAGAGGGTGGTGAACCTATGGAATTCTCTACCACAGAAGGCTGTGAAGGCCAAGTCACAGAATATATTTAAGAAGGAGATAGATAGATTTCTAGACACAAAAGGCATCAAGGGGTATGGGGAGAGAGCGGGAATATGGTATTGAGATAGAAGATCAGCCATGATCATATTGAATGGCGGAGCAGGCTCGAAGGGCCGAATGGCCTACTCCTGCTCCTATTTTTCTATGTTTCTATGAGTGCAGTTCCAACAACACTCAAGAAACTCATCACCATCCAGGACAAAGCAGCCTGCTTGATTGGCACCACCTTAAACATTCACTCTCTCCACCACTGGCGCACCGTGGCTGCTGTGTGTACCATTTACATGATGCACTGCAGCAACTCGCCAAGGCTTCTTCGGCAGCACCTCCCAAACCCACGACCACTACCACCTAGAAGGACAAGGGCAGCAGGCGCATGGGAAGACCATCACCTGCAAGTTCCCCTCCAAGTTACACACCATCTTGACTTGGAAATATATCGCCGTTCCTTCATTGTTGCTGGGTCAAAATCCTGGAACATTCTCCCTAACAGCACTGTGGGAGCACCTTCACCACACGGACTGCAGCGGTTCAAGAAGGCCGCTCACCACCACCTTCTCAAAGGCAACTAGGGATGGGCAATAAATGCTGGCCTTGCCAGCGACGCCCAAATCCCATGAATGAATTAAAAAAAATAATGGCAGAGACTCCCTGACGGAGTTATGGAATTTAATGGATAATCGTGAGTCTCCACGTTTTGGTCTTAAACATCTGCTACAGAAATATCCTATGCACAGGAATCCTATGCACAGGAATCCTATGCACAGGAATGAAGACAAATAGAATGAAGGATACAATAGCCTATACTTTCTGCTGTTGCCTGTCATTGTAACAGTGTAAATCTGGTCACCAGTAGTAGAAAAACTGTGGGAGTTCCATCCCTCTGGATTTCTGACCATTTTACATCACGTTTCAGGGGTTTGTGACCAGCTTCCTATGAAATGCTTGCCTCAAACAGGCAGTTGTTTTGAATGAATTATTCAGCAGAGGGTGTGGATGTCGTGCATGCCATTACCTGATTTCTGGGCACATAGGACCTAATTGCTGAAGGAGGTCAGCGTGAAATGGCCATCTAACGTTGGTGAAGAATCAGCTGTACTGGTGTTCTGACGAAAGGTCATCGACCTGAAACGTTAACTCTCTTTCTCTCTCCACGGATGCTGCCTGGCCTGCTGAGTTTTTCCAGCGTTTTCTGTTGTTATTTCAGCTGTACTGGTGTCTGATTTAAAGGGCGCAAGCAAGTTTGTTGAAACTGCAATATTTTGATCATTTTTTTTTAACTTGTTTTGTTCCTTTTGTTTTCTGCTGGCACTTGGGCTCTCCTGAGCCTATGTGGCAATTATTCACATTTTCTTTTTTACCTCCGCACTATTACTGGCACCAATGGGAATCCCTCTATCTGAAGTATTTGGAAGGATAAGTGTACACACTGATGGATACCAGGCAGGTTACAAAGCATGAAATGTGCTCTATGCCCACTGATCAGAACCCTCAGACCCGCATACAAAGGCTCTTCACAAAGGAAGCTGGGACGCTAGAGTTGGTGATGCCAATAAAATACATGAATGCTTGACTGCTGATGATGTTGATGCTGCTTCACCCAATAATTCCAAGTCTTTCTTTGTTTCTTTCAATCATAGTGTGCCATACTTTCAGTGTTACTGCAGGGTGATCAAGAGACAGCATACCATGATTCACTCTACCTGCCAAGATGCTAGTAACCATAACTGCAAGCATTATTGCACTTACCTGACTATGACTACTGGAACTAACTTCACGGGATCTGAGTCAGCAGAGATTTAGTGAGAGTAATAGTCTGCTGTGAGTCTAGAAATAGAAATTCATCTCCATCTTCTTCCAGGCATGCTGCAATGCTGACTGTGGAATAGTAGCATGGAGGACAACCTGCTTGCAACCCTCACGCAGTATCACCTCACTTCAGCAAGCATGAAGCAAAGATTTGAGTAATAAGCTGCTCCATTGCTTGCCTGCAGATTTTTGCCATTGACCTTTTAGTCATTTCCCCTTTGGGTTTGGCAAAGGCTACAAATGAGCTGCCCTTTGAGCTTTTCCAAAAGCTTTCAGAATTCTTGATCCATATTCAGAAATTCCCCTTTAACTATTCCTTTCCTTTTACATTTCACTTGCATACAATTTTTCACTACATCCGTCCAAATCTGTATCTGAAGCTGTGTAAGTGAGGGAATCTTAGAAATTTCATGCAGACAGTAGTCTAAAGATAAGAATTGCTAAAAGTTTGTTATTTATGGAAAAATAACTGCATGATAAGAATCTCAGACAAAAACAGAAAATGCTGGAAAGTCATAGAAGGTCCCTCAACATCTGGAAACAAGACAGATTAGAATTTCAAGCAGAAACCCTTCCACAGAACTGGAAATGGAAAGTCAATGAATACACTTGATAGGGTGATCAAACCTCCCCCTTTCGGACTTCACCTGACGAAGGAGCAGCGCTCCGAAAGCTTGTGATTTCAAATAAAGCTGTTGGACGATAACCTGGTGTTGGACGACTTCTTACTTTCGGTTTGATCAGTCCTACAAAGGGACCTTCCTTTTCTAGTTCTGGTGAATAATTTCCACCCAAATGTTAACTTAACTTTTCTCTTTCAACTGTGGTTGGGTCTGCTGTGTATTTTTCAGCATTTTCCGTATTTATTTTCATAAAGCTTTTTCTTCCCAGACATGACCAAAATCATTTTTCATGCAGGTGTTGGTTCCATTGTTAAATGCGTGGGGCCCATATTTTAGGTGTTAGGCCCCTCATTAACACGTACAAGGGACTTAACTTCTGTTTCGGGCCCCTTCCTGGAATAGGGCAGCCAGCGCTACTGCCCCGTTTCTGCCCAGCTATATCAATAAAGAACTCTTCTATTGTAATGAAATGGTAGAAACTTTAATTTAGGTCAGATGTTTCAAAGGGAATATTCACTCAGATCTAAGTTGTCCCAATACAATGAAGTGTCTGCAACCATCTTCAGCCAGCAGGGTCACGTGGATGATCATCTCTGCCTCCTCCTGAGATCCCCACCATCACAGAAGCCAGTCATCAGCCAATTCGATTCACACCACGTGATATCAAGAAACGACTGAGCGCACTGGATACAACACAGGCCATGGGCCCCAACAACATCCCGGCTGCAGTGCTGAAGACTTGTACACCAGAACTAGCTGTGTCTCTAGCCAAGCTGTCCCAGTACCTCTACAACACTCGCATCTACCCGACAACATGGAAAATTGCCCAGGTATGTCCTGTTCACAAAAAGCAGGACAAATCCAATCCGGCCAATTACTGACCCATCAGCCTACTCTCAATCATCAGCAAAGTGATGGAAGGTGCCGTCGACAGTGCTATCAAGTGGCACTTACTCACCAATAACCTACTTGCCGATGTGGTTGGCGGAGGCCGATCATCTCAGCCCCAGGGCATTGCTGCAGGAGTTCCTCAGGGTAGTGTCCCAGGCCAACCATCTTCAGCTGCTTCATCAATGACCTTCCTCCATCATAAGGTCAGAAGTGGAGTTGTTCGCTGATGATTGTACAGTCTTCAGTTCCATTTGCAACTCCTCAGATAATGAAGCAGTCCATGCCCGCATGCAGCAAGACCTGGCAACATTCAGGCTTGGGCTGATAAGTGGCAAGTAACATTCGCACCACATAAGTGACAAGCAATGACCATCTCCAGCAAGCAAAAGTCTAACCACCTCCCCTTGACAGTCAATGGCATTACCATCGTCAAATCCCCAACATCAACATCCTGGGGGTCATCATTGAAACTTAATGGGACCAGCCACATAAATACTGTGGCTACAAGAGCAGGTCAAAGACTGGGTATTCTGTGGTGTTTGTCCCACCTCCTGACTCCCCAAAGCCTTTCCATCATCTACAAGGCACAAGTCAGGATTGTGATGGAATACTCTCACTTGCCTGGATGTGCGCAGCTCCAACAACACTCGAAGTTCAACACCATCCAGGACAAAGCAGCCCGCTTGATTTGCACCAGATCCACCACCTTAAACATGTACTCCCTCCACCACCAGCATACCGTAGCTGCAGCTTGTACCATCTACAAGACTACCATCTTTGACAGCACCTCCCAAAAGACCCGCGACCTCTACCACCTGGAAGGACAAGGGCAGCAAGTACATGGGAACAGCGCCACCTCCAAGTCACACATCCTCCTGACTTGACATATATCGCCATTCCTTCATCGTCGCTGGGTCAAAATCTGGGAACTCCCTCCCTAACAGCACTGTAGGGGTACCTTCACCACACGGACTGCAGCGGTTCAAGAAGGCAGCTCACCACCACCTTCTCAAGGACAATTAGGGATGGGCAATAAACGCTGGCCTTGCCAGCGATGCCCACATCCTGTGAATGAATAAAAAAATATCATCAATGTGCTGACATTTCTTGTCTATGCCAAAATCTGAAGGACCTCCTTTATTTTACATACCAAGCAGACTAGTGAAATGTTGAAATAACAACAGAAAGCGCTGGAAAAACTCAGCAGGCCAGGCAACATCCGTGGAGAGAGAAACAGAGTTAACGTTTCAGGTCGAAGACCCTTCGTCAGAACTGAGAAAAAAGCAGGAAATGAAACAGATAAAAAAGCAAGTTTGGAGGCTGGGGGAGGGAATAAAAGAACAAAAGGGGAGGTCTGTGAGAAGTAAAGAGACATTAAGAGATGCTCAAGGCGAGACGAGATGGTAATAGGACAGGTTAAGAAACAAAAGATGGCTCTAGAAGTGTGAAATGCGCTGGCAGAATGAAAGACAGCTGCCGTGTGGGAGAGAGAAAAAAAAAGGGAAAAGGTACAAACCAAAAGTGTGGATAAAAAATTATATATAAATATACATATATATATGGTAGGGGCTGAGGTTATGATCTGAAATTGTTGAACTCGATACTGAGTCCGGAAGGCTGTAAAGTGCCTAATCGGAAGATGAGGTGACTTGCTCTGCCTCATTCTGTAAGCTACAGATGAAATCGCTGAAAATTAGATACATTGACTGTTGACTTATTAAAGTCAATTAAATTTTATTTTTTTAAATGTCTGTTCTAAGAAATTAATCAGAATATAATTTCTGTCAGATTGTGTACATTTGTGAATGCAATTTCCCCCCAGCGCACTTTTTCTCCTACACCCTCTTCCTGAAGAACATAGAGCCATCTTTCAGCATGGCATCAATGGTCACGTTCTGATAGCCTTGCTAAACTCGACATTTGTCACGTCTGAGCCCAGAGAGTGAGTGAAGGCAGTCTATTTGATCATGAAAGGGCATTAGAGCTCAACCTGATCCTCCCGTCGCCCAGCATCCCCACAGGCACACTTTCCAGGATTGATCATTGGATAGAGATCAGGAATGAGAACTTGGCTTTTTTTTTCCCCAAGCCCCTCTCTAATGAATAAGTGCTGAAACCAGTTGAAGTGTCCCTACTGCCACACTGGCTGAGATCAGTTAACTCAGCACAAACTAGAAATGCAACCTTTACTATCTGTGCAGCGCAGCTGCTTCATTAGTTAACTAGCTGAGCCATCAGGGGAATTCGCTCGTGACATTTTCAATAATAAATTCCTGTCTTAACGACGAGAGGTATTTAGCTATAGTTTTGCCTTTCTAATGCCACTGCAGTGTCAAAATGCCTTGAAGTTTTATTGCATTCAAATGGCTAAAGTAGCAGCACCTTTACATCAACAAGAAAAAGATTTTGCTCCGCTTACAGAGTTTAGATTTTGTTTTGCTAAATTTAGGATTGATTTTAGTGTCTGTTTAGTAAAATAATATTTCCTTAAACGTCACAAACAAAGCAAATTATACCCTAAGGTGTCAGTGAACACGAGTAGGAAATACCAGGTTGCAAGGCATGCATGAATCACAGCTTCTACATGAAAGAAAATACCAAAGTTGGACTATCTCTGATTGAATTATGTTTTGATTTGCATAATGAGATAAAATGTTGCTACTATTTCTTCTGCATTGGCAGATATCCATAGTGTGGCACCCATCAACAGTTTTATGCTGCTAGCTTATTTGAGCCACATTTTGATGATCAAGCAAACATCAATCAATCTGCCAGGTTTGCAGTAAGCAAGCCAGATGACGCCCTGTAACAAAAATAAAAAGTGGAGAGACCAACTGTATTTTAATCATGATTGGAGGAGGAATGATATTGTTTTCAAGGAACCATAAGAATGCTTTTTTTCCGTAGGCCTTTGCAAGAAAATTCCAGCCTCTGAATTGTTCATCTTAAGCCTCTGTATACTGTACTTTCTCCTTTCTCTTTACCCCGCATTCCCTCACCATTTGTGTCTTGCCTAATGTGAAGTAATGCCAAGATAATAACTTCTACTGTGGGATGAAGGTCACCACCACCATCTGTGTGTTCTGACTACTTTTGGGGATTTAAAGAACTAAGCTTTTAAAATGATTGCCTCCAGCCACTTTAAATAAGATAAACTACAGGTAAAAAGAAGTGTTTCAGACAGACTCTCAGATGTTCCCCAGAGAGATATTGACAGAGTGACTAACTTCCATAGCAGGCCTGTAGGGCAAGATCATTTTCATTTCTTTGGCCCATAATTTTATATAACTGTAGTCTTGGTTATTATACAGGCTGCTTCTGTCAGACAGTGGTTTTCACCATTAAAGTAGCAAAAAAATACTGAGTTGCTGTAGCGCGACTTTACGGTGGGGAAATCTGTGCCATAACCACTGACACTTCAGAACACGTCATTCTTGAAGTCAATCTGTAATTCGCAGCAAATACTATACATACTGACATTCCCCATCAAGGCAATCACAGAAAGAACATTAACAAAAGCTGGCAAAGCCGAAAAAATTGACAACCTTGAACATCGACTTATGAGATTTAAAAAGAGCGAGACTGAACGTGCAGCAGGATACGGGTTTGTCAGAACTTAACTGCACCAATGCTCAACATTCCATCACTTTTATTGCAGAGGGGGAAAAAAATCCTCAAGTACACCAAAAATGCAGTTTGCAATGATTGGTTCAGAAATTACTGAAAGGGAATGTAAGTGCTAACAGCATCAGTTGCACATTTGGTGCACGCTCAGCAAGAAGCAGCACTCGGAAGAAGTTTGGGAAATTGCATCCTCTGGTTTTCCAACTTGGATACCTTGCATTTTAGTTGAGGCAGAAGTTCTGCTCACCCAGTGTTCGGCCGTGACCCCGGGCTGATTATCCAGTGTCAGGGTAATTGGCATTTTATTTTTGGTGAACTCCTGGTAGGATTCCTGCCTGAGAGATGGAAAGTAGGTACGATGGGCTTCAGAAGCCTATTGTAGTGTAGCATGGCTGCGGCCTCAGTGCTTGCTCAAAAAAACACATTGGCACGTCTGACTTGTCACAGTCCTTTAATTTTTAAATCTTCTCCTGTAAGAGTTTGGATCACAGGTCACACACAGATTACCCAGAGGGTCGCAGGAGTTGTAAGGCGTTTTATTAAAGAGCTACGGTTTAAGCATAATCAGATACTACATGCAATTGAAATAGATACAGTAGACATACAACCCGTGACAGATGAGAGCGATCTACGGCCCTGAAACGGAATGAAACTACCGGACGGACGGATGGACGGTGAGGCAGTACGATGGTCCCGGATTGGGTGGGTTCCTGCAGTCTGCGGCAACGGTCACTTCCGTTGGGTCGTCCCTCGAGCTGTTGGAGGTGTTAGGCCGTAGCCAGCATGCATCCACCTCGGGGAAGCTTTCGCCCCTAACTGCCTAGTTACCTCTCTCGGTCACCCGTTTTTACACCTTATTTCGATGGGATGGTGGATACCTGGTGTCAATCATTTTTACCCATCCCATTGCCCAATTACAAAGGAAAGGGTACCTCCAACAACCCCCCTACCCCACCCCCCCCTTTGCTGAGGCCAGCTATTTCCCTATCTCTGTTCTAAATGTCTTGTGTTTCTAAAGGCATTTTGCTTATCCTATTGGCTCCATGCTGTCTTCCTTATCGGTTTAGGTATGTCTGCTTGGAAGGCCTGTCCTTGTGATGATCTGAGTCCTCTGTGCTTAGCTGATGTGACCGGACTTCTCCCTAGGTCATTAGCCAGCCCTCATGTCGTAAGAATGAGCCTTACGCGTGGTGAACTTAAAGTAAGCTTAAATCAACTAAAAAGGTGCTACATACAAAAGAGGTCTTACTCTATGCCTCTCCAGGATCCAACTAATCAGCCCAGTATTTATCCTGGACTAATCACAGGAAGTGATGTAATAAAGTTCGAGTCACAGGAAGCTGTATTGTGTTACCACATTCTCCCCCCCCAAAAGATTAGGAGGCCGGGATGAAGTTCGAGTCACAGGAAGCTGTATTGTGTTACCACATTCTCCCTCCATTTCGTAGCCGCTGGACGAGGGAGAGCCGCACCCGTTTGGGTTCTCGTAGCGGTAGAGGGCCCCTAGCCCGTTTACCCGTCGCGGGCCGTGGACCAGAGTCCGAGTGATCCAGCCCGCTCTGTGAGGGGTCAGGACGATCCTGACTGTGTACTGGTGCCCGAACGGGTGTCGGGCAGGGCTGTGGCAGATCCGTTTCCGAGCGTATGGTATGGGGTGGATCGTGGCTGCGCGTGCGAGTCCCGACGGGCTTGTAGTCAGTCTGCCCCAGGTCGGCACGCTGGAGTGAGGTACCAGCCGGCGTCAGATCCAGATCGTGATGAGAGGCACCTGGCGAGCCCAGAGATGTGCCTGGTACAATATCATCCCCTGGTGTCCCTCTATGTTTCGGCGGGCAGGGAGCCAGATCCCGCAATGACACGGTAGATTCCCGACCGTCAGGATACCGAATATAGGCGTAGGTAGGGTTGACGTCAGTGAGCTCAACCTCATCTACCAGGGGGTCATTCTTAGACGCCCGAACATACCTTCGGAGTAGCACTGGTCCCGGTGCAGTCAGCCACGACGGGAGAGATATCCCATAGGATGAGCGACGCTGAAATCGGAAGAACCGTTCATGAGGCGTCGTATTTGTGGCGGTCGAAAGGAGGGACCGTGTGGAGTGTAATGCGTCTGGAAGTACTGCTTCCCATTGCTGGTTGGGTAGGCCCCGAGATCTCAAAGCCAGACGTACCGCATTCCAGATGATAGCGTTAAAACGCTCGACTTGCCCATTCCCGACCGGATGATAAGGAGTCGTTCTGCTGGCAGCAATACCCCGTTCCGAGAGATAGGCCTTGAGTTCTCCTGACATAAAAGAAGGGCCCCGATCCGAATGAACATAGGATGCCATGCCACAGAAAGCAAATACCTGCTCAAGGCAGCTGATAACCGTGGTCGTCAGCATATTGGGGCAGGGAAAGGCAAATGGAAAATGGGAATACTCATCGACCATGGTCAATAGATAAGTGTTGCGAGTTGAAGAGGGCAACGGCCCCTTAAAATCGATGCTAAGCCGTTGCATTGGCTGGGTCGCATGTATGAGTATACCACCCGAGGGGCGGAAAAACTGAGGTTTCAATTCCGCACAGACTCTGCAGTCCGAGCACATCTTCTTTACATCCCCGGTAGAGAATGGGAGATTTCGGGACCGCACGAAGTGTAGCATGCGAGTAACGCCCGGATGACACAACCCATCATGGATGTCTACGAGCGTAGAGGGTGCCATGGCGGAGCAGAATGCTCGTGTGAGGGTATCCGGAGCCACATTCTCCTTGCCAGGTCGATAGTGGATGGTGTAACCAAAAGAGGCCAATTCCAGCCGCCAAAGCTGGATTTTATTATTTTTAATTTTGGTCCGTTTTCGATTATCGAGCATGAAGGCGACCGATCGCTGGTCCGTGATTAAGGTAAAGTGCTGGCGAGCTAGGAGATGAGTCCACTTCCGTACTGCCTCTATGATAGCTGTAGCTTCTTTCTCGACTGGAGGATAATGTAGCTCAGCCCCTTGAAAAGTCTTGGACAAAAATGCCACCGGACGACCTTCCTGATTCAGAGTGGCCGAGATCGCCACCTCCGAGGCATCACACTCAACAACAAAAGGAAGACTCTCATCGATGGAGTGAAGAGCCGCTTTCTCCAACTGTTTCTTCAGGAGGTTAAAGGCTGCAACAGCCGCTGTGTCTAGTGGGAATGTGCTGGCCTTCAGTAGAGGTTGGATTCGGTCCGAGAAGTTAGGAATCCATTTAGCATAGTATGCAAACAGGCCGAGGGCCCGGCGCAAGGAGGCCGGATTCTTAGGTGGCGGGAGTTCTTGGAGTGGGCGAAGCCTTTCAGGGTCAGGTTTAATGATGCCATTGCCCACACAATAGCCAAGGATGTTGATGGTTGGTTGTGACTCAATGGATTTAGCCGCATTTAATGTCAAATTACGGTGCTGGAGTGCATCCCAAAATCGTTGGAGATTGGCGTCATGTTCCCGCTGATTGCGACCTGCGACAGTAATATTGTCCAGATAAGGAAACGTATCCTTTAAGTCTTCCTGTTTGACCAGGTCATCCATTGCTCGCTGGAAGACAGCCACTCCATTAGTGACCCCAAAGGGGAGGCAACGAAATTGATACAGCCGTCCATTGGCTTCAAAGGCCGTATACTGCTTGTCTGAGACCTTCAAGGGTACCTGATGATAGACACTTTTCAGATCATATGTTGAGAACACCGTGTACTCAGCCAGTTTATTAACCATATCATCGATGCGCGGCAATGGGTATGCGTCCAAGTCCGTATATTGATTGATGGTCTGTGAATAGTCAATGCACAGCCGTTTCTTGTGAGGTTGTAGAGGGTTCTTAACAATAACGACCTGGGCGCGCCATGGCGACGAACAAGGCTCGATGATATCCTCTGCTAAAAGCCGAGAAATCTCAGCCGCAATAAAAGACTGGTCTTCCTGACTGAAACGTCGTGACTTTGTTGTAATCGGTTTGCATCGAGGAGGGATACTGGTAAACAGTGAGGGTTCATCCAGTGAAGCTGCTGACAATGCACAGAACGGTAATCGAGGTCGTATATTAGAAATAGTGAGTTCAGGTTTGGATCCGCCGAACTCAATGGTGAGCTTCTTATGCTGCTTTTGAAAATCTAGCCCTAAGATAAGATCACTACACAAGTCCTTGAGCACCGAAAGCCGGGTGGAGGGATACCTGTGACCATTAAGTGTTATTTCAACCATACAAAAGCCAGAAATTCTGGTATTAAGTGATGACTGAGCCATCGCAATTGCCTGGTCCGATGGGAAAACATGTAGCTTTAACTCTGCAACAATCTGTTCCCTAATGAAACTATCAGTGCTACCTGAGTCAATTAAGGCATCTAAAGTATATCCATTAATTGATGCTTTTGTAGCTGCATGGAATAGGTTCTGAGGACAAGCAGCTGTAATTGGTGTCGTTGCACAAAGAGTGGCTGAAACTCTAGGTGTGTTTCTTCGAGAGAAAACCCGAGAGGAAGCACGATAGATTTTAGCCGGAACATCTTGATAGGCCCTTACCGGGGCAGTTCGGTAGGACTTAGCTTGATAAGCCCTCGTAGAGGCTCTTGATAGGCAAACCTTTGCAAAATGACCCTTTTTGTTGCAATGACTGCAAAACGCATTGCGAGCAGGGCAGAATTTCCGAGGGTGAAACTCATCACCACAAAAGAAGCATTTCTTAGATTGCCAAGAGGCTGCCACAGTGGGGTCATCATCCTCTTCATCAGTGAAGTCATCAGATTGATCGTCAGGGATAAAGTCCTCCCTAATAGAGTTCACCTGTGGCCTCTTAAATTGCCTGACTGTAGTTAAGGCAGCAGACCGAGGTCTGGGCACTGTATAAAGGTCTGCATTTCTTTTTGCCAGATCTAGAGAGCAAGCCATGTCATAAGCTCTCTGAAGCTCAAGTGTCTTACTTTCCAGTAGACGCTGGCGTATAAATGGGGAGGCAAGCCCGCAGATGAAAGCATCACGGATCATTTCTTCACGGTACAGCTCAGCTGAGGCCGCCTGAAAGTTACAGTCCATACTAAGTCTGCGAAGCTCTTGGAGGAATTTATCAATGGATTCCTCCGGCCCTTGTTGGGCTGTAGCTAGTAGATGTCTGGCATAGACCTCATTCGGTGTCTTAGTATATAGTCTTTTAAGCGTCCGAATTGCCTCCTCGTAACTGCCCCATTCCTCGACATACTGAAATACATTCGGGGTGACACAGTTGATGAGTATCCGCAATTTTGAGTCATCATCAGCCTTGCAATATTCGAGAAAATTGTCAAACGTGCGATACCAGTGTTTCCACACCTTACCGGCTGCTGGGGTATTTGGGTCCAAGTCAAGACGCGATGGTTTAAGGATGTTTTCCATGATGGGTGATTCCCTGGATCCTTAGTTCCGAGTTCGTCCAAAAAGTTTGAGTGCGAAGTTTTTCAAAGTTGATTAAATTGTCGTAAGAATGAGCCTTACGCGTGGTGAACTTAAAGTAAACTTTAATCAACTAAAAAGGTGCTACATACAAAAGAGGTCTTACTCTATGCCTCTCCAGGATCCAACTAATCAGCCCAGTATTTATCCTGGACTAATCACAGGAAGTGATGTAATAAAGTTCGAGTCACAGGAAGCTGTATTGTGTTACCACACCTCATCTGCTGAGTTGGCAAACCTACTTTTTGCAGAATCGTTATTCCTTTTATAACTTGCAATTTCTTTGGGTTTAAAGATTTCTTACACTCCCCAGCACCATATCAATACCGGTTGATAGGACCATACACGTCTTGCAGGCAGGACAGACCCATCAGAGGCAGGGAACCAGTGGTATACAGTCAGGAGCGAGTGGAACTGAGAATCCTCAACACTGATTCTGGACCCCATGAAGTCTCATGGCATCAGGTCAAACATGGGCAAGGAAACCTCCTGCTGATTATCACCTACCGCCCTCCCTCAGCTGATGAATCAGTACTCCTCCATGTTGAACACCACTTGGAAGAAACACTGAGAGCACAGAATGTACTCTGGGTGGGGGACTTCAATATCCATCACCAAGTGTGGCTTGGTAATACCACCGCTGGCCAAGTCCTGAAGGACATAGCTGCCAGACTGGGCTGGTGGCAGGTGGTGAGAGAACCAAAATGAGGCAAAAACCTGCTTGACCTCGTCCTCACCCTACCTGTCACAGATGCATCTGTCCATGCCAGTATTAATAGGAGTGACCACCGCAGAGTTCTTGTGGGGATGAATTCCCATCTTCACACAGAGGACACCTTCCATTGTGTTGTGTGGCATTGCCACCGTGCTAAATGGGATAGATTCAGAACAGATCTAGCAGTTCAACTGGGCATCCATGAGGCGCTGTGGGACATCAGCAGCAGCAGAATTGTATTCCACCACAATCTGTAACCTAATGGCCAAGCATATCCCTCACTCTACCATTACCATCAAGCCAGACAACCAACCCTGGTTCAATGAGAAGTTTAGAAGAGCCTGCCAGGAGCAGCATTAAGCGAACCTGAAAACAAAGTGCCAACCTGGTGAAGCTACAACACAGAACTACACGCATGCTAAACAGCAGGAGCAGCATGCTATAGATAGAGCTGAGCGATCTCACAACCAATGGATCAGATCACAGCTGTGCAGTCCTGCCGCATCCAGTCATGAATGGTGGTGGACAATTAAACAACTAATGGGAGGAGGAGTCTCCATGAACATCCCTATTCTCAATGATGACGGAGCCCAGCATGTGAGTGCAAAATACAAGGCTAATGCGTTCGCAACCACCTTCAGCCAGGAGAGGTGAGTGGATGATCTATCTTGGCCTCCTCCTGAGGTCCCCAGCATCTCAAATGCCAGTCTTCAGCCAATTCGTTTCACTCCACTTGATATCAAGAAATGACTGAGTGCACTGGCTACAGCAAAGGCTGCCAACAACATCCTGGCTGAAGTGCTGGTATCTACCCGACACAGTGAAAAATTGCCAAAGTATGTCCTGTCCACAAAAAGCAGGGCAAATCCAATCCGGCCAATTACCACCCCATTGGCTGCCTCTCAATAATCAGCAAAGTGATGGAATGTGTCGTTGACAGTGCTATCAAGCAGCACTTACTCACCAATAACCTGCTCGCCCATGTTCAGTTTGGGTTATGCCAGGCCGATTGGCTCCAGACCTCATTACAGCCTTGGTCCAAACATGGACAAAAGAGCTGAATTCAAGCTGAGGTGAAAGTGACTGCCCCTGACATCAAGGCAGCATTTAACCAGGTGTGGCACCAAGAAGCCCTAGTAAAACTGAAGTCAATGGGAATCAGGAGGAAAACTCTCCACTAGTTGGAGTCATACCTAGCACAAAGGAAGATAGTTGTGGTTGTTGGAGGCCAATCATCTCAACTCCAGGACATCGCTGCAGGAGTTCCTCAAGGCAGTGTCCTAGGCCCAACCATCTTCAGCAGCTACATCAATGACATTCATAAATGACTTTCCTCCATCATAAGGTCAGAAGTGGGGATGTTCGCTGATGATTGCGCAGTGTTCAGTTCCATTTGCAATTCCTCAGATAATGAAGCCGTCTGTGCCTGCATGCAGCAAGACCTGGACAACATCCAGGCTTGGGTTGATAAGTAGCAAGTAATATTTACGCCACACAAGTACCAGGCAATGACCATCTCCAAAATGAGAGAGTCTAACCACCTCCCCTTGACATTCAACGGCATTACCATCGCCAAATCCCCCACCATTGACATCCTGGGGGTCGCCATTGACCAGAAACTTAACTGGACCAGCCACATAAATACAGTGGCAACAAGAGCAGGTCAGAGGCTGGGTGTTTTTCAACGAGTGACTCACCTCACCTCACCTCCCGACTCCCCAAAGTCTTTCCACCATCTACAAGGCACAAGTCAGGAGTGTGATGGAATACTCTCCACTTGCCTGGATGAGTGCAGCTCCAACAACACTCAAGAAGCTCGACACCATCCAAGACAAAGCAGCCCGCTTGATTGGCACCCCATCCACCACCTTAAACATTCACTCCCTCCACCACCAGCACAACGTGGCTGCAGTGTGTTTGGGTTGCGTGCACTCTTTAGGATGGTGGAAGGACAGGGCCTAATGTTGGAAGAGAATGTTGGTGCAGAGGTATAGGAAGTTGTCAGCCAAGGTGCAGCTTAATGAGCTGCTGTTGAAGAACCCATGCAGATGCCAGTATAAGGCACAAGTCAGGAATGTGATGGAATTCTCTCCACTTGCCTGGAGGAGCGCAGGTCCAACAACACTCAAGAAGCTCAACACCATCCAGGACAAAGCATTCTGCTTGATCAGCACCCCCTCCACCACCAGCGTACCGTGGCTGCAGTGTGTACCATCTACAAGATGCACTACAGCAACTCGCCAAGGCTTCTTCGACATTACCTTCCAAACCTGCGACCTCTTCCACCTAGAAGGACAAGGGCAGCAGGTACATGGGAACACCACCACCTCCAACATCCCTTCCAAGTCACACATCATCCTGATTTGGACATCAAGGGATATGGGGAGAAAGCAAGGACAGGGTACTGAATTTGGATGATCAGCCATGATCTCATTAAATGGCGGAGCAGGCTCGAGGGGCCGAATGGCCTACTCCTGCTCCTATCTTCTATGTCTATGTTTCTATATATTGCCGTTCCTTCATCGTCACTGGGTCAAAATCCTGGAACTCCCTCCCTAACAGCACTGTGAGAGTACCTTCACCACAAGGACTGCAGCGGTTCAAGAAGGCGGCTCACCACCACCTTCTCGAGGGCAACCGGGGATGGGCAATAAATGCTGGCCTTGCCAGCGAGACCCACATCCCATCAATGAAAAAATTAAAAAATGCAAAAAATACAGGTGTTCCTAATCCCCAGCATTGCTAGGGCACAAATAACGGGATATACATTGGATGATGCATTCTCATCACTTGCATGCCATTATAATATATCTGCCTATATTCTGAAAGAGTGTCCGCCTTAACTTCAGCAGAAAAGCTAGGCCAATTTCTTTAAAGGAATGAGGGAGAAAATTAGTGCCCAGAATTCGGCAAAGAAACAATCTTTCAAGATTCTAACCCAAATTTTGCTTTGTTTGTAAGATTGTAATTGGAACGTATCAAATGGTGGGAATGTAGATGAAGCTTAATGGAGAATCCGGGTCTCATCAGAGTGGCATAAGTTTGTTGAAAGAAAGACAGACATGACGTAGATTTTCTGGGGGTCATTTTAACTGTGTGGGAAACTCACAGGATCGGGTGGAACGCCGGTTTTACACCCGCTCAGTATTACTCCCCATTGACTTCAGGTGGGAGGTAAAAGCAGCGTTGCGCCCAATCATGTCAGTTTCCTGACTGGTGGGTTGGGGTAAAATTGCCCCTCCAGAGTTTGCGTTCCTCACCTGCCATCAGTGTCTTTCAGGATTTTCTAATACACGCTGGCGCGGGGCAAGATACTTTAACACAGGTCCAGACCCTCAAAATCTACCGATTTACTCTCTAATAAACTGATACATCGCTTTCTGGTGGAAAATCATGATGATCAGCCATGATCTTATTGAATGGGATAGACATTGGATCATTGGCACGAGGGGCCGTATGGCCTATTCCTGCTCCTATTTCTTATGTTCTTATGTCGCTTCTGGGATTTTCTACCAGAATCGGTTTATATTGTCTGAGGAAAATATAGGTAAAAGCAACTTTCCTTCTTGTTCCTAACTTCCTAATTTTTTTTAATTGTGCTCCTTGGTACTTGACTCTTTCACAAATGGGAACAGTTAAATTATTTAACAGATAAAATTCAGCTTCAAAATGAGCTTTGCTGGAATTTGCTCATCACAGTACCTTACCTGGTCAGCTATTTTTGTTCTTTTTCTCAAATTAACCTGAAACCTTCCGGACAAATAATGAAAAGAGAGGTTTTTAACTGTCCTTTCGTGGCTGAATATCCCTTCTCAACAAAGGCTGTGCCCATTTTTATCCATTTCATCCTTTTTATCCAAATCATTCCATTGTCTTCGGGGCTTTCTGTCATCTCCAGAGGATACCAGGAATTGTAATTTGCCTTCATATTTCTTGCTGGGAAAAGTGGGAGTTGTAATCCAAGCAAATTCATAGTAAAATTTTCCATGATTTATTCACTGTCTTATATATATAAATTGTGCTGTATAATTCTCATCTTTATGCTTGTATTTATTCCTGATTTATTTAGGGTGTCTTGGGGAACAGAAATGCAGTAAAGACATGTATAGGAGTGGTATATAGGCCTCCAAATAGTAAAATAGAGGTTGGGGAGGGCATCACGAGGGAAATTAGAGAAGCGTGCAATAAGAGCACAGCTGTCATCATAGGTGACTTTAACTTACATATAGATTGGACTAGCCTAATCAGTAAAAATAATGAGGAGGAGGAATTCCTTGAGTGTTTAAGGGATGGTTATCTGGATCAATATGTCGAGGAACCAACTCGGGAACAGGCTATATTGGACTGGGTACTGTGCAATGAGAAGGGACTAATTAGTAATCTTGTTGTACGGGGACCCTTGGGTCAGAGCGATCATAACATGATCGATTTCTCACTCGAAATGGAGAGCGAAGAAATTGACTCAGAGACTCAGGTCCTGAATTTAAACAAGGGGAATTATGATGCCATTAGACGGGAACTGAGTAGGTCTGATTGGACAACGTTCCTGGGAGGACTGGAGGTAGATAAACAATGGCAAGCATTTAAAGATAGAATGACAAAATTGCAAAAATTGTTTATACCAATCTGGCATAAAAGGAAATCTAAAAAGGTGACTCAACCGTGGATAACAGGGGAAATTAGAGACAGCATAAAATCCAAAGATAGGGCGTATAAAATAGCCAAAAAACGCGCCAGAGCGGAAGATTGGGAACAGTTTAAGATAGAGCAAAGGAGGGCAAAGGGCTTAATCAAGAAGGGCAAAATAGCTTACGAAAGCAAGCTGGCGGAAAATATAAAAACTAACTCCAAAAGCTTTTATAAGTATATCAAGAGGAAAAGACTGGTGAAAACCAAAGTTGGTCCATTGCAGTCAGATACGGGGGAATATATAATGGGAAATAAGGAAATGGCAGACCAACTAAATGCATACTTTGGGTCAGTCTTTACGAAGGAAGACACAAAAAACCTCCCTGGGATATCGGGAAAAATAGGGACATTGGCAAAGGAGGAACTGACGCAAATCAATATCTCTAAGGATATGGTGTTAAGGAAGCTAAAGGGATTGAAGGCGGACAAATCCCCAGGGCCTGATAACATGCATCCTAGGGTACTGAAGGAGGTGGCCCTAGAGATAGCGGATGCACTAAGCATGATTTTTCAGAATTCATTAGACTCGGGAACAGTGCCCATGGATTGGAGGGTAGCTAACGTTACCCCACTATTCAAAAAGGGGGGTAGGGAAAAAGCAGGTAATTACAGACCTGTAAGCCTTACATCAGTTGTGGGCAAAATGCTGGAGTCCATCATTAAGGATGAAATAGCCGAGCACTTAGCAAATGGGGACAGGATAGGACAGAGTCAACATGGATTTACAAAGGGTAAATCGTGCTTGACTAATCTATTGGAATTTTTTGAGGGAGTAACTGGTAAAATAGATGGGGGAGAGCCAGTAGATGTGGTGTACCTGGACTTCCAAAAGGCCTTCGATAAGGTCCCACATAAAAGATTAGCATGGAAAATTGAAGCTCATGGGATAAAGGGGAAAGTATTGACGTGGATAGAGAACTGGCTGTCAGATAGAAAACAGAGAGTTGGAATAAACGGCTCATTTTCTGAATGGCAGGCAGTAACAAGTGGGGTACCACAGGGATCTGTCCTGGGTCCCCAGCTGTTCACAATTTATATTAATGACCTGGATCAGGGAGTCGAATGCAGCATTTCCAAATTTGCAGACGACACTAAACTAGGAGGGGGGGTGGGCTCAGAGGAGGAGACCAGGAAGCTCCAGAGCGATTTGGACAGACTGGGTGATTGGGCGGATAAATGGCAGATGCACTATAATGTGGACAAGTGCAAAGTTATCCACCTTGGGTGCAGGAACGGGAGGGCAAATTATTATTTAAATGGCAATAAATTGGGAGAGGGGGAAGTACAGAGAGACCTGGGTGTTCTTGTACACCAGTCACTGAAGGCGAGCATGCAGGTGCAACAGGCGGTCAAGAAGGCAAACGGTATGCTGGCCTTCATAGCAAAAGGGTTGGAATACAGGAACAGGGATACCTTGCTGCAGCTGTACAGGGCACTGGTGAGACCACACCTCGAGTACTGTGTACAGTTTTGGTCGCCTCATCTGAGGAAAGATGTTCTTGCCATGGAGGGGGTGCAGCGGCGATTCACCAGGCTGATACCAGGAATGGCGGGATTGACCTATGAGGAGAGACTATGTAGTTTAGGGATGTACACACTGGAGTTTAGAAGATTGAGAGGGGACCTCATAGAAGTGTATAAAATTCTGACAGGTCTAGACAGATTAGATGCAGAAGGAATGTTTCCCTTGGCGGGTGAGAACAGAACTAGAGGACATAATTTAAGGATAAGGGCTAAACCATTTAGGACAGAAATGAGGGGGAATTTCTTCACTCAGAGAGTGGTGAACCTGTGGAACTCATTGCCACAGAGGGCAGTGTACGCCAGCTCATTAAATATATTTAAGAGGGAATTAGATATATTTCTACAGGCAAAAGGGGTTAAGGGTTACGGAGAGAAGGCGGGGACGGGATACTGAATTGAAGGATCAGCCATGATCTCATTAAATGGCGGAGCAGGCTCGAAGGGCCGGATGGCCTACTCCTGCTCCTATCTTCTATGTATCTATGTATCTATGTAATAAATATGAGAAGTCGCACAACACCAGGTTATAGTCCAACTTCACCTGACGAAGGAGCAGCGCTCCGAAAGCTCGTGATTTCAAATAAAACTGTTGGACTATAACCTGGTGTTGTGCGACTTCTCATTTTTGTCCACCCCAGTCCAACACCGGCATCTCCGCATCATGTAATAAATAGTCAGCCGTTCATGTGGGCAATTTTGTTCATGTCCAGCAGCACAGAGCTGTTGACATCGAGAGGTGTACCAAGTGCTCCTGGCAAGGAGGGCAGGGAATCAACCCTGAGGAGCAGAGAAGGACTGACGTGACACATGGAAATATAAGGCAAGCTATGGGTCTCGTTCTCTCTGTCCAGCTGCCACAAGTAGCTCATCTGAGGAAGGGGACCTCAGACAGCTGTGGACCTGCCTGCATCTCTCACTCATAGTCAACTGAAACCAGAATGGTTCATCCTTGTCAGTATCTGTGATATCGAATGGTTTGGTTGCTCTCTTTGAAAAAGCGAAGACTTTAAAGTTTACAAAGAATATGAAGGAAATTGACATTTTATTCAAATTGAACTGTTTACTATCATAAAGAATTTATATACCAGGAAAAACAAATTTAAAAGTGAGGGAATTAGGAGTAAGAAGGTACATCAAAAGCAAGGTTTTCACTGATCTAATAGAATTGTGGAACAGTTTCTCGGAAAAACTGTTGATTTGGACAATATAAATGAATTCCAGAGACAATTTGGGGTGTTTCTGTCGTAAGAAGGGATGGGAATGAAAGGAGTTGATCTATGAAAAGGAGACAGGCTTGTTGGGCCTAATGGCCTTTTCTGGTTCTTAGAAATTCTTATGCTCTTGTGCTGTAACACTGCAGAAGGCGTAGCATTACCTTCATAGTTGCAAGTGTCACCCTTACTATAGTTGTATGAACTTCGAGGAACTTCGGCTCAGAGTTGATGAGCTGGAGTCCAAGATTCAGACACTGCGACACGTTAGGGAGGGGGAGCGTTACCTGGACACTAAGTTCCAGGAGGCAGTCACACCCACTAGAGTAATTACTTCCAATTTGGCCCATGGTCAGGGGCAGGAGGGTGTGACTACAAGCGAGGCAGGTATTGGGATCCAGGAGGTAGTGATGGAGGAGCCTCAGCCCTTGGCCTTGTCCAACAGGTACGAGATTCTTGCTCCCTGGGTGGATGAGGGCAGGGACTGCAGGGAGGATGAACAATCTGACCACAGCACCGTGGTACAGGGAGCTATTCAAGTGGGGGGAGTAAAAAGAAATGTTGTAGTGATAAGGGATAGTATAGTTAGGGGAATAGACACTGTTCTCTGCAGCCGAGAGCGTGAGTCCCGAAGGCTGTGTTGCTTGCCCGGTGCCAGGGTTAAGGACATCTCCTCTGGGCTGGAGAGAAACTTGGAGTGGGAGGGGGCAGATCCAGTTGTCATGGTCCATGTGGGTACCAATGACATAGGTAGGACAAAGAAAGAGGTTCTGCTGAGAGAGTATGACAGCTAGGGGCTAAATTAAAAAGCAGAACCACAAAGGTAATAATCTCTGGATTACTACCTGAGCCACGAGCGAATTTGCATAGGGTAAATAAGATCAGAGAAATGAACGAGTGGCTCAAAGATTGGTGTGGGAGAAATGGGTTTCAATTTGTGGGGCACTGGCACCAGCACTGGGATAAGAGGGTGCTGTTCCGTTTGGACGGGCTTCACTTAATCCATGCTGGGGCTAGAGTCCTGGCGAATTGAATAACTAAGGCTGTAGAGAGGGCTTTAAACTAAATAGTAGGGGGGAGGATCCAGGTGAGCGGGAATTTAAAAAGTAAATGAGAAATGAGAAAGCAATAGAGCAGGATAGAGATGGGGGAAATAATAACCAGAGTGTGACAGGAAGGGACAGAATGTTTAAAAATAAGAGTGCAACAGAAAATGGGGCCAAAACAAGGAGGAATGGTAAAAAGACAAAGTTAAAAGCTCTATATCTGAATGCACGCAGCATTCGTAACAAGATAGATGAGTTGACGGCACAAATAGATACAAATGGGTATGATCTGATCGTCATTACAGAGACGTGGTTGCAAGGTGATCAGGGCTGGGAACTGAATATTCCAGGGTATTTGACAATTCAGAAGGATAGACAGAAAGGAAAGGGAGGTGGGGTGGCTTTGTTGGTAAAGGATGGGATCAGTGCAGTGGTGAGAAGTGATATAGGCTCAGAAGATCAAGATGTAGAATCGGTCTGGGTGGAGATAAAAAATAATGGCCCGAAAATTAGACCTAATACGCGAGAGTACGCATTGTGTACTCTCGCGTTTTAGGTCTCCAATTGCTGGTTTCCAGCATGCACTGCGCATGCGCGGGAAACCGGCACTTCGTGAATTCAAAAGGGGGCGGTTCCTAGGTGAACCGCGTGTGCGCTACAGGCTGCGCGCACGCAGTGCACTTAGTGCTTTGAACGCGCAGGTAAGCATGGAAGATTTTACACATAAAGAAAGGAGGCGTAAGACCCTCTTTTAACAAGGTAAGTAGTTAATTAAGTATTATTTTAAATTTTTTTCAACAGGTTTATCTTTTATTAGAGACTTTAAAGAAAGGTAAGTTTATTTTTATAACTTTTAAAAAGATTTTAAATTTTTTTCAAAAATTTAATTTTTTGTTTAAAGTGGTTAATTTATTTAACTATAGTTATTTTATTAATGTGATGGCTTTTTTTAAAATTTAATTGAGGTTTAGCTGTTCTTTTGGGGGTGTATAGTATTCATAGCTTTGACAGCCCTTGCTGTCAAAACTATGAATGAAAGATGGTGTGCTGCCATTGGCTCTAACTGAATCACGTGATCCCAGAGCTCGCACGAACTAATTGCGTCTCTGGGTCACGCAAGCACTGCACAGCTGCAGCCTTGAAACTAAAGTTCGTGTGGGCCCGGAGGAAAAAGGTAGGCGCGGAGTGAGATATCGCGGGGAAGCCTTACCCCCGCGTCAACACTCAGTCTTTAATTTCTGGGCCAATACTCTGGTCGGCGTAGTCTACAGGCCTCCGAACAGTAGCAATACTGTTGGACAGAGTATAAATCAACAAATAATGGAGGCCTGTAAAAAAGGTACGGTAATAATCATTGGTGATTTTAATCTCCATATTGATTGGACAAATCAAATTGGTCATGGTAGCCTTGAGGGGGAGTTCATAGAGTGCATCCGGGATGGTTTCCTAGAACAGTATGTAATGGAACCAACCAGGAAGCAGGCTATCTTGGATCTGGTACTGTGTAATGAGACAGAATTAATAAATGATCTCATAGTAAAGGATCCTCTAGGAAAGAGTGATCATAGTGTGGTTGAATTTCAAATTCAGTTGGAGGGTGAGAAAGTTGTTTCTCAAACCAGTGTCCTGATCTTAAACAAAGGCAATTACAATGGCATGAGGGCAGAACTGGCTAAAGTGGACTGGAAAAATAAATTAAAGGGTAAGACCGTTGAAATGCAGTGGCGGACATTTAAGGAGATATTTCATAACTCTCAACAAAAATATATTCCAGTGAGAAAGAAAGATTTTAAGAGCAGGGAGCACCATCCGTGGCTAACTAAGGAAGTAAAGGATGGTATCAAATTGAAAATGAAGGCATACAATGTTGCCAAGATTCGTGGGAGACCAGCGGGAAAAATTCAGTTGGTTGCGCCTCCCGTTAGTGCCTTAAGAGGGCGCTAATGGGGCGCAAAGCAACTAGCACCCGGGCGCGGTGATGTTTGCGCCGCTCACGAAATTAACTAGACATTTTGCGGCGGCGCTAAACACTACCGCCACGATCTCCTGCGCCGGCAGATCGTGACATCAGTCGAGTGCGCAACGCCCTGGTATCGCCCCGGAGCGGATATTGAGTGGCGCCCCCTGCCTTACCGCCTGCCGCTAGCAACGACAGGTTGAGGGGAGCGTTTTGCAGTCAGGATGGGACTGGGGGAGCGCTATTTAAAGACAACCGCTTCCTGCCTTTTATTGTTGGTGACATTTTTAAACCATGCATTCTGAGAGAGAGAGAGACTTCTGGAGAGATTCAACGCTGTGTGAAAGAGTTTTGGGTACTGAGCAGCACTTTGCAGGGTCATTTTGATTTGCCTTTCCTTGTATCAATTTAGAAGAGACTTTGGGGGCTGCACTCTGAGCTCTTTCCCTGGTACTCGCCATTGTTCTTTCCAGCAGATTTAATGTGCAGGTCTCTCCAGGCCGTGATTCAAGGTTGCAATGAGTAGGATGTGGATGGAAAGCAAGATCAACCCTCCCCTTTAAGAATTGGCCGGCGCCATTGTGTCTGTGTTCCATTGCTGACTGACATCACATGAGCTTCGCCAGCGCTCTGAGGTAGCGCCTCGCTCCTCGGCCTTTGCGCCTTAAGACAGGTGTGAAACACCTGATTTAGCGCTCCAATCACCTCCAGGGGCGATAAAAGTCAAGTTTGCAGTCGGTGGCGATAATTAGCGCCAGGCGCTAATCCTTGCGCCCGGCCGATAATTGCGCCCCAAATGGGGCGATACTGAATTTCTCCCCCATTAAAACAGATAGTAAGAGCTTCTACAGGTATATAAAAAGGAAGAGGGGAGCTAAAGTAAACGTTGGTCCCTTAGAGGATGAGACTGGGGAATTAATAATGGGGAACGGGGAAATGGCATAGACTCTGAACAAATATTTTGTATCTGTCTTCACGGTAGAAGACACTAACAACATCCCAATAATGGATAATCAAGGGGCCACAGGGAGGGGGAAACTAAAGACAATCACTGTCACGAAGGAAATAGTACTCGGTAAAATAATGAGACTAAAAAATGACACGTCCCCTGGACCAGATGGCTTGCATCCCAGGGTCTTAAAAGAAGTGGCTGCAGAGATAGTGGATGCATTGGTTGCAATATGCCAAAATTCCCTGGACTCTGGAGAGGTCCCAGCGGATTGGAAAACCGCAAATGTAACACCACTATTGAAGAAAGGAGGGAGACAGTAAGCAGGAAACTATAGACCAGTTAGCCTAACATCTGTCGTTGGGAAATGCTGGAGTCCTTCATTAAGGAAGCAGTAGCAGGGCATTTGGAAAATCATAATGCAGTCAGGCAGAGTCAGCATGGTTTTATGAAAGGGAAATCATGTTTAACAAATTTGCTGGAGTTCTTTGAGGAGGTAACGAGCAGGGTGGACAAAGGTAAACCAGTGGATGTGGTGTATTTGGATTTCCAGAAGGCATTTGATAAGGTGCCACATAAAAGGTTATGGCATAAGATAAGAGCTCATGGAATTGGGAGTAATATATTAGCATGGATAGAGAATTGGCTAACTAACAGAAAGCAGAGAGTCGGAATAAATGGGTCATTTTCCAGTTGGCAAACGGTAACTAGTGGGGTGCCACAGGGATCGGTGCTGGGGCCTCAACTATTTACAATCTACATTAATGACTTGGATGAAGGGACCGAGTGTAATGTAGCCAAGTTTGCGGATGATACAAAGATGGGTGGGAAAGCAAGTTGTGCAGAGGACTCAAAGAACCTGCAAAGGGATATAGACAGGCTAAGTGAGTGGGCAAACATTTGGCAGATGGAGTATAATGTGGGAAAGTGCGAGGTTATACACTTTGGCAGGAAAAATAAAAATGCAAATGATTATTTAAATGGAGAGAGATTACAAAATGCTACAGTTCAGAGGGACCTGGGGGTCCTTGTGCATGAAACACAAAAAGTTAGCATGCAGGTACAGCAAGTAATCAAAAAGGCAAATGGAATGTTGGCCTTCATTTCAAAGGGGTTGGAGTATAAAAGCAGGGAAATCCTGCTACAACTGTACAGGGTATTGGTGAGACCACACCTTGAGTACTGCATACAGTTTTGGTCTCCTTATTTAAGGAAGGATATACTTGCATTAGAGACAGTTCAGAGACGATTCACTAGGTTAATTCCAGAGATGAGGGGGTTGACTTATGAGGAAAGCTTGAGCTGGCTGGGCCTATACTCATTGGAATTTAGAAGAATGAGAGGTGATCTTATTGAAACATACAAGATACTAAGGGGGCTCGACAAGTTAGATGCAGAGAGGATGTTTCCCCTCGTGGGGGAATCTAGAACGCGGGGGCACAGTTTTAGAATAAAAGGTCGCCCTTTTAGAACTGGGATGAGGAGGAACTTCTTCTCTCAGAGGGTCGTAAATCTGTGGAATTCTCTGCCCCAGAGAGTTGTGGAGGCTGGGTCATTAAATACGTTTAAGGTGGAGATAGACCGATTTTTGAAAAATAAGGGAGTGAAGGGTTATGGGGAGCAGGCGGGGAAGTGGCTTTGAGCCCAAGAACAGCCATGATCTTATTGAATGGCGGAGCAGGCTCAAGGGGCCAAGTGGCCTATTCCTGCTCCTATTTCTTATGTTCTTATGAACTGTAAGGTTATTTCCTTTATTTTGGAATTGACATTTATTGAAATCTATTTTGAGAATTGTGAAAGAGTCCTACATGTTAGTGACCGATATTGGACAAATAACCCACCTTTGACTGCATATGAGCAGTGTTTTAAACATATCTGCTTTTTAAGTTTAGACACTTCCCAGAATATTTACACTTCCTGGAATATTACAGCCCACCAGTATCTTTATCCCCTTCTCCATGATCTTTAATTGAAGTGAAGGGATAATTACTAGTCCTAGCCCCTTTAGGGCTACCCCAGATCAGGCGTATTCCTCAGACGTTCACTTTCAACTAAAGTTTGAGGTAGCCGAATCCTAAAGACGCTTAATTGGGTCTAAAGGTCCGGACTATCTCTCCCTAAAGGAAAGGAACAACTGTAAAGTTTCGCAATTATCGCGATTCGAAATAACGAGATAGAAGCAGATTCATTTGATCAGTTTATCTAAACGAAATGCTGTCATGATTAAACAGGACACAGAAGCCTGTAAAATGGCCACCGCGCATCGTGGCAGAAGTTTCCAGAAGTACAGTGGGCAGACAAGATGGCGTTCGAATAAACATTTTCGATGAGCACTGATAAAGACAGGATGCAACCTGTTTGCATTTGTGACAATAGCAAAAGATATGAGTACTGGAATCGTTTTCCATGCACAAGTAAGGACCATTGTACTGGGCAATCGAAGGCCCATCCAGACACATCAATACGCAAATACCCCCACGGCTCTACAATGAGAGAGCCATTCTCGGGTGATTAAACAAGTATTTGGGGGCCCCCAAAACCCAGCCAGGGAGGCTCCGAGCTGGTTCAACAATGGGGAAAACACTAACGGGTAGTTGGCCAGTCTCAGGTGCTACCGAAACCCGTTAAAGACAAGAATCACCCCATGCTGGGAGTTTTGAGCGCCAATATTTCACAAAGGACAAACATTAAGATTTGAGCGGGAGATAAGGGAACACAGCACTATAACTATAGACAACAAATGTCCAGCGGTCTCTTATGACTCTTATCTCGGCTGATGCTCTTGATTCGGGCTTATTCTCTTACTCCCTTGATTCGATTCTTATTCGCTTGATTCGTGCTCTTGTTTTCTCTGGACTGTTGACTCTGGACTTTTAGCCGCACTGGACGGTTATTCGAATGTTGGGTGGAGCTCAAACGGAACGAGACGCCTCGACGAAGGCCGGTAACCGGGTGCACCATCCCGAGTGTCGGTAAACGGTGTTCTGGACCTGGAGGCCCGAAGAGACGAGACGAGACGAGATGAGAAGAGAAGAAGAAGAATCCACGTGCCGCCGCGGTCAGTAAACCCCGACCGCGCCGAATTTATACGAACTCTACAGGTTACTGCACGAACTGGTCAGAAGACTCTTCTTTGAATTCTACCGGTAACTGGTGTCGGTCCAGGAAGACTTTTCTTTGAGTTCTACAGCCGGGCCCGAGCACTGTCGAGTTCTTCATGACAACGGGGAGCCCAGCCTGCTTGCCGGAGCAGTGAAGATAAACAAGTGGGGTACAGAGACCCCTTCAAACACGTGACAGTCAGGCGCTGCAGCGAAACGAGCCAAGTGCCTCATTTTAAAATTCTCCGAAGTATCACGAGTGGTGAGCATGTTTCCCGATCCTACAAATCTAGATGTAGTGTAGGTATTAATAGGGGAGGGTGGTTTTATTAAGGATAAAGTATAATGTGTTCCCCTTTTTACGATGTGCCGTGCGTTCTTCATTACCATAGACCAAGCTTTATGAATGTATGTATACTTGTACTATCGTTAATTTGTGCCTATGACATGTACTTCATGATTTTGGACGCTATGCAATAAAGATTTCCATTTCGTACTATTCAACCGGGTCTATTTGAGTTTTTCTCTGCATTACTGCTCTCGCACCTAAGTCCAGTGTTAGAACCGTAAGGGCGAGTGGGTCGAACCACTCACAGGTGCTTATTGCAACAAGGCTGGCCGGAGACCAGAGCAAGCAATAGTATTGGGCAACAAAGGCCTAACCCCGCACCAGCACCGTCTGCGATAGAAGCACGACACAGAACCCCTTACACAACCTGAAGATGTTATCATCCTCCAGATAGCACTTTTAATAAGTTTAGCTAGACTGTAACGTTCCGGATATTATGAGGGTCCGGAAAACTCCCCCAGAATTCTGCAACTCCTCACCAAAGAGTGTACAGAGATTGAGTTCGCGAGTTTGATACAGAAGTCTTATGTGAGACAATTCTAAAAATATAAAGATTTATTAAAGAACCGACATGTAATTTACAGTTGGTGAGTCAATCGCAACATTAACAGTTCCAAAAAGAGAAAGCTTACAATTCTATTATCAGAGAACCTTACTCTCAAATCTTAACTTCGCTACAGTTTTACAGTTCTTAAAGTTCTATTCAGGATATCCACCAAAATCAAATACCTTTGATCCCCGAGGTACAAAGAGTTGGAGATTTACAGAGCTGCCTCTGAAGCCAAGAATCGCTTTGCCCCTTTAAAGCGAGTCTACTATCCCATTTGAGAGTTCAATATTTATACCCTTTTCCAGTGGTATTTCCTTTAAGGTTTTCTGCTGATGTAAGCTAATTCTCTCTAGTCATTTTCCTGCTGAACCCTGCAATTCTTACAGTCACCTTAGCTGGTAGTATTACAGAATTATGTCTCTTCTCTAGGTGTTCTAAGTTTACCATAAAAAACGGTGTTACAGCAGGTGTGATTTTTACTTGATGTCATTTTTACGAAGGTAGATGTTTCTTACTTTTATGTGCTTCTTTAAGAAGTGTAAATTAGAACACCTTATCCAGGGTGAACCATTGTCTCATTCCAAAAGGTTCAGCCTACCGGAGCCTTTAACCTTCTGTTTCAGTAAGGTTATTGATTCAGTGTCAACAACTATCTTATCTCTATAGCCAGAATGCATTCACAGCTTTTTCATAGTTAGGTTTCTAAATTTTCAGACCCAGTTTGTCATGTTTTAATAAGGCCAGAATTCTTTCATAGAATGGTGTATTTTTCTGAATAGGTTATATGGCTTATTCCTTCACAGAAGAACCAAGTACCTTTTCTTTTCAGGAGTCAATGTTGGGGTGGGAGGTCCTTCCAGCTACACATCTAGATTGTCATTTGAGGATAATCTCCTTGGCAGGTATTTTCAGAAGTTTTCTGTGCTCATTCTCCTCTCTCTTCATTTTGGAAACACTAGGCCAATCTTCCTCTCCCAGCTCTGTTTGGGAGAAATTGATCCTGAGCACACTGGAGCTGAGTGCCTAAACTTGCTCTTGGGCCTCATTTAAATGAAGGTGGCACCCCGTGGGTGCAATTGCAGGGAATAATTTTGGTTGCAGCCATAAGGAGAAGAGAAGACTGAACATATTCTGAGTCTTAAAGGCACCTACACTACTAAAGGGGCAGGCACTGTTACAGCCCTATGTGAGAGCCAGAAAGCTTTTTTTGCAGGTAACGGGTAGGATTATTATCTGGACACTTTCTGATGAAGGATGGTAAGTTTTTTAAATTAATGTATGTGTGTTAGAAATTGTACGGTGGTCTTTACGTTTATTTAAAGAATGAGTGCATGTTGCTGCATCATGGGTGGGTTGCCTGCAGCAGCCAAAGCAGTGGCTCAGATGACCCAACAGTCTGCCTTGGAGGGAGCTGCTAAGAGGGTGGTGCCTTTGTGCCAGGGCAGAAGGTGGAGGAATAGGGAATCAAGTGTGGGTATGAAGAATAATGCTGCAGGATCTGAGGAGGGTGTTGGATTGTCTGTGAAGCTTCTTTTTTTATTACAGGTGGTATGGATCAGTTGTATGGTGAGGGAGGATGGGATTGCTACTCTGTGGTTCGTGGCTCAGGAGAAGGCAGGATGAATTACTTCAGCAGCTGCCAAGGGGACTTATGGTTGTTTCCCTATGTTTGCCACATATTGCAAAAGGGCAGATGGAACGGTATGAAACACAGGCTTCATTACCAAGGACAGGAATTTCCTGTCGAGCTGCTCTCACTCCATCACTGAAGTTACAGCGGTAGAGTGAGAGCAGCTCCGAGGAATTTCCCAGCCCAAGTGCAGCGTGCAGTTTTGGTCTCCTTATTTAAGGAGGGATATACTTGCATTGGAGACAGTTCAGAGAAGCTTCACTAGGTTGATTCCTGAGATGAGGGTGTTGAGCAGGTTGGGCCTATACTCATTGGAGTTTAGAAGAATGAGAGGTGATCTTATTGAAACATATAAGATCCTGAGGGGGCTTGACAGGGTGGATGCAGGGAGAATGTTTCCCCTTGTGGGGGAATAGAAACATAGAACATAGAAAAATAGGAGCAGGAGTAGGCCATTCGGCTCTTCGATTCAATATGATCATGGCTGATTCTCGATCTCAATACCATATTCCCGCTCTCTCCCCATACCCCTTGACGCCTTTTGCGTCTAGAATCTAGAACTAGGGGGGCCATTTAAAACGGAGATGAGGAGGAATTTCTTCTCTCAGAAGGTCGTGAATCTTTGGAATTCTCTACCCCAGAGAGCTGTGGAGGCGGAGTCATTGAATATATTCAAGGCGGAGATAGACAGATTTTTGAAAAACAGGGGAGTCAAGGGTTGGTGTGGAGCGGGCAGGAAAGTGGAGTTGAGGACATGATCAGATCAGCCATGATCTTATTGAATGGCGGAGCAGGCTCGAGGAGCCAAATGGCCTACTCCTGCTCCTATTTCTTCAAAAGTGACAAAACAATTTTTTATTCAAAATGCCAAAAATAAAAACGGTTTAAGTCCCACAAGTCATTTTAACTGTGTGTCCGCCTGCATCAACAAAGTGTAGATAGATAATCAGGAGTGTGACCAGTGTTTTTGAAAGATCTGACAAAATAAAGTGCTGGATGTGCCAGATTTTATTCTTGTCAAACATCAGCTCTGGAATTAGTATTGGTTTTTCTGGGAGCAGTTTACTCCTGAACTGCACTCAGTGCTATTGGAGGAAGTTTGGCTGCAGAGGTCTCTGACATTCATTTGCGTGAAATTTACATTGATGTGCCGCCTTCGTGTGTGTGAAATATGTGTTAACAGTTTCTCAGGCACTGTGTAGATGTCCTGCAAAACTGTCAAAGTCAGTACAGCCTGACAAGAATAAATGACTTGTGGGACTTAGCTGCTGAGGTATCACTGTCTACCCACAGGTTCCCAATTTTAACCTGCTCTTCTGTACAGGTGAAAGGGACACCCATCAGAGACTGGCGTCGGCATTCTTTAAATATGTAGATCAGGCTCCGATGTTGTAATCAGGCCCCGACTGCTATTTTAACCAGAGGCTTGCGCGGGGAATCTGCCGTGTCTTTCCCACCAGTCCAACTTAGCGGGAAGAGAAGTAGGGACCAAAGGAAGCCTCAAAAAGTCAATGGTTTTATTATTTTTAATTTTCCTTACGAAGCAGGAGTGCTCCTCTGGCCCCCAGAAGGAAAGTTTAGACTTCCTGTTCCCTGGGCTTCCTCATCCTCCCCTGACCAGGAGGCCCTTCCGAACCCCATCCCAGCCACTTACCTGAGTGAAAGGGACCATTCCACCATTAAAGTCTCGCAGGCCTCACGCTACAGAAGTCGAGACGGTTTGCAGCGCACCTCGGTCCCCACCTGCACAACTCCTGCCCCGAATTAAAATCAGGGATAATAGTTTCAGGCTTTTGTTTTTACCTGGCAGCAAACCTCAATGATTAGGACAAAAACGTATATAAGCTCACAACTCAACTGTCTCGTATTAGTTAAATATTCTGAAATCATCAATAGATCCCTGCATATTGAGTTACTGAATACATTGGCCTTATCATGCAAAAGCAAAATACTGCGGATGCTGGAAATCTGAAATAAAAACAGAAAATGCTGGAAATACTCAGCAGGCCAGGCAGCATCTGTGGAGAGAGAAACAGAGTTAACGATTCAGGTCAATGACCCTTCGTCAGAACTGGAAAAAGTTAGAGATGTAACAGATTTTTTAGCAAATGCAGGGGCAGGGAAAGGGGGGAGGGGAGGAAAGAACAAAAGGGAAGGTCTGTGGTAGGATGGAAGGCAAGAACGATTAAAAGACAAAAGGGATGATGGTGCAAGGCAAAAGGAGATGGTAATGGGACAAATTAAGAAACAAAAGATGAGTCTAGAAGAGGTATAAATGGGAGTGGCAGAATCATCAACAGCTGCCATGTGAAAAAAAAATAGGGGCAGAGGTTATGGTCTGAAATTGTTGAACTTGATGTTGAGTCCAGAAGGCTGTAAAGTGCCTTATTGAAAGGCATTACAGTGTCTTTAAAAAGCCTTTAGACTTTACAAAGCCTTATCATGCAAGTAGGAGCAGAGTGGAGACCAGGTGTGTTCCTCTAAGAGTTAAAGAGGAAAAGTTGGAAGAAGAGTCAATCCAGGCTGATCCAGTACATTTCTGAGCAGTACTGCAGGAGGCCTAGGAACAGCTTTTATGGTTACCTTGTTGGTCTTTTGCATGTTGAAGAAACTACGATTACTGTAGTGAGAGAGAAGAACAAATGAATGCTTTACAATGGAATCCTCTTAAAGTGGAAGGTAGTTCTTTTGAATTCAAAAAAGCCAAGATGAAAGGCCAAGGCTTACACTATAGGACACCACTGAAGTTAAATGGATAGAAGACCAAATAAATTAAGACACTAATATTGGGTTTTAAAATGTTGAACATTATCGAAAGAAGGAAATATTGAGAGATGTGAGGAATTCTATAGTTTTGAATTTTGAAAAAGAATGTGTTAGAGTAGAAACTAATGATGCTGCATCATGTTGGCACAGGAAGGAGGAAGAGTGTGTGGTTTGCTGTATTTAGGGCTTAAGAGACACGAGAGGTAAGTTCAGGGGAACTATGGGGGAAAAATTCAGTTGGTTGAGCCTCCCGTTAGCGCCTTAAGAGGGCGCTAATGGGGCGCAAAGCAACTAGCGCCCGGGCGCGGCGATGTTTGCACCACTCGCGAAATTAACTAGACATTTTGCAGCGGCGCTAAACACTACCGCCACGATCTCCTGCGCCGGCAGATCGTGACGTCAGTTGAGTGCGCAACGCCCCAGTAGCGCCCTGGAGCGGATATTGAGTGGTGTCCCCTGCCTTACCGCCTGCCGCTAGCAACAACAGGTTGAGGGGAGCGTTTTGCAGTCAGGAAGGGACTGGGGGAGCGCAATTTAAAGGCGACCGCTTCCTGCCTTTTTTTGTTGGTGACATTTTTGAACCACGCATTCTGAGAGAGAGAGAGACTTCTGGAGAGATTCAACGCTGTGTGAAGGAGTTTTGGGTACTGAGCAACACTTTGCAGGTTCATTTGGATTTGCCCTTCCTTGTATCGATTCAGAAGAGTCTACGGGGGCTGCACTCTGAGCTCTTTCCCTGGTACTCTCCATTGTTCTTTCCTGCAGATTTGATGTAGAGGTCTCTCCAGGCCGAGATTCAAGGCTGCAATGAGCAGGATGTGGATGGAGAGCAAGATCAACCCTTCCCTTTAAGAACTGTCCGGCGCCATTGTGTCTGTGTTCTATTGCTGACTGACATCACATGAGCTTCGCCAGCGCTCTGAGGTAGTGCCTCGCTCCTCGGCCTTTGCGCCTTAAGATAGATGTGTAGCGCCTGATTTAGCGCTCCAATCACCTCCAGGGGCGATAAAAGTCAAGTTTGCAGTCGGAGGCGATAATTAGCGCCAGGCGCTAATCTTTGCGCCCGGCCGATAATTGTGCCCCAAATAGGGCGATACTGAATTTCTCCCCCTATGACTTTTGTAGTATTGACAAAATAAATACAAGAACATTTGTGATGGAGCGACAGGATTGAAGGTACGAGAAGGACCATCAATCATCAGATGACAAGCTTTACCAACTGATGATAGGTGGTCCTTTTCTTACCTTCTGGGTTGCTGTTTAGGACTGTAGGTTGCTAGAAGGCTAGTTTTAGGAAATTGAGGTTATTTTCAACAATTTATTTTATTTGAATAGATTTCCAATTGCATTTTGTTGACTTTGAAATAACCTCTATAGGGAAAGAAATAAAACCTTTCTGTTTGAAAGACCAGTACCATATTCCAGTAAATTACAGTCAGAAACTTTCCTTTGTGTTAGTATTAACACGAGACAGAAATCTGCTCAACATTGTTTTGACGGTCTATGAGTTTTGATGAATTGATCACCAGTTCAGCATGACTCAATTTGACTTCTTGGGGCCAGGTAGGTCAAGCTTTAGTTTCCTAATTTTCTGGACTTCAGATATTTAAACAGAATGAGACTAAATACAGCACGCGATATCGTTTTAATGTGGCTGCATTTGATTGCCAGCTCTGTGGGACTTTATTCGACCTCTGGGTGAGGTGTAGAAAGATTGTTGCTTGTTAACACTCAGTAGGTGCCCGTTTTAATGACTTGAGTCCAGTTTCACATACAGATTAATTTTGATGCTCTATAAAGGTAAGTTTGAGATTCAGTTAAGTGATGAATCCACTTGACCTGGCATACAGAACAGTCTGCGACCTCTTCCACCTAGAAGGACAAGGGCAGCAGGTGCATGGGAACACCACCACCTCCAAGTTCCCCTCCAAGTCACACATCATCCTGACTTAGAAATATATCGTCGATCCTTCATCGTCGCTGGGTCAAAATCCTGGAACTCCCTACCTAACAGCACTGTGGGAGTACCTTCACCACATGGACTGCAGAGGTTCAAGAAGGCGGCTCACCACCACCTTCTCGAGGGCAATTAGGGATGGGCAATAAATGCTGGCCTTGCCAATGACGCCCAGATCCCATAAAACAAAGAAAAATAGCACTTTATAGTTTGTGCTAATTCTGTCTTGCGCAGCTGTAGTACCCTTGCCCTGTTTAAGTACATAAATCCATTGTTGCATTACTTTCATATTTTATTTTCTAATCAAATTTTAAGGAGGCAGAATATGACCTAAAGGAGATTTTAACTGACATGACTAAGGCTGCTGCTGATGATTTCAAGACCAAATAATCATTGTGCACTTAGACAATTTGATAAAGAAGGATAAGCACTCTGTAGTTAATCTAAATTTGATAAAATAAATCCATGCTTTCAAGAATTGACATTTCCAATCCTTGGTACTGCATATTTCTGCCTATAATGAGCCAGTTGGTAAATGCCGCACAGGTCAGGAGTTCTCGGTTCAATACCTGATTCGTGCTGAGTTATTTCAAGTCAGCCAAGGTGGCAGTTGGGGCACTACATTTAGCCCCAATGCTCCCAGGTTTGAGAAGGGGAAACTCAGCCAGAGTTTCTGCTCCTGACTGCTATCCAAAACATAGAAACATAGAAAAATAGGAGCAGGAGTAGGCCATTCGGCCCTTCGAGCCTGTAGTGCCATTCAATATGATCATGGCTGATCATCTATCTCAATACCATATTCCCGCTCTCTCCCCATACCCCTTGATGGCTTTTGTGTCTAGAAATCTATCTATCTCCTTCTTAAATATATTCAGTGACTTGTCCTCCACCGCCTTCTGTGGTAGAGAATTCCACAGGCTCACCACCCTCTGAGTGAAGAAATTTCTCCTCATCTCAGTCCTAAATGTCCTACTCTGTATCCTGAGACTGTGACCCCTTGTTCTATATCCCCCAGCCAGGGGAAACATTCTCCCTGCATCCAGTCTGTCGAGCCCTGTCAGAATTTTATACGTTTCAATGAGATCCCCTCTCATTCGTTTAAACTCTCGTGAATATAGGCCTAGTCGACCCAATCACTCCTCATACGACAGTGCTGCCATCCCAGGAATCAGTCTGGTGAACCTTCGCTGCACTCCCTTGAAAGGATAATTACAAGTTCTAGCCCTTCTCGGGCTACCCCAGATCAGGCGTATTCCCCAGACGTTCCCCTTCAACTAAAGTTAGAGATAGCCGAATCCTATAAGACGCTTAATTGAGTCTAAAGGTCAGACTATCTCTCTCTAAAGAAAAGAAATGACCTGAAGATGTTACCGTCCTCCGGATAGCACTTTTAATAAGTTTAACTAGACTGTAACCTTTCGGATATTATGAGGGTCCGGAAAACCCCCCAGAATTCTGCAACTCCTCTCAAAAGAATGTACAGAAATTGAGTTCGTGAGATTGATACAGACATACTCTGTGAGACAATTTAAAAAATATATAGATTTATTAAGGAACCGACATTCAGCTAACAGCTGTTGATTTCAATCGCAACTTTAACAGTCCAAAATACAAATAGCTTACATTTCTTATCAGAGATCCTTATTCTCAAATCTTAACTTCGTTACATTTTAACATTTCTTATTATTTCTAATCCAGAATATCCACCAAAATCAAATACCTTGATTACCCGAGACTCAAAGGGTTGTAGGCCTACAGAGTGGTTCTGAAGGCGAGAGTTGCGCTGCCCCTTCCCAGCGACTTCTGACTTTCTATCTGAAAAGCTCTATTTTTAACCTTTGTTTAGTGGTATATTCTTTGAAGTTTTCTGCTGATGTAAGCTAATTATCTCTAGTGATATTTCTGTTGACTTCTTTCTAGTCTTACTGTCAGTTCAGCTGCTAGCTTTTAGAATCCTGTCTGCTGTATAGGTGTTTCAAAAACTTATCATATCCTGGTTATTACAGATTTATCTCTTTGATGCCATTCTTTCGAAAGTCTTCAATTCAATTCTTAATATTAGCTTAACTGCTTGTATTACAGACTTCTCGGCAGAATTTTCATTGACCCGTTGAGGCGGGTTTGGAGGTGTGTGGGTGGGAAAATAGCAGATTCGGGGGTCCCGAACCCATCCCGCCCCCAACCCGCCTCCAGTTTCACAGGAGGCGGGTACCCAATCTGTGCTGGGACCTGCCTCCCCGAGGTGGGAAGGGGATTAGTGCCAATAAACTGCCTGTTAACAAGTAGTTAACAGGCAGTTTTTTGCTTAATCCCTATTTTTAGCCCTGAAGTGTGGGCTTCCCGACAGGTCCGAACCACGCTGATTTAGCGAGGCGGACCATGGGTCTGCAGGGGTTGGAGGGGTCGATATGTCCGGTGGGCAGGTGAGTTATGAGTGATGGGTGCATGTGTGCAGAGGTAAGTGTGTAAGGTAAGTGTAAAGTGTGGAAAAAAGTTTTACTTACCTTAACTTCCTCCTACAGGTGTCAGCCCTTCAGGTCTCGGGAGTCAGAAATCTCACCGGCACAGAAAGCAGAATAGCCGTTGAGATGTCAAAAGCTGCAGCCTCTGCTTTTTGTTCTGCAGAGATCTCTAAATCAGCCTGAGAGGAAGGAATTAACTTAGAGGACAGATTGTCAGTGTTTAACAGCTTCAAGGAGCTGTCAAACGCTGATATTTCATCTGTCAAAAGCTCTTGACAGATGAAATGTCAATCTGTGACGTCACCTGTTGCCGGGTGGCCCTTAATTGGCCTGCTGAGCCCGCTGGGTGGGCTCAACAAGGTCAATCAAGGGAAAATTGAGTGGGTTGGCCACAAGTCGATGGAGGTGGGACTACAACCCCAAAATTGGGAGTCCCGCCTCCTGCTCGCCTCCATTGATAAAATCCAGCCCCTCGTCTCCTAACTATTCCATTTTCAATACAAACACAATGTGATTGCTTGGTGTCATCTGTTGATGTAATATTTTCAAAGTCTCCTGTTTGTACCTTTTACAATTTGTAAATCAAAACCACTTCAACCAGGGTGTTTATTTTCCTTGCCATCTTATTTGGCTATATATATAATTGTGTTTCCTGTTTCATTTGATGTTACTTTTACAAAGGCAAATGGTTTTTTAATGTTCTGTTTTTCTTGTTCGAAGTGTTAGATTTTAACACTTTAAACTGGGCATTGCTATTGTGTTGGTTCCAAACTACAGACTCCTTGGAACCAACTATTTGTTTTTAAATAGGCCATTGTCTCAGTGTCAATAACCATTTCCCATTTCAAAAGCTTGTGTGGTGTTGACAACTTCTGTTAACAACTGATCTTATCTCAGAAGCCTATGTTCTGTTTGCAGCCTGTGTCATTGAGGCTTTTAGATTTTTAAACCCAGTTTGTCATGTTTTAATCAAATCAGAATTCTGTTCATAGGATGGTGTATTTTTCTGAATAGGTTTGGCTCATTCCTTTACACTATGGCAAGTATATCCTTTCTTAGGTAAGGAGACCAAAACTGCACACAGTACTCCAGGTGTGGTCTCAACAAGGCCCTGTACAACTGTAGTAAGACATCCTTGCTCCTGTACTCAAATCCTCTTGCAATGAAGGCCAACATGCCATTTGCCTTCCTAACTGCTTGCTGCACCTGCATGTTTGCTTTCAGTGACTGGTGTACAAGGGTACCCAGGTCCCTTTGTACATCAGCATTTCCCAGTCTATCACTATTTAAATAATACTCTACCGTTCTGTTTTTCCTACTGAAGTGGATAACTTCACATTTATCCACGTTATACTGCATCTGCCATGTATTTGCCCACTCACTCAACTTGTCTAAGTCGCCTTGAAGCCTCTTTGCATCCTCCTCACAATTTACAATCCCACCTAGTTTCATGTCGTCAGCAAACTTGGAAATATTACATTTGGTTCCCTCATCCAAATCATTGATATATATTGTGAATAGCTGGGGCCCAAGCACTGATCCCTGCCACCGCGAAAAAGACCCATTTATTCCTACTCTCTGTTTCCTGTCTGTTAACCAATTTTCAATCCATGCCAATATATTACCTCCAATCCCATGTGCTTTAATTTTGCATGATGCGGAGATGCCGGTGTTGGACTGGGGTGGACAAAATTGAGAGGTCGCACACACTAACCTCTTATGTGGGACTTTATCAAAGGCCTTCTGAAAATCCAAATACACCACATCCACTGGTTCTCCCTTATCTATTTTACTAGTTACATCCTCAAAAAACTCCAGTAGGTTTGTCAAACACGATTTCCCTTTCATAAATCCATGTTGACTTTGTCTAATCCCGTTGGTATTTTCTAAGTGTCCTGTTATCACATCCTTTATAATAGACTCTAACATTTTCCCTACTACTGATGTTACCTAAAATGTTAATCAGTCTTTGTATGAAGAAGAATCCCCTGGTATCAGTCCTAAAGTTACCTTTTACTCATTTGAACCTACTCCCACTGGTTATTTTTATGTAGTATACCAGATTAACCTTTTCTATACCCTCAACTATCTTAAATACCTCAAGGACTACCTTTCAAATGTGCTATTTCCAACCCCAAAAGCCCAAGTTTCTCCAGTCTTAATTCACAGCTCAGACCCCTGACACTAGGAACTAGCCTTATGGTTTATCTATGCACTGCCTCCACTACTTGAATGCCTCCTTTGGTTCTCAGTGACCAGATCTAAACAAAGTCCTCAAGTTGTGGTCTGATCAGAGCACTTCACAATTTGATCACAACTTCCTCGGCATTGTATTCAACAGTTTTGCGGATGTAGTTTAACATTTTGTTGATTGGTGCTTTATATTGCTTGGACAAGTTGAGCATTGAGTTCACTAAGACTCCTAGGTTTCTTTCAACCTCATCCTTAGCTATTTCAGTATCCTTTATAGAATATGTGTATCACCATTTTTCCTTCCTATGTGAAATATTTTACACTTGTTTGCGTTTATTTGGCCCACTTACATATTTTGCTTAGCCCATTTTGCAATTTCAGGGCTGCTGCTTTTGATTTCCTACCTTACTGAGTTTGGTAGTGATTGCATATTTGACTAATTTGCATTGAGTTTCTGAATCTAAGTCATTAATATAAATTAGAAACAGTACTGAGCTCTGGGGAACCTGCTCAGTGCTTTTCCTTAACCTTACATTACCCCTCCAACCAGCACCCCTTGTTTTCTACTTGTTAACAGATCATTTTTTTGTCCATACCCAAGTTCTGTATTGAATCCCCAGAGCTCTGAGCTTAATTAACAGCATTTTGTGTGGAACTTTATCAAATGTCTTTTTTAAGATTAAGGGGGAAAAATTGGTTATCGCCCATTTTGGGGTGCTAATATCGGCTGGGCGCAAAGTTTAGCGCCTGGTGCTAATTATCGCCTTCGACTGCAAAATTCGCCTCTATCGCCCCTAGAGTTGACTTGAGCGCTAAATCAAGCGTTACACACCTCTCTTAAGGCGCAAACGTCGGGGAGCGAGGCGCTACCTCAGAAGGCTACCGAAACTCAGGTGATGTCAGTTACCATGGAAGCCAGACAGACTGGCGCCGTCCAGTTCTTAAAGGGGAGGGGCCATCTTGCTGGCCAGTCACACCCTGCTCATTGCAGCGTTGAATCTCGGCCTGGAGAGACCTCTAATGCAATTGTGTTGGAAGCACTAATGGATAAGCCCAGGGAAAGAGCTCGGTGCTTAGGAACCTCAAAAGTGGTGCTGAGGGCCAAAACGCCTTAGGACAGCATTAAATCTCACCAGACGTCTCTCTCCCTCTCAACCTGCGTGTACCAAAAATTTTGCCGACAAGAAAAGGCAGGAAGCGCCCACCTTTAAATAGCGCTCCCCCAGCCCCTTCCCGATCTGAAAACGTTCCCCTCTACCTGTCGTTGCTAGTGGCAGGTGCTAAGGCAAGGGGCACGACTCAATATTTAGTGCGGGGCGCTACTGGTGCATTGCACGCTCAACTGACGTTACGATCTGCGGGCGCAGGAGATCATGGCAGTAGTGTTTAGCGCCACCACAAAATGACTGGTCAATTTCGCGAGCGACGCTAAAATCGCCGTGCTTGGGCGCTAAGTTCCTAGCGCCCCCGGAGGCGCTAACGGGAGGCGCTAACCAACCGAATTTTTCCCCCTGAGGATTTACCACAGTCATCTTGAGTTGCCACTTCCTCAAATAAATCAGTTCTCTTTCTCCAGAAGGCTGTGGCTGAATTTTTTAAGATGGAGATCGACAGACTTTTATTGGGCAAGGGTATCAATGGATATGGATCAAAGGCTGGTAAATAGAGTTGAGGTACAGATCAGTCATCTTCTGATTGAATGGTGAAACAGGCTTGAGGGGCTGAATGGCCTCCTCCTGTTCCTATAAGTTCTGAATTTATCCTTGGTACTCTCTTTTCGAGGTGAGAACATATTGCTCACATTTTCTCTTGTGAATACTTGGAAGAAGTAATCATTCAGAATATTTACTGTATTGTGCTCATCCTCAGTTTCAAACCCATTTGCTCCGTTTAAAGTTTTCACCTCTTCAGCAGTCCTCTTGTTATTGTAGGGTTGAAAGAATCTTTTACTGTTCTGTTTTTTGCTTCTGCAGCTATTCTTCTTTTCCAGGTCTCCCTTTATATCTTTGATCACCCTTTTAACTTGTTTTTGTGTGATCTTCTATTCATATCCTCTCTCCCTGTGGGAGTATAGAGATAATGGGAGTAATTTTCACTACAGTGGGGAATGGAACATTGGACGGGGTGCATAATGGGCGCTTGATCTGCAACTGCCAGTTTTCCACCTGGGAAAATTGTCCCTAATATTTATTTTTATTTCACTTTTAATTCGTTTTTTTAATCTATTTAGGGTCACGCTTGTTTAGTCAGAACCTGCTGATCGTGGGTATTTACTTGTCTTGCATGTCCAGCAATATTATTTGAAAGGTGTCCCAGTTGTCTTCTACTGGGGTGTTATTAAAAGTCCTTCTCCAATCTACTTGTTTTAATTCTTCCCTCATTTCTTTGAATTTAACCCTTCTAGAGTTATAAACCTTGCTCATGGTCTAGGTTCAACTGGGACCCAGTCCATGTTAAGATTCATCATTCTGTGCTCACTGTTCCCCGGGGATGCTATGATTGCCATTTTCTTTATTCTGTCTGGGTCATTTACAAATATCAGGTCAAATCAGCATTGCCTCTCGTGCCATCCCTTATGCACCGAGTCATGAAGCAGCCATTCATCAACTCTGACTCTAAACCACCTGGGCTTTCCCAATTTATTTTGGGTTGATTGAAATCAACCAAATTTCCTGTTCTCACCTAACCTTCTTGTCTCTTCATGGACAAAACGGTTGTCCTTGTGCTGGCTTGCTTGGTCTATAGCATGCCCCTAGTGTAAACTTGATTTTTTTTTGTCATGTTAGAGATTTCTATCCAAAGTATTTTCATTCTGTAGCTTATCTCTTCTCTCAGGGTCAATTTCATTAACCGCCCAAAGGCTAAACCACCTCTTTTAATTCTTAGCTAATTATTAAAGTAATATGTAATGTATGGTGTGGTGCTTATTGGTGATTATTAGCATTGGAAAGAACTTCCTTGAAAGGTAAGAAACTAAATGGGCGTGGAGAGATCTAGGAATACAGACACAGATATCACTCAAAGTAGTAAGGTGAGTTGATAACGCCGTAAAGAGTGCAAACAAAGTGTTGGGGTTCATTTCTAGAGGAATAGAATACAAAGGTGCTTAAAAAAACACTTCCTCCACCTCCAGTGTCTACTATCTACAGGGTGCACTGCACCAATTCAACACAGCTTCTTTGGCAGCACCTCCCAAACCCACAACCTCCACCACCTGGAACGACGAGTGCAGCAGGTGCATGGGAATGCCATCATCTCCAAGTCTCACACCAGCCTGACTTGGATTTATATCGCCATTCCTTCATTGTTGCTGATTTCAATTCCTGGAACTCCCTACCTAACAATGTCGTGGGAGCACCTGCAGCAGTTCAAGAAGAAGACCCACCACCACCTTTTCAAGGGCAACTAGGGATGGGCAATAAATGATGCCCACATCCCAAAGAATGATTTTTTTTTTTAAAAGCAGGGAGGTAATGTTAAATTTATACAGATCCTTGTTTAAAGCACACTTGGAGCTCGTGTGAAGTTCTGGTCTCTGTACTACAAAAATGATATTGAAGAACTGGAGAAAGTGCAGAAAAGATTTACAAGGATGTTACTGAAATTGAGAGGATGCAACTATCAGGAAAGATTGAGCAGACTGGGGCTCTTTTCTCTGGAAATAAGATTAAGAGGAGACTCGATAGAGATCTTTAAAATTATGAAGTGGTTCGATAGGGTGGCTATGAAACAGCAGAGAAGGAGGGAAGCGTGGAAAATCTGGCAAAAAGAAGGCTCCCAAGGCTCAGGAGCATAGCGGAAGAAAGGCAGGTAGACCCCAGGGGTGAGGACCACCCCACCAATTTGTGTACTGATAGGGGAAACAATACATTTCCTGTTCATTCCAGGAGCGAATTATCATAGAATGAAACAAGTTTAGGGCACGGAAGGAGGCCATTGTGTCTGTGCTGGCTGAAAAAGAGCTATCCAGCCTAATCCCACTTACCAGCTTGCAGGTTATGGCACTTCAAGTATATATCCAAGTACTTTTTAAATGCGATGAGGGTTTCTGCCTCGACTGCTACACTTTCAGGCAGTGAGTTCCAGACCCCCACCATCCTCTGGGTGAAAACATTTCTCCTCAACTCCCCTCTAATCCTTCTACCAATTACTTTAAACCTATGTCCCCTGGTTATTGACGTCTCTGCTAAGGGAAATAAGTCATTCCTATCTAGGCCCCTCATCATTTTAAACACCTCAATTAAATCTCCCCTCAGCCTCCTCCATTCCAAAGAAAACAACCCCAGCCTATCCAATCTTTCCTCACAGCTAAAATTCTCAAGTCCTGGCAGTCTCCTCTGTAACCTCTCTAGTGCAATCACATCTTCCCTGTAATGTGGTGACCAGAATTGTACACAATACTCTAGCCGTGGCCTAACTAGTGTTTTATACAGTTCTAGCATAATCTCCCTGCTCTTGTATTTTATGTCTCAGCTAAAGGAAAATATCCTGTGTGCCTTCTCAACCTGTCCTGCTACCTTCAGGGATCTGTGGACATGCACTCCAAGGTCCCTCTGTTCCTCTACGCTTCTCAGTATCCTACCATTTATTGTTCACTCCCTTGCCTTGTTAGTCCTCCCCAAATCCATTACCTCACACTTCTTCAGATTGAATTCCATTTGCCACTTTTTTGCCCACCTGATCAGTCCATTGATATCTTCCTGCAGTCTACAGCTTTCTTCCTCACCATCGACCACATGGCCAATTTTTGTATAATCATGTCCCCTACTTTGAAGTCTAAATCATTGATGTATACCACAAAAAGCAAGGGACCTAGTACTGAGCCCTGCAGAACCCCACAACAAACAGCCTTCCAGTCACAAAAACACCCAGCGACCATTACCCTTTGCTTCCTGCCACTGACCCAATTTTGGATCCAACTTGCCCCTTTCCCTTGGATCCCAAGGGCTTTTACTTTTCTGACCAGGATGTTATGTTGCACAGAACTGTGCGTTTGTATTTAAGTGATTTACCACACTCCCCAACACAGGTTCTTCTTGGGCTGATAAAGCAATACTTTACTAAAAAGCTTCTCAGCATTGCACTCCCACTTGGATCAGCAGAGCAGCTTCATATTTCTTTTTCGGGCTTGGATTCTTTCCAGAGTCATTTCGTTTTAATCTGCTCAGGGTGTCTGGAAGGGACATCTGTTTAAATTTGCACCTTTTATCGCAGCTGAAATGTTATGTGTCTGCCTGTTTACTCCAAGCTGTGGTTCCAGCTGCTGGCCAAAGATAATTTGTAGTTTCATTTTACAGTTTATTATGAATTACAAGGCACTCTATCTTTGCTAATGCTTTGTCTATCTTCATGCTCCCACACATTCTTTCTTTAGTAAATTCTTGCCTTTTTTAGCCTTGGTATCTGTAGCTGGTTATACTGTTACTTTTGCATTAAGGCAAAATGGTTTTGGATGTGCATCAATTCAGCAATATGGCAGCATAACTCCAGGCTAAGCTTTCTATCTGTCTAGGACATGCTGAAGCCAAGTGGTGTGAGATGCTTTCCAGACAGCCATCTTACATTGTTTGCTCTTGGTACTCATTGGAGTATAAATGCAGTTTAGTATGAAGCCAGGTTGCAAATTTATAAACTTAGTATTCAAGTTATAAGAAAGCTGATATTCCCTCTCACTCTCTTAATATTAAAAAAAATAGCTGCTGAGAAAGTGCCAATCTGCACAATGTGCAAGCACACATGAGCTCTCTTCTAGTGGATACAGTGCAATTCGCAGCCCAGAATATAACTCCAATCTTGTTGGCTGTGCATTGCACTCTACACATTGTAATGTAGGATAAGCACAGCCTATATGAATTTAAACTTTTGTGTATGTGTATATATAAATATATAATATGATGTGGCGTGTCATTTATAAGGTTTATTTAGTAATCCTGTGCTGAATCTTGCTTGATGACAATGCAGGTCGGAGATGGTGTTACGATACTATAGCCCCAATTCTCCCGCCTGTGCTCCCATCTAGCAAAGCTCAACACTGGGAATGCTCAGAATAAGAGGCATAACTATAAACATAGAAAACTCAGCACTGAATTTACCCTTATAGCTGACCAGTACTATGACAAACAACTAGCTCGATTTTTAAGACTATGCCCTCTACTTCTGGATTTCCAGAATAGTTTCTCTGTATCTATACTATTGAATCCTATTGAATCTTTCCTACATTACAACAGTGACTACACTTCAAAAAGTACTTCATTGGCTGTAAAGTGCTTTGAGATGTCCGTGAAAGGGTTGTGAAAGGTGCTATATAAATGCAAGTCATTCTTTCTTTCTCTATCATTTTGAACACCTCGATTAGATCACCTCTGAACCTTCTAAACTCAAGGAAATACAAGTTTATGAAACCAGTCCTCATAATTTAACCCCTTAAACCCTAGTATCATTCTGGTGAATCTGTGCTGTACCCTCTCCAAGGCCAATATATCTTTCCTGAAGTTCGGTGCCCAAAACTGGATGTAGTACTCCAGATGGAGTCTGACCAAGACTTTGTAGGACTGAAGCATCACTTCCTCACTTTTTTGTATTCAACCCCCCTTGAGGGAAAGGTCAACATTCCATTAGCCTCTTTGATTACTTTTTGTATCTGTGCACCAGCTATTAGTGCTTTGTGTAGATGGACACCCAAACCTCTTTGCTTCACCACAGCGCCTAGCCTCTCAACATTAAGAAAATATTCTCATTTATCATGGAATCCAAGCGCTCAGTCACTCTTTCTCTGATGATAGACTCCAGTAATTTTGTCATAATTGATGTTAAACTGACCAGCTGGAGTTATCTGGTTTCTCCCTCACTCCCTTCTTAAGTAATGAGTTATCTGTGAACTGCAAGCCAGTAGATTATACTTCCAGTTTAACCATGGGCTTGCAGTAAACAAAACTTAAAGTGACTGCTAGATTCTTAGACACTGTTTTTAATATGAATAGGCTTTCTTATGACTAGAAATATAACTGAATTTGTCACATATGGAAACATGTAGATGTTGTAAAGGTTAACCCTGCAAGATTCCTAAATTTTCTCACCATTGGTAGGATCACCTCCTAGTAGCATAAACAATGACTATCTTCTAAAACACTGAAACAAGTTGTCTTGACAGTGTTGGGAAAAAATTGTGAACCTCTTATACTCTGAATGTTTAAATTTTTTGTTATTATTCCACTAAAATAGTTTACAACAGATGAATTTGGTGGTGTGTAATGATCAATCAGTTCGAATGAGAATTCAGAGATATTTCCTTAACATCAATAAGTGCTGTATCAATGTTGCAATTAATCAATCAGTTAGATGTAAACTAGTCTACAAGGTGCAGTTTTTAAGTTGCAGGTTTTTGCTGAATAAAAAATTATTTACAACCATAATGAATCTAGTTGTTGTTGATTGCTCATGTGATAAATTATTAGCAAACCCTAACAATAGATGCGTAATAGATAGACTTGCATTTATATAGCGCATTTCACGACCACTGGACGTCCCAACTACAGGGGAGTCAAGGGTTATGGGGAACAGGCAGAAAAGTGGAGTTGAGGCCAAGATCAGATCAGCCATGATCTTATTACGCCTCGTGGCGCAACAGTAGCGCGTCTGACTCCAGATTAGAAGGCTGCGTGTTGAAATCACGTCGGGGTGACTGTTCTTCCGAATAATCCCGGAGTTTATATTTGTCACTGAAGGCGAGCATGCAGGTGCAACAGGCGGTCAAGAAGGCAAACGGTATGCTGGCCTTCATAGCAAAAGGTTTGGAATACAGGAACAGGGATACCTTGCTGCAGCTGTACAGGGCACTGGTGAGACCACACCTCGAGTACTGTGTACAGTTTTGGTCGCCTCATCTGAGGAAAGATGTTCTTGCCATGGAGGGGGTGCAGCGGCGATTCACCAGGCTGATACCAGGAATGGCGGGATTGACCTATGAGGAGAGACTATGTAGTTTAGGGATGTACACACTGGAGTTTAGAAGATTGAGAGGGGACCTCATAGAAGTGTATAAAATTCTGACAGGTCTAGACAGACTAGATGCAGAAGGAATGTTTCCCTTGGCGGGTGAGAACAGAACTAGAGGACATCATTTAAGGATAAGGGCTAAACCATTTAGGACAGAAATGAGGGGGAATTTCTTCACTCAGAGGGTGGTGAACCTGTGGAACTCATTGCCACAGAGGGCAGTGTACGCCAGCTCATTAAATATATTTAAGAGGGAATTAGATATATTTCTACAGGCAAAAGGGGTTAAGGGTTACGGAGAGAAGGCGGGGACGGGATACTGAATTGGAGGATCAGCCATGATCTCATTAAATGGTGGAGCAGGCTCGAAGGGCCGGATGGCCTACTCCTGCTCCTATCTTCTATGTATCTATGTATCTATGTATTGAATGTCGGAGCAGGCTCGAGGGGCCGAATGGTCTACTCCTGCTCCTATTTCTAAAAAAAAGCGCTTTACAGCCAATTAAGTACTTTTTTTTTGAAGTGTAGTCACTGTTGTAATGTAATCTTCAAAATAGTGCCATGGGATATTTTACATCCACCTGAGAGAGTAGGCAGGGCTTCAGTTTAATGTCTCATCTGAAAGACGGCACATCCGACAGTGCAGCACTCCCTCAGTACTGCACTGGAGTGTCAGCCTAGATTTTTGTGCTCAAGTCTCTGTAGTGGGACTTGAACCTTCTGACTCAGAGGCGAGGGTGCTACTAACTAAGCCATTGGCTGACACACAATGTATGTAATGTATAAGGGCAGAACGTAATGTCATTGCATCATCAATTATGCCATTGTGTTCTCCTTTCTTTGTAGAACTGGTAAATTGTCTTTGAACATATTTAACTAGATGATGGTGCTCCTCTGAATAATTATGATTTATATGACATCAATCCTACAGCACCAATGCTACCTGCTGACCACTTTGAATCTCATGATTCAGATAAAGCTGATTTTAAGTATGTTCCCACTGCAGATGAGACCTACACATCACCTTAAATGAACAACTAGATGGAAAAGAGGGACCTAAATCAATAGTAGGTTTGCTGAATTCTTTGTATTACTGGTAAGTTCTGTTTGTTAAAATTTAACCAGATCAGAATATTCCTTTTAAATTGTAGGTTATTTGTACAAAAGAGTACTTAATCTAAAAAAGGAATTTTACCCTATGAAACAAAATATATTAGGTGCAATTAGCATGAGCGTGTCTAGTTGTACAGTCATTTTATTATCTGTTAGTCGGCCAGTCCCATGAGTGTATTTCATCAAGTATTCCTAATTACCTTTTTTGAACAGCAAAGATATAAAAAGATACAGAGAATGGGTAACAAAATGGGATGAGAATAGATAGCTTCTGATGAAGAGCTGGCACCCAAACAGGTGCAATGGGCCGAGTGACCTTCTTCTCTGCTTTAGATTTAGGATTATTATTTTGGGCTACTTCATGTCCCCTTGTGTTCCATGTTGCCTGAAGTAATGGCTTTGCTGGCCAGTTCCAGGATTAAGCAAATTAATGTTGTGGCAACCTAGCTTTTCTGGTGGCTCCAGTTGGACTTTAAAGATCCCATAGTACTATTTAAAGAAGAGAGGGGAGCGCTCCTTATGGCCCACACATTTCCCGCAAACCTTTCCACCAAAAGCATGTTAACTGATTATTCATCTCATTGCCGTTTGTGGGATCTTGCTGTGTGAAAAATGGTTGTCATGTTTGCCAATACAACAGTCACTGCGCTTCAGAAAGTAATTAGTTGTATCTGAAGTAGTTTGAGATGTTTCTAAGAGACATAATCCATAATAAGCAGTTACTTTCTTTCTCTTTCTCTTTGAACTCTTTTTTTGTTATTTCTTTCCACAAATCCATTGTTGATCTGAACATTGGAGGTTTATTTTTGAAGCTTCTGTGTCTGCGACATATTAGTCTAAAAATTATACCTGGAAAGATGGCCATCACACACATTGAGCAAGAAAGAATTAAAAAATAAACACGCACAACATAGCATCTTAAAGCCTTGCAACATTAGTACCATGTGGATAGCAGCCAGCTTTTTAGCACATAACTTTGAAGAGCTGTTGTATTGTGTTTTTAATAGCTAATCTATGATCTATATTCTACAAATAGCATCAGTTCCCATTTATGAGGTGCGGTAATGGTGTTGCAGTTCAAGCTTTTTCTCAACACTTACTTTCATGTTGATGACTAGACCTACAGGTTCCATAAGCAGACTGAGTCTATCATGAACCGAAACCTGTGTCTTTATTAACTGTTGTGTATGGGTTAGCATGCCCAAGTTTAATTGTTAACTCCTAATTACTGAATATCGCTCACCAGGGAATACATGCCCCAGTCACCCCTCAAGATGGAAAATAACACATTAGTCTGACAATGTGTACAAGCTAAAACTACTTAGTGGGTGAAATAATATACAGAAGCAAAAAGACATGTCAAGATGCTCATGTAGATCAGTAAACAAACGTACGCAATTTTTAACCTGAACTGACTCTTTAAAATAAAAGAGACAGGTTCCAAGTTATCTCTATGCCTCGAAGAGATTTTAGACACACATGCCCCAATTTTTAACTCTGAGTGGTCGGTATGAGGCTGGTGGGGTGAGGGGCAGACTCACCGACGTGAGTCTCGGGCTATTTTAACCCCCGAGCCTGATTAACACAGTTCAGGCCCAACTCACACCTCAACCTGGCGACAGTGGCGTGGAGGCCGGTGGACTGGGGCGAGGCGCGCACGGCAGAATGCTGAACACACGACACCAAGTAAAAGTAGCATTGGGTTGTGAACGACATCATCATACCCTGACTTTAGCATCTCGATGAGTCTCCCCCACATGCCTCGTTCTCATCAGTCTCTGGATGGCAAATCATGTGTGGGATGTTTCATTAGGAGCCCCTATCGCTACATATTCGAGGTTAGGTGGAAAGCAATTGTAGAGCCCAAGAAATCCTATTGGCTTTGCAGCAATCACCATGGCGAGTTTCCGCTAATTGTGACCAGTTTGCGGCCCTTCAAGGAGGCTCTTAAAAGTAACCTTTTTTTTTAGGTGCAAGGAGACTAATAAAAGGATACCTTTTATAAAACCCTTTAAATATTAAAAAATATTTAAGTTACTAAGAAACTTACTACTGTACACCAATGAAACTAATAAATGGTTCTGTATAGTATTTTTTAAGTCATTTTCAGTTATTTAAAATCGGGTTACTCACAGGGGGTGGATTACACACTAATTAAAAATGCTTATTTTTTGTGATAAACCCATTTCCAGCTGTATTAATAAAACTGCACTAGGTTACCACTCTTAAATATATCAAGGAATACTTTTTAATGCAAAGAGAAGAAAACAAAATTATTACGTTCTAAAACGTTGCCCGATTGTGCTGGTTCACGTTCGATTTTACATTTGGCGATATGCAAATGAGTTTGAGTGGAAATTTGAGCACAAAATTCAATTCAGAAAACTAGCGTTATTTTGAGTCCAATTTGCGCCCGGATTGCTGATTGTGCCCAAAGCGGAAACTCTACCCCAATACCTTTTATCAATTAGACAATCAGGGATGCCTGAGAATGAGATATTTTTAAATGAAATTTAAAAATTATTTTATAATAGTGATGGCAATGTCTTCATAGAAAAAATGCTTGGCAAACCTGCGCAACAAAATTATGTAAATTGCGTAAAATGCCTCTGCAACTTGTATTTGTATAGAACTCTGCAAGTACAGAAAGATGTCTTAAATGCTTTACAGGGTTAAAACAGGGGGTAAAAAGAGGAAATGAGTTGTGAGTGTAGCCAAATCCATGGTTGAATAGAAAAGTTTTTAGAAGCCTTTTGGGAACAGTGATGGAGGTGGCACAGCAAAGGGATTTAGGAAGGGAGTTCTGAAGGGCAAGGGCATAATGGCTGAAATGTCAGCTGCCAGTGGTAAGGAAGAATACATGGGAGGCGAGAGTAGATTACTGTCTGAGGAACAGGAGATATGTGGCTCTATGGCTGGAGGAGATCGCTTGGATAGGATGGAGTGAGGCCAGCGTGAGACTCGAAAGCAAGAAAAATAATTTTAAAATCACTTCACTGATTGGATGAAAGCCTCCTCTGCTTGGTGGCTGCAAGGGTCCCATCGGAAATGAGTTTGGGCAAACTCAATCCAGTTCTTAGTGGGCATGGTCCTATAGCACAAAACTATCCCTAATTCAGCGCTACTTGGTAACTGCACCTAAAGAGACCACAGGGTGGAAAATGGAAAAATGTCACACTGCTGCAGTATGTGATGATTTCTTGAGGTTGCAGCAGAGGCACATTGTTGGGCAGAGTGGCAGGAGATTTACAGTGCTCCGAGTTGTGCTATACCTGAACTTGAGGTGCTTGATGCTGACATTGGCTGCCTGAAATCGGAAAGAGTTCAATTCCCCAACACTAACATCCCTCACCTTGAGCACAAAATGTTTTTTAAAAAACACTCACAAAGATCCCATCTGCCTGTTCCAGTGGTTCTGGTGGATGTTGAAGATCCCTGTGGAAGTGCAGATAGTTCTCTTGGTATCCTGGGCAATATTTGTCCCTCATTCAATACCAGCAAAAACAGATTAGTCATTTATCTTATTTGACTCGGGTATACTGCTGGTGGAGAAAGGCTATTGTATTTGCCTGTGTAACAATCACCACTGCATGTCAAAATAAAGTATTCTATCATGCAAAACACTTAAGATGTTTTGATGTGATGACGTGCTGTATAAATGAAAATATTATTTATTGGAAAAGCTGTTGCTGAATTGAATCTCCGTGCTATGAAGTTGTCTTCACATAGGAATAGTTCCACATTATTATGAAATCATATGTATTTATACCAGGAACTGTGTTGTTCAGGTGTGAGATAATACCTGCCAGATGCAATTTTACAGAACTATTTCTATTGTGTATGGCCATTGAACAAGATGCTCACTGTTTAAACTCTAACAGCTGTTTTCCCATCCTCTACATGCTAGTCAAAATCCAGTGATACACAACAAATCTTCCTCCAGCAGCCACACTGCCACCCAGGAATGAGAGCCCTAAACTAATCAATTAAGCAGCCTCATCCCTTGTATGTTATTCAGTTCATTCTCTCCACTGAATAAATATTGTGTTGATCAGTCTCTAATCTAGTCTCTATTTGTAATCTCATCAAGATGTTTAAAATAATAAAGCGCTTCAATAGGGTAGATATATTTCCTCTGGTGGGGGAATCAAGAACAAGAGGACATAATCTTAAAATTAGAGCTAGGTCATTCAGGGAAGCACTTTTTCACACACAGGGTAGTGGAAATCTGGAACTTGATCCCCAAAAGGCTGTGGGTACTGGGTCAATTGAAGTTTTCGGGACGTGAGATGAATAGATTTTTGTTTGGTAAGGGTATCAAGGGGTATGGAGCAAAGGCGGGTAAATGGAGTCGAAGAACAGATCAGCCATGATCTAATTGAATGGTGGATCAGGCTTGTGGGGCTGAATGGCCTACTCTTGTTCCTGTGTTGTTATGAGCTCCCAATGGGTTAAATTCATAGGACAGCAGGGCTGGCAGCTGTAAACTAGATTTCAAATGGGGCAAGTGAACCAGAATTCTGTAGAAAATTAAAAATAATTTGGCATTTAACTGATCATTCACACTCATTGCTATTATGACAACCCTATTCATTTGAATTCAGCAAGAGTCATTGCTCAGTGAGTCCAGTAGATTCTGCTGGTAGTTGCAAGTGGCAAGGGGGTAGTCAGTTTTGATTAAAAGGTGACCCTGGAACAACGTTTCCCCCTAATTTTTTTTGGGGTGTGCAGCCCCTTTAACTGGCTGCACGGCCCATTCAAATTTTTGCGCAATTGCAACGAGTGTTTAGGATTTGGAAAGCACTGCCTGATAGGGTGGTGGATACAGATTCAATAGCAGCCTTCAAAAGTGATTTTTTCATTTAAAAGCTGGTGAGCAGCCTGCGCGGGACCTCCAGACCTCTGCGGGTCTGCGCAGCTTAACGGGAATGTTGCCCTGGAATCTGTCCTTTGTAAAAAGACAGCGAGATGAGCTTTTCAGGTTGGCTCTGAGGGAAGGTTGTTTTGTTAGAGGGAAAGTTGTGAGGACCTCCAATGAAGCAAAGAGGTGAGGAATCATCAAGGTCAATTAGGAGACCTCAAAGTCAAGTAAGATGACAAACTGAAATGGGAAAGCATGATGTGTTCTTTACACAGAGATAAGTTATACTGATTGAACTAAGTGAATCTAATCATAACTATTATTCGTGTACATTCACCTTACTGTGGAATAAAGCAACTTCACTATTCAAGCCTTGCCTCACTTAATATTAACTTGATCCACCTGTAGAAAGTGTACAAGAGAGACGAGGATCCAGTCCAGATCACAAAGGGATGCTAATGTTACTGTAGGCTATGCTTTTGAGCAAGTAGATGTCGGGCAATGTGAGTCAACTTTCTCAACACTTAGTTAAAGTAAATAAAGAGAAACTGTTTCCAATGGCTGAAGGGTCGATAACGAGAGGGCACAGATTTAAAATGATTGACAAAAGAAGCAGAGGCGACATGGGAATAAACCTCTTTACCCAGTGAGTGTTTAGGATTTGGAATACACTGCCCGATAGGGTGGTAGATACAGACTCAATAATAGCCTTCAAAAGGGAATTGGATAAATACTTGAATGAGAGAAAAAATTGCTGGGATATGGGGAAAGAGCGGGGGAGTGGGACTGACTGGATTGCTCTTCGAAAGAGCCGGCACAGACTTGATGGGCCGAATGGCCTCCTTCTGTGCTGTACTATTGTATGATTCTATAAGATTCTCAGTCGACTGAAGGGAATGATTGATGTCACTGAAACTTGTGAGGGTATCTAAAGCAGACCTGAATTCATAACGACTAAGTTCACAAATCACAGCATCGACCCAACCAGGAAGACCATTCCTAAATGGTTAACTTTTGTGTGAAGAAGTGCATCCTGGCATCAGTCCTGAACTTGCCTTTTGTAGTTTGTACCAAATCCCTTGTCCTACTGTCAGGATTTAATTCGAAAAAGTGCTCAGGATTAACCTTTTCTGTTCCATTTTCTGCACCTCTTCCATTTTCTGCACCTCTGCAAGGTGCCCTCTCATTCACATGCTTTGAAAGCTGATGTGAAAGGAACCCTAAATAGACTAAACCTAATTTCAAATGGAGCAGCAGAAAAATCACCACATTTGGAATTGGAAGAGCTGGGGAAAAGGGGGAAAAAAATTCAACCAGGGTTCCAACTCTTGATGGTTATACAGAGACTCCCGTCTGGAAAATGTGCTGCATAGATGTTGAGTGAGCAAAGGATTGTGTTTGCCTCTGGTGCTCCTGCTCCTGAAGTTGAAAGAAAGAAAAAGAAAGACTTGCATTTATATAGCGCCTTTCATGACCGTCGGACGTCTCAAAGTGCTTTACAGCCAATTAAGTACTTTTGAAGTGGAGTCACTGTTGTAATGTGGGAAACGCGGCAGCCTGATACATTCCAGACTTGTACATGAAGAATGATTTCAGTAAGGTACAATTGGGGCCCAAGGAAAGCTCTAAACTTGCACCAATATTCGTTCTTCAAGTCCCTCTTTATGCATCAAAATTCAAGTTTGAAGCCATCATACTATCATTTATGCACATTAGAGACAGGTTAAAATGATTAAAATTTTAAGTGTTAACTGAAAGACTATTCCACCCAACCTCCACTATGCCTGAACCATTCCTACATAACACTTTCAACATTACCCTTTCCTAGTTATGTTCACAGGTTTTACAAAGCCAGGTGAAGATGTAACTGTAGAACCCACAGGGGAAATGATAGCTAAAGTAATGGAGCTGTTGACTGAATGGTGGTTTTGAATTTTGGGGCTGCATATCAGTCACTTGCTTGCCTCAATTGGACGCTATTCAGCAGTACTAAGACAGGGTGATAGATGAAGGGGCTAAACAAAATGTTTTATATAAGACTGATTCTCTGGGGGGAAAATTTGGTTAGTTAGCACCTCTCGTTAGCGCCTGCAGCGGGCGGTAACGGGACACTGATGCAGTAGTGCCGGGGCGAGGCGAGTCCAGCAACGCATGACAAATTCGTCGTCCCCCCCACCCCCGCCAGTTGCGCCACCGGTACAAGTTACCGCAGGGGGACTTCAACTGTGTCAGCTATGGCTCAGTTGGTAGCACACTCGCCTCTGAGTCACGAAGGTTATTGGGACTTGAGCACATAAATCTACGCTGACACTCCAGTGCAGTGCTGAGGGAGTGCTGCACTGTTGGAGGTGCCGTCTTTCAGATGAGATGTTAAACCGAGGCCCCGTCTGCTCTCTCAGGTGGATGTAAAAGATCCCATGGCACTATTCGAAGAAGAGTACGGGAGTTATCCCCAGTGACCTGGCCAATATTTATCCCTCAACCAAAATAACTAAAACAGATTATCTGGTCATTATCACATTGCTTTTTGTGAGACCTTGCTGTGCGGAAATTGGCTGCCACATTTCCCACATTACAACAGTGACTCCACTTCAAAAGTATTGCATTGACTGTAAAGTGCTTTGAGACGTCCGGTGGTCGTGAAAGGCACTATATAAATGCAAGTCTTTCTTTTCAATGCCAGGCAGATCATGACATCAGTGAGTGTGCAATGCTCACTGGGCACCCGATCTGCAAAATTAATTGTCGCCACCTACCTTAGCACCTCTCCCAGACAGCGACAGGGAGAGGAGGCGTCAAGCAGGTGGAAGCAGGCTCCAGGGACGTTATTTAAAGGGATCATGAGTAATGTGTCGCAGCTGTCAGGTTAGTGGTGTTTCATAGAAACATAGAAGATAGGAGCAGGAGTAGGCCATTCGGCCCCTCGATCCTGCTCCGCCATTCGATGAGATCATGGCTGATCATCCAAACTCAGTACCCTGTACCTGCCTTCTCCCCATATCCCTTGATACCTTTAGCTTTAAGAAATATATCTAACTCATTCTTGAATATATTTAATGACTTGGCCACAACTACCTTCTGTGGTAGAAAATTCCACAGGTTCACCACTCTCTGGGTGAAGAAATTCTTCCTCATTTCTGTCCTAAATGGCTTACCCCTTATTCTTAGATTATGACCCCTGGTTCTGGACTCTCCGACCATCGGGAACATTCTTCCTGCATCTAGTTTGTCCAGACCTGTCAGAATTTTATATGTTTCGATGAAATCCCCTCTCATTCTTCTATACTCCAGCGAGTATATGCCCAATCGACCCAATCTCTCCTCATATGTCATTCCTGCTATCCCAGGTATCAGACTTGTGAATCTTCGCTGAACTCACTCCATGGCAAGAACATCCTTCCTCAGATAAGGCGACCAAAACTGCACACAATACTCAAGGTGTGGTCTCACCAAGGCCCTGTACAACTGCAGCAGGACATCCCTGTTCCTATACTCAAACCCTTTCGCTATGAAGGCCAACATACCATTTGCCTTCTTCACCGCCTGCTGCACCTGCATGCTTACCTTCAGCGACTGGTGCACAAGGACACCCAGATCTCGTTGCACTTCCCCTTCTCCCAATCTATTGCCATTCAGATAATAGTCTGCCTTTCTGTTTTTGACACCAAAGTGGATAACCTCGCACTTATCCACGTTATATTGCATCTACCACGCTTCTGCCCACTCACCCAACCTGTCCAAATCATCCTGGAGTTTCTCGGTATCCTCCTCGCAGCACACACTCCCACCCAGCTTTGTGTCATCTGCAAACTTGGAGATATTACATTTAGTTCCCTTATCCAGATCATTAATGTATATTGTGAATAGCTGGGGTCCAAGGACCGATCCCTGCGGTACCCCACTAGTCACTGCTTGCCACTCGGAAAAAGACCCATTAATTTCTACTCTTTGCTTTCTGTCCGCTAACCAGTTCTCTATCCAAGTCAATACCTTGCCCCCAATCCCATGTGCCTTAACTTTACACGCTAATCTCTTATGCGGGACCTTATTGAAAGCCTTTTGAGAGTCCAAATACACCACATCTACTGGTTCTCCCTTATCTATTTTCCCAGTTACATCCTCAAAAAATTCCAGTAGATTAGTCAAGCACGATTTACCTTTTGTAAATCCATGTTGACTTTGTCCGATCCTGTCACTGTTTTTCAAATGCTCAGCTATTACATCCTTTATAATGGACTCTAGCATTTTTCCCACTACCGATGTCAGGCTTACCGGTATGTAATTCCTCGCTTTCTCTCTACCACCCTTTTTAAATAGTGGGGTAACATTAGCTACCCTCCAATCCATGGGTACAGTTCCAGATTCCATCGAATGTTGGAAGATGATCAGCAATGCATCTACTATTTCTAGGGCCACTTCCTTAAGTACCCTAGGATGTAGATTATCAGGCCCTGGGGATTTATCGGCCTTCAATCCCGTCAATTTCCCGAACACCATTTCCCTGCAAATACTGATTTCTTTCAGTTCCTCCCTTTCATCAGACAGTATGTTCTCCAACATCTCTGGGAGGTTATTTGTGTCCTCCTTTGTGAAGACAGAACCAAAATATGCATTTAATTGGTCTGCCATTTCTTTGTTCCCCATTATAACTTCCCCCGCTTCTGACTGCAAGGGACCTACACTTGATTTCACTAATCTTTTTCTCTTCACATATCTATAAAAACTCTTACAGTCAGTTTTTATGTTCCCAGCAAGCTTACTTTCATATTCTATTTTCCCCTTCTTAATTAATCCCTTTGTCTTCCTTTGTTGAATCCTAAACTGCTCCCAATCCTCAGGGTTACCGCTTTTTCTGGCCAATTTATATGCCCTCTCCTTGGATCTTATGCTATCCCTAATTTCCCTTGTTAGCCACGGTTGAGTCACCCTTTTTGTTTTATTCTTATGCCACACTGGGATGAACAAATTCTGTAGTTCATCCATGCAGTCTTTGAATGTTTGCCATTGCTTATCCACCGTCAACCCTTTGAGTGACATTCCCCAATCAATCCTACCCAATTCGCGCCTCATACCATCATAGTTTCCTTTATTTAAATTCAGGACCCTCGTCTCTGATTCAACTACTTCACTCTCCATCCTAATGAAGAATTCTATCATATTATGATCACTCTGACCCAAGGGGCCTCGTACAACAAGATTGCTAATTAATCCTTTCTCGTTACATAATACGCAGTCTAAGATGGCCTGATCTCTGGTTGGTTCCTCGATATATTGTTCCAGAAAACCATCCCATAAACATTCTAGGAATTCCTCCTCCACAGTATTTTTACTAACTTGGTTAGCCCAATTTATATGTAAATTAAAGTCACCCATGATGACTGCTGTGCCCTTACTGCATGCTTCTCTAATTTCCCTTTTAATGCCATCCCCAACCTCCATATTACTGATTGGAGGTCTATATACCACTCCCACTAACGTTTTCTGCCCCTTGTTATTTCTCAGTTCTACCCATACAGGTTCCGCATCATCAGAGCTAATATCCTTCCTTTCAATTGTGTTAATTCCCTCTTTAACCAGCAATGCTACCTCACCTCCCTTTCTTTTTTGCCTATCTTTCCTAAATATTGAATACCCCTGGATGTTGAGTTCCCAGCCTTGGCCACCCTGGAGCCATGTTTCTGTAATCCCAATCAAATCATATTCATTTACCTCTATTTGTGCAGCTAATTCATCCACCTTGTTCCGAATGCTCCTTGCATTAAGACACAAAGCCTTCAGGCTTGTTTTTTTAACGCTCTCAGACCTATATGAATTATTATTTACTGTGACCATGTTTGATTTAAACCGTTGAGTTCTTTGCCTTCTACTTTTGTTTTTCTCCTTCCTGTCTTTTGCTTTTATCCTTGTTTTCCTTTCCTCTGTCTCCCTGCTCAGGTTCCCAACCCCCTGCCACTTTAGTTTAAACCCTCCCCAACAGCACTAGCAAACACTCCCCCTAGGACATCATTGCTTTCTTGTCATTTTGACATTGTGAAACAGTTTAATTCAGTAATTTAAAGGTTCTTTTGTATCAGGAGTGCTGTGGTAACTAAATAGTAGTTACATTTATTCTTATAAAATATCAAGCTGCTACACTTGCTTACATTAATGGGGGCTGTACTGGCAGTCGACCTGGCCCTCCAGGATCTACAGCAGAGGAAGCAGAGGTAGTGAGAAAGAGTGGAACATGTGGCCAGAGGGAGGAGAAGAGCCATCAGGGCTCTCAACAGAAGGTCTTACCCTCTGAGGGTATTCCGAGAGCACTTCTCCTACCTTCAATTAAGCGAGGAGCAGTGTATTAGAAGGCTCAGCTTCACCAAGGAGGTGATCACAGAACTCTGCCACCTCCTGCAACCAGACCTCCAGCCTCAGATCAGGGCGACCATGGCTCTCTCAGTAGCAGTCAAGGTCACTGTTGCCCTCAATTTCTTCGCCAGCGGATCCTTCCAGTCTGTAACAGGAGACATAGCTAACATCTCACAGTTCGCCATCCATTGCTGCGTCCGGGAGGTCACAGAGGCTCTCTACAGTAGGAGAAGGGATTACATGTCCTTCCCCATCACCAGAGAGAAGCAGGATGAGCATGCATGTGGCTTTGCCAGGATAGCAGGATTCCCCATGGTGCAGGGCGGCATTGACTGCACCCACATGGCTTTGCGGGCACCGCATAACAATCTTGAGATCTTCCATAATCGCAAAGGCTACCACTCACTTAATGTGCAGTTGGTGTGCGACCACAGACAGCGAATCCTCAATGTGAATGCCCACTATCCTGGCAGCAGCCACGATGCCTTCATCCTGCACCAGACCGGTGTGCCAGCACTCTTCCAGCCACCACGTCAAGCTCCTGGCTGGCTGCTCGGAGACAAGGGCAATCCGCTCTCCACCTGGCTCATGACTCCCCTCTGCAACCCCAGTACTCCTGCTCAGCAGTCATATGATGACAGCCATGCTGCCACCAGGAACATCATCGAGCAGACCATCGGGGTGCTCAAGCAATGGTTCTGCTGCCTTGGCCTCTCAGAAGGAGCCCTCCATGGCGGGTGGAAGGATGCTGAGTGTTCGTGCGGGAGACTTCATTTGGCCTTGCAGGATGCTCTCAAGTAACTCTGGGCCTGGAAGGCACGGCTGTAGACTGCACCACCTCAGCATGGGCGGCAGCAGTCTGGGCTGGCTGGATGACGGGCAGCGACAAGGGCAATGGCAGAGTGGCAGTGTTGGGAGCAGGATTGCTGTCATCCTGAGAGAGGACAGCAGGTTCCTGCTCCACTGACCCACTGCCACACCCCCTGGGCAGCACCTCAGCATCCTGAGCAATCTGTTGCAGCACAGATTGCTGGCCTGCTGCGACACCGTGGAAGCTCCGGTCGACGGTGGTAGACCCAGTCATGATGGCAGCAGTTAGAGCTTGTGTGGCATCAAGCTGAGACTGCATGAGAGCAGTCTGAGATTGGATGCACCAAACATAGACTGCATTACAGCACTAAGACGTTGCATTGCTTCCACCTGTGCTGCAATGGAAGCTGCCAGATCGCCCATCACATGCGGCATCAGGTCTGGGTCACCACGGCCTCTCTGGGAGTCTACCATCCTTTGCAGACTGGAAATGATGGACTACATGGTGTGCGCAGAGCCTTGTGCAACGTTGGAGGCGCACTCCTCCATGCTCCTTGCCATTGCCAAGAGGCTCTCGGTCACCCTTACCATTGCACCTATCATCTCCGTGTGCATGCCCATCACCCTTCTTCTGAAGGCCTCCCCATCGAGGTCCTCATCTGAGTCCTGTGCGGCGGAACTGGTCCGTGAACTCGCCCTCCGGGGGGCTGGACCCCGAGCTACCCTTTCCCCCTGGCTTTGCTGCAGCCCACTCATTCCCGGTGCCTCACCCTGTGCAGATCCCGCTACTATACTAGCCTCTAAAGAACGCGTAGTGCCAGTATCTGAGCTGGTGCCTGCGGGTGAGACATGCAGTGACGCGGTGTGTTCTTCCTCGTATCTTCTTCCGTCTCGCTCTCTACGGTGCCCTCAGGGACAGGCTGCTCAGGTGCTTGTTGATTATCTGAAAGCATAAAGGCACAAGAGTCGGGTAAAGTTGAGGGGAGGGGGGCAGAAAGGGAGAAATGCATGCATACAGCATGATTAGCTGGAAAGTGTGAAACGATTCTGGGGTGAGGGGGAAGTGGGATGTGAGAAGAAGGAGTCGGGATGAACATACCATTGTTGTCCCCAAGGGGGTCAACGTCACTCCACTGGTGGCCACGGTGCCCACCACCTGGCGCCCAATGATCTGCAGCACTCTATCTTCCAGCGCCAACTGTGGTTAGGTGTCGGCTTGTCCCCTGCCCGTGCACTCCTGCTCCCTCCTGTTGTGAGCCACCTTGGCCTGCCAGAGAAAGGAAAGTGTGTGAGTGAGTGTAGAGCAATGTGTTTGGGTGATGTGCCTGCCATAGTTGAATAGCTGTCATTGTGTGCAAGGTGTGTGTGAGTGTTGGTAGGTAGAGATTGTTGGTGGGTGAGTGCTGGGGGTGTGGTGCTTTGGGCAGTGTGTGCAGACTGTGGTTCAGATGGTGGTATGTAACATTTGGTAAAGCATTGACTCACCCTGACCACCCGAGTGAGGTTGTTAAATTTCTTCCTGCACTGTGTGTGGGTCCTGGGGACCACAGTGTTGCCTAAGACGTGCTGGGCTACCTCCCTCCACAAGGTACGGAAGACTTGCGGCGAGGGCCTCCTGCCACTTGCTAGGTAGAGCACCGCCCTCCGTCTCTCCACAGCGGACATCAACGCCTCCAATGCTTGATTGCAGAATCTGCGGGCTCTCTCCCTGGGGCGTGGATCTGCCATCAGTACAGCTGCTTGAGTCGTCCGGCTCCTTCTACTTGACCTGCTGCTGCTTGCTGAGGCAGCTGCACTGCCAGCAATGCTGAGAATGAGGTTCTGCAGCATCAATGAACCTCCCATTTACAAACTGGAAATAGTCTGTGGCAATGATGACTTGCGATTCGGCTGCATGCGATGTTGGTCCACCGTTTGATTGTAACGCCAATGAGCTTGGGCTTTAACATTTGATTTAGCGCTCCAATCATTTCTCTGAGCAGTTAGCACGGATTTTGCGTGCAGTCTAAAGTATTAGCGCCTGGCACCAATTCTCAAACTCTTCTAAAGATACCGCCCATTCCTGGGCTATAATGAATTTCTAGCCCTCTGGCTTTTAAGTCTCATGCAATAAGAAAGGAACGATTGATACTGTACAGACTTGTCAAAAAACTTTGAGAAAAATGCCCTGTGTACTGAGTGAAAGTAATTTCCAACTATAAATAATTTCTAAATAGGAAGGTTAAATGTTTGAAATATTAGTTCATAATATGAAGAGTGTTAGTGTCCTTTTAATAACATGAAAGTTAAAATGACACACACAATTGTAGGATGGGGAACCTATTTCAAAGAACTGATTGTGGGATATGTGACAACAGAAAAAAATTACCAAGTAATTTTAAACATACATATGTGTTTGCCTTGCCTATCGCTCCTGGTTGTCTTAGCCTGCCTTGCTCTTTGATACATTTTCTAGTTGTCTCATGCTTTGTCCCATTTCTCTCTCCATCTGTTTCAACTCTCTTGATCTCTGGTTGTGTCTCATTGTGTCCCAACTTTTCTCTCAATCTGTCCCAGCTCTTTGATATCCCTCCTGCTGTATCTTGTTCTGTCTGAATTCATCCTAGATCTTCAATCTTTCTTTTGGCAGTGTTTCTTTCTGTCCGAGCTTTCTTATGCTATCCTGTCTCTGATTCCTGCCTGAGCTCTGCTCTGGGGTTTTGACTTCTCTATCCATAGTGAATTGTGCTTACGGGGCTGTAAGTGCTCCATCCGAGTTTTCCTAAGCTCTCTGATCACTAACCTAGCAGCAGGTTATCAGTCAGTGCTAGTGGTTGTAAGATTTCTATCTCTCTCCGTAAGGTTTTACACTGATCTTGCAATGATTTTCTGTAAAATGAATCTGAGGGGAAGAAAAAAAGTCAGAAAATAAGACAAGGAAAGGGCAGCATAAAGGCTGAGATAGAAATAAAAATAAAAGGCTTGACAAAAGAAGAGAAAATAAGATTAACAAGATGGAGGGAAGAATAAATGAAACAAAGGCAATTTTATAGAAAAGAGAAAAATAGAAAAATAGATTTTTCTAAATCAAAACTGTGTTCCACAAAAATATTTTTTGATGTAAAGATATTGTTGCATTTATTTTGCCTGATATGCCAACTGTGTGTTCCAGTTACTTTGTGCTTCCATTACTTCTAGCTCAATACCCTATCGCGCATGCTATCTTTTTTCATAAAATCGTAGAAACATGCAGCACAGAAGGAGGCCATTCAGTCCATCATGTCTGTGTCGACTTTTCGGAAGAGCCATTCACTATTTTTTACTGGAGGTACTGACTCTTGCTGGGGTACGGTCCTATAAGTACAGGCTGCCCTATGATGCTTCACTTAAGTGGTCATTCTTCATACATAAACCTAGACTGACACTACCTATGGGGCTTTAACTGTGCCGACCCCTTCAGTAGTTCTGGTGCCTTTAAAGGCCAGAATGTGCCCAGATTACCTCTTCTGGCTTTGTAGCTATAAGTGTGCCCCCACGTTGTGCCTCCTTTATTTAAATGAGACCCGAGGACACGTTTGGGCACTCAACGCCAAGTCCTGGTTGAGTGAATTTCCAATGTGCCCATGATTAGTTGCTTCCAGACAGCTCCAGGAGAGGAAGATTGGCCGATGGTTTTCATCTGGCTTCTCCTTTTGAATAAACAAAAAATTGACTTGGATTGTTCCTCTAGTGTTAACTGTTAATGGGGTTTTCACTTATTTCCTTCATTTTATGGGGGTGAAATTCATTTACGCCCCATAAGTGGCGGTAACCGAATTAGCGCCTCACATTTAGCGCTCGGGACGGGAGTTCCGCCACACTGAGGAAGTGGAGCGCTATCTCAGGCACTCCACTTCCTTTCTGTGCGGTACGTGGGGCGCAAAGCGCGGTCGTGCCAGAGCGCTACGCGGCCACGCCACGTAGCGCTGACGCGTTTCAGTGCCCCTCCCCTTCCATAAAAGGGGACGGCCACTGCGCACTCTGCAGGCCGTTTGACGGCCTCCACTCGCCCACCAGGTCGGCCAAAATAAAAAATGTCCCTTTAATTAGCGTCCTGCCAGCAGTGCGCGGCCCAGCTTGCGACCCGCAAGGCTGTCGCTGACATCACCTGTGGCAGCCTCATGGGGCGCAGCCGAATTTCGGCCACTGGGCACTAAGGGGTTGTGTCGCTCGGCTATGACGTCATCGCCGGTGGCGCAGCGGCACAGGGCACTACCGGCGGGGGTGCGGCGTTATCGGCTAGTGCCTCAGTAGCACCCCGCCGAACTTCTCGGTGGGCGCTACCCCCGCACAGGCAATAAGCCCTTTGCGTCCCGTTAGCGACCCATGCAATCCCTAACGGCGGGCGCAAAGGAGGCGAATTTCGCCCCCAATGTGTTTCAGATTTTACCTCACTCTAGCTCTTGTAGTAGGCAGTTGCCACTGAACCTCAAGGAAGCAGTGGAGAATGGATCAGCATCTAAGATTAAGGTTGGCAGTAGTCAGATGATAGCAATGAAAATGACCCTGGCTAAGGGTTGACCTAATCTTCAGTGGCATACCTTCCACTCCTCATAGTTACCTTTTATTAACAGACACCACTGGAATCACCTCCTCAACACAGAAAGACTTCCACCAAATATCTTGATGGCAATTGTTGTCGTGATTTAAGACCCAGGACTGGGCTGTGCAGCTACTGTAATCGCGCAGTGGGTTTATGCTGTGATGTGAGCTATAAAAATAATGGGCTGGATTTTGTCTTGGGGTTGGGTTGGGGTCATGTTACTCACATTTTGTGTTGCCTCCCCGACTCCAGATTAATGTGGCTGAATGATGCAATTTTCACTTAATTGGGTAATTGAGTTCCAGCATGTGGGAACCCATGAACCAATTAGTGGTTTGAGTCTGAAAGTCGCCTCTGATGATGTCATCATTGCAGGTCTGCCTGGTCTCAGAGACTGCCTGGCTTTTGGTGTGAGAGGACCTGGATGCAAAATGAGCAGCATCTCAGAGAGAGAGAGAGAGAATTTTTTTGCATCCAGGTCCTCTCACAGCAAAGGCCAGGCAGTCTCTGAAGACATTCAATGCAGCAGCATCAGAGGCGACTTTCAGACCTAATACTACTACTACCTTCATCACATCCCCGTTGTAATAGTAGACCTGCAGCTGATAGTCAGCTATCCACTTGTGCTCCCACCAGGTTTCACTGGCGTGTTTCACATCAGGCGTACTTCATGTCGGAAAAGGGTTAAACTAGCTAAAACGTTTCAAAATGGCATTACAGAGCTAATTTAGGGATAGTTAAGAGCGTTAATGGCCTCTCGCGCCTCTTGGAGTCGGGACGGAGTCGGGAACCCCGTGACCCATTTTGTCAAAATTGCGTGGAGGTGTGTTGGAGTCGGGATAGGGTCGGGACCCCCGAATCTGCTACTTAATCCCCCACACGCCTCCAAACCCGACTCCACAGGTCATTCAAAATCCAGCCCAAAGAGTCTCCAAATTCAGCCTTTTTCTTCATTTGAGTTGGCTGGTTTCAGTCAACTGGGCTTAGAGTCTTTGGGCAATGCTGCTGAAAAATTGTCCAATGGTCTTGCTCTTCATTGCTATTCAATGGCCTTTGCTGGAGGTTTGCGTATGCAACAGATAACGACAGGATCAGGATCAGTTGAGCACAATTAAATATCCTGTTAATATTTGCAGACCAGGCTCATACTTGGGTGCTATAAACACCTGTGGAATGTCAACATCTGCAAATAGAGAGGAGGAAATCAAAATCTATTACTTGTTTATTTGGTGGTATTTTTGAAGTAGCTGGGAACAGATGAATCTCTCTTATTTATGTCTATCTGAGGGAGAACACAGAAACAAAACCAGCAGAGAAATCATTACTGATTCTAATATGTCCTGAATTTAGAAATAGTATACAAGCAGGAGGTTTTTTTTAGACCAATAAGTCTGTTGCAGTGCTGTTCAGTGGAAAAGGAAAGATGCAACTTAGTTTAATAATTTCCTAAGTTTTGGTATTTTGATTCTCACTATCAAAACCCATTGTCTCATGGGCTGCTGAGTTGATAATTGTAGGTAAGCCTGCTAGATTGATTTTCTCTCTGAAAGGTCAGGACTGGAACCGATGTCCTCGGGGTAATATTTGCTAAGGCAGTTCGGGAGGATTTAAACTAATATGGCAGGGGAATGGGAACCTATGTAGCAAAACAGAGGGAAGTAATATGCAGTCAGAAACAAATGTTAGAAGGGTGAGAAACAATAAGGGAAATCCGAGTAAACAAAGGCAAGAAACACAAAGGGCCATACTAAATCATAAGTCTAAAAGGACAAAGGGTGTTAATAAAACAAGCCTAAAGGCTCTGTGTCTTAATGCAAGGAGTATCCGTAATAAGGTGGATGAATTGACTGTGCAAATTGATGTTAACGGATATGATGTGATTGGGATTACAGAGACGTGGCTCCAGAACAATCAAGGCTGGGAACTGAATATCCAGGGGTATTCAACATTCAGGAAGGATAGAATAAAAGGAAAAGGGGGTGGGGTAGCATTGCTGGTTAAAAAGGAGATTAATGCAATAGCTAGGAAGGACATTAGCTTGGAGGATGTGGAATCAATATGGGTTGAGCTGCAGAACACCAAAGGGCAGAAAACGTTAGTGGGGGTTGTGTACAGACCTCCAAACAGTAGTAGTGAGGTGGGGGAGGGTATGAAACAGGAAATCAGAGGTGCATGCAGAAAAGACGCAGCAGTTATCATGGGTGACTTTAATATGCATATAGATTGGGCTACTCAAACTGGAAGCAATACGGTGGAGGAGGATTTCCTGGAGTGTTTAAGGGATGGTTTCCTAAACCAATATGTTGAGGAACCAACTAGAGGGGAGGCCATCCTGGACTGGGTGTTGTGTAATGAGGAAGGACTAATCAGCAATCTTGTGGTGCGAGGCCCCTTGGGGAAGAGTGACCATAGTATGGTGGAGTTCTACATTAGGATGGAGAAGGAAACAGTTAATTCAGAGACCATGGTCCAGAACTTAAATAAGGGCAACTTTGAGGCTATGAGGCGTGAATTGGCGAGGTTAGATTGGCAAGCGATATTTAAGGAGTTATCAGTGGAAGGGCAATGGCAGACATTTAGAGATCGCATGGATGAACTACAGCAATTGTACATCCCTGTCTAGCGTAAAAATAAAAAAGGGAAGGTGGCTCAACCATGGCTAACAAGGGAAATCAGGGATAGTATTAAAAGCAAGGAAGTGGCATACAAATTGGCCAGAAGTAGCAGCAAACCCGAGGACTGGGAGAACTTTAAAACTCAGCAGAGGAGGACGAAGGGTTTGATTAGGGCAGGGAAAATAAAATATGAAAGGAAGCTTGCGGAGAACATTAAAACGGACTGCAAAAGCTTCTATAAATATGTAAAAAGAAAGAGGTTAGTAAAAACAAACGTAGGTCCCCTGCAGTCAGAAACAGGGGAAGTCATAATGGGGAACAAAGAAATGGCAGATCAATTGAACAAGTACTTTGGTTCGGTGTTTACTGTGGAGGACACAAACAACCTTCCGGAAATAAAAGAGATCAAAGGATCTGGTAAGAGGGAGGAGCTGAGGGAAATCCTTATCAGTCGGGAAAAGGTGTTGGGGAAATTGATGGGACTGAAGGCTGATAAATCCCCAGGGCCTGATGGTCTGCATCCCAGAGTACTTAAGGAGGTGGCCTTGGAAATAGTGGATGCATTGACGATCATTTTCCAACATTTCTTAGACTCTGGATCAGTTCCGAAGGAGTGGAGGGTGGCTAATGTAACCCCTCTTTTTAAAAAAGGAGGGAGGGAGAAAGCAGGGAATTATAGACCGGTCAGCCTGACATCGGTGGTGGGTAAAATGATGGAATCAATTATTAAAGATGTCATAACAGACCATTTGGAAAGTGGCGACATGATAGGTCCAAGTCAGCATGGATTTGTGAAAGGGAAATCATGCTTGACAAATCTTCTGGAATTTTTTGAGGATGTTTCCAATAGGGTGGACGGGGGGGAACCAGTAGATGTGGTGTATTTGGACTTTCAGAAGGCCTTCGACAAGGTCCCACACAAGAGATTGGTGTGCAAAGTTAAAGCACATGGGATTGGGGGTAATGTGTTGACGTGGATTGAGAACTGGTTGGCACACAGGAAACAAAGAGTAGGAGTAAATGGGTACTTTTCAGAATGGCAGGCAGTGACCAGCGGGGTACCGCAGGGTTCGGTGCTGGGGCCCCAGCTGTTTACATTATATATTAATGATTTGGACGAAGGGATTAATTGTAATATCTCCAAATTTGTGGATGACACTAAATTGGGAGGCAGTGTGAACAATGAGGAGGATGCTAGGAGGCTACAGAGTGACTTGGACAGGTTGGGTGAATGGGCAAATGTATGGCAGATGAAGTACAATGTGGATAAATGTGAGGTTATCCACTTTGGTGGTAAAAATAGGGAGGCAGACTATTACCTGAATGGTGGCAGATTAGGGAAAGGGGAGGTGCAACAAGACCTGGGCGTCATGGTACATCAGTCACTGAAGGTGGGAAGGCAAGTGCAGCAGGCAGTCAAGAAAGCAAATGGCATGATGGCATTCATAGCAAGGGGATTTGAGTCCAGGAGTAGGGAGGTGATGCTACAGTTGTACAGGGCCTTGGTGAGGCCACACCTGGAGTATTGTGTGCAATTTTGGTCTCCTAACTTGAGGAAGGACATTCTTGCTATTGAGGGAGTGCAACGAAGGTTCACTAGATTGATTCCTGGGATGGCCAGACTGACATATCAAGAAAGACTGGATCAACTGAACTTGTATCCTCTGGAGTTCAGAAGAATGAGGGGGGATCTTATAGAGACGTTTAAAATCCTGACTGGTTTAGACAAATTAGATGCGGGCAGAATGTTTCCAATGTTAGGGAAAACTAAAACCAGGGGTCACAGTCTAAGGATAAAGGGGAAGCCATTTAAGACTGAGATGAGGAGGAACTTCTTCACCCAGAGAGTGGTGAATCTGTGGAATTCTCTACCACAGAAGGTTGTTGAGGCCAGTTCGCTAAATATATTCAAAAGGGAGTTAGATATAATACTCACAACTAGGGGGATCAAGGGGTATGGCGAGAAAGCAGGAATGGGGTACTGAGGTAGCATGTTCAGCCATGAACGCATTAAATGGCGGTGCAGGCTCGAAGGACCGAATGGTCTACTCCTGCACCTATTTTCTATGTCTTATAATTTGTCTTAATTTTGTTCACAATGTTATACTTTATGCCTCCAAACATACAGGAAGCATGAAAAAATTGTACGGCACATTATTTAATATCTCTGACTTTTTTGTTTTCTGAGAAAATGCCTGTCTTCCAATGGTCTGCTTATTCGATAATTGCAGTCTGGCTGAGTCGATGAAATTGCTCACTGGCAAATAAAAGTTGTTTTTAATCACACTCCGCTGGCTCCCACGTCTAACTGAGGTAAATAGAGAGAGGCTGTAGAGGAAGGAGCGAAACAAATGCAAATACATAACACACAGTATCCATTAGACATTGCCGATTTGTAGTGGAAAACCAAAGTGTCAAAATCCCCTCATGACACGAGCAGCATATGTTGTACAATGGCACGTTCATTCAGAGTTTAAAATCTGTTGCTATGGGAATGTTAGACAATCGAATCAACTCTACAACCCACTCTTTTCCAGGTCACTATTGCAGTTTTCATAGCTTGCTATTAAGTTTTAGTTGATGCATTCAATACTTTTCTTTGTTGTAAGCTGTTGTATGTTGAGAATTGCAACAAAAGAATGCAAGAAAAAAATGCCCTTGGAATAACTCCGTTCACAATTTCTTTTCAAGAATTTATGGACATTGAATTCATTGTAAAGTATTTTCAAGTCCTTGAAATATTTTTTAATGAGTCTCCAATGCATTGGTTCTCTTTGTCTAATCTTTTTGAGTAATTTTCTGAGTAGTACATTCTTGAAGTTCCATTTTATCTACATACATCCTTTGCCTTACTCAAGACTTTATTGCATCTCGGTAGCACCACTACTGACCAAGCTGGTCGAGTCCTGAAGGATATAACTGCCAGTCTGGGCCTGCAACAGGTGGTGAGAGAACCAACAAGAGGGAAAAACCTACTTGACCTCGTCCTCACCAATCTACCTGTCGCAGATGCATCTGTCCATGACAGTATTGGTAGCAGTGACCACCGCACAGTCATTGTGGAAACAAAGTCCCGGCTTCACACTGAGGACTCCCTCCATCGTGTTGTGCGGCATTACCACCGTGCTAAATGGGATAGATTCAGAACAGATCTAGCAGCTCAAAACTGGGCATCCATGAGGCGCTGTGGGCCATCAGCAGCAGCAGAATTGTCTTCCACCACAATCTGTAACCTCATGGCCCGGCATATCCCTCACTCTACCATTACCATCAAGCCAGGGGACCAACCCTGGTTCAATAAGGCATGTAGAGGAGCATGCCAGGAGCAGCAACAGGCATACCTAAAAATGAGGTGCCAACCTGGGGAAGCTGCAACACAGGACTACATGAATGCTAAAAAGCGGAAGCAGCATACTATAGACAGGGCTAAGCGATCCCACAATCAACGGATCAGATCAAAGCTCTGCAGTCCTGCTACATCCAGTCGTAAATGGTGGTGGACCATTAAACAACTAATGGGAGGAGGAGGCTCCAGGAATATCCCCATCCTCAAAGATGGTGGAGCCCAGCACATGAGTGCAAAAGACAAGGCTGAAGCGTTTGCAACCATCTTCAGCCAGAAGTGCTGAGTGGATGATCCATATCGGCTACTCCTGAGGTCCCCACCATCACAGCCAATTCAATTCACTCCACATGATATCAAGAAACGGCTGAGCGCACTGGATACAGCAATGGCTATGGGCCCCGACAACATCCCGGCTATCGTGCTGAAGACTTGTGCTCCAGAACTAGCCGTGCCTCTAGCCAAGCTGTTCCAGTACAGCTACAACACTGGCATCTGTCCGACGATGTGACAAACTGCCAAGGTATGTCCTGCCCACAAAAGCAGGACAAATCCAACCCGGCCAATTACCGCCCCATCAGTCTACTCTCAATCATCAGCAAAGTGATGGAAGGTGTCATCAACAGTGCTATCAAGCGGCACTTACTCACCAATAACCTGCTCACTGATGCCAGTTTGGGTTCTGTCAAGACCACTTGGCTCCCAACCTCATTACAGCCTTGGGCCAAACATGGACAAAGGAGCTGAATTCCAGAGGTGAGGTGAGAGTGACTGTCCTTGACATCAAGGCAGCAATTGACCGAGTATGGCATCAAGGAGCCCTAGTAAAACTGAAGTCAATGGGAATCGGGGAGAAAACGCTCTACTGGCTGGAGTCATATCTAGCACAAAGGAAGATGGTTGTGGTGGTTGAAGGTCAATCATCACAACCCCAGGACATCGCTGCAGGAGTTCCTCAGAGCAGTGTCCTAGGCCCAACCATCTTCAGCTGCTTCATCAAAGACCTTCCCTCCAACATAAGGTCAGAAATGGGGATGTTCGCTGATGACTGCACAGTGTTTAGCGCCATTCAGAACTCCACAGATAATGAAGCAGTCCATGCCCGCATGCAACAAGACCTGGACGACGTTCAGGCTTGGGCTGATAAGTGGCAAGTAACATTCGCGCCACAGAAGTGCCAGGCAATGACTATCTCCAACAAGTGTGAATATAATCACCTCCCCTTGACATTCAACAGCATTACCATCGTCGAATCCCCCACCATCAACATCCTGGGGGTCACCATTGATCAGAAACTTAACTGGACCAACCACATAAATACTGTGGCAACAAGAGCAGGTCAGAGGCTAGGTATTCTGCGGCAAGTGTCTCACCTCCTGACTCCCCAAAATCTTTCCACCATCTACAAGGCACAAGTGATGGAATGCTCTCCACTTGCCTGGATGAGTGCAGCTCCAACAACACTCAACACCATCCAGGACAAAGCAGCCCACTTGATTGGCACCCCATCCACCACTTTAAACATTCACTCCCTCCACCACCGGCGTACCGTGGCTGCAGTGTATACCATCTACAAGATTCACTGCAGCAACTCACCAAGGCTTCTTCGGCAGCACCTCCCAAACCCGCAACCTCTTCCACCTAGAAGGACAAGGGCAGCAGGCGCATGGGAACACCACCACCTCCAAGTTCCCCTCCAGGTCACAGACCATCCCTACTTGGAAGTATATCGGCCGATCCTTCATCGTCGCCGAGTCAAAATCCTGGAACTCCCTCCCTAACAGCCCTGTGGGAGCACCTTCACCACATGGACTGCAGCGGTTCAAGAAGGCGGCTCACCACCACCTTCTCAAGGGCAATTAGGGATGGGCAATAAATGCTGGCCTTGCCAGCGACGCCCACATCCCATAAACGAATAAAAAAAAAGTCTTATTATTTCACACTGTTTTGTTCGCCAAGAAGAACTTTAAGTCAGAAGGTGATTCTGTGGACAAATGCTGTCACTGCTAAGTACTCAGACCATAGATCACCTCCACAGTTTCATTAAGAATGCATAACGTATTGAAATATTTGTGCACAATTTATCTCCACAAAATTCTGTCAAATTTTATCTGATAACACTCCTGTGCTGCCCCTTGAGATGCTTTTACTATGTTGAAGGCACTATATAACTGCAAATTATTATTGTTGTCATGATACAAGCTTAAAGCGATGTCACCACCTAATAACTTTCACTCTGTTTACCGAGACATCTGGGAGATTTTTTTCCAGGGATGGACACAGAAGGAAGTAGGGTTGGAAGCGAGTAGAGGGATGTGTGTGATGAGGGAGATAAGGAAGTGTAATGGCCTTGTCTGTGATGGGAATAGAGAAGCCACGGGAGTTGGTGTCAAGTGGGGGTTGGCCACAAATGTGGATAGGAGAGATTATTTAAAGGGAGAAGCTTAGGGAGGACAGATGGTCAGTGAATTCAGAGAAGAGAGGGCAAGGGAAGTAGAGATGAAGATTGAAATCATCCAGGATGACGAGATACTTAGTGCAGAGGCTGAGGGAGGATATCTCAGTGAGCAACTCTGACTGAGGCTTGGCAGGGTTGGGGGCTGGGGGGAGCGTGGTTGTGGAGTGGATAGTAGACAACAAGGATTTCAAACCAGTGGTGAGAGGAGTGGGACATTGTGTGCTGATTGAAGGAGGAGAAGGTAGCAGAGGACTAAGGGCTGAGACCAAGGTGTGATTTGATGATGTCAGCCATACCGCCACCATGCTGGTTTGGATGGAACAGCTACCTGTGGAGGCTTCAGTAAGGGGCAAGTTGTCTCCACCCATGAGCCAAGTTTGAGTAAAATCAGGATGTTTGAGCAATCATCCAATGTCATGGATGGTAAGGAACCTATTCTTGAGTGAGCAGACATTCTAGAGCAAAATGTGGAGAGGTGTGGTGATTGTTGGCCTGCTGGAAGAAACATTTGTGGGTGGGATGAATGGGATGGGAAGGAGATTGGTGAGGTTAACCCCCAGTCGTCATGCTGCATGGGAGAGAGAAGAATAGGACAGTTTGGGTTGTTGCTCATAGGCAGTGAAGAGGATTATCAAAGGGACATTCAAGCCTGGAACGATAGCAGCAGAGTAGCAAAGTAGAGGAGTAGTGATGGGTTGGGTGATGATTGCAGGTTCAAAGTACCAGGAGAGGGGAAGTGAAAAGTGGCATGACTGAGCGACAGGAGGGGAAGATATATTGTACCACCAATTCCTGTTTTTTTTACTCCTGTATAGGTTTGGTTTTTCATCTTTCTGAAATTCCTTGGACCTACCATTAATGTTACTAACTATTGCTACAAGGGCTGCTGCTGATTGTTGCATGGCACTGCATTTAATGTCAAAGAGCAGGGGTTTTTCCAAGATCATGAAACAAAACTAGGATTGATATAATCAACAGGGCGGTAGTATTTTATAATTGTCCCATCTTAAATATGTTTTTAATGTTTATGCTGATGACACCATAACAAAGTTCAACTCTATAAAATCAACAGGAAAAATATACATTTAACAGAAACTGAAAATCAATTTGTTAATATTACTTCAGATTGAACTGAATTTCATTTAAGTTAGTGAAATACTTAGGTTGGTAATGGATAGAATGACATAGAGAGTGAAAGCAACTTAGCAGTGAATCCTTTCTAGCCTCATTAAAAAATAATGTACACCATATCCTGCACAAGAGTACTGTAACTCAGTAATCTTGTTCCTTGTCATACTTGTTCTGATATCTGTTGGTTGCTAAATTTGGACTATTTACCACCAATTCCTTTAATGAGGTATGGCCATCTGGTTAAACTATCTTGTACAACATCTGTGCCACTGAACTATTTTGTTAACGTCTCCAATAGCCTAGTGGGTAAAGGAACTGCCTGATGTAGCATTGAGCCATACTGTTCTGTGCTTTGGTAGTTCATTTCAGTTGGAGTTCCACAATTAGCCTCAGTGCTCATGGGCCAGGGAAGGCAAAAATCAGCCAGACTTTCTGCCTTTGATTAACTGTTACTGAGCTATTGTTCCACAGTTGCCAGCAGAATAACCACTTGGTACTTTACCCAAATGGTGATACTACAACCAAGTGTTCATTTTCATTGCCTCGGCTCACATATGAAGAATAGTGACTTGAGTAAAAAAGAAACTAACTGGGAGGACTGCTGGTATCTGTAGAACTGTATCTACAGCAAGAGTCAGTGCCTTCAGGAAAGAAAATTGTCCAAGAAAGCCTCGTCAGCGTTCAGTGGCTATATGTTTTACTGAGGCATTTTGTACGAACTACAGCTGAGTAAGTCTTCCTCTGAAGACGAAATTCTGATTTAAAAAAATCTGTTTACTTCTTTGTGATCACAGTTCACAGAATTACATAGAAATTACAATATGGAAACAAACTGCTCATCCCAGAGCCTTCCAATGTTCTGTGTAAAAAATGTTTCTTCAACTCTCTATTCCAAATCTCTTACATGCCAATCCTTTCTTTCTCTTTCTTTCTCTTCTTTCTCTCTTTCTTTCTTCTTATTCCAGAGCCCCCTCAATCCCTGGAAACAATCTGTTTCTATCTATTCTGTCCCACCCCTTCATAAATTTAAAGACCTCTATCAAACCACCCCTTAATCTCTTTTCTAACGAAAACAACCTAAATTTTTCAAATCTTTATTCAGTCTGTATTTGCTCATACCAGGCTGCATCCTAGCGAATGTGCACCCTACCTTTTCTATTGTCACAACATCCCTCCTATAGTGTGGAGCTCAAAACTGTAGACAATATTCCAACTGTGATCTTACTAAAGTTTCATATAGATTCACCATTACATCTCAGCTTTCACATTCGATACCTCTTGCCATAAAACCCAGGTTTCCATTTTTTTATGGCCTTATCTAGTTGAAGTGCTGCTTTTGAAGACTTGTGAACCTGAATGCCCAAATCTCTCTGTTCTTCAACATTACTGAGTTTGCCCCCATTCAAAGCACAATGGCCCAGATTTTGCAGGGCCGATGATGACGTACGCTGTCGTAAGCCTTGTAAAAGGCCCCGCAAGTTCCAGGTTTCCGCATGCGCTGCGCATGCGCGAAAACCCGGAACTCGCGATCTGTCTAGGTTCACCTTGCCAGATCCTCCGAACCAAAAGTAAAATCACTTTAGCTGGTGCAGAGTTGGGATATTTGCCCAACTACTGCCCAGCAGATGCCCATGAAACCCTTACACCTGGTAAAAGCCAGCTTTCATCAGCGTAAGGGAAATTAAAAATTTAAAAATAAAAATTCATCCACAAACATTTAAAATTAGTTTATGTAAATTTTGGCCCTGATTAAAATGTTTAAAATTATTTTTCAAAAAAGTAAATGTTTATTGTATATGCTTCATTAAAGGGACTTTTAATTCAACGTGAAAACGGGAACATTTATTTTTATTAGAACTGTGTAAGTTCTTTAATTATTTGGGGATGCTATTGTTTGTCATTGGGGGATTCAGTTCAGAAATGACAGCAATGGAATCCTCCTTTCTGATAGGAGGACCTGGTCCACGTGATCCAAAGGATGCTGCCGAACCGCCTGCGTCCCCGGGATCCGTGGGCCCTTACGCAGGCGTACACCTGCAGGCCTAGGACCCGAAGTCTCTGAAGCCTGGGAGCCAGCATGTTGGTTCGGATTTTTTTTCGGGTCGGAGGCGTACTCTGGAGGTATACCTCCCACCGCAAATTCGAGCCCTGTTACTTTCATATTTTGAACCAAAATGTACCACCTCACATTAAATTCAATCTTTCTATGTTTTTGCCCATTCCACCATCTTATGAATATCCCTTGGCAGCTTCCCTTCTGAAATGTGTGTTGGCTGCTTCAAGTTATTTTCTCTTCATCTAGATATTGACTAATTTCGGGGTAGAATTTCTGCTTTGGGCGCAATCGTAAACTGCCCATTTTGAAAAGTGTTTTTTTTCCCCCAGAGTTGCCATGCAAAATCATTTGTATGTCGCCGAATGCAAAATCTGCCGTGAACCAGCGCAAGCGGGCAGCGTTTTAAAATATAATGGGGGAGAAATTTGGGGGCGATAAATTTTGAAAGCTGGAAAAATTAGCGGCAGGCGCTAATGATTCTCAGCTTTCTCTAAGTTGGGTGTTCGTGCTCCAGGAAGGAAGTGGAGCGCTAAATCAAGCGCTACCACTTCCCTTCTGGAGCGCTAACCATGCAGGAGGGGCGGTAACGGTGCAGAGCTGCACATTGTCCCGGGCAGCACTGCCGGGATTCGAGGCTCCTTTCCTCCCTTAAAGGGAAGGGCCATTGCTACAGGCTGTGCATTTCAAAGATGTCCCTTGTCACCGATGGCAGCCAGGATCCGCAACGATCAGCTCCAAGCACTCTAAGAAAGTGCAGGGCTGATCAATCGCGGCAGTTAAAAACTTTCAAATGGCAACTTAAGAGACGGAAACAAATTTTTTCTGCAGACCAGCCGCCTTACTTTTAATTACCGCTCTCGAAGCGCCCGGCCTCCCGAACAACGCCTGCTGGAGCTGTCGGTGTGATCGCCCGGCAAGACTGCAGGTGGCGGAAGAGAATTTCGGGTCCGGGGCGCTGCACAGCCGGATGGCGTCATGATCTCAGGGCGCAGGAGATCGTGACGCTAGGGGTTACCACCGCCGCAAACCTCCAGGTGAATTTCACAGGCAGCGGTGCTATCGCCGCGCCTGTGCGGTAAGTCGTTATCGCCCCCCGGAGGCGCTAACGGGAGGTGCAAAGGAGGTGAATTTCTAGCCCAATTTATTTTTTTGACTGCTTTAAAGAGAATTCCATGATCTATTTAAGAGTGGGAACTTGGTAAAGTTTGATTAATACAACTGAAAATGGGTTTATCACAAAAAATAAGCATTTAAAATCACAGTGTCAATCCACTGCCTGTGAGTAACTTGATTTTAAATGACAGAAAATGACTTTTAAAAAATTTACAAAACTATTTTCTAGTTAGACTTGGGTTCCGTAGTCAGTTCCTTAGTAGCTTTTTTAAAATTTCATTCAAAACCGCTCAAAATGTATCTATTAATGTCCTTGCACCCAAATGAACCAACTTAATTTTTGGAGCCTCCTCGAAGGTCTGCAAACGAGCACAATTAGCGGAAACTCCCAATGGTGATTAATTCACCCTGGGGGCGTAGCCAGTTTTGTAGGCGGGGCCTGCTTCTAGCGCGATGTTTTTAAGTCTAGTGCCAAAGATCGCGGAAACTTGAGTTGCGCTGAACGCAATTTGCGATTAAAATTCCACGATTTGTGAATTGGTTATGTCTCGATCGGGTGAATTGCACTGAGAAAACCAGTGCAATCGAGCGGAAACTCCAGGCCTTCATCTTAAATTAAAGATTCTAAAATTATCCCCACCACAGATGTTAAACTAACTGGCTTATAATTACCTGGGTTAGCTCTGTCTGCCTTTTTGAAAATGAGTATTACATTGGTCACTCTCCAGTCCTCCGTCACACATCCACTCTCAATAAAACCCTGAAATATAATTTCCAGGGCGTCCACTATTTCTTCTCTCATTTCCCTTGGGATCCTTAGATGTATTCCATTAGATCCTGGCATCTTGTCCTCATTTAGCTTAATTAACTTATCTAATACGATTATATTTTATATATCTCAAGTCACTTTTGACCAATTCAGGACTTATCTTCTGCCTAATATTCTTCTCTTTTGTAAACACTGAAGCAAATTACTTGTTAAATATTATCATCAATTTCCTCTTATGCTCTACAAATTCACTATCCTTTCCTCTCGGTTGTTCCATCCCACATTTGACAAGTGTCTTTTTACTGATAAAATTTCTAGAAAATAGTTACTGTTCGGGTTAATATTTTTCGAGATTCTCCACTCATAATCCCTCTTTGCTTTTCACATTCCTTTCTCAACCTCTTCCTGTACTTTTGTTGCATTCTCTCTCTTTCTTTTTTATCATACCTATAGACCCCATTTGCACGCTTCTTCAAATTTAGTTTGTTTCTAACCTCTTCAGTTTTCAACAACATTCTGCAACTTGAAGTTGTCTCCTTTTTAATGGTATATATTTATTCTGCACCTTTGTAATCTTTTACTAAAAATCATTGATTTACAGTCCTGTGTGCAATATCTCTTTCCACCACACCTCAGTAGCTTTCTCCTTATCTTTCTAAAACCTGCCCTATTCTAATCTAGTGCCTTTGGTTTTATACGTTTTCCATTTTTATTTGGGCCTTTAACCGTATCATATTAGGACCACTACTCCAGAGGTGCTCACCCACATTTAACTCACCTACCTGATCTCATTCATTACTCATAACTAGACCTAGCAGTGCCTCTGCCTTGTTGGCATATGAACATAGTTCATGGTTATTTTATGGCACCGTTTGCTCCTGAAGCAACTGTGATTACACAATAACCATCACCTGGGAGAACCCGTCGGCGGAGCGGGCCCAGGGGCTGAGTGGCCGGGTCCTGCTCCTACTTCTTGTGTTCTTTAGATTTGAGGTTAGGATCAGATCAGCCATGATCTCATTGAATGGCGGAGCAGGCTCAAGGGGCCGATTGGCCTACTCCTGCTCCTATTTCTTATGTTCTGATGTAATTCTCAGATTCAGTTGTTTAATCTACTGAGGGAAAAAGAAGAAAAATGGCTTGCATTTCTATAGTGCCATTCACAATCTCAGCATCCCAAAGCGCTTTGTAGCCAATGAAGTTCTTTCGAAATGTAGTCACCGTTGTAATGTAGGGAAACGCAGCAGCCAACATGCGCACGGCAAGCTCCCACAAACAGCAATGTGATAATGACCAGATCATCTTATTTTCAGGAAATACCTGAATCGACAGTAAGCTTTAGTGAGAGGGATGAAAACTTTTTCTGTGGATTTAATGACCCACTAATGCAATCACATTCTCAGAAATAATGCATTCATGTGAGTTTCTTTAGTAGGTTGTTCAGTACGAAGGAAACGGAAATTCTTCTGTTAATTAAAAGAAACGTTTCCTGTTTTGAACCTTCAAAGCAGAGCCTTGCAGAGAGCAAGACCTCTCAGTTGGTTCAGTTGGTCTTTAATTCAACAGAGTTGAAAACGAGTTGTCATTGATTTATTAGTCTTATCGAAATGTCTCCGAGCCCTAAATCTTCAGGGTCTTTCGTGCGAAAGTAGCTGCTTCATTCGAGAGAGGGAATATTTTAACAATGTACAGTTAGTCAAAACTTGTCCATGTCGACATTTCACTTGTAGATTTAAGGTGCTGATTTAATGTCATTTTGTACAAACACTAAACCTGGCTTTCTGCTGTTAGTGGCAAGACACCATTCAGTGCTGACGCATCACGTTTGGAGTGTAATAACTATCTAAGTGTTTGGAGTTTAAGAACTATTTTAAGTGTTGGCATAAGAGGTTTCTTTACTGCCCTCCTTCCACCCCAAGCTTTTACTCATATTGGGTACAATTCCATGGTCGCCAGCAGCCCTCCTCTACTTCCCCAAGTCTCCATTATTTAATGTGTGGTCCCAGAGAGTGAAGCCTCGATATTAACCCTCCCACAGCAGGTGGGAGAGGGTCAGGGGTGGTGGTTAAAGAGTGAAAAGCGTGGGATGCGACGCCAGCCCGCCGCCAATTTTACGGACGCGGATATCGGGGTGTCCGAGTATCCCGCCATGGAGAGGTGTGACGCTTAATTAATCTTCTTCTTAGGCAGTTCCTCGGAACCGAGGATGACTTGCTTCCACACTAAAAATGAGTTCTCAGGTGACTGATGAGTCCAATGCGGGACCTACAGTCTCTGTCACAGGTGGGGCAGACGGTGGTTGAAGGGGCGGGTGGGTGGGGTGCTTGGATTGACGTGCGCTCCTTCTGCTGTTTGCGCTTGGCTTCTGCTTGCTCCCGGTGAAGAGACTCTGGGTGTTTGGCGCCTTCCCAGATGCTTCTCCTCCACTTTGTGCGGTCTTGGGCCAGGGATTCCCAGGTGTCGGTGGGGATGTTGCATTTTTTCAAGGAGGCTTTGAGGGTGTCCTTGAAGCATTTCCTCTGCCCACCTGGGGCTCTCTTGCCGTGTCGGAGCTCCGAGTAGAGCGCTTGTTTTGGGAGTCTCGTATCGGGCATGCGGACAATGTGGCCCATCCATTGGAGCTGATCGAGCGTGGTCAAAGCTTCGATGCTGGGGATGTTGGCCTGAGTGAGAACACTGGCGTTGGTGCGCCTATCCTGCCAATTGATTTGCAGGATCTTGTGGAGGCAGCGTTGGTGGTACCTCTCCAGTGCTTTGAGGTGCCTGCTGTACATGGTCCATGTCTCTGAGGCATACAGGAGGGCAGGTATCACTGCTGCTCTGTAGTGTAAAGTTTCGCAATTATCGCGATTCAAAATAACACAAGAGAAGCAGATTCGCTTGATCAGTTTTATTAAACGAAATGCTGTCATGATATAAAGGACACAGAAGCCTGTAAAATGGCCGCCGCGCATCGTGGCAGAAGTTTCCAGAATTACAGTGGGCAGACAAGATGGCGTTCGAATAAACATTTCAATATAAGACGGGATCATACTCGATAAACACTGATAAAGACAGGATGCAACCTGTTTGCATTCGAAACAATAGCAAAAGATATAAGTGCTGGAATCGTTTTCCATGCACAAGTAAGGACCATTGTACTGGGCAATCGAAGGCCCATCCAGACACATCAATACACAAATACCCCCACGGCTCTACAATGAGAGAGACATTGACGGGTGATCAAACGAGTATTCGGGGGCCCCCAAAACCAGTCAGGGAGACGATTCAGACAATCCTGGCTGGGTCAACAATGGGGAAAACATTAACGGATAGTTGGCCAGTTTCAGGTGCTACCGAAACCCGTTAAAGACAAGAATCGCCCCATGCTGGGAGTTTTGAGCGCCAATATTTCACAAAGGACAAACATTAAGATTTGAGCGGGAGATAAGGGAACACAGCACTATAACTATAGTGAACAAACGTCCATCGGTCTCTTAGCTTGCTGCTGACTGCCGAAGCTTTTCCTTAGGGCTGGACATTGTTGACTCTTGTCTTTTAGCCGTACTGGTCGGTTATTCGAATGTTGGGTGGAGCTCAAACGGAACGAGCCGCCTCGACAAGGGCAAGTGACCAGGTGCGCCATCCCAAGAGTCGGTAAACGGTGTCTGGACCCGAAGGCCCAACAAGACAAGACGAAATGACAAGAAAAGAAGAAGAATCCACGTGCCGCCGCGGTCAGTAAACCCCGACCGCGCCCGAAAATATAGAACTCACTTCTTGAATTCTACGGGTTATTGCACGAACCGGTTTAGGTCCATCGACTCCATCACCATAGGAAGACTCTTCATTGAATTCTACCGACACTGGTGTCAGTACAGGAAGACTTTTCTTTGAGTTCTACAACCGGGCCCGAGTTCTGTCGAGTTCTTCATGACAACGGGGAGCCCGGCCTGCTTGCCGCAGCAGCGAAGATAAACAAGTGGGGTACAGAGACCCCTCCAAACATGTGACAGACAGGCGCTGCAGCGAACGAGCCGAGTGCCTCACTTTAAAATTCTCCGAAGTATCACGAGTGGTGAGCATGTTTCCCGATCCTACAAATCTAGACGTAGTGTAGGTATTGATAGGGGAGGGTGGTTTTATTAAGGATAAAGTATAATGTGTTCCCCTTTTTACGATGTGCCGTGCGTTCTTCATTACCATAGACCAAGCTTTATGAATGTATGTATACTTGTACTCTCGTTAATTTGCGCCTATGACATGTACTTCATGATTTTGGACGCTATGCAATAAAGATTTCCATTTCGTACTATTCAACCGGGTCTATTTGAGTTTTTCTCTGCATTACTGCTCTCGCACCTAAGTCCAGTGTTAGAACTGTAAGGGCGAGTGGGTCGAACCACTCACAGGTGCTTATTGCAACAAGGCTGGCCGGAGACCAGAGCAAGCAATAGTATTAGGCAACAAAGGCCTAACCTCGCACCAGCACCGTCTGTGATACAAGCACGACAAAACCCCTTACAGTAGACCATGAGCTTAGTGCCGGGTTTGAGGTCCTGGTCTTCAAACACTCTCCTCCTCAGGTGACCGAAGGCTGCACTGGCACACTGAAGGCGGTATTGGACTTCGTCATCGACGTCTGCCCTTGTTGACAGTAGGCTCCCGAGGTATGGAAAGTGGTCCACGTTTTCAAGGCCTCGTCATGTATTTTGATAATCGGGGGGCAGTACTGTGTGGCGGGGGCAGGTTGGAAGAGGACCTTTGTCTTACGGATGTTTAGTGTAAGGCCCATGCTCTCGTACGCTTCGGTGAAGGTATTGATGATGGTTTGGAGTTCGACCTCAGGCCAGGGTTATCATCGGGCCCCAACTGCAATTATGTCATTGGACCGTGAATTGCATATTTTAAAAGGATCCTGCTGGCTTCAGGTGCCTGCTCAGAAGGGCAGGTTAAAACGAAAGATAACGGGATCCAGGCGGTAAATTGATAGGTACGTCACATAACCTATTTTAACAGCCTGGTTTCTGTAGGGCGAGTATGGTTAAAATTGTCCATATAATGTTTACACCTGGGGTATCTGATAATGTAATTAGCCAGCAGCAATAATATGGATTCGATGTTAGCACTATTTCATGTTAAATTTCATCTGAGTTAAGTGAGACTGATGCTGAGATGATAGTGGACATCCAGGGATGCAAGCTGTAAAGATCCTGTCGAATCATAGAATGATACTGCACGGAAGGAGACCATTCAGCCCATTGTGCCTGTGCCAGCCCTTTTGAAAGAGCTACCCAATTAGTCCCACTCCCCTGCTCTTTCCCCATAGCTCTGTATTTTTTTCCCCTTCAAGTATTTATCCAATTCTCTTTTGAAAGTTATTATTGAATCTGCTTCCACCGCCCTTTCAGGCAGCGCATTCCAGATCACAACAACTCGCTGTGCAAAATAATGTTTCCTCATTAAATCTTTAAAATTGTACCATTTAGTTCATATTGCCTCTCCTCATTCTTCCTACCAAAATGTATTATTTTACACTTCTTTGCATCAAATTTCATCTGCCCATTTCACCAGTCTGTTACTAACCTCCTCATTGTTTATGTATTGAGATTTTGGACAGTTACAACCCAGTTTCTAGTGGACATGAACTCACAGTACAAAACTGTCCATAACTCAGCACTAATTGATAGTACAATAGTAATCTCACCCAAAGAGAACAGCATGTCTGTTGTGGGAAATAGAAAAATGGCAGTCTGGTGCATTATTAGGTCTTCCTATGATGTTGGAGCTGAGGTACATTGCCGATGATAGTAGATGAGGGTTACCAAGTTAAATCTGCACTGGGAGCCCTAAATGCAAAGTGTTCCATCATTCACTTTGAACACAAAATGTGTTTGATTAGAAAAAAAAGAATTGGGGATGCACTACAACTTTAAACCTACAAATTGTTTGGATTATTTTGTAATATGCAACACCTGCCTTTTTACCTCCTCCCTTCCCACTGTCCAGGGCCCCAAACTCTCCTTCCAGGTGAAACAGCGATTTACTTAAACATCTTGCAACTTAGTATATTGTATTCGCTGCTCACGATGCGGTCTCCTCTACATTGGGGAGACCAAACGCAGATTGGGCGACCGCTTTACGGAACACCTCCGTTCAATCCGAAAGCGTGACCCCGAGCTTCCGTCGCCTGTCACTTTAATTCTCTGCTCCACTCCCACTCTGACCTCTCTGTCCTCGGCCTCTTACACTGTTCCAGCGAAGCTCAATGTAAGCTCGAGGAACAACACCTCAACTTTCGATTAGGCACTTTACAGCCTTCTGGACTCGACATTGAGTTCAACAATTTCAGACCATAACCTCTGCCCCTATTTTTTCGCCTGGTAGCTGTTGATGATTTTGCCATTCCCATTTACACCTCATCTGGACTCATCTCTTGTTTCTTTACTTGTCCCATTACCATCTCCTTTTGCTTTGTACTATCATACAAAACATATAAAATTCTTACAGGACTTGACAGGGTAGATGCAGGGAGGATGTTTCCCCTGGCTGGGGAGTCTAGAACCAGGGGTCACAGTCTCAGAATAAGGGGTCGGCCATTTAGGACTGAGATGAGGAGAAATTTCTTCACTCACGGGGTGGTGAATCTTTGGAATTCTCTACCCCAGAGGGCTGTGGCGGCTCAGTCATTGAGTATATTCAAGACAGAGATCGATAGATCTTTGAATAGTAAGGGAATCAAGGGATATGGGGATAGTGCAGGAAAGTGGAGATGAGGTAGAAGATCAGCCATGATCTTATTGAATGGCAGGGCAGGCTCAAAGGGCCAAATGGCCTACTCCTGCTCCTATTTCTTATGTTCTTATACCTTTTGTCATTTAATCACTCCTGCCCTCCACAGACCTTCCCTTTTGTTCTTTCCTCCTCTCCCCCCTGTCCCTGCCCCTGCACTTGCTTAAAATCTGTTACATCTCTAACTTTTTCCAGTTCTGACGAAAGGACATCGATCTGAAATGTGAACTCTGTTTCTCTCTCCACGGATGCTGCCTGACCTGCTGAGTATTTCCAGCATTTTCTGTTTTTATTTCAGATTTCCAGCATCCGCAGTATTTTGTTTTTGTGTTATTTTGTGAGGACCTGGTCCACAGCTACAGTCATCAAGCAGCTTAATTCCAACCAGTATTCAGCAGTTTTTGGTTGACGTTTCTCAATTAGTTTCAATGGCTAATGATGGGATTCAATAGGAAGATTTCAAATGAAATAAAGCACTGTAGCAAAACCCCTATCTATATTCTGTTGAGTTTCTGTTCTGAGTTCAGGTTCTGCAGAGAACTCCATCATTGAGCCAGTAACAACCCTTTAAATTTTTCATCTGTAAAACTCGCCTACCATTCAAAATGCCTTATTTGCACCCAGCCTTTAAATAGTCTCTCCTAACTGATGACTAAGTAATTTGATGTCTTTCTCCAAATCCAATACAAAATTATTATCTCCTTCCTGTCTCATTGATTATGTAATTATTATTGTCCTTTACTTCATTGATCATGTAATTTGTTGTCTTTTTTACTGGAAATGTAATTCTTAACACTGTGATTTCCAGAATAAATTAAATTGAAAGAAAGGAAGAGATGCAACTGACCATTTATTAGAATCAAGCCCCAAGTGTCTCAGTTTACCCCAATGGGGATGGTTCACGTCAGCAAAAGATGTACATGAGACAATAAGGTGCAAAACTCCAGATTTTACACCTCAAATAATCTGGCATATCTTTTTCTTTTGTTCTTCATAGCAGTTTAGTGATGAGCAATCAAGGTCACCCTTTACTAATGTTATTGCAGATCACATGTAGAAATGTGCTTGTTCCTTGTTTTCAGCCAGTACTCAATGGACCTAAGCTCACACACAAAATGGTTTCATTTTGGTAACCTCTACACTGGGAAGCCTGTGGTTTGAGCAAGAGTGGAATAGAAATTATTGTACATTACAGACCTTTCATAGTAAACAATGCACCTTGAAAGCTGACAGCAAAGTAAAAATGGAAAATTCTAGAAATTCACAATGCTGATCCGTCAGCATCTATCCAGAGAGAGAAAAAAAATCAGGTTTCCTCATTGGGTCAGTATCATCAAGAAAGGAAAATAGGTGAAAATTTGCCCAGAAATCCACCCATTTTCTCCCTTCTTCTCCTGAAGGCAATTCTGGGCTACGGATTCCTGGGCGCCCACAGCCCTCTGAGCTTCTTTTCCAAGTGGCCATTCTTCATCTGTTGCTTCGATGGTAACTGCAGGAAGGTATTCACCCATTGAAAGCACCCCAGTTGAGCAGAATCCGAATTTTGCCCAACATTTACACACTTGTACTTTCCAGAAGAGGTCACTGGATAACATTCAGCAATAGGACTCTTGTCTAATTTCCCCTCCCTATTCCGGGGGGCTCTGAGGCCAATTCCACCACTCCGAAGTCCAATGTTCCCTGTATTTTCTTTTGATGCACGGGCCTTTTAATTGGCTGTGCGGCCCATTCAAATTTTTGCGCATGCGCGGTTATTTCCATTGTGAAGCCGGTGAGCGACCTGCGTGGGGCTTCCGGACCGTTGCACGGCCGCGCAGCTTAGCGGGAACATTCTGGATAACGAGAGCTAACTTTGCATGGACCAGGTACCAAACCTTAGACCTTCTGCTCTGTACGGCTTAGTGCCTTTACCACTCGGCCTCAGAAGCGCTAGGTAAAGCAAAGCAATTAAAGCAGACCAATTATCAATGCCCCTTATAGGGTCAAGAAGCACTTTCACATAGATTTTGCTGGAGTGTCCACAATTTTTCCCCATTTTTTGCCTTGCTAGGAGTTGTATCGATTGGATGGTGCAAGCATTGATGGTCTTGTCACACCGTTCTTTTTGTATGATTTATACATGAAGAGCAAGACGATCAATGCTTAGACTTTGAAGCTTTGCATTGCTATGTTGCTCAATCCTTCTCTTGCTTCCTCCTCCCCACACCCCATCCCAAAAGCTTTGTGGTCTAGCTTGAAATTGGTAATAAAAAATAGAAGTGTATTTTCTTTTTATTTGAAACGCTCTAATCATTTTATTGTTAGAATTTTTCTTTTAAGATGGATTTCATTGCAGTAATAATGATGGACCGGCTTCTAAACGAGTTTGAGCATGCAGAAATGTGTAGTTGGTTGATTTTGAATATAATGAATTGACTTAATATTGACATGTGAATTTGTTGGAAAACAGATACTGTGGCTTTATTAAGACAACAGAGATGAATCAATCTTGTTTGCATTATTTCCAGTAATGATTGCACTGCTCCGCGGGACTGGCTGGCACACTTACCTGTGTGTACATTGCTCTGACGCAATCTTTACATACTAAAATCATTTTTTATTTTGCATCCGGCTGCTGTTTGAGAAGCAGTTTCTAAACATGCAATCAGTTCTGAGAATGGCTTAACATTTGGGCGCTGGACATGCGCTTGTGTTGTTAATAGAGAAATAAAGTTGCATGCCCCCGGTTTCCCTTTAGTAACAATGCAGGATAAATGATACCAGCTTTAATAAAAAAAAAAATTTTTAAATCACCCAAATGGGACTTGAGTGAATATTCTTCAAATCACCTCATTATAAAATCCATTCAGTGGAGCGAAACATAAACAAGCGACCAGCAAAGGTGAGAAAACAGCTGTTGTATGTGTTTGGATAAGACCACTGAGGCAGACAAAGGACAGACACTGCTTCAACTCCATCACCTCCAATATAGCCAGAGGGACGAGCTCCAGCTGTGGTAGAGTCCCAGTTAGCTCTGCTTGCTCTGAATAAATGGCCACAGAAGCCCGTGACTATTGTTAAAAGAAAGCGTGCCCTAGTAGTAAATAATTGTTTCCATCTGCTTTACAAGAAACACTGCTGCAATAAAACATACATCTACGGCGTCAGAATAAAACACATTGCTGTAGTAACCACTCAGGGCAGTTATATTTTTCAAAAGGAATTACAATGTCTCGCTGGTGCAATAATTTCAGATTCTATTTGCAGCATGGCCATATGGTTGTACACAGTACATTAGCAATATTGTGCTATGTAAATGTTGGTCATGAATACTTAATGTAGACAAAGAATGCAAGCCGCAAAATTCGGCACCTTAGAGCCGGCAGTTAAGGCCGGTTTCGGCAAAAAAAAGGCGGCCGCCTTGCTTCTGCCCACTTCTGGCATGGGCTCGGGTCTTTTTCCAAGTGGCAGGCAGTGACTAGTGGGGTACCGCAGGGATCGGTGCTAGGACCCCAGCTATTCACTATATATATTAATGATCTAGACGAGGGAACTAGATGTAATATCTCCAAGTTTGCAGATGACACAAAGCTGGGTGGGCGTGTGTGCTTCGAGGAGGATGCCGAGAAACTCCAGTATGATTTGGACAGGTTGGGTGATTGGGCAGAAGCATGGCAGATGCAGTATAATGTGGATAAATGCGAGGTTATCCACTTTGGTGGCAAAAACAGAAAGGCAGATTATTATCTGAACGGCAATAGATTGGGAGAAGGGGAAGTGCAACGAGACCTGGGTGTCCTTGTGCACCAGTCGCTGAAGGTAAGCATGCAGGTACAGCAGGCGGTTAAGAAGGCAAATGGTATGTTGGCCTTCGTAGCGAGAGGGTTTGAGTACAGGAACAAGGACGTCTTGCTGCAGCTGTACAGGGCCTTGATGAGACCACACCTTGAGTATTGTGTGCAGTTTTGGTCGCCTTATCTGAGGAAGGATGTTCTTGCCATGGAGGGAGTGCAGCGAAGATTCACCAGACTGATACCTGGGATGGCAGGAATGACGTACGAGGAGAGATTGGGTCGATTGGGCTTATACTCGCTGGAGTTTAGAAGAATGAGAGGAGATCTCATTGAAACTTATAAAATTCTAACAGGGCTAGACAGACTGGATGCAGGAAGGATGTTCCCGATGGCGGGTGAGTCCAGAACAAGAGGTTACAGTCTAAAGATAAGGGGTAAGCCATTTAGGACAGAGATGAGGAGGAATTTCTTCACCCAGAGAGTGGTGAACCTGTGGAATTCTCTACCACAGAAGGCAGTTGAGGCCAAGTCAGTAAATATGTTCAGGAAGGAGTTAGATATATTTCTTAAGGCTAAAGGTATCAAGGGATATGGGGAGAAGGCAGGGAGAGGGTACTGAGTTTGGATGAACTGCCATGATCTCATCGAATGGCGGAGCAGGCTCGAGGGGCCGAATGGCCTACTCCTGCTCCTATCTTCTATGTTTCTATGTTTCTGTGCCATTTTGGGCAGGTTGCTAGCTCGGCCATTGCCTGCGTGCGGCGGAAGAATGCAAATGAGGCAGATCGTGACATCAATCAGTGTGCAACGCTGATTTGACGCATGACCTACCATTTTGGACATCGCAGGTCCACTGTATGCCCTCTCCTAAACACGCACAGCTGAACGTGTGCTCAGCTGCAGGAGGGACCCCCCCCCACCCCCCCCGCCCCCCGCCTCCCGGCACCAGTTTAAAGGGATACAGCCAACTTTGAGATAAGTTGCTTTTTAGTTTTGTACTGGTTCCTGTACAGTTTATTTGAGTAGTTCCTTGCTGTAAGACATTCAATAAGTTGGGAAAGAGTGCAGGGAGTGGTGCTGGATTTTGGGAAGGCATTGGCTTTTAAAGGAAGGCCTCTGACTACACCACTTGCTCCCAGTCATGGCGGCTCTACTCGCAGTTCCCCTCGCGCTGCAGCATGCCAGGGAGATGGATCAGAGGCAGCAAAGACAAGCTGCTCACAGAGGGAGGGGGAGGAGGGCTCTCAGCAGGAGGCCTTACCCACCCAAGGTCTTCAGGGAGCGCTTCTCCTACCTGCACTTAAGCCAGAAGCAGTGTATTAAGAGGCTCTGCTTCACCAAGGAGGTGGTCACAGAACTCTGCCACCTCTTGGAACCAGACCTGCAGCCTCAGAGCAGCGTGATGACGGCGCTACCAGTGGCCCTCAAGGTGACCGTGGTCCTGAATTTTTCACCACCGGATCCTTCCAGGCTGGACCAGGCGATGTAGCGAACAACACCCAGTTCACCGTCCATCGCTGCATCCGGGAGGTCACAGAGGCGCTGTACTCCAGGAGAAGGGACTTCATTGTCTTATCTCTGAACAGGGAGAAGCAGGAGGAGCGCGCACATGGCTTAGCCAGGATATCGGACTTCCCCATGGTGCAGTGTGCCATCAACTGCACACACGTGGCTTTGCGGGCGCTGCATATCAATCCTGAGCTGTACCGCAACCGCAAAGGCTCCCACTCACTGAATGAGCAGCTGGTGTGCGACCATGCCCAGCACATCATGATGGTGAATGCCTGGTATCCTGGCAGCAGTCATGATGCCTTCATCCTGCGCTAGTCCGCTGTGCCAGCAGTCTTTCAGCCACTACGTCGAACCCGAGGGTGGCTGCTCAGAGACGAGGGCTATCCGCTCTACATCTGGCTGATGACTCCCCTCCGCAACCCCACCACTCGTGGCCAGCAATCATATGATGACAGACATGCTGCCATGGGGAACCTCATCGGAATGCTCAAGCAATGGTTCCGCTGCCTTGACCACTCAGGAGGAGCCCTCCAGTGCACGCTGGAGCGGGTGTCCCATTTCATGGTGGTCTGCTGCATCCTCCACAACTTGGCCATCATGAGGGTGCAGCCCTTGCCACCACGGGTTCCGCGAGCACCTCAGGAGGAGGAGGCGGAGGAAGGGAGGAGGCTTGCAGAAAATCCCCATTCCAGACGGGCTGTCCGTGAGCACCTCATCAGACTCCAGTTCCAGTGAATGAAACCCCAGATCCCCGTTGCTCACCACTTCGCTATCTTACCATCCTCTGTCACGGAACATCACAGCGTCCCCCCTGGCACAAGGTTAAAATGAGAGCCACCACAAAACAAACATTCCAAACATAATTTATAAATTATTATTTTGAATCTTACATAACAAAGTCAACTTATCAACCTTGTGCATTCCCTTATTGTCTGTCCTTCGTGTTGTTTTTTCTATTCTAGTGCTCCTACGCAGTGTTACCACGGTGGCTGCAGCATGGCTGGTGGAAGGCTGCTGACTTTCTGTGGGGAACACTGCAAATGGCCTTGCAGGATGACCTTGAGCAGCTTTTGGCCGAGAAAGCCCGGCTATAGACCGCACAACCTTTGCATGGGCGTGCAGCAGTTTGGGCTGGTTGGCTGACAGGCAACAGTAAGGGCACTGACGGCGTGACAGTGGTGGGAGTACGAATGCTGTCATCCTGAGAGAGGACAGCAGGTTCCTGCTCCACATGGACACTGCCTCAGGGCGGCGCCTCAGCATTCCTAGCCATCGGTTGGTGCACAGATTGCTGGACTGCTGTGAGACCCTTCAAGCCCCTTTCCACACTCGTAAATCCAGCCACAATGGCAGCAGTCTGAGCTTCCATGCCAGCAAGCTGAGCCTGCATAGCAGATGTCTGAGCTTCCACTGCAGCACTCAGACGTTGGGTCACTTCCGCTTGTGCTGCAATGGAAGCTGCAACATCGCCCATCACACCCAGCATCATGATTGGTTCCACAAGTGCTCTAATGGAGGTCCCCATCACTTCCATCCTGGAAATCATGGGCTCCAAGCTACGCGCAAAGCCATGTACAATATTGGAGCTGGACTCCTCCATGCCCCTCTGGCAGGCCTGCCATTGCACCAAGCAGTTCTGTGTGCATGTCCATCACCCTTCTTCTGAAGGCTGCCCCAATCGAAGTCCTCATCTGAGTCCTGTGCAGCAGAACTCGTGTGTGAACTCACCCTCTGGGGAGCTGGCACATACGCTACCATTTCCCCCTTACCTGGCTGCAGTCCACATGTGCCCGTTGACTCATCACGTGCAGATACCACCTCTATACTACCCTCTAAAGTTTGCACAGTGCCATTTTCTGAGCTGGTGCCTGGGAGTGTCGGAGCGAGTGATGGTGCCTCTTCTCCATCACTCTCCTTCTCTAGTTCTTCCTGCACTGGCTGGACTGCTGGGAGTTCTTGGGTACCTGAAAGGAGAACGGCACAAGGGTCGGGTTGTGGTGAGAGGAGGGGGGGAAGCAAGATGTGCATGCTTGCACCATCAGCAGTGAGAAGAGATTGTGGGATGAGGGGGAAGTGGGATGTGAGAAGAAGGATTAGGAATTATTGTAAGCGGGTTAACCAATGGGCTAAAAATAGTACATACAGGAAATTAAACCCTAGAGTGTTTCACATACATTTTGTGTTTGTCATATTTCAGGGTAGTTTGGTTAGTTTACACAAAGAAGCTTCTAAATATATAAAAATGAGGTTTTGGTAATTTTACATAAAGAAATGAAAATTAATTGCTGCTGAAGACAGTGAAGCTGATATACATTGATGATAAAATAAAATGGTAATTGCTGCTTTTGTTCTGCTATGTATGTTTTTTTGTGCTTATCGTGATAAAAATATTAGAGCCAGGGAATGGAACATTTTCCATTTCAGGCCCTCAATGTCAACATCAATTAGTCCCAAGTCAGGCAAAGCAGCATTTATATTTGGAGTAAAGTTGCATCAACAAGGGGCCTTAGCCCCAATCTCAGAAAGTGCCCCCTCTTTCATATCAGTTAGCCTGTGGCTCATCTGAGCAAGATTATCATTTAGTACCATTGTTGTGCTGTGGGCTCATGCCCATGAGGATTTGTATTGAGACTGCCTGAATTCATTTCACTTAAAGACCTTACAGCTAGCAGGCATCTTCATTCCATCATTTTGGGCTGATTTGAACTCCAGTCCTAAATGTTGGAAGAGCAATGTTTTACCCACTGCATCATCAGGTCTTTCCAAATATATCTGATCTATGATCCAATATTTTGTCTTGCATTAAAGATGAACTGAATTAAAAATAAAATTGTTGACTTGAATAATTGCTTGAAATTATATGGTGGTGATTTTAATGCTGGTGGCAAGGGAAGCTGCAACATAATTTCCTCCCTGCTCTTGCCTAAGTTTTTGAAAACGAAGGCCAATTTTAACCCTACCTGCCCAATAAAAAGCGTGGGTGGATGGGCAGTTAAAGTCCCAAGTTTACTTACCTACCTTGGAGATGCCAGGAACATTGCCCCATTTTAACCTGCTCAACTGAGCAGGCGAGAAGGACACCTTCACAAAGCCGGCGGGATCCCTTTTTCTCACATGCACGTCGAGTCCCAGTGACATTCTCGGGACCTGGCAGCCTGAGTGGGAAGCCGCAGTGAGTTTGCTGGCAGGCCATCCTAGCTGGGAAGAGGCGGCCCAATAAGTTACATTTTTTTCAATTTTTTTTTTTTACTTTCCTTGTGGGGCCAAGCGGAACAGGACTGTTCCTCCAGGCCCCACAAGGCAAACTTAGGTTTCCCAGCATCCCCCCATACCAATCGTGAGATATCCCCGGCAGCTGACCACTCCACCTACCTGGACTCTGTAGGCGGCCTACAAGCCGCAGAATTTTCCACCACTTCCCGCTGAATCCCCAGTGAGAATGGGTGGGAAGTCGGCCGGTGGCATTTAAATACCTCAGGCCTCATTTCTAGAGCTGTGGGTAAGTTTCTAACTAGCACCACGACTCACCCATGGAAACACTGGCCTGGAGTTAAAATCAGGCCGCAAGTCTATTGGTGTAATTGTGGATGCGGAAATATGATGTAATGGTAGGAATCAGACTTGAAACTGCAAATGGTGTGTAGACCTAATTGGTTTTTAAAAGCTATTTAAAGGAATATTATTTTTTCTAACCAATTTTCTCTCCTTTCCTTTGCCTTCCGTAAGGTGTTGGCTCCTTGCTGGAATAAGCTTGTCACCCTCTAGCACCTCCAGCAGGTAGCTATTGCTCCTGTGCAAGCCATTACAGTGAGTTTCAGTGGGTTATTCAACCATGGGGGCATCAGATCTTTACCCAATTCAGACCATGCCCAACAGCTATGGATTTGCAGTTCCAGCAAGAGTTGATGGATAATGATCAGGGGTGAGATCTCTTTATCCATTAAACTACTACAGACGTTCTAAGTATTTTTTGTTGCCATTTTACACAACAGCTAGCAATGCACTACATGTGTTTTACAATTCATGGCATCATCCTGACACCCATGACGACTTGATACCTCAGTATCATCATATTTTGAGACAAAACTATTTTGAAATTCATATAGCGTTTCCAATTGCATGTGATATGACATACACACCATGCACAAGAGCACTACTGTAGTTTAGCCAGATAAAACTGTGCAGCTTACCAACACAGAACACTACTCTGCTTTCTGCTAGTTATCCAGCTAATGCTGCCCTATCCATTAGCATTGGCTTGCAAGGTTATCTGGAGATAAGTGGTAAGATCCTTGCCCCAATTAGAGATCTGCCCATCAATGAGCCAGCCTGTCTGGTCAATCATCAACAGTGACTTGGAATACTGCAGATTTGACGATTCAGATATTAAGTCTACATGGTATAATGGCACCATGAAGTGCAAAAAATGACTTGTGTACTGTGTCGTGTAAAATGCCAGCAAAAAAAAAACGCTTGTAGCTCCTCTGGTCACTTAGTGGATCAAATCCCTGCCCAGCACTAGGCTACATGAATCAAAAGATCCCAGGTTTTATTTCTAGTCAATGCTGAGTTGGGTAATCTCAGCTGGGAAAACAATTGTTATACTAAAATTGGGGTCAGCGCCTCGGGGACAGAAAGGGCAAGTCAGACACTCAACTGATGAAAAACAAAAATGACACCAAATACACAAAAGATTCAACATATACAAAGAACAGTTGCGGTATTGGTACAGCAACAACTGAGGAAATAGCTTACAACAGATTATATTGCAAATCTTTGGCCATAAATCATCGAAGTGGCTTTTGTAGCAAGGGCTGTTGCTGCTGCCCCACAAACTGCAGCTACCCACAAAACTTTCCCTGTATTTGTTTCTTTTCTTGATAATATGTGCGTGCAAATAAAAAATATCAGGCTGCTGATGTTGATGCTGGAGAATGGGCCACTTTTCACTTTCCACACGCTGTGGTGAAATTCGCCCTGGACGTCAGCGCAAAATAGGCGCTCGGGAATTGGCAGCCTCTTTTATACTCTGCCCGCTGGAATCTGTCTAGTGTGGTGGTGCAGTTTTAGTCGAGCATAAGGGGTAATAGCATTGCAGAGCAAAGCTTTGCCCCCATTAGATACGTGAGGCCCAATTTAAGCCAAGTAGACTGTAAACATCAGTCATATTTTCCACACTATTTATCATTGTAGCCTTGCATCCCAAAAGTCTGGGTTTCAAATGTGAAAGTGACATTGTTGCAACACATTGCAGCAATGGGTCCCTAAAGCTTTCGGATGTTGCGGTTTTAATATTTAGTCGGGTAACCATATTGGATTTCTGTTTAAATATGGTGTCTGCATGGACAAACCTCAATGTTAGCTTTGTTGGAAGGGACAACTGAACAGTCGGCCCAGCTCACCCTTCCACAGCCCTTGTGACTAATCCCAGAGAGCTGACTGTATGTTCCCTCACACTTTCTGATTGCAAAGTCGATTGTGTTCTGTGGTGACCTTACAGTGGGGAGATAAATGACGTTAAACAGGGGAGGAAAAATACATATTTTTGAAAGATGAGTAGATTTATGTAAAGTGCACTTTTTTTTGCACAATAATGTAAAGCCATGACTTTCAGCAGCATCTCTCATTCAGTGCAAGTTATTGCTTGAGCTCTTAAATGAGACGTTTGTAAATCCTGCGCTAATTATGCACTCAGAACACTGGATGGAAAATGTATCATTGTGTAATAAAGATTTATTTGTGCCATTAGCGTTAGATTTCATATTTTAAAATGGAGCTGGGATGGTTTGCACAAGTTGAATAAGTAATAGAATGGCTTAAGAGAGCTTAAAGAGCTTCCAGTATGATGCATTGAACAGGCTTTAGTATATAGAGAAAGAATTGACAGATTAAAAGAATTATACACTTAAAATGTATTTTCCATATTATCCACTTTACAGAAAGGGCACAATGAAATAATAGTATTAAACATATTCTGAAGTATGCATTTAGCAGGTATCCTTTTCAATGGAGTAAAGTACATTGCAAGTTTCTGATCAGCAAAATAAGCAGTTTTGATGCCTTTGATTGCCTGTTTCACAAAGAGAGAATTGCACCTTGTTACTAAGTGGGATGGTATGTATGAATGTTGTACTCTGCAATACCGTACAACAATCGATCCTGTGCATAATCCCACAAGGGCAACTGTTTTGACACTTGGATTGCTGCCATTTTGCTGTTCACTCTTCACTCATTTGCTTGTTTTCCAATTGGTAGATTTAGTCTCGGCAGTATCAGTATCACACATGCAGCTATTCTGTAGAACAATGGCAAACAGATCTTATTTGCTTTTCTTTATTGTGTCTTAAGCATTTTTCTCCTGTTTTAAATTGTCCTCTCTGTCCCATCACATCAGCAGCATGTTGGTGATTTGCACTGATCATGTTCCTTACTCCTGCTTTTTCATTCCAGAATTCAATGAATTGAGAGATTGAGAAAGATAAACTTCCAATTCATACATACATGAATTTAAATTCATCTGCACTATTTCTTAGCACAAAAGTAAAAAAGGTTCCATATGCCAGCATCACATCCCTCATCTTTTTCTACACAAATATTGGCCCGGAATTTGCAGTGGGTAATGATGCTGAACTGCCCCGGTCCTGCCCTCGCTAATGTAGCTGGCTCTGGAAGGCGCGGACAGCGGCTCCACCTCTTACAAGGCTGAGTGTTTTTTTCCAACAAAGGGCAGCAGTCAGTGTATTTGAGACCTGGAATTTTAACAAGCTAGTCTGCTGGATGCCCACCACACCTATGGCAGCAGTTTGGCAGAATGGCCAAGGAAATTTGATCCCAAGATATTTAATGGGATAGAGAAAGTAAACCAAGAATAATATATTCAGAGGGGTGCAAGAAGAGAACGGCCTGGAGTGCTTGTGCACAAATCTTTAAAGGTGGCAGGACAGGTTAACAAAGCAGTTCATAGAGCTTGAGGTTGTCGGAAGAGCTGTGGGGCCGATTAGGGAACAAAATGGAGATCTATTGGTGGAGACGGAAGGCATGGCTGAGGTTCTAAATGAATACTTTGCATCGGAGTTTACCAAGGAAGAGGACTTTGCCAAAACTATGGTAAACAAAGAGGTTGCAGGGATACTGGATGATATAAAAATAGATAAAGAGGAGGTACTAGACAGAATGGCAGTACTTAAAGTAGGTAAGTCACCCGGTCCGATGGGATGCATCCTAGGTTGTTAAGGGAAGTAAAGGTAGAAATTGTGGCGGTGCTGGGGACAATCTTCCAACCCTCCTTAGATACAGGGGTGGTGCCAAAGGGCTGGAGTATTTAAATGTTACACACTTGTTTAAAAAAGGGGAGAAGGATAAACCTGACAATTACTGCCAGTCAGTTTAACGTCGGCGGTGGGGAAGCTTTTAGAAACAATAATCCGGGAGAAAATTAATAGCCATTTGGACAAGCATGGACTAAAAAAGAAGAATCAGCATGGACTTGTTAAGGACAAATCGTGTTTGACTAACTTGATTGAGTTTTTTGATGAGGTAACAGAGAGGGTGAATGAGGGCAGTGCAGTTGATGTTGTGCATATGGACTTTCAAAAAGCATTTTAAAAAGTATCACATATTTGACTTGTTAGCAAAATTGAAGCCCATGGGATAAAAGGGATAATAGCAGCATGGATACAAAATTGACTAAGGGATAGAAACCAGAGAGTTGTGGTGAATGGCTGTTTTTGGACTGGAGGAATGTATACAGTGGTGTTCCACAAGGTTCAATACTAGGACCACTATTTTTTTCTTGATATACATTAATGATTTGGACTTGGGGGTATAGGGCACAATTTTGAAATTTGCAGATGACATGAAACGTGGAATTGTAATAAACACTGAGGAACATAGCAATAGACTTCAAGAGGACATAGACAGGCTGGTGGAATGGGTGGACACATGGCAGATGCAATTCAACACAGAAAAGTGTGAGGTGACACATTTTGGTAGGAAGAATGAGGAGAGACAGTACAAGCTAAATGGTACAATTTTAAAGGGGGTGCAAGAACAGAGAGACCTGGGGGTGTTTGTGCACAAATCTTGGAAGGTGGCAGGACAGGTAACAAAGCAATTAATAAAGGATATGGGATCCTGGGCTTTATAAATAGAGGCATAGAGTAAAAAAAAGCCAGGAAGTTATGCTAAACCTTTATAAAACACTAGTTCAGCCCCAGCTGGAGTATTGTGTCCAATTCTGGGCACCGCACTTTAGGAAGAACGTGAAGGCTTTTGAGAGGGTACAGAAGAGATTTACTAAAATGGTTCCAGGGATGAGGGAATACATTTATGTGAATAGTCTGGAGAAGCTGGGGTTGTTCTCCTTAGAGCAGAGAAGCTAAAAGGAGATTTGATAGGGGTGTTTAAAATCATGAAGGGTTTAGATAGAGTAAATAAAGAGAAACTGTTTCCAATGGCTGAAGGGTCGATAACCAGAGGTCACAGATTTAAGGAGATTGGTGAAAGAACCAGAGGTGACATGAGGAAAATCATTTTTACGCAACAGGTGGTTAGGATTTGGAATGCACTGCCTGATAGGGTGGTGATACAGAGTCAATAGTAACTTTGAAAAGGAAATTGGATACATACTTGAAGGAGAAAACAATTGCAGAGATATGGGGAAAGGGAGGGGGAGTGGGACTAACTTTAAAAGAGCTGGCACAGACTCGATGGGACAAATGACCTCCTTCTGTGCTGTATTAATGGGATTAGACAAATTCAACATGGATTTATGAAAGGAAAATCGAGTTTGACAAACCTACTGGAGTTTTTTGAGGATGTAACTGGTAGAATAGATAAGGGAGAACCAGTGGATGTGGTGTATTTGGATTTTCAAAAGGCCTTTGATAAAGTCTCACATAAGAGGTTAGTGTGCAAAATTAAAGCACATGGGATTGGGGGTAATATACTGGCATGGATTGAAAATTGGTTAACAGACAGGAAACAGAGAGTAGGAATAAATGGGTATTTTTCGAGGTGGCAGGCGGTGACTCGTGGGGTACTGCAGGGATCAGTGCTTGAGCCCCAGCTATTCACAATATATATCAATGATTTGGATGATGGAACCAAATGTAATATTTCCAAGTTTGCTGACGACACAAAACAGGTGGGATTGTTTAAAATATTAAATTTATTGTAATTTCAACTAATTTTTAAAATGTGATGTTTTTAAAAATTTATTTAATGTTTTAAAGTATTTTTGGGGTGATCTCCATTCATATATTTGACAGGTCTATCTGTCAAGTGTATGAAGGGAGATTCCCTTCTTTGATTGGCTCCCCATGGCCCACGTGATCACAGGGACGCTGCGAACTGCATGTGCCCCTGGGATACGTGGGCCCTGCGCACTTGGAGTTGGAGGCGCCCAGGATCGGAAGTGTGTGCGTCCCGGGAGCCCTCAGGTAAGTGCGTAGATTTTTTCCAGATCGGAGGCTTCCGCACACGGGAAGCCTCCGATCGGAAAATACGGCCCATTATAGTTTTTAGAACTAAACTAATCCTTTGTGTATATAACTTTTAAATAAGACTGTTTCTTTTCCTAGAACTGTGAGAGCCTAACTAATCCAAACTGTCTCTTGGAAATTCAAATCAATGTTTCTCACTTTATGGAGTTTCAAACAGATCGATTCCTTCTCTATAATTTTCAAATAGACTCTTGGATTTAAACTTGCGTCCCTTTTTATACCCTGGAAAATAGTTACTGGGACTTTCTGGAAGTTGAATATTTGACCATTCAAATTAAAAAAGGGACTGTAGACATGCACAAGCTGAACCAGTCTCACAGCATTGTTCAAGTTTGAATTATTCCTTTCTGTAACTGATGCAACTTGCAACATTTTATCAAGATAGACTTGGTATAAGATTTTGCCTTAACTGGCTGTTAAAGGTATTTAAAGAGACAACCACCAACCAAAGCTAGACAAAAATCATAGTGGTTAATGCCCAGACACTAGAATTATCGAAGGAACTGCGAGCTGCTGTAGTAGCAGAAGGTAAGGATTGTATTCTGGCTAAATTGTCGTCTTCATCTGTACGTAACTCGTAATCGGGAACTTCAGTTTTGATTCCGATAGTGGCAGAGAAAGAAAGGAAGGGAATGCTGCAGTCATTTAAGTGCAAATGAGAGGTTAATGTTTTTAGAGTAATTATATCAGTTATGTTATTGGATTGCATTTAAACACTTTTGAATCAAGTTGGTGTCTTTGTACATAAATTTCCCAGATCACCCAAAGAAATAATAGCATATTAAAGATTATATTTATTATATTTGTTACAGAAGTGACACATGTACTGTTTGAAAATGATTGGGTGTATTGCTGCATGCTCTACACAGAGCCGAGTAAACAGGCTGTAATTTAGCTAATTCTAAATTAACATTTGCATTAGGTACAACATAATTAACATCACTGTACTGAAACAAGAATCTGTATATCCAGGTGGTTTCTGGAAGAATCTATTAATGCAAGTTCTAATCATTTGGAGTATGCATATTCTGCAAAATTTATACTAATTTCCATAATTTTCAAGAACACAAACTTTATTTTGGGTTCATAGAAGCTTTATTTTAAAAATGCCTAGAAAGATGAAAATAGCCTCAGTTTTTGGCCATCATTTTAGTATACATAAATCTGGAAAAACAGCCATTGTGGTAGAAATCATTTATCATCTAAGTTCAGTCTCTCACAAGATTAAGACTTTTAATAATTTAAGCGGTCAAAATTGCAATAATAGTTTTAAAAAACTTGCGTGTTTGTTTGAATTTCTTTTCTCCACTATTTTAACGTATGTGCTAACCAATGGATTAATGCCTTCATTAAATGCGAGATAGAGGAATTTAATAGAAGTGTATGAGTGTGTTTGTTACTAATATTACACAGTGTAATCTCAAACAAATAGATTGAGGTTTGAATTTGACCATCAGTGTCCATTTAAAAAATGAATTATCAAGGCAGGTGGTTGACTTTTTTAGATGTTGTCACTATTCTCCAGGTAACCAACTGCCCTCTGAAATGGCCTAGCAAGCCACTCAGTTTTATCAAACCGCTAGGAAAAACAATAAGAATAAAACTGGACGGACCACCTGGCATTGACCTGGGCACCAGATTCGGACACTGCAAAGGCACACCCAGCCCAGTCAACCCTGCAAAGTCCTCCTCACTAACATCTGGGGACTCATGCCAAAATTGGGAGAGCTGTCCCACAGACTAGTCAAGCAACAGCCTGACATAGTCGTACTCACAGAATCATACCTTTCAGCCAACGTCCCAGACTCCTCCATCATGATCCCTGGATATGTCCTGTCCCATTGGCAGGACAGACCCACCAGTGTTGGCGGAAAAGTGGCATAATGTCGGGAGGGAGTGTCCCTGGGAGTCCTCAACATTGACTCCAGACTCCATGAAGTCTCATGTCATGGGGTCAAACATGGGCAAGGAAACCTCCTGCTGATTACCACCTACCGGCCTCCCTCAGCTGATGAATCAGCACTCCTCCATGTTGAACACCACTTGGAAGAAACACTGAGAGTAGCAAGGGCACAGAATGTACTCTGGGTGGGGGACTTCAATATCCATCACCAAGAGTGGCTCGGTAGAACCACTACTGACAATGCTGGCTGAGTCCTGAAGGACATAGCTGCCAGTCTGGGCCTGCGACAGGTGGCGAGAGAACCAACATGAATGAAAAACCTACTTGACCTCGTTCTCACCAATCTACCTGTCGCAGATGCATCTGTCCATGACAGTAATGGTAGGAGTGACCACCACACAGTCATTGTGGAGACGAAGTCCCATTTTCACACTGAGAACACGCTCAATCGTGTTGAGTGGCACTGCCACTGTGCTAAATGGAATAGATTCAGAACAGCTCAAAACTGTGAATCCATGAAGCGCTGTGGGCTATCAGCAGCAGCAGAATTGTATTCCACCACAATCTATAACCTCATATGGCCCGGCATATCCCTCACTCTACCGTTACCATCAAGCCAAGGGACCAACCCTGGTTCAATGAAGAGTGTAGAAGAGCATGCCAGGAGCAGCACCAGGTGTACCTACAAATGAGGTGCTAACCTTTTAAAGCTATAGCACAAGACTACAGGCATGCTAAACAGCGGAAGCAGCATGCTATAGACAGAGCTAAGCGATTCCACAACCAACGCTCAGATCAAAGCTCTGCAGTCCTGCCACATCCAGTTGTGAATAGTGGTGGACAATTAAACAACTAACAGGAGGAGGAGGCTCTATGAATATCCCCATCCTCAATGATGGTGGAACCCAGCACATGAGTGCAAAAGACAAGGCTGAAGCATTTGCAACCATCTTCAGCCAGAAGTGCCGAGTGGATGATCCACCTCGGCCTCCTCCTGACATCTCCACCATCACAGAAGCCAGTCTTCAGCCAATTCAAGTCACTCCACGACGTCATGAAACGGCTGAGCGCACTGGATACAGCAAAGGCTATGGGCCCCGACAACATTCCGGCTGCAGTGCTGAAGACTTGTGCTCCAGAACTAGACGCGCCTCTAGCCAAACTGTTCCAGTACAGCTACAACACTGGCATCTACCTGACAAAGTGGAAAATTGCCCAGGTATGTCCTGTCCACAAAAAGCAAGACAAATCTAATCCGGACAATTACCACCCCATCAGTCTACTCTCAATCATCAGCAAAGTGATGGCAAATGTTGCCGACAGTGCTATTAAGCGGCACATACTCACCAATGCTCAGTCTGGGTGCTGTAAGACCAACTCAGCTCCAGACCGCATTACAGCCTTGGTCCAAACATGGACAAAAGAGCTGAATTCTAAATGTGAGGTGAGAGTAACTGCCCTTGACATCAAGGCAGCATTTAACCAAGTGTGGCATCAAGGAGCCCGAGTAAAATTGAAGTCAATGGGAATCAGGGGGAAAACTCTCCACTGGCTGGAGTCATACCTCGCACAAAGGAAGATGGTTGTGGTTGTTGGAGGCCAATCCTCTCAGCCCCAGGACATCACTGCAGGAGTTCCTCAGGGCAGTGTCCTAGGCTCAACCATCTTCAGCTGACTTGGAAATATATTGTTGTTCCTTCATCATCGCTGGATCAAAATCCTGGAACTCCCTCCCTAACAGCACTGTGGGAGTACCATCACCACACGGACAGCGGCGGTTCAAGAAGGCGGCTCACCGCCACCTTCTCAAGAGCAATTAGAGATGGGCAATAAATGCTGACCTTGCCAGCAACGCCCACATCCCATGAATGATTAATAAAACACCTGCTCCCAGGAGGCGGGTTGGCACTTTAAATATTATAATGAGGCTGGAAGCCTCGCAGTTAACCTGCTTTACAGGTTTAACTGTGGCCAGCCGGGGTTCCTGGGCTTCAGCACTCCCGACAGCTGCAGCGAGGCGAGGACAGCTCCGTGTAGCACTCCTTTGGACCAGGAGGAGCAGGAGTGCTTCCTCCCTGCCCCCCAAGCTCCCCCATCATCAGCTCCCCCCCATACAAACCTCCCCCCACCGCCCGGGTCGGGGATCAGGCCCCCTGGGGCCGGGGCTCGCACTGATCTGTGGTTGCGGCCTCTTGTCCAGCGTTCCCCGCCCGACTGGAAGCCAGCCTGTCAATCAGGCTGACTTCCGGGCAGGGAACCTGTCTGTGACGTCACACGCACGCTGCGGGGAAACCTGGACTTCCGGGCTTCCCACGTTCTACCGGTCTCCCCACCCACGCTCCCAGCGGGTCTCCAGGTAAAAATTCCGCCCAATATTTCAGAAAAATCTTCATTCAGTTTCAGCCTATCATGGTGTTGTCTGAACATAATAAAACCAATTTCTGCTAAATTTGTACAAGGACCAGAAGGTCACATATTTCAATTCCTGGACTGTGATGATCTCAGTTGGGATAGTGGTAGGGGTATTACAACTGATCACAGTGCCCCTGAGTTGGGAGGAGAAAAATCAGCCAAGGTTCCTGCCTCTGATGGCTATTCAGTGACCCCTGCTGGAAAGTGTGTGTGAGAACATTGAATAAGAACAGCATCAGCTGGCTCTGTTCTAATGCCTCCACAGTCCGATGGCTGCCCACAATTATCATCCAGGCTCATACATGAAAAATGGTCACTTAGGTAAAGGACAGAAGGGCAGTTGGCACCCGTTAAACCATAAGTGTCCATGCCTTCAGGATAAGCATGACAAAAATTGGGGAGTAGGAGTAAGGAAATAAAACAAATTGTTTCTGTACCTGTGGCTGGAAGTATAGTGGCATTACTTGAGTCTGACCGGTTACTGTGCCAGGTAATTGATGGGTCCAAGTGCTCTGGGGAAATCTGCTTTGCAAATAAGCATCCCCTACTGGAAGTACATTAATGTGGAAGTCCTGCATGAAAACTGGCCAGCTGGGCAAGGTACTGGCTTGCACCTGGCAACATGGAACCATAACCCACAAAGGGAGCAATCGGGATGAGTTTTGTATACTGGTGTAAGTCAGTTCTGAATGGCACAGGAATGCAAATCATGTCAGAATGGTGATGTGCAGCCCTCAATTTATACAGAATTTGGACAGGTGCAAGGAGCATACTACGGTGGGGGCAGAAGACTGTGTGCAGGTGAAATTTCAAGTGATTCGTATAATTAAAGCGAAGAATGAGGGACAGGCAAAGAAATGACTGGCAAAAAGGAAAAGAAACCCAATGTGTGGTCACGACTCTGCAGGCAAACGATGACCAACCCAATATCCAAGCCCCTTGCTTGATGGTTATTGGTGTTGTGAGGTTCTTGAGGTGGTTGCAAAGAAGGTGACTCTGTTTTCCACTCCACTACATTGTCCCAATGGGTCAACATTGCAATATGCTTGGAAGGAGCAGGGAGCATGATTGAGGCTACAGCTGACCAATACTGTCAATGACAATGCTAGCATGTGAGCTGCGGGTGTTCTTGAAGTAGATGGCACAGCTTTTACATCTTTCTCTCTGTGATTTGGACCTTGTGAAGATAATTCCCCATGGCTGCTATCAAATAGGTGTGATACTGTTTGCAAATATGCATGGTGGCATCTTGGTGGCCACACAGGCTATACTGACTATTGATCACCTTGGCATGCCTTCTGCGATGAAGGAAGCAGAAAGCTGAAGCGGGGTTTTGGTGTATTTTAATGCTGAACTTCACTAGTCCATGGGGCAATTTTCATCTCTCCATTGCACAATTTCCCAGTATGAATGGGGGTGATAAAAAAAATTGTAAAAGTAAGCTTAACACCACCTTCCCTCCCGAGGTAATTTTTGAGCGGGCCTTGATTAGACAGCCAGAAAAGGCAGGAGCCCTGTACTCTATGCAATTCAGTGTTGTGTGACGTATTTAGGACTTCAACATAGAATCCCAATGCATTTTGGTCCCAGTTAGCAAGGTGCCTGCTCAGTGTTGAACCCACCCACGAGTCATGGGAGGTACAGGTCAGAAATGGCCAGTTCCAGCACTCACCTGAAGTTAGTTAGATCAGTGGAATCATTTGGGAGATGTTTGGTTAGAAAATCTCTGGGGGTAATTTTGCCTTTATGCAATAGTGCAAAACAGGTGATAGCGAATTGGCAGCCCCTTTTACAGCTCTCCTGATTTTTATTTCTGTTGACTTCACTGGAAATAAAAGTTGGGAGAAATGTGAAATGTGCTGCCGATTCACTATCATCTGTTTTACACTATCGCACAGTCAAAATGATCCCATCTCTCTCTGTTTCTGTGTCTCTCTCTTACCCCATATTTCACTCTCTTTAGCTCTGTCTCTCTTTTTGTCTATCTATCTTGTCTCTTACTCTTTCTCAGTCTTTCTCCTCTCTTGTTCTTTATCTCTCTCTCTCTCTCTGTCACTGCATGTCTGTCTCCTTCTCTTACTGCCTCTGTCTTGGATTCTATCTCTTTCTTTCTCTGTGTCTCTCTCTCTCTCTCTTTATCTCTGTCTGTGTATATGTCTCTCTCTTTCCTTTTCTCTTTGTATTTCTGTCTATCTTTGACTCTTTCTCTGGCATATTTCTGCAAGTCTATTCCTGTCTCTCTCTTTGTCTCCATTTCTCTCTTTGTCTTTAACTCCTTTTTTGACTGTGTCTGTCTTTTTTTGTATTTGTCTCTCTCACTCTGTTTCCTTCTGTCTCTATTTGTCTATCCATCTCTCTGTCTGTGTGCTTGTCTCTGTCTTACTATCTCTCTGCATTTTCTCTCTTGCTTTCTGTCCCTGTCTCCTTTTCTTTAACGTTATCTATCTCTTTAGCTACACTTTTGTGCACTGTGACAGTTACTGACTTAATTTCCCATGGTTGGAATGTGGCTGTGTCAATAGGTGATGTTGCATTATGCAAACATGCTGCAGATTACAGGGCTATGGTGTTGTGATTTTCCCCCTCTTTTCAAAATGGTAGTGGGTTAAAGATGTAATGATTCTAAAAGTATGGAGGGTAACAGTCTCATCAATATTCCTGACAGTGGGAGCCGCTATGAGTCAAAGTAATTAAAACGCTTACTATTTTACTGTGTTGTGTAGATATAGTTGGGAGTGGAGAAGTCACAATGACTTTCCTTGATGGTACGACAGTAATTAAAAACACGTCCTGACTTATTGATAATTGTGATGTTGCGAAGTTTCATTAATGCTGCTGTTGACCAGAAAATAAACTGTCTTCCCTGACTGGGTGGAAATGTCAAGCTACAGTTGTCTAAATTACTTTTCTTGTTCATTCATCACCAATGTTGTAGCACTATCTTCAACCTGCACTCCCTGTGAGCAGGGCTGCTCATTGATTGCATGGGATTACCGAATTACCCCTCTGCTACTGACTGCAATATCGACTGCCATTTTAAGAAGTAGGCCTAAATACCCTGTAAACTCAAAGTTGATATGTTTGTCGGTGAGGGCTGGATGCAGAATGTCTTTATATATGCTGACTGCATGAGCTGTTGGTAGTTCTTAATATAATGGTACAGCTTAATATTACCAAATGGAGTGAAGAGGAGAAAAATATCAAATTCAAGAGAAAATTGGTTAAATAATTGCACAGGAAACGATTTGCAGGCTATGACAGATAGAGTAGTTTAGAACACTTTAGGACTTCAGAATCAACCACAAGTTATCTTCTGTTTCCTATACTTATGTTCTTCTGTGTTCTTGGTAGTTCATAATAAACCATGTTAGCTAAAGTAACCGTCTTCATGCATTGCCTCTTTGCCTCTTGGTTCCTGTCAAATGCACAATCAGGATTCTGAACAGCTGGGATTAATTAACTCTTATTAATCATATTGGGAATGAGCTACTGGGGGCTACCAGTGGTGGGTACTGGTTATGCAGTGTCGGAATAGTGGGTAGTGGAACCCATACGTCTGGGAAGTCTAGGGAGACTTAGAAAAAGCAATTTTGAGTGTAATGAAAACATCATGATGGAATAAGCATGACAGAAACATTTTAGAGAAAGTAATTGTTACACTTACAAGTGCGAGCTACATGCAAGACTATTAATACATTACTAGTCAATCTCCCATTGTACACAGTAAGTCGGAGAATATAGTCACTCTTTAATCTGTCTCTGTTGTCTTTGTATTACTGCTTCTCTCTCGCCTCGTCTGCTTGTCTGCCTTTATCTCTTTTTGCTTCTCTCTCTGTCCCCTTCTGCTTTTCTGTTTGTTTGTTTTCTTTCCTTTTCACCCATGTTGGTTTTACTCTTGTGTTTGCTTCTTGATCTGTTTCTGTGATAAATTGCCTCTGCTCTGTAAAATCATTCTCGTGTCCCTCTAAAGTCTTTACTTTAAATAGCTCTTTCTACTTTATTCATTTTATACATGCATATAAGTAGATAAAAGTTACAACACGGAAACAGGCCATTTGACCCAACCATTCCATGTCAGCATTTATCCTCCACACAAGCAAATCACATGTAACCTCTCTGTTCCCATATCCTTCTATCCCATTTTCCTTTATCCACCTATCCAATCTAATCTTGAACGTTGACATAGTTTCTGCTTCACCCACTAACCCTGAAAGTGAATTCCACCGACTTCCTTTTTTTATCCCTTACTTTGCATTATTTTTAAATATATTTTCTTTCTCCTTGCTCTTTCCTGCTCCCTTCTATCCTTCTCACCAGTCCCTTCCTCTCTGAAAGCCTTGTCTTCATCACAGAGCTGCAATCTCCAACCTCAATGTATTTTTTTAACATCTGGTGTCACTGCAATGAATGTTCTCTCAGTCTAAATAAAAAGGAAAAAAACTACAAGTGCTGTAAATCTGAAATAAAATTAAAAATTCTGGAAATATACAGTGGGTCAGTCAGCATTTGCAACTATAAAAGGTAGGTTATGACATTTCCAGTGTGTAGCAGTCATCAGATTCTGTTCTGATGTAGGGTGGATCTCTGAAATGTTGTCACCTGTCTTTTGTATTTACAGGTGCTGACTGACAAGTTGTGTAATTCAAGCATTTTCTGCTTTTTATTGGGTCATTCTATTTGCTTACCAATTTTGTCCTTCTTTTCCTCCCTTCTCCTGAATTTATGGTGGTTACAGTTCCACGGGTTCACCACAGTACTCCAGGACCTCACCCAAATGGTCATTCTTCACGTGCGAGATTAGACAATGAATATTGGTGGCTAATTGACTATAGAGAGTATCCCAACTGAGCCTGATGCTGTTCTCATCCAACAGCCACACAATCATATTTTTCTGGCTGATTATGTCCCCCTCTTATTAGCCCGGAAGTGCTGAGGCTAATTGTAACACCCCATCCACTTCCCGGGCTGAGATCAGCTAAATCAGCAAAGGTTTTGATTTTATTAGGAACATGGGAACAGGAATGGGCCATTGAGCCCCTCGAGTCTGTGCCGCCATTCAATGAGATCATGGCTGATCTGCGACCTAACTCCATATCCCTTAATACCTTTAGTTAACAACAAGCTATTAATCTCCAATTTAAAATTAACAATTGCTCTAGCATCAATTGCCGTTTGTGGAAGA